>CM029597.1:25223998-26518612 GCA_017311375.1 Mytilus coruscus | reverse complement strand
ATTTTGTAAGTATTATCATTTTGAGATATCCAATAAAAAGTTTTAAGTTCAAAGGTCAAAGTCAACCTTAAAAGCTTTAAAACACACTAAAATTCTTTAAATAAGGTCAAAAACACATAATTCGCTATCTTGGACATGACCTTGACCTTTGACCTCATAACCTTTGTCAAGGTCATTAGTACCCAATGTCATTGCTGAAGACCCCATGGGTCTAGGACCTTTGGTTATATAGTAAAAGCTGATTTCAGTGGCGTAGCTAGGCGGAAGCTCGGAAGCCAAGGCTTCAACATCGTTTTGTCAAAAACAAAAATCATATGAAAAAAAATAAAAAATAAAAACGAGCTAGAGGAGGAGACTCGAGTGAGAGAAAGTGAAGGGAAAATAAATGGGCACTGTGCGGTTAAATAAACAAAAGTTGTAGAAGTCAACGAGTCGATATCACTTCTCAAGACTCCCGGCGTTCGTTCCCATCACCGGCGCTTTATTTCCCTCTTTTATAGCAGACGAATATTGTGTCTGCAGGGTGTTCTGCTATTTACAATGCAACGCAGAATTGACAATGCCTGTGACCAATTCCACCGCTGAATCAACGCAGTTTCAGTGTCATGTGCCAGGTTAAAACATATCTGCGTTATACGATGACAACCGAACGACTTTCGGGGCTATAGATGTATCCTTCACGCGTACAAGGAGACGTCCATTGATAAAGTAATTGACAGTATAAGCTTGCTTTTTGTTGGTGAGAGATTTACTCTGACTCTTTTAATAATTCATATCCACAAACACAATTCAAACGAGAAAACTAACGGCCTGATTTATGTACAAAATAATGAAAGTAAAACAAATATGATACAGCAACAAACGACAACCATTACACTGAATTACATGCTCCTGACTTGGGACAGGCACATACCGAATGTGGTTGGGCTAAACTAATTTGAAGGCGCCATCCTGCCCTAACCTGGGTACCCACTATATTAACCTGAATATATTGTTTACATCTCATCTCTAAACAATTTTTAATGGTGTGGTTTTTGTCGAGCCTGCGACTTTTGTCACAAACGCGAGACATAGCGATCTCTACATTCCGTCGTCGTCGGCGGCGGCGGCGTCCAGAAATGTTCACTGTGTGGTTAGAGTTTTTGAAATTTTAATAATATAATATATGATATAATTTATGATCATAGATAGTATCCATAAGTAAATTTTGTAAAAAAAAATCCTTATTTTTCGTATTTTACTTATAAATGGACTTAGTTTTTCTGCCAGTTAACATTAAATTCACTCTGAACTTAAAGTTTTTAAAATTTTTGATAACTTTCTTAAACTATCCTGGATTTCTACCAAACTTGGACAGAAGCTTGTTTATGATCAGAAGATAGTCTCAGACGTAATTTTGAAGAAGAAAAATCCTTTTTTCGTATTTTACTTATAAATGGACTTAGTTTTTTCTGCCAGTTAACATCACATTCACTCTGGGGTTAAAGTTTTAAAATTTCAATAACTTTCTTAAACTTGGACAGAAGCTTGATTATGATCAAAAGCTAGTATCTAGAAGGAAATTAAAAATATATATATTTCCTGTTTTACGTATATTACTTAATATGGACTTAGTTTTTCTTCCAGTTAACATTACATACAGTCTGCAGTTAAAGTTCTTAAAACATTTATTAGATTCTTATAGTAGGCGAGACACTGGTCTTAGTAAATATAACTTTTTATCCTCTGGAATCTCCTGGTTTTACAGTTTCTTTGAGGAACAATATATATTTTTCACAAAATTATCTGACTTGTATCAAACAAAATGCTTTTGACTACACCTTAACATTCAATATTTTCAGTTAATATTTGTGGGTCTAAAACCCTAAAATCCAGGAGCTTCTGGGGCTTTGCCCCTGGTTTCTAACAGGGCTTTGCCCTGGACCCACTGGGGCCTTGAGCGGCCCAAGACCCCTGCCGGTTTGGGCTTCACCTTCAACATTTGTCTAGCTACGCCACTGGATTTTGTCTTTCAGAAACCTAAAACAGGGTTATACCCCTTACAGAAAGGTCAAATCTCTTCGGTAAAATGTTATAAATTTGCGCATCAAAGACTCAAACATTTTCCACTATTCAACACTTCTGTAAGTATTAAGGTTACTGAGATTATCCCATAACAAGGTGTTAGGTCAAAGGTCAAGATGAACATACAAATTTGACCTTGAGGCATTTTTAAAGTTACATGAACTGATGATCATTGGTGAAGATCCTAGGTGTCTACGACTTACGGTTTTGAGTTTTGGTGGCTAATTTTCACAGGGCATAACCCTGCCGATGAGTAGTTGAATCTTTTCGATCCAATGAACGAAGAACCGGGGTCTGATCCTGAACAAATTTCACTTTTCGGTTTTTTCTACCTATTACGGTTACGGTGTTTGAATGATAACAAGGTTTTTGTTTCGGAGGATTACTCCGAACCGACAAAATTTTTCGACTCACAGGATGAGTCTCGGATAGGTATTCATGACACTGATACAAAGTGTGAACATGAAAGCGACACGTCTTAAGGTTAAGGCTGCTAACTTTGTCAAAGTTTGGCGGAAAAGAATACTAGTAATAAACAGAAGAATACAGTAAGGTCTTTCCTTATAGAAAAGGAAAGACCTTAATAATAAACGGAAGAATACAGTAAGGTCTTTCCCTTTGGAAAAGGAAAGACCTTAATAAAAATAATAAGAAGAAGAAGAAATACAGTAAGGTTTTCCACTTTTGGAAAAGGAAATACCTTAATAATTAAAACCAATTGTTCAGAGAACAATTGAAGGTCTTTCCACCTCAACTTCGATAACAAAGAATTAAATTTAAAAACGGTGTTAGAAGATGTCACATATTATTTGTTACTTCAAACTGATTCTAAAAATATAAGATTTCTATGTACTTTTCATTAAATAAGTATGAAATAGGCTACTTCCGGTTGACTTTTTAAAGGTCATATGGCTACCAATCTGATGCAAAAGACCTTATGGTTTTATAATGAACCAGTATGATTTTTAGCAATGGTCAAAATCTTGAACGTCAAATTGACCTTTTAAATTAACCTCAATTTCAAGGTCATAGGTCAGTGATCTCGAATTGAAAGGTCCCAGGTCATTCACTTGTATGGTTGAAGAGTAATACTGATTTCAAAATATACAGAAGGGTAGAAAACTCCTAAAAGGGTGACCAAAACACTTCGACTCAAACATGTTGAAGTTGCACCAGGTCGTGAACAATTATTTGGAAAAGCGTCTAATCAAAATTAAGAACAAGACCTTGACCTCAATTTCTTCCAAATCAACCAAGGACCTCTTTTCAAAATAGATATAAGAAGATGTGGTATGAGTGCCAATGAGACAACTCTCCATCCAAGTCAAAATTTATAAAAGTAAACCATTATAGGTCAAAGTACGGTCTTCAACACGGAGCCTTGGCTCACACCGAACAAAAGTCTTTATGCCTTTATGACTTATAATGTATGAATTTATTCAACATATTACCTACATGTATGTTAAAGGAGTAGAGCCAGTAACCCCAAAAACGGCCCTTTTAAACTTCAATTGTTCGAGTAAATCTACTGTGTATGTATTGCTAGATGTATTATTTTGAAAGTATAATAAGAGACAATGTAGATCTGCTTCATATATTATAAATATATAAGCCTGAAATAGATATAGATTTCATTTTAGTCAATTTTTCTAGAAATTCATCTTCTTTGCGACCTTATTTCATAATTTAATATGTGGCACCACCTCTCGCCCATTGAAATTTTGGTTGAAAAGTAAAGACTATGTATATTAAGAATATTTCAGCAAACAATATTTGTGGGCGAGGGTGGCGCCACTGTTAATTGTTCAGAAAACTGTCATGAATTTCATCAAATTATGCCTAAAATCAGGCGTTTACAAATTCACCTACATTTATGACGTCAGAAATACATCACTAATGACGTAATTGATCAAAATCCGTAATAACTGAAACAATTGGACATTTTAACATATGTCTTCAATTAATTTTCACAACATCATCACAGTTAAAAATATCAGGTTTTAGGGCAAAAGTTATGAGTTAGTGAACAAAATCCTTCACAAAGGGAAATAACTCCCATAAGATTTCATTGGATCACTTCGGTTAAACTTAACCAAAACATCCTTAAAACGTTTAAACCCGCTGCAAGTGTTTGCACCTGTCCTAAGTCAGAAATCTGATGTTCAGTAGTTGTCGTTTGTTGATGTGGTTCATAAATATTTCTCGTTTCTCGTTTTTATATAGATTAGACCGTTGGTTTTCCGTTTGAATGGTTTTACACTAGTACTTTTGGGGCCCTTTATAGCTTGCCGTTCGGTGTGAGCCAAGGCTCCGTGTTGAAGACCGTACTTTGACCTATAATGGTTTACTTTTATAAATTTTGACTTGGATGGAGAGTTGTCTCATTGGCACTCATACCACATCTTCTTAAATCTATTTAGAGAAGACGAACATTTTGGAAAAATATTTTGTCGATATCATTTACATTTACAGAGAAATAAAGATAACAAGAAAAAGGGGTCGCAGGAGATAACTCCTATAAGAAAAGTGTTCGATCACGCAGGGTGAACGGTGAAATCCCGTGGTCATCTGTAACACAGATATTCCTTTACGGTCAAACAAATTTCATAAAACCGAAAAGAAGTAAAATCTCCTAAATGATAGTAAAGTACTATGTAAAACTTCAATGTAAATTTAAAAGGAGAAGTCCATAACAACTGACGATTCAAAGGTGGGACTTTATCTGTCAACGGAACGAATGGAAAACAATTGTCATATGCCTGACTTGGTACAGGTATTTTGAAGAATATGGTAGGTTAAACTTGGTTTCATAGTTAGCTAAACCTCCCACTTGTATGGCAGTTGTTTATAGTTCTGTTATATTGACAAAAATAGTGAGCAACCCAAACAGACTTAATAGATAATTGTGGCAATAATCAGGATCCAGCAGCCAAAACTGTGTTAACATATAACACAGACATACAACACAACTAACTAAATATTCAAACAAACATACAAATAAATCTAAGAAAGTCGCCAACAAAACTTGTTGATATTAGATTTGACAAAAGACGCCAACAAAAACAATTTTGTAGTTATGTGTTAGTACATACATTATATAGATTACAATTTCTCGATCAAGTACAAATTAATTAAAACTTCAATACAAGGGTACACAAAATAAAAACAACACTATGAAAAACTCTTTCGTCCGAATCGCACCTCTGTACCCACCTGCACCAGGAACGCCCAAAGCCAAAAACCGATAGCTATATGCATTGATACCGAGTCACGTCAGAGTCATACTGCCAAAAGAATGTTGTACTTCAATTCATTCTAAATACACTTTTGATATAAAAGTACAGGCATTTTCTTCCGACTCCTGTGTGAATGATCTTGAAAATATTGTCCTGATATATATCCCAATTTTACAGATAAGTTTATTGCTTTGAACATTTTTTCTGTACTTACATACAAGCCTAGACACCATGATCGAAATAGTGTGATTGTAAATCCGTAATCTGGAAACACAGCTTTGTACTACTAATGGATTCAGTGAACAAATATGTAAGACATATAAGCAAGACGTGACAAATAATACATAGACATATTTTCTAAAGAATAACTAAAAGATTTTTCAACACTCTTACCACGTTTTTCTTTAAAGACCTAAATATTGCTTAGAACCTGTTATACTTCCTAAACTCCAAACAGCATTATATCCAAAAAAGGCTAAAGAAACAAATAAATATTCAAAACTTATAAGTATAGGAGAAACTAACCAACAGACGACAAAAAGACAAACATGTTTAAAAGAAACGATTGAGCAAGACGAATCTTACCTTACTAAAACTCGGGGATCTCAGGTTTTCTGAAAGGATAAGCAGATCATGCTCAACAAGTGGCACCCGTCTCGTTGGTCATGGTAATCACATATTCGGTGATGAGTCTTATTCGGTGATGTCACTTTCAAAGAAAATGGGACGGGATTGTAGTAGACAATTGGAACATACCCGTGGTCATCTGTAACACAGATATTCCTTTACGGTCACACAATTCATGATGGCGTTCTTAAAAGTTTTGAAAAGATGAATTTAACTTTACCCTTCGAACCCTTTGATCAATAGCGTCATTATATGTAGCAACCCTATATGAAGGAAATTGCGTTCAGGATTATCGTACCACCTGATAGATATATTCTGCATATGCAGGTGATGTATGTTGATACATAGAAATTAAACTTTCACATTTGGGAAGCTAAAATAGTTTTGTTTTCAATCGACCTTCATTGTCAATTTCTATATTTAATAAATAAACTGAGTGATAACAAATGAGGTATTTGACATTTACTTTGAAACTAAACAAACAGGAAAAGTAAGAATTATGTTGGCTTTTGGAATTTCAACCATTTATTCATAGGTCCGTCAAATATTCCGCAAAAGCGAATTCCAAATCATTAACATCTATTTAATAATCAATAACAATGCCAGAGTTGCAATGAAACTACCTACGCTAGAATCGTTAGTTTCGGACATGGATCGATACTTAAACTTAAAATTATAGCCAGTAGTTAATGTTCAATTTTCGTAAATTCCATCAAGATCCAGATGAAAAGCAAACATTTTACGAAATGCACGAGACTCTAAATGGAGCGATATAGGGTTCTCTCTATGTATCAATATATAGCTTAGCATATCCATAGTTAGTCAAAATTTCAGAAAAGGATACTATATTTGACAGAATCTGTAAATTTAAGATGAAACAACTTTTGGGTAAACTAAATGTCATAGACATTAAAAACATGAATCTTGTAAGTTGAGACACAGACACATCATATCGGTCAACCAATTTGCGATGGTGACCTTTAACTTGTTCAAAGTCAATTGCAGTTCTTTTCATTACTCTGCAGTTTTTGCCTCAGTAGCACACCAATGTTGATAAGATCAGTTTATTGTGAACATGGACGATCGTAACATATCAACTGTGATATATAAATGCCATATGATTGGAAAGAGAGTATGTTATTGCTGAGAAATATGAAGTTGACAACTGTAATGCTGAAATCGTTTCGCTTGACATATCAAGAAAACGATTCAAGTAATAAAACAAAATTACATTTTCTGTAGTATCATTATCGTATAGTAAATTTTTTCAAATTAACACAAAAACAAGTCGACAAGAAGTGGTAAACAATAAAGTGCCCATTGGAATATTGACTGTGTGTTGAACTAACATTTCACCAAATTAAACAAATATGTTTAGGAAAATCGGTCTACTTGTTGTTGAGTTAATATGATTCTTCACAAAGTAAGAGTCTTGGTGGCCTTGTAGCAATGATGCCTGTTTTGAAGAAATATAGTATTCGATAAGGTTCATCTTTCAATTGATCGTTGGTTTTACATTTCCAATTTGTGATTTTGGAGTTAGAAGCCACATCTAATTGACTACTCTGGTTGGATCGATAATACAACATCATAATATTTTAAAACGCCTTTAACTGAAAGAAGAATTGTACCAAAACATTTTAGAGAAAACTTTCTTCACAAAACGATGTATAAATATTTACTGATTAGGAGTTCTGTGAAGTTTTGGTATCAAGTATAAAGAATAGATATTTTCATCAACAATGGTTTGTTAATACCACAAGGAGTGGAGGTCGGATTTGTGAATATGAAGTTGCTTAAATGGGGTCATATATTTGCTGTGTTTCACTTTTGTTAGGCGATCCAAATTAATGATTTGTGCATATCAAAACAAAATATTTCGAAGATTTGTCTTCTGAAACAACAACATATTTGACGGAAAAGAGGAGAAAGTATCTACAACCTCTGATTCTTGATGGGGACGAGATTTTTAACAGAAAAAGGCATTTTGAGGGCACCAACTCTTCCTCTCGTCTGGTTGACTTGATTAATTCTTTCTTCTGATGACGCAGACAAAAATTGTGAATTTTCCATTTCTGCAGAACATTATTCAAACAGCACATACATGTGGAGTGTTCATCCAAGTGATGCATTATATTCTGATCACCACTGAAGGGGTTTGCTGTTTACAAGAATGTTTTTAAACCTGCCAAACAAAAGTTACAAATGGTAAATTTGAATGCATCCTTTGAAAGTTTTACGGGTGCCATTATGATTTGATTGGCCATTATTGAATATATTTGTTACAGATCACAACGTCTACGTTTTACGTGTCGACGTGTCGATGTTACAATAAGGACATCGGTTTCTCGATTGTACATTACCAAATACGACTTATCACCAAATTACTTAACCAATGATTAACAGCATGATTCAAACTACAGAAACAAAACGGCTTTCTGGAACTTTTAGTCCACTCCTTGTTTTGTTTTGAATAGAGTCTGGATGTTTCGGTTTAATTTTCTGCGTTGTATATTTTTCTTATTCCATTTTCAAATTACTGCGTTGTTGATATTTTCTATTTTAGTTCTCGAAAATTACATTTCACTTCAAATTTGCATATTCAGTCAATTTTTAGGATTAGGCAATTAACATGACCGATTGTTTAAGAATTTGTTGTTTTAGTGGTTCGTGTTGCTCAATCTTTATTTTTCCATGTAATGTCTTGTGAATGAATCAACTACTTGTTTATTCTCAAACACTATAGCTAAGTTACTGAGCAAATGTATGATATAATAAAAATATAAAAAAAGAAGATGTGGTATGATTTCCAGTGAGACAACTTAACTTTAAACCAAATAACGTAGAAGTTAGAAGCTATAGGTCACCGTACCACCTTCAAGAATTAACGAAGTCCTAACCGAATAGTTAGCTTTAAAAGACCCCGACATGACATATTTAAATCAATTTAAACGAGAAACAAACGGCCAAATCTACAATGATCTATGTACAAAACGAATGATAAGTTAAATTTACAGCAACAAACGACCACTGCTGAATTATCCGTACCGGATTTAGAACAGGCAAAAACAGAATGTGGCGGGGTTAAACATGTTTGCTGATGCCCAAACTCCTCTTAACATGTGACAGTGGTGTAGCAGAACAACATAAGGAATAACTATTTGACATTGCTGTTGTACTGTGCATTTTCCTCTCATAATTCCTGTTATCTGTTTTATGCATAATTCAAAATCTATTTTAGGTAGACGACTTGCGTTTGAAACAACTACACTTTCTGTTTTAGTTAGAAAACAGGAGATCGGTTATTTCTTTTACATTATTTATCAGCTTTTTCGTTTGGAATTATTTTAAATGATAACACCATAATAATATTGCGAAATGCATTTTGTACAAATAAACGCAGTATCGTTTTAAATGTGCGTAACATGCTGTTCAACGCTTATCATTAAAATGATATTTTGATAATCAATGAATTAAATTGCCTGTGTCAACAAAACAAGTAATTTATGAAAATAATACGAATTTGAGGATACAATTTAGAATTAAATGCTTGCAAATATATATATTCAAGATGGAGTAACAAATTTATTATATGTTTTATGGATTTTCCACCTAAGAATTCACATTAAGTTGCTACATATTCAGAATGAAATTTTAATCAAATTTAGTTGTACAAGGTTAAAAGCAAGCTATTGTTGGCGCATGTGAAATATTGACATCAATATTATACAACGTTTGCACTTTTCACAGAAACAACAAGAAGTCGGAACCCGTCGCTTTCATCTGATATCGATGTGGAACTTAATCCTCCAATTCCATTTCGTCGAACTCATGATAACAGTGATGTAAAAAAAGACGTATGCCTTCTCCGGTTCCTGATAACACAAGTGATGTTTCTTGTTCTGATGATTCGGGTAATAATAAAGCTTTCTATATTTCAAAATCAACCATTTCTATTCTATGTAATATTTTGAATTTCACGTTAAATATAAAGATAATATTGATGAACAGCAAACAAAATCTAGATTTAAAGCAAT
Source organism: Mytilus coruscus (assembly GCA_017311375.1). Classification (NCBI taxonomy): domain Eukaryota; kingdom Metazoa; phylum Mollusca; class Bivalvia; order Mytilida; family Mytilidae; genus Mytilus; species Mytilus coruscus. The sequence goes on along the minus strand of CM029597.1, from coordinate 26,508,648 downwards.
TAAAGATGAACATGATAGGGCGGCAAAGATTGAATTTGAGATATAAACATACATGTAGTGTAACGTTTACTTTTTAGCAAAAGCTCACCTTCAATATCTATCGGTTTCATCTGTCGATTTCAGATTATACTGATACAGGACCTACACCCCATTGCCATATCGTTCACCAGAAGATTTCACTAATGCTAAAAGGGCACTTCCAGCTCTTCCATTGCCTAAAGGCGATGATATAAGTCTTGATAATGATGAATGTGGTAAGTATATAGTAAGATGATATGAATATTTATTTATTTCTATGTTGTAACCACCGTAATATGTTGTTTTGATCGTTAGTAGAAACGGTTGAAACGTAGTCTGTAATGTTTTGACATTCCGTTCTGAGCCAACCAGGGGTATATAAATATCACATTTCCTGTCAAAATATGGTATCACATCTGTAATGCAACGGAAAGCGATTCGAAAAGGTTGCAAAATAAGATACGATTCATATAAACTTATTGGTCCTTTCATTGAACATACTCTTGAACGTTATCAATTTAACGTTTTAGTAAGACTTTTATTATTTTCTTTATCATTACGAACATTGATTTTATTTTTCAATAATTCATTACATAACTTAACATGTATTGGTATTATGTTCTTAAAATTAATGATGCTACATCATCTTAATGATTATAGATTGGTATTGTACATACTTCATATGCCTATATTACAATAATGGAGGAGGTGATAAAATTAAAAATGACTAAATGTAAAGACCCATACAAGAAATCAGAGCTGTGCATCATGGTTCTACTTTCCTCGATATGAACTGAATTCAAAATTTTAAAACATTAAATTTAAGTACACAATATCCATATTTTAATGTCAGTTCTTCGATAGTGGCTACTAAACTGGCGATACCAACGGAGATTAACAGTCTACTAATAATTGCATCGAACAAGTAGTAGAATGGTATTAGCGATACCAACTTAACTGTTCCAGATGCGGACTTGGAACCAGCTTTCAACTGCGATTACTCTAAGATCAGTATGTTGTTGTCCTTGTCGTTTTCGTTAGTCGTTTTAAGTACCGATTTGACAAGGCATGCCTTTAACAACTGATTTTTACATTGTGTTCTTTAGCTGTCCTGTAACGCAACTTTTTACGAATATGGAAGGGTTGAGCCCTTGAAATATGTTTTATCTTGCTATATTATGTATGTGACCAGTCCAAGACAGGAGCTTGCAGTCAAATGATTGTTGTTTGTAGCCAACAGTCATATGTTTTGGTTTTCAACTTCAATCAGGCATTACGTTTTCCTGTGGAATTGTTTAACATTAGGGACATTTAATAGCTCACTATACGGTATATAATTTCTTCTTACTGTTGCAGGTCACTTGAAAACCATTTTGTGTTTATATCGGAAGGTACCAAGACCTTAACGATACATTTTCAGTGTTATCTTCACAAGTAAAACATGATTGTTTCCAAATTGTTACTGACGTCGTGAATCAGTTTTTTTACTTCTACAGTTTTTCTTTCATTTATTCTTGATGGTTGTGTACCCGCATATTTAATTGTTACTTTTGTACTCTATCGGGAGAGTGTGTACATGTTTTATTATACTAAAAATATGTAATTATAAATTACAAAAACAGTTTGTGTTGCTGTCTTAGTTTTTTAAATATACAGTCCTTGACGATTGCGTTTGTTTGTTCATTTTTATTTATCTATGTTATATATCAATGAGGCATGTTCGCACACTTTTGGCTTCTAAATCCCAAATATTGTCATGTGAACCAATTATGTCTGTTTGGGTTGCTCACACTTTTTTGGTAAACAAAACGGAACTATAGTCAACTACCATACAAGCAGAGGGTTTATCTAGCGGCAAAACCAGGTGTAACCAACTTTCTTCTGAAAATGCCTGTACAAAGTCAGGAATATGAATGTTATTTTCAGTTGTTTCGTTGGTTAATATATCGTTGTGTTAGTTTTAATGGATTTCCTTTTGAATTTACCTTGAGTTTTGTTATTACATTTCTTATATCGTAGTATTTTGGTCTTTTGATTGATAGTTATCTTCATTTCAGATCCTTCAATTAAATTTTATAATAACATTACACAAGGTTCATACAGATTATATTCTATTCTTTATTCTAAAACAAATATCAACACTTACTTACGCCATATGTTGTTTGTCGAAATATTTCGTATGTTTATTTAATACTTTTAAATATAAACCCCAAATCTTTGTTTGCCGGGGTATAAAAACATTTTAAGTACACTGAAATTGAAAATATAGTCAATTGCAAACAATCCGAATTATGCTAATTTTCTTGAAAGATGAATAGTATAAAAGTATTATCAAAATACCGAACTCCAAGGTAAACTCTAAAAGAGGGAAGTCCATAAAGGTGACAAAATCAAACGTTAGACTATATCAACCAACGGAACAAAAGGAAAACAACTGTCATATTCCTGACATGGTATTGGCATTTTCCGAAGAAGATGGTGGGTTAAACCTGTTTCTATAACTAACTAAGCCTCCCATGTGTATTACAGCAGTACATTTATAATACATTTCAGTTCTACCAGACTTACGAGGTTAAGGCCATTCTCTTTACATGAAACTAAATGGTGCATTAAATGTATAATTGTATAAGGTAATTTCAAATGATAGAAAGAAATAGAAAACAAAAGATGGGCACTGAATGCTAAACCTTTTAGTTTCAACAAATTTCTAGTATGACTTTAAGATATAAAAATGTTACATATTGTTATTGGCGTTTTGGTATTTTTACATGTACATTTTATTCTATTGCAGTTTGACTTTATATGATGTTATAAAAAATATAGCAAGAGAGTGCGTTGTCTCTTTCAAATCATTTTACAAGTGTCTGGTTATCATTTTGAATGTGCTTTGAACTAAAAATGTTTTATTTTTATGAACTATGTAGTGTCCTTTGTTGTGTTTTGGCTATAATTTTGATAGAATATAAAATAAGGAGATGTGGTATGATTGACAATGGGACAACTATCCACCAAAGTTCAAATGAAGTAGATATAAGCAATTGTAGGCAATCGTACGGCATTCAAAAATGATAAAATCTATACCTCATAGTCGGCTTTAAAAAGGCCCCGAAATGAAAGACCCAAATCAATTCAAATAAGAAAACTAACGGCCTAATTTATAACAAAACAATGTACGAAAAAATAAAGAACAGACATGAACCAACGAAAACAGCTGAACAACAGGTTCCTGTCTTGGGACAGGCAACTCTTGAATGTGTCAGGATTAAACATGTTTGAAGACGCCAACCATCCCCGAACCTGGGACAGTGATGTAACAGTACAACATAAAAACTATATTTTGAGTATCCCATTGGATGTATCATTTTCCTCAACCGCATGTCTCTATATTTCAATACCAATTCTATAGCACATTCACATATAAAATACATTAAGTCTGTATTCTTATTATTAAATAGTAATTCGTCAAGATCATCTGAAAATAAGTGGATCATGTTCATTAGCAGCAGATAACGAAGGATACGACCCCGAAGAAGAAATTGGTAAGCTAATCATATATTTTGAAAGAAGTTCTTAATACTTAAAACATATACCAGTTATATAATACCATAAGTGCGAGCCAGTATGGCGTACAAAATTATAAGCCTGGAATTTTGGTGAGTTTTTCGGATGTTTAAATCTCATTAACCCAGTAAGCAGATACAAATCAGAGCTAAATAAAACTGATGGAACAGCATGAACTCCAAATGGAGCAAGAATGGGTTTGTTTTCAACGTAGTATACGTTAAAAGAGTTAATGTAAGTTTTAAGTCAGTTTATTTCATATGGCTCCTAACGTTGCTTGGTATTTCTACTTCTAAGGCTTTCAAATGTTTGGGTTTAACCATTCCTGGTTCCTGACGAAGGTAAATTTCAGAAAGAAAGCCATGTTGACGCATTATAATTATAAAGTGTTTTTTTTTTTATTCAATGGATTATTTAACTTTGTTATTTGATATTTAGTTTTTATCAGCAACTACCCACAAATTACATATTTCAAATTGGCTCCATCAAAAGTAATTCAGACTCCATGCAAATAAAACTTCACAGAAGTATTCATTGTGTGGCTGTGACAGTCTCTCATACTTTTTCGAGTTTATAAACCCAATAGAAAAATAACTAGCTTTTGTAGTTTATCAATCTGTATCAATTAATTCAAATATGTTTAGACATCGCATTGAACCTGCAACAATAGTATATGAAGACACTAAATTTGTTAAATCCCTGATTTTGACTGTGGATCTTTGAACTAATTGAGAACGTTTTTGTGTAGATTATATGGTTTGATAAAAGCGACAGTAGATTCCCGATGTTAAAATCTTGTAAATCGTTAATGAAAAGACAAATTAAGATAACAAAATCTCAAAATATCACAATCAAAATAGGACATAATTGGTAATATCAATACTGATTGACGATTATATATACTGGTATCTAAAGATCAAAGATCGCGAAAATATGTCGCTAGTGAGTAGAAACACCGACAAATGGTACCGGTCAACCAATTCGTGTAGGAGACTGTAAAACGTATAAGTGTCTATTTCAGTCGTTCTTCTTAATAACTCTTTTGGGGCAGTTTTGTATGAGGTTCACACCACTGTTATTGAAGTCTATGTAGTGTAAAATGCAAGGGCGTAAATTATTTACTGAGATATGTAAAGGCAATGCGATGGAGCCGATGTGATAAAAACAAATAAGACAACAAAACTCAACTAAAAAATGAATTAAGAATTACCAATACGAACCCTACCTGCTCCACTATTTGCACCCGTTATGCTGCTCATGGCTCTTTCATATTTGTTGGAAAGTCGCATACACATGATGATATCAATAGCATCAACAATACTCGAGACAAACATTTTGGAAACCAGATATATGTGAGCATCAGAAATAAAATTCTTACGGAATACTAGCAACTCATATTCTTTAAAATACCAATTTACCGATTGTGTTATAATATACCAATTGTGATATTTTGAGCAGAATCTGCTTACTCTTCCGGAGAACCTGAGAACACCCACGATTTTTAGCTTGGACATGTTGGAATCATGTTTCGTAGTCTTAAATTTAAATGTTGTGTTTTGTAGACTCTTGTTTGTCTTTTGGTGTTGTTTTTTAATTTATTTTTGCTATCGCGTTTCAAGTTTTCTTCAATTAACGAGTTCGAATATCCCTTTGGTATCGTCCGCCTCTCTTTGATTGAAAAGGATTCTCATGGAGGGTCATCATTGCAACACAGTAAAACCATACCTTGTCGACCCATCATGTCTTGTTCCTTTTGTGCGATTGCCTTAGCTCTTGTTTTGAACATTGACCGTAATGTAAATATGAAGCAAGAACATTTGTAAACTACTGTTGTAAACGTTAGAAGGTTTGGTCTTAAATTTATGACAATTACACAATTACTCAGCAAAAATCTAGTCAAAATGTATCATTTTCATGTATCACTTTGGTGTTTGAAAAAATATATTAACGATTTATAAAAGAATCAAATAACACTTTATAAATTGTATGCTTCGAAGTTCTTTTCTGCATTCACATTCATCATGAACACTCAAAGCCAAACATTTGAAAGTAAGATAAATTGATAGATTTAATCGCTGACTTAAATGTATTATTCAAGAGAATATTATAAAACATTCCAAACTAAAATACAAAATTCCGGCTTTTGTTAAATCAAAGATATATTGGGCTCTTAACTGAAATCAATTAAAAAATTGTATTTTAAACCGATTTTGTTCAGGATTGCAGGAGGAAAGCAAACATTTTTGGATAAAAGGAATTGAAAGAGTTAGATAAAATTGTTCTACAAATGATATCACAGATAACTTTTATTAAGTATTTCATAATAGATGTCACATGTGTCGTGAATTACCTTTTCTTTACATTATTGGAAATATAAATGTCTAAAGAGCATTCGATACAAAATGATCCAGTATTAATTTTGACATAAACATTCACACAAAGTCAATTTTAATATGTTCCATCCAAATAAACAAAGAAAAATACACCACTACGGCCTAGTTTTGTAAATTCCTACTTTTGCAACTTAAAAGTAAAAGTGAAAGTATAAATTTGCATTCAGATTCATGACTATTTTTATTAGTTTTTAATATTTTTTAATTTTGTGATTCCATGTTACTGCTACTAAACTTTTGATACTTTCTCATTTGAAATCTTTGTTGTCGAACAACTTCAACAAAACACAGATACAACTTTTTCGCCGTTTAAATTCTAAATTCAAAATGTATCTATCAAATATCATCCTTCAAATCTTAATATTATTAAGGCTTGAATATAGTTCCTTTAACGCAAGACTACAAAACTACCAAAATTGTGTTATTTGAGAGCTCGTCAATAATATCTATTATAAACTAAGGCCTTACATAAAAATATATTTTGGTACAGTATGTCGTACACAGGATGTTAATGTTGGTAGAATATAGTTTTGGGATATGGCCTTGCTTCATATATATCTGGGCCTAAAACTGTGTGTTAAATGGTCATTTTCGTCAGATTTCGACATGCTTGTGACATCACTTGAAATAAAATCTTAGTTCAAGAAGTTAAAAGTAAAAATGGGGAATCATAAATCTTATCATACGAAATGCGTAAATGATTAGATTTAGATCACTGTCACATTATTTTGTATTTCAAAACTTTCAAGGGATAACAATTTTGAATCCTTGGTTCAACAGCTTCCTTGTAAACAGCAACCTTCTATAGAGGAAATCATGATATACAACGCAAGTCATGGCATATTTTATGTATACTCCGTGTACAGGCGCTGCTGGAAAGTAAATACACAAGAAAGACAATTGGTAATGTTAAAATTGAAATTATCTCTTTCGTCGTCTCATTATTCATTTCTAAAAGGTAAACAAAGATCTAAGATTGCGAAAATATGTCGCTAGTGAGTTAAGACAGCGACAAATGGTATCGATCAACCAATTCGTGTAGGAGACTGTAAAACGTATTAGTGTCTATTTCAGTCGTTTGAAATTATCTCTTTGTCGTCTCATTATTCATTTCTAAAAGGTAAACAAGATCTGAAACAGTCATCACTGACAACTTAATTTATTTCTAAAGTTTAATTCATAGTGTGTCACTTCTGCATTTTTGTTTATTAAGCTTTTATCTAGTTTTATCTTTAAAGCGAATTAGAAAAGATATTTATCTCACCTGCATGCACGTGCAGTTATTATGTTTCTTTTCAAAGTGAGTGATACTTAAGAGATTTCAATACCAAATGCATACCAAATATCCAGAATCATAAGCCTTTTGGTCCTTCGAAATCTGATCTATATTATATTTGTTACATTTCTTAATGCATTTTAAAGTTATCCTTTGTATTGATGCCTTGTTTGTTTTGTTGTCTTGCTAATACCTAATCTCTTGCCACATTTGTTTTCATTTTAGCTCGGACTAGACAATCATCTTCCCAAATACATGAAGAAAACAATGATTGCAATGAATACGGTAAAATAAGCAGCTAGATTGTTGCAAAACGTTACCATTATAGTATGTGGTAATATTTTCTGAGGGAGTCCGATGTTTATTGTACCACGGTTCATTTAAACGCTCTTTATGATAATACCACTGAATGAGGTATTTTAAGAAATGATTTTGCTATTTATCTGTGCATTTTTGTCAATGAATCAATGTTATATAATGACGAATTGTGTCTGAATATTTTGTGTTTACTTTTGAAGCCCGAGCTCGATCTTGCTTTAAATACGGTAATGAGACATCCGAAAACTATGTCAATACAGACATTACGGTTTTTGTCGAGCCTGCGACTTCTGTTGCAGAAAGCGAGGCATAGGGATAGAGTTCCGACGGTGGCGGCGGCGGAGTTAAATACGGTTGCCTATAATTGCTTACATCCACTTTATTTGAACTTTGGTGGATACCCCATCTCCTTATTTTTATATTAACTACTTTAAAGCTTAATATTTCAGAAGGTAGAAAACCTGGATGACTCATACTTTGTATATAAATGCCTTAGGATATGAAGTTTTTGTCTGTTATATGTCTATTGTCCTTGACCTCATTTTCATGGTTCAGTGACTACTTAAAAAAGTTACGATGTTTTGTAATGTTAATTTCCCTCTCATTATGAGTGGTAGGATAAATTTATTTGGCATGTTCGAACCTTGCAGGGTTCCTCATGCCTATCAGACAGTTTTCACATGACCTTGACCTAATTTCATGGATCAGTAAACAAGGTTAAGTTTTCGTGACGAAGTCCATATCTCCGATACTATAAGCTATATGTCTACTAAATTTGGTGTATGAAAGGATTGTAAGGTGTACATGTCTAACTGGCAGGTGTCATCTGACCTTGACCTCATTTTCATAGTTAAGTAGTTAAAGTTAAGTTTTGTGTTTTGGTCTGTTTTCTAATACTGTATGCAAAAGGGTAAACTATATTTGGTGTGTGGAAATATTTTATGCTGTACATGTCGGTTTGCCAGGTTTTATTTGCTTTGACCTCATTTTCACGGTTCATTGCTCAATGTTAAGTTTTGTGTTTGGGTTTAGTTTTATTAAACTATAAGCAATAGGTCAAATATATTTGATGCATGGGATGATTTTAAGGTGTTCGTGTCTATCTGGCAGAGTACATCTTATCTTTATCTCATTTTCATGGTTCATTGGTCAATAAAAATGTTTATGGTTTGGTCTGTTTCTTGTATAATATAAGCAATAGGTCAACTATATTCAGTGTATGGAATAATTGAATGTATATATGTATTTCCGGCTTCGTATATGTGACCTTGACCTCATTTTCTTGGATTATGTTTATGCTATTGTGATACTTGTGATAACATATTTAGGACTATCAACATAAAATCAATGGTCACTAAAGGAAGCGAGACATTTCAGAGTGTGCACTCTTGTTGTAATTTTAGCAAATTGTTTTGTTAATTATTGTTTGGTCGTATTCACAAGAAATAATCTTTGTTAATCTATCATTTTCTCCTAACTTAATTTACACTAACTTTGATATAGACTGGTCATTGTTATTGAATCTTACGAAATTCGATTTGACAAAATAATAATTGCTTCCCTTTATCTTTCCACCTGTTGCAATTTCCTGTGTGTACAATGTCAGAAAGTGGAATTTTGTTAACTAATAATAATTGTTGTTAGGCAGGAATGGCAACTCTTAGTTTAAGAATTAATCAACTAACAAATATAGCTATGATTTGTTTAATGTTTCTGTTCTCCTTCTGTTCTACATGTACAATTCGAACAAAATAGTCATTGATAAAAACATTATATTCTTATACTTAATATGTCTGAATTTCATTTTGTTGTAAGTTTCTTATATGAAAATTTTAGTCTTTAAAATGTGATTTCATCAAGTTTGTGAAAACTTGTTATCTGAAAAGAGGTTAAATTTGCATTTCCTTTTACATACACGTGAACATTATTTTAATTGAACATCAAACTGGACACTGGACGAGTTTGTGTTATTTTGATAAATGAAATAAAAGGTGGGAAAGGTTCGATTTTCCAGTTCTAAAATGTTGACAAAAGTTGTGTAATACAGAGAATTTTTACGATATCAAAATAACGTATTCGTCATACATTTGAGAAACTTTACATATCATGCGTTTTCGTCCTTTAAAAAGTCATTACATGTATAAGAAACATCGGGATATGTTCTACGTACCTTAACGTAAGGTAAAAGCTTGAGTGTTAAAATATGACCGATCTGCATAAGTTTGATACATTAAGTAAATTCGATCATTTTAAGCCCCGAATTCGTCTAGTTCATTTATATGTTTTGGAGTTTAGTGTGACGTCCATTTTCACTGAACTAGCACACAATTTTAGTTAGGGGCCAGCTGAGGACCACCTCCGGGTGCGGGATTTTCTCGCTGCATTGAAGACCCATTGGTGGCCTTCGGCTGTTGTCTGCTCTTTGGTCGGGTTGTTGTCTCTTTAACATATTCCCCATTTCCATTCTCAATTTTACCTCAGAAAATCGTGTTATTTGATAGTGTTTGCAGGATTTATTACTGAATTGTTGATTTGCTATTGTTTCAACTTTATTTAAATGTTGCTTGATTAACTTCCTATGACAATTATTTCGTGCATATTCAAGACTAGATCAGTATTTATATGTAACAATAATCAAAATACATTTCGTTATTTGAAATACACACTTTTCTCAAGAAATAATCCAATTCATTTATTTTTAGATCGGACAAGACGTTCACCTTTTCCTATACATGAACCATATGATGATTACAATGGAATTGGTAATGGTGAGAACAATTTAAAACATAAATACATATCTAAATTGTTTCAATAATATTTAAAAAAAAATTAATATCCAAACAAGTAAATTTAATGTGACTTAACACCTGGTTTCATAAACTGCGTAACGTGATTGCGTTTTCCACTTATAATCGTATGACGTTATAAGATATATTTTATTAGTCAACAAGCTACTTTTAATTTGCAAAGACTCACAAATGTGAGTTCATTTTGTCTTTCGGAAGCTCATAAAAGTCAATGTTCTGTTTTAAGTATATTATACTAGGTTCGAAACAATGAAATGGCAATGGAGAGGTAAACGTCGGTCTCTTATATGATAACTATTTCATTTAAAACAAATCCTGTTACCTTATCCTCCACATCGCATGGGTCATGTCTTGAGCCCTTTGCTGTTCGTATCACTACTCCTTTCCTACTGAAGCCACTGCTGAACACGGCAATTATTGTATTTATGTTATGATTTGTGCAATAGTCATCTATATCATTTTATTAATTTAGGATTTTGTAAGTGTCTTCGTTCATAGATTTTCCCAAACTTGGTTCACTAGATATTTCAAAGCCCGTTTGAAGTTTTCCTTAATTCCATGAATAAAATATCCATTTTGAGACTGGTTGTCCTGCATTTCAAAGAAATTACAAACATAAAGATAGGGAGTGAAAATTTAACTGTAATTAAAATAGTATTAACTGTATAAACGCTGCTATAGTGTAAATTGTAATTTACAGAAAATTTAGTATTAGAGGACAGACAACATTACTGACTTCACATAGGGAAATTTAGTGGTTAATAAAGTTGTGACGTGTTTTGGCAAAATCATAATTGAGACACGTTTGAGCTAGGAAAAAAGGCCATATTTAGGAGAAATACAATTAGACATGGTTGAGCGATATATCATTTAGATGGTACGTTTGAGCGAAATGAAAATTCTTCGGCGAGGTTGACACATTTGAGAGTGTTGCATCTGGATGTCGACAATATTTGAAGCGGGATTTAATTATTTAGTACACACCGTATTGAATGTTAATAATGTCCATTCGAGTGACACTGATACACATGAGAATGGCAAAAACCTTTTACAATTATACATATTTTAATACCGATTTAGTAAATACGATTCTTAAGGTCAAGGGACAGTAAATGGGCTATGTCACAGATTTTTCTAAAATTTTGCATTCGATCTTGGCTCGTTGAACTATAACTGAAAATCGAAAAATGAAGCATTTTGTCTCTTTTATTATCAGAAATATTAAAAAGATTGAGTTCTTTCAAAATAGGTGAACATTTGTATAGAAAGCACATAAAATCGGCGAAAAACCTTCTGAAATTTGTTTTAAAATCATCAAATCTCTAATTTCTAATACATAGATTTTCTTAAAAACTATATGTTATTCATACTTAAATTTCCGTTTTAATAATATGAAATAATCATAAGGTCACCGTCTTCTTTTTGTCGAATAATCAATTTGTTACCTAGTTGGTAGTGAAAAACGTCAAAATTGACGTTTTACGGCCCGCACCGTCATGACGTAACGATTATTTCGACGTTTTGTGGTATTTTTCCCACTTTCAATGATGTATACCGTAAAACGAAGTCGGTGATCATATCATTATTTTTATCATTAAAACGTAAATTCATGTTTCAATAACATATATTTTCTAAGAAAATCTATGTATTAGAATATATACAATGTTCACCTATTTTGAAAGAATTCAAAATTGTTTTAGCAAAATCTGTGACATAGCCCATTTACTGTTACTTGACCTTAATTTAATGACAATTTACGAACAACTGATTGATTAGTGAATACGAAATATTACTTATTACCAAGTACTTATGATTGTATGCATTACCTTTTCATTATGCTAAATGTAACTAATGGAAACCTGCCTTTCTATGTACGGTGAAAATTTAAGGATAATGATTGTCTCGCTTTGCATATAGGCAGTAAGTCCTCAATCGAAGAACACAGCCCAATGAGCTCTGGTCCTTACGCATCTTACAGTTGTAATGCAAATGAAGGTGCGTATAAAATTAAACATTTTATTGTTTTTTTATCGGGTACATGTTTGATAATTTCTGACATTTTTTATTTTTATGTATCATACGTTTGACAGAAAACGTGAACAGTAAATAGATTTTGGACATAAGCTGCTAGTTTGAACATGCAAAGAGAGGCGAAAGATACCAAAGGGACATTCAAACTCATAAATCGAAAATAAACTGACAACGCCATAGCTAAAAAAAGAAAAAGACCAACAGACAAATAATAGTACACAAAACACAAAATAGAAAAACCGAAGACTGAGCAACACGAACCCCACCAAAAACTGGGGTGATCTCAGGTGCTCAGAAGGGTAAGGAGATCCTGCTCCACATGTGACAACCGCCGTGTTGCTCTTATAAAATACGTTGACAAGTTGTATCAAGTGATTATACATCACTCAAGAGCGGATTAGTGATAGACTCTTCTGTTCTCGTACTATGAACAACAAATTTATTTATTTTGTAAAAGATATTTCCGAACTCCATGTACTACTTACAACAGAATTATTTTTATTTACCTGTGTACGTTATTTTATCTAACAGCGTTTTGTCCAAGGTTATAGTTGTCTTTCTGATATTGATTAAAATCTCACCCCGCTTTTCTATTAATTTTGTATTAACATTGTGTCATAGATCAAATTTATTCGTTCAGTGTATGTTTACTTGTTTTTGTTAATATGTCTTTTGATTGAGTTAAGTCATTTCAATTGATATCTTATAGTGTGTCTTTCTATGTTGTGATGTTACACTATTATTTCAGGTTAGGGTGAAGGTTGACGCCTGTTAAAACGTTTACCTGCTGCATTTGTTTGCACCTGTCCTAAGTCAAGAACCTGTTGTTCAGTGGTTGTCGTTTGTTGATGTGGTTCATAAGTGTTTCTCGTTTCTCGTTTTTTTATATAGATTAGACCGTTGGTTTTCCTGTTTGAATGGTTTTACACTAGTCATTTTGGGGCCCTTTATAGATTGCTGTTCGTTGTGAGCCAAGGCTCCGTGTTGAAGGCCGTACTTTGACCTATAATGGTTTACTTTTTACAAATTGTGACTTGGATGGAGAGTTGTCTCATTGGCACTCATACCACATCTTCTTATATCTATATCTTATCTAACTTTCAAGTCACGTTCATGTTTTCACTATTTTTTCATGATTTCTGTAGCGCTACATTTAGCATTACTAGGGCAATTTAACACTATTCAAGATAAAACGATGCAATAAGGACACCACTATCCACCTAAACAAACGATGAGGACAAAAACAGTTAATTTCAAAATAATCAGACGCTAGCATTTACCTAACCGAATAACTAATTCTGTTATTTCTTTGAAATGACTGTAAGTGATAAATCTGTTCAGTACTGTGCATGACAAATATTTGCTAAAGAGCCCAGTTTTAAAAAACGTTATGTATCTTTAAACATTAAATTCGTCTATTGACTGAATTGCAAATGTTAGAAATTAAGGCGATAGTAGTTTACCGATGTTCAAATCTCGTTAACAGACTTGGGAGACGCAATCAAGATAACAAAAAATGACGGAATCGCCTGAACTTTAAAAGAAGTGAGACTGCGTGCGTCGACAAGGAAATCGTCTCCTGCTATACATGAATCTCTCGCTTGGCGAATTCACATTAAAAAGTATCGTCAACTACTTAACATCTGTTGTTTTTTTTTTTGTCATTATGTCATTCAGTTTTAATGTGTCTGTGTTGTTTCCTTTCTTTTCTCTTGACGATCGAGTTGTCTGTACTTTTTTATTCAATTGCCCTTTGATATGTTTTTCTTATAAACCGATATAAGCGTATTTGAAGAAGATTTATGAAATACACCTAGTTGATTATTTGTGGAGATATAAATGAATTGGGTTATTTTTTTCTTTCAAGACCATGCAATGATGAAAATGTGTTAAAACGATTTAACTTATGTGTGTACGTGCTTATTTATATTTCATTGTTTTAGCTACAGCAAGTATACAGCTTCCAACCGAATTCGACCGGAAAAGCAATACTATGACCATTACAATGCTCAGATCAATGCAATGGAATCATGGAAGGAACCGATTGTGCCTGACAAAACACTTGATGCGTAAGTTAGCAAAACGACGATTGTTGTTAACTTCTACTTTGAAAACAGTCTTATCTTGTCTTGTCATTTCCAACTGACTTATACAATTTGTTTTACATTCTCCTGCTTTAGTCAGTAATAAGAAAAGAAGAAAATACCAAAGGGCAATTAATATCATAGTGAAAGGAGGATATAGCGTTCACAACATGTTTAACCCAGCCATATTTATGTATGTGCCTTTCCTAAGTAAGGAGCCTGTAATATAGTGGTTTTCTTGGTTAGCTGTTTGTAAGATTTGTTTTCGATTACTTGTTTGTCCTATAGCAGGCCGTTGGTTTTCGATTTACCCTTTCGCATGACTTATCCAGCTATTCATAATAAGATTTTCTAGTTGAGCAGGAACTTCTTACTCTTCCGGAGCAACTACATTGACTTCAATCTTTTGGACGGTTTGTGTTGCTTAATCTTAATTTTTCTGATTATTGTATTTGAAACTGTTGTTTGCCTTTTGTCGTCTTTTTAGAAATGGTGTTGATTTTTCCTATGCTTTTGATTGCCTCCTTGGTAGGTTCTCCTCTTTGTATTGAGGCACAATAATCAAAGACTTATTGATATTCTCGTGGCGTTTTCATGAATACGGGATCGTTAATTTTGGGTCACTATCCTTCGTTCCATGAATTATAAACGACCAAGTTGTTTGTTTTAGATAGTATGAACATCGTAAACATTAATTTACCAAAACAGTGATGCATTCAATATTGTTAATACTAGCAATGTAAATAAATACATTGTTCAACACTGTTAATATGAATACATTTTCATAAATGTATATCGTGAAAAGATATGAAATATCTGCAACTGAACGTTTAGCAAGTAACAAACAATCAAACAATCATAAATGTCTGTCCAATTGATATAAATCCGTCTATTCACCTACCATTCCAAGGTGCATGATATTACTCGTTCTCTGATGGGAATTGTATTGCTCTAGGTTTTATGTTTATACACGCATTCTTTTATTTTCGTATACATATTTTGATGTTTCTGATTTGATTCATTGGTGTTACGTCTTCTAATATCTTGTTGGTCATAGTGTGAAGTTGTATAGTGTATTTGTACTTGAGGCTGTTGTCTATTACGATGATTCACTTTAATAATGTTCCAACATATCTAATGAAACAAAAGTCGTCATCCTTGAATAAGATTTTTGCACATAGTATAAATATAAAGATAAGGAGATGAGGTATGATTGCCAATGAGACAACTATCCACCAAAGTTCAAATAAAGTGGATGTAAGCAATTATAGGCAACCGTATGGCCTTCAACAATGATAAAACCCATACCGTACAGTCGGCTATAAAAGGCCCCTGACAAAAATATGAACCAATCTAATAAAGAAAACTAACGGCCTAATTTATAACAAAAGATTAACGAAAACAAATATGACGGACAGGAACCAACGACAACCACTGAACTACAGGCTCCTGACTTGGTACAGGCACATAAAGTTATCAAAGAAAACATTTCAATTGCTCTTAACTCTTTCAGTTCGCATTAGTCAGTTGTGGCTAGACAAAATGAAAACTGAAATAACAATCGATTTCAAACCTCACAAAACATCGTTTTATACGTAAATGATAACATGCTTGATTTATATATTTCTCACCACTTTAATGTTTTTCTTGATATTGTAAAGATAATGAGGACTGTGATTATAGTAGTATATTACAGTCAGTGTCAATGATTTATTCTGATTATCCGATATGTTTGAAAAAAAGTAGCAGATGGTTTTTTGTTTAGATGTGATGTTTTGTGTTTGGTGTCACCGTTATCCCATCCACCAAAATACGCTGAAAATTATTATGTTCGTTTCTGGTCAATAATGTATCTTCAGTCTTTATTACGATGTAAAACTTATTTTAAAAAACCTGAAAAGCCTGGATATAAATCTTTGAGAGTGACCGTCTTTTATAATTTTTCTGTCCGAAAAAAACCTTTCCATGGCTTTAGCATATTTTTATTTATGAATACAAGACATGTTATTGTAAAATGTATCTCTTAGTCCGTATCTTTTCGAAAGAACGCGTCCGAGTATTTTTTTTAAAGAACAGTTGATAAAACAGTGGCCGTGTGTACTATTAATTGCTCTTGTTTGTCTAAATTGATAAAATAAAATTGTTACATTTGTACATAGTTGGTTGTGAAAAAGATTCTATGTTATGTTTTGTATACTCTTGTTTGTCTGTGGGACTTTTTAGCCATGGCGTTGTCAGTTTATTTTCGACTTATGAGTTTGAATGTGCCTTTGGTATCTGTTGACTCTCTTTTCAGCTTTCATATGCAAACACGGATCGCAACCACGCTAATAGAATTGTGATTTTTTTCCAAAGTAGAAAGTAAACAAATGAGACACATTTTGAAGCTTTAACTTTGCATGCCATGCCAGCAACTTTACTTCAAATACCAGTTTGGTATTTGCTATGAGCATTAAGATATTAATTTATTTAATAATGAATATAAAGGTAAACTATCTCGGCTACGAGAACGCTTTGATTAAACCATTGTATACGAATAAGCCAAAGAGCATAGTATTTGTTAACCGTGTTAATAGGCATGATATGGTTTAAGAGGAATGAGGTAACATCTACCATATAGACGGTGGATATCTTCCTCAAGTCATTGATCATATGAGGAACAGTTACTATTGATTAAATAGTATTGTTGCCTTTTCACACTTTACTTCTTACTCTAATAGTTATAATAATCATTGAAAGCAGAAGATATTATGGTCAATAACCCTTATTTATAAAACCCAACAATAAATCTGAAAATCATTCTATAACAATTTATATATTTAATTTTAGAGACAACGAAGAAACGTTCAAAATGGAAACAGATACCAAAGAAGATGAAAATTGAACATTTGGAAGAACACTTAATTTTCAAGACTTTTCTCATATATATCAATTAGTCAAAAAGACAAACATTGAACAAAGTATATTCAACCTTACAAATAGAAGCATAATACAAGAATATTCAGCTTTGCTAACTTATTCTTCTCCTTTTCTGAGCATTTTATAAACATGCTAGCACACGCTATATGAAAACACTTGACAGCTGAAACCATTCAACCTTGAAAATATTGAGGAAAGCAACCTATCAATCTTATTTTTAATTGCAAACGTTCTGATTATAGTTTTACTTTGTAGTATGTTTGTCAATCAGGTCTAAAACTGAAAATTTTCTTATGTCATTGTACGACCATGATGTTTACAACATTATATGGTATTCTGTTTATTGTTAATAGTGTCTTTACCAAATGACTTATTAGACCTTTCTGTTATGGAATTAAAACGCAGAAACTATGAACATAAACAAATATTACTTTGGTACCGTTTTCATTGTCATAAGCTTTTAATGATTGAATTGGTCAAATGTAAACAGAAAATGGCTGCAAACAATCAAACACAGATCAGATGCCTTTATACTTGAAAAGGAGATTAGTTAAAACAGCTAGACAAATGTCCCTTTGTCCCATGATGAATGATCAGTCTTTGTTTAAAGCAAACAATTTTGCTTTATGGAATTGCCAATCATCGAATTTACTTACCATATTGTACGAAAACATTTAGTTAATGTAAAAAACTCATCAAAGATACCAGCTGGCTCTATTGGTTTTCCTGATGGTATTTTTTTACTCGAAGAAGGTAATCTAACAAACATTAGTACTCCAGAATTATCGATAAAACGCATTTTAACATCTTTAACGAAGTAAACTTTGGTATGTTCCAGTTAATATAGTTTATTTGTGTTTAAAGAGCAAGAATAGAAAGTGCTTTTGGATAATCAGAGACTTTTTAGGAACAGCGCCTTACCAATGGGAATATTTCAGTCAGGGTACATTATCATTGGGATAAAAGATATGCTGTTTAAGAATCTGATCTCAACAGTTTATTACAATGAATACAAATTTTGAGAAGGAGTGGGGCAGGGCTTATTTTCAGTGAATCAATTAGTTGACATTTAAAAATAAATGACATTTTAATCTCAACAACATAAGAGATTATATCAAGAAATTTAAAATGTTTCTGATCACACTAGGAAAACGGTTGTTCAGCTTAACTGTGGTTTGTCATATAAATGGAATAGGAATATAGATAAAAACGTTAGTTTTGTTTTTAAATAATTTAAAATAGGATTATCAATTTAGTGCGGATGCGCTTCTTCTTAAAAATGTGACGTCACTTGCTCTTATTTTGTATAAGTTGTTAAAAGAAAACCAGCTTTCAATTTCATATTTACCATGTTTATAGATGTTCTTAATCAAATATACATGTTATAAACATTGTGCATCTGAAATTTGAACTTGGGCTGCATAATTCCATTTTTCTCATATAAATAAATAGCTAATGACATATACTATTTATGTTTTTAGAGTTTTATCTTGTCATATTTCTATTTACTATTCATATACTCATTTAATGATTTACAATATATATTATATAATATCAACTTTTTGTTTTATATTAATACAATTTGTAACTTTTTAAAGTAAAAGATCATGTGTAAAATGGTGTTGATTGATAAAGTGGGCGAAGCTAATATTTCTTTTGTGGGTTGCATTTTATACAAATTGGAAACATATTAGGTAATCATACGGTTCGTCATTCAATAACAAAATTAGTATCTGTAGGAATTGAACAGTGAATATTATATATATATATTACAAAGGGCAGTTAAAGGTTAGTTACTGGATTCTATTGAATAAAAATATCAAGTTCAAAATATATGTTATTAAGGTTTGATAGCGAATCCAGCCATGTTTGCAACTTCAAATACCCTGAATAAACTATGCAACGACATTATATACCTGTTCAGTATTAAAGACCATTCTTTTGTTTTTATTTTGAATCATTGAAAATTAGCTGATTGAAATTAGTTTTGAAAGCTTGAAAAGTTTTAGGCTCCGTTTTGTCTTAAAACACTTTCTTCACTTTCAAACAAATACTAGTATATTATTCATACATTATATTGTGTTTCGTTGTATATCACACGTCTATTTTAAACTTCCGTATTTATTTTTGTTGACTCCAAAACCTTGGCTATGGAATACAGCCGATGAAGATTATAACAACATCAAGTAACATGGTTTGTAATAGTTTTGGTTTTGGTTTTTTTTTTTTTGTTATTTGGTTTTCTGTTTAAATTTTGTTTATGTTTATGGTTTGTTTATTTATTTTTATGTCACCCGATCGACAATGTCGGGTGACATATTACTTTTCCTCTGTTTCTTTTTCCCCTGGTAATGGGAGAACGAGGGTGCCATCCGTTATTGCTAGAAATTACAAATCTAGTTATTATTTTTCTTCCACCTAATTTTGTTAAAAAATAACATGACATTCAACATCCACGAATTTCCATCAATTAAATGTCATTAATATAATGATTATTTATTTATGCAAGAGTAATAATACTCAATGGGCTATTCGCCCTTATTTATATAATAAAATTTGGAACTGCTTACATCAATCCATGAATAAACAATTTACAACATGCACTCTCACAGTTCAAATTGAATTTGATGGCAAGAGGTTATCAAGAAGCTGAGATAAGGCAATCTGTAAATGAAGCATTACAAATTGATAGAAAAGATTTATTGAATAAATCAATACGTGGAAATGCAAATGATATTCCACTTGTTTTGACAACAAAATATAATCCTTGTATTAGGAGGATAAAAAAGGCGATACTCAAACACTGGCACCTTTTGAATCACAATACGGATTGCAGAGATTTTAAGAACAAGCCAATATTAGCATATAAAGACATAAGAATTTAGCAGATCTGCTAACTTCCACTAAAATAAGAAATTAATCCCATTTATTGGAAATCCCTGAAGAGGCGGGGCAATAAATATACGGGAAAAAAAATCATAGAATCAAACTTTATTTAAATAATAAAGCAATACAAATATAAATACTTAGCCGCCGAAACACTAAATTAGTGTAGGATTGATGTAAGCAGTTCCAAATTTTATTATATAAATAAGGGCGAATAGCCCATAGAGTATTATTACTCTTGCATAAATAAATAATCATTATATTAATGACATTTAATTGATGGAAATTCGTGGATGTTGAATGTCATGTTATTTTTTAACAGTACATAAATAAATAATCATTATATTAATGACATTTAATTGATGGAAATTCGTGGATGTTGAATGTCATGTTATTTTTAACAGGATTGATGTAAGCAGTTCCAAATTTTATTATATAAATAAGGGCGAATAGCCCATTGAGTATTATTACTCTTGCATAAATAAATAATCATTATATTAATGACATTTAATTGATGGAAATTCGTGGATGTTGAATGTCATGTTATTTTTAACAAAAATTTTGAAATGGCTGCCACTTAGTGACAATGGGGAAGGGTGGCATCCGCTATTGCTTGCAATGGCAAATCTAGTTTGTCTTTTCGTTTGTTCTTTTTTTTTTTCGTTTTTATTTTTCGTTTCGATATAAGTGGTTTATCCTGTTGTTTGTTTGTTTTGGAGGGAGGTACACAATGTAGTTTGTCCGCTCAGTTTATAGTGCAAAACTACATGTTCCTCAAAGAACCTCCCTCTGATATACTGGCAACAAAGGTTCCGGAAGCAAAATATGTATATAAAATGTTTAAGGTCATCAAAAGTGCTAAAATTTACAACCAATTATGTCCAATGGTGCACGTTGGCTGTGAAAGATTCATAAAAATCAAATGAAAATGTACACTGTACAATGCATTATTGAAATTATACCAGTGCCTGAACGTTTAAACTGAAGCTACTAGCAAACGTTTCTAATAACTTGTATCTTCAATAATAGTTTTACTATAAGCTGGCTTGTTTTAATTAGTTTAGTTCAGATAAATACTATGCATTATAGTTATGTTGTGTTTGAATCTTCAATTGATTTCATTTAAGTATATTAGAACAAAGTTAATGTGTGATGACTTTTTTTAAATTAATATATGATAGATATCCATGTATCCATGAAAATAAAATGAAACGTATATTTCTTTCTGATTTTATTAAACATATAATTATGTACATTGCTGTGAGACATTTTCTTTACCGAATATATTTCATTTAAAACTATGTAGATTTTTTCAGGGAATTAAAATGTATTGTTAAATTATCAGTGTTTGGGATTATTTCCCGAAAGACAATGTGATTATTGATTACTAAATCGCCATTATTAATTTTCGTGATAAAATGGAATCTCTGTGCCTATTTTATTTTATCCTAACAATTAAGAAGAGAAGAATAGATAGACTTAACCTGCAGTTACTCTGTCTATCTGACTAACAGGACCTCCTTTATTCACATGGCTATATAAACATAAGAAGATGTGGTAGGTATGATTTCCATTGAGACACCTCTCAACCAGAAATCAAATGACTGATTTTGACTGATTGTGGATACGTTTTGTGGGAGATGGATGTATGCATACAAAAGACGCTTACCCTTTAGACGCACCCGGTATAGCTCCATTGTGATTTCATGTTATTTTCTCAGTTGTGTTTGTAACCTTGATTTGTCTATTCTTAATCAATTTATGAGATTTGAAAATCTGTTAACCACTGTTTGCCTTATATTTTGCACCTCGAGTGCACGAACAATTTAATCATTGACTTAAGCAAGGACAATAAATCCATTGAAGTCTTTTTAAGTTAAGAAATGATACCGAAATCATACTTCTACTCTTCTTTTCTGTTTTGTGCGTTCTTCTGTTCGTCTATTCGTCCGTTTGTCGGTTCGTCCAATAATCCGTCAGTCCTGTATGAGGTTTTAAATTTTGTTTATAGTAGTTTGTCATGTAGTAGTATATATATATATATATATATTCACATCAATAAAAACTTAAAATGCATGTTCATTACGATTAGACATTTTCTAATATTTTGCCAAATAACGGTATTGGCCCCGGTATCATTGTTCACTTAACATGGAAATGTGATATTTTGAACAGGGATAGCGCCTATGGACTCATATCATTGTAAAGTAACTTTTTAACTTCAACTTGTATGATTCATTTAAACAACATTACAAACAGACTCTGCTTTTATGTCACCCGATCGACAATGTCGGGTGACATATTGCTTTTCCTCTGTTTCCTTTTCCTTTTATTATGGCACCCTCAACGGAGTTGGGTGACATATTGTTATTCTACGTTTCTTTTTCTTATTATTATGGCACCCTTAACGGAGTTGGGGTGACATATTGTTATTCTACGTTTTTTTTCTGTTTTTATTTTTCTTCCACTTTTTTGTCCAGCTTATATCTTATAATTTTATGGACCAATTGCTATGGAACTATGCCATAATGTTAACCAGCATGTGAAGATTTGCAATCGGGGTATGGCATTTTCAAGATGGCCGCCGTTACCATGGATACAGCAAAATGTCCAAAATTCAATGTGCTCCAAAGTTAATGAAACTTCACACAAATATTGACTGGCATAGGCAGATGTCCATTGTGACTTTGGAATTTCCAAAATGGCCGCAGTTACCATGGAAACAGTAAAATGTCTTAAATTTCCAAATGCTCAAAACTCAACGAAACTTTACAATTATGTTAATTTGCATGTGTATTGACCTCTTTGACTTTGAAATTTTCAAAATGGCTGCCGTTACCCTGGCAATGGGAGAACGAGGGTGCCATCCGTTATTGCTAGCAATTACAAATCTAGTTATGGCACCCTCAACGGAGTTGGGTGACATATTGTTATTCTACGTTTCTTTTTTTTTTTATTTTTCTTCCACTTTTTTGTTCAGTTTATATCTCGGAATTTTATGAACCAAGGTTAATGGAACTATACCATAATGTTAACCAGCATGTGCAGATTTGCAATCGGGGTATGGCATTTTCAAGATGGCCGCCGTTACTATGGGAACAGCAAAATTTCAAAAATTTCAAAATGCTCCAAACTTAATGAAACTTTACAATAATGTTTGTTTGGCATGTGTAGATGCCCTTTTTGACTTTGGAAATTCAAAATGGCTGCAGTTTTCCTGGCAATTGGGGAACGAGGGTGCCATCCGTTATTGCTAGCAATTACAAATCTAGTTATTATGGCACCCTCAACGGAGTTGGGTGACATATTGTTATTGTTCGTTTCTTTTTCTTATTATGTCACCCGATCGACAATGTCGGGTGACATATTGCTTTTCCTGTTTCTTTTCCCTATTATTATTATTATTATTATTTTCTTCCACCTAATTTTGTCCGCCCGCTTTCTCAGAGCCAAAGGAACCAATCTGAATGATGGTTCACTATAACAAGGAACCCTGACTTTCCAGTTGCAGTGCAACTTTGGAACTAAAAATGGCTGCCATCACCATGGAAACTGAAAATGGTGAACAAATATAATTTTGGAGTTCGGTGATTTATTTGAGAATGCTTTAGCTTAAAATCTTTAGATTTTAATACAATGTAGGTGTCCACTATATACTGGTTTGGGATGATTTTGGCAATTATTGGAACTGCTATGTTGCCATGGATACAACACCAAAAATTTCAAAAATATCGAAATGCTCCAAATTTAATGAAACTTCACAGTAACGATGAGCAACATTGATAGGTGTGGAATCTGGCGTTGGAATTTTGAAAATATCTGCCGTTACCATGGAAACAATGCAAAACAGGTCAAAATGCTCCAAAACCTAAAAGTAGCATTTACTTTCTTAAAATGGTAGGTCAAATCGATTGAAACTTTGATGGTATGTTCCTCCCATGTATCAATGTGGTATCTGCCATTAAGTTTTGGGAATGATCTCTGTTACCATAGGAACCATCAAAATTTCAAAAATTTCAAAAGCTCCAAAATTTATGAAACTTAATATGATTGTTAACTGGCAAGTCTGAATGAGACTTTTGACTTTGAATTTCAAAATGGCCACCGTTGCCATGGAAACTGTAAAATTTTAAAATTTTCAAAATGCTTTGAACTTAGTGAAACTTGATATTATTGTTAACTGGCAAGTATATATGAGACTTTTGACTTTGAAGTTTTCAAAATGGCTGCCGTTGCCATGGAAACGGAAAAATGTGAAAAATTTTAAAATGCTCTGAATGTACTGAAAATTTACAGAAAGATGTATAGCTGTTAATTGTTTTAAATGGCTGCCGCTTAGTGGCAATAGGGAAGGGTGACATCCGCTATTGCTTGCAATAGCAATTCTAGTTATTATTATATTTATTCTTCCACACTTTTTGTCCATGTTATTTTTCGGAGTTGAGTAGATTAATGTTGATGGAACTTTACCATAATGTGGACCACTATGTGAAGTTGTGCAATCGGAGTATGGCATTTTCAAAATGGCCACCGTTACCATGGAAACAGAATAAATGTGAAAAATTCAATTTTTGTTTTTGTCAATAATTTGAGGATGCCTGAACTTAGAATCAACAAATTTTTATACATTACTGCTGTCCACTATATACAGGTTTTAGATGATTTTGAGAACCTTTGGAACTACTATATTGCCATAGCAACTGGATTTGTTTAGCATTAAACCCTATGGGAAAACCTTTAAGTAGCATTTACATGCTTACTATGGTAGTCAAACTCAGTGGATCTTTAATGGTAATGTCCCTGTCATGTGCCAATGTTGCAGGTGTCATTGGAATTTTGAAAATGGTCACCGTTACCATGGAAACAGCAGAAATGTTCCAAAATTTCAAAATGCTCCAAACTTAAAAAAACTTTATATCAATGTTGACTGGTAAGTAAAGATAAGACTTTTGACTTCGGAATTTCCAAAATAGACGCCGTTGACATGGAAAATGCAAACATGTGTAAAATTGAAAATGTTTCAAACTTCCTGAAAATTTACAGACAAATATGTTATGATATATTTATGTGCATTAACTGTTTTAAATTTAAAATTGGCTGCAGTTTAGTGCAATGTGGGAAGGTGCCATCCGCTATTGCTTGCAATGGCAAATCTAGTTATTATTTTTTCTTCCACTTTTTTGTCTAGCTTATATCTCGGAATTTTATAAACCAGTATTAATAGAACTATACAATAATGTTAACCTGCATGTGCAGATTTACAATCGGGTTATGGCATTTTCAAGATGGCCGCCGTTACCATGGAAACAGCAAAAATGTCCAAAAAATCAATATGCTCCAAACTCAATGAAACTTTACAATAATGTTAATTGGCATGTGTAGATGCCCTCTTTGACTTTGGAATTTTCAAAATGGCTGCCGTTACCCTGGTAATGGGGAACGAGGGTGCCATCCGTTATTGCTAGCAATTACAAATCTAGTTATTATTTTCTTCCACCTAATTTTGTCCGGCAGTTTTCTCGGAGGCAATGGAACCAATCTTCATTATTGTTAAGCATAATGAGGACCACCAATAGTGGAGTTGCAGTGAAACTTTGGAACTTTAAAATGGCCGCCGTTTCCATGAAAACAGCAAAATGTGAAAAATAAATTTTTCGTTTTGATGACTAATTTGAAAATGCCTGAACTAAAAATCATCAAATTTTATACAACATAGGTGTTCACTATACACAAGTTTTGGATAATTTTGAGAATCATTGGAACTACTGTATTGCCATGGAAGCTGGGAAAGGTTTCCCATTATAACCCTATGGGAAAAACCTTAAAATAGCATTTTTCTCTCAAAATGGTAGGTGAAATCCATTGAAACTTTGATGGTCTGTTCCTTCTCATGTACCAATGTGGCATCTGTCATTACAATTTTGTGAATGGTCTTTGTTACCATGGAAACCAGCAAAATGTCAAAATTTCAAAATGCACCAAACTTGATATAACTTTATATTAATACTACCTGGCATATATAGATAAGACTTTTGACTTTGGAATTTCTAAAATGGTCGCCGTTGCCATGGAAACAGCAAAATGTGAAAATTTCAAAATGCTCCAAATATTCTGAAAATTTACAGAAAGATGTATTGCCATGCATATATGTGCATTCACCGTTTAAAATTTTGAAATGGCTGCCACTAAGTGACAATGGGGAAGGTGGCATCCGCTATTGCTTGCAATGGCAAATCTAGTTTTAATTGTGGTTACCTCTTTCAAGTTTAATTTTTATATATATAGCATAAGCTTTATCCATAATATAATTAAGGCCCGCCGAACGGCGGACGCCCTATAGTGATCAGTCTGTCCGTCCGTCTGTCCGTCCGTCCGTCCGTCCTTAACAAATTGTGTCCACTCTATATCTAGAGTACCGTTATGATTTAAAAGTTTATACTTTACATGTATATTAACCAACACCAGAGGTGTGTCATAATGTATGTACAAATTCCTAACTCAAAGGTCAAGGTCAAAAACTTTGGTTTCAGTTGAGAACCCCATGTCCTATGGTAAAGATCTTGTCTGCTTTATATCTTGAGAACCGTTGATTTCAAAGTTTATACTTGACATGTATATTAACCAACACCAGAGGGTGTGTCATAATGTATGTACAACTTCCTAGGTCAAAGGTCAAGGTCAAAACTTTGGTTTCAGTTGACAACCCATGTCCTATGGTAAAGATACACATTTTTAACGCACATTATTCACAGGGGCCCACAGAGATGGCTCCCATCTCAATGATATCTAGTTTATTTGTTTATTTATTAATGTATGTATACCTGTTATCTTAATATCCTTCTAAGTATTGTATATATATTAGATACATGCCGCTTTGTGTTAAATGATATCAATGTTTATATACAGTTATTTGTATTCAATATTTATGTAAAATTTTAGAAAAGGTATATATCTCATTTTACCCTTTTGAAATATTATACCAGAATATCACTTTTACTATATTACTTAAGTAATCGTCAAATAAACGCATCACTACATTCCACACTGAACAAAATGTATCACTACCTTACAAACTGAACGAAACGCATCACTGCATTGCAATGTTCATTATAGTAATTTATTAGCTTGTGGTTATAGAGTTTCCTAGTAAACTTTTTCTCAGATGAATTATAAGGTATTAGAGCACTTGTTCGTTGTCTTTTCTGATATTTTATCTTGCAGAAATCCCTTTGTTCGCATGGTTGTATCATATTGATAGACCGTGACCCATCTTAGCCTTTTCAATCCAATATTTCCACAACTAAGAATTTAACGAGGGCAATTTCTAGTGGGGCAATTAAATGCCGTAATTCAATAAAGGACTTATTGAGTTCGTATTTTGACAAAGGAGATTAATATGATGAGTGGCTAAATACCAATTCAATATGTGGTTTTCATTAAACATTATCATCTTTTCAAGTAATATATAGATGTCAGTTCAAACATTCTGTTATCAGTATACAGAACTTTTAAATTTAGATTTCACACCAAAACAGAGCAAATAAATGAAGCGTGTATTAAATTGTATTAAAAGAAGATAAAAGGGTTCAACCAAGACCAAAAGTCGACAAACGACTGACAAAACAATGGCTAAACTAAAGACAAACATAAAGTTAAAACAAAAGTCCACAAGACACGAACCATGCCAGAAACGTTGAGCAAAGTTAAGAGTTCCGGAAATGTAAGCAGTTCCTTCTCACTAGTGGCATCTGCCATCTTGCCAAGTCCATGTTACAATCTGATGACTAGTTAAAAGGAGGAATTTTGGCAACGACAAAGGAACATATCCGTGGTCATCTGTTGCACTGGTGTTACATAACAGTCAAACAGATCATGTTGGTGCCTCTAATACTCTCGATGAGATCAGTAAAACCACGATTAATAGCATCATGCATCTTTATGACATTGGAATTTCATAGAAGATTGTATACATATACCCGTCATTAATAAACATCCTAATTTCAAGCGAAAAAAAGCGTTTTTTATCATGCTTAAGTGAGTCACGTCATAATAGTCATTTCTACTGTTCAATAACCTTACAATAACTTAACAATAAAGTATACAGAACCCCTCTAAATCAAGCACCAAAGAAAATATAAAAGTTAGAAACAATAGTAGTTTACCTATCTTCCAATCTAACAAATCCATTAAGATGAGATGATATAAATCAAGATAACAAAACAACTGACGGAATCGCATGAACTCCAAAGGAACAAGACCGGTTTGCGTTGGTCTTTCTTCACAACCTTCGACTTAAATTCAATCGTTATAAAAGACTAATATCGGTCTAATACGCATCCTTACTAAAAATGATGGTGGTCCTTGTTTGTGGCCAATGTCGTTTGAAGCAAAACTATCAATTTTAAGCTAAAACATAGTCCAAATTATGATTTTCTTGATTACAGTGCACAATCATGACGTCATAAATACATCACAATTGTTCTTAGGGCTGTTGAATTTGTATTTGTCAAATATTTTACATATTTAGAATTTATCTGGGACTATCATACGAATAGTTCAATAGTCACATTGTTTATATAGTAAAACTTACTATATAAATACTGTTGTCTCATATATTATAAGCAATAGGGAACTATGCTAAGAGTACGTTTCATTGATAGATTGAAATTGCTTAAGGGCATATGATACAGTTTTGATCCCACGGTTATTTTTGAAGAAAGTGTGCATACCAGCTCTGAAAAAATTCTATATACCTTGATATAACATACTTAACTCGCATTTTGAAAAGTCACCCGGTCACGAAATTCCGTTATATTTTGATTTCTCGGATGTCAACCCCACTAAAACTTGTTATGCCGTAAATCTGAATTGATTTATCTACACAATGGTGTATAACACGCATACCTTTGTTGTCGGAATCATTCGTAGCAGGCATCCCCAAGTATGTCAACCGTAAAATAAATGAAAACAACACGTTATTAATTTCATGCGTCCGAAGCGCTTTTCTGGATTTACCTTCATCAGGAACGCTCAAAGCCAAATATTTGAAAGCCGAGGATGTATAAGGACCGAAACAGTTGAAGAGCTATATGACCAAAAAGTACATAAAAACAATAGCCAAATCCATTTAAGGTCAACTTTGCCTGAGGGAGTTATTATTTCCATATGCAACTATTCCAGTCATAATTACGTTCGATAACTCTGCATGTTACTGGTTTAATTAGGATTATGTAAAATTTTCTGGTTACCCGTGTGATGATTTAAAAATTGAAAAATATAGATATTTCACCTCGGTTAACATCCATTCGAGGTTTTCTTTCATTGATATAAAATAATATCATAAAATAATTTCATTAAATCGGACAATACTAATCTACATAGGTCTTGTCAAAACTTACATCGTGATAAGGTGCCATGATTGTTTTCTTTGATCACGTTGTTGATGACTTAATATCTCCTTAATCTAGCTATGTCCTTGGGTATTATTAGAGTGACAATAACGTGTCATATTTAATTGCAATATAAACAGTGAAATTAAATTGAATTATTTGCATGGGCAAAATTAGTGTCGAACATCGTCTACGTTTGAAAATTATTTGGTCGCCATTTTTTACGTAACCGTTCGAAATTTTATCAAAACAAACAGCATGTATCCACTTTATCAAAAGAAAAAAATGTTTGATTCTATGCTGCTTTAAGGTAAGACGATGACTGAAAACGCATGCATCCAACAGTAATTTGATTTTCATCGTAAAAATCTTACAAAATATATTTTCGGCCTACGCTGTCAATGTAAACAGTGCACGGTTGATGCATATACATCTTAATTTTGAGTGCGAGAGACTGTTTCTAATAAACTTATGAAAGTAAAGGTGAAATAAGAAATTTCTAAAAATAACAAGACAGACTTACATTGTATCATAGGTCAAATTTATTTGTTCAGTGTATGTTCACTGGCGTTAATATGTCCTTTGATTGAGTTAAGCTATTTCAGTTGATATTTTATAGTGTGTCTTTCTATGTTGTGATGTTACACTATTGTTTCAGAAAAAGGGTGAAGGTTTGGTACCATTAAAACGTTTAAACCCGCTGCATTTGTTAAATAATAATTTATAAATTTTGACTTGGATGTAGAGTTGTCTCATTGGCACTCATACCACATCTTCTTATATCTATTTAATAAATATTTCAAATATTGCTTTTAATTAATCACTAAATGAATACATGTCGTGTCGTTGTTTACTTCCGACAGCGGCCGCCATTTTCAAAATATTGCTAACGAATGCCAAAATGTGAATTTTTCAATCAAATTTTGAAGCAAAAGTTTGTTACCTAAACTGATTTGGTTTTCGATTTCATTAAAATGAATGTTTTGTCGATCTTTTAGGGTGGGAAGGATATTATTAACAATAAATAAGTTGAGAAAATTGATTATATAAGAAGGTCCCATTGCAGTTTTAACGAAGAGGTCAACGGAGTCTGTGTGGTTATGTCACCTCAATTTTCAAACTTAATTTGAAGCAAGAAATCATACTTCTGAACTGAAACTTAAAACATTTTAATTGTAAAATGAAAATACTGTAAAACGAGGGGTTGGAAGGTAAAATACAGAATGTAACAAAAATTTTATGATCGTTTAATCTATGTAGCCCGTTCATTTTCATTGATAATCAATCGGCCATTAATGATATACAACTGAATTGTAAAAGTCACTTGATTACCGCGATAGTTGGATAAGGTGTACCAACAGCCGATTGGAAATATAAGACTCGTAGTAAATCATTAATTATAAAATTATTTCCAAAAACCTGTTAGTTTTTGTCTGAATAGAACGTATCATCCAGATAGTAAATTTGTAAAAGATTCCGTGAAAAAAAATCTAACAAGTGTTATTTGAGGTATGTCTAATTTTCCATTCCATCAATGTCATTCAGACTCTCTCTTGACTTTACAAATAAAATGAGATAACTCAAGAAACATTTTTTTATCAATAGACCTTTCCATAAAATTTGACCAATTGGAAACCGAGATATAATATTTAAGAGAGGGAAAGATACCAAAGGGACAATTATAATTAACCATTTACTGCGAGTCTTATATTTGCAATCGGCTGTTGGTAGACAAAATAATTACGGTTGACAAACTTGGGAGGCCTGCAACGAATGATTCCGACAACAAAGGTAGGCGTGTTATACACCATCGTATAGATGAAGCAATTTAGACTTACGGCATAACAAGTTTAAGTGGGGTTGACAACCGAGAAATCGAAATATAAAGGAATTTCGCGACCGGGTGACATTTTTCAAAATGCCAGTTAAGTACCTTGTGTTATATTAAGGTATATAGGATTTTTTCATAAATAAGATATAATATGGTTATCGTCGTTAGTCCGTATATGGCGGTAGTGGTCAATTACTCGATCGAGCTTTCATCTCGACTGCCGAAAACACTGTGAAGTAAAGACATGATTTTGGTCATCAGTGCAGCTTTTAAAGGATGGAAAAGGAGCCAAAAAAAGAAATCAGTCGATCAAGTGGTCAATAGAATGGCTACACACAAGAAAACCCAAAGCGCTTAAGCTGCACGACTTTGTACAACGCTGCAAATATTTCAAGACAATGGCTCACCGGCAACGCGATAGATTTAACACCATTGCTGAATCTATCGTGTCTTCCAAACAAGGATACAAGTTGAACAACACCATTGCAAACAGTTGTATGTCAACAATACGCAACGTCGATAGCTTCGAATAATTACATGCACCAGAACATGTCTGAAATACTTAACATCCGCGAAAGTTTATCTATCGACGAAAGCCTTCAGAAATATGAAGTGCGCAAACAACGTTCACTCTTTCCAAACCATTTTGCAAGACCAACATCAATAAAGAGTCCTTCTACCCAAGAACGATAAGAGATTGCAACACCTTACCTGCCTCGGTGACCGCTGCAGAAAGTCTTGACTCGTTCATTAGACTACTGAATGCACATTAAATTTCAGGTCCCATGTTTTTATTTGCATCATGTATAAATGTTATATACAACACACATTTCATTTTTCTTTTCTGTTAAAAGTTATTTTGGACTTGTTAAGTAAGCAAACGCACACCAAACAGTAACAGGATAGTCAACATTATGACGGTGGTCACTTAGTGGTAGAAATAGAAATAGAAGAGCCACAATCTAGACCAATTAAAAAAGAAACAGCATGTTCAAATTTATACTCCTAATATAGGTTTTATTCTTTAAATTTTAAAAAGACATAAAATTTTACTTACTTTACTTTTTGCAATTGTTGTACGATTAGCCGAGCATATAATTAACTTAGCAACGAAGAAAACATTCGCGTATCAAAACGATTCTATTGATAGATATTTGAGATTTTTCATAAATTACAAGATTGATCAGTCTATGCGTAAAATGTTTACTTTGATTTAAAGGCATGTAAAAAGAATGAAATAAAGACACAGATGATGACATGGAAGTAAATTATTTTACCCAAGCTTGTTTATTACTGTTAGCTATTGACGGTAAGTATTCTAGCTTAACCTCTGTATGAGGGTCTTGATGGGGTCCTTCATTTCTGTATTCTTTAATTTTTAGGCCATTTTCTCTATTCTTTATACTTTTGCCCATTATTCTCTATTCTTTATATTTTAGCACCTTATTATTCTCTCTTCTTTATTTTTTGATCCATTTTCTCTAT
Source organism: Mytilus coruscus (assembly GCA_017311375.1). Taxonomy (NCBI): domain Eukaryota; kingdom Metazoa; phylum Mollusca; class Bivalvia; order Mytilida; family Mytilidae; genus Mytilus; species Mytilus coruscus. The sequence continues at coordinate 26,475,650 of CM029597.1, read as the reverse complement.
TCTTTATTATGTTGGTCAATTTTTCTCTATTCTTTATATTTTTGCCCATTATTCTCTATTGTGTAAACCCCATCCACACCCTCATGTATGGCGGTTTGAAAATTTAAATTGAGTCTAGATGTTTTGTTTAAAATAAACTGATAAAGCATCAAAATATCGTATTAAAAATTTCACGAAAACTTAATTACCAGTAAAATCATAGTCTCTTCTGATGTATTATCGTCTCTCGTCCGGTATTTGCAAAGTTGACATCATGAAGAACAATTTAAAACAAGACAGTGTTTTTACTCCAAGGTGCTATTTGGAATCTTGCATTATTTTACGTCAGATTTGATTACGATTTAATGAACGGACGCAATTTCCTGTCATCGGTTCTGTTCTGTTCAATAAATTACATGTAACACTCCGAATGATATATGCAGTGGAGTATTGCGGAACCTGTACAGAATGGATATGAGAGCTGCGATAGATATTGGAACGGATGTAAATCTGAGTACAACATATGTGTAGCATATATAATATAAGAGATCGATGGAAGGAGAATTTCGAGCAGGATAAAGTTAATAAAAGGTGGAGTTTACAAATCACAAAGTTTAAAACATTTTAATTGTAAAAAACAAAGCATTGTCAAAAACTTAAAACTCAGCAATAGCATTATTTACAAGTAATTTCGGGATTGAAATTTATATCCTAGGCTTCTGAAATGAAAATCCCTCGTTTTTCCTGCTGGCAGTACCGCGAATGTAAGTCCAAGAGATTTTGTTCCTTCTCTTTAAACAAGGCCCTTTTTCCTTTATTAGTCTCGGTCCAAATTATATCCATTTTAACATGTACATGTATTTGTAGGATTTAATAATGTCCCGAATGAAATACTGTCCGCCGGACGCTTATTCATAGTAAATATTGTCCACTTATTTTAATGTGTCCATTGACACAATTTACCTATGAAAAAGTCCCAAGTTGAGTAAAAGTGTCCATGTTATCACTGGACACTTTTACCATTAAAATTGGTCCTTGAACAGTAAATGTGACAACTCATATCCAACTATCCCGGTCATCACGTGACTTTTACAAGTCAATTGTTTATCATTTATGGCCAATCGTTTTATCAATGAAAATGAACCGGGCTACATAGATAAAACGATCGTAAATCTTTTATACATTGTGTATTTTACCATCCAACCTTCGTTATAAAGATTTTTCTTATTTACAATTAAATATGTTCTCAATTTCAGTTCAGAAATATGATTTCTTGCTTCAAATTAAGTTTGAAAATCGAAGTGCCATAACCACACAGCCTTCGTTAACTTCTCGATAAAATTGCAGTGGGACCTTTTATATCATCAATTTCACAACTTATTTGTTGTAAATAATATCCTTCAACCCTAAATACATTTAATGCAAAATTCAAATCAGGTTAGGTAATAAACGTTTTGCTTCAAAATTTGATTGAAAGGTTTACATTTTGGCATTTTCTGGCAATATTTTGAAAATGGCGGCCGTTGTCGGAAGTAAACAACGGCACGACGGGCTATGTATTCATTTAGTTATTAATTTAAAAGTTATGTTTAGAATATTTTAAGTGGTGTGTCTTACGCTTTTAAGAAATTACTTATTCCACCTTCACTTTAGTATATTTATTAGAAAACTCTCGCACATAAAATAAAGATTTATATCATCGATCCTTCATTGTTTACACTGACATCGTAAGGGATGACCATTTGATTCTGGAGGAGGGTGGCTGGCAAATTTAATGAGGTCAGAATATTCATTTCCAAAATCGAGGCGTCCAGATTATTTTTTTTCACTCTGACCATGGCCAGAATATTTATTTTCGGCTCATCCACAAATTGACACAAAACTGTCCCTCCTCGCCCCTCAAAATCAACTTTTCACCTAAAGTAATTTAACCTTTGTGATACAGATCACCTATTTGTAAGGTACACATACAACTTCAAAAATTAGATCAGTCAAAATTATGTCTAGAATATGAAAATATAAATAGCCTTACATTTTGCTTGCACCTGTCCTAAGTCAGGAACCTGGTGTTCAATGGTTGCCTTTGTTGATGTGGTTCATAAGTGTTTCTCGTTTCTCGTTTTTATATAGATTAGACCGTTGGTTTTCCTGTTTGAATGGTTTTACACTAGTCATTTTGGGGCCCTTTATAGCTTGCTGTTCGGTGTGAGCCAAGGCTCCGTGTTGGAGGCCGTACTTTGACCATAATGGTTTCTTTAACAAATTGTGACTTCGATGGAGAGTTGTCTCATTGGCACTCATACCACATCTTCTTATATCTATTTACAATTAAGGGTGGATCCAGGGTCCAAGGAAAGAAGGGTGTTTTTGTCCAAATTGGTATAATTTCTGGCGAGCGTAGCGAGTCAAATTTTTTTTGGGAAGGTTTCATAAGCAAAATTTCATTTTTTATGTCAAATGGAGGATGGACGTACATTATGCCCTCCAAACTAACCGCTGACAATACTTCAGTAAAAAAATCAATTTTAGAAATTTTATATGTCAGGCAATACAAAATAAGGGATGTGGTATGATTCTCATTAGACAACTATCCACTACAGTTCAAATGAAGTGGATGTAAGCAATTATATAGGCAACTGTACGGCCTTCAACAATGAGAAAACCCATACCGTATAGTTGGCTATAAAAGGCCCAACATGAAAAATACGAAACAATCCAATTGAGAAAACTAAAGGCCTAATTCATAACAAAACAATTTACGAAAAACAAACCGAAATGAACAAACAACAACCAATGAACTAAAGGCTCCTGACTTTGGACATGCCCATATAGAATGTGGGGCGCCCAACCCTCCCAGAGTTCTCGAAAAGGGTGTTCCGAGGTTTTGACCACCAAAATTTCGCAAAGGACCGACACAATTTTGGCATTTTACAATAGAAATAATAGTGAGGACCAGCAGATTTTCTTCAAGGACCACCAGGGTTTTTTTCGAGACCTCTGTCCTCCCTAACCTGGGAAAGTGGTGTAACAGCACAACATATGTACAATCTATAAAAATCAGTTGAAAAGGGCTAAACTCATTAGATCGATTATAATTACCATGACTACATAGATTACGCTCAATGAAATCCTAAACGTACTACAGACACAGATATAACTTTTGTTTATTATCTGTAACTATTGAAACCTTTTAATTGTGGCGAGCGAAGCGAGCCAAAATATTTTGAAGATATTGAATATTTTCATGTGTGATAAGGCAAGATTATTTATTTTCACCTTAATGGGGCCAGAATACATATTTCGAATGTGCCAGTCCCTCCCCTCCTTGGGCACGGGACGTTTGTGCTTTTTACCTGTAACACGATAGGACATTTGCGCTCCAAACACTATGGACATTTGTGCTTTTAATTTTGATACACCTGTATTAAATTGACCGGACATTTGAGCTTTTTACCTATAGTCGTCTACCTGTAATCTTAATGAGTTACACATGTATAATCATTACGTAAATAAATTCAACTTGTTGGGTCACAATGACACAGCCTTAAACATAGAGTTTTAAGTTATAGACTAGTAATGGAAAAAATGTATATGTTACGGTGTTTTTTGTCATCGAACAACAGTCGGTCAATTACATTAAAATTCGTTATATTGACGAACAAGGACCTCAGTCAAGAATTGAGAAAGAGAAAAACTAAAATATTTACTTGAAATGTGGGAGAAATACCAGTCAGGACAGATTACAATAGCTAATTTTGTTCATTCCCTGAGCTTCAGATATCGAGCGAAAACTGATCTGTGATGACTATGCGTGTCTTTATGAAATGACTTTTAAACACGAATGTGCTATGAAATGACTATTAAACTTTTAACCATAATGAAAAAATTACGACTTTAACTCTGCCAGGTCAAACCTAAATGTCCTATAAATTGAAGTGCAAATGTCCATTAAAAAGCGCAAATGTCCTATGAAAAGAGCAAACGTCCCGCGCAGCCTCCTTTCAAAATCAAATAGTTGTCCTTTAACCCGAATTGGGAAAAGATATTTTGTAATATTTTACGATGGAAATCAAATAGCTTATGGATGCATACGGTTCAGCCATTGTCTTACATTTAAGCAGCATCGAAACATTGTTTTCTCTTTGAGAGAATGGATACATTTTGTTTGTTTTGATAAAATTCCGAAGTTACGATAAAATGGCGACCAATTATTTTTCAAACGCAGACGATCTTCGACATTTGTCCATGCAAACAACTTAATTTAATTCCAGTGTGTATATTGCAATTAAATTTGACACGTAATTGTCATTCTAATAATATCCTAGTGTATAGCTAGATTAAGGAGATATAAAGTCATAACACCGACGTGATTAAAGAAAACAAAGCCACCTGATCACGGTGGGTGTATGTTTTGACAAGACCTATGTAGTTCAGTTTTGTCCGATTCTTAATGAAATTATTTCATGATTTTATCTGAAATTAATAAAAGATAACCTCGAATGGATGTTAACTGAGGTCAAATGTATATATTTTTCAATTTTCTAAATCCTTTGTCACACGGGTAACCAGTAAATATACATAATCCTAATTAAACCAGTAACATGCAGAGTAATGGTTTACTTTTACAAATTGTGACTCTCACAATTGGCACTCATACAACATCTTCTTATGTCTATTAACTAACGTAATTATGACTGGAATAGTAGCATATATGTAGGATTTAATAATTACCCTCCCGTGAAATAATATTGAACTCCATCACATTTTTTGTGCCTGTACCTTATCAATCATTTTGGGAGGACACTGTTTCATAACTGTTGCTGTAAAATTCTGTCCACTAAAGAGAAAAAATTCATGGAAATGGACATTATTAAATACTTTAATTCTGTGAAACACTGAAGCTTGTCTATACTTTCTTTGGCCTTTTGACATTTGCTTCCAAGTGTTTTGTTTGCCTTACATTTTCATTGAACTTAGAGAGTTGTAAATTTGTCGGTATTCACTGCCATCATTTGTTTATGTTTAAATTCATTTATTTCTAATGCACCATTCTTAATAATTAAAATCCAAGTATGATAAAACATTTTGATGACCTTTGTATTACTTCCTTGGAGGATCAAGTATAATAAAACATTTTGATTTTGTTTCACACATCTATTTTAGTTTTTAAGATAATAGCCAAAGATGCATAACAAAATTATGCGTTGATAATCATTTTGATATTGATTGACTATTGTTGATCTTGTCTTGTTCTTCATTATTTACTGTTTATATTTCTTTCGACGTTTTTATTTTTTAATATTATAGCTAAACTGAAAACAATGGTAATAAGAGTCGTTTATGGTCAATATCTCCTATAGATAAATAAATAATAAACATGTCTGTCATGTTGACCTTTTTTTAGATATTGTCTTGCTGATCATCATTGCTCGTCTAAGTTTCTTACTATGATAATTTTAAAGTCAAAGCAGTCAGAACGCAAAGAATGAAATGCAACTCCAATAAAGAGACCATATATACGATTTCTGTTATATGACTTTTTTGTAAATATTGTATTGCTGATCATTATTGGAATTTTTTTGCAGTTTCTGTCTATCTATCATAGTTTTCAAGATATGAGGTCACAAAAGTGTTAAAGTTGATAAAAGGGTATTAATTTAGGCAAAACTCCTGTAAGAAGTCAACTGACATTTTTTGTCATACAGACATTCTCATGTTGAACATTTTTGTGGTTACAGTTTCTCTTTTCTCGAACTTTTTTCTCACACCCAGGTATAGATTGCCTTAGCTGTATTTGGCACCACTTTTCAAATTTTCAGTTTTAATGTCTTCGATTTGATTTGGACATCCAACTTATTTTATTCGAGCGTCAATGATGAGTCTTCTGTAGACGAAACGCGCGTCTGGCGTACAAAATTATATGCCTGGTATCTTTGATGATTTTTTCTTATCATTCTGATGTTCAAGTTAGCAGCAAAAAATGCAAATCTATAAAAATTCATTCATAAATAACTTAATTATTTGTATATATCTTGAAGATCGTTTTTGCGTAAAATGTTTTTGTCTATCTTTAATTATAGTTTATAAGATAATAGTCAAAAAACAATAAGCAATAACTCCTATAAGAAGTCGTCTGACAAGTTTGGTCTAAATAAATTGCACGGTTAATTTTGACATTCTGAGAATTTTGCCCTGACAGATTTTGTTGTATTTGTGATGGTTTTCAAAGTATATGATGATCATATAAATTTCACCATTTTTCCTATTTTTATTAGCCATGGTTTTATGTTTTTGGGTTTTATTTGGCGCGGCAGGGATAATCGACATAATTTTTCAAGTAGACACCCTAAGACTGATGTTTACCAAGTTTAGTAATATGGTGAGGCGGTTTATGAGGAAAATATTTTATTCAACAAAACGAACGACAACAATAAAGACGGATGACAAACACAACCCAAAAGTCAAGGAAAATAAGACAACATTATTGCAAAAGGAAACATTGAAACGATAAACAAAATTCCAAAAACTACAAAGAAAACACTCATCATAGATACCAGGATTAAAATGTTGTACGCAAGACGCGCGTTTCGTCTTCAAAAGACTTACCAGTGACGCTCGAATGAAAAAGTTCAAAAGGTCAGATAAAGTACGAAGTTGGAGAGCATTGAGGACCCCAAATTCCAAAAGGTTTTGACAAATACAGCTAAGGTAATCTATTCCTGAAGCGAAACCACTCAAACAACCTGGAACTCAAGTGTTATAAAATATTTATAAAAAATACCGAACTCAAGGTAAATTTATAGGGGAAGTCCAAAAGCCTCAAACAATCAATCAACCAACAAAATTTCTTATTTCCCAGTTTCTCACGTTCTCCTAGCGTACCTCATAATCAAAACAAGTTTAAAATTTTTGTTGTTCTTTTGTTCGATTAGTGTATGGTTACGTGAACCTGTAAATGTGTAATTTAATAACGAATTAAACACTCGAATACACAATCTTAACATATTACTACACAGAATATAAATGGTATTTTTGGAATCACATGACTAGTAGTTGTATGCGTTAAATGTTCATGTTGAATAAAAGAGATAAAGAAAAGAAAAAAATGTACAAATTTTGACATGGAAGTTAATTCGTTAACCCGAAATTGTTTAATATTATTAACAATTGACGGTAAGTTTTGTTTTGTCTATGCTGAACATTTATGAATAGAGTGAGTTTATTGCTTTCAATATACTGATATAACAAGAGCATCAAGTAATATGCAAACATTACAAACTGAACTTTCAGAAATTAGTTCGAAATATAAAAAACTTTCATTGTATTACTTGTGAAGCATAGTTTATCAAAAGAATTTATGAAATAATAACGTAATGACCAATTCAACTATTCATAACTTGTTTTTGCATTATAATTTGTACTGATTGAGAGATTATTTATGGTTTATTTTCTATTTCCGTTATGAACTAATTGTGACTATTAGTACAAGTCTTTACGAATTGTCTAATTATAAATTATCATACATTGTAGTTCCGTAATTTGTTATTTGATAAACAATTATTTCAACATTTAAAGGCTAATGCAAACTAGAAATTGACAATGATTATTTGAAATTCAAAACAGGAGGAACAAAAAAAATGGAATTTACACTGTCAGTCATAGTGAAGTAGAAGGATAACAGATATTTTGATAAGCTCAGTTTTTGTTAATGCTTTCAAGTTAATTTGAGTCTTGTTTATTACCATATTTAACGTAGAATTCAAAATGACATACATCAGTTGCATGTTTTCCGACGAAGACGTATGTCTTCACAAATTGAACAAGATTTCTAATTGCAAATTTAAAGAAAGCTATTGTTGGAAGTTCAGTCTTAGTAAGTTCTAAGTGTGCATGAATCCTTTCTGAATAGGTAATTATTTAACAATTTAAGAACGAGTTTTTTCAATATCAAACTTTGTGAGTTATTACCTCATTCACGTGCGTAGTACAAGTATAGTACGCCTAGCAATGTTAGACCTTGACATCTTAACCAATTAACAACTTAAAGAGTTGTTAGTCAAAAGCCGAGATATCGACTTGAGATATACTGGTTCTTCATAGATGCAGTTGAGGGCTTTAGCAAAAATCATCAGAGAGACCAGGTTTATAATTTTGAACACCAAACGCTCGTTCCGGCTACAAAAGACAAACATCAGTGACTCTCGAATGCAAAAGTAAAAAAAATAGATAAAGTACGGAATTGAAGAGCATTGAGGACCAAAAGTATTCCGAAAGATTTTGCCAAATACAGCTGAGGTAATCTATCCCATGGGGTAGATATACAGATAAGGGCGAATCAAAACAAGACTGTGTATCTCAATAGATCAAAGATAGTCAGTCATGCATCCTCTTACCTTCTTTGACATTAACATATAAAGGGGCTCTGAAAACCTCCCTTCGTTGTATTTGGAAAAAAATTATCAAAAATCTTTAAAAGAATAATGAATAAAAGTCTCGTCAAATTGTTCAATTAAAAATGTTCTACAATTCTTTAAAAAGTAAATGATAACCCCAGAAAATATAACGAAGAGGTTTGCTCAACCAGCAGTGTCTCATATGTGGATTCTTAAAGTCTCCCAATTCTACTACACAATCTTCAATCCCAATCATTTATATTTTGCAGTAATATCATCTAGTAAAATCAGAATTCAAATATCTACTAGTAGAAATTGGAATACCCAGATTTGTACTTGGAGGATCCTTGATTGTTCTAGATGATTACGAAAATGACACAATAAAAGAAGCATTTTGTAATTAAATAAACTAATGTAATCAAAGTTGTCCGAATCAAAAAGCAAAGAGGTAGATAGATATAAGAAAATGTGGTATAAGTGCCAATGAGACAACTCTCCATCCAAGTCACAATTTATAAAAGTAAACCATTATAGATCAAAGTACGGTCTTCAACATGGAGCCTTGGCTCACACCGAACAGCAAGCTATAAAGGGCCCCAAAAATTACTAGTGTAAAACCATTCAAACGGGAAAACCAACGGTCTAATCTATATAAAAACGAGAAACGAGAAACACGTATGAACTACATAAACAGACGACAACTACTGTACATCAGATTCCTGACTTAGGACAGGTACAAACATTTGCAGCGGGATTAAACGTTTTAATGGTACCAAACCTTCTCCCTTTTCTGAAACAATAGTATAACATCACAACATAGAAAGACACACTATAAGATACTCTCTTCTATTCTAACTTTACGACTTCACAAGTTTTCAGTTAATAGATTGCAGCGGGTTTAAACGTTTTAATGGTACCAAACCTTCACCCTTATCTGAAACAATAGTGTAACATCACAATATAGAAAGACGCAATATAAAATATCAATTGAAATGGCTTAACTCAATCAAAAGACAAATTAACACAAGGGAAAATATACTGAACGAATAAATTTGATTTATGATACAATGTAAATACAAAATCAATAAAAAAAAGGGACTAATAATTCAAGTAACAGTAGTAAACCGCTGTGAAATGTTAAACAATTTCAGAAAAACAATAACATTGAACAAAATCCGCCATTTACAATAATATTATACACAGGTAAATGAAAATAATTTTGTAGTCAGGTATACAGTTTAAATAGAGAAAGGAAATATGTTTACAAAATAAATAGTTTAGATGTTCATAGTACGAAGAAGTGAAAATTATAGTAATACCAAACACTTATCAAAGCTGGTATATAGACCAGATATAACCCTGAATAAGTAAACATTAGAGCCCATTTCCTTTGAATTTATTTCACAAAAGTGTCTTTTCTAAACATCCTTCTACATGTATCTTTGCTAAAATTCACTGGATCATAAGTTCATATGAGGTACTTAAAGGTTTTAACAACACTTTAGTGTACATGCACTTCAGAACATATCATCAAATTATCAGATAATTAAACATGATTAAGCACTTGAATTTTGGCAATTTTGGAGTAAATATAAAGACATTCTTTACCAACACCAAAACGTTTGTGGAAGTATTTTCAATATTGCCTATCAGATGAAAATTAATTATTTATGTTAATTATGTATTTTGATACAATATTAAACAACAAAAAAACATGTTAAATTTCAATAATTTCTCACAATTTATATTCAGAAACAATCTTGTTGATTTACGCAAAATCTGTTTTCCTGAAATGTTCATGTTGTAAAGTCAAAATTGTTTGCTAATCAAAATACCATAATCAAAATATCAGCATAATTGATGTTATAATAAATAAAAGAATTTCCGGAAATTTATTTATTTTACCGAATTTTGTTTGTGATAAAGTATTGAAAGTGATATTATATTGTCACTTATTTTGTTTTCTAATATCAAAGGCATCATCAAAATAATAAATCACAAACAAAAAATCCAGAATTATACTCACTATTGTGTTAAGTAATATCCTGAATCCTACTCGAAATTTAGTGCAATCCAGAATCCTACTTGTACAAATCTGGCCATCCCAATTTCTACTGGAAGATATTGGAATTCTGAATTTCTCCACTCAATAGCTTTGAAATTGGTACCGTTAATGTGATCACTTCGTGGAATGAAAATACGGATATTGTTTAATTGAATTTGCTGCTATAAAATTTTGAAAATAGTTCTAACTTAAGGTGTGGATTCGCATGTGTGGTGAAGCAATATTGTCATCAACAATTGGTTGATTGCAATTAGTCATTTTGTTACCACTTATTAAGGTATATTTTCAAGATGGATTGCATGCAAGCAAATATTTGAACAGGACTGACATTACCGACCAGATAATACCTATATCTGAAAAATATAACTTATAGTCAATGAAGGCCGAACATTTAACATTTATACATTTTGATTTGAATCTAAGATAAAAAAAAAAACTTTTGAGTAGCACATTTGTTTTGTCGTAATGTTTTGTTTTAGAAATTCTTCGTCAGTACGGCTAGACAGTTTTGATAGCATATGTACATGAGTGTTCCAGGAAAGTAACATTTTCAATGTGTGCTAAGACAACAAAATAAAGTCTCCTTCTCCCACAAACATGGTATGAATGCTGATATTGTTTTATCATAGTTCAAAGCCTACCCTCCTGACTTGTTTTAGCATAGCATAACTCTGTGATTGAATTCGAAATTTCAGCAACATGAATAAAACAATAATTTTCTATTGGTTACAATGCATTAATTGATTAATGTTTTCATTCTGATGATAGGTGCTATAACGGCTCGGCATTCCGAAGAAATAAATATCAAAAGCGGCAGCAATGCAACACTTTCATGCCCCTGGACTGAAGACTCTGTCAAATGGTATGGTATTTACGGCCATCAGTACAGCTCAGGAAAATCTATTCTATCGAGTTTGCCGCCATCTCTGCAAGAAAGATTAGATATATGGGAAAATGATGGATACAACCTAAGGATCAGAAATGTTTCAAGATACGATGAGGGAAATTATCAGTGCAGTAGTATCAATGGTACAAAATACATAACGATGTTTTTAATAGGTAAATAGATGTACAATGTAGTTTAATTGATATGAGAAAACTAAAGAAAAAAAATTAGCGATGAGTCCGTATTTAATAACGATATAGTAGTAAGTAATCATAACAAAGGCATCCCTTTTACTGTTGTTAACAACATAAACAAGTGCTGATTTATTACACATGAATATATAAAATATCACCGAATTACTATCATAATCGTTCTTATAATTTCAACCATTGTATATTTCTGAAAATGAATGATAACATACAAAGTCTTACACAATGCATAATAAAAGGGCACATGTCCACTATTTCTTTGAATGATTTGTGATGGCTTATTTTGATTCCTAAGCATGAATATCGTTTTCAACTTAACAATCTTTATTTTATTTTTAAGCTGACTCTCTTTTACTTTTATTCATCTAAAAAGAGACCGAAGATACCAAAGGGACAAACAAATATCATAAATCGATGAAAACAGACAATACCAAGGCCAAAAGAAAAACGTCCAGAAACCTGAATATTCTCGAAGATTTTAATTATTACCTTAAAACCTTCTTTGTGTGAAAATAACTACATACAATGTACGACATTGTACGACTGCTAATTGAAAGGGGAAAATATTACGAATATTTGCTCTACATTGTCGCAAATACTGTCCATACGAACTGAAAAATGCACGTTCGTTTTAATTAAATTCCGTTTACTTTTGCATAGAGTATATTGGCTATCAAATACAAACCGTTAGAAAAGTAGTATATGTATATGTAGTTATTTGAAAATATTTTGAATAATCATCGCGTTAGTTCAAGTTGAAAGAATTTAAATATTTAATCTTTACCGATGAAAAGTTAAATTTTGATTAACACGTATATATTAGTGGGAGCATATTTGGAAATTCATAACTTACGGTACTGAACTAAGGTTTTTTTTTCAAAACGAGTGTTATCGATCGTTTAAATTAAAACAAGTGCGATGGGAGCCGACGTTGTCCTCTTGTAAAAGAAGAAATAAACTGCTCTTTGAACATGTATGTCTATAACATAGCACATAATATGAGCTGTGTCTCTATCTTAGATAGTGTTATTACCTAATTGGTATAAAAAATAATCAAAGATACCAAGTTTATAATGTTGTACGTCAGACAGTGCAAGTAGGATTTTTCCTCCTTTTTGTCCTATCATATGATATCTTCTATCTATATTTCTTGTTGTAATATTCTGTATTGATTTCATGACGTCAAACACTTGGTATCAAAATGTTTCTCTTTTAAGAGCCCTTTGAAAATAAGTTTCAATAAGAATTAAATTACCTACCATAATATAAATATCAATTACCCTACATGTCATCCTTAACTAATTTAACGACTCAAAACTATTGTTTCTCTCAGTTTAAATACTGATATTATTTGAACATACAATGAATGCATGAACTATTGCATCTTCGTTCTATACATACTTAACAAAGCCAGATCAAGTTCGCACGATTCAAAATGATTACATATAAAGTATTCTTAACAACATCAAATATAAAATCTTCGTTAAAATCAAAATTGACTGAAGAATTTAACAACCTTTTGTTAATGTCCTTGACGAGGTCGGTGTAGATTCTAATTTTCTGATACATTAAGCGTGTTTAATTATTTTTCTTATTAGCGACCTCAAACGCAAATAAGGGGTTAGGAAAGAAACACAAATACAAACCAAACACATATAAATGAAAACAGCTTGTCAGGACAAATGCGGGTTTATTAAAACAAAGCATAAAAATACTGTTACCACCATTTAGCCATTGCAGCATACATACCATACAAACACATCTTGATTTGGAAACATAATTGCACTTGACTGAGCTTTGAATGATCAAAATGAAGCAAATTTATTAAAAGTGTAAACTTTAAAACTTAAACTATCATAAAAATTTCAATCTTTTGGCAAATATGACCGTTTTACAGCAAGAAAATACAGGCCTGTGCATCTTGAAAAGTTCAAAGCCATGGCTTGCCTTTGAGTTTAAGAAACATCCTTTACTTTGATGTGCAATGTTTTAATTGCTCCTGCTGGTGTCAAAATTTTAAAAGTATGGAAAAATGTTTTAGATGCCTCCTCATGTAAAAGTGTTATGTATTGAACTGATTGACGCGGATAAATTAGAGACACACGATGTCCGCACAGCAATTATAGACGATTTAAACAGTGTAACTGAGTGGATCATATCAAATGAATATTATATAATTGTTTACTTTACCATCATCAGAAGGGTTGAAAAATAAAATGAATTTCAAAATCAAAAGTGTTTAATTCTTTAAAATATAAAATGATTATAACTTATACATATCTAGGTCCAGTAATTCCTTGAAACTTTTCCAGGTGCAAAGGTTTGTTTTACTGAGGGTAAATGTTTTGATGTCGACACAGCCATATTTATTTAAAAGTAATGATGAACCTTACCAATGCTAAGATTACTTATTGTTATCAAAGAATTGATTTGACGTTCATCGTACATCTTTGTCAGAAAAATGGTGTCTTTTACCACAAAATGTACTTTGAATATAAACAAAACTGGAAATTTTCAAAGCCTGGCAATACCTAGATAACGGAATGGAAAGTATTGAATCAAACTCTATAGTTTCCATTTGACGATCTTATGTGCATTAAAATTCAGGAAGCCTTTTTCTGAAAAGAAAATACATTTTACTCTTATATAAGTGCCAGGTTTTCAAACTTTTACAGTTGTACAGATTTGGCTGCATGTAAACATGCACTGTTTGCCAACAAATCCTGATGAACTTTATATAATATACAATAGTAAATGTTAACAGATAAAACTATGTGCTTCTGAATGATAATATATGCATTGGCGGATGACAAAATTTACCTTACAGTGTCTTTCTTTGGTAAGAAGTGACCTTGTTTCATCATCAAATTTGTTTAATTGTGTTTCTATAAAGGTTACCTTATGATTTTGAATGTAAATAATACCTGTAAAAATCAAAATATATTGTGTGATATTTTAAGGTGAACTCAAGTGTAAACGTTTTAGCTCACTTTGCATCAATCTATTCGTCATCTGTTCAGTTACTTTTGATATTTTCTGTATTCTTTTTGATGTCCTCTGAATAGAATGAAAACAAACATTCCGGTATATTTTTGGGGCCGATTTGTCATCAAACATCGCTGTCATGTCATGGTATCCTTTTTACTTTCTGAGTAGCCATAATTTACAAGTACATTTTCTCGAGTGCGGATAAACTTATTGAAACGAAACTCTACAGATATGTTTCTTTGAAAGTCCTTAGTTTTTTTGCTTATTTTAGATTCAAAATATCTGCAAGTTGATGTTCAAGATAAAATTGAACCCCTATTTGAAAATATCATTTTCTTTTCTTTCCAAGGAGAGATTAATTGAAATGAAAACACATCATGCAGAAAGACAAAAAAGCGATTTGGTCGGGTTTTCAACATATTTGTTGTTGTTGCTTTGGTGCTGTTAGGAAATTTCGAAACAGCCACCATCGGAGGTCAGAATTACATTGAAAAGATATTGAATATTACAGTTTGAATAATGTTGAAATTAAAGAGCATTAAAACTGAAAATTCCGAAAAGCTCTGCAAATGCAGCCAAACAATCTATACCTAAGGGTAGATACACAGTCAGTCAAACAATTGATATACTATACTCTTTTAGATTTTCTGCATGTTTTATTTACATCACAGTGACTTTGAATAAACCAATATGTATATATCATCATGATGAATACGTAACTATTAGACTGCAGCTTGAACACATTAACCATCTGTTCTTTAAGAAATTACTTTGAGGCAGTTCAGGATAGTGTATGTCTTATTTAGTCCGTCTTATTTTCAATTTTAGCTCCACCAACAAGTGTTTTATTTGAGAATTTGGTCCAACAATACATAAAAGGCAACGAAGATCAACCTATGAACATAACATGTAAAAGTTTTGGTGGACACCCTCCGCCAAGTCTAATACTTTCACAGAATGACTACCTTTTAGCCACAGCAGATAACGGAACACTTGTATACACAATGCAACCATCGAGAATAGACGATAGAAGCAATTTTAGTTGTACTGCCAACCACTCAGAGTTAAAAATTCCTTTTAGTATTGAATCAGTTTTATACCTCAACCGTAAGTTTAAAGTACTTTGATAAGTTAACTAAGTTTAAAAGCCAGTACCATATAGTCAATCTGCATATTTAACCTATGTTTAAAAACGCAAAATTGCGAATTTACCTCAATTGTACTGCAGAGCAATAGTTCTCGACCTGCATTAAAGGGTTAGATAACTTTTATAACAACTAAGTACACTCTCGTATATGCATAGAGGATGATTCATAGCAATATACAAGACAATCATCTCTTAGTTTGGGCATTGCATTCATGTCTTTACAATTTATGCATTTTGTATGCGACACAGAAATGTCGAATTTGAGTAACTGTCTATCAAACCGGAAATTCTCGGCAAAACTGATATTATTTGTATAGCAATATCATGTAACTGTTGATTAGAGACCCTACATAGCGCTACGGACGTTGAAGGAAAATCAATGAATGTGAAAATTATTACAATGTACAAATATCAATTAAAATAATTAATATTACGACATTTCAAAGACAAAATTCAACAACAAAATAAAAAGAATGAGGCGAAAGGCAAATAATAACACTTAATAGAAAACTAAGGATTGAGAAACATGAACTCCACCAAAACCACTGGATTAACGCATTTACTAAGAACCGATTAGAACTGCCTGCTTCAATAGTAAAACCCATTGATTTACTAATGGTTCAACTGGTAATTGTAGCAAGTGGTGTGGCTCAATACCAGAACGGGTTTATTGATAGTTCTGTCAAACTCTAAGAAATTACCTAATTCATAAATATATATATGAACATGTAGATCGAAACAATCATCAACATATATTTTCAGGTTTTCTTCTGTCTTTCTGTTTGTTAGAATTTACAATAAATAATTGTATAATCATAATTCAACAACTGAAACATTGTTTAATTTACAGCTAACTATAAATTTCAACCTGTTCGCAAATCTTTGATCCTAAATGTCAGTGTGTGCATTCTGTTATATTTTAACGTGCTTGTTAATTGAAATCTTTTCAGTTAAAACTGAAAGTGTTATAATGGAAACTATCCACACCTTATATGAATTCGATGTTCTGAATGCATCGTGCTTTGCAACTGGTGGTAGACCTCCAACATCATTTGAATGGAATTTGCTTGGTGATTACTACAACAGCTCCTACGAAGATGTCGAAAATATCAGTCCGACTGAAACATACAATGTAAAATCAATTTTGAGCTTGGAGGTGTACAGGTCTTTTGATAAACGTCAACTTACTTGCAGAGCTTTTGCCAGCATTGATAATGACGGAATCACCAGAAGCCAAACTCTTGAAGTTTATTGTGAGTATATTTCATTATCAAAAGATTTTTTTCTCAAAATGAATCTTATAAATCTCCTTCTTGTAAATCATGATATAAGACCATTTTGATAGACATTCATTTTATAAATGTTTTAAGCATTTGATGTTTTATTATTCATCGATGTAAATAACGTTGTGAAATTAAACACTTTGTCTAAAATCTGATGTGTTTTTGAAATGTTGCTACATAGAAATGAAAAGTCCACAATTTGGAAGCTAAAATCATCCCTTTTTGTCCGAAAGTTTTGTTCTCAACCGACTTTCATTTTCACTTTTGAGATGGAAGTCAAGATATAAGGTGGACTGTATATGTGGTATCCTTTATTTCAAGCTAGATTGGAAAGATGCGTTTAACATAGTCCCCAAACTTTGAATTAACTAGAGAGGACATCATTCATAAAGAGGAAAGCGAAGATAGCAAATGATGTTAGATTTTATTCAGTCTTCTTGAAGCTCCTGTGAAATTTATCTCATATGAACAAAAGGAACATGTCGACATGAATAGCGGCATAATCACGATGCTGACGTGCCTAATTTGACTCACTACAGGCCTTACCAATGGGTTTTCCATGCAATTGTCTAACTTGTGGGTTTGAAGCGCGCATGCTTCTGCTTGCTTATCCTGTATACCTATATCGTTGTTTGTTTTTTTGTATTGTCTAAAATTGTCCTCAGAAATTATTTCTTCTAGTCATTTATTGAAAAACCTCTGAACACCGCCAAAGATTCAAAATAATTTAATGCGATTTAGAACCATATCGTGATAGATCAAGTTGAAAAAAAATTTAAATATTTTTAAAAATCAGATTTTGCAAATATAAAACATTACCACAAAGCTAGAGTGTTACGTCATATCAAATCCTGTCCCAAGCCAAAGTGACCACATACATTGAAAACAGGTTTTATTAAATTTTAATTCTCATACATTTTGTAAATGAATATCGATGAACATCGAGTAAGTACTTTCATGAATATCTCTAAATATCTTATGATCGAAGAATTTAAATCATATCGTTACCTAATTTTTTAATCATTTTCAAAAGTTGCATGTGCCACATTAAAATAAATAACTATTGACCAATCAAATCGGGTTAAAATGTTTTATACGTTCAATTTTGATTACAACTGATTAGGGCATGTGGACCGTAGATGAATTTAGCTACTGCTTTGTAATGGTCATTTCATCATATCCGGGTAATCATTAACTATTGACTTTCAAAATGTTTGGATTTGAGCGTCACTGCTGAAGGTGATGATTCGGACGAACGAAATTTATAGTGTTTTATCATTTATGAGACGGGCGGGGAAAATAGATGCGTCTCACAACGGGATGATATATAAAACAATTATGAAACATCTTATTAATGAATGTCTATTCTTGTACTGATAATCGAGCAGAGGATATTTTATTTAAATCATTAGAATAACATGTAGACTGAATACTTATGAATATGAATACAATAATATTAGGTAAATACTTCAAAGAGATAGTATTCCAACAACATAACAAAACAAAACCAGAACATCAAGACATCTGAAGTCTTTAACGTACTTGTTTGGTCTACATTTCAACCTTAATTGTAATTGAGTAATGTGATGCATTAGGAACAATTTGAATTTGTTAGTTCCGTTATTCTATTTTATTTTATTTCAATATTTGTATGTACAGATCCACCATCTATCAATATTAGATACAAAATTTGACCGCAGAAGATAACATCAGGCAACTCATTTGTCAACCTCAAGGCAACCCAATCATCTATAAATTTTATCAATGGGAACACCATTCAGCACACGGCGAGAAAATAAGGACTTTAGGCAGTGGTTTAAATGGAATTCTAAACATCCCCAAGTTGGAAAGAACGAAACGATATCAAGACACTGGGATATACAAATGTTTTGCTGAAAATGGAATAGTTGACAAAGAGGAAATAAGATTCAGTCAGGATCAGTTTTCTTTGTGAATGAGGGTAAGAAATGAATAAATTAATCGATATAAATGAATAAATGTTTTCCTTTGATTGAAATCTATAGTGGACGAGTCTGACAATTACCAAATTTTGACATAATTTTAAAACTGATATTGCAAATGCCGCATGAATTGCTTACTTTATTTGGTTGTGTGTTCATTTGATCAGAGTGTTGTCTATATATATACATATATATGATCAACGCAAAAAATGATTTTTATATAATATGTAAGACAACAACCCAGCAAAACAAAAAATAAAGACTACTAGAGGTTAAGAAAATCTAGAAAATGGCCAGTAATATCCTTTAAAAGTGATCATCAAGTCATAAATACTTCGGTTTTAAATCTCGTCTTTACACACACTATGATTGATGTTACCGTTTGACCATATTTTAACAGAAACTACCGCACCATAACCGTTTAATATATTTCAAAGTTAAAGTTAAAAATATTCTCTCCTCACGGATTGCATGATATTCTCCAATTAACTCATCTTTCTGTCCTTTCGACCGTTTGTTCTTCTGTTACTTTCATAACATATTTCACAGCGTTTCTATTAAGGCATCTTATTTTAAAATCTTGTTGATTAAAACCACGTAAGAGATTTTCTGAACTGACGGGCAATCACACCTTGTTTGACGATTCTCTGATTTTTCTTCTGAACATAACATTTGTCGTCAATGTCGAATAATGAATTGAGTATTATACTTTGCATTCTATGTTGTGCAAGTTCTTGTTATCAGTTCTGGTGCTTGTTCTGGATTTCAATATGTAAGGACAGAAATAATTAGAATTTTACATTGTTTTGTTGATGGATAAAGTTGAATTTCTACGAATCATTTTTCTAAACACCATAAGGTTTCCACCTTTAATAAGCTGTTCAATTACACAAAATGTAATTTAATTCGTTTTTATTTGGATCTGGTTAATGTGATTCCACACACGTTTTGGTTCTACTACCTGTTCTTTTAGAACCGGTTAAAAACAACATATAACATATTGGAACAAATCTTATCATAATAGAGGTATTTACAATTTTACAAATTTGTGGCGTGAACCACTCTTTTGAAGTCTTACTTACTATATGATAAGGCTTGGTCCATGATGAAGGCCGTATTGTATCTGGTTGTAGTATCATTTGTTGAAGTCTTTCCAATTCCTTTCTTAATAATGAAGCCATCATGAAAAAACTTCCTGAAGACCCAACGAATTACCATTCGATAGATATTTTATTCGAAAATAATCTTTTTTTTAAATATACAAATGATCGTTATCAAACTGAACTCACTCTTACTTAATTTCTTACAGAAGTGAACATGTCCTTTTAGAACTTTTTCTTGGAAATCTTCCTACTTAAATCTATCATAAATGTGACGTATCATTTTATAGCTGATTTCTAAAACTTTGATGGTGATGTTCCGTTATACTTTTTAACTGTACATTTCGCAGCAGGTTTAATATGCATTAGTTTCCAGCAATGTCTCAGATTTTTATCAATGTTGTATTTCTTTAGGTTTAAATGGTTTTAAAGGTATGTTGAAGCCTTATATATAGAAAGTTCTCTGTCAGTTATTTTCTACAAATGCTCATAAATTCATAAATTCGTATGACTGATCAAACACGGAAAAAATAAAGTAATATGTTTCCTAAGTAACCAACAGATCAAAGAGTGATATATTATTTTTCAGCATAAAATACACAACCTTATCCTGTGGAATTTGATATTTATCGCTTTCTTTCAGGACGGCCACAAATATCCATTTATAATCCTTCTGAACAGTTTTGCAAACTTGGAAGTGTAGGATCACTAGTAGTAAAATTTACGAGCTGGCCTCCACCACTTAAGCTAACTTGGTTAAAATATGAAGACAATCGTAATTTCAACCTTCAATCTTCAGAACGATACACAATGACTGAGACAGCAGCAGTTATTATTGATTCTTTCCATGATAAGAAGATCCATGTAGATGGATACATTGGCATACTTCACATAAATGAAATTACTCTGAAAGATTTAACAAACTATACCGTACAAATTCATAATGAATTTGGGATCGAATTATTCACTTTTTCCTTAATGATATTCCTAAATCTCAAGGTAGGTTCGTTTTTATTTTATATCTTACATTTGACTGTAGGAATACAGGTTTTATTTTTAGTATAAACATGACAACATGATACAATACATAAAAACTGATGGGTACTTTAATGATAAAACATGGTTAAATGCACAGGTAATTCCACTCGAAGTATTTATTAAATAAATCGATATGCTATATCAAAAACAAATGTGTTGTACTGGTCAATGAAACAACAATACAAGGACACAAAGAACCAACTTGAGAGTTAATCCAGAAACTAACAACCATTCTTCCCCAATAGAAAGGTGTCTAACATTCCTTAATCTCAAGGTATGTTCGTTTTATTTTATATCTTACATCTGACTGTAGGACCTAAATCAAGTTCAGGTGTACAACATTTGTGAATAAAATAAAACAGAAGACTGCAGTGTTTTCTCCTCTTCCATGTTTATGATTTGGAGATATACGATGAATTTTTTCATTGTACACATTGACTTTGGTAACATAATTTCTGATTATCTTTAACAGATTTTCGAACGAATAATGATGAAGATAAAGGCTTATTCTACGGAGGTCCTGCTGTGATATTAACAGTTTTATTCATAACTGCGGTTGTGATTGCTGCGTTTATTGTTTGGAGAAAAGATGTAAGTTTAACAAAATGGAAACAAAAACAATGTTATATATAACAATGCAATAGTATGATAAAGATTTGAGGTGCAAACCTGATAGAATTTACCTTTTATTTCAACGACTAAAAAGATATGAGGTACATGTACATGTACTTCAGAAAAATCATATCGAACGTGCTATTAAACAATTGCTGCACATGGTTCGAAGTCACAAGAGAACTATTGCGGAAAATAGCATTAGAACTATTGATAAACTATGTTCTTCTATTTTCTAGCTCAATGCAAATATTGCATATCAAGAAAGGAGGCAAATGAACAGAGCGGTAACTATATAACGAAATAATCTAAACATAATCTACAAATAAAAACATAGATATGTGAAAAACAAATACTATGATCATACTTTTGCATAAGTTTGCACAAAGTAATATTATGCTGCTTAAACGTTTCATGAAAATGCGTCCTGAAGTGTTTATAGTTTTCAACACATATTAATTACATGCATGTAGATCATTGAAAAAATCCTATAACACTTTTGAATTATGATATTAAACTTCTAGCATATGCCTTAAAACAAAATCTTAATTAACTTGTGTACACTGATGAATACAGTCAACAGTAGTTAACCGATGTTCAAATCTCATAACTCCATAAAGAAGACAAATCAATTTTACAAACTGAGGGGATCATAGGAACTCCAAAATGAGCGAGACCCTGGTCGCCTACAAGGTAAGCACACCCTGATATGCATTTATGACTCACTTTGTCGTAGAATTTATTAATGGTATTTAACATTAGAGTAATATTTTATGATAAGAAATAAGCTAGATAGCAGTACTAATACTTTAAAAATGTATCAACTAGCACATGATACATGTGTACCACTCTGTTTATATATATTCTTAACTGGATATAACTGTAAGGTTAAATATGATTGAAATATCTGGCAGCTTTCCTGGCCTAAAAGTTAAAGATAAATACTATAGGGTTCTGGATCGGTAAATTAAAATGCTGCAAAGTCCAATAAAAATGTTTTATGGTCAATTTAGCAAAAACAATTAAATGGATTCCTCTGATAAAGTATCTATGATTCAACTAAAACCGAAGTGACCTGATAGTGTTGCAAAATGTACCTGGTAATAGTAAATGCCATTCCAGATAATATGTAGTTGTTTTGTTAATGAAAAGAGTACTTCCGGGGTTTGGCATGATCATCCTTAATCTTTGACCTTGAACAAAATATCAAAATCTCATTAAATGATGATCATGACTAATTGGTTTTCAACTTATGGTTAACGATTTATGCCAACGCTTCTTCATAAGATTATATTTTGGGGTTATGCTCTTTACAAAGTGGTCAAATCTTTTGACGAAAATACATAAAAGCTTTGCCTTATTGTCCATAACATTTTTCATTATTTGAAAATCTATATCTATTACTCTTTTCGAGATAGAACACTATCGAGGTCAAGATCGTGCTTTGCTTACTTTAAAGGGTTTTTTCTTTTTAACACTCATAGCTCCGTAAGACATTACATACTTACAATACATGAAAGCATACTATACATATAAATCGAATTCTATTGGTGTGTTGTTATTAGAGTTTTACTCTACTGTAGATAATGATATAAACTGCAAACGACAGGGTAGTATTAAAGAGGCTGCAGTAATATTTTGTAAGTATATGCAGGTAGTGTTACTTAAACAGCTTCTTGGTAAAGGTTTTTTCTGCTGATAAGAGTTAAATCTTTTATTTTATGACATAGAATACAGAAGTAATGTTATATAATTATGCATTCAAATTAAAACGTTGTTTTCGCATTTAAAACTCATGGAAAATTACTAACGTCATTAAATCGGTTACGGGAATTTGAGAGTATTTGGAACAGAAAATAAACATGTTGTATATCTAAGCTCACAAAATGTACTTCTTGGACATTAATTTCGAGAAAAATTAAAACTGTCTACTTTTCTATTATCAATTAATTCGTATATAACATTACAAGAAAAATGTAATTCGTATAGTTGATGTACGGCGGTAAAAGCTGCGCGATGATGGAGCATTAAGGCCATACGATACAGTTACAGGGGAGATAATGACGTTGCTAACGTAAAATTTATTTTCACGACGTCAAACTGTGACACATCGGAAAAGATGCATTTTCGACTGATTTTTTATCATTCAGACTGATTTAACTTAAAACGAGTTCATGGACCCTCTTTTAAAAATGAAATTTGGATTGATTATATATGAAGATTATTTGTGCCAATTTTATGAAGAAATCACTGATGAAACTTTTTAAATTAGATAAATATACAGCAAAAATGCCGTTCTTTGACTAAAGTCATGAAAATTTGATAAAAATGGTTAATGTCCAAAGAATTGTTACACAAATTCAAATCACACTTATGGAGATAAGATATTCCAGATGTTTTACAAAATCTGCTTGCGTTTACCTTTTGGAACAAAAAGTTAAGTGTGTCTTTCAAAGGATAGAAATGTCCAAGAAATCGAAATTTCAGTAAATATCTAAAATTTCGACCCCATTTATCTCTAAAAGTTGCACATGAAGGTATACTTTTATTACATATTTGAATTGACTAGGTGAAAAATAGCTTGTATGCAAACTTTCGTCAAAAATTCACCGTGGGATCAAAACTGCATCGTATAACCTTAGGAACACATTGCGACGTAATTTAGCGTCAAAAGAGAAATGGGACTTGCATCATTTAAAAAATTAGCGCATGAACCCCATTTTTTCTTTTATAAAATCGACTATGTTGCCTTTATTTGCCTATAATTGCTTACATCCACTTTATTTGAACTTTTGTGGATAGTTGTCTCGTTGGCAATCATACCTCATCTCCTTATTTCTATATTATATGTACTTCACAAACTTGGAAAAAATCGGACGGTTGAAATTTTATCATATTTATTTGTATAGGCCTGAAAATTGTCTACGGCTTTTCTAACGAATAATTGTATGATTTCCCAAATTTTGTATTGCCATTATAACATTAAGACCTATAAAATAAGCAACAATTTTCAAAATTCTAATGAAAATATCTCTTTCCTGTAAAAGTTGTGTTATTTTTCGGGAAAAGTATTAAAAGAAAATTTTGTATTTTCACATGAGATGTGCAAATTTGAAACTGAAATTTCCGAAAAGTAAGTCATGAAGGTATAATTTTGGTTGCACATTTTATTGCGCAAATAAAATTAACTTAGTCTCACAGTACGTATAGTGTCCGGCTAGGATCGACCTAAGTTATACAATAAAAAGTACGAAAAACAAATATGACGGACATGAACCAACGACAACCACTGAATTACAGGCTCTTGACTTGGGACAGGCATAAAAGATTATGTTTGTAAGCCCTCAATCCTCCCTAGCTTTGGGCTGTTGGTGTTACAGCACAAAATAAGAACAAACTGTAAAATAAGTTACAAATGGCTTTACTCAATAGATCGGTACGAAGCACAGACAAACCGACTAACATAAAAACAGTAGATACAAAATATCGATATAAGAGTACTGACAGTTACTGAAAACTAGTGCAAAGTCAGTTACAACTAATAAATAAATCATGTTTTCCAAGACTAAAGTATCAAGCAGTACAATGTTGGATTGAGACGTACGTACATGGTGTGTATTAAGCGGGTATGTGTAACAGAAAATACTTCCTGGGTGTTTCACTTACTATTTGTCTTGGTGATAATTTGTTTTGTCTTTCTATGAAAGGAAAACAAGAACAATTTTCAAATGCTACTACTGTGATTAGGAGTATGATCAAGTATGGGTTATACTACTTGGTCACACAGTAATAAAACACCAGGAAAGCTTCACAGTGCTTTAGAAAATGAAAATACGGATCTCTATCTAGACATTACAATTACCAATGTATATCTACGGAACTCTGTGAAAGACATGAATTAAATACACGAGGTGTATGCTATTGTATACACATTTTCTTATTACTATTTCAAAAGGATCATATTGAAGCTTATAGATTATTTATTTCATTGTTTATTATCCATTCAATTCAAAAATTTTGTCAATAGAAATTAGTACAGGTGCGGATATTGTGGGTTTTTTTGGGGGTAGGGGGTTGGCTGGTCCTAGGCCTCTCTTAGAAGAATATATGTGGTATTATATTGCATTTACTTAATTTATAGCTTTTGTCCTTTTGTTTTCTTAATCCTGTTTTTAAACTCCAGGTTTCGCTACTGTAATATATATGATTCATAAACTATTATTAACTGTAAAAATATTGTAGCATGAAATTATGTTGAAAAGATTATGAGTCCCCTGTTTTCGGTTCTAAAGACATTTTTACAAAGAATACAGTAATTTCTAATATATCTTAATACTGCAAGGTTATATATGGTAAAATGATTTCAGAAAAGAACATTATCACTAAATTAAAAGGGTTAAATTTGATCAACATAGTAATATGTTTTGTTACTTATTAGGAATATATGATATTGCCCATCGCTAAATTACAGTCACGAACTAGAAAAGGCTAGTTTTCAACCCAAGAATGACTTCTTTTAAACTGAGTTTTACTGTGTGTTTGTTTATTCTACATTGGCTAGAGGTATAGGGAGGTTGAGATCTCACAAAACATGTTTAACCCAGCCGCAATTTTGCGCCTGTCCCAAGTCAGGAGCCTTTAGACTTTGTTAGTCTTGTATGCTTTTTAATTTTAGTTCATTTATATGTTTCGGAGTTTAGTGTGACGACCATTTTCACTGAACTAATACACATTTTTGTTTAGGGGCCAGCTGAAGCCCGCCTCCGGGTGCAGGATTTTCTCGCTGTGTTGAAGACCCATTGGTGGCCTTGGGCTGTTTTCTGCTCTTTTTCGGGTTGTTGTCTCTTTGACACATTCCCCATTTCCATTCTCAATAAACTGCTCTCTTATTCACATTTTCTTTATATAAAAATCCGGACCATTTGTTTAAAATCACGGATGTTTTAAATGTTGCTCTCGAAAAAAAACGGACAATGTAATACACTGAATTGTTAGTGAACTACAAGGAAATTGTGCGTCGTTTGTGCTCAAAACATGTTTAATATTCAGAGAATAAGATGAACAGTCATGAATAAAACTATTATATACGCGAAATAGCAGTAAATTGATCTGATTGCATGTAATATCACTCGAAAAAACTGATCTACACTAGAAAAAGTGGACCGATTCACTCGAAAACATGATCTCCGCCGGACACTATACCTACCGTGAGTCTGTTAAATGTTAAGGAAAAATTAACTAGGGATATTTTTGTATCGTATGCCCTTACGATCATATAAGAGAATATAATGACGACAACCTTGTGGACTGGTGTTGCTATCACTTTTATCGCAGAAATATTTGACTCGATAAAAGTTGTCATCTAATGTCATAAACAAAGAATAAATTTTCAAAATTCTCTCACACAGTCGTCCGTTAATAAACGTTCTCTCTCGCACTGGGAGCCGAAATACCCTAAATGAAAGAATTATAAAAGCAGTCTCTTCTATTTTTGTGATATAGTGAAATAAAATGAGCATTCAAACCTAATTAAGGACGAAAACTTGCATTTGCCAAATTTTTAGAATGAAAACTCTAGAGTTTGCAGGTATATACACAATTATGTCAGCCAATTTAATTGACCACACATCCTGTAGTTATGCCACCGTTTGCTATAAACTATTATGCATTCTGAGTATCACATTTGAGATAAAGTCTTTTCTTTTTCTGCGTCATTTCACAACAGAAGACTGACAAATGAGATGACGATATCATAATGAATTAGTGAGTGAAGTATAAAATGTAAACTGATGGGCACATTAAAATGTCTCAAATTATTTTACAAAAATCAAGCCTTCCATAGTAATTATCTCAATCAAAAGGACATAAACATGCTAAGTATAGGGTGCAATAAAAACAATTCAAAAGGTTGAACTCTTATATATATAGTATTAATTAATGGGTGTTTTCATAATGGCCCTGTTATATGTCCAAGGTCTGTTTTAATGGTTGAGGATGCCTGTAATGGTACGAGGCAACGCCGAGGGACTTTACCGCCTCCGTGGCCATTATTACTGATTGAGGACAAATAACAGGGTCAATTTGAAAACACCCATTTCATAACACTTTTAATCAAACTGTCTATGTGTAATATTTAAACAAGCCAAATCAGTTTTATTGTGGAAAAATTATATATATATAATTATACCAAATACAATATTAAAAAGAAACTTTTAAAGTGATGTGATGGAAAAACATGTAAATGTAAATATAGTTTTATTGTTGTCCTATTCAAAGCAATTTATGGCGTACAAAATAAAAGATTTCATTCTGGATTTTAAAACTCAAAATCAAATAAATTGATACACATCATGGAATGTATTATGTAATTATTAACTTTACAACTGCGTCAAATAAAATAAGTCATGATTCTTGAGAATTTTAATTTCTTGATGTTTCTTTTCCTCAGAAATGTATTTGTATTGATAACAACTGAAAATCCGTAATAGCCCTGATTATTCACAATGGCCCTGTTTTTTCATAATGACCCTTTTCATAATGGCCCTGTTTTTCATAATGATCTTGTTTATTCATAATAGCCCTGTTTATTCATAATAGCCCTGTTTATTCATAATAGTCCTGTTTATTCATAACGGCCCTGTATTAATGCCCTGTTAGTCTGCAATGGACTAGTTTTGCTTTTATTAATAAAGTGACAGTTTCATACATAATGCACTAAACTGGTTAATAATTCGATATAGCACTCACGCAAGTACACTAATACTTAAGATAGTGTAGAATGATTGCTGTTTATAAATGCAAGGTCAAAGTACCTCATCGGCTGATATGGTAGAATCAAAGAAAACTAACACAACATCACTATTAACATAAAATGAAATTAATTCTTTTAAACTTTTGAATAACACCACGTAATGTGGCTAAAAATAATTCATACAATGTATAAACCAAAACCACTTTTTAAATGCTTATTTTTAATGACTTCAACTGTTTGGTAGCAGTGCCAATCGTTGTTCTATCCGATCAAGGTATTTTACAAACGACAGATATAAAATGTTCATGTATCTGAAAAACAAAATGCCTCGGTTTTAAAATACTTCCACTTGAAATGTAAATTTTATGTTTTAACATGATCACTAAAGATCACATGTTGAATCTAAAATTTGACTTGTTATGCCCCGCAACTGAAAGTTGGTGGGCATATTGTTTTACCGTTGTCCGTCCGACTGTCCTTCCGTCCGTCCGTCTCATTATGGGTATACTACTCCAGATAACTCCTCCTACAGTTTGAATGCTATGAAGTTTTCACTTTGCTAGCTGTTTGTACATATATTGAAGGTGTGCATGTGGTCAGGGTTTTGATTTTTATTGGTATTTGCTCTTTTGGGAGATAGTTGAACTTTGTCATTTTGGAGTATTATACTTGCATAAGAGGTGCATAGCGTTTCCGGATAACTGCTCCTACAGATTGAATGCTAGGAAGTTTTCACTTTGCTGGCTGTTTGTTCATATTGTTATGATATTGTAACTATTATATTTATTTAGTTGGCCTTATTTGTTTTGTGTGGCCTATAAACAAAGGCAACAGTAGTATACCGCTGTTCGAAACTCATAAATCGATAGAGTAAAACAAATCCGGGTTACAAACTAAAACTGAAGGAAACGCATCAAATATAAGAGGAGAACAACGACACAACAAAAGCACAACATTAAAATGTAACACACACAGAAACGAACTATAATATAACAATGGCCATTTTCCTGACTTGGTACAGGACATTTTAAGAAAAAATGGTGGGTTGAACCTGGTTTTGTGGCATGCCAAACCTCCCGCTTTGATGGCAATGTTAAATATGACATTAAAATGACAACATTACATGACAGGACTACAATACAATAAATGGGAGAACATATAGGACAAAGAAACACACGAATAATAGCTAACAAAGGTACTAGGTTTAAAATTTAATACGCGTTAAAATATAAATGTATAATATAAAGTAAAGTGCGTCTCGTCCACACAAGACTAACCAGTGACGCTCAGATGAAAAAGTTTGAAAGCCAAAACAAGTACAAAGCTGAAGAGCACCGAGGACCAAAACTTCCAAAAGTTGCGCATAACACGGCCAGGGTTTTCTGCCTGGGACAAGAACATCCTTATTATTTAGAATAATTTATAATTTATATGTTTTACATTGTGTAAAGTCTATCTATGTCTTTAAGGTCTGCATACTTATATATATACTCAAACGGAAACTTCTAGACAACGCTAGAAATTTAAATTACGCATCTTTTGTTATGATCATTCTGGAAACGTTATGTAAGTGAAATAGAAAGTTCTAATCATCCATGAGTATCAATGATTGTTCAAGTGATTTCTAAACTGCATAGTTGTAACACAATGTGTTTTATTTTGTACACAATGTAAAACATATAATAGGCCACACAAAACAAATAAGGCCAACTAAATGAATATAATAGTTACAATATCATAACAATATATTGAAGGTGTGCATGTGTTCAGGGTTTTGATTTTAATTAATATTTGCTCTTTTGGGAGAAAGTTGAACTTTGTCATTTTTGAGTATATACTTGCATAAGAGGTGCATAGCATTTCCTGATAACTCCTACTACAGTGAACCATAGACCTATGTTCTCCCATGCTCAACTTTGTGTATTTTAAAATAACACTTTGCATCTGCGGTGGCATCATTTGTGTCTCCCAAACACAATTATATCTCAAAGAAAGTCCTACATTGACTTTGTTATAATACAGTTACTTCAGAGTGGAGTGGGGGCATCACTTTGTCTAGTTTTATTTCGGAGATATCAAAAGACAGTGCCAATAGGAAGTTCAATATATAAACATATATTTTTTAAATGATGACTTCTGGAGATAAAGGTGAATTTTGACGCATTTTACCCTAACAAAATACTAAATGCAGTGAGCAAATATGATTAAAAATGCATTACAAAATTCATTTAAAACTAAACCTTATTCTTAGTCCCAATCGCGGTTTAATTTGTAGACTTCAAAGCCAGAAGCAACTAGAATGTCTACCAAACACATTCGTCATATGAATATATGAGTTTGAACTAATGTACATCTATTAGATAAAAGTGATAATCGTTTTACAGAAATTGTCATGGATATCATTATATTTGTTGATTCCTGATTATTTCGTTGTCTTCTAAGTTCGGCATACAAGCCTATAGGAAATTTGTATTTCGTTCGACGTTTAAATTTGTAGTTCAATGTCTTTCATATTCATAATATTAATCATAATTTTCTTTTAGCCTATTTGATATATTAAACGGTTTTTACAGCAAAATCATCTAATAAAGAGAAAAATTAGGCGATGGAAACCAAATACAAAAAGCATCAGATGATTTAGACGAAGATAACAATTTTTCAGAAGAAGATACTGGTACGTTATTTTTATGCCGTAATTGTTTTTATTACATGGAATCCTTTGATACGTAATTTTATTTGCAATCGTTTTATACTTTCATTTCAATAGTGAATTTTAAATAATCGCCAATTTCTGTAATCTTTGTTTTGCATCAATGATTATATTTTTCCCTCGGCTATCAATCATCAGAAATTTCAAAGGATGCTGTTATAGGATCTTAGAAATCTTCTGAAAAAGACGTAAAGACATTTATAACTTTTAAAAGACTATCGCATCAAAGGTTACTGTGAATGGATTTCTTATTTATGTGCCTTGATACATAAAGAAAATTGGGAAACACATATCGGTTTATTCAGAAGTAATCAGTCAGAGCACCTGTTACTGGTCTACACATGCATAGCAGGAGACACGTACCCTGCCCATGGTCGTTCCTTTTGAAATTATGTTATTCTCTCATGTTTTTTGTTTTTTGTTTGTTTTTTTTAACTTTTATTTGTCATGTTTGTCGTCTTAACTGATATATTAGATTTGAACTTCGGTTGCCTTAATTTACGCAGAACACCTTAAAGGTATTGTTATCAGCTATTTTGTCTCCTTCCACTTTGTAGCAATCTGTATTAGGCTTTTCATCCAGTTACAGAAATTGTCATTTATTCTGATTAAACCGACCTAGCCTTCCATACAACCAAACAATGGTGTTCATAACAAAGTTTTTGTTTTAAATTTATTATTAATTGGTTATAGTTTTAATTACCGTGTTGTTTTTATTTGTTATACATAGTAACGTTTTACCTATCTTGAAATATTTGTTGTTTTTAAACTGGTACTTGTCTGCAATTAAATCTAGTGTTTGATATAAATTATCGTAAGTTTCAACGTTTAAGTATTTTTCTTAGTTATACACTGGAACTAAGGTTGCAACTCCACAGGCAAATTAAAGATGTCCGTAAACGGGTTTCGATGTTCTGTTCAGGCAATTTTAGATATTAAGCTCTCAAATGATTTATATTTTGACCCTTCAATTTTCAAGTTTTGTTTCTACTTATTTTCTCTGGACAAAGAAATAAACTCCTACTGTAAACAGATAGGATTAATTGTGATGAAGTCCGACAAATAATATAAGAGTCAAACAGAAATGAAATTGCTTGTAGGTATTTTAGTCAAATTTGAAGAATCTATGAAAAATGGAGTCATGGTTCTTTAATGTCATCATTTCCGCGCTTGCATGACTCAGATAGTTACCTTCGCAACCAGATAAAGACTTCTATTCATTCCATTAAACTTGATATTTACAACAAGGAGTTGCGTCCGGAATAATCACTGTTTGGTGCACTTATTTTTCTTTACCCAGCAATACAAAATTATCATCAATACTAATATGGAAATTTCACGTTCAAAGCTCGAATGTTGAAAATAAAAACGAATTTCTGTATAAATTTAAACTAAAATGGCCAATTTCAAAATGGAAATTAGTTTGAAAATAAATACTAATATGCACCATCAAAATGTAAACCCATTTAATCACCCAAATATAAAACAACCGGAATCGCGCCAATTTTGGATTACCAGGGTACCCCATATGTTAAATAAAGCGCTGCTTTGAGCATTTGAAATACATTCATTATTACAAAGTTCGCATTTTACAGAAACACCTGATCAAACATCCCTGCAGTCATTAATTCCACCACCTAAACAACCAATTCCATTTCGTCCAACACTTGGTGACACTGATGCAAAGAACTACGTCAACCTTCACCAAACCTTGAAAGCGAAAGTAATGGTGAAGACGGTAAGAAAACTGCAAGATAATGTATTTTCCTATGTCTTAGAACTTAAGAAAACTAATTATAAATCAACTATTGGCAATCTGTGTACTTTTTAAACATAAAATCTTAGATATGAATGTTATACTAATATTAGTTTATGTATGTATGTAAATCAAGGTAAATAACACAAAAATAGAACAATTTCAATCACATTCTGTCCATGCAAAGTGATATCAGGTGCATCCATATTGCAAATCAATATAAAGATAAGGAGATGTTGTTAGATTGCCATGGCGACAACTATCCACCAGAGTTCAAATGATGAAGATATTGGCAGTTATGACCACACGGCCTTCAACAATGATAATATCTCATATAGTTTTAAAGGAAA
This sequence comes from Mytilus coruscus, assembly GCA_017311375.1. Classification (NCBI taxonomy): domain Eukaryota; kingdom Metazoa; phylum Mollusca; class Bivalvia; order Mytilida; family Mytilidae; genus Mytilus; species Mytilus coruscus. The sequence continues at coordinate 26,442,422 of CM029597.1, read as the reverse complement.
ATTCAAAACAGGAAAGGCTCTTATCAAATGTCATGTATGTCGTTATTGATCTACCAATTTTATTCCCTTTAAAGCGAAATGCTTATTAGCACTATACTAACCGTCAATGTTTCTGTGACCCTTTTTTTTTTTTTTTTTCTTCATTTTTATATAGATTTAGCTGCCTGTACATTTATTTATGATGGTGACATGATTTTTGTAAGCAAGTATCATGATTTTCTATTTATATTGATTACGAACGGTGCAGTGTCTAATGTGTTTTGTTTTTGTTTTTGCTTGAAATTGTGATATTATTATTTCACCTTTACTTAACATTTTACTTATTTTCGTAATCACTGTTTAATATCTCGAGTATTTCAAATTTAGTTTCATAAGAACAATAGTAAGTCAGATGTTGTTTACCTTTTGATTGTATAGCAGTTCAGGAAGTGAAAGTTGAAATAAGTGAAACGTGTTCATTCGCAGCAGAAAATGAAGGCTACATTCCAGACGAAGAGAGTTGTAAGTTAATCATACATTTTGGGAGAAAATACTTATAATTACTACATTACCAAAAACATAAGGTCAATGTATTGTACTTTTGTTATATATAATGCAAGTAAGAGAGAAAAATATTTACATACATTGCATAAAATACAAAAATAAAAGTACCATAATACATTATATGTAATAATTGTATAACAACTTAAGAAGTTCATTTCAGTCAAAGTCTAGATGTATCGAACATAAGGTAAAAGTCACACTCTCTATCCGTATCAAACTATTTTATTTTACATAAATTACCGGACGGTATGAACACTTGGTAATATAAAATACATTATTTCATGCATAATTATCATATTTCTGTTGTCGACCTAGCTGCATAGTCGGCAATACATATGATTGTGTTTACGTATCGTCTCATTAGATATATATCATCAGCTTTATAAATAAAAAGAGGTTGTATGATTGCAAATGAGATAACTATTAACCAGAGAACAAATGACGTTAATCTAATCAATTTAAAGCCACCGTACGATCTGCAACGATGAGCAAACACATACCGTGTAGTAAGCTATAAAAGGCCTCGGCATGACATAATGTAAAAAAATTGAAACGAAAAATCAGCAGCTTGATTTATGCTAAAACAATAAACGAAAAGCAAATATATGACAGAGGGCAATTGACGACAACCATTGTATTACAGACTCATAAATTTTAGTCAGACACACACAGAAAGTTGTGAGGTTATACATTCAGCAGTGGAAACAGCACAGAATAAGAACAAACTGTTAAAATCAGTTGTCAGGGGCTTAACGAATTAGGTGGACACGAGGCACATAACAAACAACTAACAAAAGACAACATAAATCCGAACGACACGCAGTACCAATCTTAAGAGTACCACGACTAAAGTATCAATCAGCACACATCTAATGAATTTAGCGTAAAACAGTCTGGGTAAAGTTTGACCTTGTTCAATAAAAACATAGAAGTATCGACAGGGTGTAGAATCATAAAAGTTAAACAGTATATATTTAAAATGTTTTAACACGATGAAAGTACAAATACAGACAATTTTTAGAAGATCGTTTCAAAGTGTTAAATTGATAAACTTTTAAGAAAAGTTTACTCACATGATTAAGTTTACATGGATCGTTTCTAAGTTTACGGGCCATATAAACAACACCACCGTAAAATTAGGATGTACAACTGTAATATCCCGGTTATAATAAGTTTTATACAGACACAAATGTACAGCCAAACTTTCTTACAAAACCTTTGTATATGTGAAAGAATTTAGTAAAGGTTTAAAGTAATTTGAGATAACGTAATCCTTGACTTAATGATTTAACAGTACTACATCACCGTAAAAACTATGATGTAATATCACGTTTGTAAAAGGTTTCTACAGCTACATCATAACTTCCAAAACATTCTGTGTATCTAAGAAAGAATTAGCATGGTTAAATGAATACGTGTTAATTTTTCTTTGTTACTATTTTTAAAATATGTAAGAGGATAAATCCTACTTCCAATTCGTTATTTGGTTTTATCCTATCAAGGTTTTTTTAGTACAGAATAGACGCTCACCTCCTCCAATACCAACAGAACGTGACGATTGCAATGAAACTGGTAAGGATTATCTAAACATTAACAGATAAATGTTTCAAAATGAAAAACATATATAGTGGTACATATAATGCATTTCTTTTAGTAAGAACTCGACGTTTACTTCCTCCCTACCGAAAGAACAAAATGACTGCATCGAAAATGGTAAAACTTAAAACCTTTAGTTAGAATGGTGCAATACAAAATCTATTGCGATACATATGATTGTGCTCACAGATTACCATACTAGATGTATACTATACATCCGTAAACGGGGATCAATTCATCACTGGTAAATTATTAAGTCAGGGATTTCGTTACCATAAGTTACTTTAAACTTTTACTAAATTCTTTCATAGATACACAGATTTGATTGGTAAATTTGGCTGTACCTGTAGAAAAATTATAAAAACGGTATTTCACATCCTAAATTTTACGGTAATGTTGTACAAAAGCGCGGAAATCACTATGTGATCCGTGTAAACTCATCGAACCTTTAAACAAACTTATAAGTAAAGGTTATCTTACCAATGTTGTAATTAGATCTTTGAATATAGTTTACATTGGCACAAATATCGATTTTGTCATCAGCAAATTAAAACATATTAACTAAATTTTATTCTTTTCAAACGGTTTTTGGGATGTATAATTACACATCCACGTTTATTTTCTATATAGAGATAACTCTATCTATATATTACATTATACATATTTATTAACAGGTTAACTCCTAACTATCCTACTGCCTGTCGATACTTTTATTTTGGCATTGCACTAGTCATGTGTTCTTTGACTGTCCATGACTTAAAACACTAAATCTCTGGAATGTGTTTTAGTTGATTTAAGTCTCTGATACATGTTTTTTATTATTAATTTTAGTTAATTAGTGTTTACTTATTTAGAGTTACATCTAGTCTCACTATTTTTAATATGTACCACCTTTGATAAGTGTTTAGTAGGACGATAAATTTTCACTTTTTGTTCTCGTACTATGAACAACAAAATTATTCATTTTGTAAAATTATTTCCGTGCTCCATGTATACCTTACAACAACATTATCTTTATTTACCTATGTACGTTATTTCATTTGGCGGCATTTTGTCCAAGGTTATGGTTGTCTTTCTGATATTGTTTTACATCTAACCCCTTTTTTATTAATTTTGTATTTACATTGTGTCATAGATCTAATTTATTCGTTCAGTGTATGTTCACTTGTTTTGTTAATGTGTCTTTTGATTGAGTTAAGCCATTTCAATTGATATTTTATAGTGTGTCTTTCTATGTTGTGATGTTGCGCTATTGTTTCAGGTAGGGTGAAGGTTGGCGCCTATTAAAAGTTTAAACCCGCTGCATTTGTTTGCACCTGTCCTAAGTCAGGAACCTGATGTTCAGTGGTTGTCGTTTGTTGATGTGGTTCATAAGTGTTTCTCGTTTTTTTAGATATTAGACCGTTGGTTTTCCTGTTTAAATGGTTTTACACTAGTCATTTTGTGGTCCTATATAGCTTGCTGTTCGGTGTGAGCCTAGGCTCCGTGTTGAAGGCCGTAATTTTACCTGTAATGGTTTACTTTTACAAATTGTGACTTGGACGGAGAGTTGTCTCATTGGCACTCATACCACATCTTCTTATATCTATGAACGGATGGTGTTTTTCTTATTATTCTATTTAAACTGGAAAAAGAAACGCATATTTTTTCCATAGATGTAAACTAGTGTTTGGTTATATCATGTTGCCGATAAATGTACGCCAATCCAATATCAAATTATCTCTTTCATATCTGTTTAACAAATTTCATATCTTGGATGTAAGCAACTATGAGTCACAATACGGAATTGATGCACCAATCATCCTTTTGGTTTACAATGAAAAAATATGTCTGTTGAACCTGCCTTCAATCAAACATGACCACCAAGACTCGAAACAAAACATAGGTATTATCTTATAAATCGGTTGAGAAGGAGAACATCTCAGGGGGCAGATATGTTTAAATTGTCAGCACTACCTACTGTCAATTTCACCAAAACTGTCAGACGTCTCTTTATGGGAGTAATTGTCCTTAAAAGACAATGTTTTCCTTTTGTGCAATTTTGACTATTGTCTTGAAAAATATAAAAGATAGACTGAAGCTATTAATATCATGACTAATGAGCAGAAAAGATTCATTATAAGTCAAATGACCAAAATCATTACTCGACTCGTCAATATAAGAATTAATGCCCTTAAATTGCGATTATACCAAATTTTGTTCAAATTTGTATATAACCTTGCAAATTATAATCTATATAAAAAGCTGTATTAGCAAAATGATCATCCAAACAGGATTTACCATCGTCAGATGACTTATTATAGGAGGTATTGCGCTTGAATGAAGTTTTCTGTGGGGTATAACTGATTCATATAAACCCTGAAACCAAATTTCAGAAATCCTTGTAATGTAGTTCCTGAGAAAATGCGACGAAAAATATTCATGGGACGGACGGACGGATGGATGGACGGACTGACGGATGGACAGACAGAGGTAAAACAGTATACCCCATATTTTTAAAGCAGGAATAAAACAAGACTTGTTGCGTTGACAGGGTAAGCGTTTCACGAAATAGAAGTTCCTTCATAATATAAGTTCCAAGTGACAAAAAATATTCTGTGATATTATTTCCACTGCAACAAAATTACAGTATGTGTTCCTTACGGAATCAAGGTTATAGAATATTTGTTCCAACAGGAACAAATATTATGGCATAGTTATAACAAAGTTTCCAGTGGAACTTCTGTTAGGCAGAACAATAATACGTTGACAAGCGTTTTGTGCTTTTCATGCATCACTCGTGAACTATGCGTAGAGTATGTTTCATTAAAGTTACTTGACGTACAGTGGCAAATATTTCATGCATATTCATGAAGAAAACACTTAAACAATTATTTCAATAGGTAGATTTTACAAGGTAGGGTGGTCGAAATGAAGAGCGAGAAATTTGGACTGCAACTGGAAAATGAGTATACGAATCCCTCAACGAGTTAGTGCAAAGGCCCTTTTTAACATGCAAATGAATCTAGCACTCGTCTTTCACGCGACATCGCATTTAACGGTCCAATTTAGACCTGACTTGGCTGCCTATTTATACATTCTGCAAGTCCAAACGGACGCTTCTTAATCGAGGATTTTACTGTCGGACGTGAGAAGTCTAAATTTTACTATATTATTATACCCCAGTCAACCCTCTTATGGTGTAAATGAAAGATGTATATGTCCGCCTAGCAGGGATCATCAGATCAGAACGTCATTTTCATTGTTTATTTGTCAGTCAATTCTAAGATCTGTTTACCAGAGACTGTAAGCAATAGGTCGACTACATTTGGGATATTTCTATCTAGCAAAATTCCTCTTGCATTAACTTCATTTCTATGGACCATTGATGATGTTAAGTTAATGTGATACCTGTAGGAAGACTTTGTTTTATGGAAAGACTTTTAACATAAAATTTAATCATGACAGTAAAGCCGGCAAAACATTTCATTTTTTAGTCTTGTATGTTTTGCTAATTTTGGTTCATTTATACGTTAAGGAGTTTAGTGTGACGTCCATTTTCGCTGAACTAGTATACATTTTCCTTGCTGTGTTGAAGACCCATTGGTGGACTTGGGCTGTTTTCTGTTCTTTGGTCGGGTTGTTGTCTCTTTGACACATTCCCCGTTTCCATTCTCAATTCTATTTCAGCATGTGTACTTTTGTTAAGCTTAATGTATGTAATAAGGTGTAGAGGTAATCATAAATCAAAATTGTCTGTAATGGAATCAAAGCTGAACATTTGCATGAAGCAAAGACTTATAATACTATGTCTCAACGTGAAGTTCATATTGTTTGAAAACTTAACGATAAACTGTTAGATACATTTATTTTGAATATGCAGTAACCCATACATCATATAAAATAGGTGTATGATTGAATAACAAGTGAATAATGCTAATATCATTAAGAAAGATCAGACATTTATGACATACATCTCTGGCATGACAGACCATTTTCTATGCACACAAATATTCAATAAAAAATCATGATGTGTTTATTGATAAGCACTAGGACTCATAATAGTAGATTAAGTAGACATGTTTTATTATATCTAATGTTGTGCAGAAGTTTTATTCGATAAAACATATAAATCATTGTTCAGTACATGTATACGTATAAAACATCATCTATGAAACCTTAATTAGTTTAGTTAACATTGTATTGTAGTTTCAGAGGAGACGAATTTGAAAATCTTACGACGACGGACGCCAAGTGATGACAATCTCTCACATAACCTCTGGGCCTCGTAATCCAAAAAGGAAACATTTCACTAACAAACTTTACAATACTTATGCAAAATCATAACAGAAATGACAGAATAATGGTAAAATATTGGAAAATATATTTTAAAAACTTAGATAACAGAAATATACAATAAATAATATTCCATGGATGGCTCTTATGTGACAAGCTTGGCTGCTTGGAAACAGTATACATTTAATAACAACGCCATTTAATTCGGTCTGGTAAGTTTAAAAGGTTTTAAACAAGTCAATGTTTTTGGTCTTTTGAGATAATTCCTCGTTGGTTTATTGATAAATCTTACTTCATTTCTTAGGTAAAGTTTGGTGTACAAATTATTAATGAAGTCAATCTGTTTTTACTGCCCATTGCACTCAATAATTAACTTTGGTACATCTAATCATAACATCTTTTACTCGACAACAACTGATAGAATTTGTATGAAGACTTAACCATTGCCCTCTGATATTATTGAGTATTCCTACGTACATGCTAACAGTGGAAGTGAACTTAAAACTAGGGTCTTGTCAAGATAAAGAGCAGCAATAAAACGCAAATAATGATAATTTATGATATTTCTTAACAACATTGTCTTATGTGCATCAACACTGTATCTTTCTTCATCAATATTAATTCAAACAGGTTATATATTCTAGAAAGGAATATGCCATTGGAAACATAATGCACTGACTGATTAGTTAGATGTCATATAAAATCCTAAGGAAAGTTTGGTCCTCAATGCTCTTCAACTTCGTACTTAATCTAACTTTTTGAATTTATTGATTCGAGCATCACTAATGAGTCTTTTGTAAACGACACGTGCGTCTGATGTACAAAATTTTAAGCCTCTTACCTTTTAAGAGTTTTTTTTAAGTGCAATAACTAAATAGTTATTAAAATCTTACCAAATCTTCTACCAACATTCAAAAGGTGAGTCTTTAAAAACTAATTGAATCTCATTGAAAAAGAGAATAAAATCAACTTAACGTAGTCAATGACAAATGAAAATATTATACAAAAAACACCACAATATATACGAATAAATAACAACAACTATATAAACAATATATATATATATATATAGAGAGAGAGAGAGAGAGATATACATGTATAAGATAACAATGGACGGAAATTTTGATTTTGCTTATCACAACTTAAAAAAAAAACTCTGTTCATGCATATTGTACCTGAATACACCTGAATAAAAATCATATCTAATATTGTAAACCAACTTATTTTCAAGGATACTTAATTTTCATAATTTACTCTTCTCAGTCTTAATTACGATTCTAATTTCTTTGATATATGTATATAATGAAAGTCCCAAAGGAGTAGGGGCAATAAGGTCCTTATTTGGCCCAAATATTAGTGCAAATTAAAAAAGTTATCATAATGATTCTTAATTTTGTCCTAACTAGACTACAAAGTACACGGTATTCTGAAAATAAAAACAAATTTCACATTTTACCATGGCAAAAAACCATGACGAAATTAGTATAATTTGTAAAATTCCTTAATTTTCCTTGTTTTTCATCAAATTTCTAAGTATATTTTAGATTGGCAAAGTATGTGCACACACAAGAAACATTTTCTATATTTGGTGAGATTATGTCGATAGTTAAAATAAGCTTCTCTTAAATTATTTTGTTGTTTCTTGGCAGCGCACAATGTTTCCACAATGGCAATAATGATGGAAAACTGCATAAATTCGGTATTTTTCATGAAAACAGTACATATTATGACGTAACTGTGACATCATCAGATGAAAAATCTTATGTTTTTCATTTATATTTCTTGACTTTATGCATTTCCAAACATAATTTGCAAATTGGAAATATATATATATCTAACATTTCATTTTTCGGGGGCCAAAACCGGGCCTTAATGCCCCTACTCCTTTAAAATATTCGCGATGATTTATATTCGAGTTATTTAACAACTCTTTTAGATTTTTATCAGTTTTATCAGCTTTAAAATGGGATGTACAGGAATGATATTCCTTACCTTTAAATTATTTCAAAGTTCACCAAAAACAATCTACACAAGTTACATCACTTAGGTGTATGCACATACACACAAAAGATTTCAAACAATAAACAGATAAATGGACGGATAAATGAGCACTTTTATTTATTAATTTGTTAGTTTTTAAATATGACCATTGCACATTCCATATTTCAGTAAGCAAAGGCAAACACAATTAAGTGAACGTTCATGGAAGAATGAATTGCCCAACTTTTACTGCTGAATGCCCACCGATCGACACAGCTTTAACTGTTACATGGACTTTTAACCCTGTGGTAGCTGACACAGAGGCTGGTATACCAAATGTAATACTAGTATTACTGGTTTCTTGCCACTGTATTATGTTTACACCTGCTTGAGCAGAGCCAGAAGACACTTCATAGAACAGATCATCATCAGCGCTAAAGATGGTGTCCCAGGACACAACCACTTTGTTATCAATCCAACTGAGTGCCAGGTTTTTTGAATCTGAAAATAGAATTTTTAGTGAAGACTTAACTGATAAAGATAAAAAAAATAGTATAAACCAAAACTTGTGAAATTTATCTTCGAAAAAAATCCTTCCTATGTATCATGAAAGTAATTCAAGGTTTATAATATTCTTTTTAAATGTACGTTGAAACTACATTGTAAAATGACATTTTACCAAACAGCAAAGCAGTTATCAATGTTAGAAATGTAAGTGATTAAAAATGATCCAATAGAAAAGTGGTAAATAAACTGATGTATGGTGTAATGGCGTGTGATATAAGTTTGAAGTTCGCACCATTAAATGGTTGAAGCTCAAGTAGTTATATTTTCTTGCTTTTAAATTTTTGGTTTTGAGTATACCTGTAGAAGATCAATCCAGAAAAATGCCTCAGACACACAAAGTTAATAAAGTGTTATTTTCGTTCATCAGTCTTAAATTCTGTTTTATACTAGGGACGTGTTGCAATCAATAGCATACAGTACACCAACAGTACATCAGCAGTTCTTAAATGAACATAATGGATGTTTGATGAAATTCTTTTAAAGACATGAATTAGGTCAGTTGGATTTGTATACATGGAATGACAACATCGTATATGTGATGATGATCTCAACATGTCAACCTAGCTGTGATGGTAACAAAAAATACAATATATTAACAATTTTACTTACTATCAACTGTGGGTACTGATGTATCTACTGTGGAATTTGCCTTCACCTTGCTGCTGACTTTAAACAGTTTATTGACTGCTTGAACAGAGAAGTCATATGATCCTTCTGTCAATGTTGTCTCCGTAAAATGGGCATACAGTACATCTTGTACATCAGCAAAGAACATCAACTCTGACAAGCCATCCTTGCTGTAAAATACCTAAAATGGAAACCTATCTATGTATCACCATTACTTTTTGATAGTTCGTGTGTAAACAAATAATATTTATCAATCATTGCAAACAAAAATGCTTGAATGTATGTCAAATCAAGCAGATTAAGCTTTAGTTCTATTTTACCTAACAAGAACACCGACATAAAATTACCTATATATCAAATAACACACGTTTAGATTGAAAAGTTGTAAATAATATATAGATAGGAAGAGTCCACTACAGCCTATAAATTCAGTCAAATTGAGTCAACTTATAAGCAAGATTGCTCACACTGAAATATTTCACCTGTCTTACTAAATATGATTGAATGATTTTATGAGCGTCTCATTTTTGTCATGTGGAACAGGATCTGCTTACCCTTCCGAACACCGGCGATCACCCCGGTTTTGGTGGGGTTCGTGTTGCTCAGTCCTTAGTTTTCTATGTTTTGTTTTATGTACTATTGTTTGTTTTTTCGTCATTTTTCGTTTTTGCAATAGCATTGTGAGTTTATTTTGAATATCCCTTTGGTATCTTACGCCTCTCTTGTAGATGTACAGATATCAATCACATAAACTAACCATTATCAATGATTCATAAAAATTAGATCACAGTCAGATCATTCTATAAACCAAATGCAGTTGAGAAATCAAGAAAACTATACGTTGACAAATAAAATATGAAATAAGGGTATAGTCATCTGAACATTGTCTAAATGACAAGTTTATCCTGCAATGATTCTCTTTACCAAATTTGTTTGTCCTATTACCTAGAATAACTGACAAAATTGTGTGATGAAAAAAAGCTGTCATTGATCGAACCTTTAGAATTAGATCAGGTACACAATTTGCCAGACATACACTTTAGGCTTTATGGCATTTTATAGTAGATGTTGATAATCCATCTCTTATTTTATATACAAAAATATTGTACCGTTGCTGCAGTACATCCGATTCCTATGTCTTGTATTTGCAATAATTGTTACACCTTATACCGTTGGTTGATGATGTTTGAATATGCCAGTTTTTATGGACTTTCCCTTTCTGAATTTACCTTTGAGTTCGGTATTTTTGTTATACTGTTATACAAACTTAGAGTAGGAGAAAACGCTCAAACGAATACCAACTTAAATACTAGGTCAAACCAAAATGAAGCCTTAAAATACATACAAACATTAAAATCTGCACTTATGAAATTGCAAAATATCAAGCTACATAAGATTGAATTTGTCAGTAAGTGGCTTTGATTCTCCAACCCAACAACTAACAAAATATATAATTTCATATTATATTAAATGAGAAAAATAATAGATTTTACTGAACTTTTTAACTTTTATTTCACATATTATTTGTAAATCACTAAACCATTAGTCTGGAATGAAAATAGGATCTTCTTGTTTACCTTTTTCCGTACTCAAAAAAGCACCTTGCTTCTATAAAGAAAAAGGAAAACAACGAGAGGAAATTTTAGAGAGGCACGTTTAACATTTCAACTGTACCTTAAATCTTTCAACACCTATATCATCAGCAAATCCTGTCCACTTAAGTCTTATATTGTCTGTAACACCTTGATTATTGATTTTTGGAGTGTACTCTGTCATGGATAGAGGCATTGTTTCTACTACTGCTGTGTCTATGGATGGAGGCTGGTTAGAAATCTTTACTCCATCCGCAGTCAGAGTTGAGATCAGACCAGCCCTATTTTCACAAGTTAGAGTGGTATAAATTGTTCTCCCTATCAGTACATTGTAAGGAAATTCCTTGTATGCAGACAAAGTTGTGATCACTGTGTATGGTAATAGCTCATTTCCACCAGGCTGGTAACCTACACAAAACAAGATATGTTAGTCAATTTTCTAAATAAACGAAGAACAACAAAAAAAAACTTGATGTTGACGAATGAACATACGTCAAGGTAAAATGAACCCATCTCAAAAGACCAGAACACCTCAACTGTTTGCAAAAGTATGAATTATTCGAAATACTAAGGATTTTCTTATCCCAGGCATAGATTACCTTAGGCGTATTTGGCACAACTTTTTGGAATTTTGGGTCCTCAATGCTCTTCAACTTTATACTTGTTTGGCTTTCGAACTATTTTGATCTGAGAGTCACTGGTGAGTCTTATGTAGACGAAACGTGCGTCTGGCGTATCAAATTATAAGCCTGGTACCTTTGACAACTAATTACAATCGTTCAATAAACTAGATATGTATAGTTTTGTATGTAGAATCTGAGAAACTTGCCTAACCACAAAACATAACATTGACCAAGGAAACATGAAAATATATAAGTTATTCGTAAGATATCAGATATAAGATTAACTAAATTAATCCAGATATCTACTGCTACCCATGTGTTTTACCTTTGACCCATTCTTAGATACTAGATATTGGATCCACCGTTTTCCAGAAAAAAATACTGCTTTACTGGTGTCTTAGACATAAACCACTTTTAAGAAATTAAAAATTGTATTCACCATATTGCAGATATCTACTGTTTACTAGTTCCATCTTTAAACTAATCCTATATAGATATAAGATAGATATTGGATTCACTATTCCAGATATCTACTTCTTCCTGATTTCTTACTAATATTCAAATCATAAGATATGAGATATTTGATCAAAAAATTATCATGATATCAACCGTTTTACAAATGTCCATTTTAAATATAAAAGATATTGGATTTAAAATATACCAGATATCTTTTGTTTACTAGTCTAACCTATAGGACCAATACTTGATGTTATATCATACCAATAACTATTTCCCCACAGCTTTATACCACTTTACCAATAGTTTATTCTCAGGACAGGATATCAGGATCGAATATCCGAGATAGCTAATATTTAAGTAAAGTCTTACCTACAGCCCATTTACAGAACAGGATACCAGATTCTGGATCTTCGTAGTCCCAGTTTGCTACTACTTCATTAAATTCCCAAGCATCTTCATCTCCGCCTGCAATTTCAATTGGTCTCCATTTAGAATATCATTTCTTAAATCTGACTCTAAAATTTCTGTGTTATATATTGTTGTTTGTCTTTGATATAACATTTTTTTAGCAATGAGGTATTGGTTGTTGATGAGGGTTTTATTACTGTCCAACATCTTTGGTAATTCCTTATATCTTTTTAACATGATTAAATCGTTTCTTTTATAAAAACATTGAACCTAGTTTTTGTTTTAATTACATATATATCTGTTACCCTCATAGCATTATCGTACAATAGTTCAATTAGTAGGTATAAAATACATAAATTAACATGAAGAAAATTTAATCATTTTTGTTTCTTGTAATGAAATGAAAAGATTTGCTGAACTTGAATAATCCTAACAATACTATATGACAGTAGTACTTGATGCACTTGTCTAAAATTGTATAAACATTAACAAATAAGTACCTGTATGTTGAATGAAAAATACTTTGGGAGAAATCCCACTTTTATCTGAAATACTCGTCACAAAGAAGGCATTTAAATAAATCAGCCTTCATACAAAAAAGTTAAGGTATTATTCTATTGAGAGAACTATCCAACAAATATATATTATTTTTTCTGTTATTATTTTTTTTTCAAAAGTATAAAATATAAAATTCTGAAACTTATACATGGTACTGATATATTTTATTTACCTAATCCATCATTGACAAATTTGATGTCAGGTGGTGTCAGATCTACCAGTATTGGATCAGAGTAAGAAATTCCTCTCAGGTCTGCCCCATTTGTAGCTATAGCAGTGATATAAATATATGTGTTGTGTACCAGGGTCACATTGTTGTTAAACCCAAAGTTCATCAGTCCAACACTTTTGAATGGCTGTATTTGTGTTCCTCCAGTTGCATAACCTGAAAAATGGGAACAATAAAAACAAAAGTGGTCAATTACAAAACTGTTTACAACGAGTAATTATTAACGTAAATTTGTTAAAAATAATATGAAATAATATTTGTAAAACAATAAAAAAAAATGTAATAAATAAAGTAATTTATATTTATTTTTATGGATTGATTTTTAAGTAATACAGTTATACCATAGACAACTATAAAAGAGACTAAAGTGAGTATAGGTACACATATAATTGTCTAACCTTCAACTTTTCGTATATTCACGAATCTTACCAAATCAATAAATCAAATGTAACATGCACATTTCAAATGTATCAATGTGAAACGATCATATCGTTAACAATGGCAGTCACATATTGATAACAAATATATGTCAATTAACAGAAACATTACTTACTTACTCAAGAAATGATAAAAAAATATGTTAAAGTCAACTCGCCATCTGACTACAAAACTTACAAGGGAACATGTAAAGCCAAAGCTCATTTAAAAACTTCTAAAATAGATAATTTAAGTGGAAATTGTATCAATTACTAACCTATAGCCCAGCTGTAATCTATGACTGGAGATTCTGGATCAGTAAAACTCCATGAACCATGTATGGAACTCCATTCATGTAAATATACCACATGACCAATCACGTGACCACCTGATGATGCTGTTGTCAAATTCACCTTCTGTACAGATAGATTATCTATAAATATCCCTGTAGTGATGTCCATACTACCAATAGTGATATTAACCTGGTCATTTGTAGCTTTGAAATAGAAGGTGTGTGCATGCCAGGAAATGTCTGCCCTACTATTGCCCTCTCCATGTCCATCATGGCGGTATGGTTTTGTATATATCAGAAAAACTTGTTTGTCATTACCAAGTTGTACGAAACCTTCCTTATTTGCTCCTACAGAATCTGTTATGGGTAAATGACTTGAGAAAAATGAAATCTTGTAAAAACATCCAATTTTGATATCGTTAAGTTTTTGTTTGACATTTCCTCTGATGAACAGAAAAGACTGTCCGTCTTTAGCTAAATTTACTTGAGATGATATAACAGCCATGCATGTTGATAAATCTGGTGTCCATGACAATGGGTGGTAACTACTAGAAATCATGCAAATATCTGTAGTACTAACATTCAACCAAGATAATAGATCACTGCTTGTGTTTTCAAATGAAGGATTGTCAACAATGTTATCATCAATATGAATGAATTTTTCTGAAACAGGAGGTGTTTTATCCACTATGGCACCATCTGATATGACTATAGATGACGTTCTTCCTACATTATCTACAGCATAAACCTTATTGTATATTTTAGTACCTGTAATACAATTATTGATGAAAATAATATTAATTTTGAATAAATCAAATGCAAAGGAAATTATGAGTTTTAAAACACAATGGCTGTCACATGTGGAGAAGGATCTGCTAACCCTACCAGAGCACCTGAGATCCAGTTTTTAATGTGGTTCATGTTGCTCAGTCTTTATTTTTTCCATGTTGTGTTTGTGTGCTATTGTTTGTCATTTTGATTTTTAGTCTTTTTAGCCATGGCATTGTAAGTTTGTTTTCGACTTTTGAGTTTAAATGTTTCTTGGTATCTTTCGCCTCTCATATGAACTTCTTCATAGAAAATTGAATGAATAAAAAAAAGCATTGAGACACTGAAATGATTTGACTACTCAAGTTGAGTGAAATGATTTGACTACTGTATCATCTCACTCAACTTGAGAGTCAATTAACGTTAAACAAAATCTAATTTACATCAAGGTCAAATACGATACATGCTCTTTTTCGAAAAAAAAATCTTAAAAGGTAAAGTAATCGTCTTTTAAATTGCTATTTATCTGTCAAATTAAAAGTTTCATTCTTTTAAAATGTCTTCTACCATAAGAACGACAGATCTGAGATTGTATTAATAACTTTTAATAAAATGATCTGTTATCAAACGAAAGTTGATCTTGTCCTTATGGGTCGAGGTTTTAAATATTTCTAATAGTCAGGGGGTAGCAATGGTCTCTAACGTCAGGATTCAGACGCACTCTTTTCAATTTATATTATGCAACAAATGAGCCTAAAAATGTATTGTTTAATTCATTCTTCACATTTCATAGTAAGTCTTTATCAAATGTTTATTTAGGTTCCTCCATTATATCTGCGTTCATGACGAGTGGGAAATTTTCTTTTTAACAGTCAAAACGTTATTATTTTCCTAGTCCTCAAATGAAATCTTACTCTATTACGTTATATTCCCGTAGCATTCTTTCCATATACCCCTAGACTAAATCAACTAACCTGCACAGTGAGTGAACGTTCAAAGCTTAACCAAAAGGAGAAAAAGGAAAAATCACGAAGCTGACAGAGATATGTAGTCAAAAAAAGTATGAAAAGCTAAGGTGAACAATGGAAGTTAATAATATTGTATAACTTTCACAAAAACTACTTACGATAAGTTTAATTTTGTATTTTGACTTCAAGTTCATGTCCAAATTTGTTCATGTGTATGACCTAGTTTCTTACTTATCTTGGATTGTATACTGTTCAAACGGTTAATTAAACAAACACGTACTCATTTAATGTGACAAAGTTAGTATTTTACATGATGCAACATTCACATTCTAGTTGATGATTTCAAAATGGTCCAGGCCTCCAAAAATATAGTTATCAAACAGTTACTGTCACATTAAAATAGCCTTTTAATTTTTAGCCAATTATTTGGAATAGGCACCTGCCCTCCTTGTGGTTCGACAAATAGTGTTTTCCCCTAAAGATTTTTATCATTCAGTAAAGATGTAAGTTTTAAGTACAATGTTTTCAATAAGTTTCCATGGAAGATAAGCATTTTCTTATATAAAAGAGATATAGGATTGTCTAACCTTTCTTTGAAATTTCTTTACTTAAATATATTATACTGAGTACTTTACATTTTAGTTAAAGAAAACAAATGTAAGTTGTAAAAAAAAATGACAAACATTTTTAAAGCATAAATCTAAATGCTTAAATTTGATAGTTTTAGAGCAATTAAAAATGGCTACCTTACACTTCATTGATTCTTACTATAACAAAAGACAAGAGCAAATCAGGCATACAGCTAACCAACAACCACTGAATTACAGGCTCTTGACTTGGTATGGAGACATTGAAAATGTGGTGTAGTTAGACATGTTTGTGTGTCCTTAACCCTTCAAAATGACGACTGTGTCAATATCTCACCTATGTTCATAAAAATTGGTGCATTGGTTGATTTATATATTATTGACCTACCATGGGGAATATCTGTTGATAGATTACGAGATACAGAAACATGAAGTCCAACATTAGTCCAGGGTAAAACATCACATTCCGATTGATCATAATTTGTATGAACAAATGTTGTCTCCCCAACACACCATTGGTATGACCGAATACCAGATTCTGTGTCTATAAATCCATGCCAATGGGCTTCCACTATGTCTGAAGAGTTCTTATATTCTAAATCCATTACTCCTGTATTCAAAAATAAGCAAAATTAACAATTTTTTAAAGGCAATTTTATTTATATCGATATTGGATAGGTTAGGGTTTTTTTATAACTAAAAAAGAACGTAAAATGAGCCTTCCTGAGGAAAATATGTATTTCAATATATGTAGGCTATTCAATATAAAAGTAGATTTTTATAAAATTACAGGCAAATATATAGAACAGTGTTAATTTTATCATTGCAAAAAGTGTGACAAGCTATTGCAAAAAGTGTGACAAGCTAGGT
Organism: Mytilus coruscus; assembly: GCA_017311375.1. NCBI lineage: Eukaryota > Metazoa > Mollusca > Bivalvia > Mytilida > Mytilidae > Mytilus > Mytilus coruscus. The sequence goes on along the minus strand of CM029597.1, from coordinate 26,425,063 downwards.
CTTCACAACAATAAATAATATATTTGTATGCATCTCCTGAAATCGTAACAATTAATCTCACATTTCTGTCCATTGTTCAGCAATCATAATGATAAATTCACTTTCTGACTATACAGTACTTAAATAAAAGCACAATTCAAGTAATAAAACAATTAAAAACATAATGTTCATATACAAAATAATTGTTAAGAGAAAACTAAATAGTTATTCTATATATAGTCTTCAGTTAAAACATTACCACAGTCACATTTTTCATGTCGGGGCCATTTATAGCCGAATATACGGTATGGTACTTCTTTTTGCTGAAGGGCGTACGGTTGCCTATAAATGCTTACATCCATTTGAACTTTTTTTTGGTGGAAAGTTGTCTCATTGGCAATCATACCACATCTTCTTATTTTTATAGTAAAAACCACTCACAAAGTCCACTATACAATGTTTTTTTTTTTTTTTTTTAAATTATGGATTTAGTACTTCCCCCAACTCCAAAAAAAAGCTAAACAAAAAGATATTACAAAATAGAATAGGGGCTTATCACACTATGAGTTATTTATCAAGCATATTAAACTAGAATTAGTTGATCTAGTGAATACTAATACCACAACTATAAGCATATCCTTGAACGGTAAAAGTCCATTTGGTCAAAATTGAACTTGCATATTATGATCCATGACATTGTGGTTATATTCAAAATGATTGTGTCAGTTGTACTATTTGCTATCATCAAACAAACAAATCATTCAAATTGATGCAAGTAAAAAATGATGGGACATAACTCTTGATCAGTAAAGTCAGTCAAAATAGCAACGTGTGAAATTGTATTAAAACCGAAAAAGATTGTGTGAAATAGTATTCTAGTTATCATCTGACAACCAACAAATAGTAGAACGTAAATGGAAAAACCTAAAAAAAAAAACAACATTTGACCAGTATGTCATGCGCTATGGAACTGTGTTCAAACATTACAGAATTTGATCAAACGTTACTATATTTATCATTCGGAAACCAAACGTGTTATAGACAGATAGGCAGAATTTGGACATGTAATCAAATATACATTCCCCTCTTTGAAGCAGGTCAATAAAAAGGCAAAATAGTGTATTAACTCGTATTTTATTCCACTGACCCATGTTTTTATTTAACAGTAAACAATATTAAAATTACCAACTTTAAGGTTGATTTCTGCGTTATAATCAGATTACAGCAATGTTGTTTTAATAATACACATATTTATACGTTTTTTCGTAATGCGTTAGTCATTGTTAACAACTATACTATAACATTCATGGCACTGAATGGTAGAACAATGGACTTACCTAATCCATCATACACAATCCCAGCTGATGGGTCTACATGATCTATAACGAATCCATCTGACGTGGATGTAGTGTGAACACCAGCATAGTTATAAGCTATGACATTAGAATAATATTTTATTCCCGGCGATAAGTTGACTCTAGACATGTTGAATCCTTCTGCTGTTCCATCTAAATCTGCGGGTATGGTCAAAATGTCATATCCTTTAAGTAAAGAGAACATTATAATTTCAGAGAAAACTAGCTTAATCTTTTGAGAAAACAATATTTTGATATTTTCACAACATGACAATTTCAATAAACATGATATCATGATTGATAAAGTAAAAGAAACCTACACTGGATCCTTGTTAAATAAGACTTCATTGGTTTGTAATATGGTTTTAAATTCGCAGATTAATTGCAAAGTAATGCCTAACAATAATTCAATTTACTGTTTTCATGATAAAGTCTATTTAAATTGCAGTTCGGGAAATAGATTTGATAAGATTTATATACCAATGCACTTATAATTGCTAACGTCAACATCAATAGGTCTCTGGTGAAGAGTTGTCTCATTGTCAATCATACCCTATCTCAATTTTTATATAGTCTTGAAAATAAGTCCGTTACTAACCATTTCTCATCGTAACTACTGGATACAAAATCTACTGATCAAATTCATTATGTACTTACCACCAGGAAATGAACTAATATAAAGTTTGTATTCCTCAATTGTGGCTGCAGCCTTCAGAAATTTGTCCTTCCACATAAATGTTATAGGTCGCCCTATTCTCATATAGTCATCATCCTTTACATAGGTATTCAAAACTTTTTCTATTACCTTTAAATGAAAAAGAAATTTATTTTCAGTGATTCAATGACATGATAAAGTCAATTGGATCCATCCTTAGCATTTATCAAAGTTCATTATTTCAGCATCCACTGTACCTTAAAATCTAGGAAACTCAAATGTTACAATTAATTTATTCTTTCGGATTGTTGAAAATAAATCGCTTGTAATGAAAATTTCTTAAAACTGCTGTGGATATATGTTGCCAAGATACATGCTTCGGCTTAGACGCCAGGTAGATTTTTCAAACTTACCTAATGTCAAAAAATGTCAAAGATTAAAACGGATGGGTTGCAACCAATACATTTTTATGATTGTTGTTTGTTCAATATCAAGGGTCATTTCTAATATTTCGTAATTTTAAAAAGGAATGGTAATGACACTAAAACATGCATTTAATATACCAAATGGGTTACCCGCATAAAAGGAAAAATGATAATCCTCGATGTCAAAAAATAAATAAATTAAAGTCTCCACAGCATAAACAGACAAAACATTCCAAATCTTAATTACACAAAGTGAGATGCACATATCCAATTTTCTTACAAACAAAATAAAACGTTTAAAGGCCTTGGGTAGGAAGCTGTATGACACAAAATGGGCATCCTCTAAAAATATTGCTGAAAAAGGTTCATCATCAGAAAAATCGGGAAAATTTATCTTAATTGAATACTTAAAAAAAGTATAGTGCATAACTCAATTTATATAAAAAAAAACTTGAAACGTTTAAATTTACGCGGTTGAAGACTGCAAAAGGAGTTGATTACATAAAATGGGTACCCTACATCAAGGATGTTGCTGACAACTTACTGTTTCATCATCTGGAAAATTGCAAAAAGTTTCTAAAAATGTTCACAAAGTGAGGTACAAATCTGCATGGTATATTGATACAAACATTGAGAGAAGGGGGCCTCGGTGGCCGAGTGGTCTAAGTAGTTACTACTGTAATCACTAGCCAGTCAACACTAAGGTTGTGAGTTCGAATCCCGCTCGTGCGGGTGCACTCGACTCCAATCTTAATTGACTAGGATTGTCAGTTTTCCTATCGAAGGTCGGTGGTTTTCTCCGGGCACTCCGGCTTCCTCCACCAATAAAAACTGGCCGCCACGAAATAGCCCAGAAGCGGTGCTTAAAAGTGGCGTTAAAACACAAATAATTAAATTAAATCATAGAGAGAAAATTATAGGTAGCAACCTATAGGGACAGTTGACTGCAAAACATCAGGAATCATTTTCTCCTCAACCCAACTATGCTTCTTTTGCACTCAGTAGAATCACAGCCCAAAATAATTGTTGGAATTACATAAACAGCAGTTTGTCTAATCGTTGGTGTCTGAATCATCACTATGTCTTGAATATGACGTAGGCATCAGATCTGATAAAACAGCGGTAAAAGGTGCAGTACTCACAGCAGTTCCTCTGACTGTAGCTAAAGCAGGTGTCTGTGTCATCACCACAATACCATCCGTCTTAAATACAGCATAAGTGTCAGATCTGTACCATATTCTTACAAACACAGAATATTTAATTGTGTTTTCTAACAATTGTTGATCTAAAAATATAAGCAATGAAACGATAATAAGTCTGGTTAAGCATGTGAGTATTAAGCAATTTTGACAAATAGATAGTGAAAGTATTATATTCGAAAAGCAGTTTCAGTGATTATTCCCTTTTTATTTCATACATTTTTTGTTTAACTATTCACAAAAGGCTCAATATCACAGAAAGATTATAAATATCTACTTAAATTTATTGTGTAATTATTTCTTGTGTTCGGATTTATTCATTTGCATTGGAGACATTCTCACAAATATTTGCTGACAAAAGAATTAATTCTTTTTTCATTAAGTAACATAAAGCATGCACTACGTAGTTTGTCATCTTTAGCTACCACTGCAAATATGGTACCCATAACATGTTTATGGGTATAAGGTCGAGAAATAACAATTCCCCTTAGTGTAGTGTAATGTCACGACATGAACACCTTTGCATACTGCATAAATCATCAGTCATCTGAAATAGATCTGTAAAGTGTGTTATATTCTGCTACTATAGAGCAATCTCTATTACACTTTCCGAGATAGCAAGAAATTGTCACAAAACAGATGTATAGAACATGTCAATATTAAATCAAATTTTCATAAAATAAACTCCATATAATGCCTACCTGGTCCAATAGTAAAGACAGTATCCATTAGCTGACCAGCATCCTGCCAAACCTTCTCCTCGACTGGGCTATAAATACCAATCGGCGTTGTATTATCTGCGTAACCCACACTCCATTCATACCTTTAATATAAAATAAAGCCAGCATTTAAATGTCTGATTGGTAATTAAAATGAGGTGTGGAATAAATGAGGTAGCAATCTATACAGCATAGGTTAATCATATTAGACATTATAAAGGTTACTTTGGCAGTCTGCAGTAATACACTAAGTGTACTCATCATACAAAAGGCTCTAAAGTGTCAAAAAAGCTTTAACACTGCTATAGTATAATTTTATTTTTATTAAAATTAAACAACCTTGGAAACAATGTAAAATATTAGGAGATGTGGAATGATTGCAATGAGACAATTTACCACCAGATTCCAAATGACATGGATTTAAGCAATTGTAGGTCAACGTTGGTGAAAATTTAAAGCAAACTTCTGTACAAATAACTGACAACTGACTAGAACTTGCAGCAATGGTAAGGAAGAAACAGTTCATTTATAAAACTAGATGGGTCTGATTACATTGATTGATGGCTGTCTAACATTGAGTTAGACAAACTTACCATAATGGTTTAGAGGGGAACTGTTGAGATATAATCCATGAAGCTCTCAGCACACTGTCGGATGCTGTTACATTTAGTTGGACAAACTTACCATAATGGTTTAGAGGGGAACTGTTGAGATATAATCCATCAAGCTCTCAGCACACTGTCGGATGCTGTTACATTGAATTGGACAAACTTACCATAATGGTTTAGAGGGGAACTGTTGGGATATAATCCATCAAGCTCTCAGCACAATGTCGGATGTTGTTACATTTAGTTGGACAAACTTACCATTATGGTTTAGAGGGGAACTGTTGAGATATAATCCATGAAGCTCTCAGCACAATGTCGGATGTTGTTACATTTAGTTGGACAAACTTACCATAATGGTTAAGTGGGGAACTGTTGAGATATAATCCATGAAGCTCTCAGCACACTGTCGGATGCTGTTACATTGAATTGGACAAACTTACCATAATGGTTAAGAGGGGAACTGTTGAGATATAATCCATGAAGCTCTCAGCACACTGTCATATGCTGTTACATTGAATTGGACAAACTTTCCATAAGGGTTTAGAGGGGAACTGTTGAGATATAATCCATGAAACTCTCAGCACAATGTCGGATGTTGTTACATTTAGTTGGACAAACTTACCATAAGGGTTTAGAGGGGAACTGTTGAGATATAATCCATGAAGCTCTCAGCACAGTGTCGGATGCTGTTACAGCTTGGTCATCCGTGGTATAACCATTTGTGTCCTTCACTAACAATAATGTATACTGTGTACTAGAAAATACACCTGAAAAAGATATATTGTAAAAAAAAAAAAAATGTGCTCAATGTACCCAAAAAGTCTGAAAAATACACTATATAATGTGTACCACAAATTTGTCTCATTAAAATATAAGATGAAGTCATATGTACATGATCTACAGAATACAATTTGAATTATGTATCTTTCATCCCTACACAGTGTAGCAAGCAATACAGCTAAAAGATCACCTCAATGTTATGTGTCGATCAACATACAATGTATTCAGTGTACCATTCAATGTATTCAGTGTACCATTCAATGCAACAACAAATATAACATATAATGTGTGTGTTAAACAATCCAAAATACATGATAAGAACTTTTCGAAAGACAAACCTATAAAAGAGGATAATAGTGCGGTATCTTTCATAGTGGCGGATTCAGGAGGCGTAAAAGCTGTACTCCTCCCTTTTCAGAAAATGTTTAATTTTTAGAATACAATCGTCAAGAAAAATTTCGCCTGGCTCCTCTTGGCGTTAAATATTCTGTTTTCTGGAATTACGCCTAACTCTTTTTCAGACAGTTGTTATTCAAATTACAATAATAGATAAAAGTCTAGCTATCTTTCTTATACAAAAAAAATAGCTTAGAAAACTGTTGGAGTTAAAGAATTCAGAGATCAATAAAAGGAGATGTATACTTCAATTCGATAACAATCTTACAATAAAAGATTTTTTGAGAACTTTAAGGTAACGATTTTTTTTGTTTTTGCAACATAAACGTAAACTTAAAATCAAACATTATATGTTATAAAGCCATTGAACACACTACATTTCAGAAAATGATGAATAAGGGCCGCTGTAATTTCGGTCATCTCTCTTGGCACTACTGCCCCTGGCTTTTCATCCTTATGACCAATTTCCATTGTTATACGTAAAGTTCTAACTTGCTTATCTATACCTATTCATTCTCAAGTTTTGCTTCAATATTTTTGAAGGGTATATTGTTTCAAACGAATTCTAAATAATTAACGCCATAGTCACATGTTAAAGTATAAACATATTTAATAACAAAAGGTTGAGGGTAAGAACAACTCAAGCCATGAGGTCTCGATCGATTTTATAATTACATGTATCAATACAAGCATGCATAATTCAAAATGATTTTAAAAAACCAATATCCTTTACAATAAAGTACGGTTTGACAAATCAAATTGTAACAGGTAATGGTATGAGTAAAATATACAGCACTATTTCCCAACCCATACAGGAGAAAATTTGAAAGGTGGAAAGTATAAAGATATTCTTAATAAATCTAATTTCAGAAGAATTTTGAATGATAGGTAGAGTGCAGTAGAAAACAAATATTTCACTTGAAAACAGGATATTTTAGAGGAATCTTCTTGATGGATATTGGACAAGACAAAAGGGTGGAAGAAGAAAGTTTAAAAACACAAATATTTTTTACCTTTAACAAATGAATAAAAGTTTTTATAATTCATTTGCCTCTTTCCACAGTCACTATTCTTTAATTTAGATAAACATCTAATACAAAATTAGAGAAAGCTATGTTATATTCAGATATTTATTTGTGCAGTAGACTCAAATGACAACCGACCAAAAATTGACTTTAATCTAGTTTTCATGCAATGCATATGCAATCTGCGAAGAACACTACACACGCATCAAGTTTTTACAAAAATCGGATACCTCTTTTTTAAGTGTTTCTTGAAGAATTTTATATTTAAGACCACCTAATCATACTTACTATCTGATACATCAGTACAGTTACCAAGATTTGGATTAAATGGACATTTCTGATCTTGTGGAGAACAAACACAATGACCTTCACAAGATAATGCATCACATCTTCTCACCAAGTCCAGGTAGCTCGGTGGAGTCTTTTTAAAAGCTGAATGAATCATGTGACTTCTTAAACCAACCTGTAGAAAGCATATTTCAGGTGAAAGTCGGCTTGTTGTTTACCTCTACCCAAATCACAGAGAAAACAATATGAAAAAAATCTGCTCTTTACGATTAACTTTTACAGATATTTAAAAAAACAAACCATATACGAAGCAATCCAAATTGATTGAATTGCTTCAGAAAATATGACATTTCACAAAACACAATGTCTAAAACAGGAATATTTCTTATTTTAACTTGCCAAATAGTGATTTGTTCGCTTTTTTTTATTGAACATTTCTATATTATATTTTAAGAATTTTTAAATGTTTTCCACAGTATTTAAATGACTTTTGTAACCTTAGTTTAATGGCAATTTAATAATTCATCAACTGAAAATTTACAGACAAAATGTACCCTTCAAGTCATGCCGGTACCAAAGCTCTGACCCCAACCTACCTTATTAACAGCCCACAGTGTGATAAATACTTCATCATATTGAGTCAATACAACGGTCTCTATTTTATACAGTTGAACTTTGCCCTCATCACCATGGTCTGTGTTGCTATCTACGTGTATATACTTGGTTTCAAGATCCTATAAATCAAAAGTGTAACAATGTTATATTCAGTCATAAAGCAGTCCCTGTTCCACTTTTTTTTTTTTGTTTTTTTTTTGTATTTTTTAAGAAATAGGGCGTAATTTCTGATTTTTGGTTATCTTTGATATGTTACAACTAGTCAGTCTTAAAACAAGATTAAGATAATTGTCATTGAGACTGACCGTTCGATAACTTTTTTTTTATAAACTTGTGTTATTAATTATGCCTTCCTTAAATCTGCTGGATATCTATCCATTTATAAATAAGTCAATATCTTACAAGAATAAATGAACTATGCCTTACTTGCTGCTATATTGGATTTCTAATTCAAGCCCTCCTGTTTTCACCTTTCAACTAAAAGACACACAAGCGATTCACCTTAATCCCGTCCCTTTTATCATTTCAAACTCTTTCTACCTCTAAATCAAAGAATTAATTTTAGAAAGCTGTAAACAAATAAAATAATAAATACACAAAATATTCAAATACTTAGAAATCATTGAAAAAATATAGGTAGAAAAATTAAAGACAACTTTATCCTTGTGATGTGCAAACTCAAGTGTATAAATATTCCCCGTGTAAGATCATAAAAACACACCTTATTTAGATTTTTGGCCATGTAAGAGGATCCCACAGTGACCATATAATGATCTATTTGTGAATGTATATCACTGAACCCTAGCCAGGCAAGATACACAGCATTACTTCCATAGGTCATCCATCCATGTTCATTTCTGGATAGATCTGGATCAGACGCATGGTCAGTACTGACAGCAAACATTCCTGAAATATACAAAAGATTCCTTGAAACATATGTATGGCCAGATCTGGGTACAATGAATGGCTCACATCAAACATTCCTGAAATAAACAGAAGATTCCTTGAAATATATGTATGGGAACATCTGGGTACATTGGATGGCTTGCTTACATTAGTACATATACAAAACTCTTTTTGACTACAACAATTTCCTCTTATGTAACTGAAAATAAAACATTACATCTTTACTGTTAGAAAGTTACACATCTACGTACCCTCCCTCAGTCCATAGAAACCAACCGCTGAATGGTGGAAAGATATCTGCAAACATTCCATGTGATGTATCCTAGATACATATATCAGCACTGTATAAAAGTCACTGTCACCTCCCCTTCTTCATTCAACAGATACAAACCTTTTGAAGGTCAATTGTTATCTACAAACATTCCCTGTGATGTATCTGATATTCAGATATCTACATTTTTAGAGAGTGACTGCCCTATCACCACCCACTGTCAATATGTACAAAACTTTGAAAGGTGGAGTGCCATCTACATACATTTCCTGTGACGTATCTGAGATACAGATATCTGCATTATTAAAGAAAGACTGTCACCTCCCTTCCCTCAGACCACAGATACAAACCTCTTGAAGGTTGAGTGCTATCTACAGTAGTAATTGTTCCTACCACTCACATAGTCCATAAATACATACCTCTGGATGGTGGAGTGCTATCTACAAACATTCCCTGTGATGTATCTGAGATACAGATATCTGCACTGTTACAGGTAATCAAAGTCACATAGTATGTTACTCCATCATGCAGATCTAAACCAGTGAAAACATAGGACCTGGCAATACCATTGACCTAGAAGAGATGAATAATGAATGTTCTTATAGCAAGAACACAATTAAATATAGGATGTTGTTGTATTCAGATAATGAAAACTTAATCCTGTCATGTTTAATGTTCTGTTCAGCGAAAACATTTTGTGCAATTCTTTTTTCACTTCCAATTTTAAAACACAAAAAAGACATTTAAAACACAGTAGTTGTACATTGTTCATTCTTTATGAAAGAAAAGTGTAACAACCATTCAAGAGAGATTTTTGCAGTGTCCCAATCATTCACGAGAAATCATTATAGTGTCACAACCATATTAGAGATATTTTTGTAGTGTCACAACCATACACGATATATCTTTGTAGCTTCACAACAATTCAAGAGATATTTGTAGTGTCACGTTCATACACATGATACAAGAGAAACTTTGTATCGTTAAAACCATACAAAAGATATCTTTGTAGTGTCACAACCATGCAAGAGAGATCTGTTTAGTGTCACAACTATACAATAGAGCTCTTTTAGCCTACTTACTGGCTGTGAAGATAGCATGAATTCGCCTCCAATATGAGATTTGATTGACAGGAATTGTCTCTTTATAAATGATTCTGCATCCTCAACTTCCCATTCAACTTTCATCGTTGTTCTATATATTTGCGTCATTTCATTTATCCCAAAGTCGTTAGAGAATGTCGTTACTTTTGACAGAACAGGTGGCGTGTCATCCACACTAAAGCCACTTGATGATGATTCTGCCCATAACCCTGCACGTAAATACATGTAATACTGATCTAAATCTGCATATAGAGTACAAACATTTCTTGTTCTGCTTTGAGATAGCATTTTCAAACGTTATCATTATAATTTCTATTATACAATGTAGGTGAACATATCCTCTACATGTGACATCTCCCATAGTATGAAAAAAACTGTTAACAATTACAATTTTTAGTATCAAGTTAATTGGAAACACTGAACAATATAGATAATGAGATGTGACAACGAGACAACTCTCCAACAGTGTTCAAATGAAGCGGAGTTTAGCAGTTATATGTCACTGTACGGCCTGTACGGACAATAATGGAAAAAAAAAGGGTCCGTAATTTCAGCTTGTGGGTTCAATCCGGTTTTTGGTTGGGACTAAAGTAGCTTAAGTGGTCTGTGTCATGGTTTGTGGACTGTGTTTGTCTTTAAATATATGATGCTTTTTTGCACGTGTAGTTTTTTATTCCTGGTTCCAAATTGACCCTTTCGTATCATCCCTTTTTTACTCTTATCATTTACAACATCAGCCAGGTTACCACAATCTTGTCAAGATTTCCTTTCAAGTCTCCGCGACATATTTTAGAATAAATCACAACACAACAGGAATTTGTATAAAGAAAGTTGCATAATAAATATTAGTAGACCAAATAAAATTTGCCTTTGCTATTTGTGTCAATATAAATACACACCTGCTTTATTGTAAGCCCTGACTGTTATATACATCCTTGTGTTTATAGGGAGGCTAAGGTTATAACCAGATGAGTCCAATAATGCTGCTGTCTCTGTCAAATGAAGCTCTATAGTTGGCACAATATCACTATAACCTGGCTTTGTTCCTACTCTCCACTCATATTTCTCCAGACCAGACTGGGCATCATCAAATCCATACCATTTAGCTGATATGAAGTTCCTGTAACGATGAAGATAGGTATAACTAACTATTAGTTGAAATTAACTTCTCCGACCGGTTGATTCTGGTTTTTATAATCAATGTGTGGTTCGTTTGATCGCAGTTCAACATTGTTTAACATTTAATTATGACGTTCGGTTTTATTGCTGTCCTAGTGTGACATCTCAAGAAAGGAGTATTCTCGATCACGTCACAAATGAATGCGATATCATTTTTGCAGATTGATTTTATAATAAAACAAAGTTTTCTAAGTGTGGTATAAAATCATTGCAGAGACATATTCCATCAAATACGATATTTCTCCACACTCAACATTCGGTTTTAAATATGTAAAGAGCTCAGCAAGCTTTGCATTCTAAATATGAAGGCAACAGTAGTAAACCGCTGTTCAAGAGTCATAAATCGATTAAGAAAACAAATCCGGGTTACAAACAAAACCGAGGGAAACACATCAACTATAAGAGGAAAACAAAGAACAACAGGAACACTGAAGTGCAACAAAACAAACGCCTATTATTGTATCACTCTCGATGCAATGGTATAATGTATATTGGAAACAATACTATCAACATGGTTGAATGCATACACTCTTCAGATATGCATATGCGTTTGGTCAAAACTTTTCAAATACTGATTCAGTACAAAATATGATTTGAGTAAAAAAATGTAATTTTGATAAACTATTAAGTTCAAGGAAAGTTATTTCATAGGGATATAGATTTGTTAAAGTTTTTTTAATAAAATTGAGAATGGAAATGGGGATGTGTCAAAGAAACAACAACCCGACCAAAGAGCAGAAAACAGCCGAAGGTCACCAATGCTGCTTTAAAGCTGTTTGAGTGTTCGTTATTGACTGCTACAATTATAAGACAGTTAAAATTATTCTCCTATTTCATTTTATTTAATTATATCAAATTTATAGATAAATATCGTTTTGAATTTGGGGCTCTTACGTAATTTTAAGATACATTTAATTTCCTAAAATATTCTTCAGTTTGAAAACCGCAAATTATAAGTTAACATTCTATGGGGTCAATTGGAATGAGAGGAACCACATTTTTTTGGATTGGATTGCAAATAGTGTTTAAAGAAATGTTTATTATAAATTTATATTGATTTTCTTTTTCTCATTTGTCAAATCTCATGGCATGAAACTATTGTTTCCCAGCATTCATTCCATTTTAGCAAACTAAAACTCGTGACCTTTATTATGTAAACATTATGCGTATCATTCTTTTCGACTAAACAAAACACATTCTTTAACGGGTCATCTGTTACGACTGAATACAAATCAAACTTACTTCATTGATTGATATTCTGTATCGTAATAACCTGTGCCATCTTGTACAGTGCCTGGTGTTGGTGGACTGTTGTCTATTATTACACCATCTGATGTCACAGTCGTACACATTTCTGCCGTATTACATGCAGTTACAGTAGTGTAATATCTTAGTCCTGTACCAAGATGAGTATTTTCTAGGGTAAATTCTAAAAGGAAAATCATAATTCTGTTTTACAGGACAAACAATCACTGACGTTAATCATTTTACAATGCACTGTCAAAATCTACAAAAATAAAATATCACAAATATATATGGATAATTCAATAATAATAAAAAATGAATGTTTGAAGAAGAAATTACAAATATTTAGTATTAGCATTAATGTACAGAAAAAATCATTTTGTCTCCCCTGCTCTATCATAAAGATCTCATAGCATTAATATCTTAGATATATGCCATTCACCTGTCTAGAAAAAAACCTCAAGTTCACACCTTGCAAATTAGATTAAACATTTCTTATGAACTCCGTTATATTCATCGTACCAGTATTATCTTTGAAAAAAATATTTGTATTTTTAAAGGTTTATTGAAGCCCTTAGTCAAAAACTATGATTTTGTTGTATACAATTTATGGTTAACTGTTTTAATACACTTTGCTCACCATATGCTATTCCAATGGCTTGTTGTCCTAAAATGTCCTCACATTGTGGACAGGTTCCAATGGAGACATAATAATCTTTGATAGTTGAATGAGATTCATGAAATCCTTCCCAGTGAGCATGTAAAACTTTGGTCTCTGTTTGATAGTCAATATCTTTCACATTTCCTGTCACTTGTTCCATATCACCATCATACACATGACCAGGAGTAGGTGGCGTTGTGTCCAGTTCAAAAGCCCAGGATGTGGCTAATGAAGACAGTCCTGCTTTGTTGAAGGCCTACAATACAAAATTTGTTTACTTGTTCACAAGAAAAGAAATGAACTTCTATTTCTATGCAAATTGGGATGCAGATGATACCAAAGTGATATTCAAATAGGTCCAAGAAAAACTAACAACACCATGACACACAAGAGTAGTGACGAAATGAACATGGAACAAGAACGATTGAGCAACACGAGCTCCACAACTGTTGGCATGGCAGATTTTACTCCACGTGTGGCACCCGTTGTTTTGTTCATAATGGTACAATACGATGATTAGTCTCACTCAGTGATGTCACATCGATAAACGAAAAGGCGGAATAGTGGTAACGACAATTGGAACATATCCATCGTCTTCTGTGAACATTTTAAAATAAATAACAGTGCAATAAAATAATAAGGATATTTATGACAAAGACAATCCAATCTAATATCTTATTTCGAATCTGCATTCTTGCCTTTATGGGATTTGAAACACATTTTTAACCCTGTTTAGCGTATTTATATTGTGAAAACTGGGCAAAGACATATTACCAATATATTTTATATAGAGTGCCATATGCATCGAACCAAGATTCATTTTTCTCTCAAATAGTAGACATGATATTTTCCAAATTTCAAGAAATATCCTGGTATTTTAAAAAAGATAAACGATATTGGTAAATTTGATTTCCTTACTCTGACATTGATGTAATAAGAATGGCCATCCAGTAGTGAAAGAGGATTATTTGTGTCTGTAATTCCACATTCGTCTGTGGTTCTTATATACGACATCATATCCGTGTATCCTGGTTGTGAACCAACTGACCACAGATAATTATCCAAACCACTTTGTAAATCTACAAACACTCCTTTCCAACTGAAATAGAAAAAAGTACAATATATATTTAAAGTATTTAAGTGTATAAAAACACCCCAATGATACCATGCTTATAATTTGTACGCCAGACGCGAGTTTCTTCTACAAGAGACTCATCAGTGACGCACAAAGTTTATGGGCCAAAAAAAAATTTACGAAGATCATTGAGGGCCAAATATTCCGAATGGTTTTATCAAATACAACCGAGGTAGTCGATTTCTTGGGAAGAAAATCCTTAGTATTTCGAATAATTCAAAGTTTTGTTAACAGTAAAAACTATTGCTTACTAATTCATAAAATTTAAGAAAACAACTTTTGGGTCTCATTAATTGTTGAGAATGTTCCATGTTTCAGTTTTAATCTAATCGTTATATTCCTGTTTTTCTAGTTGTTTCATTTATATGCTATTTTCTTAAAGCATCAAGAAAAAATCGTTTCATAGTAATATGCTGTTGAATCCAAAATCCAACGTTATCGATAATATGTAAACATCATTTCATCAATTCATATGATTTTTTCTTACACTCCAAATATATATGAATATATAAGATAAATTGAGACAACCAGAACACCAAACATAACCATTTCCCTTGATGTTCTAAGACCAAGGACGACGAATAACGTATCTAAGAAAATAACAACACAATAAAAACCAGGTCAACATATGCAAGCACTGTGTTAAAAGGTCAGAGCACAAACATTGGTTTAAAGCCATATTTTTCTGAAAATAAATGTCAACAAAAATGAAAAGTTAATTCAGTCTCAAACATATCAACCTGGACCTTCATGTCAAGATAGCAGCTAAATGCAAAACCCCTAAAGTAATTAAAATAAAAATAAAAATATGTGCACTATGGTATTACCTTGTATATGGTAAAGAAATTGAAAACAATTTCAATAAATTACAATAAAAAATTTAACTTGAATTAAGCAGACAATATGTGAATACTCCATATAAAACTAGTGCTAATGTTCAGGTGCATACATAATGTTGGGAGGTAAAAGAAACACGTTTGCGAGTGCTTAACTCTTCTCGGACACAGATGTAACAGCACGAGATCTAACATCAGATGGAGAGGAGTAGACACATCGGATCGACACGAAGATCAAAGAAGGAGCTACCATACTTACCAAGGATTTATTTCTGTTGTTGATGTAATGTGACGATTAATCAAAGTGATTGGATTATCTGTCCTGTCTGGTGGAGTAACATCAATTGTAAGTGGATCAGAAATTTTTACTGTCTCTCTATTGGCAAAATCAACAGCTAAAAAATGAGAAAAGTTAATCATTCAATTCAACTAAATTGCATGACTCAACTTGTTTGTATTGGATACCTAAGCTTCACAAAATTCCGTACAAACAACGGTACATTGCCGGCTCATCTGCATGTTCAACAAAAGATTGGGTACCATTGATATATCCTCTAGAACTAGAAATTAAAGAAACAACAGACACAGCTTCCTCTGCCTCATTTTTATACTTATACCTCGAATTTGACATAAGCGGTCATCTCAGTACCAGAATCTATGACAAACGAGACGATTTTAATTTTGAAATTATCAATTCCCCTCATCTTAGTAGCAATATACCAACTTCACCTGCATAGGGGATATACATTTCCCAACTTATTCGGTATTCAAGAGCTTGCAGCTGCTACTTTGTAAAACGTCACTTGTGTCTGAAAATTTGATGAACTAGGGGTATGTCAAAGAACGTTTTGTCCTTTTTAAAAAAAAATTCCTCGGAAGATACCATGACCTTGTTGATATATATTCCGTATCAACTTCACAAATAATACACGATGGTCTTGAAGTATAGATTCTAGGTACTGACGTTGTTAGTTATCTTAATAACGTGGAATAGTATTCTTTTATTTGTCTTTGTGAATATTACTTTTACTGTTTAGTCTATTTTTGGTAATATCCATTTGATGTGGCTCTGTACTTATACATCCCGTCGTTGTATTATTGTGCTATGGTAAATATTTGTATTTTTGTCTTTCGTTTTTGCTAATGGGCTTTGTCTATATGCCTTCTTTTTTTTTTTTTTTTATAGTGATTAAGAATATGGCACAATGTTGACAGCTGTACCCCTATTTTGACATTTTTACCTATTATGTATGTTTGTTTTGTTCACACATCGTTGTCAATATAATGGAATTTTATGCGACTGTCATACAAGTGAGATGTCTAGCTAGCTATAAAACCAGGTTTAATCAACCATTTTCTTAATAAGAAAATGCCTGTACCAAGTCAGGAATATGACAGTTGTTATCCATTCGTTTGATGTGTTTGAGCGTTTGATTTTGCCATTTGATTAGGGACTTTTCGTTTTGTATTTTCCTTGGAGTTCGGTATTTTTGTTATTTTACTTTTTCGGCAAATAGATATAAGAAGATGTGGTATGAGTGCTAATGAGACAACTCTCTATCCAAGTCACAATACGTAAAAATAAACCATTATAGGTCAAAGTACGGCCTTCAACACGGGGCCCTGGCTCACACCGAACAGCAAGCTATAAAGGTCCCCAAAAATGACTAGTGTAAAACCATTCAAACAGGAAACCAACGGTCTAATCTATATAAAAAACGAGAAACGAAAAACACATCAACAAACAACAACCACTGAACAACAGGTTCCTGACTTCGGACAGGTGCAAACTTAAATTCTAAAAAAAGTAAAATAACAAAAATACCGAACCCCGAGGAAAATTCAAAACGTAAAGTCCATAATCAAATGGCAAAATAAAAAGCTAAAACGCATCAAACGAATGGATAACAACTGTCATATTTCTGACTTGGTTCAGGCGTTTGCTGATGTAGAAAAAGCACTTTACTTATAGGTTTATTGCTGTTCTAAGGTTTATTTACATATACACCCTATCACGATTTTTCGCCATTACTGGATATCCCCAACATTCTTTGACAATGTTGACGTCACAAGAGACAAATGTGTGACACCATAAAGAAAAATGATTGTTTTATTACGCCGTTAGGTACAAGGTACACGTGTTCTAGCGTTGCAGAGTTCCATGTAGGGATAAGGACGAATGGGTAATCTAAATAGCTGGAACATATTTATGCAGATCTTTTCCTTCTGAAATCAGATTCTTTCATTTTTTTTTTTTTTTTTGTGGTTTTAAAATCTCAGTTATATTGACAGTATGGTCATTTATAAGAAAAAAAATTGGCGATTGATACCAAAGGGACATTCAAATTATAAGAAATTACCTTTCAGTGTGGCATAATATATATATCCATTCTGCAGAGGAAGTCTATGTAAAGCTTTATGTTGTACCACCCCTACATTTTCAAAGGCATACACATCATTACCGCCTGGTGTTGTTCCTGTCAAAAATAATACACGCGTTGATAAGTCTTACATAAATTAATCTTAGCGATAAAACTTTTTTTATTATGTACAGTAGCTGAAATGATCGGCATCATCTTCTTTTAATTTCTAAACATTAAATGGGTTTTCTGAAGTAGACCAGTGTGAGAGCAGCAACCGGCTCCTGATTCTGGATGCCTTACAAAAAAGCCAACCATAATGGTTTCATTTTATTTATTATCTTAGTCAAATATATAGTTATAAACAAAATTAATAGCATAATTCTATTAAGTACGTATACTCAAATATATAGACTATCACCAATTTTGGAAACTATTTCGTGACAAATGAATGATGATATAAATGTGCATTTTGACGTTTCATTAAATCGAAATTTCATAAAATATTAAGACGTACCCACTTATATCTGAAGAATTGACAGCTGTGTTTGATTTATATTTGAGGTGTACTACAAGTTACCAATACCAAATATATACTCACATAAAAACCAGTAGAGCAATATTTTGACCGGTGTAAACACTAAAATAATGAAATAGCCAATATGTTACCTTTACACTATGAAATGTACAGTAATTACCAATACTTAGTATCTACTCTTGTATTCCAACAGAATATAGCCTTCATCAATCTACAGATACACGTTGTTTTTCCTGATAAAAACCAGTATTGAAAACTTCAAAAAATTTACAGGAACTAATAATACTCCTCTTCAGAACTAGCATTAAGCTAAGGCTGGTATAAATACTAACACATACTAATTGTTTTCTCTTTAATTCAACTACCATTAATTAAAAGCTAAGACAGGTAAAAGTGCTTACCAATACCCAGTATATATTCCTTTATACCAGTAGCATGTGGCCCAGTTCCATATTCTTCTACATCACGAAAACCATCCCAATTTATATATAGGTCTGTATTAGAAATCTGAAAAAATATAAATCATACTATTGTTCATATTTTATAAAATTTCTGCAGCGCTTAAGTAAGATTTGTAAGATTAAAAATTCGTGAAGTACAAATTTTTTGGCACAACCCCAATTCCTAAATATTGTTTTTAACGAGTACTTCACATTCTGCAAGTGTATTTGTGCTCCGGCAAAAGTTGGTCTTTGCGATAATCATACTCTACATGTGCATCAAAATTGACAAAAATTGTTTAGTCAGTAAATGCCTATCTGCTAAAATGAAACATTATAGATCCTTTTAAGTAATTTGAAACGATCATTTATACAGAGGAGTGATTAACTGTGATAAAAAATCTAGTTTAGAATACATTTTCACTTACTACAATAACACTTTTTTTTTAATTTAGTACAGATAAATTATAAATTAGGTAAAACGTATATCAAATGATCAGCCTGTCAATATCAGCTGTCACGCTTGAAATGGTTAATAGAAAGTTATATGAGTAACATAAGAAGGCTATTATCTGAGATGTATTTTTTCAAGAATAAGTCTTTAATCACCTGATAAACTATGCCCGGATTTAAACCAATCCACAATCTTCCCGCCACAGGAGGTGTAAGATCAACAACAATACCATCACTACAGGAATTAATTTCTTTTAGATACTCAATCCACGTCTCTCTCATTATTTGTATAGGATTAGCATGTACACATACAGTGTAGCGTGTTCCATGGACAAGCTCATTGTTACTGAATATTTCATTCATGAAACCATTAACTACAAGGGAAATGCCAATGTCCATAAAGGCATTTTAACTTAACATTTTATCACAAAGGGATAAGGTTATATTAACCAAACTGACAGGGTAAATGATCACGAAATCCCGTCACAGATACTATCAGACTATAATCACTATGAGAGTCTTACTCTTGTTTTTTATATCATATAAATGTGGATTCATTTATATTCGTTGTATACCAATTTTCGTGGATTTCGTGGATACAGTGGAATCACGAATTCAAATGTTCAAAGAATTACAAATTTTCTAAAGCAATGTATGTAGACTTTGCCAAAACCACGAAATTTTATATCCACGAATATGCAAGTTTTTCTCAAACCACGAAAATTGGTACCCACGGAAATATATGAATCCACAGTATATATCTGAGAAACGAAAAACACGGTATTATATCAACACAATTACAGGAATATGGTCTCTTCTACTGAGTAATCATCTGGTGAAAATCTACATTGATAATAATATGCATAGCATAATATCTGTCTAGATTGAAGTATAATGCATGCTTCATTTATTTCGTAAAGTGAAATTATGTGCACAATGGCGCTAAGAAACACCATTCACTGGTGACGACCCACAGGTCTCCCCTGGGTATTTGATTTTTTCAAAGCATTTAAAAGTGCATTCACATGTACAATGATCAGAAAATTTTGAAAGTAACGTTATATGTACAATTTTTAATTAATTGTGTAAAACTTCAACAAAATGAATTTTAAAAGACATGATCCACATTTTCAAATCATACATACTCTGTATATCGCAAAATTATAAGGAATCAAATTTGTATATCAACGAAATATCCATTTTTGTTAATTTGCAGTTATGACTTTACAACATTGTCAGCAATCAAAGGTACATAACAAACAACTTTTTGCAAGTAAAAAATTAAGATGAGTTTTAGTTAAGATTTGTTTATATGTTTAACTTGGATCTAGAACTTTTATATCAATATATCAACAATTTAAAAAAATTGTATACATCGCACTCTTACTTGTATGTCCACATCTAATGCTGTCAGGATGATCACATGGGTTTGTTAAACTCAGCTGACTAATCTGAAGGTAGTATGTTGTTACATCTACAGTCTTTGCATCTAGTATAGCGTAATCATAATCCTTATGACGTAGAGTAGGCCAAGCAGCCGATATAAGATTCTTGTATGGGGTATAATCCATGTCTGGTTCTGGCCAATATTCATTTTCTTCTAAATAAATCAGTTTACCATGACTATCTGAAAATATTTGAATTATGTACTTTTAGGACTTAACGTATTTTTGGTGATTTTATGTGCATGTAAAATAATTGACGTTAAGCAAATTTACATGATATAATGATTGAAGCTTGCTAAAAGAAAACAGTGGCAATTTCATTTGCAAACAGCATAGTAGGACTTCATACTATTTATTTGTTTAGATTGATTTTTTTACACAAACATAAAAATATAAACTTATTTATTTCTGATAATTATGTCATTCTCATCATACAGTAAACTCTATGTTTTTGTCGTCATATGCAAACGGACGTTCTAAAGGTGAAAAATTAATTAACAAGCACAAAAATTACTTCAAATTTAATCTATCTTATAATAAGTCCTAAAATTTAAAACCCTAAGTTCAATTCATTTTTTTTTTTCGCTTACGCATGCAATGACAAATAACTGTAACCTAACGAAATTCATCGTGTTTTACAATATATGTGGAGTCAGCAATTTTTTTGTTTGTGATCAATTTGTTGGATAGAAAGTCTATTTCCTTTAACTGACTGTAATCATTACTCGATATAATAACGTTTTACATAACGACAGAACAACGTTAACAAAAGATTTAGTATTGGCGCTAAACGTTGCGTTAACTATTGAATTAATTAAACTATCTGTAAATTATGGGCATTCAATACTAGATCAGTAATTTAATATCAATCAACATCGCAATAAAGGTCACATCCCTTCTCATAAGAGTGCCCTCCCTATATTGTGTAATATAGTAGTTTATATGTAATCTGACATTTCACTGCATAATATTTGTATTTCCAACCTTTACTACTATTAATGTCAACTCAGCTTAGAAGGTCACACGTCCTTGCTAAATATGTCGACAAGGGACTTAATTATTATTACCTAAAGCATCAGGTGCTCCTACAGCATCGATAACAATATTAGGTATTATCAGTATAGGATTATATGCATCACAGTCTTTAATCTCGGTAGATATGGTTGTGTATAACTTGACATTGTTGTATCCTCTTAAAGAAAATCGTTTACATCTTGAAAAATCCATTACACCATTCAACTCATATTCAAAGGAAATCTGAAAAATAAACAATTTTGCATGAATTCTATAATATTTATATATGAGGACTCTGTTATTCTGACCAGATTTCAATAAAACTCAACTTGTACATTTGCCTAGGTAAGATACAAATTGGCCCAAGTCTATACATGTTGAGAATAATTCCATGGCACAATCAAATATACGACATCAATAATAATTTCTAAAAAGCCCAAACATGATGTACTATGAAATATCGTTCAAAAATGATACCCATGTTATAAGTTATCAGTAAACAGGAACTTGATGAGCAATGGAAGTGAGAATGTATCACACTGGATTACATGCTCACATGATTGATTAGGGAAATTCTGAGAAAAATGCGACAAAAATTTCTTACATGTTCATTATTTGTAAGAATATATAGTTATTTGGATCACGAACGTTGGATGAGAAAATGCATCAGACAGTATAGCATGTTCACATGAATCTTGATACCAGATTTCATCATGTCAAATTTTGATAAAAAAAAAGATTTTTGTGTCATTTGGATTTATTCTCATTGATACATATCTACATCTACTCCTTTCCATCTGTATGTAGAAAAGACTTAACACCTTATTTGTGAATAAACTTAAATAGCAACTGAATATCACAAAATCTGAAACATTTTTGCCATATAAACGAAATAAGGAGATGAGGTATGTTTGCCTATGAGGCACCTATCCAAATGAGGTGAATGTGTTAAACAAAAGGTCACATATGACCTTCCTATGAATTTTACCTGATTTTCAGTAGTAGGTGTATAGGTGTCCAGATTAGTCCATGTCATATAGGGCTTTCCGTGTAAAGAGTTATCTGTGATGGCAAACTCATACTTGTCAACAGCTTCATATTTTTCTGTTGTATCTTCAATATCAGGGTCATAAAATTGAGTGAAAGACACCAATAACTGAAAATGATAATTATTTTACAAATTAATTTTATCAACAGTAGTATGAAACAGGTATATTATATAGGGAGCATCATTAGGGTAGCCAACAAATGTAACAAAATTGCATGCAATTATATATATTTTGGAATACATTTGTCTCCTTCAAAGCATTTGCTTACAATCATAACAATCCTATTCTCCAAAAGCCAAAAAATATAAAACAATTATTAGTCGAAATACCTTGATCTCTTCATCAGATTCAATATATTCATATTTGCCAAAATTATGCTAATGTATTTTTTAGAAATCTTTTTTTTTAGAGGGTAGATTCCGATTTCGATTCTATAAAATATGAAAGGTTCAATTCTGTCGTGTTTGATGAAATCAACTAGAGATATGCTATTCCTCAGTTTGAAGTACCAGTGGAAGGCAAAAACAGTTGTAAATTATACAAAATATGAATCTGACAGTCAAGAATAGTTCTTATATTGAAAGAGAGGCGAAAGATACCAGATGGACATTGAAGCTCATAAGTCAAAATGAAACTGACAACACTATGCCAAAAAAAGAAAAAGACAAACAGACAAACAGCAGTACACAACACAAAACACAACACAGAAAAACTAAAGACTGAGCAACTAGAACCCCACCAAAAACTGGGGGTGATCTCAGGTGCTCGGGAAGGGTTAGCAGATCCTGCTCCACATATGGCAACCGTCGTGTTAGTACAAATCCGCTTAAAATTCTTATTCGGCAAGTCACATTCTGGAGAAGGGGAACGGGATAGTAGTTATGACAATTGGAACATATCCGCTATTATCTGTGAAACAGATATTCCATAATGGTAAACCAACTCGTGGTAGCGTCCGTAACATTTACGAAGGATGACTTCAACTCCATTACTTGGTTTAAAAGCTCCTTGTGAGCAGCAACCCTCTATCAAGGAAATCATGATAGGAAATACAAGCCCTGGAATATGGTATCAACTGGGAGATATTTACTCTGAATGCAGGTTGCAAAACATTATTCATGAATTAAATTGTTGTATGAAATCAGCTAACGAGACAAACTTGCTAAACTTGCATTACATATGGCACATACGTAAAAACATTAAAACAAATGTTCACACTCGTTAATACATAACATGAAGATATAATTGGAAAACAAATTTGTAGTTGGATTGATTGTTCGACGCTTGCTTATGAACGTCCAGTGACAATTGTGTTGTTTATAACAGTAGCACAGAGTCAATAATCATAAACTGTTCCTAAATGTGTGGATTCATCTATTTAACAAGTGTCGTTATGATGTAAACAATTAATTTGAAAAGAATTTTAAAAATTGTATGCAAATTCACAGGTATAAGAAATTTTTTTATTGATTTTGATATTTTTCACATTTCCGTTGATGATTTACCTGTTTGCCATGTTGTTTTTCTTAAGGCAAAATATTTTTTCAGGACTTTTTTTCTCACATCTTTTCTATAATGTTCACAATACTCTTATATGGTAATTTTTAAACAAGCAAATTCTTTGATTGACAAATAATTTGCTAACAAAAAGACAGCTTTTTTGTACCAGATTTGTTGTGGGAAATTACAAATTTTGTGTTTTGTATTATGTCTCACTTGATATTATTGACTATTCATCTCAAACAGCACAAGTTAATAGGTGAATTTTTTCTAAATTCATCAAATGTTAACCTTGATCTCAACTGTAACATACTGACCTTTTCAACTCCATTTCCTGCTGTGGTATTTAGATGTTCTATAGTAATGTCTCCTGCTATTGGAGGATTTGCTATCACCATTACACCATCAGTGTGGACAGTTTGGAAACAGATAGTTCTCGCACACAGTTTCAGTACAATACGGTATTTAATTCCTGGATCTAATGTTAGATCATTTATACTAACATCAAACACAGTTGCATAATGGACAAAATCTCGAAAAATAGTCCACATATCTGAAAACACATCAAAAACATTTTAGGCTCAGTGATGCTTTGGGACATGGGGTACAAATAATAATACAGACAAAGTATATTTCCTGTGTGTAAAATTTTCAAAGGTTCTGATGAACCCTGTGTGCTCCCATGCGATTGCTGCGGTGAGTGTATGAATGTAATGCTGGCTGCCAACTCGGGTTCAACAGAGTTATTAATGTTTAAAAACTAATAACAAAGTGTCAGAAAATATTCACAGTAAAATAACCAAGTTCTTTTATTAGTTAAGTAAGAAAAAAATGAAATCAAATATCCTTTGAAAACTGTCTTTTGAACGTGAAGAAGTTTAGTTGAAGTTGCATAAAATTCCATGAAAATTTGACAAAGTAATTGATGTCTCAATAAAAATTCAACCAAATGTTCGCGATGGCAGCATCTTTGCTGCCACCTGAATGTAATACAACAACGTCTGGCTACCGGGACAAAAGTGACAATTACAACAGATCAATCTCATGTTAGTTTATCTTTCAGCCTTATGCAATTCAGGAAACTAATTATTATTCAGAGTAACTTGACGTTTTTGACGGATCATTTTCTCTTACACAAACCATTAAGATTAAATAATTTTAAAAAAGGTCTACTATAGCATCATAAGATACTGGGAACTTTAATACTAGACTTTTCATGAAAGCACACCCTTTTTGAAGGGTTATTTACTTCTCTTTGTACATTCCAACTTACTTCCTACCCCAGTTCTTTTTTCTATAGCAATGTAGGCATCTGTGGTGTATGGCTGTATACCTACTGGTACAGACCAGTAAGCGTTTAGAGAGCTTGTCGAAATTTGAACATCGGCATCAACTGCACATACTAATCTGTTGTCCTATATCAAAATTACAACATTTTGTCAAGTAATGATCCTTGTATTGTATAATAAAGTATATCATAGCAAAATATTGTTAAAATACCATCATTTTTTTTAAAGAATTGAAAATAAAACAAAGAAAAATAAAGGAATAACATTGTTATCAGAAACTATTTAAATCTAGTGTTAAAAAGTTATAATAAATGCTTTGGCTATTGAATTCTAAATGCTATTGGATCATAAATGTTTTGAATCAGGTATAGTCTTAAATTGAGGTTAACAATTAACAATGCAAAATCTTGATGTTAAATACTGTAAACCAACTTATTTGCGCGGATGCTTTATTTCGCGTTTAGCCTTTCTAGCCCACTTCACAGCGATTTTATTTCGCGATTTTCACATTGACTTGTAGTTAAATGATGAATTATATCAGATTAACATATTTGCGACGATTTATATTCGCATTTGTTTTACTATTTGCGAAAGTCGCTTGCGAAAATAAGTTGGTTTGCAATATTGAAATGATTGAATTTTCAATTTTAATTTGTCGAGGACAATTAAAATAACATTCCCGAAGGATGCTAGATTTAACATGTTTAAAGAAAGGGAAATGCCTATTTAGAATTTTGTAAGAGGTGATGCAAAACTGTATTCGATAGCTTGACGAGTTTGAATAAGTAAACAAAAACATAATTTGATGATTGTAACATTGAGACTCTCAAAACGGCAAAAACATTTATAAACGATAAAATGTTTAAGGAAAGCAAGTTAAACAAAACTGGATGAAAAAAGTAAAATCACAAAAATACCGAACTCCAAGGTAAATTCAAAACGGAAAGTCCCTAATAGGTTGTTAAACTTCTCAATACTGATATTGACGAAATTAGCATGTACCAGCTATGTGAGATGTTTTTTGTCCCAAAAAAAACATTGAATATAAATGGTATGGTAAAAAAAATTAAAAAATATGTGTTTTTGGTTAATCCTCTTACCATATCATCATATTATTTTCTTAATTGTTTTAAAACCACATTGTATTGAACTGACTGTGAACTGATTTCAGTGTTAAAAGATCTGACATCTTAGATAATTATTTATTGAGCCGAGTTTAATATTAACAGCATAAAATATAGATGTGGAATCAATGTGGTATGAATGCCAATGAGACAACTATCCGACAACTGTCGTACAAGTGAGAGGTATAGCGCTATAAAACCAGGTTCAATCCACCATTTTCTACATAAGAAAATGCATGTACCAAGTCAGGAATATGACAGTTGTTGTCCATTCGTTTGATGTGTTTGTGCTTTTGATTTTGCCATTTGATTAGAAACTTTCCGTTTTGAATTTTACTCGGAGTTCAGTATTTTTGTGATTTAACTTTTTTCCACCAAAGTTCAAATAAAAGTCTGCCATTAAGTACAATTCACAGCATTTCTATTTGACCAAATGTACATAAATATATAAAACAAATAATTCATATATATGATGGCTATGTAAGTTTTAAAGGAACTATGGTTTATTTTACTTACATCCTCATGATGGCCCAACGTTAAATCTGAAACACAATATATGGTTACAACAGTAACACAAGATGACTATCTTTTGATTTTCTTCAATATGACATAACAGTTCAATACAAATGAAATTGTTTACCAGCATTTTAAACATTTTAATCATTCAATCCTTCATTCAGGAGTATAATTGAAAAGATATACCACAGGACTAACAATCATTAACTTGCAACACCTTCTCATAAAGAAAAGGAAGACTACTGGATTCGAGAATTGTGAACTGCGACACCATATGGTTTAAATGACAAAATTTATGGTATTGGTATTCTATCTAGCACTTCCTGTAGCTAAGTGAATGTGACGAATATTTTCACCTCTGCTCCTCGAAATAGCTATAGAATCTGGCATGTTTATCGCCATTATACATTACCTACTCTCCATGATGTCACTATAATGAACTTTCTTTCATTCATTTTAAAAGACGTTTGGTATTCGTTACATTCGCACAAGTCTTTTTTCACAACCCTTTTCAATACAATTCAGTATGTAATTGTGTCGTTTAGATAAGTAACAACTACTGAATTGTCTGGATATATCTTTGTTGAGTGTAAGCGGAAAGTCTGTAGAGCACTGAATTTATCGCACGAGATAAGACTTAAAAATTGATTGAAAGACTTAACCATGTTAACATAAAAAATTCAGATTTTAGTCTTTGTAGAGCTGTTCAGACCAAAATGACCATTTCAGTTCAAAATTGGTTTACTAGTGTTAATGCCATCTTATAAACAGAATGAAAAAATTGTACAATTATTTGATATAAATTTACGGCTAACATCGATCAGCGGACCATCCTTTGTAAAACTGACTTCAGTTTTAACAGGTCGGACATCATAGACCATCATTAAGAAAGAGCTGTCTTCGTTGTAAACAGGTCTGACATCATAGACCATCATTTATATAGAACTGTTTTCATTGAAAAGAAGTCGAAAATCATAGAAAGAAGTAAAATAACAAACAAACCGAACTCGCAAGGAAATTCAAAATGGAAAGTCCTTTATAAAATAAAACAACAAAAGCTCAAACACATCAAGCGAATGGAAACAACTATCAAATTCCTGACTTGGTACAAGCATTTCCTTGTGTAGAAAATGGTGGATAAAACCTCGTTTTATAGCTAGCTTAACCTCTCACTTGTATGACAGTCGCATAAAATTCCATAATATTGACAACAATGTGTAAGCAAAATAAACAGATATAACAGGTAAAAATGTCAAAAATTAGGGTACAGCAGTCAACATTGTAATATAATTTTAATCATAAACCATCATTTATAGAACTGACTTCAAGGTAAACTGGTCAAACATCATAGACCATCATTTGTTGAACTTATTTTAGTGTTAACAGGTCTGACATCTTATAGAGAAAATGAATTAGTGTAAACAATTTTAACACCATAGAACATGCATAATTTGTTATTCAAAATGCTGATAAACATACAGTCACAACTACATTGCTGCAAAATTGATGTCCTCCTAAAGTCAAATGGTAATTATTTGATTTTCAGGATGCTAACATGTTAAAATGATATAAAAATACCTTAATTGTTCATGACCATTGAGCGAACTTAATTTTTGAATTTGTTAGCTCAGATGTTTCAAAATCTGTATACATTTTTCTGACTCCAGTTTATAAATTCAGACCTGTTACTGTGACAAATCTTAAACTTACCAGTCATATTACAGGGTTTCCCATCATGGATTGTTATTCCTGATAACCCATCATTTTCTGTTATTATAGTTACACCATCAGACGATACTGCTGAAACACCTGCTGAAGATACTGCAGTCACAGTAAAATAGTATGTCTAAAAAAGATAAATAAATGAGAATGGAAATGGGGAATGTGTCAAAGAGACAACAACCCGACCAAAGATCAGAAAACAGCCGAAGGCCACCAATGGGTCTTCAACACAGCGAGAAAATCCCGCACTTGGAGGCGTGCTTCAGCTGGCCTCTAAACCAAAATGTGTATTAAACTCCAAAACATATAAATGAACTAAAATTAAAAATCATACAAGACTAACAAAGGCTAGAAGCTTGGGACAGGCGCAAAAATGCGGCGGTGTTAAACATGTTTTGTGAGATCTAAACCCTCTCCCTATACCTCTGGCCGATATAGAAAAAACAAACACACAGCAATACGCACAGTAAAACTCAATTTAAAAGAAGTCCGAGTCAGATGTCAGAACATGTAACAAAAGAAACTAAGCAAAATGTCAATGATACATAAATGTTCATTTCATGTACTGATTAATATAAAATACCACAAATATGTTGATACAAATGGACATAAAAATCTAAAATAATACAGTTAAAAGTGAACAAAAGTTTTTATTGAAATTTTGCCATCGCTAATTCATATAAACTTTTTTTTTTTAAATTGAAATTATTTATTTCAAAATTTTATTAAATCTTAATCTTTAATTGCTGTAATATTTGTAGTTTCTTGCAGTTATGGTCAGAAATACGTGATAAAATAAAAACACTGGAATATTAACTCACTATATTACTATATACAATAAATAAGAAAATAACTTCATGTCAACCAAAATAAGTTTAAAGTATTTTTTTTAAGTCAGGTCATTACTGAAAGTGGTGATATCAACAATTTCTATAACCCACCAGCAATGTTGTTCTTTAAGTTAGATTAACAAATAAATGACAGCTTGAGGTTGGGATTTATTTTTTATTAAAATTCATGTTACTTGTTATGTGTTGATTTTACAAATGTAAATATTTTATAATATGATAAATATTGTTTATCATTGTTTAGGTAACAGTTACAATTATAAGACAGTATTTAACTGCTTATAATAGCCTTTTCATTCTTATGGATGAAATCAGGTACCTGATTGGACTGTACTGATTTCTAAATTCTACAAGCCAGCAGTCAATCTGGATTGACCTATATTTCAATTTAAGAGGCATATGAAATGTACCGATTATATGACACATTCTACCTCAAATGGCGTCAAAGACAATCCTGATTCCTGGTGAGACAAACTTGTACCGACATCCTTCATAGACACTACTTCACTTCCTCCTGCTGTTGTACCGATACCTATCTTGTATGTTACATTTAGATGTGGATGTGCAAACCCTGACCATCGTGCTGATATACTGGTTGTAGATGTCTGAAAATCTACATCTTCTATGTCCTAGAAAAAAAATTTTTAAATTGGATTTAAAACTTGAAGGGTTCATAATCTTGAATGAGCCCTGTAATGAATGTTATCTTATTCAATGTAACTGACACTAAATTCTAACACCAATTATGTTATGAAATAAATCATTTCTAAACCAGAATTAAAGCAGTTACTGATAAAGACCCTAGTTTACTTTTTTTCCAATGATATGAAATATTAACATGCTTTATGCTGAAATATGATCTTACCTTTAGTGGAATATCAGTCATATAATTCTGAAAGAAACAACACAGTAATATCAGGAGAGCAAACAATGCCGTTTCGTCTTGCAATGAAACAAAACAAAATATGATTCAAACAGAGTGATTAAAAGTATGCAAAAAGTAAAATCACAAAAAAACCGAACTCCGAGGAAAATTCAAAACGGAAAGTCCCTAATCAAAGGGCAAAATCAAAAGCTCAAACACATCAAACGAATGGATAACAAATGGCATATTTCTGACTTGGTACAGGCATTTTCTAATGTAGATAATGGTAGATTAAACCTGGTTTTATAGCTATCTAAACCTCTAACTTGTATGACAGTCGCATACAATTCCATTATATTGACAACGATGTGTGAACAAAACAAACAGACATAATAGGTAAAAATGTCAAAATAGGGGTACAACAGTCATCATTGTGTTATCATCTTAATCAATTTTATAATGCTAATCAATTCTAAGCATAAGAGAAAGTTTTCTGTTATTCAACAAGGTGTTCTAATCCGGGCTTCAATATAAATTGTTGACTTACATTCACCTTGTCAGTAGATTTTTACCTGCCATGAACAACAACTAATATCTAACGAGTGGAACAAGAACTGCTTTGTTGTCAATATAATGGAATTTTTTGCAACTGTCATACAAGTGAGAGGTTTAGCTAGCTATAAAATAAATCCACCATTTTTTACATAAGAAAATGCCTGTAAAAAGTCAGGAATATGACAGTTGTTATCCATTCGTTTGATGTGTTTTGAGCTTTTGATTTTGCTATTTGATTATGGACTTTCCGTTCTTAATTTTCCTCAAAGTTTGGTATTTTTGTTATTTTACTCTTTCATTACTGCTTGCTTTTCTATCTAACTTGAATTATGACTTAAATAGTTTCTTGTTATCTTTTATTCCCAAACTGTAGATTTTCAATAGAACATACACAACTACAAAAAAGTTTGTCGGATTCTATTAAATATAGTATTTAATATATCTATGATATAAATACAAATAAAATGAAGACTAGCAAACCTGTGGGTCAATATCTATAATAACTCCTTCAGCTGGCAATTGAACATCATGAATATATGGATCAGATGTCTGAATGGTTACCAGTCCTGCACTATTAGTTATTTTTATTGACACATAGTATGTGTGGTGGCCATGCAGGAACCAGTCCATATCTGATATATTAACTGCAGTACAATGAGGTGGATAATTCAAGGTACAGCTATCTCCTGACAGTAATGGTTGGAAATCTTGAACGTCTGTACCGAAAGGACTGTGACCTAAAAGTTATTGTACCTATGGTAGTATATTCTTTTTTTATAAAATTTATTTAGATTATTTTTATTTCAAATATGCTGCATTTCAACATCTGAAGTAATTGTGGATTCAAGGAAATGACTCGTAAAGGTCCATCAAACATCAACTTTTAACACACGAATCCCTAAACAGACATTTATGGGTCTCAATACAATCTTATAAACAAAGGAACATGAGGTGTATTGGCTATATCCTTGTATTATTTCAATATATGTTTAAATGAGGTGAGTACGAAGCTGGAACCCCATATGGGATTTTCTGACCCCATATTTATCGTATTAGATATAGGAAGATGTGGTTTGAGTGCCAATGAGACAACTCTCCATCCTAATAACAATTTATAAAAGTAAACCATAGGTTACTAACACACTGTGTAACTAATTTATCTTACCGACTATCTTAAAATGTGGCATTTAGACTAGTGGCCTATCGAAGTGATCAAGTCTCTAATATAAAGAACCTTCTTCCATTGGTCTATACAAAAAAGGCCAGCAATAACAAATTGTTAGCTTTTAATGTGTCTTCTGCATTTATTCAAATCGTTCATCATCAATTTTGTCATCTGTTGTCGGGGCGAAACGTTTCAGATTTGTCCTCAATACAGTTTTGTTTTTATAAAGGGAAGTTACACCACTACTAACCGTGCCTTAATATAAACAACGCCTACTAACCCCATATCTAATATACACGGTCTCCACGCGGTCGTTTTTAATCAACGATATTCTTAGAAATGTGTAGGAGGTAAGATAATATTTACTGTTCTCTAGCAAATTCTCGTTAAGCTAAAGTAAATTAAAATGAGTTAATTCATTTCAACAATCAATATCAAAATTCCAAATATTAAAATACTACACAAAGTAATGAAATTAACTATAACTTAAAATGGTAGTTGCGTTCAACTACGTCACTAGGACTACAAGTAATAGCCCTATTGACAATTATATCGGTAACCGCAAGCTTAACATACCAAATGACACTCTATCCTCTCATTATGTAATTTAACATAGCTGTTTTTACAGAAATAAGTTGTTTAATTTTGACTCAACATCTTAAAAATATGTAACAAATTTCATGAAGTACATATTTATCTGATTTATCAAAAATGCACACAAAAAACGAAGAAAAAGATAAATTATTAAAATTTTACCAATGAGTTGTGACGTTGTGTCGCTGTAGTATGCGGGGTGTGACACTAAAATTAGAAATAGCCTTGTCCGCTTATCATATTTATCAACAATTTACAGCGCATCTATGACTGTTTTTCAAACCAAATTACCATCAAACAATAAAGATATAAAACGAATAGACTTGCATCTATTACATTCATTAGTTAAAAACTGCAATGGTAAAGGTTGTTTTATATCTTTTCGATTTTTTTAAACGTTGTATGGTATGCCCAAGACTCACCAACAGCAAACTTGTAGTCAAGCTCGAAGAATTCTTCACTGTCAGAGACAGCGTCTTCAGGCCATGAAGTCATAAGGTAATCCCCTGACAATTTCACTGTAAAAACACTGCTGCCACCAACAAACTCTGGTGGTGTTGTATCCATAAAACATGGACCTAAAGTCTATAAAATGTACTTGTTTAAAGTCACAGTGAAAACTCCATAGAATATGAAATCATAGATAATGATAAAATATAAATAATGATGTCCAGACAAGCATTACATACATATAATGTATATAATATTTCAATATCCAGGGCAATCAGGGATGTTGAAACACAATAATATTTGACTAAAGATTGAATGATTTTCATAGCCTTAATATTTCTATGTCTTCCAAATATCTGATGGTCCACATATTGCTGCAATTTCTTTTTTACAACTTATCCAATTTTACTAGTTTTTTGTCGATATTTGGATTTTTCAAAATTGTGACTATTATTATATTTCAGATAAAATATGCTGTTTTCATTACTTAAAAGGCGAATTGCTGAAGATTGCACGTTTGATACCATGTTTATTCTTAAAGTAGCTTTTTCGACGCAAATATATAAACTTTTTATAGTCCATACATACCATAACACCTGTATTGATATATACAAAGATAATGACACCAGATAAGACTGACAAATTACAAACAGGTAGATACACTCCCATATTCACGACAGGTATTACACCGGAAACGTATGCCATGCCAAATGACAAATTTTTTAATATTGTTATAATCACCCTGTGAACAAAGTTATTTCCAGAGTTATAAAGCAGTATATTTTGCGTCTGGGAAATTATCTAAAATATCAAATTAAGTTCTATCACAACACCGAATAAAATATCAAGAAAACGATAATGAAATGAAAAAATAATTAACCATTGAAATATTTCCAGCTTCTTAATGTTTTAACATATTTTTTTTAAGTATATAAAAAAATCCGTCGATTTGATTTTGATTTTTTATTTTAAACTTTAAGCCTGATGAAATTAATGCAAATGATTTTGAACATTTTTTTTGCCAAAATTGTTGACACAATTTGTATAGACATTTGACCTAATGTAGCTTTAAATTGGCATGTCTTTCTATGTTGTGATGTTACACTATTGTTTCAGAAAAAGAGTGAAGGTTTGGTACCATTAAAACGTTTAAACCCGCTGCATTTGTTTGCACCTGTCCTAAGTCAGGAATCTGATGTTCAGTAGTTGTCGTTTGTTGATGTGGTTCATAAGTGTTTCTCGTTTCTCGTTTTTATATAGATTAGACCGTTGGTTTTCCCGTTTGAATGGTTTTACAGTCCGTGTAACGTAAAGTTAACAATACGAACGATGCCCGAACCATGTACGGACGATGCCCGAACGATGTACGTACGCTTCCCGAACGGTGTACGAATGCAAACGAAACGCTGAACGAACGTTGTACGGACGCTGAACGAATGATGTACGAACGAAACCATGTACCATAAACCATACCATAAACGATAACATAAGCGCCCTTTTATCGTACATCGTATGGTTTTGCGTACATCGTTTCATTCGCGTATACCGTATCGTTTAGCGTACATCGTTTCGTTTAGCGTATATCGTATCGTTTAGCGTACATCGTTTCTTGGCGTGCATAGTTTCGCCTAGCGTATATGTTTTTTTTTAAATATAAAACATGAATTGTGTTCTGTTAAATCTTTTATATAGGTGATCATAGGCGTAAAATTTAGATTGGATGCATGTTTCAGTTTTAATTAATAATTTAATAAATTATATTTTAATCTGACTCGATATTGATCCAACCTTATTTACATAAAAAGTTTGAAAAATAAACACTGAAATAAATTTAAATAAATTAAAAGATACAATTATGATTTTTTTAGCCGTAGAAATACGTACTTGGTGAATGTGCGAGTAAACTACAGTCTGCAGAGTATTCAGTCAACATTTTTGAAAATAGCCTAAGGTATCCCCATTTTTTCCAAATGAACAATTTATTTTAGATGGAATTCGGAATTTACCTAATGTTCTTACAAAAGTATATTCGAGTCTTAAGGTTGACCTTTTGTTCAAAAGTGTTGTTAAATATTTTATGTATTCTCTTTTATAGCATGTATTTTAAAATCGACTGAATAGCAGTTTTATCTATATGTCGTAATTAAACCATTTTTTAGATTATAGATTTTTTTATTCATTTTCAAATCAGACAAAAAAAACAACCAAATATTCGAGAAATTTCAAATAAAACAATTACTCATTATGTGCCTCATCAACCCCAAACATAAATCTCTACCAATGTACAAACGATTGTGTATTATTTTAACTATAAATGCACTTGACTTTAAACAATCATCAACAATTGTCGGGCAAAAACTAGACCATTTCCTCTATTCTTTAATTTTCTTATACCATTTTCCTCTGTTCTTTATTTTGCCTGTTATACTCTATTCTAATTTTATATATGTTTTTCTTTATTTTCCTGTATCTATACCTCCTTTATTCAGAGCAACCCACCCTAAATATACATATGATACACACGGTCTATAGGTCATCGCTTGTGCCGTGATACACATGTTTGCATACAAAGGATGTCCTTGTTCATATTTATAACATTGTAAATGTCCTCCTAATGATACATCTAATAGTTACCACTGGACATTAAACAGCTAACTATAAATTCATCCGTCATATTCTTAGTTTTGTTATAATGTGAAAATCAAACAACATGATGAAACAATAATTATTGCAGATTTTCACTACGGAAATAATGGGAAATAATTGTAAACAAAACCACTCAATCACATCCCTACGCCACAAATTAAAGTCTAGCCTTTTCACATTAAAATACATTGTTTTCATAAATCTATTTCTAAACGATTTTAAACAATTTTAAATCAAACGGTCATTTTCTATTTGTCATAAAAAAACCAAAAAAAAAACAATTATTTTCATTTCTTATTTTAAACAGATCGATTGTTTTTCAATGGTCGGTGCCTGTCAGCATTTATAAAATCTAACACCGTGTTTGCCAGAAAGAAAGCTACATGGAACAGGAAAACAACAATGTCTTAGAAATACTTCCAGGCCCTATTTTCTAATTTCTGTTGTAATGTGGTGTAATGCAAAAAGGTAACTCCGGAATACTGATTTGTACCCTTAAGCATTTGTGGTTAATAACAAATCTATGGTAGTCTCTTTTCTTTACTCGCAAAGTATTCGACTAAATCATGTTTTATTTATGAAAATTGCTCATTGCTGACGAATGTTCACATTGATCCCTAGATTTTCAATTGTTTAGTTGTTAGGTTACTGTCTGATCTCGCAAACCTGACATTTTATGGTCATTATTTTTGCATCCAATTGCACCAATGTATTAAAAGATATAAACGCCACACCGTACGAGAGTCGTTATTTTACATAAACTATTAGTATTTTTTTTGCTGTACTCAATCTTACTAAAGTTTTCTTTATTATATTTAATAGATATATATCCGAGATACGATAATGTAGTTTTCTTTTTATATCACACCTGAGATCATCAATGATGGGATAATGTCTACTGAGAGAATTTAACCAGAGACTGGATAACGTAGAAATGACCAATCAAAGGTCACTGTACGGCCTTCAACAATGAGCAAAATCCATACAGCATAGTAAGATATTAAAGGCTCTTAAATGACAAATGTAAAATACACTCAACACTGTTCAAACATCACCGGACGTCAAACTTTGAACAGCAGAAAACCTGATTGGACATTCGTGACAATTTGGCACGCCCTCATGAATTGGCGTACGTCCTATTACTATTAGTTATTAGTTTCCTGTCTATTCTGTCATTTATTGCATTTGATTTGTAATTTGTCCTCATGTAACACATATTTGTGTTTGAGTGTAAATAAAGAATTGAAAATGTATTTTGCGTTAAATGTGCAATGAAGCCACGGATTCGTAATCTTCAAAATAGTTCTGAAACGGTTGATAAAATGTAGAATGTCTGAATAGAAATATAACAATTATGTCCACTGCGCGATTATAAAACGGGCTATATTTGGACATTTTGAGATACTATAAGTACTTGTTTTCTGTGATAGAATTTTAGAGGTCAATACGACTTTTAATCAGTTGGATTTTCAATTTTAATAAAAAATGTGTTTGGTTTTCTTCTTTTCTTTAAATTCATATCATGATTCTTTAGTTTGAATATATTTTATTGTTCAAAATGACAAATGGATTAGACACAAGTTTTCAACTTAGTAACGTCTTCTCCAATACATACATAAATATACAATTTAGCATGAAGATATAAAAATAAATTACATATAAATTTTAAGAATCGAATCAATGGATATTTTCCACTTAAAATAACTAATCGAGTGCGCCTCAGAAGAAATAAATACAAACACACCGAGCTGTGTAAAATAAAATATGTTAGTGTACATGACAAGTCATGTGTGAATTTGTTTAAATGTAAATTATACACTCATAGTTTATGATGTGATACATATTAAGTCGTTTTCTAGTTACGGATTAATAGGAAAACGGAATAAATCTACACGTAATTGTAAGTATCAATTTTGCTTTTTAATTAAAACCATTGAAACGTTTCAGAATACAATAGTCAATCAGAAAGATCATTCGATTATCGTATCCTTAAGAGCATAAATTGATCATGTTCAAGTAAGATCTGTTACAGAATAAGGTTGTCAAAGTTGAGAAAACGCTTGGTACTTTTTATATACTTTGTGGAAAGATAGAAAATACTATCATTTTCGTCAGAACTCAAAGACTCATCACCAGAGAGCAATAACTCAATTGTAATATTGACAGCAAAAACATTGATATCATTTATCATTATAAGCCTTTGTGAAGAAAAAATGTTACAATATAATAAATGAATAATGATTCTTCGATATTTCCCATTGTCTTCTGAATATTTTTTAAGTTGAATAATTTAAAATTTGTATACCAAACATTTAAAATTTTACTCTGCGTTTATAAATAGCATTGAAAGTACAACATCTTATAAACGATAAACATTGATAGAGGTAAATGAGCCACTCTTTCTCATGTTGAGATGGAATATGTTCGTTATTTGATTTAACGAGTTTAACAATCGAAACCCCTGAAATATCGTCTTATGACAAGCACGAAAAATGGCGAAACTGAACTTCCAACATCGGACAATGATTTCTAATTATACAATATTCTTTCAATGGATTTTTTAAATGCAATGTAGAACTTGTCAATTAAGACATTTCTTATCCCTTTTGAAATATGAAGTCACATGCACGAAGAAGTTTGTCTGACGTATGAAAATTGAAAAAAGGCATGACAGGAGTTTAGAGAAAAAAAGGCAGAATGGGCATCTTACCAAAAAGAAAAGGCATGATGACTTTATGTAAAACAGGTCAGAATAAATTAATAACTAAGAAAGGCAGGACAGAATAGAGTGTAAAATAAAAAAAGCAGGACTACATTTACATTTACATTGAGATTACATTTAAAGAAAAATGCAGGACAACATTTTTCATCCTAGCCACCCCCCCCCCCCACTCCGTAAAAATTTAATGGTATCTCCCTAGTGTTGATCTCGACAACGAGCTCTGTAACCGCAGAGTAAAAGTCAATTGTGAGTCGGTGTGACTCTATCCACCACCAACACATAACCACAAGCTGAGTGAGGTGACTTTCTTGCTATAAGACGGCTAGAACTATTTTTGACCTTGTCGTCTTATTTTTAAAATTACGTCATAGAGTATCTGATCACTACAACGTTTTTACAAAATATTCGTTCCCGTGAAAACTAAGATTTGTTTAACTAAACTTTCAAATTTCATCGAGGTCTCTTCTCAGGATATAACGGCTATCTGTATGTTGGCTTTAAAGTCGACAAGATAACAGGTTAATGTATTTAAGTGAATTTAAGATTTGTTGCAATTCTAAAGTACAATGGTTAAATCAATCTTATCTTTGATGTGCCACATGGGCATCCCTAAAAAATAAGAATCAAAAGTAATACCTAAGTGTTTATGACAGGAGACAATTCTACTACTTGATTTTGAAGTTCCATTTAATTTCATCTGGAGAAGAATTACAGGAGAATAATAGCATAGTAATTGTCTTGTTAGGATTAAAATCAATAAACCAATCCTTAGACCATGCTGAAATTTGTTCTAAATCGCTATTTAAGACATCCTCTAATGTGTAAGGACTATTACTTGAATAAGAAAGGGATGTTTCATCAGCACACAATCGAGTTAGACTTATCAAATTACCAACTATGTCATTTACATGAATAAGGAATAGTAGGGAACCTAATACAGAGCCTTGTGGAACTCCTGCATTAGTATTCTCAAAAGGCGAATATGAACTGGAAACAAAACGCTTTTTGTAACTAATTTAGTGATTAAATACATTTTAAATACATTTTTTCAAATACTTTGCCCACTGCTGATAATAATGAATTTGGTTTATTAAATGGAAATCAGTGATTTGTCTCCGGTTTTGAAAATAAATATATGCTCAAAGTCAACTCATTTTAAAGAAGTTTTGAAAATAAAATGGTTAAATGCATTATTTTTTTACATAAAGCACAAATAAATTTACATATATTATCAGTTCAAATTATCTTAAATACCCCAGTCCAGAGATACCGTGTATATTCGACTGAATATACCATATCGATAATTTTACATTCGTACTTGTTACGTAACAAGATCTCTGTCCAGGTAAAAGATCCAGCAGGTGGTGTATATTCTAAAGTGTTTATCGCCTTCCATTATACATCTGACGATGACATTTAGCTTTAGGGCCATTTTGTTTTCGCAAAGAAAAACAAAATTTAAAAATTATATATATAATATTCTGTTGAAAATCTTTTAAAGGTAAACTGATAAGCATAACGTCTTCGCAATTTCTTGTTCAGATCCAGGGACACAGATGTCAGAATGAATAAAAAAACCACTAAATTCTTAAACAATATATTGTAAAATGGACACCAAGCACATTTTGATAGACTAGTGTACTGATAGATTTTCTTGTGTATTTTCTATGTTCTGAAACTTCAACATCCCATCAACAATATTTAAATTAAAGTCCTAAGTTTTATAAATTAAAAATATTTTTTAAATATCATTTGCAAGGCTGCATGCACATTGCACCTATCGTTTTCGTATATTTCTCTTCCGCCATGCATAAGTTTAATGTTTACTTTGACTTCTATACACATGTATATATATAATAACAATGTGTTTCAGAGATTGATTTATAAACTTTATGCTCAAAATAATTAACCCACACAGAGCGATAGCACAGACAGAAAAATTCTCTGGAAAAGGACTGTTTGCAAATAATTTTGAAAGAAAAACTGAATTATTTTGATATCCTAATGATAATGTTTCTTTTGACAGCACTATATTTTATTGATTATTCAATTTATGTATATTGTATCCGGCATTTATATACATGTACATGCATAATAAAATCCTTGGATATATTTTAGTCGATTGATTGTAAGTTGTTGAATGTCCAGTGTAAACTATTTCAAACATTTCTATGAAGAATAGAGTTTCTCATTCCTAGGAAGATTTAAGGATTTTTGTGCACAATGTAATTTAAAGTATTAACTCCGTGTTTCAAAGTAAAAAAACAATATCATTTTTCTTCATATTTAAAAAAATGAATTTGTTTTGTGCTCAATAGAATTTACTACGACCAATAAATTGTATTTACAATGAGGTTTATATTTAGGTGTGTGCCAAATAGGGAAACAATAAACTGTTAAGTTGGTGACCATTTAGACTTCGTTTAGATGAAGCACGTCTTCAAAATTAATAGTTTAAAATTTTGGGAGTTAAAATTGAAAAGTGAAACTTTTCTTTTACTGTTAACTTTGCACTAAAATGTATATTCAAACCTATTCTATTACTTTCCTCTGAGCAAAGTCTTAAGTGAAATATATATTGAATAACCCTATCAAATATGGTTTGTTTTAAACCGAATTAAACGTACATCAAACGAAACTGAAACTGTAGAAGATCATAGTGGGTTTAACGACAACGAGACAGCAATCAAACAACAAAAACACATAAGGACAGCTAGTGGGCAACATATAAAGTGTTCACCTATAGAAAGGTGTATACACAACATCCCTAATTTCTTTATCATTGTGAATAAATTTATCCCGGAAAATAGAATACATGTACTACATGTCTTTGATTTAACAGAACAAATAATAAAAAATCTGGCATTAAAACGTGATTCTCCATATATTTGAAAATTGAAGAAAGCCAGAATATGAAAGTTATCAATTTAAAGAATACCAATCTTAAAGTTTTACTACTTAGAGGTATATTTTCCCCTTCTTTTAACCTACAAGTAAACTTCCTGAGAGCTGATGATTAAATATCCGCCTAATTTTTCCGAAATGTTCATATATACTATTAATATGGCGTCAAGTGTTTAAACAGTTATTTGCCAATCAAATCGGTATGCACGTTAAATAAATATTAAAATGTCATATAAATAATGCTTTAAAATGATGCAATTATATTATCAATCTAAAATATTAATCATGAAAAAATATATATATATTTCTCGTTTCTCGTTTTATATAGATTAGACCGTTGGTTTTCCCGTTTGAATGGTTTTACACTAGTAATTTTTGGGGCCCTTTATAGCTTACTGTTCGGTGTGAGCCTAGGCTCCGTGTTGAAGACCGTACTTTGACCTATAATGGTTTACATTTATAAATTTTGACTTGGATGGAGAGTTGTCTCATTGGCACTCATACCACATCTTCTTATATCTATATATTAAATGACTGAAGCAATTTAAAATTCTTAAGGATATTGTTACAATATTGCCGAAAACTGAGACTACTATAACTGTTATGCATGTAGTAGTCTCAGCCGAAAACAATACTTAATTGAAAAATTTAAGCAAGTATGGCAAACCAATCAAAATTTGTTGTTTGGGATTATTCATGGTTGACTAGGTCTATATTAACCAGTGTAGTTCTAAATTAACCAGTGACACGTGTCCTAATTATTAAGAAAAGGGACAGAAAAGTATTAAACAGAAATAACCGGTTTTCAAAACTATATTTTCAAAATTCACTGCATGATTTAAACAGCTTAAAAGTGTTTCATTTATTTTATCTTTGTGCGTATATGAAAATTGATAGCAAGTTGAACTTCAATGTTCATGACTTACGAGTATTAGATTTCTTTTGAAATTGATCGATGAGCGGCTTTTCACAAATACCGAACAAAAGAATATGGCGTAAACGTCAATTAATGGACAAGCAACCCAACGAGAAAAATAAAATTTAAGAGGCATCTATAATTAGTTTTGAGTTAGAGAAATCATTCAATGCCATATGATTCTATTTAGGTTTGTGCGTTTGTCGATTTACGAATAAGTCAATAAGATAAAAGGTAATTGAAGCCAAAAAAAAAGAATACAAAAAAGTACTTGAAATAAAGTAATAACATAAGTTTACAAATATGTATCTAGGTGCATTTAATAAAGCAACATTTGAACTTATTATTACCATTTTTTTTAATTGTAATTTTATGTTTATGTATATTTAATGTTACCCGATATGGAGTTCTTCTAAAAGATAAAATTCACTTGAATGGGTATTGCTGGTGTATATACATGTACATGTATCACGTGCTATCTACATGTACAATATACAGAAATGACACGACTGGGTATTGTAAAGTTACTGAAGGAAGATTAATGTCAAATGCATATCCCCGGGCGAAGAATTTACTGGTTTGTCAGAACTGGATATCACCCTTCAAAACACCGTGTGTACACAAACAAAACAGTATTGATCTTTTACGCAGTCTAGCCTGAGAATAAAAGGTTTTGCAATTTGTGTAGGATTTTAATTTTAGAGTAAAAAGATCGTTAGAAACCTTAAGTGAATCGGAAAATGAGCTATGCACGATGAAAGGAAAAAGTTTGGTGCGTCGATAAGAAATTTCATAGAGGCATGTGATATTTGTAAAATTTCAAGTCTTTCAATAACAACCATTTGTAGAACTGATTATTTCGATCCTTCAAATATGTGTAAAATAATTAAAATTTATATTATCTAAACTGTTTCATATATACAATTGTAGTATGTTTATAAATACTGTAGATTTGTATTTGATCATTGATAGCATGCATAACGTCCAGTGACAAATATTTCATTTATTTGTACAAAGAATTAGAATACAATTGATTGGTTATTTAAGGTAAATGATTTGCGTTAGAATAGGTGAAACTTGGCCAGAAGCTTACCTCTAAAATAAAGAAATGTAAAAAGGTAGAGTTATTTTTAAATCTGTATTTTACTCATACATGGACTTAAGCACTTTTACAGTCAAAATAACAGTTTTAACACCGACAGCAGGAATCACAAGCGACGCTGGTTCCATAGATGCCTTCAACAAATTTTTATATATCCCTGGCAATTTTC
This sequence comes from Mytilus coruscus, assembly GCA_017311375.1. Classification (NCBI taxonomy): domain Eukaryota; kingdom Metazoa; phylum Mollusca; class Bivalvia; order Mytilida; family Mytilidae; genus Mytilus; species Mytilus coruscus. The sequence continues at coordinate 26,381,297 of CM029597.1, read as the reverse complement.
GGTTTATATCAGACTCTGACATTGAGGGAACAAATACCATGGATGTCTTGTCTTTTTTTTTAATACATTTAGATATAAACGTGTATCTCATATAAAGCCTCATTTATAGAACATTATATATAATTTATTGTGTAAAGGAAATATTTGGATCAGAGAAATATTTGGTGGAGAGAGAGAGAGAGAGAGAGACTTATATCGCGGTATTTGGTCTCATGTTATTCAAGTCAAAATGTGATGGGAGGAAACGTTTCCCCTTCAGTTTATATATATTCCATAATGATATTCGTTGGAGATTTAATCCAATCCAAACTAATAATGTTTTTTTTTATCCCGCATCTTTTATATTAAATTATTTTTAACTCAAAATAATAATTGAAATAACTTTCTGAAATAAAACCCTAACATATATCAGACGCTTAACAAAACGATATACCATACGATTGATGAAACGCTAAACGATATCACATACCATACGATAAACGAAACGCTAAACGCTAAACCATACCATGTACCATACGACAAATAAAACGCTTAACGATACCATGAACCATACGATATACAAAACCCTAAACGGTGACATTTACCATACGATGAACGAACGATGAACGAACGCTGACCGAACGTTGTACGGACGCTATACGAATGATGTACGAACGATGACCGAACTCTATACGAACGATTCCCGAACGCTGTACGTACGATTCCCGAATGAAAAAGTGTTAACTTTACGTTACAGGGACTGTATACTAGTACTTTTGGGGCCCTTTATAGCTTACTGTTAGGTGTGAGCCTAGGCTCCGTGTTGAAGACCGTACTTTGACCTATAATGGTTTACATTTATAAATTTTGACTTGGATGGAGAGTTGTCTCATTGGCACTCATACCACATCTTCTTATATCTACATAATTTAAAAATGTAAAACGTATCAACTCTTTACCAGCGACAGAGTTATCAACTTTTTGGTGCCTAACAAAGCTGCATATGCAAGAAAAACCATGCTCTTCATTACCTATTTCAGTCTTTTTTATATATGACTAATAACATTTACAAAACCATAGACTCAATCGAATAATCATGAGTACTTGATTTAGAAATGATCAATGTGACAATTGAGAATAATACACAAATCACTAATCATCTTACAAATAAAAATGCAGCTTTTTATTCATCCATTACAGTAAAATCTTACAAAATACTTTAATACCTAGAAACAAGGACTGACATTAAGTTTTAAGTTTGTACTTACTGTTAAGCCTTCTACGTTAGATTTACTGATGGTTTTAATAATGATATAGAATTGTGTTCCATCTGGCATGTTTGTATGAACCACTTTGTGTACTTACTGTTAAGCCTTTTACGTTAGATTTACTGATGGTTTTTATAATGATACAGAATTGTGTTCTATCTGGCATGTTTATATGAACCATTATGTGTACTTACTGTTAAACCTTCTACGTTAGATTTACTGATGCTTTTTATAATGATATAGAATTGTGTTCTATCTGGCATGTTTGTATAAACCATTATGTGTACTTACTGTTAAACCTTCTACGTTATATTTACTGATGGTTTTTATAATGATACAGAATTGTGTTCCATCTTGTATGTTTGTATGAACCACTCTGTGTACTAACAGTTAAACCTTCTACGTTATATTTACTGATGGTTTTTATAATGATATAGAATTGTGTTACATCTAGCATGTTTGTATGACCAGTATGTGTACTTACTGTTAAACCTTCTACGTTAGATTTACTGATTCTTTTATAATGATATAGAATTGTGTTCTATCTGGCATGTTTGTATGAACCACTCTGTGTACTTACTGTTAAACCTTCTACGTTAGATTTACTAATGCTTTTATAATGATATAGAATTGTGTTTTATCTGGCATGTTTGTATGAACCACTATGTGTACCTACTGTTAAATCTTCTACTTTAGATTTACTGATGCTTTTTATAATGCTATAGAATTGTGTTCCATCTTGTATGTTTGTATGAACCACTCTGTCTACTTACTGTTAAACCTTCTACGTTAGATTTACTGATGGTTTTTATAATGATATAGAACTGTGTTCCATCTGGTATGTTTGTATGAACCACTCTGTGATGTGCATGTTGTTTTGTTGATTCAAATGCCATGATATCTGGTGCAGCACTTCCTGAAGTTGATGAAAATCCTAGTTCATAATCATATACTTTAGCTGGAATGTCTACAGGTTCCCAAGAAATCTCCATCTGAAAATTAATCATTGACATTTTAATTTTGCCTCTCTATTATCAGATTTATGGCTGCTCTGAGACAGAAGGGATGTACAGAAAAAGAAGATTTACATTTGCATACTTCTTATTAAATTCTGCACGTGGATTATTTAAAAATAGCTCTTATTCCTTGTCCAGGCTTGGTTATACTCTTGGTCCCTTTTGCTTTTATTACCTTCTCAACATTGGTATTAGGTTTTGATTTTTCAAATATGTTGACCTAGAGCATCTGGTGCATGAAAATTAGTACACTTTATGTTTTTGTAATGGTTTGATACCATTACTTAAATGACCACCTAGTGTGTTTATTGAATTTCACAGGCCTATTGATGCAAATAAATACCGTATAGACACCTGTCTATTGTTGAACATGTTGAAGACTGACTATTGTTGTCTTTTTGTTGTTTTTGTCATTGGGTATTATGAATGTCTCATTGAGGTATATCCCACTCTTCTTTTATTTATATGAGCTTTGTTCATTAATTTTGTACAGTTTACCTCAAAATCTATTAAATTGAAAATTAAGACAAATTGATTATCTGATCGCTCGCAATATGGCTATTTATTTTACATGAATCTAGTAATTCTAAACTGATTTTAATAGTTTGCTCTAAAGTTGTACTTTTTGTATTACTGTCCCGGGTAAATGGGAGAGCTAATGGCTTACAGATATATTAACCTCACAACCTCATTATATATGTACCAAATCAGGCTGCTGTTTTGTCTTTAAAATTGTTTCACTGGGTTTTTTATTGGAGCATCTTAGCTTACTTTCCAGTATGGGTTTGGTCATTGATGAAAGTATTATTGGGACCTACAGTTCTTTACATTATGGTCTTTAAGTAACTGATAGATAGGTATATCATCCCAATCATACCACATATCTCTTTTCTTCCATCAACATAATGTGGTCCTTGTAAGAAGATATATCTACACATTTTTCATTTTTCTTTGACTTACCAAAGAAGATTTATACAATGTTAATCCTATGTTACTTGGTGCACCTGAAGAGTTAGCACAGAAAACATTACCATCCACTTCTACCAGACTACCATTATCAAACTTTTCTTGAGGGTATAGATCTATGTCATTCAGCAATGTTGCTCTACTCCTTCAAAACATAATGATATATAAACGTTTTAGGAGGTTTGTCACATTTTTTACCATTGTCGAAAAGGGGCATGGATAGATCTACAAAATAATCCTATAATATACTGAAAAACAACAGCCAGTCAGAGAAACAACAGTTGTATTTCCGTTCTTCATTGTTAAAGTATTTGAAGGTCACTGAACCCACTTGTGCTGAAAATGTTGAAATCTATAAAATACACATGGATATACACATGTGAATTTTGCAAGTTATGCATTATGATTGTATGCAGCAGCTTTTGTTTGTAATTTGGTCATTCCCGCATACAAATACACATCTAATGTAAGGTTCATATAAACAACTGAACACTGGTATTGTTATATATCATACATGCTAATGGAGAACTTTGTTAATAAGATGCAATTTTGAGGCAACCAGCAGTCAAATTTTTCTACGAGTTTTATTTAAACAAAACAAGAAAAGAATTAGGCGACCATTGTGAACTATTCTTACTTATGCACAAATAGCAATGGCATTCTGTAGAAGTCTTACTGATGCACACTGAAGTCTCACTTACAAACAACTCGCTGATGAATTATGTATAAGGCTCACTTACAAAAAAACTAGGCGGTTGATCTTGTTTTAGTCTCACATATGCACAACCAGCAGTTGGATGATGTTTTAGTCTTACTTGCACTCAAGCAGCAGTGAGATTGTATTTTACTCTCAATTATACAAAAGCAGCAAGGGATTATGTTTCAGTCTTACTTGCAAACAACCAGCAGTGAGATTGTCCTTTAGTGCTACTTGCACACAGCCAGCAGTGGAATTAGGTACAAGTCATATTTACACACAACTAGCAGATTGGTCAGGTAAAAGTCTTACTGATGCACATCCAGCAGTGGGATAATCTGCTTATTTTACTTACATACAACCAGCATTTGAATTATCTTCCTACTTTACTTACACGCACCCAGCAGTTGGATTAGGCTTACATCTTATTCACAAACAAACAGCTGTGTGATAATTTATCATTGTTACTTTACTGCACACAGCTAAAAATAATATAATGTTTAAGAATAACTTACACACAAACAGCAGTGGGATTAGGTATTAGTCTCCTCATACGATTAGACCCCAAAATGTAATAGTTAGTACTTGTGGAATCTTTTATGAGTCCTCCAGTTATTTGAGAATTTTCCACAACTATTTCCTGAACTCCTGGGACTGAACTGTCTACGGTAACTCCATCTGAACATACTGGATCTGAGGGATCAAGGGCCCTGTTATATGCTACCACAGTGAAATAATAAGTCCCATCAACACTTGCAGTATGGCTGCCAAATGTGTTGTAGGTCTCTACTAGCTGAAAATTAAATGTAACTGGCTGCAGTAACTATATTTACATCTGCTTGGCAATACTGATTACAGAATAGTTTATGAAAGCTTTGAATTTCTTCAAACTGGTCATGAAATATACGACTCTGAAGTATCCATTATTTCCATCATTATATATTTTAACATGACAACAAAAGATATTAAGATCTGCTCAATCCTCCTTGAGCCTCTGATATCACCCTTGGTTTTTTATGGGGTTTAGTCTTTAGTTTTCTGTTTTGTGTTTTGTGTTTTGTATACTGTTGCTTGTCTGTTGGTCTTTTTTGTTTTTTTGGCATGGCTTCGTCAGTTTATTTTCGACAAACGAGTTTAAATGTCCATTTGGTATCATCCGTCTCTCTTTTTTTGGTCTAGAATAATCTATAAGAAGTTTATTGTTTTAAATTATAACACAATATAGATTATAGGGCTTTCGGATCAAGATACGGTTTGCATAGTAACCTACATTATATTTGTCAAACTCTTGTACATTATTCTGCCTTCAAGGTATATTGATCATAGTTCAGTTATATTCAAAGAAGGAGACTAAGACATAAAATTCAACAGACATCAATGAATAATGATACACGACTCATGGATATATACGTTTTGTTACATTTTATTTAGCCATAAAACCAGGTTCAACCCACCATTTTTTCTTAAAATTTCCTGTACCAAGTCAGGAATATGGCAGTTGTTATCAAATAGTTCTTTCTATGTATGTTGCATTGACGTTTGTTTTTTTTTTTTTGCACTTCAGTGTTTCTGTTCTTCTGTTGTTTTCTTCTTATAGTTGATGTGTTTCCCTCGGTTTTAGTTTGTAACCAGGATTTGATTTCTCTCAATCGATTTATGATTTTTGAACAGCGGTATACTACTGCTGCCTTTATTTACTGAACGATTCTTAATTCTTTTCTTCAAAAAACACCAACCAATACTGAACGGTTATTTTTGTTAAAGACAAAATATATATCAAAATTGAATATTGTTCTTCTGTTTAAAAGCAGATAAACATGTCCAAATCAATATATTTGTAGGACTCGGAAGTGCGATGTGGACGCTGAAGTGCGATGGTCACGCTGAAGTGCGATGGTCTGCACCGAACTGTGATGATCCGTTCGCTGATGTGCGATGGTCTGACGAGTGATGGCTAGTCACAATCTACAGATGTTCAAATATTATGAAAAGTAGATGTTTGTAAAATTAAGTATATAAATTTCTTTATTGTCTATGTATGTCCTTGAGAGATCGTCCTCTTTGATTTTCTACATGTGACCATAATTCTCAGTTCACATTTCACTATACTGGCTTCGTTCCTATCATGAGTTCCTCGTTTACCGTAATATTATAACACAGAGAGCGTCTGTCTGCGAATTAGTATGTATTTAGAGAATGCCACGCTCCATCGTACGTAAAAACTGGACTGTTTGTAGATATCGTAAAGGAACATCCGCTACACAACGTTAACTTCCCCATTTCCACCGATCACATCCCGTTTCCCAAAGTATTAAAAGTGTACAAGCTACTTAAACCACTTTTACCAAATAAACCCGAAAAACTGCCTCCAACAAACCAATTGATTTCTACATCAACAAATGATCGACATGAAAAGCATTGAATATATAGTTTATGTAGTCCATCGCACTTCACCATTATCGCTATCGCACTTCAGCATTACCGCTATTGCACTTCAGCGTAGCTATCAACAAGATAACGTCACAATGCAACCTCTCATTCCAGAGTGATAAAAAAAAACGCACTTCAGCGTTCAACCATTGCACATCAGCGTTCAACCATTGCACATCAGCGTGACTATCTCAGTTCGGAGTGCCATCGCGGTTCAGAGTCCTACATATCAATATATAATAAGAAGTCCTAATGATGCGATTTAACTAACTGTTGGTCACTGTATGGCTTCAACAATGATTAAAATTCATACATTATAGTCAGAAATAAAAGTGCCAGTCATGACGAAAGGTGAAACAATTCCAAAAAAAAAACACAGCAGCCTGATTAATGACGAAACAATAAACCAAAATCCAAATACCGCAGCCTGTATCAAAAAGCAATAACATAGCCTTTCCAAATTCTGTATGAGCTTTAACAAAGTGATAAGCTTTTAATCCTTTCAAATTTTGAATGTACTTGTCCCAAGTCAGGTGCATGTTACCCCGCCACAGTCTGTATGAACCTGTCCCAAGTCAGGAGCCAGTACCCCACCACTTTCTGTATGGGCCTGTCCTTATATGTATCAGTCCATATTTATGACGCTGTAATTGAGTGGTTGATGCTTGTTGCATTCTGTCATATTAGGATTGTTTTGTTAATTGATTTTTCATAAATCAGATTGTTAGTTTTCTCATTGGAATTGTTCAACATTTTGTCATGTTGGGGCCTAAAATAGCGGAATAGACTGTCATATATAATTGCTTACATCCATGTCGTATGGACTTTATTTGAAACTCTCACATTGGCAGTCACATCAAATATTTTTAATTTTATTTTTCATAGTTCATTTCAATCATGGAAATACAAAGAAATTAAAAGACATATAAATGTCAGAATAGAGATAATGAGCAGCAATTTTCAATTGTATATTTTGGTTAACTTGTGTAGTTGGATGCTGTAACAGTGATAGTATAAATATGAAACCCAGTATAAAAGAATAATCAAAACTTTATATGAAGGCCTCTTCTGGATCACATAAAACTGACTTTATAATGAACTGAGGTTCAAATGTATTGGTTTTACTTCAGGGAAACTACAACTGTTGGATCTGAAAAGACAGTATTTGTCCTATACTTAATTACCACTATATCAAGTGAGTCTGTACATATTTCTATATTATCTACTTACATTTGGGTTTGTTTTATCAAGAGTAAAATCATTCTTGTCAGCACAGCTTGTACCAACTATATATTGGTAGAAAAAGACCCCACTTTCTCTATCAAAAAACTCTTCCCAGTATGCCTTAAGGTCAGTTCCTTGTTGATAGTCTATCTCTTGGTTACCTTTAATACCATCATGCACTATTCCTGAATGAGGTGGGCTTATATCAATTGTTATCTGCAATAATCAAATAGCATAAAAGGCTCATATGCTCCATGTACATTAAGGACATCTTCTACTTATATAAAAGTTAACCATAAACAATTTTATTACACGAAAATCTTAACTTAATAACTAGCAATGTAATTGAAGTTATTTCATAGAATTTAGTTAAGGAATACTAAGTACTCAATTTGTTCCTAAACACCTAATTTCTTAAAAATATCTTACATACGAAAAAAAACACAGGTAAGCGGTAAACAAAAGAAGGTAAGCGACCGACCTGAAAATTTGCTGCATGGTAAAGCTCACCAATATGAAGCATGACATCATATATCAAGAAGCAGTTTTTATGGGAAAACGGGACAAATGTTTCATGATCAGACCCAAGAATGATGAAAGAATGAACAGATCGAGGTAAACGAGTATCAGCACATTCATTTCAGAATGTGTATAATTATTAAATGGAAATTCTTTAATATAACGGATTGACCAAAAAAAAAAATAAATATCCGGGTGCGTACAGTACAAAAAAAATAAGTAATTAATGCCATTATATCGTAAACCTTCAAGAAAAATCAATTAAATGCTTTAGATGAAAAAAAAAATGATTATCTTTGAATAAAACTGACCTTTTTCTTTAATACAGTTGTAATGTTAGCAATATTTGTGACAGAAACTTCGATGTAATAATCATATTCATGCATTCCTGAATCTTTATTCTGTAGCAGCCCTCCGCTTAGCTTGATTTCTGGTTTAATTTGGAAATGGCGATGAAAACATCCTTGAAAGGGTGTACAGTAACAATTAGCTCCTCTTGCATAGGAACCGTATTGACTCTCACAAGATGATATATCCTGAAAGGCAAAGTCAACATCATTTGATAATTTACAACCAATATCCTCGGTATCTCTCTTTACTTTCACACTTCGATAAATGCTTACAACGATTTTAATAACCAGTTCATTTTTTTCCAATAAATTCGGCAAAAAAGAAGTATTAATACTGATTTTTGTACTGTGAGTTACTACTCATTTATATCCACCTCTGCTGATCATTATTTTACGACAGATTAACACATTAACTAAGCATTATCAATAAACAATGAACATGTTAAGATCAGATGAATCCTGTCAGACAGAAGTGTACAACTTACATCATGATTTACTACAAATATATTTGATCTATTGCCTAAAATATGCAAGACACCAATATTACCACGAAACTTCGTCTTGAACATATATAAAATATTTGCCACTGGACGTCAAGCAACCAACAATCAATCTATCAATCAATTATCACAAAGCTGAACATCAAGCACTGGATCACGAGATTGAAGTCAAAGTCAGATGTATAGAACGGCTAACCATCTTTCTACACACTAAATAAAGTTTGCTTTTTAATACTATTTTAGAAACTACAGTTTAAGAATTAAAGATTAAACATTTATGTTCTGTCCTTGTAGTGGTTGTCTTATGTTGCTGTTTATCATATTTTTTCCCTTTATTGTTGACCTTACATATATATATTTGAGTATTATGTTCAGGTCTTTTTTTGTAATGTAGCTCCTGTAACTGTAGCGTATACGCACATCCCTGCTGGCTATCAAATGTTTAGGTTTGAGCGTCCTTGATAAAGATAAATCCAGAATGGTTTATTTCATTTAAAATATTCACATCATTGTGCTCAAATGTACACTTTTTTAAGTTCAAATGATCACAACTTCAGGGTAAACTGCCTTGACAATAACCTAAAACCTGGTATGAATAATAAACAAATGCATAAACCTGCATACATAATGCCTCCTACTTTTATATGAGGGGCATTAAAGGAAGAATTTTTTTTTTAACTTTTACAATAGCTTGTTCATTGTAGTATGAACTAATAATGATAAATTGTTATTTCAAACATACCTGTAGAAACATATGTCATTTATAAAAAAAAAATCAAACATAATGTTATGAAGGAACGTTGAGAAATATTAGCGATCTTTTCCTTTGTATCAATTGACCACTTATCTACAAATCTCACAAAAAAAGAATAAATTTGGTTTTTCTCAGTGATTGAGGATTTCGGAAATGAATATCATGGCTGGGTAAGATTTGTTTAAACGTTCTTGCCAGAAACAAGGCAAAAGGGAATATTCTGTCCTCCCTCTCCAGAAAACAAATAGTTGTCCCATTAATGCCTCGAAATGTATGACTTTTTACCAGATTGAAACGTAGGAAAAAATGTTTAAATATCTTATATCCAGGTGTTCAGGTAAATTTACTTTAAACTCTAATTATCTGACTGCAATAACTCAAAATTGGTCAAATGTAAAACTTACAGCAGCCGATCCTTGAGCTATTATATTTTCATACCCATGTAAATCCCCAGTCTTATAGTCATACAACTTCCAATATACAGAGTCCATTCCACTGTGGATGTCATAAGCTTCCCATTCTATCCTGTGTAATATAAATATAACTCCTGGGTTCCACTCATTGATGGTGTTTAATAAGACTCAAGCTTTAAGCGGAAGGTTTTGCTAGCCATAAAAACAGGTACAACCCACGATTTTTTTCTTAGGATGTCCTGTACCAAGTCAGGAATATGGTAGTTTTGTCAAATTGTCCGTTTCGATGTATGTTGGCGTTTGTTTTTTGTTGCAGTTTATTGTTTCTGTTGTTCCGTTGTTTTTCTTTTATAGTTGATGTGTTTCCCTCGGTTTTAATTTTTTATCTTAATCGATTTATGACTTTTGAACAGCGGTATACTACTGTTGCCTTTATTAAACATTGATAATCTAATTATCAAAACAAATACTGAATTCAAATTGTGTGGATATTATAGCCCTACCACTCTGTAATGTGAAATAAAAAAGATAATTAATCCACTGTTTATGGAAATCATAAGTTCCCCACTGTCCTGTGTAAAAAGACAACATAATGAATCTGATCTCTCATGTCTTAGAGGGAATTAAAGATCTCACACTTTGTTCTCTGAAATTGTTTGTTTTTAACACATAAGTTAAATTCAATTTAAATTTCAATGAAATTTATTTAAATTTTTTCATATTTTAAGCACATGAATCAAACATGTTTGTAGTTGTCGTTTGTTTATGTAATTTATACGTGTTTCTCGTTTCTCGTTTTTTATATAGACTAGACCGTTGGTTTTCCCGTTTGAATGGTTTTACACTAGTAATTTTGGGGCCCTTTATAGCTTGTTGTTCGGTATGAGCCAAGGCTCCGTGTTGAAGGCCGTACATTGACCTATAATGGTTTACTTTTATAAATTGTTATTTGGATTGAGAGTTGTCTCATTGACACTCACACCACATCTTCCTATATCTATTTATCAAGTCGAAAGCTATAGATTGATAAATTGATTGTTGGTGTTAACCCCACTTCTATCACACATGGCTTTATCATGGTGGCCAGAAACTATAAAACATAAGGACTTACGTCATTTGGGTAAAATCTTCCAAGTTATGTACACTGATGTTCAATCTGTCGCCTTTGGTCAACCATAGATTTTCTATTAAAGGTGGTGTGGCATCTTTGTAAATAACGATAGTGTCTTCGTTAAATTCACGAAGAACATCAAAAGCTTTAACTGTTGAGGTCAGACGATCTCCATCAGCCCAATTTAATGTTAGGATATCATACTGATTCTTTAATTGAGATATTGATGTTAGAAGACGTGAATCTTTAACAGTATCTGGAGCACTATGTACCTCATATGATACTTGGAAATCTACAATGGCTGTAAATTAAATAATAGTATAGCTTTAATTAATATGACTTTACATTCAACGATCATAAACCAACACTACTAAACTAATTTTGATCTCAAACGGTAATTTTTTGTCTGAACTGCTTTCAAATGATCAAATTAGTTACCATGTCAACCTCAAAACTTAAAAGCAACAAGCTTTTTTTTTTGTATAAGAATAAATTGGTCAATAGGAGAAAATAATTATCGATATTAACCGTATTATCAGTGTAACATTCTTTATTTTTTTTCGATTTACTGTAGCATTTTTCTCATCTCTGAAGAGCTCTATAGCCATAAGGAATGTTGAAGCCAGTGAATCAATGATGTTTTATAAAAAGACTGATGGTTCATTTTGTTTTGTACATTTGATAAACACATTTGAACTCAATGGAAAATATGTATTTCATTGGGTACAATATACTCATCATAGGTGCCAGATTAAAATTTTAAGCCAGACGCACGTTTCGTCAACAAAAGACTCATCATTGACGCTAGACTCAAATAATTTAAAAATGCAAAATAAAGTATGAAGTTGTATAGCATTGAAGACCCAAAGTTCGGAACGGTTTTGCCAAATTCAGATGAGGTAGCCTATTCCTGGTGAAGATATTCCTAAAAATTTTGAGGAAAAAAATAAAAGTTAAAAAGGTTATATTTGGAACATATCATATGATATGCCAACATCTGTATCATTTCAACAGGAAATATTTCAAAGTACTTGATCTTCTACAGTAGAACGGTATGACTCAAATATTAATTAAACTGCTTTTTATGATGTTCGCTACTCTTGTTTTTAACTTTTTGTCAAATATTCTGAATCCTATAGTTTTATCCATGTAGTGCCAATAAACATTTTGCCTGCTATCTCCTACTCTTCTTTTCATATTTTTATCACATATAGTTTAAAAGCCATTTTTTTAATCTTATAAAATACAGGTTATTTTTTTATAGTTTTTTAAGGAAAAAGGAGTTAGATTTAAAGGGGCATAAGCTGTCAAATTTATGTTCACTGATTTAACTGAAATTTTCATATTCGACTAATAACATATTAAAACGTATATTTAAATTATAAAAAGTCTACAACAAATAATGTACGATGCATAGACTCGATGGAATGTATCAAATTTTATGTGTATTTTGGTTTAGACGCCATCTAATTAACCATCGAAGTGACCTCTGGAGACTGCAGACGGACATCTAACCCTAAATAAACATCAACATATATATAAATAGATAGAAAACTCGTGCAATTGGATTTTTTTTAGGTCTGTTTGATTTCATATTATATATTAAAAATATGGTGATAATCGTTTTTACCTTATAAGAGTGAATTAAAGTAGATTGAATCAGTCAAACAAATGGGTTACCCTTGTTTCACTTCCAATGTTGACATTCTTTTTCTTTTAATAGCTGAACACGCCTAGTTCATGCGTAACTCATCTCTAGCTAAGGGGTTCAATTGAAGTTCACACTAATACGGATTTAATGAGGTCGAATTATTCACTTGCAAGTGAATAATTCATTAGCAATGTTTTTTTGCTTATTTTGACAAAACTAAACCAAACTAGCTGCTAAAAGCGAATTATTATTCCACTATTTTACTTTCATTAATGATTAAACAAAAGAAAATCATATTTTATTTCTTTCTATAGTTTGTTGCTTATGTCCCTTTAAATATATGAAAAAGCTAGAGAGAATCATCTTCCATTAAATTTCCAATTGATAATGTCTCAAAAACAAGGAAACGGACCTTTGATTTTTTTCCCTTTATTGAGTTCTGTTATCTTAATTCTATCAATATATAGGTTGCACGTTGTAAATACAGCTGTTTCACAAACAACGCCTCTTTTGGGGAGATATATAATCTTCATAGATATTTTGTTTTGTTTTCGTACTCACAGTGAAGAACGCTACATGCGGGGTGTCGGCTATGTTTGACACGGGGTGGCGGTTTTGAAGCGGAGAAAAACGATCAATGAAAGTTCAAGTATCAAAATTTCTTTTTTGAGAATTGTTATTACCAAATAATGTATTGCAAAGAAGGAACCGAACCATATTCTATTTCCAGCAAGCAGAAGCAGACGTTTTCAGTGCTCTGTTTGAGGCATGGTTCGAATTACATTGGAATGTAATGCATTATATTACAATTACTTTGACAAAACTATGCATTAAATTACAATTACAATTACATGCATTTATCAAAGTAATACTTTAAAATAAAAATTATTTTTGCAAAGTAATGCATTGAAGTACACATTACATTTGTAAATTTTATTATCAAGTGAATAGAAAAACAACATGAAGTCACAAAAATATCTAGCATATGCAGTAACTGTTCCATGTAGTGGATTTAAGTTTACATGTAAAAAGTCTATTCATCACAACTATGACATTTTAACTTAATAATAGGTTTCGGAGGTTTCATTCTTCATACGCATTCTATATTTCAAGGTATACATCTCTGTGTTTTCTCTAAAAAGAAATTACAGAGATGAAGTTGAATACTTACTTTAACTTAATGTTAACTTTACTTTTATAGATATACTTTTTTTTTTTTTTTAATTTCAATCAAAATATTCACTGAAAATTTCTTTCCCAATTATATAATAAACATAGAGCTTAATTTATGACCAAGTGTCAAAATGGTGAAAATATTGATTGTAAAACAAACTAATAAGTGTTTTATAACAATGTTCAATTATTTTTTATTTCATCATGACAAAGTATTCTTTGATTTTTGACAACAATGCAATATAGTAATGCTTTTCAAATATCAATCTTTTTATGCAGGAAAATGTATGAAAATGTATGAAATAAAATGAAATAAGAAGAAAGGAACTCAATCTGATATACAGTGTTGTATGATTCATTTAGAGTTGTAATTTGGTCATTCCAGTATTTATACCAAATTTTTTTCAAGTTCTACATGGGGCACGGCTTAATCTCCAAATTCCCTCTAGTGATTTATGAAAAGGATGAAAAATAAATAGAAAATAGAAAACCAATATTTAAATGAATATGTTTTAAGGTAATCAAGAAATCTTAAATTCTTCTTTAGTTAAATCTCCAACAATATGTTAAAGAAATATAGTGTGTGAAAAAAGCAATCCCATGTAATGTAATGTAATGCATGAAATTACACAACTTTTTGCTAAAGTAATGCATTAAATTACAATTACATGTAATGCAAAAATTGCTGCATTACAAGTTACATGCAATTACTTGGAAAAATGTAATGCATTACCATGCATTACAATTAAAAATTTGCATTACCCCATGTCTGCTCTGTTTTCTCAAACACCTCTCCCTAGTTTTCCGTGTTGCAGATTTTGAGGCTTCTTATGCAAGTTTCATGATTAAATACTACTTTTGACGATTGTTTCCCGTATGATTTATATAGAAATGAAATTTTGATACTTGAACTTACATTGGTCGTTTTCTCCGCTTCAAAACCGCCACCTCGTGTCAAACATAGCCGACACCCCGCATGTAGCGTTCTACACGGTGGTACTGGTTCCAAGATATGATCTCTATGTTTCATCTCTATTTTTCATGTCATTGAAACATAACTTGGAAATGTTACATGTATAAAAACAATATGTTAATTCTATTTGGTTCAAGTAATACAGTAGAAGAGACTAGTGGATTTTCTGGAGATGAGGACCAGAAAGTTTTTTTAAATGAAAATCATGGCCGGGGAAGAACTGCATATGCATATCTGCCCATGACAAGATGAAAATGAATATTCAACCACACAAAATGCAGGATATAATTGTGTAAATAAGTAACAATAAATAATCTTTCATAACAACAGAAGGATATGAATAATCAACAACCTAAACAACATCCTGTCCCAAGAATAACAATGGTCTTCCCCCTAGTGTGCGTGGTAACTGTCAGTAAATGTTGTATTACCAATAAAAAAAATTTTTTGATCAAACGAGATACACACTTAAGTCAAATTTGCTACCAATCAGGTATTAAAGAATTGGAATATATAGATAGAGAAATTGTTTAATATGCCTCGAATTGTTTCACATTTTGACAAGTTTAATTCATTGTTGAAAGCTGCATTGTGTGACCTATAGATGCTTACATCAACGTCATTTTTACTCCGGTTGATAGTTGTCGCATTGACGATCATATCATTTCTCCTTATCTTCATAAAACCAGACAACAGCAACCCAGCCAAACTAAATTGCTCCATAACGAAGATCAACTTGCCATGAACATGAGAAATAGGTTCATTGGTTCTACTGCCATACAAATCTTCATAAATAACTTTGCTTGGATTATATGTTTGTACTCCATTCAACCATCTGTTATTTTTGTGTCTGGTATTTATAAATCTATCTTTGAACTGGACTTTGACTTTGTCAGTGTCAACAACAACCCATATATATGATGTGTCTTCTGATGCAGTTGGACAGTAAGTAGGATCTCCCTGTTTGTCTACAACGGACTCGTCATCAAACAAGAACAAATTTCGACCTGTCATATAATTTCCAGCTTTGTCTACTGCAGTCATATGAATAGAATACATCCCTGGCTCTGTCATAGTTATGGTTGCCTAGAAAAGAAAATCAACTTTTAAAATAGTTTAAGTTCAAAAACACAACCTTGATTAGTTGTATTTATAATATATAATAAGCAAGTCTAAAAGGGTACAACATCACCTTAAAAAAAAGTAAAATCATGAACAAATGTTAAATATTTCGGATAACTAATATCCTTCTTCAGTAAGATGTCAAATGATTCTTATCTTGACATGTGGTAGTCAAACTGAAATAATAATCTTGTTCGTTATACAAATTATCACGAATCAATACGCTGGTAAATTTTTCAATATTGATGTTTGGGAGGAGGAATACATTCCTTAAAACTGTAAGAGTCTTGTACTGAAGCCTGAGTTACAGGAAACAAGTGATGGCAGGGACTCATTCTATGTTTTTTTCATTAATGCCCTCTAGGGAAACTGTCCTTAACTTTCTTATCAAAAAACTTTCCCGAGCAAGTCTGTCGGCCCTTGACCAACCCTCGTTGTGGCCTTTGATAGTGATGATAAGGTTTTTGAGATCAGCTATATATAAGTGGTCCGAAAGTTTTGTACCAATTAGTATTGTAAAAATTATTGACACTGACGAAGGCTATTTGTTAAGCCGAAATATTTGTCAACACGATTTTCTAACGTCATCTTCGTATATTACCATCTTATATTAGTACTGTTGCGCAAATCTTTGAATATGTTTGTGTGTATGTGTGTGTAAACACAGACAAATTTATTGTTTGCATAATGATTATAAGTGAATTACAACAGACTTAGTGGTGAAAGGATAGGCGAAAGATACTAAAGGGATATTCAAACTCATAAGTCGAAAACAAACTGACGAAAAACAACAAAAGGACAAACAACTGTACACAAAACAAAACATAGAAATCCAAGACTGAGCAACACAAACCCCACCGAAAACTGGGGTTGATCGCAGGTGCTCCGGGACGCTAAGCAGATCCTGCTTCACATTTGGCTACCGTCATGTTGCTCTTGTATGTACAAACCCAGTGATAGGTCTAATTCGGTAGGTAACATTCGAGGAAAAGAGGATAGGATTGTGGTTTCGACAATTGGAACATATCTGTCGTCATCTGTAGAACAGATATACCATAACGGCCAACCAACTGGCGTCCGTAAAATTTTCGAATGGGTGATTTCAACTTCACTACCTGGAACTTTTAACTTACTGGTAAGTAGCAACCCTCTAGCAAAGAAATCATGATAGGAAATGCAAGCTCTGGAATATCTTATCAACATGGAGAGAAATATTTCATGTACAGGCGCTGATGGAATATTGCCATACATAGAAATGGAAAGTTCATAATTGGAAAGCTGAAATCATCTCTTTTGTCGTAAAGATTTGTTCTCAACCGAATTTCATTGTGGATTTCTAGATTTAAGTCAAGATATGAAGCAGACTTAAATGTATCTGACACTGTATCCTTCATTTAAAGTTCGATGGGATAGATGCGTTCGACATAGTCACCAATTTTGGATTTTTATTGAGAGGACATCATCTATATAGCGGAACGTGAAGTTAATGGATAATGTTTGATTCTTTTTATTCTTCCTAGGAAGCTCTTGTATGAAGTCAGTCTCATATAAATAAAAGAACCATATATCAGAATTACAAGATTTTTTAATCACATGATAGTGTTTACTTAATATTACAAATATAGTAATTGACATACTGACCACAGACAATATTTAAAGGTCAGCTTCAGATTGTCCAAGTATTTTTGAAACAACTTCCTAGTACATCAATGCAAAATATGCGGTAAAACAATTTTCCCTTTACAAATTCTTCTCCTTTTACAAAGGATTTTAAATTGACGTTACGTTCATGTGGATAAAGATACCAAAATTATAAGAGTGACTTACAGATGATTCTGCTACTGAAACGTTTGCATTAGTTTGTTTTTTGTCATTGCCATCAACCAACTCCAAACCGTCTTTAAGTTCAAACAGATCATATTCATAATGATCGAGTCCAGATAAGGCGTCTGACCATCCGTCCCATGTAAATGTTATGCTTGGCTGAAATACATATACAGATTGACAAATTATCCCAATTTGAGAATTTTTGCGATGGTTTTATTATTGAAAAAAATGCAACAGGGTAGGTTTTGCAAAAAATAAAAACGTGCATTATTTAAAGTTTTAAAGATAATAGGCAAAAACTTGTAAATAAGTCAAAACACTTAATTAATTAAAGGACAACAATGCCAAGAGTCATCCAATGTTTTTGATTATTTCACATTTTTTGTAGATCCTTTTTATTACAACATAATAATATTTATTTATAAAATCTTGCTTGTTACAAATCTCACCAAGAGTCTAAGCTTCTCTTAATTTTCCCTGTTCCACTCCACTTATTATCCAGGAAAATGTCCTATACGAAGACTAATTATTGCTAAATTTTTTGGAAAAATTTGGCGGGAGATGATTTTTGAAGATCCTTAATTGATGACCATGTTTGCTGTTTACAGTTTCTCCTTATTTATTATATTTTTCGAGATAATAGGCAGAAACACTATAAAGTTGGTCAAACATCCTCACGTAAGGGCAATAACTCAAATAAGGAGTCATCCTATGTTTTTCGTCATTTTGGCATTTTGTAGATCTTTTATTGTTGAGCATTGTTGTTGTTTAGAGTTTTTGCATATTTATCATATGTTTCAAGAGGAAAACAGAAATTCGGAAACTAGTCAAAAACCTGATTTAAGGGCAATAACTCCTCTAAGGAGCCATCCAATGTGTTTATGTTTGTAGATCTAGATCTTGTATTGCTGATCATTTTTGCTGTTTACAGTTTCTATCTATCTATTGAATTTTTCTAATTAAAAGGCAAAAACTCAAAAAGAAGTTAAAATCTTCATTTTCTTTGATTTAAAAAGGCAATTACTCCTATAAGGAGTTATCTGATTTTTTTTTTAATGGCGAGTAGGTAGATCTTGACATTTTGAGCATTTGTGTCCTGTCAGATTGACTCTATTTATAATGATTTTTCAAATATTCGACAATCAATGCAAGTTATTCTTATATTATATTCTTAGCCGTGATAGTCATGTTTGTTAACTGAATGGGTTTAAAAACACAATTTCATTACAAGATGCCCTAATGATCATTCATCATAGTTTGAAATTTGTTTAGTTGTTTCAGAGAAGATCTTTTAAAAGAATGTTTACTATGGAGGACTAAGACGACGACGACATGCAAAATGATGGCAATACCTCACATGGTCATTACAAACAACATAAATATTGGTCAAAATGACAAACATGTGGCTGAACAATTTTTTTTTTTTCTATATCTTTACTGTAAAACGTAGAGTTTTTTTTTAATCTGACCGATTGATTTCACGGTCAATAAAATCACTTCATTACCTGTTATTTAGCTTGTTGGTAAATTTTTAGACTTGATTGAAACCTTTTAACTAATTGTTTGAAAAGTTAAGTAATTGTTTCTTTGTTGTTTTTTTTTTTTTTTTGTACAAGTTATGCGCTGCACAATCTTATTTTTAACAATTTAGTGTTGAAAATTCATAGAACTCAAACAGATTATACATTGATATTTTTTAAAGCAACTACAAAAGATCTATAAAAACAGCTTACATTATCGGTAATATCTGTACCAACATCTACAAACGGTGAACAAGATGTTCCTGAAGAAACTGAACAATGAAAAGGATCAACTAAATCCCAGTGATATTCAAATTCTCTTGTAGCTGTCTGACCATTATAATAATAAGTATTGATGACACCGTCATTATAACTCTGTTCTCGATCAGCAACTTTAACATACCCTCCATTAGTAGATGAGAATTCAGCTATCACCCTGCAATTTTACGTGTTGTATAATAAAATATAACTGTATTTGTTATTTGTCATTAAGGTCATACATACGTACAAAAACAATTAATATTTATCAATATGAATAATAAAAATAAGATGAATATCAGGTAAACACTGTCAGATGGACATGTGCAATTTACAATAATTCTATAGACCAAATATAGTTGTTCTATTCTCATACTCACTTTAATAAATTTAATGATCAATGACCCATGAATATGGGGTCAAATATCTATCTAATTTTAACTATAAATGCCATGAAAACAAAGTTAGGGACATACGAACCTATCAGATGATATGTACACATTACAGTCATTTACTTTTATAATACAATGGGTTGGGACAAAACTTTCATTGAAAATGTCTTATGATGGCAGTTCAGAATATGCATTGTTTACGGGTGGGAATCAGAACAGTGTTACAAATCAAACTATTTACGATATAAGGGGTATCACGTACTGTGTATTGTAAAGGTTTTGTGATAATTATGAAGAAGAAATGGGTTGGTAATGAAGATATGAACCTTTTTCAAGGTATTTATCTATTAATGAAATAAAGGGGGTGGGCATGTCCCCTGTGGTAAAAATCTATGATGAACTAGAAAGGTTTTATCAAGGCTATTAAGAATATTTATGATTTTGGATTGGGGATCTTGACCATTTTTAAGATAGTTTAAGATTTATGATATTAGGGACTGGGACAGGACCATCAGGGACCTACACCGTAATCGCAATAAAAATTACATGACAAACATGAATATATATGGTTTTGGGTTCGACATATAAAATTTACGATTTGATCTTGAAAGTCAAAGATTAAAGTCAAAAGACGTCTTCAATGTTACACACCACATTATCTTGGGGTGCTGTACCCATGTGGCAAACATTAAAAGTCTATATTAAAGGATGCAAATTTATTTTAGGACAACCCTGTGTTCTCGCCTGCGATTGCTGCTGTCAGTGTTTAAGTGTAATGTTGAGCTACATGTGAGTACATTTATCAGCAAAGTACAGAAAAATACAAAATAGTAAAAAACCTTTTTCAAACCATGTCTTGATCTTAGAAAAGCTTATTTCTAAGTTTCAAATAGTTCTATAAGGTTAACACCATAACTGATGTCTAAAACTGTAATCCAAGATTATTGGTAATTGTTAACTGCAAAACAAAAAAACCCACTTATCAGTAAAATACGGAAAAAACATATGTGAAATTGCGATTCAGACATTATCTCATAATCATAAAACAGCTGCGTCTGCCGAAGTTTTTATTTTATGCAGGTTTGACACAGTTGCGTGATGTGTAAGAATCTTTAACCCCCGACAGTAAATAAATGTTAACTGTAAATTAACTAATTCCTTTTATCGATGAAATACGCAAAAATGAAAATATGCGTTTTTGTGCTCTGGATACTTTCTATGATCATAAAAAAAATTCTGTCCAATTTCATAAAATTCCGGGAAGGTTTGACAAAATTATTGATGAGTACAAAAACTTTAACCACAGACTGAACCTAAAATTGACCTGCCCTCGCCGATGCTACCGACACCGACGACGGAATGTCGTATCGCTATGACTCGCTTCAGCGACAAATGTCGCAAGCCCGACGAAAATAGACAAGACAAGGTGGTATGAGAACAAGAATGTTATTGGCGGAGGAAGAAGGAGTGCCTACCGACACCGAAGACGGAATGTAGTAACCACTATGACTCGCTTCAGCGACAAAATGTCGCAGGCCCGACAAAAATAAACCAGACAAGGAGGTATGAGAACAAGAATTTTATTGGCGGATGAAGCCGAAGTGCCCAGAAACAACCACGAACTTCGGTAGGAAAAGTTGCAATCCCAAACCAGATTGGAATCGACCTAACCTGCCACAGTGTTGACAAGCTAGGGATACAGTAGATGATCTACTTAGAAAATTCAACCACAGAGGCTCCTGGAATTAGAAGACAAAGAAGCTATACTACTAAAACATAATGTCTAATAATAATTAATTATAAGAACGGGAGACAACACAATACAATATGATTTTAAGTGCTAAATACAGACATCTCTACCAAATTAAGTCCTTCTTAGTTTTTTAAAACAAAATATAAGACTTCTTCGTGTGTACAGGATGGCTGCCTACATTATAGAGGATTTTTTTTTATTATTCATGGGTTACCAATTTTCGTGGATGTCGTGACAAATGGCTCAAAAGATAACTTCCAAAAACAATTTTATGCAACAGTATCAGTGTATCAATAGCTGATGTAACATTGTCATTTGTCCTAGTGTCCTCAAAATTAAAAGGGTGTTTGCCAAAACAAATTTGATATTGGAAGTTTGACGTATTGTTTCAAAAACAACATTCAAACTGAAAATGTTCACCTATTACAGATTATCAATAGCTGCTGCGATTTCGACTTTTGATCCATTAGCTCTCAAAACCAATCTTTCCCACCCAATAGGTTATTATCAAACAAATACGAAAAAGGAGATATGGTAGTATTGCCAATAAGACAACTATCCACCAAAGTTCAAATGAAGTGAACGAAAGCAACTAAAAGCGCAACAACACGACCTTCAACAATGAAAAAAACTCATACCATATCGTCGGCTATAAAAGGCCCCGACACGAAAAATCTGAAAAAATTCAATTGAGAAAACGGCCTAAATTATAACAATATATGATACATGATAGACATGAACAAACGACAACCACTGAACTACAGACTCCTGATTTTGGACAGTAACATAAAGAATGTGGCGGGGTTCAACATGTTTGTGAACGCTCAACTCTTCCCCTAACATACGACAGTGGTGTTACAGCACAACAGAAGAACTATAAACATCAGTTGAAAAGGTTTCACGTTTGGTTTGAGCTGGACAAAGATAACATCTGGAAACAAACATTTTGCCAAAAGTTCAGTTGCTGTGACTTTGTTCTTTGACCCATTAGCCCTCAAAACCAATAGGAGTCTTTCTCATTCAATGAGTCATTTACAAACCAAGTTTGGTTTATGATGCACATAAGGTCCCAAGATAACATCTAGAAACAAACATTTTGGCAAATGTTCAGTCTTTCAATAGACGCCGTGACCTTTATCTTTGACCTATCAACCTCAAATCAAAAACATCTTTCTCCACTCATGGGCATTATCCAACTAAGTTTGTTAAAACTTGGATATTTTTTTTTCTGGAAACCAAAGGAGTAGTTTTTGAGAAGGCCCCAAGATGCCTAGATTTAATTTTAAATTAGGATTTATTGGTCACTATCTCAATGAATCATGTCTAAAGCAATGAATATAAATACAAATCGGCCATTTTGATAACAATTTACTTATTTGCGTTCTTTCTATGCCGTCACAAATAGCACAAGGATTGCTTTTCAATGAAATTAAATCGAAACCAGTCAATTTCTCATGTTTTAAGATCAGAAATATATAACTCATGCGTAAAGTAAAAAAAGAATTTAAACATTTTGTTTGTTATAACAAATTACCTATCGCACTACAATGTCTAGTTTGTAAAAGTCTGCGCTTTATGTTTCCAACGTCTTTATGTGGGTAAAATTCAGACAATTTTGTCACCTTTAACTTTAACCAAAATTTCTAAGTTTTGCCAATTCAAAGTATCAATGTCAACGTTTAAAAGAAAAGCTCGACAAAATTGTTCCTTTTCTTCTTCCTACATTTCTACCCATCAACTTGAAACACTTCTTATTTCGAAACAATGGACTTTAAATTCAGGGGCAAAAAAGGCCCTTTCCAAAACTTATTCCTTTTGCCCATATTTTAGTAAATTTATAGCTGCTGTGATTCCATAATCAGCAAGGTTCTTCCTCTTCTCATTAGCAAGCTAAGTTTGGTTAAGATTATCTTCATTTCTAAAGAGAGTATATCAAGACATTTAAATGTTGATAGCAAGGTGCCTGGACAGCATTTATGATATTATAATGATTGATTATCGCTTGCTTAACCTCTAGCGGTAATTCGGTCATGCATATTCCGGACGTCATCATATTATTAGGAGAGTCGCAAATAGGCTACAAAATGGAACATTAGTCATTATAAGTCATTTGGATATTTAGATAAGAGATACATACTTGTCATCATGTTCAAATCCAGTCCAAGAATTTATGCTGGACTCACAAAATTTATCATCAACTGGTTGGCTTTTATCCATTCCAGGACAGGTTGAGGCTTTTACAGAATTCAAAGTAGAACCTGTAAATATTAAATATATTTAAATGTATATACTCATATATGATATTATATTTCCAACAAACCTTAAAAGAGACCTTTAAGTATAGATTAAATAGGTCACCATTTTCTGTATTTAAACTTTTAACTGTTTTCAAATTTTGGTATGGTAACTTTGATATTTACTGTTTGCGTCTTTGATCGTATGTATACATCTTTTAATTATTTCCTTTATGCACTGTTTTCTGCTGTAATATGCCTGGGGTAATTACCCCAGAAAATTTGATAAATTCTAATTTACATATTGTTTGTTTACAAACCTTTATAATAAGAAAGCGTGACTTTTTCCTCAATAACACCAACTCTAAAACCTCGGACATAATGTTTTGCTGGATCTCTATTGTCAGCTGGCTGTAAATACTTGGCATGTATCTCTAATTTAATCCTTTTATAGGCCACAAAGTTTGTCCAGATTATTGGGTGGTTATTCAGGTCCCAGTTTGGATCATTTTTTAAAACATTAAATCCACTAGTGTCCGAAAATTCACAAAAATTATATAATATATCTGGTGAATCATTAACTGAAATACAAATTGAAAAAAAAATTTGCATGCTGTTGATTTTTTATATTCTACCATATCGACCTTGTTATCATCACCTGACTCACATATTAGCGTGTGGTGCAGGATAAGAGCTCATGTGGGTCAAAATTCACCAACAGTTCCCATATTCGCATGTGGTGTAAGATGATAGCTCATTTGGGTCAAATTTCCCCAACAGTTCCAAACTAAGGTCCTTGAATATTATAATATCAATGTCAGTTTTTCATTTAGTATTTATTGTTCTTTGTTTGTAGAACTATTGCCGCTGTCATTATACTTGACTTTGCCAAAACGAGCATCTTCCGTGTTTGACATCGTTATTAGAAACGGTTATGAAATCAATGGGAGCAAGGCAAAATAACCAGTTATTTGTCTTCGACAGAAATATGGATAGGTCATGTATGTGGTTATCACATACGCATAACATATATGCACTAATAAATGTATTTATTTATAATAATTTACAAAACATTTTCAACACCTATAATTCTTATTAAGATGATATAGTTGACAATTGCACAAATCCTATCATGAATAAGGTAAATGCCGTGTTCAGCAGTGGCTTATGTAGGAAAGGAGTTGTGATTTGGAAAGCCATTATCTTGACACGTAGACCAAGGAATATTCACATTGAAGGGTGAGGTAACGGGATTTCATATTCAAATTAATAAATATCATATTAGAAAAAGAGTGGCATAATAAAGATTGATTTTGACCAATTTTTATTCAATGGCTGATCATTGCGAAAAATCAAGTTTCTAGATGGCAAATAATGCACACTTAGTAGAAGATGCTCAACAAGTAGATGCGCATGATCCAACTATTTTTGGCGTTCATTCAACTGCCAATTTTTGCTTCCCCATATTTCCATCTAGTTGTCTCACACTTTGTTTACTACCCTTGAAAAACAAAGAACATTGATTTCTGTTTCTTTTTTAACAAAGCAACGACCTTGTGTATATAGCCTTTTTGCGCCTGCCCCAAGTCAGAAACCTCTGGCCTTTGTTAGTCTGTGTATGTTTATTTAATTTTGGTTCATTTATATGTTTTGGAGTTTAGTGTGACGTCCATTTTCGCTGAACTAGTATATATTATTGTTCAGGGGCCAGCTGAAGACCGCCTCTGGGTGCGGGATTTTCTCGCTGTGTTTAAGACCTGTTGGTGGCCTTGGGCTGTTTTCTGCTATTTGGTCGAGTTGCTGTCTCTTTGGCGCATTCCCCGTTTCTCAATTTTATGTATTAAAAATAGCCTTAAATGTGAGTGTCGTCGCTAATAATTTTCAATGTTTACCGAATAAAATCCCTTGTTTTAAATCGTGGATTTTAGGAAAACTGCAATGTACGCAGTTAATGAAACCATGTGTTAAGCTCCATTAAATCTACCGAAAGCCTGTATGAATATGTTTTCAAGCAATTAACACGATGACGGAATTGTCTTGAATAAAGCTGGACACGTTTGGGCGTTTCAAATACTGGACACTTCTTTATAGTAAAAAGACACGTTTCAGCGTTCAAAACTATCTTGACTTGTTTGAGCATAAAATGATGTCAACTAGACATGATTGGGTGAATTGGACACGTTTGTGAGTAATACCTATATACCTTACACAAACTTTTATTCATACTTCAGAATCTTTATATTTGTCTGTTTTAGAAATAATACATGTGAATATTAAATTCACTAAATAATCATCATTATAAGTCAAAGTTAGATAAAAAAAAAAGTATAACAAAAATAACTAAACTCAAAGGCAAATTCAAAAAGGGCAAGTTTATAAAAACTGACAAAATCAAACAATATCAATAAACGGAACAAACTGAAAAAACACTGCCATATTCCTGACTTGTTACAGGCATTATCCGAAGAAAATGGTGAGTTAAACCTGTTTTATAGCTAGCTAAACCTCCCACTATTGCACCGTGTTCAGTCCAGGTTCTTATTAGTGCAATGAGATCAAACATGTAAAATAAAAGAAGAATGTGTTTGAGGACACGAATGCCCCCGCTTAAAGGTTTGTAACGAAAATCCGACGGACAGATGGACGGACGGAAAGACGGAAAGACGTAAAGACGGAAGGACAGACGGCCAAGCGTAACACTTAATGCCCTCCTCGCCTATGGGGGGGGACATAAAAAGAACACGGATGTGTTACTACCACTCATAAGAACCAAATGTCGACATGTAAAAAATCCTAGGAATCTTTTCGTGTAATTTTCACTCATAGCATTGTTTTATCACGAGAATGCAGATTCACAGACAGATGAAGCCTTTTGCTACCCCTGTCCTCAAAATACACTTGATGATAATAATAAAAATTCTCAGAAAATAACTGCTTCATTCATGACTTTGTACTGGTCTTCTAAAGAAGGGGAGAATATACCAAGATTTTAGTTTTCTCGTTTGAATTGTTTTACATTTGTCATTTCGGGGCCTTTTATAGCTTACTAGGCGATATGAGTTTTGCGTATTGCTGAAGGCCGTACGGTGACCTATAGTTGTTAACTTCAATGTCATTTCGTCTCTGGTGGAGAGTTGTCTCATTGGCAATCATACCACATCTTCTTATTTTTATATATATAGTCCGTTTGACCTCTATTTATTTGCAGAAAAAAAATCGTAAATTCATTAATTTTTTTCTTGATGTATGTTATTATATGATATGTAAGATTATGACTATTAATTTCATAATTTTTGGACTTTACTTTAAAAAGTTGCCCATTATGTCTCTATGCTAATTTAATTTTTTGAGTTAATAAATACTTGATGGAGTTAGTATAAATATGATACAATGAAAAAAAGTTAAATCACAAAAATACTGAACTCCGAGGAAAATTCAAAACGGAAAGTCCCTAATCAAATGGCAAAAACAAAAGCACAAACACATCAAACGAATGGACAACAACTGTCATATTCCTGACTTGGTACAGGCATTTTCTTATGTAGAAAATGGTGGATTGAAACAGACACTTAAAGCAAATGTATGTTATTTTGTTTTGATTGGAATTCTGTTAGACTATTTACACTTATTCCATCAAGTATTTACTACCATAAAAAATAGAATTAACATAAAGACCTAAGGGGTAACTTTTTTAATTATTGATCGAAAATTATGAAAATAATAGACAGAGTTCGTATATGTCATATATTAACATACATCAAGAAAAAAATATTGATCTGAAAAAATGGATGTTTAAGAATTTTCTGCAAATATATAGAAATCAAACGGACTATAGTACTTTATTAAATACAACTTCAACGTGGTTTTTGTATCATTCATTCAATTATATTTCAGAAAATTTTAAAAAGAGTAATTGTGTATTTTTTTCGAGTTTCAGTTGAAGATTAGCAAGTCAAATGTTTATTCAAAATATTATAAAAATCTGTGTTACGATACTCATGATCAAGACCAATTTACTGTAATTTGACTAATTTTAATAGGTTTAATTACATCCTTTCATTGAAATGAAAATACAAATAAATCATTAGATGTATGTTTGCTTAAAATAATGAGCTCGTTTGTTTAAATAAGACTAAACGTACGCCAATGCCCCAATCCACAATATTTTGATGGCTGAAATGTTTACTAACTATGTTCACAAATACAACATGTCATTTGGCTGAAATTTGTGTAAATACAATGATTACTCACAGTTTAAACAAATACATGTATAGCATATAACTTCTTCCCCCTCCACTCACAAAAAAAGGAAAACTACACAATTAAAATGAATACTTACTGTTTTCACAATGGGTTCCTCCAAAGTTGGTAGCACATACACAATTACTAGCTAATTCATTAGTACATTCACCTGGGTAACATCGAGTACTATCTGCCCTCCATGAACATGCCTCTGTTAAATTTAAAAAATATAACTATTTTAACAGTGATACATCTAGCCAAGTTATAACTTTAATTAAATAATCAGTTTTGTAGAAGTCTAAAGATGTGTCGCCAAAACTAAGGAGATATTATTTTCCCACCTGATTTATCTTATTATTCTTTTATCCAAAAAAATTTTTAAAACCCAACAAAATTATGATGGAAGGTCGGTCCATAAAACAAACATATGTTTAAAGATGGGTTGCTTACATTTAAAGTTTACCTTATCAAAACACGCAGCATGGAAATTGTAATAGCTTAAATTTATTGGCACAGGTACATCATTTTCCCTTTGAGACAATAATGAATAAAAATCCACACCCTCATTCAATAATTTACGGGTATGTTCAACTTAGTTTTCAAGCCTAATTAGGTAGATCTATAATTTAAGTCGACTACTATCTGGTTTTGTGAATTTTTACGAGTTTGTATACTTTTTTATTATTGTGATTTATGAAATTCATAGTAGAAAAAGTTAGCTTGTCTAGAAAAAAAATGAAGCGCTTTGGGCTATCTTGATCTGTAAGTAAAGTTTGAGCTTTTGAACTATGTCATGATGGTCACAATTAAGTGACATGACTTTACAATATTCCATTTGTAAAAAATGAAAACAACACGTTTTAAATTTCATGCGTCCGAAGCGCTTTTCTGGATTAATCTTCATCAGGAACGCTCAAAGCCGAATATTTGAAAGCCAAGGATGTACAAGGACCGAAAATATTGTAGAACTACAACCAAAAAGGACCTAAAAAATAGCCAAATCCATCGAAGTCCTACTTTGCCTGAGGGAGTTGAAACCTTAGTTTCTTTATAATTTCAAAATTTTTAAACGGGCAATTTAAGAAAGTTTGTTATCAATCATGTCAGTACCGAAGTACTGACTACTGAGCAAGGGACACGATGTCATAATGGTCACAAGTAAGGGACATAACTGTACAATATCCCATGTGTGTGGGACACAATGTCATAATGGTCACAAGTAAGGGACATAACTGTACAATATCCCATGTGTAAGGGCCACGATGTCGAAATAGCCTCAAGTAAGGGACATAACTAAACATATATCCATATGTCGAGCCTACATTTCTACTTACTCTGACATTGGGTGTTATCTAGATGTTGGGTGTAAGCTCTATAATAAGGTTCTGGTCTAAGTTCTCCTTCACACCATTCACATATTTGAGAAGAACCGGTGGTGCAAACTCTGTGGTTGCAATGGTCTATCTTCCCACATACTAAAACGAAAATTCAATTTTATTAAGTTTTCTGATATTGTTTTATAAAATAATTGTGAAATTTTCAAAATATCCAATAAAATAGTACAAATGCTGTCGTTAAATATTAAGATGTGTATCATGTTGATGTTGATGATCTTATTGTGATTTATATAGTAAAATCTGGTTCCAAAATCTTGACACATTTGACACTAATTATAATATGTAAAACAGACATAAAAGATGATGATATATCATATGCTGAGAGTTTACCTAATGTATAGATATGCAAACAGATAATCTTTTCAAAATGGGATATTAATCATTTAAGATAATAGTCTTCTCTTCATTATATAAAATATGTGTGAGTCTTCAAAGGAAGCCATGTGTCCCCTGCCATCCCCAAATAATGACTGTGAATTAAAATAAAATTGCCATATCTTTATCGTCACTAAAAAAGAGTGACCAGATAGGGTTCGTAACAATAAAAACTTTTTTATATTTTGATATCATTATTTGTATGCAGCTTTTCCTGAAGGGCCAATAATTAATTTCACATTCTCGTTCATTGTTGAACAATCGCCAAAATGCACGCAGAAATTTGTGAATTTACAGTAAACAAAAATGGGAATGTCCATGTTTTTAGTATGGGTAACATAAAACATCCCTCATATTAGATATAAAAGAGCAGGTTCTTAATCTACTTCCTGTAGAAAAATTCTGTACAGGTTTGGTTGAATTGTGTCACGCCTCCTTTAAGGAGAGCATGCAGACGAACAATGTGTGACAGAAACAAAAACGGAAATTATCCCTCAGGTTCCTTGCAGCAAAGACAAAATATAATGTTTTAATAAATTTTATTCAACTGAATGTGACACTTGACAGTCATGGTTTGTTACAATAAATTGACTTAAATCGGGTTACTTTTACGTCAATCAAATTGGGAACATATTAGCGAAAACTGGAGACCTGCAAATATTCCATATTTTTAGGGAATGCAATTTGCCTTGCTAAAGCCTTATTAATCTTATTCTTTTTAATATATCTTCTATAACATGACCATCTTTAATTTTCAACTACTTGTTACAAATTCGTTTTAGATTCCATTAATGTTACTTATTATGCCAATATCTATATTTTTTCAAACAAATCAAATAGAGATTATTCATTTGGCTTTTACAATATCACACATATATCAACCCAATACACAAATTTAATCTCAAGAACTAGAAGAATATAAACTTTATCCTATACCTAAAATACATGTTTATTCACATGACATAATACAGATCACGGTTTTGATAAAGCCTTTTTAACCATGACTGACATCCACGTCATCGCGGATGGCTGATACGGAACAACTTTCATTGATTGTATTACACATAAAAAATACTTGAATTCACTACTAAGTTTTTAGCCCAAACTTACAACTCCTTGTACAAATCAAATTGCTTGAATTTGCCTTCTCAGTTTCTTAGAACATACTCACCCATTATCGTCCAATGGCAAATCAGTATTTTGCCTTCTACTTTTCATAGTAAATGGCTTTCCATGCACTTTTAATTGCAGATTAATTATGAAAGTGAACTCTTAAAAACTGCACTAACGAAGTGTACAATCCCCTGAGGCAATTTCCAAAGGAAAAGAGCAAAAGAAAAAAATCATGAGTACCTTTGTTTGCCAGTCTAATTATTATAAATGAAAACAGGAGAATAGAACTATAAAAGCATTTTATGTTGAGATTTCACTATCATATTTGTAAACATTTTATAATAGATATAAGAAGATGTGGTATGAGTGCAAATGAGACAACTATCCATCCAAGTCAAAATTTATAAAAGTAAACCATTATAGGTCAAAGTATGGTCTTCAACACGGAGCCTTGGCTCACACCGAACAGTAAGCTATAAAGGGCCCCAAAAGTTACTTGTGTAAAACCATTCAAACGGGAAAACCAACGGTCTAATCTATATAAAAAAACGAGAAACGATAAACCTTATGAACCACATCAACAAACGACAACTACTGAACATCAGATTCCTCACTTAGGACAGGTGCAAACAAAGCAGCGGGTTTAAACGTTTTAATGGTACTAAACCTTCATCCTTGTTCTGAAACAATAGTGTAACATCACAACATAAAAAGACACACTATAAAATATCAACTGAAATAGCTTAACTCAATCAAAGGACATATAAACACCAGTGAACATACACTGAACAAATAAATTTGACCTATGATACAATGTAAATACAAAATAAATAAACTAAGGGAAGAATAATAAAAGTAACATGTTATATCGGTATGAAATGTTAAACAATTTAAGAAAAACAATATGCTCGAACAAAAATATCAGCCATTTGCAATAACTTTAAACACGGGTAAATGAAAATAATTTTGTTGTTAGGTATACGTGTACAGTTCCAAAAGAGAAAGGAAATATTTTTTACAAAATAAATAATTTTGATGTTCATAGTACGAAGTGAAAATTTATAGTAGTACTAAACACTTATCAAAGCTGGTATATAGACCAGATATAACCCTGAATAACATTAAATAACAAAAAAGCATTACAATTAGTATCAACAGGTCAAATAAACAAGAAAGTACGATTTGAGAGTACTCGCAGTTACTGACAGCTAGTTAAAAGCCAAAACAATAAATAATAAAAAATCATGCATCAGAGACTAAAATCAACTAAAACACATCCCAGGGATTTAGTATTTTAACGTCATGGACAGTCAAAGAAGACATGACTTGTGCAATGCCAAAAATAAATGTATCGACAGGCAGTAGGATAGTTAGGAGTTTAACCTCTTTATAGATCAAAATGAACGTGGGTGTGTCTTTAAACATCCCGTTTGAAAAGTACATATATAGAACAAACAAAAAAGAGAATTGAAAAGGGGGCAAAGGTGTAGGTAAAATAATATTTAATCTAATTTTTATACGAGACCTTAATATCAATAACAACGAGGGTTAATTTAAAAAGCAAAGGATGTATTTGAAAACAACCAATAAATTCATCAATAAAAAAAGTAAGCATCTGATATTGAAATTGATTGATAAAGTTTTGTCATCATAAAAAATTATACAATTCTAGAAAACCTGATTACTATAACACTGTGTGTTTCTTAAAATGAAGGAATTTTAGATAAATAAGTTTTAATTTGTACCTTAAGCAAAAGAAATCTCCATTTTTGAATAATTTATCCTTTTTGTTATCACAAACTATCTCATTGCTATTTCATTCCATCTGTTGAAATGACAATTAATTATGATTTAATTCCCTTTTTTTTACTTACCATGTTATCACTTAAAGAGAGCTCATATTAAGGTTTGACTATTATAATAGGAAAGGATAATTTTGTAATATCACTTAAAGGTGTGAATATGTTCTAAATTGGTCAGACAATACTTGGTCATGTTTTATAAACATCTGAAACCTCGGGCTTTAAATATTCATCAAACATGAACAAGTATTATCTTACCTATACCCCCCCCCCCCCCCCCCGTCTATTTAGTAACTATTATACAAAACTGGTAATCTGATAATCAAGCTTTGGAAGTTTTTTTTTCAATGCTTATCAGTTTGCCTAGCTATCTATGGGTCACTTATATCTATATTTGTCTTCATATCTTAAGTTTTACTGTGAAATAGAAAAATGTTTTCAAAACATGTAAAATGCCCACTGCAATTTACCTAAATATTCCTGTTTTTGTTATCTATCCATGTAAAGAAAAAGACATCTCTTTATCACAATATACATACTTACACCATCAGCTATCATCTTTTCAATCTGGAATCAAGGGCATTTTGAAATCACATATTTTGTATGTGAGATTGACATATAAACCATTAAGTTTTTAATTCGTGTTTGCTGCATTTATAAACTCATTATCTAGTTAATCACTTCATAAATTGAACAAATATGATAGCTATATTACTAGTGAGTAGATTTACAAACATAAAACTTAGTTAATGAACTCCGTTTGAAGAACACCTGTGATACAAGTAGTCAACCAAAATAGTCCAATGAAAAAGATTACTCGATTTGCAAATATTTTCTTAATTGGATAGTCAATGGAAAGGTAGTTTATTAGTTACACAGTGTGCTAGTGACCTAATACGATATGTATGGAGTCAGTAAATTCCATATGGGGTGAGAGCATATGGGTCGTCAATACTCTTCTTCTTCGTACTTTCTTTAGCCTTTTTAACTTGTTTGGTTCGAGCGTCAATGATGGGTCTTTTGTAGACGAAACGCGCGTCTGGATTACAAATTTCAATCCTGGTATGTATGATGAGTTTATATACGATATATATGGAATTTACTGACCCCATATATATCGTATTAGGTCACTAGCAGACTGTGACACGAATTTATCTTACCAATATCTTAACATGTGGCATTTAGACTAGTGGCCTATCA
Organism: Mytilus coruscus; assembly: GCA_017311375.1. Taxonomy (NCBI): domain Eukaryota; kingdom Metazoa; phylum Mollusca; class Bivalvia; order Mytilida; family Mytilidae; genus Mytilus; species Mytilus coruscus. The sequence goes on along the minus strand of CM029597.1, from coordinate 26,347,038 downwards.
ACGTGATCAAGTCTTCAATATAAAGAACCTACTTCCATTGGTCTATACAAAAACAAATGCCAACAATAACAACTTGTTACCATTTGATGTGTTTTCTGCATTCATTTCAATCGTTCATCGTCAATTCATTCATCTATTGTCCGGGTGAAACGTTTCAGATTTTTCCTATATGTCGTATTGCTTTATATAGGGACGTTACACTACTACTAACCGTGTATTAAATAAACTCCATCTTAAATATACAGGGTCTCCGAGCAGTCGCTTTTAACCAATGATAGTCCTAGAAATGTATAGGAAGTAAGACGAACTATGAAATTAAGTGCTCGTAGCATAGCCCCTCGCTGTAAATTTCATAGTATATACCTTTCCATAGACTAACTGTTACAAGCATATAATAAATTTACTTACTGCGACAGTATGGGCCATCACTATAATAACCAGTTTTACAGTTTGTACAAGTATCTGGTGATGTACAAGATCCACCACTAGACCGAATAATACCTGCCCTAGTTTTCTGGTAATCATTTGAATAGTATATGCTACATGCACCCATAAGGTTAGTCTTTGCATCACATATTGCTGTAAATACACGAAAATCCTAAAATTACTTGAATTCAGACATTAAATACTTTAAATTGAAACTGAAAAAAAGGTTGAAAACATAGCTTTTTACATCAGATCGGAAATAGACAAATAAGAATAAGAGGTAAAATAAGAAGTCACAAGTTGATTTTTGAAAATCATTCAGGAATAATACATACATTTAAGAGAAATTATACATGCTTGTATATTTAAAATGTTCAATTCACTAGTTATATTCGAGACAAAATATCAACATAATCTGAATACTGAAAAACATTTTTATCTCTTAAATTAACAACAACCAATTAGTATACGTCCAATTACATTCAGTCAAAAGAATATTGTCATTTCAGTATTAACCAAATTCAAATGAATACTAAACAACATTTCACAAAACAATATTACGACTAAATTTGATCATAAGTATACTGAATTGTTCAATACGATCAATTGTAGTCGTAAGATGTTTTGTGAAAAGCAGGCCAGGTGTCCAAAATGTGTGCGACAGATCTCTTTGGCAACTAACCGATGTTGAGTGTCACAACAAAGTTGTTTCCTTTACAATGTTCTACAAAACTGATTCCTATGTGACTATAAATACACCTTCTGTCATTACTTGAAGATACATTATTTGTTGACGTATTTATCTCTATCACATGTTTTAATAATAAAACTATAAGGCTTTGATTCCTGAATCTTAAAAATTATTTGATCATATGTAATTTGTGAAATTCTTACTCTAGCCAAAAAATGTCTGCTTCAAGGCCATGTTAATGAAAGTATCCTAGAATATGTCTTAGGACATCATTAAGGATGGTCTTAGGACGTGTCTAAGACATCTCTAAGTATGTAAAACAAAGCTATCTTAAGACAGTCCTAACTACGATTGTCCTAGGACTAAACAACTAAACTAAACTGTCGTTAAACTTTGTTAGAAGCTATTATCGTGCTGCAATTTAAGCTCCTATGAACTAATTTTGTCCTTAGGTCCGCTCGATTTCATTACATGTATTGAATTAGCCTTAGCTAGAAAAGAAGTCCACAATGTTTTTCTGATATCGAAATTCAAATGTTTTCCAAATGTTAATTATTGTTGTACCATTTGGTCAGGTGCAAAAAATGTTGTTGATATTGATAGACTTTTAAAACTTCAAAAAAGGGCAGCAAGAATTATTTCAAATGAGCGTAATAATATGACATCGTCAAACATACTTTTTTGAAGAGCTGCGATGGATGCCCATTTCAGAACATTTTGTATATAGAAAAGTAATTTTAGTTCTTAAAGAACTTCACCAAATGTCTCTGATATATTTAAATGTATTTAGATATGTGCATAAGGTTAGTTCTAGAACAACCAGTGAAAGTACTTGTTATATGCTGTCTGTTCCAAATCTAAATCTTAAATACTATAAACGCTCGTTGATATCTGGAAGTATTTTATGGAACAATAGTCTTTTAGTTTGTCTACTTAATTAAAACAATGAAACACAATTGAACCTTTTTTAACAAAATTACATTGAAGAAAATTTTGTTTAATTCTAAGAGCAGTGTAATAGTATTTAGATTATTGAATTTTATACATTATGTTGTAATATATGTATATACTGCAGGACATTATTGTAAACTTGTCTTTTGACTAAATATGTTATCCTGTTGAAATAAAAGAAATTGTTATTATTATTGAATTCTGCCTGCCGAAGTAGATAAGAATATGAGAATTTAATTCAGCATGCTTTGACATGTGGTTAGTATCCACACAAAGATAAATTCTTCAAATACTGACTGAAGGCCATATATGTTGTTTTTATTTCGACTTAGGACATCGTAATTTTTAGAACTATTCTAAGACCATCATAAGACATCTATGTATATATCCTAACTTTAGGACCAAAATTAGGACATATCTTATCGTAGTAGACTTTCGTTAACCTGGCTTAGGACTAAGACGTTTCCTAAGACCATCCTAAGACACGTTCTTGTCCTTAGACAGATTCGTTGACACGGCCCCTGGTTTCTTCATTGGCAGAAGAATAGTTAGATAGATGAACTAAATATAATTTTTTTAAGTACACGGAGATCCCCTGCAATCTTAAAGCTACTTTAAAAATTTAAGGGTAAGCATTTAAAGGCATACAAAAAATAGATTAGGTAAAACTTCAATCGAAATCTTGTCTTTAAAATATCTTATTGGTATTTTGTTTCCAAAGGGAGTCGGCCGCACTGCCTAAATATAAATACACACTGGTTATGGATATCGTGTCTTGTTTGTCCTGAGATTCAGTCAAGTATATCACGTACCTCGGCAAGACCTACTAGCCGTTATCAATCCAAAGACTGTCGTTTTTACTCAATTTATTGATGTGGTGTATATTTTCTGGTATGCCGTGAAATGAGAAAACAGTAAACTGAACAATTTCGTAAATTAGGTATTTAATATCACATGCACCGGTTTAATCTGGCTCGGATCTAACACAATACATCTATCTTTATTTTTCTCACAATGAACCAATAGCCATTTAAGAACCAGTGAATATATTTGATCTGTAAAAAGTAAAATAACAATAGTACCGAACTCCAAGGAAAATTCAAAACGAGAAGTCCCTTGTCAAATGGCAAAATCAAAAACTCAAACGCATCAAACGAATAGAAAACAACTGTCATATTCCTGACTTGGTACAGGCATTTCCTTATTTAGAAAATGGTGGATTCAACCTTGTTTTATAGCTAGATAAACCTTTTACTTGTATGATAGTCGCATAAAATTCCATTATATTGACAACAATGTGATATATGTGACGTTAAGTTACAAAATTTAGTGATGCGTAAATAGGAAAATTGGATAAAAAACCAATCTATTTTGAATTTAAAATAGGGCCGATATTTCGCTGAAATCATAAGTATAAACGAAACTGCTTAATGCACAATCATTTTCTGTTTCACTACGCCCGGAAACAAAGTCTGTAATATAACTGTTACTGGGTAATTTTAGGGGGACATTGATTTCAACTTACAATTCATTAAGATATTGTGTATGAGGAATGTTCCATCGAGTTAAATAATTTTCAATATAAAATCATGCAAAAAATACTTAAACTCGATCCTGAAACAACAAAAGAATGAAAAAGCAATGAATAAATCTATTTTAGGTAAAACAGGAATCACCCAACACAATGGAATAAACAACATACTACACCAACACAACATTCTGATGATAAAAACCAAAGACTAACAACAACAAACAAAAATGGTCTTGATAGCCTGACTTTGTACAGGCACAAAAACATCGATGGGGCTAAAACGCGTTTTACAAACAAACAAACTTCTCATTTGCTTATCTGGACTATATTGTTGCATATTGTATATAGTTTTTGCACACGTTGCCATAAAATAATTAGTTTTCATTTATTGAGCAGGAGTCTTTGATGAAAAATATTGTGTGCTAAGTTTGGGTCGAAGCTGGTGTGAGAGAAAATACCTTAAAACATGTTTTAGATTTATAATAAAAACGAAAAGACCTCTTTTCCTGAACCCAATTACACATTAAAGGAATTGACATGTGTAAAATAAAAATTAAAGTACTGGTAAATCATTGTTAATGAGAATATCTTTAATCAAGATCAAAGATAATATAACTTTCATAATTGGTATCAATACCTTCAAATTCTTTGACAATTCATCAAATTTGACAGAAGAAATTTTATAGATTATCAGATAAAATGAGAACGTGATCTCCTGTACTTGGGGATCACAATACTAGTATTCATTTTTTTGTAGTTCAATTAAAAGACAAGGTGAGCCGACCAACAACAAAACAATCAATAACCCTTATTTGTTTTATGATGACCAATAAATGCAATTAAAGAAAAGTCCATTGAATTTGAACATAAGTTTTGCTTGTTATTTCTTTTTAAAAAAAATCATAATAGTATCTACATATATTTTTGTGCGAACATTATATAATGAACGTTTTAGTATAAACAATTCGCATGATAATTTTGTTTAATGAAAAGATGATGTCATCTTATAATCAGGTGATCATTATTACATATGTATATACATGTAAGACCAGGACAATAAAAAAACACCAATACTGGTTCAATACTGGAAGTGTGTCTTCCCGGTTTGCCCATATTTAATTGCAGGTTTGAAAAAACATAGGATGTTTTGTTGTTTCAACAATTATAGTTTATTTCTGAATTATAGTCATATTTTTTAGCTTTATTTTACCTGTAAAATTTATAAAAGAAAATCAAGGAAATGTGCAAAATATCTTATAAATTTACCAGGAAAAGTATTGAATTTGACAAATATAAAAAATACAAAATGTGTATTAGTTGAAAAATTATCGACTAAATTTAAATTGTTGGTACATTCTGAAAAGAAAATGTAAAAAGTAAAATAATGACACTAAAGAATAGAATAAGTGTCATTTACAATTTCTTTTTATTTGTTCACCTTCTTATTGTTTTTTAATTTTAATAAATACTTTGTTCTGAAATTTATAATTATATAAACCCCAATTAATTCAAATAAATGCAACAGTAGTATACCGCTGTGCAATAGTCATAATTCGATTAAGCAAAAACAAATCCGGGTTACAAACTAAAACCGAGCGAAACACATCAACTATAAGAGGAAAACAACGGAAAAACATAAACACTGAACTACAGCAAAAGCAAACGCCAACATACATATAAACGGATTATCTGATAGCAACTGCCATATTCCTGACTTGGTACAGGACATTTTAAGTAAAAATGGTGGGTTCAACCTGGTTTTATGGCGAGCCAAACCTCCCGCTAATATGGCAATTTTAAAAATACCGTTAAAATGACAACACTACGTGACAGGAATACAATACAAACAAACGCAAGAACACTGAGCACAGAGAAATACATAAATGAATAACAAAATAGTATATCACAACATGTAAATCGCAGAATAACAACGGACACCTCCCATGAATTTACGACAGCACACCAGGATACCATAAACGAAATATAAACTGCGCGTCATATGAATGGATCAACGGCACAAAAAGTGACGTATTTAATGTGACGTTTATATTATCACAGGTAAATTTCTAAAAATAAAATAGATTTGTTTATTTATAGACACGTACAAGAATATTAAATTGGGATTGAGTTTGTAATGGTGTTATTTTATGTATTTTCTAACCATGACAAGAATATTAAAATGGAATTGTGTTTGTAATGGTGTTATTATTTGTATTTTCAAACAAAGAAAATATAAATGCTACTGTTTAGTAGCAAAGCTTTACAAATGACACAATTTGAACATTAATCTGCATCCAAGCTAGCATTTTCTTCTTTCAATTAATAATCATGAGTGCTTAGATTTTAAGCAATTTTTACAATATATCCAAGCTGTTAATAATTTTTCACTCTTTCGTTAACTGAAAGACTCAGCACCACCAACATCCTGGAAGGATGGCACAACAAAATTAAAAAGGGACTCCAACATGCCCGTCCCAACATCAACAAGATCATTGAGTTACTCTAGAAGAGGCACTAATAGAATTTACCATTATTTAGTATGCAGCCAGCCCACCAAAAAGACTACAATACAGAGCTATAGACAACAGATTCTAACTACTGAAAGACATATACTAACAAGGACTCATCAACGTGATATACGGTACTACTCTGCCGCAGCATCTTCTTCATTTGAACTGAATGACTTTGTGAAATATTGTAATTTGTGACTTTGTGAATATAATGTTTTGTGACTTTGTAAATAAAATGTTTTGTGACTTTGTAAATATGATGTTTTGTGACTTTTGAAATATATATAAAATGTTGTATTTTCTATCATTATACATAAATGCAACAGTAGTATACCGAAGTTCAAAATATTACATCTGGGACTATTATATTAGTTCAAGTATGCATATAGTGCCCCATATTTCTTATTTTACAATAGTGCTTTATTTATTTCCTTATGCAATGCATGTTTAAATTTGATTCATAATTTATATAGATTATCTTTGCAATAAAAGAAAACTTTATCATTTATTGGTGTATTTATATCATTATCATTAACAAACTGATGAATTATTAACACACTTTTATAAATGAATGCCATTGTTTTGTCATTAGTTGTATGTTAAATGAATCGATTGAAACATATTTAATTTATTTATTATTTATCTATAATACATATAAAATGGAACAACAAAATTAAAAATACCTGAATATATAGAAAACACAGATAAACTTTATACCTATTAAGTTGGAACAGACTATATAATTGTATGCTCATTAAACTTTTTGTCTTTTTTGTTTTTCTTTTCTTAACTAATAGATAATTGGTATAATTAAATGTGGTCAAACCAAATGTAAACCCCTGGAAGACAATGACTGACAGTATTGTGACCCCCAAATACTTGAGATGCCATGTAACTAATATTCCATTTCACCTGAAATAAATCTTGAATATACTCAATTTTACACTGATATGTTAATAGTAACGACTTGTGGCGTTAATTCATAGTAACGTCTTGCGGTAGTCATCATATTAAATACGGAATAATATTTACGGACCGATATATATATATATATATATATATATATATATATATATATATATATATATATAGTTTAAACAAACCTAATTCACATTTGTCCGAAGATTGGGTCCTTTGTGCCCAGCCATCGAGACACTTAAAGTAATACTTCTCTGCAGCCCTGTAAACGAAAAAACAGAAGCAGTAAAATATTTTTGCACCAAATACTGATATCTATGTTTAGCAGGGGCAGTTTCTGAATAAATGCATGTCAATATTTATATCTGGGGCAATTCCTCAACCCCATAACACTACCTGCTTAGATACCATCTATACATCATCAGTAAAGTTACCAGGTGCTCTAAAAATGTCATCATTTTTATAATTTCAAATAGCAAACTGGAATACATTACAATTATTGGGTAAATGATAAAATGAATAAATAGTTGATTTATAATTATTATTCGAGAAGGCAGAGAAAAAAGTAAAATAACAAAAATACCGAACTCAAAGGAAAATTCAAAACGGAAAGTCCTTTATCAAGTGGCAAAGTCAAAAGCTGAAATACATCAAACGAATGGAAACAACTGTCATATTCCTGACTTAGTACAGCTATTCCTTATGTAGAAAAATGGTGTATTAAACATGTTTTTATAGCTAGTTAAACCTCTCACATGTGTGAGCAAAACAAACAGACATAAAAGGTAAAAATAGGTAGAAACTCATGCCAATACATTTAAACAATAGTCTAAATACGCGAATTCACACATTTGTTCTGATACATACTAAATTTTTTCATAGATACAAAGATTTGATTAGTAAATTTGGCTGTACCTGTAGAAAACTGATTAAAAACGGTATTTCACATCCTAAATTTTACGGTAATATTGTACTAAAAACTCATCGAACCTTTAAACAAACTTATTAGTAAAGGTTATCTTATTAATGTTGTAATAAGATCTTTGAATATTGTTTACATTGGCACTTACATCGATATGTCATCAACAAATTAAAACATAACTAAATTTGTATTCTTTTCGAATGGTTTTTGGGATGTAGAAATACACATCCACGTTTATTTTTCTATCTAGAGATTGCCTCATCTATATATACCATGATACATATTTATTATAAGGTTAAATCCTAACTATTCTACTGCCTGTCGATACTTTTATTTTGGCATTGTATAATTCAGGTCTTCTTTGACTGTCCATAGCGTTAAAACACTAAATCCCTGTGATATGTTTTAATTGATTTTAGTCTCTGATGCATGATTTTTTATCATTCATTGTTTTTTGGCTTTTAACAAGCTTTCAGTAACTGCGAGTACTCTCAAATCGTACTTTCGTATTAATTTGACCTGTTGACACAATTTGTAATGCATTTCTGTAATTCAATGTTTACTTTATTTGTGTTATATCTCGTTTCACTATTTTTAATATGCACCACCTTTGATAAGTATTTAGTATGACGACTAATTTTCACTTCTGTACTCGTACTGTGAACAACAAATTTATTAATTTTGTATTGAATGTTTACTTCCGTACTCCTAACAACAAAATTATTATATCTAAATTTACCTGTGTACGTTATTTTATTTAACACCATTTTGTCCCAGGTTAATGTTGTCTTTTTGACACTGTTCCTATATCTTTTTTATCAATATTGTATTTATGTTGTGTCATGGATCAAACTTATTCGTTCAGTTTACTTGATTTAGTTTAAATGTCTTTTTGATCGAGTTAAGCCATTTCAATGGATATTTTATAGTGTGTCTTTTTATGTTGTAATGTTACACTACTGTCTCAGGTTAGGGTGAAGGTTTGCGCCTGTTAAAACGTTTAAACCAGCTGCATTTTTGTGCACCTGTCCTAAGTCAGGAGCCTGTTGATCAGTAGTTGTCGTTTGTTGGTTAGGTTAATAAGTGTTTCTCGTATCTCGTTTTTTTATATAGATTAGACCGTTCGTTTTCCTGTTTGAATTGTTTTACACTAGTCATTTTGGGGACCTTTATAGCTTGCTGTTCGGTGTGAGCCAAGGCTCCGTGTTGAAGGCCGTACTTTGACCTATAATTGTTTACTTTTTATACATTGTGACTTGAATGGAGAGTTGTCTCATTGGCACTCATACCACATCTTCTTATTTTTATTAACATTGCTTATCTCGGAAATTTTATTGGTTGTCCCCTTACCACACCATATGACAGAGGTACACAGTATTTGAAAAATTAAAAGATGATGTATCATTGCCAATGAGACAACCCACTATCAAAGACCAATTGACGTAGTAGTTAGCAACTTCCTGTCACCGTACGGCCTTCACCTATTAATAAAACCATACCGCAAAGCAAGCTATGAAGGGCCCCGACATGACACATGTAGTACAATTCAAACGAGAAAACCAACGGCCTTATCTATGTACAAAAAAATAAGAAAACAGCAAATACTGTATACAACAACAAACGACAATTCAGTCTACTTTCCGTCCTTTTCTAAGGCTTTCAGATTACCAATCCTCTTTGACTGATTGAAAGTCTTCATATTTCAAGGGCGTTTACTTCCCCGTTTAGCTCGGAGCTAACGTGAAAAAGGCGCGTTTCTATCTTTGTTAGAAGTAATTATATATATAGACGCACGTTTAATTGAGTACTTTTTATACCTACATGTCGACAACAATAAAAAGTGTCAATATTTCTTCTTTTATATAATATTCATGAACTGGCCTAAACATGGAGTACTTTTTATACTTCAGGATGTTGTTTGAAATTAAAGGGAAGGAATTTAAGTTTAGAATTGCAATTGTAAAATTTGTTGTCGGCATAAATGTAAGGTGCGAATATTTTCCATTGTGTTAGAAATTATATAAGGGCATTAAAATTCTGTTCTTTTAGTACATCGGGACGGAAAGTTTTACACAAATTGGGAGCTCTGTAAGTCTACTGTAACCTAAACTTATCTCGATAACAATAAAAAGTGACATTATTTCTTTTTTGTTGATATTCTTGTTCTGGTCTGATAATTGAGTATTTTATTACCTCAGGATGGGTTGTTTCAAACCAAAACAAAGAAATTTAAAAAAGAGAGGCGAAGGATACCAAAGGGACATTCAAACTCATAAGTCAAAAATAAACTGACAACGCCATGGCTATAAAAGAAAACGACCAACTGACAAACATCAGTATACAAAACACAACATAGAAAACTTAAGACTGGGCAACACGAACCCCACCAAAAACTGGGGGTGATATCAAGTGCTCTGGAAGGGTAAGCAGATCCTGCTCCACATTTGCTATACTTGTTGTATTCATCAATATATGTTGCCAATATTTTTCCCATCTTCTAGATTATTCTCTATCGGCATATGCATTTTATTATATAGCCCAGGATGTATATTTTTACACAAATTGAGAGCTTTATAAGTCTACTGTTAATAAAACTTTTGTCGACAACAATTAAAAGTGCCAATATTTCTTTTTTATTATTAATATTCTTGTACTGGCCTTATAATTGATTACTTTTATTACCTCAGGATGGGTTGTTTGATATAAAAGAAGAAGGAATTTAATATTCAAATTGCTATATTTGTTGTATTCATCAATATATGGGGCCAATATTTTCCCTTCTTTTTGATGTATTCTCTACTGGCATAAACATTTTATTCTTTTGGTACCTCAGGAAGGCTAGTTTTACACAAATTGAGAGCTTTATAAGTCTACAGATAATAAAACTTTTGTCGACAACAATTAAAAGTGCCAACATTCCTTCTTTTTTATAATATTCATGTACTGGTCTGATACAAGAGTTCTTTTTGTACCTCAAGATGGATTGTGTGACATTAAAGGAAAGGAAGTTAAGTTAAGAATTGCAAACCTTATTGTCGGCATCAATATAAGGTGCCAATATCTTCCCTTTTGTTAAAATATTATGTTACGGCATTAAAATTCTGTTCTATTGGTATCTTAGGAGGGATAGTTTTATACAAACTGAGAGCTCTTTAAGACAATAAAAAGTTCCAATATTTCTTTTTATATAATAATCTTTAACTGGTCTGATAAATGCTCTTTTTATACCTGAGGACGGATTGTTTGAAACAAAAACTAAGGAATTATTTTGGCAGAATTTATTTTCAAAAAGCAATTTCTGTGGTCTGCAGTGATGAACAGGTTTAATAAAATTGATATTAGCCGTCGTATATATATATATAGATCGATCAACAAAATCATTTTAAATGCAATAAACTATGAACTACGGCAAATAGTTCGAATTGAGGGTATTGTCTGAAAACAAATATTAAATAGACCATTTTATGTCGTCTGTATAATTTCAAGTTTTCAAGCATTGCTTAGTTAAATCTGCCGTAACGAATACTGTTGATAACATATAAATCTTTTTTATTTTCATTATTTAATTATTTGATAATTACTGAAAATATTTTCTTAGCGATATTTTATTTATTTATCATTTGAAAGTTATGAAGAAGGCATTGAAATTAAGAAAATAAAACTGTTAAATGTTATCGAAATCGATTTACATATTTCATTAAAATTGGATAGAACGTATTTAAAAAAAGTTATGGTTTTATATTCAAACTTTAAATTAAAAATCATTCTAACATTCTATATTTCGATAGTTAAGTTTTACACAAAAAGGACAAAAGGGATGATTTTTCTTGCCCTATTGTTAATTTTTCTTTTTTGGACGGTGATGTTCCTTTGGCACCGTCTTACGGTGTTTATATATCACCTTCGCCATGCCCGTGTTTGTAGGGACGTTTTGGATTTCAATGAGCGAAACTATGTATTACTGGTAAATTATTAAGTCAGGGATTTTGCAAGTTTGGTTGTACCTGTAGAAAACTTATTTAAAACGGAATAGCACATCCTCATTTTTACGGGAATGTTGTTTAGCGAGCCCGAAAGTTTAAATACGATCCGGGTAAACTTATCAATTCTTTAAATAAACTTATTCTAAAAGGTAACCAATTCAACACTGTAATTAGATCTTTGAATATTGTTTTTATTGGTACAGATATTGATTTTGTTATCAACAAATTAAAACCATACTAAATATTATTGTTATACACACATGCACAGTCACGGTACTACAATCTGTCGATACCTATATTTTGGTCATAGTCATTGAATGTTGGATGTGTTCTAATTGATATATTAGTCTTAGATACATGACTTTTTTATTAGTTATTATTTGCTTTGAACTAGTTGGTAGTAACTGCGGGTACTCTCAGATCTTTACCTAATATAAAAATAAGAAGATGTGGTATGATTGCCAATGAGACAACTCTCCACAAGAAACCAAATGACACAGAAAATAACATCTATAGGTCACCGCACAGCCTTCAACAATGAGCAAAATCCATACCGCATAGTCAGCTATAAAAAGCCCCGAGATGACAAATGTAAAACAATTCAAACGAGAAAACTAACGGCCTAATTTATGTACAAAATAATGAACGCAAAACAAATATGATACACAGAAACAAACAACAACCACTGAATTATTTGCTCCAGACTTGGGACAGGTACATACAGAATGTGGCGGGGTTAAACATGTTAGTGGGCGCCCAACCCTCCCCTAACCTGGGACAGTGGTGTAACAGTACAATATAATAACAAACTATAAACATCAGTTGAAAAAGGCTTAACTCATCAGATGGATACAAATAGAAATACATCTAACAAAAACACAGAGTGGACGTGGTAGGGTACTTATACATTCCCACAACATAAAGACACTAAGTACAGATCTGAGAGTACTCGCAGTTACTGACAGCCAGCTAGTTCAAAGCCAGTAACAACTAATAAAAGATATTATGCATCTAAGACTAAAATATCAATCAGTTCACATCCAACATCCAATGGATTTAGTGTAAAGACGTCATTAACAGTAGGAGAAAAACATGACCTTGTGCAATGCCAAGATACAGGTATCGACAGATTGTAGAGCCATAAATGTGCATATGTATATAAAAATAATATTTAGTTTGATTTTGATTTACTGATAACAAAATCAATATTAATACCAATAAAGTCAATATTCAAAGATCTAATTACAGTGTTGAATTGGTAACCTTTTAGAATAAGTTTATTTAAAGGATCGATAAGTTTACCCGGATCGTATCATATGGCTTTTTTGTTTCGGGATGTATAGATACACTGCCACATCCGGCCTGTGTTAACCTTAGATGTTTTCTGCTTTGTATCGATCTGATATGTTAAACCCTTTTCAACTGATTTTTATAGTTTGTTCTTATGTTGTACTGTTACACTAATGTGCCAGGATAGGGGAAAGGGGGGCGCCAGCAAACTAGTTTAACCCTGCCACATTCTATATGTGCCTGTCCCAAGTCAGGAGCATATTTGTTTTTCGTAAATTGTTTTGTTATAACTCAGGTCGTTTGCTTTCTAAATTGAATATTTTCAAGTTTTCATGTTGGAACCTTTTATAGCCGACTATACGGTGAAGGCCGTACGGTTGCCTATAATTGCTTACATCAACTTCATTTAAACTTTGGTGGATAGTTGTCTCATTTGCAATCTTACCACATCTCCTTATTTTTATACTAAGCACACACTTTAACATGTAAACTATTTTAAGTTCCAAATTTTCAAAGTCATTCAACAATGAATGAGGGGATGGGTCCATATTATCTCCACGGAAGTGATATGCGTTAAAGGTAATGCAGTAACTTACCTTCAGTTGATCACTTCTAAATGACATAATCACAAACTTTTAAAAGTAAAACACATGCTAATGTATACAACTGAATATCAAATATTACCAAATTACCATTATTGGTCCCCCTTGGACCTGTTTACCTGACTTTATCACACACTTTAACTTTAACGCAAAGCAAAAGTTTCAAAGTCAATAGACCATGACTGATGATCTCAAATTCCTGTTATGTGAATTTATTTTATTTAGTCCGAACAACATTGAAATAATGAATGTTGACTGAATATATATTTATCTCAGTATGAAATCATTGCTTGTTTGGAGAACAAAAAAATCGGCATTCCCATGGGAACCAACTGTGCTCCTGCGGACTTGTTCCTTTATTCATATGAGTCTGACTTCATACAGGAAGAAAGAAAAGAAGTTAGCAGTATCCTTTAACTTTACTTTCCGCTATAAAGATGATGTTCTCTCACTAAATAACTTAAAATTTGGTGACTATGTTGAACGCATCTTTCCCATCGAACTTGAGATAAAGGATACAACAGACACAGTTAAGTCTGCCTCATATCTTGACTTACATCTAGAAATTGACAATGAGGGTCGGTTGAAAACAAAACTTTACGGCAAAAGGGATGATTTCACCTTTCCAATTGTGAACTTTCTATGTAGCAACATTCCAGCGCCTGCATACGAAGTATATATCTCCCAGTTGATACGATATTCCAGGACTTGTATTTCCTATCATGATTTCCTTGATAGAGGGTTGCTGCTCATAAGGAAGCTATTAAACAAAGAGTTCCAAGTGGTAAAGTTGAAGTCTAACCTTCGTAAATTTTACGCACGCCATCACGAGTTGGAATATCCGTTTCACAGATGATAGCGGATATGTTCCAATTGTCGTAACTACAATCCCGTCCCCCTTTCCCCGAATAAGACGTGTGTACTAACATGAGCAACACGACGGGTGCCACATGTGGAGCAGGATCTGCTTACCCTTCTGGAGCACCTGAGATCACCCCCAATTTTTGGTAGGGTTCGTGTTGCTCAGTCTTTAGTTTTCCATGTTGTGTTTTGTGTACTGTTGTTTGTCTGTTTGTCTGTTGGTCTTTTTCTTTTTTTAGCCATGACGTTGTCAGTTTATTTACGACTATGAGTTTGAATGTCCCTTTGGTACCTTTCGCCTCTCTTTCATTGATGTCATAATATACTTATGTTTTTTTTTTTTTTTTGTTTTTTTTTGGGCTCACATATTGTTGTCAATATAATGGAATTTAATGCGATTGTCATACAAGTGAGAGGTTCAGTTAGCTATAAAACCAGGCTTAATCCACCATTTTCTACAAAAGGAAATGTCTGTTACAAGTCAGCAATATGACAGTTGTTTTCCATTCGTTTGATGTGTTTCAGCTTTCTGTTTTGAATTTTCCTCGGAGTTCGGTATTTTTGTTATTTTACTTCTTTAACAAACACTGATTACAGTACTTACCCATATCTCGAACAGCGTCCCCAGTTGAATAAACCACAATGATATTTGCTTTTCGTTTCTTCATACCATGACACTCTCTGTACATTTTGACTTCAAAAGAAAATCTGGGTATTTTAAAACATGTTTCCCTGGTGGAAATGTAGGTAATAAAATCAGCACCTGGCCTTATGGCACAGGTTGATGCATCCTCTCAACTTGCTAAAAATACCTGTTCTAGTATATGTTATTTTGGAATCCAAAGGTTTATGGGTCCTTTCAAAAATAAAATCATGACATTGGTAGTATCATTCTATTGTTTGAAACAATTATTTTTTTAACCAATCGAAGAATTTTGGTGTAAGCTTTCGAAAATATCAAATAAAATGCTTTTAATAGTTGCGATTAATACAAAATAGTTGATAAATTTGTTTGTAAGAAGAAAATGTCTTGCATACAACTGCTTCTGTCAAGCATACATTATTATGTAACCTTCGTATTGAGTTGATAGATAGTAATAATTGAAGATTACAGGCTCATGACTTTGTACAGTAACAAAGTAAAATATGTACCATCTGGACACCCCTAGGTTTTGTTTGTTACCTTATCTTTTTGAACTACATTTTTTCTGAGCGCTCAACCCAATGTACGATACTTCATTGCAAATTTTACTCCATAAATAGATTAAATAAAATAGGTGTTGAAATTTGTGTTCAAACATTAGTAAATTTCCAAGGTTATTTATTACAGCTTTGCGCACTAATTTACTAGCCTTGTGCACTCCTGAGATTAGTATAATAGAAAGGGAACATTGATCTATATACGCCAATCTTTTCAATAATTTTATTAATGATTCACTAAATCAAACTGCAGTAGATACTACAATATTGATAACCAATATGATTAAAATCATGATCTTATGTCTACGTTTTCCTTACATAGCTTGTAAGCCTAATGTGGAGACAAGATCGGTATTTCAATCAGATTGTTGAACGACTGACAAGACATTACATTACTATCAAAATATCCAGAACTCCAAAAGATACTTTAATTGAATAATATACACTTATTCACTGGCTATGAGTACAATAGAAAGTTTATTGTCTCCCGAGGCAGCAACTGTTTTCTAACGCGAAACGGAGGGAAATAGTTGCTGTCGAGGGGGACAATAAATTTGCTATTGTCAGAATAGCAAGTAAATAAGTGTTTTGTTATACAGAAAGAAACTAGTTTATATTTCGAGACAATGTATTATAATAGTCATTCTCTTTATATTGCCACTCTTAAACTGTTCCAGAAATATTTTGGGTAAACCATAATTTATTTGATTTGAAGCGATATCCTGTATTGACGTCATAACAATTTTACTGCGCAAATAGCACAGTTGCAGTATAAACAAACATTCGGAAGTTTTAGGAGACGAATCAATTCAGAAAGTACGGAAAAATTTTCCGGAAAAAGAATATTATCCGGTTAATAGTCCTTTTCAGACAATTTCGTAAAAATAATAAATTTATTTGTCTTTAATTTTATAAAGAAAAAGCATACTGCGGTATAATAATTGCTAATATTGTAATGGCTGGTGGATACCAACACAATTAAAGATTTTCCACATATCATCCATATATTTAAGTTTATTTATACCTTGGTATTCACTCCTGTGCATCATTATTATTTACTTTTACGCAAATAATCTTAAGATATTTTTTACTGAACCTTTCTGTTGAAACAAGTATATAAGGGGATGACAATTTTATATTTTTGGGGATCTAGAACGGATAAACTGGCCAGGTTATTAGTACAAAATAACTAACTTTGACCAAGACAGGATGAAAATAAATATTTTGTCCAACAAACTGCAGAACAAGGGAGAAAAAATCCCCGCTCCTTTCAGGTAAAGTCACACTAAATATAAAAATAGGGGGATATGTTATAACTGATATTAGAGATTACAAATGTGTCGAGTTTAGATAACGGATAACTACCCAGAAATGTGAATACATAATTGGAAACAGTAGGGGTATATAAGGTTATGAATGGTATATTTAGAATTAAAATCAGGCTATTTACACACTTAATTAATGGCTGAACCTCAAAAATTTAAATCATTATGTTATAATATCGTGCCGTAACTTACATAACAGTAAAAGAATAACAAAGGTTTTAAATGGCAAATTTAAAACTAAAATCAGGCATTTACACACGTATACGTAATTAATGGCTAGAAATCCGGCTATTTACACATTATATTATCATTAAATATTGAATATACCAGAAAAAAAGTTTACTGCAAATTACAAAATTTTAGAATGCGGAAAAATAACATGATTGGATTTATCAATATTTCGGGTGGTTAAAATAAAAATAAAAGAACGAAAGGGACGACTATTTCTGGTACGGGTCAGATCGATTTTATTCGGATTGACTATTTACTAGTATCTTTAATCTGTTTCTACGCATGCTAAATTTATTTTCGCTTTTGTGCACATTTTTTGTTACAGTTTTTCATTCTGTTTTGGGCAAAGTTATCTATTTTCAGCTCTTCGAGGCCAGGATATTCATTTTCAAAATTCCCTTGCACCCTAACACCCCGAAAACCCGCAAACCAAAGAGTCGTCCTCTAACACACAATTGAAACGCAAAATATTTTGCAATGACATAACGCCCCAAGGACAAGATATCATGATTACCCAAGCTAGGCTACGATAACTACGGGCGGATGGTCAACATCAGTATTATGAATTTCATTTTCAAAAGTAATAATTTTTATTCCAATTATTGCAGTTAAATAAATGATTTTAAGGAGCGATCTTAAAGATGTTTAAATGTTTTCGAAACTTTGAAATTTAGTTGCTCATTAGATAAAACCCATATAGACTTTTACTTGTTCTTACTGGTCACCTGTGTACCGGAGAATTTGTTAGAAGTTATACTCAATCTTCAACACTAAATTGTTTAGGTTCTACATTAGTGGGTCAAATGGAAATACAACCAACACATCTTCAGAATATAGCAAAGTGCTGTGGGCCAATGAAATTGTGAGATTTGTACCCGAAGCCATTCATCCGCTTGAAAGGATTAAATGTTAATATTGAAAATGATTGAAAATCAAATAGCTGAACAAAATCAAAATAAGTTGAACTTTACTGGTGAAGTAAACAATGGCATTGTTAAAGCTATAATTTGAATACGAATAACGAAATCATTATGAAAAATAAATAAACAAAGCAATGCAAAAGGAAAGAAAGAAAAGCCCTTTAAGCTAAATATAACTAAAATCTTAAAGCTAATACACTTACAAAATTTCAGATTACTGGATCCGTGGTTGGTAAGAATAGTATTTACATGTATAGGGAGTTGAATCAACCTTTGAATTATTTGCTTAAAGTAATTAACAGAATTGAAATTGAAATTTAATGTTAAAGGCATTTAATTTTAGTTGATTATCTTACTTAATGAAATCGTTTTTGATGTAAACAGTTGGAATCAATTACTGGCTTTGGAATAAACTTTAATTGTTACTAAAATTTTGAATTTATTAATTTATAACTGTAAATAAACAAAAAGATGCTCCTCACTGATAGATTACACGATTTACATTCATACTCACAATTAAGAAACTTAAACAAATCCTACCATTTCATCGTATTTGTTGTGTCATCTATATAGCTAATGCCTATAACAATATTTAGGAAACTTTCCCATATTATAGGAGATAGTCCCTACATTAACTACACCTATTCATAAATGAAATGACTCAAAATAAAGTCCTGAATCAATTATAAGCATTGCTATCAGAATAAAGATATATGTGCTGGCAATGAAACGATATACAGATCGTTATGGATTCTTGGTTAAAGGCAATCAAGAGATTATTTGAGCCAATGAGCACTTTAAAATAGATCATCCCGAGTTTTTGTTGGGGCTCGTGTAGCTCAGTCTTTGAATTTCTATGTTGTGTTTTGTGCACTACTGTTTGTCTGTTTGTCCTTTTCTTTTTTAGCCAAAAGTTGTCCGTTTATTTTCGACTTATGAGTTTGAATTTCCCTTTTGTATCCTGCGTCTCTCTTTACAATATTCTAAGTTTGTAAGAGATATTAGATAGTAGAGATGTTCCATACGGTGTAAGACAACTTTTTTTCCTAGAAAATGTATACCAATTAATGCTCGATATGAATAGACGACTTACATCAATTAAAAAAGGAATGAAACAAGTCAATCTAATAAATCGTACTAGCCTTGTTTCAAGTAAATGAAGTGGAAACTACCGCTTCTGAAATTGACAAAGATATAAATGCTATGTTACAGGTGGGATCAACATGAAACAGAAATGGCCAAAATTATAACAGACAATTTAAATTCAAATAAAGATCTAACTGAGTTAAATTAAACTTATAGCCGACTATACGGTATGGGGTTTTCTCATTGTTGAAGACCATACGGTTGGCTATAATTGCTTACATCCACTTCATTTTAACTTTGATGGATTGTTGTCTCATTGACAATCATACCACATCTCCTTATTTTTATATTATGCAGACAGCAACTTGCACATTGCAAGGAAAACTGTTTTGTCACCTGAAATTTAATAATTTTGCAGTTTTCTTTAAAAATTGGTTGTAACGTATGGGACGGTGATCATCGGCAATTCATAAACTGCTTCACAGCATTATATAACACGACTTAAAACACTTAAACTTTTGCTCATTGTTGAAGGTTGTACGGTGACCTATAGTTGTTAACTTTTACGTCTTGTGGCCTCTGGTGAAAAGTTGTTTTATTGGCATCATACTACATTTTCTTATTCTTATATTGTGTAAATTACTCCTTTCAATGCTATCAGTACATGTAGGTCCGTTGTTCTGAACATTTTATTATATAATAGAAAAACAAAAGATATGGGGTATCCATCCATGATACAAAATCAGTACATGCAGAGCAAAAAGCACAAAAAGCAAAGGAATAGCACTTTCATTGCTGTTCTTCATCTCAGAGTCACAGTGAGGCCTTCAACATGGAACAAAAAAACTCTCACCTCACTGCAAGTTTGAAACAGCCCCTAGCACCGGCTTGAGCGGAATTCTTTGCAAAAATGATTTGGATAGACTTTGTAAGATGCAACACCAGCAAATCGGACCCGGTCTAAAACGAACATACTGGAAATTTGTACATATTTAAAACAAAATAGTTCCTACGCATGCATTTATTTCTGGCATTTGAATTTCGCAAAGTATTCTAAAAATGGCAACGTAAAATACATCAATCTCTCGGGCATTTTATAAAAAACTTTATATATTTTCAGGCATATTACAAAATACCTGTAACTTATACATGTAGTGAACATTAAACATATTTTACTTTTTAATTTTTTTTTCTTTCTTAACACTGGAAAAATAACTTTCATTTGATAATTTGATAACTACTTAATTGTTTGGGTAACTACTTCATTCCATTAAAATGAAATGTCCAGCAATATAATTTGACTTACTTTCCTTCCTTTAGAGGTCCACTATAACCAGCATATCCTGTTTCAGGTACCTCTTCTGATCCTCCTAACCACCAGCATAATGTGCACTTCATAAAATACGAGAATACAATTAACTGCACAGACTCTCTCATGTCTAACAGATAATAGAAAGTGTTGATCACTGAAATGTTTTGGACAATGGAACACCGAGTCAAAATTATTTTCACAATTTCATACAGAAACACCTCACATAAAAACTATCTTGTGAGATGATCACTTGATTCCTGTACATACAAATAATGTGTGCTGTAATTATGTAGTAATTAGACTAGTATGTCAAACAACATTTTTTTGTGGAATGTATAGTGTTAAGAAATGAAATTGTTAAGAATTAAAATCAAACAATAGTTTATTATCAGTCCAGTGGTTGGTTGTGTGAGCAAAGTTTTTGTAGACTTTTAAAAAGGTCACGCAAATTATTGGGTCGGTTAAAAGTCTTACAGAGCTTATATTACTGATAATTCATGTGTATCGACTTTAAATAAAACTTTTATGTCACTCTATGTCTATGTAAACTAGTTAAAAGACATTGTTTTCTAACACGAAGCTAATTTGAAGTAATTTAAAGAGGGATATTTGTACGAAGATATAATCTGTTTAATCATTTAAATTTTCTTTAGATGGTGGAAATTATGATTTTAAAAACTCTTTTTTTACCATTTACATTAATGCCTTCGATGATGAATTGGTGGCTTTTTAATGTCAGATTGCATCCAGCACAATCATACTCCGAACGAGAACATGTAAGATCATGTAACAGCATATTTCATTCAAGAAATAAACAAATAAAAACAAAAATGCAAACATTCTACTTTGAAATAGGTTACTACTTAAACTTTTCTGTGGTAAATAACAACAGCCGCGAATCATCATATCCGTCAGGTTTTGATTTGGTACACAAATAAAACAAAATCTGACATCCAACTGCCGTAGGTATTTTTCAAAAGATAATGAAATATTCCTCTTTCCATGACTAAAGCATATTGTTACTGTAGTAAAAGAACTGGTTTTTTGCTAAATATACCTGTTTGCCCAACCTTATGGAGACAAAGACACATCCTAGTGTATGCACAAAGACGGAAAAAAAAGTTTTATGTTGATAATATCATTTGAAAGTGAATGATTAGGGGTATTAAAATTGTTTTTACAGAATCAATCAGCACTATTAATTTCCACGTTTGTACCATTATTTTCATCACGGTTTTCCCTTGCACTTGCTCTGTTCGGTTGCCAAAGTGCTAACGAAAAAGTCTCGTGGTTAAGGTCACCGTATACGGAAAAGCTATCGGTGAATTAAGGTACAAGAAGACTTATTCAATCGCAGTACAGTTCATAAGATAATGATAGGATAAAGATTTATTCTTAAGAAAGTCAATGTACGCGTGTTTTAAAATATTGCTTAACCATTCAAGTATGTAAAACATATTTAACTTTTTGTTTTAAATTGAAGTATCATATTACTTTAAAGGTAGTTACTTAGTACTTTGATTTTGAGATATGACGCAAAGATATATATCATTACAGTGTCATGTCAATTAACCTTATACTTTCTTGTCCTCTCTCATATTCGTCAAAAGACTACAATTAATATTTCTAGCCTTATAAAAGTTTTTCTACCCAATGCATAGACACTTTTTTGAATCCGTGGTTTGTTATTTTTATTACCTTAAAACTGTCTTGATTCCAGCGTCGCAATTTTGTGTAAACAGTTGTGTGACGTACAGATTTATAAGTCTTGTATCTTTGATGAGTTTTTCTTTTCTTAATTAAACACGTAGTCCCGGTATACATGTACAATGTATGTGACGCTTATAAAAGACTTTGTTATACAATATTAAAGTAATTTTAACTAGAGCTCGTTTTACACAAACATGAATTTCTGTTCACTAAACCACTATCCAATGAAGCATTCTTTGGAACTTTGAGATGTAGCATTTATTTATTTTTCAAACGTGAAGGGATAACAATTGCAATCAAAGAGCATGATTGCTCTGAGGGATACGATTGCCATTGTTTTCATTGATATTAGTCAGTATAATGACAAAGTTCAGGTGTGTTTTTGATCCCATATACACCGTTTGGTGGTGCACCTGACAGTCAGAAAGTACAGATTATGCAACAGGTAACAGGTACTATTGGGATCGGGCCTGGAATGTCGTAATTTTCAATCAACACCATTGTCCTATATTAGTTAGATTTCGCGTGCAGTACGTCGATTGAGCATGCACGACAGCGTATAAGACAAAGATCGATAACGGTCTCCGAAATTTTGATATTTTCTCAAAAATTGGCATTTTCTGTGGAAAAACAAGTGTTTCAAAGACAAATTTAGGAAGAACAAAACACTAGATTTATACATGATTTCACAAATATTTCCGACTTTGTATGGTTTTAGAGGATTTGGGGCTCAATGAAATCAGTCTCTTCCTTTAGTAGTATAGATTCCTTCTAAATGTTATCAATCCCACATACTAAGTGTCAAAAATATACATTTTTACAAGCACACAAAAGTCAATCGGTTCTTTCTTTGGGTTTAGGATTCATATGGCCAAAAATGTTAAAATCCTAGACGTCTTCCAAAATTGCACACATTTAAATGATGATCGTGGGCAAGATTGTAAATTCTATCATTAATGAAATGCTTTTTGGAAAACGGTATCTCAATTTAACAAAAAATCTAATGGATTAAACTAAACCCTGTTTTTTATGTTCTTCAACTTTCAACTTTGTATTTGATTCGACTTTCTTACTGTTTTGATTCATGTGCCACTGATGAGTTTTATGTAGCATTTCTAGCGTACCAAATTATAAGTTCCATACATTTTTTGTACATGAGATTTTGCTACTCATGCTTCTGTATATTCTGTCAGTATGAAATAATCAACCTTTTTCTTCTGATTCATTTCTTGATTATGTCCACTGTTCATTTAATACATTAAACTTGTTTAAGGAAATTTTGATGACTGAGATATAAATATTAGCTATTCATTGATGTCTTGTTAAAAAAAGCTATTCATCATGTTCATTGATGTCTAAATTACTTTCCCCCATTACAAATAACTGAGTACATTTTTTTTTAATTTCTCAGTAAAATACTAACAAAATTACATTAAAATTTGTTTTTCCTTCAAAATTTTGCCCTTTTGATCAAATTTACCCAATCCAGGTAGTACAATAAAATTCCATGAAATTTGGAAAATTCAAATTAATGGAGTGATCGAAGTGATCGTAATATAATGACTGGATTATTCGGGATGCCCTGTATGACATTATGGCACTTCTTACTGCAAACAAAACATCCTTGTTCAAAACCATCATGCAGTTCAACACCACCGTAAATTGACTTCAAAATTTCTACTAGTTATATCGATTTCACCGTGAATCTTCTGAATATTTCGTCTGCATTCCTTCGCTAAATTCTTCTGTTCAAACACGTGTGCACATTGAAAACACGTTTCGTGCTCCATTGCACATGTTTACAAACAATTTTAAACTCCTCCTTTTTTCGCGCCATACGTCAGGATACATTGATCCCATGATGCAGCTTATTTTTAATTTCCGGTTGACCGGCGTTAATGGAGTGATCGGAGTGATCGTAATATGACGACTGGATTATTTGGTTTACAGAATTCCCTCTCTGACGTGATTCTAAATATATAAAACCCTAAATATAAATACTGCTTAATTCTGATTTTCCGTATTGGAAAATAAACGTAAATGAAAAAGGGAGATATCAAAACAGGAGGATTATGAAAAGAAATTTAACAGAATGTTGTATAAATTCAATCTCTTGTTTGTTTTTACTTTTTATAACAGGACAATCTTAAGAATCTGAGTTGTTCCTATTAATGTAAACACAAAACGGTTGACGTGAGAGTTTTGGAAGGGAGTCAATGGTAAAAGTCTACAGATTGCCTGACGGCACTCGTATCCCAAAAAAACATTGGAATGACATTGCATGTATTGAAATAATATCTTGATTGATAACAATGATGTGTAGTTAAAAAAAGTCAAGTATGTATGGCGCGGAATCAGGGTCAAAAATACTTATTTACGTATATACATAATTCGATTTACGTATATACAAAAATAATTACGTATATACGTAAATCGAATTACGTATATACAGAAATAATTCTGTATACACAGAAATCGATTACGTATATACAGAAATAATTCCGTATATACATATATCGAATTACGTATATACAGAAATAATTACGTATATACAGAATTATTTATGTATACACAGAAAGATTTTTGCACATACGTTATTTAAATTATGTATTTGCTTATTCCAGAGTATCAGCCAATCAAATCGTGTGTAACAGACGTTGCCACGGTTATTTTTTCTTTTTATATATTTTGGGTTTTTTTTTTTTTTTTTTTTTGTGTGGAGATGGAGTAATATAATTAAAAGAATAACGTCATTGTGTGTAAATTGTAAAACACATTTTTTTTGGTATAAATAAATGATACGTTCTCATTTGAAACCTGACACCTGTCCCGACAACATAGAACATCTATTGTTCCTGTAACCTTTTAACATGTCAAATCGAAACCCCATTCATAAATTTTATTCAGTATGCTTGCTAAAAACTGTCTCTACATTCTACAAAAATTTCTTGATATATGGCATTTGTCGCTAGTCAAGACGAGAGTAAAAATTTTCCAAATGTAAAGTATAATTTTGTAAACTCGGTCGCACTGCCTGAATCTTGTCATTGTCACGATTTTTTATGCGTTGAGAACTCGTTGAACTGCATCTGAATATAGAAAATTGGTATATGTAGCATTAATATGTAGATTCTAGAGATATATTTTTTTTTTTAAACAGAACCTAAAAACGTATATAATGTTCATGTAGGTTAAAAGCAACAAAACAAAATGCATTTTATACACTTAAAACTTTGTTATATGATATGTTATCGCTGTGCAAATTTCTGTTTTAATGGTATGAAATTATTAGGGATTATCAGATTTTCCAAATGTAAAGTATAATTTTGTAAACTCGGTCGCACTGCCTGAATCTTGTCATTGTCACGATTTTTTATGCGTTGAGAACTCGTTGAACTGCATCTGAATATAGAAAATTGGTATATGTAGCATTAATATGTAGATTCTAGAGATATATTTTTTTTTTAAAACAGAACCTAAAAACGTATATAATGTTCATGTAGGTAAAAAGCAACAAAACAAAATGCATTTTATACACTTAAAACTTTGTTATATGATATGTTATCGCTGTGCAAATTTCTGTTTTAATGGTATGAAATTATTAGGGATTATCAGATTTTGCAGTTTTAATAATTATAGTTTGAGTGATGTATGAAAAAAAATGAAAAATTACGATATCAATTTACAGTGCGACTCCTTCATGACATTACACTTATTTTGTTATTCGAATCCTTTTTTCTGTGGACGTAATTTCAAGAAATTGAAATTGAATAAAAGAATTTTATCGATGCTTTTTATCTTTATTATATTATAGTTTATTTGCATAAATTTTTTATTGAATGTATCTCTGAAAATATTACTTGTACATATTTTACTTTTAAGATGTTCAGATGCAGTTCAACGAGTTCCAAATTGCGTTAAAAATTTCATACAAATCCAAAATTCCTGACTATTAAATGTACACTTCGCCTTAATTTTGAAATAATAGTTGCCGCAGTCGTACCCCAGTTCCTTTTTAGATATGATCGTTGTCCTTAGAACGTCGGTCTGAAAACTGTTATCTTGTGGAAACTCATGTCCAAACTAGAACACTGGCCACATCTTTTCTCGAGACCATCGTGACGAGAAAATGACGAAGAAGCACTAATAGAGCTAGTAGTGCTATCGCAAATAAAAACAACATTACGACTTTGACAAATCATAATGATTAATTAAGAATTTCCTACATCTTCGCCAAACTTGAAAACCGAATATTAAAATATGAATTTGATAATAGTAAAAATGTCAGTTATGTAAAGAGTGCACATGTTTCTTTGAAACCAAGGTAAAATATATGGGGGAAAAGACAAATTTTTTTTTTGGCATTTGTGTTGTACAATTTTGTCTTGTATACCGATTGTTTGCTTTCGAATACTGGTTCTCTTATGGGTACTCAAGACTACATTTGTCTCTTAGAAATTATGTATGCTATAACCCTTGTCTTATTATGACGTTTGACAAAACATATGATCGTTCAATTGGGTAATAAAAGGATTTGCTCAAAACACAAGATTACAAATGTAAGCATCACGTTTAACATAATAATAATTCAATCAGCCGTTTTCCACTATCCGTTCCAATATCGTTTACAAATTCAAGAGCACAAAATCGACGTAGAAACAAGGATTTTAAATCTTTTAAATACATATCCGTTTATGAAGGGACTTTACATGTCTCATTAAAATTGAGCATGTCGTTTTATCATCTCACAATTTGTGATTCTAGAAATTTTAAGTCACATAAAGATACATATAACAATTTGAAAAGAAAACCAAAACATATTTTTTCTGATTGACAATTAATGGGGACAGTGAAATATAAGTACAGTGATTGATATGGTTAAAATGGTAAAATAACTTGAATAAACTCAAAACTATAGACGAAGCTCTTTGAAGAAAATCGGGTTAAAGTTCATAGGCGAATCTAGGGAAGCCCAAGGACCCGGCCCCTTATCTTGACAAATTTCAAAATTTATGTAGATTTCTGGCCAAATTTTGGTCCGGGACCCCTTATTGAGCTAAAAATGTAGCCCCTTTCGAAAAGTCTGGACCCGCTTCTGAAGTTTGCACAATACAGCTCTTATTTCAATTCCAAACAATGATTAATATACATGTAATACATTTTATTTTGTCAGTATACTAGCCCTTTCCCTACACAATTTATGGAAAGTAACAACCAACAGTAGATACCTCTGTCATCGTTTTTTTGTGTCGATCTCTATCGAGCTTTTAATATAAAGCTTCAGTAAAGATTTGATGGAAATTCATAGAGGTATGACACCAATAGGAATTGTGCACCTGGCTTTTTTTTGGTCCATTTCTACTGACATTTACAAGGTGTATAATTCCTATGACATTATGGATATGCACATTCAGTATAAATTTGATTCATGGAGAAATGACACCAGTAGAGCGCTTTCAACAGTTGTTTGTATTTTTACGTTTACAAGAGACATACTACCTATAATCGGCTTTGAAAGTTCTGGTTTTCGAAGTCGACCAAGCTATTGTTTATATAAAGCTTCAGTATAATTTGGAAAGAATCCATGGCGAAATGACACTAGTAGAGCGCTTACAGGATATTCAGATGGACACCTGAACCTTAAAAAAATTGAAATTTTATAACGAACCCAAAAATAAAGTGCAACCACCATCTAGAGCCTCAAAATTGCGCCTGTGACCTGCACATTTCTGAATGAACGATTGCAAAATGCAGGTGCAAAAAATCTTCAAAATGCATGGATATTAAAAAAGTTCTGTTAAATCTAGAAGTTATATCAAATTGAAATAACTCACCCGTCAAGTTTGTATATCTCGAAAAACAGTTGTTAACTTCATGCATATTAACTGAAAATTGATAGTGTATTAACTATTGATTGCCACCGTTCTCCTGACATATTATACTGAAGGAAAATGAAGAGCTTCTGACAAACGTATATAGTTATGTTCACGTCAAGGTTGTTAAATGAAACGAAAAAAAAAACCCCAAAACTTAAGATTTTGCTAATATCAAACGATATCGAATTCACATAACTATCACCTGAAATAAAAATAAACGAAGAAAATCTACAATTAATCCAAACAAAGATGGCTATCAGTTCGTGCAAAGACAAAAGTATCAAGCAAGCATATACAAGTATACAAAGGAAATGGGATCCCTAGCCCTACCATTCCGAAAGAAAGGGGAACGGAGCATTACAAAATCAACCCAAAGCCCCCACCCATGGGACCCATCCTAAGTACATGTATGGTACTGGGGTTGGGGCTATTTTTGTCCATAGCTTTCTTTGGACTTCATTTCTTTCCTCTCGGGACAAACGGGATATACTTACAACTTTGATTCTAGTCAAGATAAGTTTGCACATCAAACTTTTTAATACTAACCAAGAAATAGTTTGTAATAATATTTCATTGAACAGGATTATCATCGTGTTCTGTCTACTCTGAAGCATGGAATACAGGTCAAGGTAACCTACATTTGGAAGCAAGCCGCACACCCAAGTTACATGATTGTAGGTAAACCTTTATCTGAGAACTAAGATTGGACGTTGACATGGACGCCGAGGGTACTCAAATAGTTCACCTTACTTTCTAAACATACTCATCTCATATTCAGTTTTCTGTTTTGTCAGTTAAAATAATTGTATAGTACACTCTTAAAACGGCGTTTAGAAACAGTTCTGGAAGAGGTTGGAAGAGTTTCAACAAATGCGTCTGTTTTCTGAACTTTCCGTTTCTATACAGCAACATATTTTTCCACATGGAGTCCACATTTCAACTGATACTTTACACAAGGCGTGTGTGCAGTACAAAGGATTCATAGATAGAGGAATATCTTTATCAAATAAGATATTTAAACAGAGTTACAGAAAACAAACTTTAATATCCTCACTTAAAAATCTTATGGTCGCCATCACGATTTGGTTGAGCATTATGGAATGTCCATTTCACAAAGGAGGGACGAAAGATACCAGAGGGACAGTCAAACTCATAAATTGAAAATAAACTGACAATGCCATGGCTAAAAATAAAAAGACAAACAGACATATGATAGTACAGAAGACACAACATAGAAATCTAAAGACTAAGCAACACGAACCCCACCAAAAACTGGGGGTGATCTCAGGTGCTCCGGAAGGGTAAGCAGATCCTGCTCCACATGTTGCAACTGTCGTGTTGCTTATATTATTAAACATCCGGTAAATAGTCTAATTCGGTAAATCACATTCGTGAAAAGGGAAGGGTATTGTAGTTACGACATAAGGAACATATCCGATATCATCTGTGAAACGGTTATTTCATAACGGTCAACCAACTCGTGATGGCGTCCGTAAAATTTACGAAGGGATGATTTCAACTTCACCATTTGGAACTCTTGGTTTAATAGCTTCCTTGTGAGCAGCAATCCTCTATCAAGGAAATCATGATAGGAAATACAAGCCCGGGAATATCGTATCAATTGGGAGATATATACTCCGTATGCAGGCGCTGCTGGAATGTTGCTACACATAAATGGAAAGTTCACAATTGGGAATTAGCTGAAATCATCTCTTTGCCGTAAAGTTTTGTTTTCAACCGACCCTCATTGTCAATTTCTAGATGTAAGTCAAGATATGAGACAGACTTATCTGTATCTGTAGTATCCTTTATCTCTAGTTCGATGGGATAGATTCGTTCAACATAGTCACCAAATTTTGTATAATTTAGTGAGAGAACATCATCTATATAGCGGAACGTAAAATTAAAGGATATTGCTAACTTCTTATCTTTCTTCCTAAGAAGTTCCTGTATGAAGTCAGCCTCATAATAATAAAGAAACAAGTCGGCAAGAAGAGGGCACAATTGGTTCCCATTGGAATTCCGTCAGTCTGTTGAAAACACGTCCTCCAAACAAAACAAATATGTTGTCAATCAAGAAATCAAGCATCTTGATAATGTCAGTTTCAGAGAATTTTTGTTTGAATCAGAGTGATTCATTACAAAGTAGGATTTATCCTCCCAAGACAAGATACTTGTATCTACGTTTGCCATTCTTTTAATGAAACAAAGTAATACCTACTCTTTCAATTTGTCTTTTAGTTTGGAATAGGAATACTTTTGTAAAGTGTAAAAAAGTCAAATGTATTAATACTATTGCAAGATGAGAGAGTATTAGATTGTATGTACTCTAAAAGATCTTTGGAATTTTTTAGTATCCACAGCTGATTAACGCCACCTCTAGAATAGACAGTTTAACAATAACTTTGGAGCCCGGCTTTGATTGCTGATAAAATAGATGTTAATAATTTAGAAAGAGGTTTCGTGGAGCACTTGGAAGACCCAGCAATATACCGCTGTTTGTAAGGACACTTATGTAATTTAGGTATCCAATACAGTTCTTCATCTTCGGTTGAAATTTCAAAGGAACATAGAACAGACCTATGATTATCCAGGATTTCCTCTTTGGTTAGTGTCGTGAGGGTATATGTTGAGTTTCCAAGTGAATTGTCAATACCTAATTCATTTATCAAGCAGTTTATGTAATGATATTTACACACAAAACGATGTTGTTTTGGGCTTTATCTGCGGGGACAACAACATATTTGTCACAAATGGTTATGGATGTGTTCCCGTTGTCGTACTTCTAGTCCTTCATTCTTATAGTGACCATGACTTACTATCGGCTTTTACATTACATTTGGACAATGAGCAGGAAAAGTATAACCTTCCCGAGCACCTGATTTCACTCTCGGTTTGTTTGAGAGTTCGCATTGTCCATGCTTTGGTTTTTAGTGTTTTCGGTGTTTGTGTTTCGTGTTTATTCCCACACCTTGTTATTTTGTCCTCGTCCATTTTCCTGGAGGTGCCTTGTCCCTTGATCATATTGATTATACGAGATTTTATTGTGACTTTGGTATGCTTCCTGCTTTTACGCCAATTAAACTGAATCAATACATTGCTAAATATTAAACTGGAAGTTCTAGAGAAGGTCAATTTATTTACTTTAAAGTGCCACTTATTGTTATATCAAACTACAAATGTAATAAAACGTGTCTGTTGTCAAAATGAAGTAATTTTAAACAAACAAGCAAGCAAAAATATGCACCAACAAAAATTGAAAAAAAACAACAAAATACGTGAAAAATAATGTACTCAGATATAATATTTTGCTGGTAAAATATGCTTATTTATTTTTTTTATCTGGAATATATAAAAGTGAGTACAATTGAAGCTGTTATGATAGTCTGTTGGTAGTCGCGCTAAATTCATTAAAATCTTTCGAAATCGAATATTCCTCTCAAGGTTTTATTTGACAATATACATCTCTGATGTGTATTTTGTTAAACAAATGAGTTAATTTGGCTATTTTATGCTTTAGTTTTATTGTTGCTGTTTTAACCTCCCACCCCCAAAAAACGAGAGTTAGATCCGGAACAGAAAACCGGAATCCGAACCCACGTAATAATGGAAGAAAATGACCTTCTCGGTTCTCATTAGTCATAGATAAAGAAAAATCATTGTTATAACGATGAATTTCATTAGCAGGTTGTATTAATGTCTAGTATACAAAAATATTAACGATATACACAAAGAATTCCGTATATACGAAAATCGAATTCTGTATATACGTTAATTGAATTTCGTATATACGTAAATCGAATTTCGTATATACAAAATTATTTCTGTATATACGTAATTATTTACGTATATACATAATTATTCTGTATATACGGAATTCGATTTACGTATATATAATATTCTGTATATACAGAATTCGATTTACGTATATACGTAATCAAATTCCGTATATACAGAAATAATTATGTATATACGTAAATAAGTATTTTTGACCCTGATTCCGCGCCATAAGTATGTCAAAAATAAGTTTATCACAATAACAGAAAGTGCCGAAGTAATGTTTGCATGGTAAAAAATTTCAATAACTTGCCTACCTTCTTTGTTCGTCTCTTTATATACCCTAATTCATATTTTTCCTTCAATATTGAACAACAGTCTATAATGATTTATCTTAAATATTTGAAAATAAGCCAATTGAACAATTTTTAGGATCAAGTTTTGTGTCTTTAACATTTCATTCTTGAAACAAAACGAATAGTGTGCGTTTTGTTATGGCATGTTCATTCTTCAAGCTTTCACACATTTTAAATGTTTGACTTTAAAAAATTGATTTCGACACAGCTGTTGAAGATTATTTCACAAACACATCTCAAGATTCATAATCGCATTTGGTTCACTGTAAGCGGTACAAAAGACAGTGCTTTGGCGCGTGTGGGATGTTAATGATACATTGTAGACTGTAAAATTTATGAATCTTTCTCAGTAGATCCCTAGAATTTTTGAAAACTTTTTTCATTTTAATGTTCCAGAATCATACTTTTATTCTTAGGCATACATAATTTATTACTGACAAACGAATATATGGTGTACACATTCTGAAATGTACTTTTAAATGACAAATTCTATAATTATCTTTACAAATATCTATTCAATTTTCATCACTCATATTCTTTAGTTACTCTTTAAACTTCAAATTATTATGTATGCAAATGATTTTAAACTGCTTTATCTGATCGTGGTTATTCTTCAAGGGACATTCTTAATACATAGTATATATCGTATCCATTTTTCTTTTTTTTTTTTTTATTTATTTGATTGTTATCATTTGATATATTTTCTTGTTTTTATGTATCTTTAGAATTTACGCATTGAATATATTTTTATATATGCTGTGTAAATCATTTCAGTGTTTAAATACATTACTTTGTACTAAATATTTAGGTAAAATGTAGATTTTTGTATCAAGAAAATTAATATTTATAATTTACACTTTTTTTTTTAAATAACACCGGAATAACAATTTTCTTTTTATGGCTTTAACTTTCACCAAAACAAATCATCACTTCAGCGCGGACTTAACAAAACGCATCACGAGTACATTGCACAAAACGAATCAATACATTTAACATTGAAAAAAGCGCATAAAACATTGAGTTTTAAACAAAACGCATCACTACATTTCACACTTAAACAAACGCATCATTGCATTGTGCGCTAAACAAAACGCTTCAATACATTGTACATTAAACAACACGCATCAATCAGGGACAGTCTATGCTAATCTAGTCCAAGCCTTTGTAATTGAACATTTCCGCAAGGCATAATTGAAAGGCTTCAAAAATTCTAAGTTCTGTAAACAGTTAATTTATAATTATGACCATATCAATGGTAATTCATGTAAACACAGAAGTGCTGACTACTGGGCTGGTGATACCGTCGGGGAATAAAAACCTCCTCCAGCAGTGGTATCGACCCAGTGGTTGTAAATAAAGCTGCATTCATAACACATTATCATGAATGTCCGTTCAATCTTTCAATTGCAGTACACAGAACTTTTAAATTCATATCTTCATTTAGATTTCACCTTTTGTTAGTAAAACACAAAACACAAAGAATATTAATATAAGTTTTCTTAAAAGCAGCTAAAAATAGGAAATCAAGGTCAAATATAAATGAAGACTGACACCATGGCTAAAATTTACAAAAAAAAAAAAAAAAGACAAACTTATTGTTTACAAAAAACATAAACCCCCCAAAAAAAGATGGCAAATCCATGTTTTCTGGAAGGTGTGTAGTCTCTTCTCCAATAAGCAGGACGTGAACTGATGAAGTTGAAACATTGAACTTAACTCTTAGTATGCTAAAGATAATAAAGCCAACATTTTGTTTTGTGGTTATCTAACTTATTAAAACTTATTTTGAATCCACAGACGTACTTTAAAAAACATCTCTTATCTATATTTTATTTGAAATACACTTGCAAATGCATAATAAGTCTTAATTTTAGTAGCTATTACTGTAAATGTATAAGAAGCATGTCATAAAGAATTTCAAAAAGAATGTTGATTTTTGATGTATATTGATTACAAAAATTGGTAAAAATCATGTCCACATAAAAACTACAGCCTTTTCAGTGCAACAATTTTAGAGAGTTCAATACAGTCAGTTTTTATCAATTTCCCCTTTTTGAATTTACCGAGTTTGGTATTTTTGTTATACTTTTTTATAGTCCTGAGCATTGTAAATATTTTAGAAATGTTCATATTTTTCACATCTGAATTTTCAAGCACGCTATTGTCGCAAGACCTTTCAATATAAATATTGTGTTTGTGTGAATATAACGGGTTATAAGTCATGTCTGCTACAGGAAAGTTTTTTACAGGAATTAAAGATTTAGCTTTTCTTAAAAGCGTTTAGAAAAAGACTTCTCGATATTTCTGCATGTTGATGCATGTGCATTAAATGTTTATATCGCACGAGACAGTTTATTATGCTTACTTATTCCCTGAAGGCAAATGTTTCCCAATGGAATCATTGTCAACCACGGATGAATATTAAAATAACTCTTCAGTGTGGAGTATTTACTGATCCCCAAGGGGAAGTGCCATTTACATAATGCTTTACAACAATAACGCCAGAGGGGAATCACTTTGTATATACTTCTGTAAATTATGATGCTAAAGAGGGATCAATCTCTTTTTTACGTAATGGCTATATATTATGATGCCCAAAGGGAACCTTCATTTCTCAATTGGAATTTCCCCAAACAAAACACTTGTATTTAGTGACGCCTATTGGGAATCTACCTTTGCAGTTATACCCAATGGGAATCACTCTATATATATTATCTGTATATTATAATGCCAACAACGGCTATATGTAATGATGCCCAAAGAAAATATCTTTTTGCCAACTGGAAATTCTCCAAGCAAAACGCGTGTATTTATTGACGCCAACGGGAATCTCCTTTTACAATGATGCTCGAGTGGAATCATTTTATATATATGTATAATGTCTGTATATCATGATGCCATAGGAAGTAAATACGAGTATATGGTTGATTGCATGATTCTAGTCGCTTAACTTCCAGTCAGTTGCAATTGTTGCATAAAATTGAGAATGGAAATGGAGAATATGTGAAAGAGACAACAACCTGACCAAAGAGCAGATAACAGCCGAAGGCTACCAATGGGTCTTCAACTCAGCGAAAAAAATCCTGCACCCCGAGGTGGTCCTCAGCTGGCCCCTAAATAAAATTGTGTACTGGTTCAGTGAAAATGGATGTCTCACTAAACTCCAAAACATATAAAGGAATATATAGGACGAGAAAAAACAAGGACCAATATATAATCGGAGACATATTTGTAATTTATATGTCTCTGATATAATGTATTAATCCCAGGAACAAATTATTCATTAATAAAATAGGTTCTGCAAATTATAGTCATGCATTTCATATACATGTACTAACGAAAACCATTTCCTACCATATGGAAAATGTAATTGATGCCATTTCACACCATATAGACGATTTATATGTATGCAATTTCATCAACTTTATCAACTATCATAATCAATGAAATTACAAGAATGTTAACTTTCTCAAATTAACTTGATTTGATGTAATAATAAATTTGCTAAATATTTTAAACCAATAAGACTTCTAAAGATATTTTAAACTATTGTAAACAATTTATGCATAAAACCAATAAGACTTTTAATAGAACTTAAAAAACAGTAAAACTTCCCTTGGTCATGGAAAAGTTTCATTTACAAACAAATATATACAAGTATAATATAAAATCATAACAGTATAGAAAATTCGTAAGGGTTCCGCGGAACCCAGTGTCTCGCCTACTTTTGCTGTTAATCGCAGGCTCAACAAAAATGAGGAAAAAATTGATAAAAAAATATTCCTCTCTATACTATCTTTTGATTGTAAGTAGCTTCTGTCCAAGTTTGGTAAAATCCAGGATAGTTTATGAATCTAATGAATGTTTTAAAACTTAAACTGCAGACTGTATGTAATGTTAACTGGAAGAAAAACTAAGTCCATTTATAAGTAAAATACGGAAAAATGGAACAAAATTTTAACAAAATTTCCTTCTAGATACTAGCTTTTAATCATAAACAAGCTTCTGTCCAAGTCTGGTACAAATCCAGGATGGTTTAAGAAAGTTGTTAAAATTTCAAAACTTTAACCACAGAGTGAATGTAATGTTTCTTGGCAGAAAAACTAAGTCCATTTATAAGTAAAATACGGAAAAATGGAATTTTTTTACAAAATTTACTTCTGGATACTATCTTATGATCATAAAGAAGCTTCTTTCCAAGTTTGGTAGAAATCCAGGATAGTTTAAGAAAGTTATTAAAATTTCAAAACTTTAACCACAGAGTGAATGTAATGTTTCTTGGCAGAAAAACTAAGTCCATTTATAAGTAAAATACGGAAAAAATGGAATTTTCTTTTTACAAAATTTACTTTTGAATATTATCTTATGATCATAAAGAAGCTTCTGTCCAAGTTTGGTAGAAATCCAGGATAGTTTAAGAAAGTTATTAAAATTTCAAAAACTTTAACCACAGAGTGAAAATTTGTGGACGCCGCCGACGGAATGTAGGATCGCTATGTCTCGCTTTTTCGACAAAAGTAGAAGGCTCGACAAAAAAGAGAGATTGTGAAATACAGATTGGCAATATACTTCAAAAAGTTAAAATAAATTAAAAAAAATGTACAATTTATAATCAATTTTCATCAGGTTCCACAAAAAGGCTGTTATCTGACAAAGAAGGCTACAGCACAACAGTTAATAAAACTCCAAACAATTTTGTCTTATAAAGTTAAAAAGATTTTTTTAAAGTCAGTGGTCATGTGTTCCATTGTAAAACTTGATATATATTTAACTCTTGAATTTTTGTGCAGGAATGTATTTTCATTCCATCATTTTTCATAGTTATACTACATCATCTTACTCCATTTTAGGTAAAGTTTGGTGTAAAAATTGTTAATGCTGTCCTGCAAAGGTATAACTTTATGTAGATTCTATGATCCTAACACTTCTATTGCTGTGCAACAAAATGTCAGAATGTGTACCAAGACCTGAAAAGTGCCCTCTGAAATTATTTATTACTCCTACAAATGCTCATAGTACACCTGAAGTCCGAACTATGGCTCTCTCAAGTTGAATAGCAGCAATATCATGTATTGAATGCTTGTAACATTTCTCAACAATAACATCTGCATCCATCTAATTTCATTTCCTTTTCAATATTAATTTAGATATATATTTCAGAAAGGATTATGTCACTTAAAAACATAGCACAATACCTGAATAGTTATACTAAAATCTTACTATTCTACTATTAACATTTGACAATTTTAAAGTCTTAGAACAAAAAACATAATCAAATTGAAAAGAGAATACAATCAACTGGCTGTAATCAAGGAAAAGTGCAATTGCAGAGAGAAAAATAATCACAGATGTACATGCAAATAATATCTACAACTGTATAAATAATATAAATATAAACATAAACATAGATATAAGATAACAATGGACGGTTATTTTTATCTTATCACAACTAAATATCTCTGTTCATACATATTGTACCTGATTATTTACAAAACTGAATATCTATCTTCAATTGTTTTTTTTTTTCTGAGTTTATTTGTCAGTATAATATGTTTCAGAATGCAAACACTTGTGACAAAACTGAGAATTCAACAAAAAAAAAAACATCTATCTATCTAATCCTTAAAAACACAACTTAAGATACACATTAAAAATAAACTGTTCAAACATAGATATGTCTTGCATTTTTGACCTTTTCAAAAGCTAGCCATTATTGATGATGCAAATTTCAGAATAGGCACGCCCAAGTCCTGCTGCCATGAATCACATTGCGAGGAGACAATATACCTATTTTACACTTAATTTGATTGTGTATATACATTTATCTCTCTTTCCAGACAATTTGATTAAATAAATTAATGGGTTTTTTGCCGACTGCGGACCTAACTGCTGTTATAAATACAGCCTATAATACTCTGTTTTGCTGACTGCCGACCTGCTTACCTGTCTATATACCAATATATTAGAGCTACTATACTGGCTAGAATATATTTAAGTGTCCACTGTCAACCTGCCTACCAATATATTAAAGCTACCATACGGACTAGAATATATTTAAGTGAAGACTTCAGACCTGCCAAACTATCTACACAAAATGTATTAAACTGACAATTTTTCAAATAAGTGCAGACTGCTAACCTGCTGACCAATTTTTCTAAAATTATAATAGCTAACTTTAACTAGTGATGACTGCCGACCTGCTGTTCTATTAAATTTAAAAATTAAGACAAATACTTTCGGTTTTTAATAACTGCTGACCTTTTGACCTGCCCACCTAATAACTGTTATACTAAATATATTACATTTTCATGTCGACTGTCGACCTGTCTATCAATATATGAGCACTACTATACTGGTTAGAATACATTTAAGTGCTGACTACCAACCTTTTCACACAAAATGTGTTATATAGATAATTATATAAATAAGTGTCGACCTGTTGACCTGTTTTGTTAAATTGACTACCGTAAGACAATTACTTTCCTTTTTTAATATATGCTGAGTGCCGCCAACCTGCTGACCTTTCTATCAATATATAAGAGCCACCAAACTGAAATAATACATTACTGTGTTCAGATTAGTTAGCATATTCATTTTTAGTTTTTGTGTGAATGATTATTTTTTAAACTTTTCAGCATATGCATTTTTTATCATACCAGAACTATTTGTCTCTATGTCTTACTTCAGCCAACTTTATTGCATACTAATTTTAGTGTCATTTATTTTATGATAACTGTATGTCTTATTATTCACATATGTATAAATGAAACTGGAAAACAAAAAAGTTTAGAATTAAAAACAATATGGACCAGAAAAATTTGTTACTGGCCAAAACATCATTAGTTATTTTACACAGAAAAAATACATGTCACAAACACTCAATGGCATACACTCCTCATTAAACACTAATGAAATGTACATGTACTTGATTAAGTTTTTCTGTACTTTTTTTGGCATCATAAAATTTTTTGAACATTATTTTTCACAGCCTGCGGAACAAAACAAATGACTTTTTGAATAAAGCTAATGCTCTATTCATGTTACTCACTGAACTAAATTAATAAATACATGTTTAATTAAAGAACCTTTATGAGCACGCTCACATACCCCATGCCCCCACATTGTCACTGGACAAACAAAAGTCAACTAATAAAAATTTTCTTGTGGATATGCACATTTACACATTATGTCCTCATTAACTACAAAGTTTCATGAAATTCTCTTGTGTGGTTTCAGAGGAGTTGCGATAACAAACTGTTGCAGTAGTATATTTAGGCCAAAATTCTAAGTTCAAAGGGGCTCAACTCCTAGAAAAAAAATTGAAATCGTAATTTCCTGTCGATATGCACATCTACATAGTATGTCCTTTTTATCTACAAAGTTTCGTGAAATTGTGTTGTGTGGTTTCAGAGGAGTTGCGATGACAAAGTATATTTTGGCCAAAATTCTAAGTTAAAGGGGCATAACTCCTAGAAAAAAATTGAATCATAATTTCCTGTCGATATGCACATCTACATAGTATGTCCTTATTATCTACAAAGTTTCATGAAATTCTGTTGTGCGGTTTCAGAGGAGTTGCGATGACAAGAACAGGACTGACAGACGGACGGACAGACGGACAGGTGAAAAACATTTTACCCTCCGCAACTTTATTGCGTGGGGTATAATTATATAGTACTCAAAAAAACTTTTGCAACACTTTGTAGATAATGCTCAAAATAATTTGAAATTAACAGTATTGCTGTTATAAAGGATGTTGAGTTGATTACAGAAGAAAACAACATTATCGAAATCACTCATGAAAAGATTGGAAGAGTAGTTTGATAATTTAAAAATATACCTAGGTATGGTGTGGACAAAGAACAACATTAATATAGCATTACTGCAGACATGTTTAGGAGGATAATCACTCTTTTAGCAGATAAAATGAGCAAGTGCGAATCAATGATACAGGGTCCCTTAAGTTGCATACCGGTACCAATTTGTTTTAAATTGCAATTTCATATCTTAATCAAGAAATGATATCTGTTTCATGCTTTATCTTTATTTAAAGATAAAAGATAAAGCATGAAACAGATATCATCAGAAAAAATTATCAAGACTTGAAACTAAGATCTTGATTTGTCTCCAAAATTAATCTAAAAATGTTAATTTTGTGGCATTTTGTAAGTTGAAGCATAGGTATACTATTTTTGAATTGCTTATTGTTTTGAAAACAATTATATGACACTGAGGATTAAAAGTAGTTGGATGCGTCCTAATTCAATTTATAATTTACAGTTTGAAGCCAATCACAGATAAGTGTAACCTAAATTATTAATTGATTACAGAGATTATTGCACAGATTTATCAAGTAAAATATAGACCTTACTTGAATATATTTTTACATTTAGATTTAATGTTTTGTCTTTTCTTTAGGAAAATAAGATCTTGTTCATCCTTAATTTTTATCTTTCAGACATAATTTAATAAATGGTCTTATGTAGTGTAGATCAAATGAAATAGGCAAATGAATAAATCTATCATTTCTATGTATCAACATTTAATATATACACTTGTGCATTCAATAATAAAGTGAAGGATTGTGTATTGAGTTGTATAATTAAGGGTCTGTTTAATTATGTATTTCAATTCCATTCAATGTTTTATTAAAGTCTCATTTCTCAACAAGTACAATCGATATTTATAAATTATAAAACAATACTCAGAAAATAAGAGCCATTTTATACAGAAATTATAAGAGACTATTAAAATGTGTAGATATTCTACATTAAACAATATCAATAAAGTACTATCATACAATAAATAAAATTTCTACATCTTCTTAAAATTAAATAAAAGGTTTTGGCACACACCATGTATCATATTTACATCTGTGAATAAAACACTAATTTTTGGTTGTAAGACTAATGCTGATTAATAATTTGGTCATCATGATTGGCATTTAAGGAAGTGGGACATTCTAATCAAGGTCCCATCTTGTCTCTGATTGTTTGGTGATCATGGCAGTTGTCAATCATAAAGTGATGATACTGGTATTGTACCATTACTTTTACCTACGGTAATTAAAATGACAAAACTAAAGACAAACATATAAAAATAAGAAGATGTGGTATGATTGCCAATGAAACAACTCTCCATCAGAGACCAAATGACATAGAAGTTTGGAAGTTACTTGAATGAACTGCTCCAAAGATATAACCTGCATTTTTCACAGTTCATACAATGTATGTGCATATGTAAACAGACATGGGAATTATAGGAAACTATATTTCAGTGTGTATAGATTTAGTATCTAATCAGTGCTACTTCCTGTTTCCAAGACGGGTGCCTAAGAAAAGATCTGGAACAAAAAATTATGATAGAAATTTGTGGGGTTAAAATAAGTGCACCTCCCAATTTAAAAAAAATCTTTTTTGCAAGGGAAATGTAAGTTTCTGTTCATAATGTAATCAATTATGCCATCAGATTCACCAATTCGTCAATTGTGTGTGTTGTATGCATTTTCTAACTAGACCATGTGCAAAAAAATTGTTAAAATTGTGACTTTCAATTCAGACACCTTCCCTCAAATTTTGAAAACAGTGTAGCTTTCTGAAATTTGACCAAAATACATGTAGTACTTTTGAATACAAAATTAATTAAAGATTAAGAAAACACAAACTTGTAAGATAAATCAAGGTTTTGCTTTACTTTATTTTCAGTCAGAAGTTGTGTTGCTAAACTTTTTTTATTAGTATATTTTCAATAAGCTAATTACACAAGACATTTGTCCTATCAAAAGAAAGAAGTTGAAATATTTTTTGAACAGGTAATAAAATCTAAAATATTTCTAAATCTCCCCCAAAAAATGTACATTTATACATAGGAAATACCACATAAAAAGCTGTTTATATTGAACAATAATGCAAACAAAAATATCCTAATAGAAAATTTTAGAGATTTACCTGAGTTTTAAAATTATGTGATTTGGTATGTACAGGAAATGATATTTTCCTGCCTTTAAATTCTTCCAAAGATGTATACCTAGAAATGTATGTAACTTCCAATTAAAAAAAATTCACACAGGGTATATCATTAAGGTGTATGCACAGATTACGGGACGGATAAATGAGCACTTTTTTAAACTATTATTATAAATCAATTTCCTTGAATTCAAGCTTCATTTTTTGGTATTTGTCAATTTTTAAACATGATAAATGCATATTTCAATAAGTAAAGGCAAATATAATTTAGGTCAAAGTTCATGGAAGAATAAATTGCCCAACTTTTACTGCTGAATGTCCACCGATTGAAACAGCTGTAACTGTTACGTGGACTGGTAACCCTGTGGTAGCTGACACAGAGGCTGGTATGCCAAATGTTATACTGGTATTAATGGTTTCTTGCCACTGTATTATGTTTACACCTGCTTGAGCAGAGCCAGAAGACACTTCATAGAACAGGGCATCATCACTACTAAAGATGGTTTCCCAAGATACAACCACTTTGTTATCAATCCAGTTGAGGGCCAGGTTCTTTGAGTCTAAAAATAGATGCAATTTGTTTTAGTAAGGCTGAAATGATAATGATAAAAACAGTACAAACAAATATAAATACTCTAAAACATTCCTTCCTATTTAACATGTCATTATTTCAAGGACAAATAAATTCTTTGCTATATTGTTGAAATAACATTTAAAAATTTTTTACATTCACTTTGTTATCCATCCAAATGGGTGCCAGGTTCTTTGAGTCTAAAAATAGATTAGATTAAACTGATAAATATTAAAAAACAGTACAATTCAAAACATGTGAAATTTTTCTTAGAAAATAAAGTGGTAAGTAGACTGGTGCTTGGTGTATGATGAAATGGCGCATGGTAAAAGTTTAAAGTTTACGCCATTCAAAAGTTGTAGCCAAAGTATCTAATCCATGCTTTTAATTTTTTGGTTTAGAGTATTCTTGTTGAAGATAAATCCCAAAAAGGTGTCTCAGACACACCAAGTTAGCAAAGTGTTATTTTTATTCATCAGTCTTAAATTCTGGTGAAATTCCTTTAAAGACATGACAGAGCCATATAGCTAACTGCGTGGTATGGGTTTTGCTCATTGTTGAAGACAGTGAACTATAGTTGTTAAATGCTATTTCATTTGGTCTCTGGTGGAGAGTTGTCTCATAGGCAACCAGACCACATCTTATTTGTATATGAATTACTTAATCAATTAGATTTATATAAATGTAATGACAATAGCACTGATGTGGTAATGATCCCTACATGTCAAACCAGCTATGCAGGTAATATAAGTGCAATATGTTAACAGTTTCACTTACTATCAACTTTTGGTACCGTTGTATCTACTGTTGAATTTGCCTTCACTTTGTTGCTGATTTTAAACAGTTTATTGACAGCTTGAACAGAAAAGTCATATGATCCTTCTGTTAATGCCGTCTCCATAAAATGTGCGTACAGTACATCTTGAACATCAGCAAAGAACATCAACTCTGACAAGCCATCCTTGTTGTAAAATACCTAAAATGGAAACCTATCTATGTATCACCATAACTCTTTAATATTACACAAATCATCAAAATGATTTCTCACTAGAGTGCACCAACCATCAAATTTATTGCCACAATCAAAATGATTTCTCACATTAAGTGCAACAACCGCCAAAATTTTGGTGTCTGCTAAACATGTCTGAAAAACTTCAAAATTTGTATACCTTCTTTTGGTATGCATAGTGGGCATTTGTGTATTGTGCGCACCCCCTTTATGGTCCAAGAAACTTGAGAAAAAAAAGCTTCTTCTTCGTATAATACACATAGACATTCTCGAAAAAGTCACAGCTCCAAAATCGGTAAAATGTTGCTTGAGCGTGATTTTTTTCAGCAAGGAATTGAGGAAAAGTCATGATTAATATCATGGAATGAATTTATTGTAGCTGAATAAAGAATTTTAATAGTAATCTTCTTTTTATAACCCACAAGTTAATGTTTCTCGCTTATTTACAAACAGGAAGTCTAAACTGGAAGTTTTTTAAATGGTCACTGATGTCGGTGAATTCCGTACGGAATACGTAATTAATGCGAAATTGTATTATCTTGTATTATTTAATTTTATGTTATGAATTAGTGCTGAAATAAATTGTTAAAATATCATAATTTTTATAT
Source organism: Mytilus coruscus (assembly GCA_017311375.1). Taxonomy (NCBI): domain Eukaryota; kingdom Metazoa; phylum Mollusca; class Bivalvia; order Mytilida; family Mytilidae; genus Mytilus; species Mytilus coruscus. Next base: position 26,302,407 of record CM029597.1, on the reverse strand, counting down.
TATGTTTGTTGATTCTAGCTGTTAATCCGGATTATCACACCTCAATCAATGGGTCTAATCGATGTCAAAACAATCAATTACAGGTTCACCTTGTTCCTAATTAAATTCGTTCAGGTTACAATTATGGGATAATCATGTTTTCAATCATAATTTCTTGAACGGTTTTAAACAGTTGTTACTGTTTAAAAGTAACAAAGTAAAAACGTATTTATTAAAAAAAAAACTTCTCATAGACTAAATCATCACTTTACAATATTAAGTCACATGACTGGCGATCACCTGAAACATTAAAAAAAATGGTGGTTTATCTTTTCAAAACGAGCGTGCTTTATTCAATTTTCATACACTTATCTTCTACTCTCCATGATGAACACATACAAAACAGTAAGTTATGACCACAAGAAACACAGAGCCTAAATTAACCAACAACAAAAGCTTCATTGTGTCTTTATTAAGACATGGCAAACTTCCGGATTGCAAACAGATGGACAAATTTACACGATAAACGAACGTAACTACAGAGATATAAAATGTATTTAATTTGAATAAAACATGACATATCAAGTACAATAAGATACATATTACAAATATAACATGTAAAACATAACAAAAGTCGAGGTATTAGCGAAAAATTCCGTATTCTTCACTTCACCTGTTTTTTTCTTTGTCGGAGTTCGGACCTGAAAAAAGACTAAGAAAATGTTTGTGAGCATGTATAATGCGCACCCCTCTCACAAGAAACAGGACCCAGGGTATAAATGTGCGCACTATACATACCAAAAGACGGTAACCATTAAAACACATGGGAGAATACATTTAATTTTTTCAGAATATTTTGTTAGACTATTCATCCAAAAATATCATTAAAAAATAAATAAATCACTCGGTAATAACACTGCACAATCACAAGCTATTAGTTAGTAGTCTAGAATTAAGATATGATCTTCTTGTCTACCTTTCCCATTCACCCCAAAAAATAGCTAGAAATAAAATAGAAATGACAAGAGAAAGTTTTAGAGAGGTTAGGTTCACTGGGGTAAAGCTGATGACCGTAATTCGATTGACGGTCATCCCAAGATGGTGGACGCAGAATAAGATATGAATCAGTATTTTCTGTTAAAGTGTTTCTATGAAATTTTCTATATAAAGCATACATTGGAATGATATAAATTTATAAAAGGTTCACACAGAAATCACAAATTACTACCGAGAAATGTATATGAAACAGGTAAATCGATTTGAAAAAATCGCTAAGATGACAGTAATTCATCATCATTATTTTTTTCAAGATGACTGTAACATATAACAAGGATGACTGTGATTCCATAATCCGAGCAACAGATAATGTTGAGTTTGTCTCAATAGGGGCTCGGTTAGCAGATATAAATATGTTTAATCAATGTCTTTTTAACTTTTTGCCGTATTTTCAGTACATGACATGGATAGTAAATTGCATATTGCTAGTAAACAATGAAATATTGATAACAATGTTAAAATTTTAATACAAATTAACAAAGATACGTAAAAAATATATGATTAAACATATCTATATCCGCTAACCCAGCCCATGTGTATGTTTCCACAGGAAGCAGATTAAAAGCAAATTTTGTCTTTATGTATGAATAACATTTTTTTATACAATTTGACAAGGTTCCTCCTTGTAATACGCTATTGGTACAAGACTATTTCAAGTATCTAAGTGGAAGACTAAATTATAAATTTGGTAACATTTTGCATACCTATTTATATATATTATATATGCATTTAGACACCACTCCAGCTACCTTAATTTCATTTTTCCAGGTCTAAAAGCAAAAGGATCCATTTACCCTGTATTTGTTTTCATTCAAAAGGTCAACATCTAAAAGTTTCCCAATCCTAATGGAAATTAATTATCAAAGAGTACAAATTTGGTTAACGATGGTATTTTAATACATTTTTGTGATAAGTGCTAAAAATTTGCCAAATTTTTTCAAAAATTGCGGTTATGGGCTATCTTCAGACATTTGCAATTAGGTGATCTGTTTAGAAATAAAAGAGAGGTGAAAGATACCAAAGGAACATTCAAACTCATAATAAACTGACAACGCCATGGCTAAAAAAGAAAAAGACAAAGACAAATAAACAAACAATAGTACACAAAACACAACATAGAAAACTAAAGACTAAGCAACACGAACCCATGTACCAATACCGGAGGTGATCTTAGGTGCTCTGGAAGGGTAAGCAGACCCAGCTGCACATGTGGCCACAACATATTGCTCATGTTAGTACAAACCGGTGATACGTCTAATTCAGTAAGTTACATCTGGGGAAAGGGGACGGGATGGTTGTTACGACAAGGAACATATCCGTTGTCATCTGTGAAACGGATATTCCATAACAGTCAACCAAAAATAAGCAATCATATTGTTATAGCCTTAAGATGACAAATCAGGCCATGATACTATACTTGCATATGAAGGTAAAGATTGAAAGACTTTTTGAAAATGGCCTTGCTGTGATACCAATTCAAAGGAAGGTAGCACTATGTCTTTGCCCCGTGTAGAAACAGTAAAATAACCGAAGTCGTAGTTTCCTTAGGATCGCTCCTCTATTCTGACACCCCATTGGTCCGACACCCCATTAGTCCGACACCCTAATAGTCTAATACCCCATTATAGTCCAACACCCCAGTAGTCTGACATGTGTGCAGGCTCTAATTAAAATCTACTTCATAGAATCGATAAATGTTGTAATAGAACTATTGTCTACTTTCCCTTCTGAGTATAAAGAATTATATGAAAATAATGCAATGTATAACCTTGCAACATTTTGCTTTACTTCTATAGTTTATGATCTAGCTGCTTCATAAAAAACAATCCGCTAAAAAGTGAATTTAATTGATAGATTGCTGTTTACTTTAGTCCAGTAACAAATATTTCATGCATGTTCAGGACAAGAAAATGATTAATACCAGGGTATATTGGTGAGGACAGGATTCTGACTGGACGTGACTGCATATTAAATACCAATAACATTCATCCCTGTTTTGAATCACTGGTACCGTTACGTTGATCTTGATTGTGAATTACAGTCATCTTAGCGAATTTTTCACATCAAATTTCCTGTTTCATATACATTTCACGTAGTAATTTGTGATTTCCGTATGAACCTTTTATAAATTTATACCATACCAATGTATGCTTTATATAGAATATATCATAGAAACGAATTAAGGATATCAGCTTTACCCAAGTGAGGTTAAACATTTCAACTGTACCTTAAATCTTTCAACACCTATATCATCAGCAAATCCTGTCCACTTAAGTCTAATATTGTCTGTAACACCTTGATTATTGATTTGTGGAGTGTACTCTGTCATAGATAGAGGCATTGTTTCTACTACCGCTGTGGCTATAGATGGAGGCTTGTTAGATATCTTTACTCCATTGGCAGACATAGTAGAGATTAGTCCAGCATTATTTTCACAAGTCAAGGTGGTATAAATTGTTCTCCCTATCAGTACATTGTAAGGAAATTCTTTGTATGCAGACAAAGTTGTGATCACTGTGTATGGTAATAATTCAATTCCACCAGGCTGGTAACCTACAAAAAAAAAGATACATAAGCCAGTTTTTTTATAAATCTTAATTACACAGAAACTTGATGTTGACAAATGAATCATGAGTCAAGGTAAGATGAACATTGCAAAAAAGAAAATTACACCTTACAATCATTCCATACACTAGATATATGTATAGTTTTTACATATTAGGTATGGAATCTGAGAAACTAACCTAAGCACAAAAACATACATAACAATGAAACATTAAAATATATGATCAGTAAATCTAAACATATCAGATATAAGTTTTACTAAATTAATCCAAATATCCTACCCTAATGTCTTACCTATGATCAATTCTAGATCTTAATATACTAGATATTGGATCTACTATTGTATTCCAGAAATCTACTGCTTCCCTGATGTATAACCTTTGACCCATCTTAAGATATAAAATATTGAATCCACCATTTTCAGAAATCTACTTCTATACTTATGTCTTAAGTATAACTATTTTTAAGATATAAATATTGTATTCACCATATATCTACTGTTTACTTTTCTCACCTTTAACTAATTATTAACATATTAGATACTGGATCAAACAATTTTCATGATTTCTACTTCTTTTAAATGACTTATGTACAAGCCATTTTGGAAGATAATAAATATTGTATTAACCATATTCAGATATCTACAATTCACTAATCTCACCTTTAACTAATTATTAAGATAGATCGAAGTTTTGGATCCACTATATTATGCCAGATATCTACTTAAGATATTAGATATTGGATCAAACAATTTTCATGATATCAAATATTTAACTAATGTCTTATGTTTTAGCCATTTCAAAGTTAATAGATATCAGGCCAGGTTAGCTAATAATTAAGATATTAGATAGATATTGGATTCACTATATTCAAGATATCTACTGTATTACAGTCTTATCTATAGGACAAATATTTTGATCCACCATTTTCCCCCAGGTAAATACCACTTTAAAAATAGTCCATTCTCAGGACAGGAGATCAGAATCTAGATCCTCAATATCCAAGGTAGCTGATATTTAAGTAAAGTCTTACCTATAGCCCATTTACAAAACAGGATACCAGATTCTGGATCTTCGTAGTCCCAGTTTGCTACTACTTCATTAAATTCCCAAGCACCTTCATCTCCGCCTACAATTTTAATTGGTCTCCATTTAGAAAATGATTTTCTTAAATTCTGAATTCTGAATTTCTGTGTTGTATATTGTTGTCTTTGATTGTACATTTGTAATTTTAAGCAGTCATGGCAATGGACTCATGGGACTATTGGTTTTTGGTGTTTGGTTTTATTACTGTCCAATATTACTTATATCTTTTTCATGCATTTTTTTTTCTAAATGTTGAATCTTAAGTTTTTTTAAATACAAAACTCTTTCTAAATATCACTAACATCAATATCAGACAATGCTTAATTAATAGGTACAAAACATACAATATATCATAAAGAAAATCTCATCATTTATTTTTCTTGTGATGAAATGAAAAGATTTGCTCAACTTGAATAATGCTAACCATACACGCTACATTATATGATGGCAGGGGTTCAAATTAACATTTGGTACTGGAAGGTTCAGGACCTTTGACACTCCAAACTGAAAGGTCCACAACCTAAATTCCAGGTCCTACTTTTGCTTGGAATATTTCCTAACATAGTAAGATACAAGTAACAAAATTAATGTGCTACAAAATTAATGTGCTGTTGGTGTTAGGTCAACTTGTTTCCTTGTCACTCACTGTTGTATAAAATATTTAATAACACATTTTATAAATTCAGATAATCTTTTTTTTTTTGTTATTGAGGAGGGTGTTACCATGGGTGGGTGTGTTGTTTCAACTATTGGTAATTTATTACTACTTATACCATGTGTATATATGTCTCTGGTTTAAGTGTATCATATCTAGTTGCACTATTATAATGCATTAGTTCCTCTGTGAAAATAAGATAAGAAACTTCCAGATTTGTACTAGCCCTTCAAAATTGAGAAGACATTGCCTCTTGGAATTGTAGTAATACGTTTACACTATACAAAAATCTACATGTAATATCAATATTTATTAATGACAAAGAAAATTACTGTCACATTTTTTTGGATTTTGAGATGAAAATTTATGAACTAAAAGTAATTTTGAGTTTCTGTAAAAAAATATTTCCTACTTTTTCTTTCTTTTCAATATATCTTTTGTTTTTCAATTGTAGTGTTTATATTTTATCATCATAGATGTATTTTGTCAGCTGCCTGGAATTATTATTTTGTCATTGTATTTGATCGGCAAACCCGGATTTACCCTTATCCGCTCCGGAATCGGATCCGTTTTTCGTTATTTTCTTCATTTCCGGTTTATGGCATCCAATGTTTTTCAATGTTATTTTGTCAGTCAGATACGATTTTACTCGGATTTACACATTACTAGTTGGCAATTTTCGGTATAAAGCTAGCGGTTGAACAAAATGAACATCGCTGTCATGAAAAATAATGACGAAAATAAATTTTGAGATCGTTTGGAAATTTTTTTTTAAAAAGGTCGGCAAAGTTTATTTTTATTTTCTTTCAAACCGAAGGTCCGTCGGGCGTAGCTTGTAACTAAAACGAGAGTCCGACTGCAAAATGGAAGGTCGCGGACCTCGGACCACCGCTAATTTGAACCCTGGATGGTAAATACTTAAGAGTCTTTCTCCCTAACCTGCATCTTCAACAATTGCCACTTTTTTTGTAAAAATCATCATTAAAGGGGAATATCAATAATAAGAGTTAACTGAAAAATTCATTCATGTTGATGTATTTGTAGATCTTATCCTGCTGATCATTTTACTTTTTCAAAATTTCTATTTACTTTTACAATTTTAAAGATTATAGGCAAAAAACACAAAATAAATGGTATAAATTTTCACTAAAAGGCAATAACTCTAATATAGAGCTGACTGAAAATTTAGAACATGATGGCTTATTTGTAAACTTTGTCTTGCTGATCATTTTTGCTGTTTAAAGTTCCTACCTATCTATTATCATGATTATAGTTTTCAAGATAATAGGCAAAAATAAAAAAATTGAGAAAAATCATCACTAAAGGACAATGAGGAGTTGACCAAGGACTTTAATCTTACTGATTTATTTGTAGATCGTGTCTTGCTGATCATTTTTGCTATATAAAAATTCTATCTTATCTGATATAGTTTCAAGATAAGAAGCAAAAATATGAAAAATCGTCACTAAAGGACAATAACTTCAAAAAGGTGTCCACTAAAAAAATTTTGATCATGTTTGACTTATTTGTAGATCTAGATCTTGTCTTGTTGATCCTTTCAATGTATCAAGTTTCTATCTATATTAATTTTCAAGATAATGAGCAAAAATGAAGAAAAAGATTGGTAAAATTTGTTGTCTAAAAGAATACATTGGACAGTTTTGATGTTGATAGACATTAGGTAGATCTCATCATTCTGAACTTTTTTCCCTTGTTCAGTTTTTCTCCATCTTTAAAAGTTTTCATGATTGCATTTTACCCCATGTTCTATTTTTAGCCATGTTGGCCATGTTGATTGGCAGGCTGGGGTCATCAGATACATTCGTTATATAAGATACCCCAATGTTGATTGTGGCCAAATTCAGTTCCAATTGGAGCAGTAGTTTCAGAGGAGAAGATTTTTCAAAAAGTAAATGAACGTTGATGTTGACGACTACAATGGATGACATCCCAAAGTGATGAGAAATACTCACGTGGCCATTTGAGGAAAATTGGAGATACCTATCCAACAAAGATAAAGTATAAATTTGTTTTCTTCTTTCTTTATTTTTCAAAAGTATAAAACATAAAATGTATAAAACTTATAAATGGTATTGCTATATTTTGTTTACCCAATCCATCATTGACAAATTTGATGTCAGGTGGTGTCAGATCTACCAGTATTGGATCAGAGTAAGAAATTCCTCTCAGGTCTGCCCCATTTGTAGCTATAGCAGTGATATAAATATATGTGTTGTGTACCAGGGTCACATTGTTGTTAAACCCAAAGTTCATCAATCCAACACTTTTGAATGGCTGTATTTGTGTTCCTCCAGATGCATAACCTGAAAAATGGGAACAATAAAAACAAGAGGCTCTCAAGAGCCTGAATCTCTCACCTGTAATTTTTTGCTTAAATTTTTCATCAATGATTATTTTTCCTTTTCATTATATATTAATGAGTGGCTTAAAAATGCCATTTAAATGTTTTTTGTATCTGTAATATTTTCTTCAAAAGCAAATAAATGCATTTTACCCCTATGTTCCATTTTAGCCATAGTGGCTATGTTTCTCGATGTACAAGGAAATAAAATACAAAAACTCATTCAGTCCAAGTTCGGCTGAAATTGATTCAGCAGTTTCAAAGGAGAAGATTTTTTTAAAGTAAGCAAACTAGATGAACAAATTGTGAAAAATTGTCTTTCAAGGATAATAACTCCTAAAGGGGTCAATTGACAATTTTGGTCATATAAACTTATTTGTAGATCTTACTTTGCTGAACATTTTAGCTGTTTACAGTTTATCTATATCTATAATAATATTCAAGATAATAACCAAAAACTGCAAAATTTCCTTAAAATCATCAATTCAGGGGCAATAACCTAACAAGAGTGCACACGCTGAAATGTCTCGCCTGCTTTACTGACCATTAATTCTATGTTGATAGTCCTAAATATAAAGCTTTACTACAAGTATCACATAAACTTAACATGATCCAAGAAAATGAGGTCAAGGTCAGATAAACTAAACGGGAAATACATGTACACCTTAAAATCATTCGATACACCAAATATAGCTGACCTATTGCTTATAGTTTCTTAAGAAGCAAACTTAATCAGGAAAACTTAAATTGACAAATGAACCATGAAAATGAGGTCAAGGTCAGATGAACCATGCCAGACAGACATGTACACCTTACAATCAATCTATGCATTAAATATAGTTGACCCATGGCTTCCAAAACGGTCATATATTCCGGACTTGACCGAAATTTATATAAAAAGTCCGGCTGCTCTCAGCCTCAAACGGTCAAATATCATAGGTTTGCCACTTTTTGTTATTCAAGGCATTTTCATAAAATGGTCATTTCACTTTTTTTACCAACTATCGATCGGTAAAAATGTCGGTTTGGGCATTATAGTTTATAATTGTGGCAATCTATTTCACATGGATATTTCGGTCATATTTGGGTTTAATTAAACAGATCATGATGCAGCATATTTCATACTTTGAAGTGTCTCAGTTGGTCTAATCCTCTGGGTACATAAATGCAGGGCTTGGTACATCAATAAAAACTAGAAAAAACATTTGTTCTTTTATTTAAAAAAACAACAAGCTGTCAAACAATTATCCCTTCAAAAAGTAATAATGAAGCCATAAATCATTCACTGATTACTTGTCATTACCTTTGATGAGAAACCTTAGCTTGTCTTAATCAAAAGAATTGATGATGCATAACAATGGACATAAAGGTGATCAGGTAAACGAGGTCAAACATGTAAGCGTGTATGGAACAACATCCTATTTAATTACGCTTTGTAGATATTATTGTAAATCAGCATTCAGTTTTAAAAAAAAGTATCCTTGGATTTTAAAATAATTCTTCAAATAAGAATATTTATAAATGAATTCGAATTTGTACGATATTCATTATAAACACTGTACATCGTGTTAAATACTGGGGTATGCTAAAGGGTATTCAAAGTTATTTTCTTACATTTCAGCGGGTTGCATCTAATTAATTTAGTCTAAAAGTTTGATATTATAAGAAATACGTTAATAAATATGATTTGATGAAAAATTTGAAAAGGTTTTAAACGAATAATCGTTAGAACCACGTTGTTTGAACTAGTACACGTGTGCGCATGTGTCTATATTGTGCGCTGGAGGGAAATTTAATTATGCATCCTAATTCTTCAATAATGCTTAAATTATCATTGATACCTTTATCTAACATTTCGAGTATTTTCTTGAAGAAATAACTTGAAAAGGCTACTTAACTCAATCGTAAACTTACACGGATATTACGTATCCATCTCTGATCCGTGATTTACCATTGTCTAGTCAACATCCGGCATTAGGAAAATGTGATTTTAAAAACGAAAGTAAAGTTTTTGACAACGTTATTTTGCACAAATAAAGAGTCTAAGGCAGAATTAGTACGCTGATGTTGCACACTTCCAATGCTGCACTTTCAATTTAACACTTTACGTCAGAACATCGAATTTATATCAAAGTAAAGTTTAATATCGTTTTAATGTCAATCATTGGTCATATCATATATGATGGCCAACTGATTATCATAGTTGCCTTATTTACTAAGTCTAAAGGGATTTAAAATCGGGATAAGATATGAAATGTCCGGCTGGCTCAAAAAAATTTTGGTTACAGTATCTAAGAAACAAAATTAACCGTGAAAACTTAATACTGACCACTGAACCATAAAAATGAGGTCAAGGACAGATGACACCTGCCAGTTGGACATGTACACCTTACAATCATTCCATACACCAAATATAGTAGACCTATTGCTTATAGTATCTAATAAATGGACTTGACCACGAAAACTTAACCTTGTTCACTGATCCATGAAATGAGGTCGAGGTCAGATGAAAACTGTCTGACAGGCATGAGGACCTTGCAAGGTACACATATACTAAATATAGTTATCCTGTTACTCATAATAAGAGAGAAATTAACATTACAAAAAATTACAACTTTTTTTTCAAGTAGTCACTGAACCATGAAAATGAGGTCAAGGACCATGGACATATGACAGACAGAAACTTCATAACATAAGGCATCTATATACAAAGTATGAAGCATCCAGGTCTTCCACCTTCTAAAATATAAAGCTTTTAAGTAGTTAGTTAACGCTGCCGCCGCCGGATCACTTCCCTTATGTCGAGCTTTCTGCAACAAAAGTCGCAGGCTCGACAAAAATCAGAAACCCGATTTGGCTGATAATTTCAGGGCAGGTTGACCTTGACCTAATGAATACTTTAACTTTTTGTCAGATTTGCTCTAAATGCTCTAGTTTTTGAGATATAAGCCAAAAACTGCGTTTGACCCTTATGTTCTATTTTTAGCCATGGCGGCCATGTTTGTTGATGGATCAAAACTTCGGATAAAATTTAAAAACAAGATACCTTAAGGAACATTCAGTTAAGGTTTAGAAGTATTAGGCCCAGTAGTTTCAGAGGAGAAGATTTTTAAATGTTAGCAAATAAGATGAACAAATTGTGTAAAATTGTCTTTAAAGGGTATTAACTCCTTAAGGGGCCAATTGACAATTTCGGTTATGCTAACTTTTTTGTAGATCTTACTTCACTGAAAATTTTAGCTGTTTACAGTTTATCTTTATCTTCAATAATATATATTCAAGATAATGAACCACAAGAGTGCACACGCTGAAATGTCTCGCCTTCTTTACTAATCATTGATATTATGTTGATAGTCCTAAATATAAAGCTTTATTACAACTGTCACATAAACTTAACATTAACCAAGTAAACTAAACATTGACCAATGAACCATGAAAATGAGGTCAAGGTCAGATGAACCATGCTAGGCAGGCATGTACAGCTAACAATTCTTCCATACAACAAATATAGTTGACCTATTGCTTATAGTTAAAGAAAACAGACCAAAACACAAAACTTAACACTGAGCAATGAACCTTGAAAATGAGGTCAAGGTCAAATAAAACCTGCGTGACTGACATATAGATCATAAAATATTTCCATACACCAAATACAGTTGAACTATTGCATATAGTATTAGAAAAAAGACCAAAACTCAAAAACTTAACTTTGACCACTGAAGCATGAAAATGAGGTCAAGGTCAGATGACATCTGCCAGCTAGACATGTACACCTTACAATCATTCCATACACCAAATATAGTAGACTTATTGCATACAGTATAAGAAAAACAGACCAAAACACAAAAACTTAACTATAACCACTGAACCATGAAAATGAGGTCAAGGTCAGATGACACCTGCCAGTTGGACATGTACACCTTACAGTCCTTCCATACACTGAATATACTAGACCTATTGCTTATAGTATCTGAGATATGGACTTGACCACCAAAACTTAACCTTGTTCACTGATCCATGAAATGAGGTCGAGGTCAAGTGAAAACTGTCTGACGGGCATGAGGACCTTGCAAGATACACACATACCAAATATAGTTATCCTATTACTTATAATAGGAGAGAATTTAACATTACAAAAAATCTTAACTTTTTTTTCAAGTAGTGAATGAACCATGTAAATGAGGTTAAGGACATTGGACATGTGACTGACGGAAACTTCGTAACATGAGGCATCCATATACAAAGTATGAAGCATCCAGATCTTCCACCTTCTAAAATATAAAGCTTTTAAGAAGTTAGCTAACACCGCCGCCGCCGTAGCCGCCGCCGGATCACTATCCCTATGTCGAGCTTTCTGCGACAAAAGTCGCAGGCTCGACAAAAACTGCAAAATTTCCTTAAAATTACCAATTTACTGGCAGCAATCCAACAATTGGTTGTTCTGTTTGTCTGAAAATTTCAGGGCTGATAGATCTTGACCTATTGAATTTTTTTACCCCCATGTCAGATTTGCTCTAAATGCTTTAGTTTTTGAGATAAAAGCCAATAAACAACAGCGCCATGAGCGCATGATACACACGTCACTTTTTCAAGGAATAAAGTTCAATAACTTCACAATGTCATATCAGAAATTCATGAAAAAATAAAGGAAAGTTATCTCAATAGATATAAACCAGTCACCAAAGTTTCATGATAACTGCTCAAAGCATTGACCGAAAACTGAAAAATACCCCCTTTTTTATGAATACAATCACATAACTCCGAAACGTACAATCTAAAATTTATAAAAATCGAAAGGGAGCTTACGTCAATAGATATAAACAATTCACCAAAGTTTCATGAAAACTGCTGAAAGCATTTTTGAGTTATTGTCAGAAAACTGGAAAATCCCCCTTTTTTAATGAATTAAACCCCATAACGCGGAAACGTAAAATCTAAAATTTATAAAAATCGAAAGGGAGCTCATGGCAATAGATATTAATAATTTACCAGTTTCTTGCAAATTGGTGAAAGTGTTTTTGAGTTATTGTCCGAAAACTGGAAAATCCCCCTTTTTTTAATGAAAAAAAACCAAAAACTCAGAAACCTAAAATCTTAAATTTATAAAAAACGAAAGGGAGCTCATGTCAATAGATATAAACAATTTACAAAAGTTTCATGCAAATTGGTTGAAGTGTTTTTGAGTTATTGCCCGACATGTTGATGACGGACAGACGGACGGACAACGGTATACCATAATACGTCCCGTAAACGGGCATATAAAAACTTCATTTGACCCCTATGCTCTATTTTTAGCCATGGCGGCCATGTTTGTTGATGGATCAAAACTTCGGATACAATTTATAAACTAGATACCCTAAGGAACATTCAGTTAAAGTTTGAAGGTATTAGGCCCAGTAGTTTCAGAGGAGAAGATTCTTGAAATAGTATACACTGATGACGACGACGTTAGACGAGGGACGACGACAGACGCCAAGTGATGGCATAAGCTCACATGGGGCCCTTTGGGCCCTGGTGAGCTAACAAAAGTGGTGCAAATATAATAAACGGGCGTAAAAAAATTTAAAAAAACGAGTAACAATTAACTTAAAGTTGTTAAACATAAACCTCCCATATTAACATGAAATAATAAATCTAATACAGTTAATGTAGTGGATAATGCTATCATTATTGCCATTTAGGGATTGATTTTTAAGTTGTTAAGTTATATTGATTGATTGTTGGTTGCTTAACGTCCAGTGGCAAATATTTCATGCATATTCAGGACGATGTTAAGTTATAGCACAGACAAATATAATAAAAAAAATACAGTAAGTTGATTTACGAATACTTATACTTGTACCATGCACTTGTCAAATGTATCAATGTGAAACAATCCTATTGTTAGCAATGGCTGTCATGTTGCATATTGATAACAAATATACATGATATATGTCAATTGACAGAAAAATTGCTTACCTTGCCCGGGAAATAAAAAAAAAAAATATTTAAGTCATTTTGCCATCTGACTAAGTCATTTCACCATCTGACTCCCAAGTTCTAACTAAAAAAATAGAAAATTTCTTTAAAAAATTTGTATTAATTACTAACCTATTGCCCAGCTGTAATCTATGACTGGAGATTCTGGATCAGCAAAACTCCATGACCCATGTATAGAACTCCATTCATGTAAATATACCACATGACCAATCACATGACCACCTGATGATGCTGTTGTCAAATTCACCTTCTGTACAGATAGATTATCTATAAATATCCCTGTTGTCATGTCCATACTACCAATAGTGATATTAACCTGGTCATTTGTAGCTTTGAAATAGAAGGTGTGAGCATGCCAGGAAATTTCTGCCCTACTATTGGCCTCTCCATGTCCATCATGGCGATATGGTTTTGTATATATCAGAAAAACTTGTTTGTCATCACCAAGTTGTACGAAACCTTCCTTATTTGCTCCTACAGAATCTGTTATGGGTAAATGACTTGAGTAAAATGAAATCTTGTAAAAACATCCAGCCTTGATTTCAGTGAGTTTTTGATTAACATTTCCTCTGATGAACAGAAAAGACTGACCGTCTTTAGCTAAATTTACTTGAGATGATATAACAGCCATGCATGTTGATAAATCAGGTATCCAAGACAATGGGTGGTAACTACTAGAAATCAAACAAATATCTGTAGTACTAACATTTTCCCATGAGACTAGATCGCCACTTGTGTCCTCAAATGAAGGATTGTCAACAATGTTATCATCAATATGAATGAATTTTTCTGAAATAGGAGGTGTTTTATCCACTATGGCACCATCTGATGTAACAATAGGTGACGTTCTTCCTACATTATCTACAGCATAAACCTTATTGTATATTTTCGTACCTGTAATACAATTATAGATGTTGAATAATATTAATCTTAAATCAATCTTATGCAATAGAAATTTTAAGTTTGGAAAAACTTCATTGAAGTTTGAATGAAAATAACAGACATTGACATACCATAGTGATTTGGCTACTACAATTTCTTAATTCACTCAAGGTCAATTAACACCAAAAAAATAACACCAAGGTCAAATGAAAGAGATACATTTTCTTTTTTCGGAAGAAATCATATAAAGGTAAAGTAGTCATTTTTTTTTAACTTTTTATTTATCTGTCAAATTGAAGCTTTTAATGTATTTTTTTCAACTGTTTTCTATCTTCATAAGAAAGAGACCCCAATTTGAACTAGGAACTTATATTCATTAAAGACATGGATGTAAACATCAATAAGTTACCATTAGGCTCTCAACAATGACCATCATCCATATGTTATAGTCAGCTATAAAAGGTCGTGTCATGACAAAATATCAACAATTAGAACCAGAAACCCAACAGCCTGATTCATGCTAGAACAATAGACAACAAGAGTGCACACGCTGAAATGTCTCGCCTTCTTTACTAATCATTGATATTATGTTGATAGTCCTAAATATAAAGCTTTACTACAACTATTACATAAACTTAACATGATCCAAGAAAATGAGGTCAAGGTCATATAAACCAAACAAGAAATACATGTACACCTTACAATCATTCAATGCACTAAGTATAGTTGACCTATTGCTTATAGTTTCTAAGAAACAGACTTAACCAACAAACTAAACATTGACAAATGAACCATGAAATTAAGGTCAAGGGCAGATGAACCATACCAGGCAGACATGTACAGCTTACAATTCTTCCATACAACAAATATAGTTAACCTATTGCTTATAATTCAAGAAAAACAGACCAAAACACAAAAACTTAACACTGAACAATGAACCATGAAAATGAGGTCAAGGTCAAATAAAACCTGCCAGACTGACATGCACATCATTAAATATTTCCATACACCAAATATAGTTGACCTATTGCATATAGTATGAGAAAAAAAGACCAAATCTCAAAAACTTAATTTTGACCACTGAACCATGAAAATGAGGTCAAGGTCAGATGACACCTGCCAGAAAGACATGTACACCTTACAATCATTCCATACACCAAATATAGTAACCTATTGCATACAGTATAAGAAAAACAGACCAAAACACAAAAACTTAACTATAACCACTGAACCATGAAAATGAGGTCAAGGTCAGATGACACCTGCCAGTTGGACATGTACACCTTACAATCATTCCATACACCGAATATACTAGACCTATTGCTTATAGTATCTGAGATATGGACTTGACCACGAAAACTTAACCTTGTTCACTGATCCATGAAATAAGGTTGAGGTCAAGTGAAAACTGTCTGACGGGCATGAGGACCTTGCAAGATACGCACATACCAAATATAGTTATCATATTACTCATTATAAGAGAGAAATTAACTTTACAAAAAATTACAACTTTTTTTTCAAGTAGTCACTGAACCATGAAAATGAGGTCAAGGACAATGGACATGTGACAGACGGAAACTTCGTAACATGAGGCATCTATATAAAAAGTATGAAGCATCCAGGTCTTCCACCTTCCAAAATATTAAGCTTTAAAGAAGTAAGCTAACGCCGCCGCCGTAGCCGCCGCCTCCAGATCACTATCCCTATGTCGAGCTGGACAAAAATCAAATCTGACAGACAGCAAACAACAACAACCACTAAATGCAGACTCTTGACTTGGTACCTACACATAAAACTGTGATGTGGTTAAACATGTTTGCAAGTGCTCATCCCTTCAAAGTGACTGTTTCAAAATCTCTTCTATGCTCATTTATAAGTAGTGCATTTATTGCTTTAGGATAAGTGACCTACCATGAGGAATATCTGTTGATAGATTACGAGATACAGAAACATGAAGTCCAACATTAGTCCAAGGTAAAATATTGCATTCTGATTGATCATAATTTTTATGAACAAATGTTGTCACACCCACACACCATTGGTATGACTGAATACCAGACTCTGTGTCTATAAATCCATGCCAATGGGCTTCCAATATGTCCGAAGAGTTCTTATATTCTACATCCAGTCCACCTGTAATCAAAATAAACAAAACTCAAATTTACTTAGACAGCTAGAAATCTAAAGGCAATCTTATATACATGTACGAAGGATGGAACATTTTATAATTGAGATAGAGTCTTCTAAATTTCATACATATCAAATGCATATTTTTACGATTGACAGATTATGAGACTACCCCTCAGGTAAATATATACAATGAATATCTGTAGGCAATTCAGTATTAGAAGCTGAATTCTATAAGATACAGGTACATATATACAGAATACTGTAAATTTGGAAATTAATTTCCTATATTTTTATTATTTCGCAGCAAACATTTTGACACAATTGGTGTTGCTAAAATAAAAACTTGTATTTCAAATTTCGAAAGCATTATTTGTTATGAATAATTTCCTGAAATTGTAACAACTCATTTCCAAAATCTGATTATTGTTCATGAATCACAATAATAAATGTACTAAAACTAAAAAAAATTCTAAATTTTAACAGACATTTAATACTAGTAATTTAACCATAGAATGGCATTGTTTTAAAAGTAGGACTTCTATGAACCAAAAATTTGGTTCATATAAACATTTGTCCTTTTTAAATAACAAGAGGCTTTCAAGAGCCTGAATCTCTCACCTGTTATTTTTTGCTTCAATCTTTCATCAATGATTATTTTTGCTTTTCAATATATATTAATGAGTGGCTTAAAAATGTCATTTAAATGTTCTTTGTATCTGTCATATATATACTTCAATAGCAAATAAATGCATTTTACCCATATGTTCCATTTTAGCCATAGTGGCTATGTTTCTTGACATACAAGGAAATAAAATACAAAATTTATACTAGATTCATTTGAGAAGATTTTTTAAAGTTAGAAAACATAAACAAATTGTGTAAAATTGTCCTTAAAGGGCAATAACTCCTTATGGGGTCTTATTTGTAGATCTTACTTTGCTGAACAATTTTGCTTGTTCAATTTGTCTGAAAATTTGAGGGCTGATAGATCAGACCAATTGAACATAATTACCCCATTTCAGATTTGCTCTAAAAGCTTTAGTTTTTGAGATATAAGCCAAAAACTGCATGTTCTATTTCTAGCCATGGCGGCCATGTTTGTTGATGGATCAAAACTTCGGATACAATTTATAAACTAGATACCCTAAGGAACATTCAGTTAAAGTTTGAAGGTATTTGGCCCAGTAGTTTCAGAGGAGAAAATTTTTGAAATAGTTTACGACGACAGACGACGACGACAGACGACGACGACAGATGCCAAGTGATGGCATAAGCTCATGAGTTAAAAAGGAATCCTTCTATATATATTAAGTCCTCAGTTAACACATTACTAGATTAAACAACCATACAGAGAACTCCTTTAAAAATTATGCATTTAATGTAACCTCTCCTAATTTTTTTTTAATACCAATAGTTGAACTACTCTGATTTATAAACAAAAAAAAATATTATAAAGTGGACTGAAGGCTCATCACTCTATGAATATGTTTTATTTGTCATACATATAACTAGCATGGGGTGATCTAGTGATTACAAATATCCCCTCCTTCGGCATGTAAACCTTGAAATATTAAAAGTCCACTCTATCAAGATTAAACTTGTATATTTTGGTCCATTACATTGTGGTTATATTTAAAAAGGCTGTGTCAAGTTGAATAAGCTATCACCAAATACAACAGACAAAATCTCCAAATTGCTTCAATATTAAAATGTGAAATTGTGTTAAATTCTAAAAAGATTTTGTGATGTGTTACTCAAGTTTTCATCTGAAAACAAACAAACCTAATTTTTTACTATAATTAAGGGTATAACTATTGAACTGTAAATATCAAAACCTGAAACTTTTCCTTTGACCAACATAAAAGCATATGTAAAATGACAATTCAACATCAGCTCTGTAGAGCTTTTTACTGTCACAAACAGACGCATTAATGCTGTAAGTCTGAGTATCCACAAACACCTAAAAATGTGGATAGTATTGACCAATCTCGAGTTGTATTTCATAAATGAAACTGGTTGACC
Source organism: Mytilus coruscus (assembly GCA_017311375.1). Classification (NCBI taxonomy): domain Eukaryota; kingdom Metazoa; phylum Mollusca; class Bivalvia; order Mytilida; family Mytilidae; genus Mytilus; species Mytilus coruscus. The sequence goes on along the minus strand of CM029597.1, from coordinate 26,283,692 downwards.
CAAGGTCAATTGGCATAAATGAGATCATCGAATAATTGGTTCTTACTGTGACATAATAACATAAGCATTATAACGTAGGAAATGAATGAGAAAATACATGGATTTGAAAATTGTCTATAAGAACCATGAACTTACCTAATCCATCATATACTATCCCAGCTGATGGGTCTACATGATCTATAACAAATCCATCTGACGTGGATGTAGTGTGAACACCAGCATAGTTATAAGCTATGACATTAGAATAATATTTTATTCCCGGCGATAAGTTGACTCTAGACATGTTGAATCCTTCTGCTGTCCCATCTAAATCTGTAGGTATGGTCATAATGTCATATCCTTAAAGAAAAGACAGAATTATTATTTGAGAGAAAACTAAATTTTAAAAATTTTACAATATGTTAAGCACATTTCTGATCGAATTTGAAACCCAAGGAGCAATTACACTGAGGAAGTAAATCAGGATCTAATTACAATGATTTCTGGAAGATACAGTAAAAGAAACCTACATACATGACATAAGAATGTTGTCTAAAAAATCAAGATGTGTAATATTCATATTGATAAATACCAGCAGGTTAAATCAGTGTTTCTATTATAATCTCTATTTAAGTTGTAGTATCGGAAAAACTTTGATAAGATATATTATGCTTATATGCTTGTCTTGAGAATAAGACAGTAGCCAGTAAATTCATATACTGTAAATTCAGAAATTATATTGCATGCATTTATTATTGCGATTTTTTAAGAATGGACAAAATAGCCAGACTTATTATTGCGACTTTAAGGAAAATCTGCATTAAGATATATGTATCAAATATCAGAATGAGAGTTCTTGTTAGTTGCATTATTCACATAAATAAAAACCTTGCAATAATTTCTGAATTTTCAGTATGTCTAAATATATGTCCAAGACTAAACTAGTTCATATCATCATGATCATTGAAACATTTGTCTGACAACATTGAATCTATATAGACATGTTTCAGACCTGCCAACTTTTGAAAATATCCATGGGGGATTTTGTGCACGACCAGATTTTTAAGGGTTACAATTTTTGCGGGGTTTCTGTGTGCACTGTTTTTTACTCTTGAAATAGTCTCATATTCTTTTGGTATACAGATGATGAACTTATAAGCCTTGATTTCTTTTATTTGCATGATTCCTGTACTTATTAATTGGCAAAAAAACTTAACAGAGAAAAATGGCATTCAAAAATAAAGGATACAAAGTGAAGACAGTTTTTGTCTGTTAGTTAATTACAATTTTATCATGAAACTACGGTAAACCTTGCAAATTGTGATTGTATGATAAATTTATTAAAATTGAAATGCTGATTCTGTTTACAAATTAATTAATTTTGAGGACTGTTATGATCCATCAGGTAATCCGATTACATGTAACAACAAATTATGACACCTGTTGTGACTGTTGATTAGTGTAGGGTTGTTAACTTGTCATAAATATGTCACCAGGTAAAATTATAGATTTATAGAAATTGATCAGAAAAACTTCAAAATCAGTAGGTATATTTTGTGAAAATTGGGATTTTGACTTGTTTTACGATCCCGATATCAGGATTCAAGTTGAGACTTGAAAATCGGGATGATACCGCCAAAATCGGGATAGTTGGCAGGTCTGAAGTTTACTGCGACACATATAGTAAAAAACAGGGGCGAATCCAGCCATTTTTAATAGGGGGTTCCCAACCCAGGAGAAATGGGGGTTCCAACTTTATGTCCCCATTCAAATGCATTGATCGTCCAAAAAAAAGGGGGTTCCAACCCCCGAACCCTCCCCCTGCATCCGCCACTGTAAAAGGTGCTTATTGATAGTCTATATCATCGATATCAAAACTACCTGCCTTGGACATACCCAAGAAAGTTCTACTGATAATTATTGGATGCAAGATGGGCTAATCAAAGTCTTTATATACTTACCACCAGGAAATGAACTAATATAAAGTTTGTATTCCTTAATTGTGGCTGCAGCCTTCAGAAATTTGTTCTTCCACATAAATGTTATAGGTCGCCCTATTCTCATATAGTCATCATCCTTTACATAGGTATTCAAAACTTTTTCTATCACCTTTATATGAAAGTAGAAATTGATTCCATTGATGAAATTAATGACATGAGGAAGTCAATGGGATAGATGTTTCTGTTCTTAGCGTTCATCATGATTCATTATTTACACGATTTTAAAAATAGTACTTTTTTCAACAAATTAAATCAATTGACTAAGCAACAAGTGATATTAAAATTGTAAAAAGTGTATATAGACTCAATTTCACCTATTCCTTATAATCAAGTGAAAATTGATGAAAATCAGTTGAAACAACCAAACTTAAGATTAGAATGGTACAATCATCTGAGATGAAATTCAATATACAGTTGCATAAGCTATATATTGAAAGCATATTTTATGATCCCACCCAACATTTCTTAATTTTTTATGATGATTGATGTATTGTTATATAATGCAGTAATAGTTTAGTTATTTGATGGAGGACTACTGTTTTTTTCTCTCTCTAGCTTTTATTAGTTTGTCTTAGTTATGATTATACTAATTACCTTAATTGGAATTTAATTTTGGCCAAACTGGAGTTATTTTTCCTTTAGATTAATATCTATCAAACGTTCTAATTAGCATCTGTATCCCTTGGGTTTATCCAACTTTGATGTGTGAGGGAAATAAGACATTACACTTAAAGTGTTGGCAGGGAGGCTCATAAGATGCAAGATAAATTGCTTGATTTGAGATGAAAAACAGCAATAAAAGCGCTGCTCCTTTGTGATTTGTGCGTTTTTTCTGTGTACCGGTATATACTTTTTTTGTGTCATGGATGGAAACCTATATCTGTTGTTCTTCTATTAAGTACCTTTGACTGATTAAGGAAATATTTTTTGCCCTTGGGTAGGGTAACTCATGTGTGGGTGAACATCATACATGATATTAAAAGCATAGTCATCAAATGTAATATAACAACAAACAAGAATGTGTCCATAGTACACGGATGCCCCATTGGCACTATCATTTTCTATGTTCAGTGGACCGTGAAAATGGGGTCTAAACTCCAATTTGGCATTAAAATTAGAAAGATCATATCATAGGGAACATGTGTACTAAGTTTCAAGTTGATTGGACTTCAACTTCATCAAAAACTACCTTGACCAAAAACTTTAACCTGAAGCGGGACAGACTGACTGACGGACGGACAGACAGACTAACAAACGAATGAACGAACGGACGCACAGACCAGAAAACATAATGCCCATAAATGGGGCATAAAAATGTGAAGTACTCACAGCAGTTCCTCTGACTGTTGCTAAAGCTGGCATTTGTGTCATCACAACGATACCATCCGTCTTAAATACAGCATATGTGTCTGATGTGTACCATATCCTTACAAACACAGAATATTTCATTGTGTTTTCTAACAACTGTTGACCTGAGGATATAAGAATGTAACATTTAATTAGATTGGTCAAGGAGGTGGGTGTTTAGTCAATATTTATAGAACAGATACTGAAAGCATTGTAAAATAAAAACAATTTCAGTGTTTTTCTTTTTTTATTTCTTACAATTTTTGTTTAATAATTTACAAATGATTCAACATTTCAGGATGACTTATAATCAACACCTGCTTTAATTCATTGTGGGACTTTTTTTTTTTTTTAGATTTTGTTATTTGTGTCAGTGACATTCTTATACACAGCATGTTAACAGAAAAATCATTCTTTCTTCATAATGTAATAAGGAGCATGCACCACTTGATAAAAAATATTTTAGCTAATACCTTAAAAAATGTTACCCATAAAATGTTCATGGCAAAGGCAGAAAGATGGGAAAAGAAGAACTCACTATAACAGTGCAGTTTTCAGTCATGAAAAAACACTTTTACATACTTCAGAAATTATGAATCATTTGAAAAAATGTCCTGTGTAGTGTGTTATATTCTAGATCTGTTGGTGTGGTGTATTCTCTGTACACGTTTAGAGATAGCAAGGTATTGTCACAAAACAGACTTGTATAACATACCAATATTCAATCAAATTTCTAAATTTACAATAAAGTAAACACCATATAATGCCTACCTGGTCCAACAGTGAAGATTGCATCCATTAGCTGACCAGCATCCTGCCAAACCTTCTCCTCAAGTGGGTCATAAATACCAATCGGTGTTGTATCATCTGTGTAACCCACACTCCATTCATACCTGTAAGGTAAAAAGAGCAAGAATTTAAATGTCTGATTGGTGATCAAAAGAAAGTGAGGAATCAATGAGGTAGCAATGTATACAACACAAATTATCAATATCAGAAAAAAATAAGGTTCTACAGTAACATTTACCTCAAGTGTCCTCATCATATGAAATACTCAAAAGCGTCAAAGAGCTTTTACACTGCTTAAGTATAATTCTACTGTAGAATAAAACTTAAACAGTTTAGAATTTTTTTAATAAGACAACTACTGTGGATTAGTATAAGTTGTATACCAATTTTCGTGGATTTTGAGGGTACAGGTGAATCACGAAGAATACAAATTAAATGTTCAACCAATGACAAATTTTCTGTAGGCTTGTATGCAGGTTTCGGTAAAACCATGAAATTAATTATCCATGATCATGCAAGTTTTCCTTAATCCACGAAAATTGGTACCCATGAAAATAAATGAATCCACAGTTTCTACCAGATTCCAAAAGATATTTAGGTATTGGAAACTTAGAATTCAAGATGTATCTTATTACAGTGATTGATGGCTGTCTAACATTGAGTTAGACAAACTTACCATAAGGGTTTAGAGGGGAACTGTTGAGATATAATCCATGAAGCTCTCAGCACACTGTCGGATGCTGTTACATTTAGTTGGACAAACTTACCATAAGGGTTTAGAGGGGAACTGTTGAGATATAATTCATGAAGCTCTCAGCACACTGTCGGATGCTGTTACATTTAGTTGGACAAACTTACCATAATGGTTTAGAGGGGAACTGTTGAGATATTATCCATGAAGCTCTCATCACACTGTCGGATGCTGTTACATTGAGTTGGACAAACTTACCATAAGGGTTTAGAGGGGAACTGTTGAGATATAATCCATGAAGCTCTCAGCACACTGTCGGATGCTGTTACATTGAGTTGGACAAACTTACCATAAGGGTTTAGAGGGGTACTGTTGAGATATAATCCATGAAGCTCTCAGCACACTGTCGGATGCTGTTACATTGAGTTGGACAAACTTACCATAAGGGTTTAGAGGGGAACTGTTGAGATATAATCCATGAAGCTCTCAGCACACTGTCGGATGCTGTTACATTTAGTTGGACAAACTTACCATAAGGGTTTAGAGGAACTGTTGAGATATAATCTATGAAGCTCTCAGCACACTGTCGGATGCTGTTACATTTAGTTGGACAAACTTACCATAATGGTTTAGAGGAACTGTTGAGATATAATCCATGAAGCTCTCAGCACACTGTCGGATGCTGTTACATTGAGTTGGACAAACTTACCATAAGGGTTTAGAGGGGTACTGTTGAGATATAATCCATGAAGCTCTCAGCACACTGTCGGATGCTGTTACATTGAGTTGGACAAACTTACCATAAGGGTTTAGAGGGGAACTGTTGAGATATAATCCATGAAGCTCTCAGCACACTGTCGGATGCTGTTACATTTAGTTGGACAAACTTACCATAAGGGTTTAGAGGGGAACTGTTGAGATATAATCCATGAAGCTCTCAGCACACTGTCGGATGCTGTTACATTTAGTTGGACAAACTTACCATAATGGTTTAGAGGGGAACTGTTGAGATATAATCAATGAAGCTCTCATCACACTGTCGGATGCTGTTACATTGAGTTGGACAAACTTACCATAAGGGTTTAGAGGGGAACTGTTGAGATATAATCTATGAAGCTCTCAGCACACTGTCGGATGCTGTTACATTTAGTTGGACAAACTTACCATAAGGGTTTAGAGGGGAACTGTTGAGATATAATCCATGAAGCTCTCAGCACACTGTTGGATGCTGTTACATTGAGTTGGACAAACTTACCATAAGGGTTTAGAGGGGAACTGTTGAGATATAATCCATGAAGCTCTCAGCACACTGTCGGATGCTGTTACATTGAGTTGGACAAACTTACCATAAGGGTTTAGAGGGGAACTGTTGAGATATAATCCATGAAGCTCTCAGCACACTGTCGGATGCTGTTACATTTAGTTGGACAAACTTACCATAATGGTTTAGAGGAACTGTTGAGATATAATCCATGAAGCTCTCAGCACACTGTCGGATGTTGTTACATTGAGTTGGACAAACTTACCATAAGGGTTTAGAGGGGTACTGTTGAGATATAATCCATGAAGCTCACAGCACACTGTCGGATGCTGTTACATTGAGTTGGACAAACTTACCATAAGGGTTTAGAGGGGAACTGTTGAGATATAATCCATGAAGCTCTCAGCACACTGTCGGATGCTGTTACATTTAGTTGGACAAACTTACCATAATGGTTTAGAGGGAAACTGTTGAGATATAATCCATGAAGCTCTCATCACACTGTCGGATGCTGTTACATTGAGTTGGACAAACTTACCATAAGGGTTTAGAGGGGAACTGTTGAGATATAATCTATGAAGCTCTCAGCACACTGTCGGATGCTGTTACATTTAGTTGGACAAACTTACCATAAGGGTTTAGAGGGGAACTGTTGAGATATAATCCATGAAGCTCTCAGCACACTGTTGGATGCTGTTACATTGAGTTGGACAAACTTACCATAAGGGTTTAGAGGGGAACTGTTGAGATATAATCCATGAAGCTCTCAGCACACTGTCAGATGCTGTTACAGCTTGGTCATCCGTGGTATAACCATTTGTGTCCTTAACTAACAATAATGTGTACTGTGTACTAGAAAATACACCTGAAAAATATAGTGTTCAAGAAAATGCAGTGTGTTCTTTGTACCAAAAATGTCTAAAAAATACACTATATATATAATGAAAAGACACATAAGAAAGTGAAATAGAACTATTTATGTGCAGCTTTTGTTATAAATTGTTAACATTTACAACCTAAATAGGCAAAAGTAGAGATGTTGATGAAATTTGACAAAATTGTCTGGATTTCTACCAAATTTAGGCCTGGGAAACAGAGTGCAGGCTTCAACAAACTTAATATTCAAATCAAATATGTAAAATGTTATAACATACATTATGTTAAAAGATCTTTCTTGTAGACCCATGCACTCTATGTTTCTAGTCTAAAAAATCAATGGAAATTTACGTTTTTTTTGCATGGAAAATCAATGGAATGTGTGCTATTTGTGATGGCATGAAAAGAAGGCAAATACGAACATTTTCAACAAAAAAAGTATATTTCCTGCCTTGTCATTGTTTTAAGTATGATTCCTTGTAATCTTGGTCAATAAATCCTAATTTGAAAATTTAGCTAGAAATAGGAGCCATTTTAGGGCCTTATCGCACCTAATCCTTTCATCTGAAATCTGTTTAAAAACGACTAAACCTTGATAAAAACTTCCCAATTCATTTGCAATAAGCCAAGAACACTACACATATTCAGAAATTTTAATATAAATTAGATTCCCTTTTTCAGGCTTGTTTTTTTTCTTGAAGAATTTAAGATTAAAGTGACTAATCATACTTACTATCTGATACATCAGTACAGTTACCAAGATCTGGATTAAATGGACATTTCTGGTCTTGTGGAGAACAAACACAATGGCCTTCACAAGATAATGCATCACATCTTCTCACCAAGTCCAGGTAGCTCGGTGGAGTCTTTTTAAAAGCTGAATGAATCATGTGACTTCTTAAACCAACCTGTATAAATCATATTTCAGGTGTAAGTCGGTCTTTTATTGTTTATCTCTATTCAAATATTAGCACAAATCACACAGAAAACGATATGAAATAAACTATAACTAATTGTTTAAAGATATTACAACATAAACCTACATTAAATTGTAGTAGAAAATATGCCATTTTATAATACACAATGTATTCCAACTAGTGATTTTATTGTAAATGGTTTAATTCAACATTTCTGGATAATATTTCCAGAAGAAATGTTTTACAGTGTTTTGACATGATTTGAGGGATTTATAACCTTAGTTCTAAGGCAATTAAATAATTAATAAACTGGAGATTTATAGACAAAATATACCCTTCAAGTCATGCCAATACAGAAGCTCTGGCTCTAACTTACCTTATTAACAGCCCACAGTGTGATATATACTTCATCATATTGAGTCAATGCAACAGTCTCTATTTTATGCAGTTGAACTTTGCCCTCATCACCATGGTCTGTGTTGCTATCTACATGGATATACTTGGTTTTAAGATCCTGCCAAACAAAAGTGTTTGTTATATTATTAAAGTCATAAAGCATTGTTGTTCCTGTCTTTTTGTTTATTTTTATGAAATAAATTAATTGGGTTACTTTCTGATATTTGGTTATCTTTGATACCATGGATTGATTTATTATTTTCATGGGTACCAATTTTTGTGGATTGAAGAAAAATTATACTTTTGCTGAAACTTGAGGACATGGCTTTGCCAAAGTTTCCATACAAGCCTATAGTAAATTCATAATTCATTGAACATTTAAATTTTCTTCTACCAACAAAATTCACACAAAATGTTATCCAACAACTAATAATGAATTCACAGTATGTCACAACTTGTCAGTCGCAAAAAAAAAGATCAAGGTGACTGTCCATAAAGTCTTATAGAATGTGTAATTTATGATGCCTATTCAAAACCTCCTTGATATGTATCTAGTTAAAAAAGCAAAATTAAGTCATAAATCCAACTCTTACAAATGCTGATGAATTATATATTGCCAGCTGCTATTTCTTTTTCAAAGGTCATGAACTCTAAAAACTTGCCTTATAGTCAGATCATATAAACTTGCCTTAGAGTCAGATCATAAAAACTTGCTGTAGAGTCAGATCATAAAAACTTGCTTTATAGTCAGATCATAAAAACTTGCCTTATTTAAATTCTTCTCCATGTAAGAGGTTCCTACAGTGACCATATAATGATCAATCTGTGAATGTATATCACTGAACCCTAGCCAGGCAAGATACACAGCATTACTTCCATAGGTCATCCATCCATGTTCATTTCTGGAGAGATCTGGATCAGAAGCATGGTCAGTACTTACAGCAAACATTCCTGAAATATACAGAAGATTCACTGAAACATATGTTCAGCAAGATCTGGGTACAATGAATGGCTCACAGCAAACATTCCTGAAATAAACAGAAGATTCACTGAAACATATGTTCAGCAAGATCTGGGTACAATGAATGGCTCACAGCAAACATTCCTGAAATATACAGAAGATTCACTGAAACATATGTTCAGCAAGATCTGGGTACAATGAATGGCTCACAGCAAACATTCCTGAAATAAACAGAAGATTCACTGAAACATATGTTCAGCAAGATCTGATTAAAATGAATGGCTCACAGCAAACATTCCTGCAATAAACAGGAGATTCACTGCAATATATTATGGGAAGATCTGGGTACATTGAATGGCTCGCAGCAAACATTAGTACATATATAAAACTCCAGGCTAGAAGATTACAAATACTCCCTGTGATGTATCTGATAAACACAAATCGACACTGCAACAAAATGGTATCCCCCTCCTCTCCCGAAATCCATTGACACAAATCTCTGGGAAGTGAAGTGTTATCTACAAACATTCCCTGTGATGTATCTGATAAACATGAATCAATACTGCAACAAAATGGTATTCTCCTCCCCTCACACAATCCATTGACACAAATTTCTGGGTGGTGAAGTGTTATCTACAAACATTCCTTGTGATGTATCTGATAAACATACATCTATATTGTAACAAAATGATATCCCCCTCCCCTCCATCAGTTGGTTGATACAAATCTCTGGGTGATGGAGTGCTATCTACAAATTTTTCCTGAGATGTAGCTGAGATACAGATATCTACACTGTTAGAATGTACCTGTCCCTTACCTCTCCTTCTATCCAAAGGAACAAATCTCTCGATGGTGGAGTGCTATCTACAAACATTCTCTTTCAATAAACATACACCTATACTGTAACAAAATGACATCCCCCACCCCTCCCTCAGTCTATAGATACATACTTCTGGATGGTGGAGTGCTATCTACAAATATTCTCTTTCAATAAACATATATCTATACTGTAACAAAATGACATCCTCCACCCCTCCCTCAGTCTATAGATACATACCTCTGGATGGTGGAGTGCTATCTACAAATATTCTCTTTCAATAAACATACATCAATGTTGTAACAGAATGACATCCCCCACCCCTCCCACAGTCTATAGATACATACCTCTGGATGGTGGAGTGCTGTCTACAAACATTCCCAGTGATGTATCTGAGATACAGATATCTGCACTGTTACAGGTAATCAAAGTCACATAGTATGTCACTCCATCATGTAGATCTAAACCAGTGAATACATAGGACCTGGCAATACCATTGACCTAGGAGAGATGAATGACGAAAATCCTTAGAGCAAATAAACATTATAAATATAAAGATCACTGTTAGTAATATTGATGCATTCAAAAGTTGAAAACTTTAATCAGGCATGTTTGATGATTGTCTGTAATAATAAGAAGATTTGGTATAATTGCCCATGAGACTCCAAATGAAGTGGATGTAAGCAACTTTAAGTCACTTTCAACAATGAGAAAAAATAATACCGTATAGTAAGGTATAAAAAGCCCCTGTTGTACATTGTTCATTTGTTATGAAAGCAGTAGGATCTCGAAAGGGCTAAAATTGGCCTTAAGATTTTAACGGTTTTTAATTCAGGCCAAAGTTTTTCAAATTTCACATAGAAATTGATTTGATATTACTGTTAATACAAAATAACTTCTTTTTGGCATCTCACATTATAAATGAAGAAGTTAAAACCTCTTAAGTATGCATTATTTGTGTTGTACGGTCATTTTTGGTACAATTTTTCCATAATTACATAATTAACTTTGGCCACCATCCCCAATACAGATTTTTTTTGTGTCTAGGGATTCAATCTTAACCATGACACAGAATATTTTGGATCATAGGTTAATTGTGGCCAAAGTTTTCCTAAAACTTTAACGTCTGCAAAATGCACTAAATTTTCGAAATTTTGACAATATCTCCAAAATGTGCTGACTATGGAACCTATAATGTACTATTATGAAGAAATTTGTTTTACTTAACATAAGGCATTTGGAATAGACCAATTAAAGAACCAGATTGTGGCCTTTTTGGTATTTTGTGATAAAGTCAAAGTTCAAGGCCACATTTGTCAATAGTGAACCTTGTCCTTTAATAGTGTCACAACCAAACAAGAGAGAACATTGAGCTAACTTACTAGCTGTGAAGATAGCATGAATTCTCCTCCAATATGAGATTTGATTGACAAGTATTGTCTCTTTATAAATGATTCTGCATCCTCAACTTCCCATTCAACTTTCATCGTTGTCCTATATATTTGTGTCAATTCATTGATTCCAAAGTCGTTTGCAAAGGTTGGTGTTTTTGACAGAACAGGTGGCGTATCATCCACACTAAAGCCACTTGATGATGATTCTGCCCATAGACCTGGAAGTAAAACACAAACTGTTTTAAATCTGATTTACATTACATGTTCTGCTTTATCATTACTTCCTAGTATATGGTGCCATATCCTCTAAAAAAACATCTCCCTTAGTACAGAAAACTGTTTAAAGATTAACTTTTTAAGGAGAAAAAAGTATGTGAATCAAATCAATTTGAAATAAACAACATGACTAGTGCCACTGGTGGAGCAGGAACTATTTATTATATTCTGAGTACCTCATTTCTGATTAAAGTAGCTCAAAATTTAGTTTACTGTACAGTGGTTTGTGGACAGATGTTAGTGTAATATTTCTATCTTTTGGTCATGGTATTGTCTGAGGGTATTGTCAGTCTTCTTTGTCTTATGGTTCTAAACTATCCCTTTGGTATCTTCTCCCCCTTTTTCATTATTAGAAATCACAAAATCAGCCAGGTAAATAAAGGCAACAGTAGTATACTGCTGTTCAATAGTCATAAATCGATTAAGCAAAAACAAATCCGGGTAACAACTATCTTGGCAGGCTCTCCTTGCAAGTCTGTGGAGCCTTTATATACAAATGTATCAACAGGAATGGGAAAAAAAAGTGGCCTGCTAGGTTACAAATAAATTTTTGTGATTTTTATTATTGTAACAATTGTGAGATGATGGGATTCGCAATGATAAAAATCTATACTGTGGATTCATTATTATTCGTTGGATACCAATTTTCATGGATTACGTGGTTACCCGGGAACCACAAATTCCAATGTCCAACCAATTACAAATTTTGTTTAGGAATTTATGCAGACTTTGGCAAAACCACAAAATCAAATATCCATGAAAAAAGTTTTCCTCAATCCATGAAAATTGGTACCCACGAAAATAAATGAATCCACAGTACCTTAGTTTGGTAAGAATATTTTTTTGCAGCATTTTCTGAAAATGCAATAATAAATATCACACTTTTGTTCATTGATCAACAATCGCAATAGTTTATGCATGCAAAATTTCTAAATTTACACGAGTATTAATGTCAAAATAAATACACACCTGCTTTATTATAAGCTCTGACTGTTATAAAAATTCTGGTGTTTGTAGGAAGGTCAAGGTTATAACTAGATGAGTTCAATAATGCTGCTGTCTCTGTCAAATGAAGCTGTATAGTAGGCACAATATCACTATAACCTGGCTTTGTTCCTACTTTCCATTCATATTTCTCCAGACCAGACTGGGCATCATCAAATCCATACCATTTAGCTGATATAAAGTTCCTGTAACAAAAGGTATAATTAACTTTATATACTTAGGGAACGACCATTTAACTTCAAGGGGGGTTATGGTTTTTTCCTAAAAAAAATATTCTGATCCCCAATTTGATGGAAAAAAATATTGTGGTCAAGCAGATGACAAAAAAAATATTCTGAATCCAGATTTTCCCCATACCTTATAGTGTTAAATTTTGAAAAAAATAATTTGATTGATAGCGTCTAAAAACTAAAAAAAAATGTTCACACTTTGCGGGAAAAAAAATTTCTGACTCAGAAAAAAAACCATAACCCCCCTTTAAAGTTAAAGTGTTGCTCCCTTATAGATTATTGATGGTTTTTCAATCATGAGGGTGTTTCTCAGCTACAATCTCATGGAAGGGCAACAGCCCAAAGAGGTGATGTAGTCTAGAATTATCCTCCAGTTTGAAAGACCATAGATAACCTGTTTATTGCTGTTTTCCTAGGCTAAGTCAATGACATATAGGCTCATGACGTCATACATTCAATTTCTACTCCACTGAGAAAACCCATATCTCTAGAGAAGCGTGATAGGTAAAATTATCATACAGAGAGATCAAAAGAAAATTTGAGAAAATGGAGATTAAATAAGATAAACATGGATGAATGCATTAACATTTCATACATGCATTGTGGAATCACACAAACCTCTTTGAATGCTCATTTTCTAAAGAAATTTCAAAAGAGATATGCTGTCTGTTTTGACTGAACGTGAAACAAACTTACTTCAGTGATTGATATTCTGTATCGTAATATCCTGTTCCATCTTGTACAGTGCCTGGTGTTGGTGGACTGTTGTCAATAATAACACCATCTGATGTCACAGTCGTACACATTTCTGCCGTGTTACATGCAGTTACAGTTGTGTAATATCTTAGTCCCGTACCGAGATGAGTATTTTCTAGGGTAAATTCTGAAAGGAAAAACATAATTTCTGTTTTATAAGACAAGAAATGGCAGACTTAAATAATCTTACAATGGACTGTCAAAATTTGAAAAAATTCAATATCACAAACTTATATAGATCATTCAAAAATCATAACAATGAATATTTGTAGAAGGAATATTTAAGTACAAGTATTAAACATAAACTGGCTGTAACAGAGCAAGAAAATTGTCGCCCCTGCTCTATCATTAGACCTCATAGAATTCATATCTTATACATATATGCTTTTCACCTTCATAAAAAAACTCTATTCCAAACCCTGCTTAAACCCGTCTTATCCAGCCTTTGTCCTAAATACAAAAAAATGCAAAAGTCTTAGAAACTCCAGTAAATTGATCATACCCTTACTATCTCTTAAAGAAAATTTGTTATTCTAAAGGTTTATTGAAACACAAAGTTATTTCTTAAATACATGTATATCACAGGCTAATCCTTTGAGTTTTGCTGCATACACTTTTCAGTTTAACTGTTTAGTTTACTTTGCTCACCATATGCTATTCCAATGGCTTTTAGTTTTAAAATGTCCTCACATTGTGGACAAGTTCCAATCGAGACATAATAATCTTTGATAGTTGAATGAGATTCATGAAAGCCTTCCCAGTGAGCATGTAAAACTTTGGTCTCTGTTTGATAGTCAATATCTTTCACACTTCCTGTCGCTTGGTCTTTATCACCATCATACACATGACCTGGTGTAGGTGGCGTTGTGTCCAGCACAAAAGCCCAGGATGTGGCTACTGAGGACAGTCCTGCTTTGTTGAAGGCCTAAAATATATAATGTATTCACATGTTCAATAGAAAAAGGATAATGAGCCTCTCTCACTACTTAAGCATTTGAAGTAAATTATAGTTAAATAAAATAATAAAGACATTTATTACAAAGACGTTCCATCAAAAACTAATCATATTTTGAATCTGACTTCTTGCCTATATCGAATTTATTTTTCAGCCTGAAATAGGTGTTCTCTTTATAGAGAGTGAGAAACAAGGAAAAAAGGGCCAGAGTTAAAGGCCATTATGAGTATTTTACAAAAGATCTAAGTCCCATACTATAACTTTAAAAGCAAAATAAAATTAAAGCCTGATGAATTTCACCCTATAACTCACATTAATTTGGTTTTATTAAGTAAATTAAGGATCTTTCAGTAAAAAATGTAAAAAAACCTATATTAAGTGTATTTATATCATGAAAAATGTTCTAAGCCACATTAAACAAACATGTTTATCTTATATAAAGTGTCTTACAACCACAAGTCAGTTTTTAACTTACTTAGAACTATAATTGTTTAAGGTGGACCAAACAACTTAGTGACAAGTGTGTGGTAGGGTAATTAATCCAAACATAACTCTTTATCCCCCTTCCCATTGTAAGTTTTTCCGTGTACTTAGATACCTTATTTGTTTTTACTGTTTGTGAGTGTTTGTGTGACTTCTTAACAAAAGGAGTCCCAACCAGATCCTGAACTGTATTGAGTTACTAGTCCAGAGCCTGGTGAGGAAACCTTAGAAATATATTCAAGGCTTGAATAAATAACCAAAGACAGGTTTGGGCCAAGTAATCCACAGTTTAATTATAAATTCCAATTAGATGCAAACATATAATTGGCAAAATATAGGCCAAAGACAAAAATACATAGATCATTAAAACTGTGGTACTCCAAAATTTGCCCAAACCTGTATAGAAGTAGTGTGTTTGATGTGTTAAGAGGATGTTGTGAAGGCCGCAGTAAAAGCCTGCATTACCTGATGACGGTATGATAGAGATGGGTCTATATATGACTTGTATGCATCCCTACGCTTGAGCTTGTATGACCTCACTACGGAGGCCACATTCCAAGGCCAATAAACATGTGGATACCTATAGGTATTCTCAGTTGTCTTTTAAAGGGTAACTTATATAGACCTAAAAAATATCCTTGTTTTTTGAAAAATATAAACAATGTCAGTAAATTTATTTCCTTACTCTGACATTGATGTAATAAGAATGGCCATCCAGTAGTGAAAGAGGATTATTTTTGTCTGTAATTCCACATTCGTCTGTGGTTTTCATATATGACATCATATCTGTATATCCTGGTTGTGAGCCGACTGACCACAGATAACAATCCAAACCACTTTGTAAATCTATAAACACTTCTTTCCAACTGTAATAAAAAAAAAATTAACAATATATATTTGAGTAAATGAAATTATTGCTTGTTTATTAATAAGTTTATTAAAACAGCTCTTGAGACTCATTATTGTATACAAATCAAATCAAATCAAATCAAATATTTTATTATAGTCTCACCTCTCTACATGTACAATACAAACATGAATACAATATATACAACATGTTTTAATTAAAAGTACAAAACAATCTTAAAAACATTCGAGAGCCACTCTCAAAAGAGTTATGAGAGACTTTTGCATAAAAATGGACAAATCGATAAAAATACAAAACATTTTTTTTTATCTTTATAAAACATTCTTCCTTTGAATTAAAATATCATGGCAGATTTTGGCAGAATAAAAGCACAAATTTTCATTTGTAAATAAAAATATAAATTTTTCATTATCATTTAAGTCTAAAAAACCACTATTAAAAGAAACTGCTCTAGTAAAAACCTTTTGTCTTGCATGTGAATATAAAGGGCATTTGAGTAAAACATGTTTCTCATCTTCAATGAGTTTCTGTTGCATACATGAATCATTAAAACAAAATCTATTTTCACATAAAACCCCTTCATATCTGCCTGTTTCAATTCTAATCGGCGCCACACCACATCGAAATTTAGCAAAGGCGTTTATATATTTTCCTGGCATATGAACACTTAAATAATGTTCTTTATTATATTCTTGTTTAAATAATCTATAGGTACGCAGTTTACTGCGATCATTTGTGTTTAAATCATTACACCATTTTCTCTTGTACATTTCAAAAACATTACTCTCAATATTCTTAATATCATTTTTACTAAAAGTACAGTTTATATTACAAAATTTTCAATATTAAGTTCTCTAAATTTACTATGAACTCTAAAATTCCAGTTTTTAATTTTACTGTTACATATTCTATTTGCCCATAAAACACCTTTTATTAAGTCTGGTATCATTCATTTTAAAAATCTTGACCAATTTCTAAAATACATGACCATTGTTTAATTATATATGGCATCCAGCCCGTATCTCCATATAAAGATAAATTTGGGGTATATTTTCCAACACCCATAAAAATCGCATGGCTCTATTTTTAATTGCATTTATACATGTAAATTCCTAGCTCCCATATTGAGGCACCATATTCGATAACTGACATAACCAGTGTATCAAAAGTTTTGTAAAATTGAAAACTCAAAACCACCATTAGCTTTACTTTTGGCAATTAACAAACCTAATGCCTTACTGGCAGACTTAGCAACAGCTTTTGCCATATCTATATAATTCAAATATTCATTCAACACTAGTCCCAGATATGTATATTTTCTACAATATCTATGCTATTATCATTAAACTTGAAACTTTGTTCTTTGTACTGACTGGGGTCTAAAATGAACAATTTTGACTTGCTTAAATTTACAACAAGATCATTAGTGTTACACCACTGACTTAAAATGTCTAATATTTTTGTAAATCTTTTCATTATCACATATAAATACAATGTCATCTGCATATACAAGTACAGAAACAATATCATCATCAAGTTTTATGCCAACATTTAACCTCTTAACCTCATCAATAAGATCATTAATAAAAATATTGAACAAAAGAGGTGATAAAATGCACCCTTGCTTTAATCCTGACTTAACATTGAACCATTCTGTCATATGGCCATTTATTTTAACACATGACTGTACATTATTATAAATAGCATGTAATGCTTTTAACATTTTCGAACTTATACCCAATGACTCAAGTTTGGTGAACAATAAGCCTCTATTAACCCAGTCATAGGCTTTTTTAAAGTCTATAAATGCACAAAAAGTTGAAAGCTTTTTTAATTTTCTGCTTTCAATTATAGTTGTTAATGTATACAAATGGTCAATAGTGCTACGGTCTTTTCTAAAACCATTCTGTTCATCATTTAAACAATCTAAATCATCAAGCTTACATGTAAGTCTAGCATTAAGTACTCCACAATAAAGTTTATATGATGACGGGCTAAAGTTATTCCCCTGTATGACATAGGATCATGTGGGTCAGAAGTGGACCACTTTGGAATTGGCGTTATCATACCCTTACTCCACAAAGATGGAATTTTACCAGAATCATAACAAATATTAAAAATACGTGTCAATGCATTCAAAGCAGTATTATTTTTAAACAATTCAACTTTTCTCACAGGCTCATGATCATTCAAACTAATATTATCAACAAAGTTAAAATTCAAACTCATAGACCAAGTTAAAATTGAGTGATCTGGAACATTCCTACGCAGGTCAAATTTATCCACCATACCAATGTTCTTAATTAGCTCAGTAGTTCTATGTACTGTAAAGTCACTGAATGATTTTAATTGTTCATATGGTAGCACGCAGTAGTCAACCACACTTGAGCCTCTGGTTGATATGAAAGTATAGTCATTATGAAGTGAGTTACGACCATTCAATATACAACAGTTCACATCAATAAGGAAGTCGCAAAAGACACTGCCATACGAATTGTGCTGAAAGTCAACAATGTTCCGCTCCGGTAATTGGTCTACTCCCTCTATAAAGTCAGAGAAGTCCGAACAGCGGCTATTCCAATCTCCACAAATATAAAATGCATGACCATTTGGTATTGTATAAATCTGTGTCATAAGTGTCTCCATAAAATCATAGACGTTAACAGCTCGTGTTGAATTCTCAGGTGGCAAATACACTGCACAAACATAGAATATATTCGACAAGCATAGTTTATCCTGAAGTTTTACCCATAAAATTCCATCTGTGACATCATTCACCATTTGAATATTAAAGACATCTACAATTTCTTGGCGTATCAGAAATCCGACACCACCTGATCCACATTTAGCACGTATATGAATATTCTTACGGTTATGGCCGTACCATTTATATCCTTTTATATTTATACTATTAGAATTTATTAAATGTGTTTCATCAATGCCCAATATATCCACATCAAGAGAATTAATACAAGCCACTAAAAGATTATATTTATCACTTTTAAAATCATCATTCCAACCGTTTACATTCCAAAATCCGCATCGAACCTAACTACGACCATGGTATCCACGATTACTTTTATTTCCTCTTCCACGTTTATTATATCCTCCTTGATTCATGCCGTTAGATTCCCTATTGATTTCCTCATTTTCTGGAATACGGGTAGTAACATGTGACTGACTTTTTGCACTATCAACATTTTTGTTATGACCATATTTTCGGGATTTAAATTGAACACGACTACCTTTCATTTCAAGACTATCATCACCAATAGCATTTACAATATTGCGAAGATTACTATTTAATATACGTTGGGCCATGGGAATAGAATTTTCCACAAACACATCCTTATAATTTCTAGAATTTTTCAATTCCCTTTTTTTATCCATTACTTTTCGCTTATCAGATGTAGAAGATAGGGATGCAATAATAACACCACTTTTTCCCTCTCTAAATGACTTCTTGCGTTCTGCTGAAAAAACTTTTACATCTTTTAAGTGAAGCCCATCACGGATTAGACCATTAATTTTGTTTTCTACGTTTTCATTAGATGATTCTGGAATATTCCTAATTACAATACGGCACTTTTCATTGTTTTCTATATCCGTATTAACCGAAGCTTGTTTAACTATATCCGCGTATGACTTTTCCATACATTCAACTTTTTCGGTGACACCTTTAATTTCCGCCTGAAACTGTTTTTGTACCTTTTGTATTTCAATGGTAACTTTCTTGTCAATCATATTTGCTATTTGGTTAGGTATATTATTTTCAAAATCATCAATGCGTTTTGTAATCATCTCACAAAAATTGTTCATTGTACCTGCTTATCCCTTTACCAACGATTTCAATTCACCTAGCTCATTGTTCGTCGACTGACCTTGGCAATCGTTGTCCTTATACTGGGCCATGTTTATTTCAGACTCATCTTGTAAAATATCTAGGTTAATCATGTCGTCACTACCTGGTTTAAGCTTCTTAACATTCATGACAGCACTAACATTGCAATATTCCAAAAATTAAACATTATTGATCAGCACTGATTTTGAACTCGTGTTCTGTTTCTTTAATTTAATCTTTATTTTTCTGTATTTCTAGTTGTTACATTTATATGCCTTTTTCTCAAAGCATCAAGTCTAAAATCTAAATCCAAACTTTGAAGAACATTATCGATAATTTGTAAACATTAATCATCAATTCATATTTAAAATGAGTTTTTTTTAACACTCCAAATATATATCAACACATTAAATAAATTGTAAACACTTTTGACAGACTGACACAACCAATTCTCTAGATATTTCTATGACCAAGGGCCATAAATGGATCAGAACTGAGTCAACTGAAAAAGCATGCTAAACTCATAGCTTATCATTAAATAATAAGTACACAATAAAAATCAGGTAAACATATGCAAGCACAGTGAAAAAAAGGTCAAAACACATACTGTGGATTCAATATTATGCCTGGGGTACCAATCTTCATGGATTTTTTGGGTAAAGATAAACTACAAATTGAAATGTTTAACAACTACACATTTTAATAGTATTTTCGTGGATACTTGATTTCCTGGTTTTTCCACAGTTTGCACACAAGCCTATAGGAAGTTTATACTTTGTTATACATTTAACTTCGTATTTCCTCTATACCAAAGAAAATTTGGTATCCAATAATGAATCCACAGTAAGCACAAGAAGAATGTGTCCATAGTACATGGATGCCCCATTTGCACTATCATTTTCTATGTTCAGTGGACCGTGAAATTGGGGTCAAAACTCTAATTTGGCATTAAAATTAGAAAGATCATATCATAGGGAACATGTGTACTAAGTTTCAAGTTGATGGGACTTCAACTTCATCAAAAACTACCTTGACCAAAAACTTTTAACCTGAAGCGGGACAGATGGACGAACGGACAGACGAACGGACGAACAGATGCACAGACCGAAAAACATAATGCCCCTAGATGGGGCATAAAAATAGAAGCTACCATATTGTTGACCTTTTATATACTTACCAAGGACTTATTTCTGTTGTTGATGTAATGTGACGATTAATCAAAGTGATTGGATTATCTGTCCTGTCTGGTGGAGTAACATCAATTGTAAGTGGATCAGAAATTTTTTCTGTCTCTCTATTGGCAAAATCAACAGCTAAAAAAAATGAGCAAAGTTAATATTATTCAATTCATCTATATGTCATTGTAGCAAAATCTTTCTAAATTCTCAAAACAAATATGCTAATTTTATTGCTATTTTTGGTTTATGTACCAATACCACTTATCATGATTTGTCCCTCATTACTGTATATCACAGACATTCCTTAAAAATGTTGATGCCACAGGAGAAAATCTGACAGCATAAAGCAATTAAAATGATTATTGTATGAAGTCAATAGGTCAAGTATTGCATAATCTCAGGTCAAGTGTTGCAGAATTCCAAATAGTTATGAAGTCGAATAGTTCATCCAAATATCAAAATGGCAGGAAAACGTATACAGTCCTTGGATGGTGTAAACTTCCCACTAACACCATACACCATTACACCATTCACCATACACCATTACACCATACACCCTGTGCCATTACACCATACACGTTACACCTTTGCACCATACACCTTACACATTACACCATAATGCAATTAAATTTCAAAGAAAGCGTGCAACTACAAAATTATTTATTTATTTTAAAAAACGAATTTTGATCACAATATTGTAAATTAATGTATAAAATTAAAAATCAGTTCTTATCATTATTTGCATAGTTTTAAATGTCGTACACCATTCATTCACACCATTCCCGATCGCACGTTACACCATTACACCATTCCCCTTACACCATACACCATAGCACCATACACCTTCTACCATTGCACCATAAGCCATACACCATTACACCATAGACGTTTTTTTGGGAAGTTTACACCATCCAAGGGCTGTACTACTATCTTTTATTTTGCAGCGTCAATTTCTTTTCTTTCGAAATTTTTTTGTTTTTGCTATTTCAAAATCTCAGTTGTAATATTGACACTATGGTGATAGAACATGTAGAAGGAATTACCTTTCAGAGTTGCGTAATACACATATCCATCCTGAAGAGTGAGTCTATGTAAAGCTTTATGTTGTACCACGCCTACATTTTCAAATGGATGCACATCATTACCTCCTGGTGTTGTTCCTGTCAAAAATAAAACATGCGTTGATTAGTCTTACATAAAACCTTATCTGTTTATTCATCTTTACTATCATCAAAGTTTGTTTCAACAGACAGAAATAATCTGTATTATCTGAACTTGACAGCCATTGAATGTGTGTTTCTGAAGTGATTCACTCAGAGCAAAGCAACCACTTCAGGACTGCCAATTCTGTAGTTCTTACAAAAAAGCCAACTATAAGTTTTCAAAACTGGTACATGAAATATTCTTAGTAAGTTTGTGAATTTAAAATGAACAGTTTTATGAACTAAAAGTGGACAAACAATGTTCATGAACTTATTCAGTAAAGAACAGTTCATGAACACAATAACTCATATTTTCATGAACTGGAATTGTTCATGAGTAAAATTTAAGAAATATTCACATAAAAAATTATAAACTGTAAATGAACAATTCATGAACAGAAAATGGACAAGAATATTCATGCACAATTCATTAACAGTTCATGGATATTTTAATACAGATTCATGAAATGTGTTTATAAATCATTTTTGTATGATTCATAAACAATTCATCAACACTTTGCAGTGATAATACCCCAGAAGCATGGAACTGTGAATGGTACAATAAATTACTACTACTCCTTCTCTTTTATTATAACAGCATAAAGCTTTGACTAGTAGTCATACTTAACATCACCCATTATAAACCCCTTAAAGTCCATGAAGTAAAAAGCCAAATATATATAGGCAATCGCCAATGGCAGTCAGCAGGGTTTAAGAACGTTTGTTGTTCGACCTGTTGGTCAAATGCGTTTTGTTAAAATATACTTTTTCACTTTTTTGGTCTTTTGGAAAATGTTTGTGCTGTATTTAGACCCCTCTAACAAGAAATTTGTTTTGCATGCACACGTATAAAAATTGCGGTTTTTATCAAACGCAATCATAGGTTTGAATGTTGTTTTCAATTTAGACTTGTTTATATTTTTTCGTTTGGGATTGTATTATATTTGCCTTCGGGTTTATATGATCC
The DNA here is from genome assembly GCA_017311375.1 of Mytilus coruscus. Taxonomy (NCBI): domain Eukaryota; kingdom Metazoa; phylum Mollusca; class Bivalvia; order Mytilida; family Mytilidae; genus Mytilus; species Mytilus coruscus. The sequence continues at coordinate 26,260,503 of CM029597.1, read as the reverse complement.
GTTCATCCTATTTTGACTCCTCAAAATTCAAGAGTCGATCCTAAATTGAGTTAAATTGTATGGCTTTCCAAATACCGTTTCGATTCCTAACATCACTGAAGAGACATTAATTGTCAAAATCCAGATATGGTGTACAAAAACCTTTGCACCTTTTGTTTGCGGTATATCATCTTTTCCGCAAGTGTATTGTTTGCCTGTTTAGTATTAAATTTTTAATTAAGATCCATTTATTACATCGGTGATCCGTTTATTTGGCAATCGCCAACGGCAGTCAGCAGGGTTTAAGAACATTTGTTGTTCGACCTGTTGGTCAAATGCGTTTTGTTAAAATATACTTTTTCACTTTTTTAGTCTTTTGGAAAATGTTGTTTGTGCTGTATTTAGACCCCTCTTACAAGAAATTTGTTTTGCATGCACACGTATAAAAATTGCGGTTTTTATCCAACGCAATCATAGCTTTGAATGTTGTTTTCAATTTAGACTTGTATACACATAAAACCATTAGCATTAGGCTAAGACTGTTACAGATACTTACCAATACCCAGTACATACTCCTTTATACCAGTGGCATGGGGCCCAGTTTTATATTCTTCTACATCATGAAAACCATCCCAGTTTATATACAGGTCTGTATTAGAAGTCTGAAGTGTAATCATAAAGGATATTTAATAAATAATCAATTTTTTCAGGACTTTAACTTAGTGGTTTATGGTTAAAATAGAGGATTACAAATTGATGCATTTTTCAATTTTTGTTGTTGCAGATTGTAAATTCATAAATATTTGATTAACAGGTAAAGAACTTATCTGTGCATTACATTTATGCACATTACTCTTACATTTGTGCATAAAAATCATTACATTTGCACACAGCTTTTAACACATTTGCACACATTCATTTTGCAGGTAAACACAGATAAATTATACTTATTTATCTATTTAGTACCCCTTCTGTTAGTCCAATTCCCCTGCTCACCAATGAGGAGGTGGAAGTGGTCTCAATCAGGATTGGCTCATTTATCATGCACAACCACAAAGACCTTGAAATATGAAAACTAAATATTTAAAAACATAGCAAATCTGAAGAGTAATGGGATTTCTCATGATCACTTCATATATTTTTTAAGAATTCATGTGAAAAAAATATAATTTAAAATTATAAATATTTTTAAAATTAATAACTTTTGACACATTTACTAAGAATGATCTTTATAGTTACCTGTGTTACCTATAAAATGAATAAGCATGCAAAAAAAGGTGTTCGCAAACATAAAATAATTAATCCCCAAATGCATGCAAATGTAAAGTACCCAAACTTTTTGCAGGTTTAAAGTTGTAAAACAGATTATCAGTATAAACTAAAAAGTCCCTGTCATATTATGATATAGTTCTGTATAAATTAGAAATTTAAAAAAATACAATTATTTCATTTATGAAAGAAAATGCAATATTGATAAAAGCACATTTTGTATAAAGTCTTTAATGATTATAAAGACACTGAACACCAGATGCTGTTTCCAACATGATTAATTCCTTACAATGGGACACTTTACAAACCAGAAGTAAAATAAAACTAGATTAACAATGCTATTCAAAATATATGGGGTTAGAAGAAGTTCCAAAGGACAATATAACTACCAGTAAATCTGATAGACACACTAGGATTCAACATAAATTTAAGCAAATTTCAACTAATAAAGATTTCTAGAAATATTCTTTTTATCCCAACACCATCTCAGAATGGAATTCACTACCTGAAGTAATAGGTATGTCTGAAACCCTGGAATCCTTCAAAAGTGGCATCCCCACTCTACCATTTTAAAGGATTCACACCAAATAATTAAACAACCAAAGCTACTGTACATGATGTATATATGTTAATCAATAGATTATTTTTATTCTCTTGTTAATAGTAAATTTTAATTAAGTTACATAGCAGAAGTTCAGGGAAGCTTTAAGCTCCTATCTAGGAGTCTTACTTCTGTATCCTAAAGAAAATACATGTGAAATAAAAATTGGCAAATTTTCTTTTGTCTCTATAAAATAGGCAAAAACTTGTGAAACTATGTATTTTTCCATAAATAAGTCTATAATCACCTGATAAACTATACCCGGATTTAAACCAATCCACAATCTGCCTGCCACAGGTGGTGTAAGATCAACAACAATACCATCACTACAGGAATTAATTTCTTCTAGATACTCAATCCACGTCTCTCTCATTATTTGTATAGGATTAGCATGTACACATACAGTGTAGCGTGTTCCATGGACAAGCTCATTGTTACTGAATATTTCATTCATGAAACCATTACCTAAAAGATAAATTTCAATGTCTAAAAACTGATTTTCATTTTTTAATTTAACCTTTTATCACAAAAGGATTACGTTTTTTTTTAATGAAACTGACCAGGTAAATGATCAAGATTTCTATTTTTAGATACTGTCAGCCTACAACATCAATGAGAGTCTTATTCTATCTTAATATGTATATTATATCAAATATCTGAATGAAGTTAAACCATGTCAAAATAATTATGGGAACATGGTCTCTTATACTAAGCAAGTCATCTGGTTAAAATTGACCTAGATGCTAAAGCTTGCTACACTCAATTCTAAAAATGATAAGGGGTCTGCACATTGTCTTTTAGCCATGCTATATAACAGTGACCATCAATGTTCTACCCTGCCTACTAGGTTTTTCAAAGTATTGAAAAGTGAGTTCATATGTACAATGTTTAGAAATTGTGAGAGTGATTTCATATGTTCTATGTATAGATAATTATGTAATAAGATTCACATTGTAAAATCATAAATATTCTGTATATCTCAAACTTTTAAAGTTTCAAATTTGTAAGTTCATAAAATTAAGCATTCTTTTAATTTGTAGTTGTGACTTTACAACATTGTTATTATAATGACAAATTTTCATGAACAACTTTTTATTTGGATTTTGCAAGTAGAAAAATAAGTTGAATTTATTATAAATTGTTTTGAATATGTCCAACTAAGATCTTCTATATGGATATTTCAACATAGTTAATTAAGAAAATAATTTGTTGAAAGTTTGCTAGACAGGGCTGAAAGTGAAAAAAAAAAAAAAAAAAAGGTGGATTACAGTATTAAAATAATGACAAGTGCATCACATCCTTACTTGTATGTCCACATCTTATACTGTCAGGATGATCACATGGCTTTTCTAAATTCAGCTGGCTTATCTGACGGTAGTATGTTGTTACATCTACAGTCTTTGCATCTAATATAGCATAATCATAATCCTTATGACGTAGAGTAGGCCACACAGCAGATATTAGATTCTTGTATGGGGTATAATCCATGTCTGGTTCTGGCCAATATGCATTTTCTTCCAGATAAATCAGTTTACCATGACTATCTGAAAATATTCAAAATATATATTTTAAAATCTTAATGTACTTTTAGTGATTTTATAGGCATGTAAATCAATGGACTGCAAGTAATTTTGCATGATTGATTGATTGATTGTTGCTTGCTTGACGTCATGTGACAATTGCATTTCCATATATGGATTAGTAGTGCTACATACTATATACCGGTACTTGTCTTAATCCATTTTTTTAAACAGATATAGAGCTACAAAAAATGTATTCAATCCTGATAATTAGATCATTTTCATATTAAATTTAACTTTTGCAATGTCGTTTGTTTTTCCAATTTAAATCGTTCCAAAATACATATGCATCAAACTATGCATTATGTATTATAACCTTTAAAAAAAAAGTTTTACCAATTATAATATAGAGTTGAAATATTCCAGACATTTATATAAATTCACATCAACAGTTGGTTTGTGACAGCTTCAATATAAATTACCATAGACAGTGCATTTCTCTTTCTGCACTATTGCAAAGTATCAGCTTCAATATGGCATTTACTCAAAGACCGTTTGCAAAGTTAATAATATGTAATAATACAGGACCTCAAACTATTACATCTTTTATCAATAGAAAAAATTGAAAATAACACAAAAATTTCATGAGTCTGAAAGCACTTTTCTGGATGTACCTTCATCAGGAGCGCTCAAAGTCGACAAAAATTTGAAAGCCAAAGTAGGTAAACATTTATACTTCCAAAATATGCATTTCATAATTCAACCTCTCTATACATGATCAGTAATTTATTCTTAATTCAACACCTAACCAGATGTAAAACCCTTTTCTTCCTAAAAATTCTGTAAATCATTCATATTTCCAGCCCTTATTGTATATTAGAACAGTAAATTATCTGTAATTCATCCACTACATGTCACAGTACGCCCCCTACTGTGGATTCATTGTTATTCTTAGGATACCAATTTTTGTGGATTTCGTGGGTTTAGGGAAACAATGAATTTAAATGTCCATCAATGTTTTAATTTTCTATAGGCTTGTATGCAGACTTCATCAAAACCATGAAATAAAAAATCCAGGTAATAAATCATTTTTCTTTAATCCAAGAATGTTGGTAGCCACAAAAATAACCAAATCCATAGTTGTCTATATAAGAGCATTAAATCATTTGATATTCAACCCTTTGCTAGGTTTTACACTTTAACTGTATATTAAGAGTAAAAGTTCATATGAAATTAAAGCCTTCACTAGAAAATATTTGTATTTCAATCCTTGACAATAGGATACTCCCATTCTATATCGTAAGCCATACGGCATTTCTCAGGTTAAATATGAATATTTCTTTCGTTAGGCTGTATACGACCTTTTTTACAGTTGAGTGATTTTATCACGTAGACAAAATCAGTCACCCGTGTACTATAAATACCCGTGTAACCTTATCCGAAGCCGCGTTTTTTTCTAAGGCTGTAGCACGACACGTGTACCAAAGATAAGTTTCGAATAGTGGACACGACCTGTGTTAATATTCTATAATGTCTTCATCAGACTCCGACTCGGAGCCGAACAATACCTTAAGTAAGGCAGATATAATGCATTTATTTGTATCAGATACAGAGGCACGAGAATTTTCTGGCTTCTCCTTAGTGGAGGACGTAGCTAATACAGAAAATAATAAAGCTGACGCAGCGAAAAATGTTGTAAACAAAAAGTCAGACAAACCGGGTTTGTCTAAAGGTCCAGGGAAAGGACCGGGAAAATATAAGAAGGGGAAGGCCCCAATGAAAAGGAAAAATGTTGATGGGGAGAGGTTTCCCAAGCAAAAAAGAGCAAATTGACCAAAAGTGAAGTTGAATACAGAAATTTATACAATCTTATGGAAGATTTTTTTGATTCTTATGTTCAAAACAAGGCAGGTTCGAGCACGCCTCATAATGAGCAACCGGATATTGATATTCAAAATATGGTTGACAATGAAGATCCGACCTTGGATCTTGAAGACTTCAATATCTTCCAGGCTGAAGCCGTGGATGAAAATAATAATGCAGCTGTAAACAGCAATGACACAGATGAATTCATCTTCGAAGTCCCAAAAATCTTTGAGGACGATGTAAAGTTTGGTAGCGAAACAATGAGCAACATCGCTGATATGATCAATACAATTGTACGTAAAAAAGCTAACCTTGATGAAATTGTCAAAGACAGTAAAATACCGTTAAATTGTAAGAACATTATTCCCCCCAAAGTTAATGTTGAAATTTGGTCTTTTCTACGTAGAAATGTGAAGTCTCTTGACTTGAATATGCAGAATGTGCAAAGAATGCTTGGCAATGGCATAGTGCCTGTCATACGTCTGGCAGAGTTGTTATCAAAGAAAGATCCTGATGTTAAGGAGCTAAGAGCTCACACAACAAGAGCTATGACAATCTTAAGTAGTGTTTTCTTTGAATTTTCTTACAGTAGAAAAATGATTCTTAAACCTCACCTTGAGCCAAAGTATCATTTACTTTGCAACCGTAATGAAGAGATTGAGGAAAATTTATTTGGTGATGATGTATCCAAGCGTATAAAGAGATTAATGAAGCTCAAAACTACAAGGTTTCATGTGTAGGAGATCAGGAAGTTCAAAAAACTTCTTTCAGCCCCGGGGATCCGGGGCAAGAGGCAACTTCCGCAGGGGCCAGGCAGGCAGCCAGAGCCAGTACTCAAACAGAGGAATGTCTGTCAGAGGCAGAGGCCAAGGCAATTACAGCAGGCGCCAAGGAGATATTGAAGGTAAAATTTGTTGCTGGTTCAGTCAAAAAATTTTCTGATATTTGGGAAAACATTACCTCAGACCCTTGGATTTTAGATACCATAATATATGGTTATAAAATTGAATTTGATAAAAGTCCTGAGCAAAAATTTATTGCTAATGCAATCAAATTTTCGGTAAAAGAAAAATCATTAATTGATAATGAAGTACAGGAACTTTTGAGTAAAGGGCTATTGTCCAATCAATCAATGAATCAGATCAGTTTATTTCCAATTTGTTTTTGGTTCAAAAGAAAAATGGCAAATTTAGACCAGTACTGAATTTGAGAAATTTAAATCGTTTTGTTAAATATTTTCATTTCAAGCAAGAAACTTTGCAGTCTGTTCTAGCTGCAACAACAAGAAATTGTTTCTTTACAAGTATAGACCTGTGCGATGCTTATTTCTCACTAGGTATAAGAAATTCTGACAGAAAATATTTGAAATTTTGGTGGAGAAATACTTTATATGAATTTACATGCTTAGTATTTGGATTAAGTACAGCACCAAGAGTTTTCACAAAAGTAATGAAGGTGGTATTTTCCCACATCAGAAAATTTGGGATAAGTTCATTTTTTTATATTGATGACTCGCTATTGCAAGATCAGTCATATGATACATGTTGGGAGAATACAGTAGTTTTGAGAAACTTGCTTGCATCTTTAGGATTCAAAGTCAATGAAGAGAAATCAGTTTTTATCCCAACACAGAAAATTGTTTTTCTTGGTTATATTATTGATTCAGTTGATTTTAAAGTGTTTCTACCTGTAGAAAAAATAGAAAAAATTTTGAAACACTCCTCCAAGATCTTAGATACCCATGAGGTTTCAATCCGAGAAATTTCAGTTTTAATTGGGCTTTATTCTTCAGCAAGGTGTGCAATTCTGTTGACACCTTTATTTTTAAGATACCTTGATATTGAAAAATCTGTTGTACTTAATCAAAATAATGCTGATTATGATGTTAAGTTTACACTATCAGAGCTAGCCAAACAAGAAATTTTATGGTGGATAGAAAATGTTGAATTGTTGAATGGAAAATTGATAAGTTATGGTTCTCCAGATTTTTATTTGGAAACCGATGCTTCAATGCAAGGTTGTGGTGCAGTTTTCGAACAAGTTAAAACACAAGGTAGATGGAAAGATGATGAAAAAGGACTTCATATCAATGTATTAGAATTATTGGCAGTAAAATATGCTTTATTCTCTCTCTGTCAAAACATTGAAAATTGTCATGTTTGTGTTAAATCTGACAGTGCAACAGCAGTACATTATCTAAATAACATGGGTGGCAGTGTAAAAACCCTATTCAAACAAACAAAAGAGATTTGGGTTTGGGCAGCAGGTAGAAATATTTTTCTCTCTGCTGTCCACATTCCAGGGAAAGAAAATAGAGTACCAGATAATCTATCTCGGGTATTTAGTGATTCATCTGAGTGGAAATTAAATGAACAAGTGTTTAGTGCTGTATGTAAAACTTTTTTCATACCAGACATAGATTTATTTGCTTCTAGATTAGTTAGATAGATTTGTATCTTGGTTTCCTGATCCAGATGCTTTTGCTTCTGATGCATTTTCATTTTCATGGAGTTCTTATATGCCTTATATTTTCCTCCTTTCAGTTTAATCCCAGAGGTACTGAGAAAAATAGAGGAGGACAGGGTAAGCATGGTTTTAATGATAGTACCAATGTGGCACACACAGCCTTGGTTTCCAAGGTTACTAAGTTGTTTGTTAGATTATCCAGTAAGACTTCCTTTTCGAAAAGATTTGCTACGTTTAGCACACAGCAACGAATTACATTCAATGAACAAGAGAAAAATGTTTCTAGTCGCCTGCATTGTATCAGGCAATCACTCAAAAATCAAGGAGTTTCAGAACAATCTAGAGATATTTTACTACACTCGTGGAGACCCTCCACTTCAAAACAATATGAGTTTCAATGGAGAAAATGGTGTATTTGGTGTAGTAAACAGAAGATTAATTCCGTTAAACCAACTGAAATACAATTAATAAATTTTTTAGGGGAACTATACAGAATGAAAAAGTCCTATAGTTGTATAAATACATATAAATGTGCTGTAAGCCAGACTCTGGCTTCTTTTGGTAATACACTGCTTGTAGACAATGTTGTAATATCTAGATTCATGAAAGGAGTTTTTAATTTAAGACCACCTCTTCCTAGATATCAATATACATGGGATGTTAGCAAGGTTCTCCACTATTTATCAAACTTATTTCCATTAGAAAACTTAAGTTTAAAAAGTCTTACATTAAAAATTGCTGCCTTAATGGCTTTATGTTCAGCTCAAAGAACACAAGCTTTAATCAATTTAAGCATTGATAATATGAGTTTTGATACAGACTCAGTATCATTTTGATAACATCATTAATGAAAACTGCCAAACCTAGGCAGGTAACACAAACTGTTATTTTTAAAAAGTATGATAAACAGGAGTTATGTCCTGTGTTCACGCTTAAAAGATATTTAAAAGTGACAGAGAATCATAGAAAAGCAAAAAATTTGTTGATTTCATTTAAAACCTTCAAAAAAGTGTCAACTAGTACTTTAGCTTGTTGGCTTAAGAATGTATTACAATTATCAGGCATTGATGCAGATCAATTTAAGGCACATTCATTTAGAGGTGCTTCAACTTCTGCAGCTTTCATGTCGGGTGTAACTCTAAATGATATTATGCGAACAGCAAATTGGAAATCAGCAAAAACTTTTCAAAAGTATTATCTTCGGGAAACCGAAAAAGAAAATATACATGATCATACAAGTAGTTTTATTAATACAGTACTATCTTCTAATAAGTGAATACCATGTTATTACAGGAGTTCTTGCTCTAGGATGATCTATTGTCAGCAACCAAGATGGATTTTCTGACGACCACTTTGGAAATGGATCTGTGGAATTTGATATGGACAGTGATAATTTGTTGAATATGGACAATGCTAATTTGTTGAATATGGACAGTAATGATTTTGATTGTTTTGAATAATTGTTATTATTTCAGTAATAAAGTATATTAACTGAGTATTATGTTATGTTAATACAAACAAATCTTGATCTGATAAGATAAACAGTTTGATGTATTTTCTGTCCTTTAGCAGGTGTTGGAGTAACTAATAGATAGTAGTTTTTATTTGATTCTAAATCATGGAGGATATCTTGAGATTTCTGTGAAGTGCATTTATTGGTCTTGTGGCTTTAAAGATTCATATTTAACCTGAGAAATGCCGTATGGCTTACGATATAGAATAGCCCATCATCCAAGCATGTATGTGAAGGATGAGGGGCATTCTATGAGGAAGCCAGGAGGCTTCGAGGGTTAAATTCCCTCCCAAGATATGTTGTGCAGATGACTATTTTGGTATAGGTTTAACTTGGTAGAAGTTTTATTTTGAAGTTTGGATAACCCTCCCGCAATTGGACCAATAAATTGAGTTTCTGAACTGTTGGATTTACCATGGATATGCCTTGTTGCTTTAAAACGAGGCTTCGGATAAGGTTACACGGGTATTTATAGTAAACGGGTGACTGATTTTGTCTACTTGATAAAATCACTCAACTGTAAAAAAGGTCGTATACAGCCTAACGAAAGAAATATTCATATTTAACCCTCGAAGCCTCCTGGCTTCCTCATAGAATGCCCCTCATCCTTCACATACATGCTTGGATGATGGGCTATTATTGTTTTCTAAGCTTATAAGGTCAAATTCCACTGCAAAAAGGTGTCTTTTTGGAATATATAATATTGTTACCTAAAGCATCCGGAGCTCCTACAGCATCAATGACAATATTGGGTACTATCAGTACAGGATTATATGCATCACAGTCTTTAACCTCGGTAGATATGGTTGTGTATAACTTGACATTGTTGTATCCTCTTATAGAAAATCTTTTACATCTTGAAAAATCCATTGTACCATTTAATTCATATTCAAATGATATCTGAAAAACCAAATTTTGCTTGCATTCTTTATATGATATTGAACAAGTGCTCTGTTATTAACCCAACAGTCACTGGTTTGACCAGCTTCCTGCAAAATTCAAATTATAATTTTTTTCATACAGAACTTTACATTTTTCTATTATTGAAGACCATATAATACATTAAATTGATTACAGGAAATGGTGAAGAGAATACCACACAACAGACCACACCAACCACTAACTTTGCTGAAAACATAATATAATAAAAAGACAAACACAAACAACTCATAGTCAAGATAGCCTGACTTGGTATAGGTACAACATTTGGTGAGGTTCTATGTGAACACAAACCTCCAAGTTTTCCTTTCTAGACCATATATCCTAAAGGCAAAACCTGCACAGTACAGATACCTTGTTTCTTTTGTGTCATTGGGTTGCTGTCTCAATGGCATATACCCCACATATTTTTTTGGTTCATCTGTAGCAAGAAAAAACAAAACACTTTATTAAGGAATAATATTTAAACAAGAGTGCACACACTGAAATGTCTCGCCTGTTTTACTGACCATTGATTTATGTTGAAAGTCTTAAAGATAAAGGTTTAACTACAAGTATCACATAAAGTTCACATTTTTAAAGATCTATGACAATGAGTTCAAGGTCAGATAAAACTGTCACACAGACATGTACACCTTACAATTATTCCAAACACCAAATATAGTTGACCTATTGCTTATGGTAATTGAACAGACCAAAACACAAAAACTTAATGTTAACCAATGAACCATAGAAATGAGGTCAAGGTCAGATGATACTGGCTAGATAGACGTGTACCCTTACAATCATTCCATACACCAATAATAGTTTACCTATTGCTATTAATATTTGAAAAACAGACCAAAACACAAAACTTAACATTGACCAATGAACCATGAAAATGAGGTCATGGTCAGATAACACCGGCTAGACAGACATGTACATCTAACAATCATTCCATAAACCAAATATAGTTGACCTATTGCTTATAGTACTTGAAAAACAGACCAAAACACAAAAACTTAACATTGACCAATGAACCATGAAAATGAGGTCAAGGTCAGATGACACCACTTAGACAGACATGTACACCTTACAATCATTCCATACAGCAAATATAGTTGACCTATTGTTTACAGTACTTGAAAAACAGACCAAAACACAAAAAATTAACAATGACCAATGAACCATGAAAATAATGTCAAGGTCAGATGAAACCTGCCAGTCTGACATGCACCCCTTACAATCATTTCATACACCACATGTAGTTGACCTGCTGCTTGTAGTATCTGAGAAACGGACCTAACTTTAACCTTGATCACTGATCCATGAATTGAGGTCAAGGTCACGTTAACCCTGTCTGACGGATATGTAGATGTTGCAAGGAACCCATATACCAAATATAGTTATCCTATAATTCATAATAAGTGAGAAATTTACATGACAAAAAAAATGTTTTTTTTTTTCAAACAGTCACTGAACCATGAAAATGAGGTCAAGGACAATTGGCATATGACAGACGGAAATTTCGTAACATAAGGTATCTGCATACAAGGTATGAAGCATCCAGGTCTTCTACCTTCTGAAATATAAAGCTTTATACAAATAGTTTTAGCCGCCACCGACGGATAGTAATACCTATGTCTCGCATACTGCGAATTTCGTCGCAGGCGAGACAAAAATTGTACCTTTTTAAGTTCTGAAACATTTTTGATAAAATAATTAGGGGATGTGGTATGAGTCCAAATGATATATATGTAAGCAACTAAAGGTCACCCTATGACCTCATATGAATATTACCTGATTTGCAGTAGTTGTATAGGTGACTAGATTAGTCCATGTCGTGTAGGGTTTTCCGTGTATAGAGTTATCTGTGATGGCAAACTCATACTTGTCAACAGCTTCATATTTTTCTGTTGTATCCTCAATATCAGGGTCATAAAATTGTTTGAAAGACACCAATAACTGAAAATAATAATTATTTACAAACTAAATTCCATATACAGTAGTATGACCAAGACATACTGAGCATCTCATTAGAGAGACTAACCATAACAATAGTGCATGCATATATATTTTGGAATACATTTTTATCTTTCAAGACAGGTTATTAAAATCCAATTCTTCCAACATATAAAAAAAGAAAAGAATTTTATTTGTCAAAATGGAATTCTTCAGCAGATTAAATTCAATTCAATCATATTTTTGCCAAAATAACAATAACAAAATGACTGTAGATATAAGTTTCAGATATTCTTTTTTTTTGGAGTGGATGGATGCTGACTTTGGTGCAAAATATGAAGGGGTCAATGTAGATCTTGATGAAATCAATCCCAGATACGATATTCTTAACTATGAAATACAAGATATATCCAAAAACAGTGATAATTCATAAATGATATGAATTGGACAGTAGAGAAAATTTCTTATATTAAAACTGATTTATCCAAAATGCATGCACTACACATGGAACTTGTGTAAAAACATAAAATATGCACACTTGTTAACATAGACTTTATTAGTGCTCTATGTGTGGAAAACCACTAAGTGTGTTGAATTGATCAACTGTTGCTTGCCTAATGATTAATGGCAATTGTATAGCACTAGACTCTTGTGGAAAATGGCATAATTTGTGTTTTGAATTCTGTCTCACTTGATTTTACTGCCTATTCATTTCAATCGGTAACCTTTTTTCTTAGCTCTTCAAATGTTAACCTTGATCTCAACTGTGATATACTTACCTTTTCAACTCCATTTCCTTCTGTGGTATTTAGATGTTCTATGGTAATGTCTCCTGCTGTGGGAGGATTTGCTATCACCATTACACCATCTGTGTGGATACTTTGGAAACAAATGGTCCTCGCACACAGTTTCAGTACAACACGGTATTTAATTCCTGGATCTAATGTTAGGTCATCTATACTAACATCAAAAACAGTTGCAAAATGGACAAAATCACGAAAAGTAGTCCACATATCTGAAAACAAATAAAAAACATCTCAGGCACAAAGTCATGCTTAAGCACAGGCAGTACAAATAATAAAATCCATTATCTTATAGAAAAATATCTGAAAATGTCTTCTATAAATGATTTATTTCAATTTTTTTTTTATCAAGTTAGACAGAGTATTTAATGTGTATGATATTAACAATAGTTCAAAATTATAATGCAATTATAATGGCTTTTCACAGTAACTGAACATTTCTGACAAAACTATTTATCTTACCCCAAACGTTAAGATTAAATAATAGAAAAATGTTCTAATATAGCATTATAAGGTACTGACAACTTTTCATACTAGATATTCCATGAAAGCACATCCATTTTGAAAGGTGAATTACTTCCCTTTGTACATTCTATGCGACTGTCATACAAGTGAGAACTTTAGCTAGCTATAAAACCAGGTTTAATCAACCATGTTATACATAAGGTAATGCCTGTACCAAGTCAAGAATATGACAGTTGTTTTCCATTCGTTAGAAGTGTTTGAGCTTTTGATTTTGCCATTTGACTTCCGTTTTGAATTTTCCTTGGAGTTCGATATTTTTGTTAATTTCCTTTTTTCCGACTTACTTCCTGTTCCAGTTCTTTTTTCTATAGCAATGTAAGCATCTCTTGTGTATGGCTGTATACCTACTGGTACAGACCAGTACGCTTTAAGAGAGCTAGTGGACATCTGAACATCAACATCATCTGCACAATATATTCTGTTGTCCTACATCAAAAACACACACCTTTGACATTAAAATTTACTTGTTTAAAGTTATGAACCATGTATTATATAATACAGTTTCTTATAGCAAAATGTCATTAAAATACCATCATACCTTTCAAGGAATTAACCTAAGAAATTTAACTTTGCAAATTTTTTTTTATCAGAAGCAAAATCGTAAATTCCAATCCTAAAAAGTAATGAAAATTCATTGTCTATTAATTCTAAATTTTAAAGGAATATAACTGTTTGGATGAGGCATTTCTTAAATTGAGTTATTAACAATTAGCCATGCAAAATCATGGTAGATATTCAAATGATTGATCCTTAAATTTTTATGTTGGTGAAAGCAATTTATTTTTATTTACAGTAGAATTATTTAGTTATATCATAGTAAGGGAAATGGCCTTTTAAATATTTTTTTTAGTTTTGCAAAAGTTTATACTCAATAACTGGAGAAAGTGTAAAAAAAAAAAATCAATGATTCGAATATCAAAAGGGCAAAAAAAAATCCATAAAATGTATGACATTTTAGGAATGTTTAACCAACTTGGATGAAATAGAAATAGGTTGTTACACTTTTCAATACTTCAATACTTCTTTTCACTGATACATTATTTCTCGTTTAGCCCTTTTTAGCCAACTTCGCAACGATTTATTTTCGTGATTTTATATTTTTCTGGATGCATTTAAACAAGGGAAGGTATAACTTTTATATCTTTGCAACGATTTATATTTGTGTTATTTTTCTACTAGCAAAAGTAGGGAAAATAAATTGCTCACAAAAACAATTGGTTTACAGTATATTTTAATTGGTTCAAAATATGCTTCAACTTCCTTGGTCCTATTTGGTATAATAATACCAAGGCTATGTAAATTATAATGGAATTATATTTTTAACTTACATCTTCATGATGGCCCAAAGTTAAATCTGAAACAGAATGACACATGGTTATCACAATTATCATCACATGACTAACTCTTGTTATTCTTCAAAATGAAAAAAAAACTTCGAAAATATGACGTGTTAATAAATAATTTTATTGGTTGTATTATATCATATTGCATCATCATGCAGTTCATGCCATCTAATAAACAGAATGAAACATTTTAGAATTATTGGAAAATGACGCTATCAGCGGCATGTTTCCGATACCATTGACCAGAACTAACGGAAGTTGATTATGCCTCCGCCTACCGCACTCGGTTTCATATTTACTATTTTACATACTAACTGGAATCTGCTTGTATTACGCTACACTCGAACAAAGTGTTGTTGTCGGAAGGAACCAGTTTACATACTTTATTTTATTTACCAAAAGATATCTTGACCTGTCCATATGTTTTTGTTATTAAATGGTATTTGGAGCTATCCCTTTGTTATATTTTTCATATTTATTCGAGCTTTCACTTTTATGCACATGTCTTACAATCGTAAACAATCGGTATGTATACATGATAAATAGATCCGTTTTGTTATGGTGTTGGACTTTTTACCCTCCAATGATCAGCAATCGCTAGACAAAATAGTTCTCCTAAATAATGTCAGCCTTTCATGCCATTTCAACATACAATCATTAAAAAAGTAATAATCGGAATCATTTTGATATCCACTGGATAGAAACGGGTCTTTATCCAGATTTACGAAGATTTTAATAATCGGAAATTAGTAATACGGTTATACCCACGCGGTGCGTATGAATCTTTGTTTACAAAGTTATAGCAGCAGAGTCTATAACAGTATCATTATTAGTTAACTACACTGTTATTGTACTTAATATGATGAAAACTGCATATGCAATATAAGATGTCAACTCGGCCAATACAGATTTTTTTTTCCGTATTGGCGAGTTCTGATCCGGCGAAACAGGATTTGGAGCGTCTCTAGTTTTAGATTATAAGTCACGATAAACTCAAACTGAAAGTAAACAGTTGTTTGTACGATGCAGTTTTATTTACTCACCATAAACAAGCTGAAACGTTCAGTATGGCATATATTTTAGGTTAAAGACGGTCCCATTCATTTGAAAAGCATTTTGAAAGTAGACGATGGAATTATTTCAGGTTTGGGGAACGAGTAAATTATCACAAAGTTCATTTCTTGACGACCTCATAATTTCATCATGTCGATGGTACAAATCGATTTTTACTGTTTACTTTCACTTCTCATGTTTTGTAAACGGTCTTTTATTTTAAACCCGAACCAGGCATATGCATTCTGTAATTGCGCAAATCTTAGTTCTTTGGTCAATTGGCTTATGGATAGTTGTATCAATTTCAACTCTTACATTATTTTTTTTAAATATATTTGCATTACACATGCAATGGCAGTACCTTTCAATTACTATTTATGTGTTGTGTCTAAATTAAAGTTGTAACACTTTATAGTGACTGGAAAGGGTAGAAAAATTCATCAGATGAGAAAAGGCTGAAGATACATGGAAGCGGCACCAAATCATCAGATATTGCATCTTATAAAAAGAAACTGAGATTTGGATAATTCCACTTCAAGGTAAAAATGTTTATCTCTTGTGAAATGAAATAAAAAATATTGTAACACTGTAGTTAATTAATAAAGATACTATTACATGTATTTCTGTATTGGCCTTATTGTTGGTCCTCGGCCAGCAGTATTGGCCTTGACCGCCTCAGACCAATACACCAAGACATGGACCAATAACAAGGACAATACAGAAATACTTTGCAATAATATTATAGAATGACAGTATGGTTCAATAGTGGAATCAGCCCTCAACTACTTTTACATAAATATTAACTTCCGACTTCAACTCCTTGTTCCTCTTGTCTGGAGATCTTGTTGTAGTTCCAGTTAGGCAAGCATTTTAGAGACGTATCCCGTCCATCCTCTCTTGACTTGTAATTTCTGGTGATAGATTTTGCCGCTTGACGTTGTATCCTTTCAAGCTTGTTTTTTTGTTACCGTGTAGGGGTCCCATACTATGGCTCCATATTAAATTGTAAGATCCATTCCTAAAGGTCTAAATCATTGTTATAATCTGACACAAATTTCAATAACTTGAATGCTACCCAAGTTGAATATATGGTGACCTACTAGAACAGCATTATCACTATTGAAATTGTGTTTAATACCATGATTGTTCAATGTCATTAACTTAAATAGAGACAGACATTTGACCTGAAAGGTGGTGTGGGAGTGCAAAATCAAAAACTAACTGACTATGATATATGGTTAAAGAATGAATATCAATTACATGGGTCAACATGGTCAAGGGCAGAGTTGTTATGAAATAACAATATGGCAGAGAAGTGGTTTCAAGTTTCATATAAAACGACCTGACTGATATGAAATAAAAAATCAAAGGAGTATCCCTATTTGTCTAATCTTCAAGGTGAAATAAAACTAGTAAAACAATATTATACTATTGTCTAAATCTACAGAAATATAATTTGCTTCAAGTAACAGAAATAACTAGGTCACTAGTAACTCATTTAATGAGTATGTGGGGTATAAGAGCTTGATAACAACAGGCTCTTCATAATCATTTGGTTTGAAAAGGATACTAGTAGTCTATATTCTTGATTTAGAAAAATGTAATTGCAAGACAAAAATCACATTACTTAGAATACTTTAGATCATTCAGGTAGTCTTTATTTATATGTACAAAAGAACAGCCAGTAGTCATTGGATATTGTAGAGCATTCAAATAGTCTTGACCTATTTATTAGTACAAAAGAGCAGCCAGTAGTCATTGGATATTGTAGATCATTCTGGTGGTCTTGACCTATTTATTTATAGAAAAAAACAGCCAATAGTCATTGAATACTGTAGATCATTCAGGTAGTCTTGACCTATACATTTGTACTAAAAAAACAGCCAGTTGTCATCTTCACATAACACACACATATACGAATATCAATTATATGCTTACGAGACATGTTGGAATGTTAAACTAATTACGGTATGTGAAAATCAAGACTTGCATAAAAAATATCACAATATTAGAGACAGTGGCGTCATTTTTCCTCAGAGCTTTCAGCTCTTTGATTTGATATACATTTGACTACTGCTTATAGAACAGACATGATAGACCATCATTGATAGAGAAGATCAGTGTCCTCAGTTCTGTCATCTTAGTCATACATTAGTCTCACATCATAGACCCCATAATTTGTTATTTTATATGCTCAAAGGGATAATGCAAAAACTTCAGAGATTCAATAAATATTGACCTCTTAATGTTCAATGGCAAATATCAAATATTCAGGATGCTAACATGATGATAAAGGATAGCTGTTCAATGTCAAGCAGCGTCCAGCAAATCAAACGCATATTCAAGAGGAGAACTTGTTAACGTAATATGAATATTAACCCTGTACTACACTGACACACTTTTTTCACATGCTTGTTCACAATGTAAAAGTCCACAGGAAGACATGTCAACCTACCTGTACAAATTATGACTCTGAGCCGACCAGTCTTTGCTCTTACTCCATAATTCTGAGGAGCTGAGAAGCAGGAATTACCAATTTTAAAGCCTCTGGTTTGACCCAGACAGGGTTTAACCCACAACCTCACGCACTCAAGGCAAACATATTACCTTGAGACCACAGAGGTGGTATCAGGATGCTTATATGTTAATATGATATCAAAATATATTGCTTTGTACTTTATTTTTAAACTATACTTAACTTTTCAATATGTTAACTCAGAGGGTAACCGAGTCTGCATGGAGAACATATTTTATTACCTGAAAATTGTGTGACTCAGTTTATAAAGTCAGACCTGTTACTATGGTTAATATGAACTGAACTAACTTACCAGTCATATTACAGGGTTTCCCATCATTGATTGTAATTCCTGATAGGGCATCATTTTCTGTTACTATGGTTACACCATCAGACGACACTGCTGTATCACCTGCTAAACTTATAGCAGTCACAGTAAAATAGTATGTCTGAAAAGATGTGACAATGTTTAAAAGATTTCATGTATTGATTTAAAAATGGACAATCACAAATATTCAAATCTTGTCATGGCTTAAAGTGTTGATACCAGCAATTTCTGTAACAAATACAAAGATAAGTACTGTTGGTAAATAAACGAATAAATGAAGTTATTGTAGTAATAAACTATTATTTAAGACATTTCTGCCACTGGCCTTCTTCAGTTTCTTTATTTTCCTTCTTAACTACATGGTAGACATTTTACTTTCAAAATCATTAAGATGTTATAGATTTAGTTCTTAATGATTGTGAAAGTAAAATGTTTCCTCGGAGGTGAAACAATCAAATAAAATATATTGTTTGCCTTTGTTTCATTCAAAATCATAAGGCAGTGTTCAACTTTTTATAGATTTGTAATGAGTATAGTTATCAAACACACTGAAGTGGTCCATGTGTGGTATCGGTAAAGTTATTGATTTGTTCATTGTTAAAGATGAAATCAGGCACCTTATTGAACAGTACAGATATCTAAATTCTAACAGCACTTGTGCTAAATTGAGCTATACTTCCAACAAAGAGAAATTGTACGATGCATATTACTTGTTTTACCTCAAATGGTGTCAGAGTTAATCCTAATTCTATGTGAGACAAACTTGTACCCACATCTTTCATAGACACTACATCACTTCCTCCTGCTGTTGTACCAATACTTATATTGTATGTCACATCTAAATGTGGATGAGCAAATCCTAACCATCGTGCTGACATACTGTCAGCTGATGTCTGAAAATCTACATCTTCTATGTCCTAGAAAAAAATTGAGAACTTGAAAATTTCATTATCTTGAAAGACCTTATAATGAATTAAAACTTATCCAACCGAAACTAAATTCTACCAACAGACGTATTATAAAGTGAGACTATAACAGCAAATAAATCAGTATTATTTTGTTTTTTTATAAAGATACATCCAAAATAGGGGTACCCTAATAAAAAAAATTTAAAAAGGTGGTTAGAACTTTTATTTTAATATATTTGCTTCCTTCACCATTGATTGTTATTTAATACTTTCCCATCACCATTGAATCATTGATATATCTATTCCCATAAAAAATCTTGTATCAAAATGTCCTTCATATAAATAAACTGCAACATCAGTTGTAAACCAGGATTAAAGCAGTTATTAATAAAGGTGATAATTTACTCTTTTATCTAAAGATATAAAATAAAACAATGTTAAATGCTAAGAAATGATCTTACCTTTAATGGAATATCAGTAACAAAATTCTAAAAGAAACAAATTAGTTATATCAGTGTAAACAAAAAATGTGTTTTGTCTTGTAATAAAATGTATATGTGTTAAACAGAGTGATTGAAAAGTATTGAATTTTAAACATAAGAAAAAGTTCTCTGTTATGCAACTAGGTGTCTAATAATTGTTTAATTATGAAAATGTATTCAACTTGTCACTGGATTTTGACTTGCCATGTACAACAAGACAGGTAAAACTAGCAGAGCAGAAATTGCTTACCCTTCTAGAGCACCTCAGTTCCCCCTGTTTTCTGGTTGAAGTTATGTTTCTCAAACTTTAGTTTTATGTATAGCATTTGGGGGACTGTTAGTTATCTTCGAGTTGTTTTGTTTTTTGGCTGTGAGTTGCTTGTTTTTCTTCAATTGATGACTTTTGATTGACCCTTAGTGTTTGACAACTTTGCTCAATAAAAATATGTGAAAGCATTTATTGACAATACCAGTAAATATCAATTTAACTGCACTTTATTCACATATACTGTGAAAGTGCTTTTATTCGTGGGTATCAATTTTCGTTGTTTCAGCAGAAGTTACATGTTCATGGGTTCTTAAATTCGTGGATTTTAGTTTTTTTGAAAGAAAAAAAATCCAGTGACGAATTTGAAGACTTCAGAAACGAATATTCGTGAAATTAATCATATGTTGTTTAAAATGATTTGTGGGACATTGTAAAATTAGGTATTCATTTTCACTCACTTGTTTGTCTTTTATTACTAACAAAATTCAAATGTTTAATAGAATAATTGCTTTTGGAAATAAGCTGATTCATTTATGCTAACAAATTGTCTCGATTGAAGGAAAATGCAGAGTAAACATTTTAGTTATGGCATTTTTTAACTCGAGATCGAATGATCAACAGATTAACGATCATCAAAGGTGTTAATTGGGCCACAAACATGTCACTTAACGAAAACAGTTACATATAAGAAAATGCTACAAATGTACTTTGAATTGTAGAGATTAATTATTATGAAATAAAAAAGCAAGCCCAAAATGAAAACAGTATTTTTTTTCGTATGAGAATTATGAAAAAAAAGGAACATTTCATTATCGCATATCTTCACCGGAAATCTGACTTTCATCCATCAAAAAATATTTCTCATGAGAATTAAAATGTTAACAGTCGTACAATTTAGATTTTTAAAGATTAAATGGGTAAAATCCGGTCTGAAGTTAAAAAATTTATATTTAGTTCATAGTGCGTTGGCTTATATGACCGTATCCATGTAGTCAAACCTACATGGGGATCTTTCCATGTCTGGAATTGGACAACAGTTATTATATTTCGTTGGACATTTAAATTCGTGGATTAAGCCATCAACGAAAACCACGAAAATTGGTACCCCACGAATAAAAGTACTTTCACAGTATTTATGAAAATATTGACTTAAATAGTTTGTCTAGTTTTCTTTTTCCCTATGCTGTTGATGAATTCTAGCAAATGTAAAATGAAAAATTTTATGATGTAAATTCAAATTAAATAAAGACTAGCAAACCTGTGGGTCAATATCTATAATAACTCCCTCAGCTGGCAATTGAACATCATGAATATATGGATCAGATGTCTGAATGGTTACCAGTCCTGCACTGTTAGTTATTTTGATTGACACATAGTATGAGTGATGGCCATGCAGAAACCAGTCCATATTTGTTATATCGACTGCAGTACAGTTTGGTGGATAAGTCAAGGTACAGCTATCTCCTGACTGTAATGGTTGGAAATCTTGAATGTCTGTACCATATGCAGTGTGACCTAAAAGTGATTGTAATATTCTTAATATAGGATAATAAGTAAAAACTTCAAATTTAATCAAAACTTAAATATATTGTCATTTAAAGGAAATAACTCTGAAAAAGGGAAGAAGGTAGAAAATGACATTGGGAGAATTTTTGCCCCATAAAATTTTCTCTGTCTTTTATGAATTTTCAAGATATGAGACAATAAACTTCACCCCTGATGTTCTATTTACACCTATGGCAGCCATGATGGTTTAATTGACAGGAAGAGAAAACACAAACTTTATATTAGATACCCTCAATATTTTTAATCACAAGTTTGGTTAAAATTGGTCCATTGAATTTAGAGGAGAAGATTATTTTTTAAAGTGTATGCCCTTGAACCCCTAAATGATGGAATGAATCTTTGAATGAGTTGAGACACACAGTGAAGTAAAACTAATTAAAATCAGCTGTATAAGACTGAGACTCACCAACAGCAAATTTGTAGTCAAGCTGAAAGAATTCTTCACTGTCAGAAACAGCGTCTTCAGGCCATGAAGTTATAAGGTAGTCCCCTGACAAATCTACTGTAAATACACTGCTGCCACCAACAAACTCTGGTGGTGTTGTATCCATAAAACAGGGACCTAAAGTCTATAAAATGTTCTTGTTTAAAGTCACAGTAAAACTTCATAGATAATAAAAACATAAAAAAATAATAATAAAATTATAAATAAAGATGTTATGAAAAGCAAAATATTGCTATATGCAGGGCAATAAATGATCTTCAAATTCAAGTACAATGTCCTAAAATCAAATGCTATACAAAGCCTTGATATTTTTACTTACTCTACCAAATATGTTTGTGGTCCACATATTGCTGCAATTCTTAATTTTTACACAATAAGATATAGCCATGCTCTTCATTACACTTTTTTTCCAAGAAATATTAACATATTAACGTCAACAACCATTCAATTCATTTTTAACTGTGTATTTTATTTTTATTCTTATATGTAAAAAATAGCATAAACAAAACCATTCAAATGATCATGATGACCTTAATAGGATGTGATCCAGGTTACGATTTAGAATAATATGCAAATCACTTAGTATCTGGAAAATAATGAAAGAAAATTTTTCATCTATTACAGTCAAATCTTAAACAATACTGAAAATTCAGAAATTATTGGGAGATTTTACTTATGCGAATAATGCAACTGTGTGAATATCCCAATAATAGGAACTCACGATACCATATCCTATACATATAACTGTATGCAGATTTTCCTATAATCGCAATAATTAATCTCACGTTTTTTTTCCTTTCTCCAAAATTGCAATAATAAATGCACATAATAATTTCTGAATTTGCAGTATTTTAATACTTAGAATCAAGGACCCACAATAAATAACTACGTACTGTTAATCCTTCTACGTTAGATTTACTGATGGTTTTTATAATGATATAGAATTGTGTTCTATCTGGTATGTTTGTATGAACCTCTCTGTGTACTTACTGTTAAACCTTCTACGTTAGATTTACTGATTGTTTTTATAATGATATAGAATTGTGTTCCATCTGGTATGTTTGTATGAACCTCTCTGTGTACGTACTGTTAATCCTTCTACGTTAAATTTACTGATGGTTTTTATAATGATATAGAATTGTGTTCCATCTGGTATGTTTGTATGAACCTCTCTGTGTACTTACTGTTAAACCTTCTATGTTAGATTTACTGATTGTTTTTATAATGATATAGAATTGTGTTCAATCTGGTATGTTTGTATGAACCTCTCTGTGTACTTACTGTTAAACCTTCTACGTTAGATTTACTGATTGTATTTATAATGATATAGAATTGTGTTCCACCTGGTATGTTAGATGAACCTCTCTGTGTACTTACCGTTAAACCTTCTACGTTAGATTTACTGATTGTTTTTATAATGATATAGAATTGTGTTCCATCTGGTATGTTTGTATGAACCTCTCTGTGTACTTACCGTTAAGCCTTCTCGTTAGATTTACTGATTGTTTTTATAATGATATAGAATTGTGTTCCATCTGGTATGTTTGCATGAACCTCTCTGTGTACTTACCGTTAAACCTTCTATGTTAGATTTACTGATTGTTTTTATAATGATATAGAATTGTGTTCCATCTGGTATGTTTGTATGAACCTCTCTGTGTACTTACCGTTAAACCTTCTATGTTAGATTTACTGATGGTTTTTATAAAGATATAGAATTGTGTTCCATCTGGTATATTTGTATGAACCACTCTGTGTACTTACCGTTAAATCTTCTACGTTAGATTTACTGATTGTTTTTATAATGATATAGAATTGTGTTCCATCTGGTATCTTTGTATGAACCTCTCTGTGTACTTACCGTTAATCCTTCTACCTTAGATTTACTGAGTGTTTTTATAATGATATAGAATTGTGTTCCATCTGGTATGTTTGTATGAACCTCTCTGTGTACTTACCGTTAAACCTTCTATGTTAGATTTACTGATGGTTTTATAATGATATAAATTGTGTTCCATCTGGTCTATTTGTATGAACCACTCTGTGTACTTACCGTTAAATCTTCTACGTTAGATTTACTGATTGTTTTTATAATGATATAGAATTGTGTTCCATCTGGTATGTTTGTATGAACCTCTCTGTGTACTTACCGTTAAACCTTCTACGTTAGATTTACTGATGGTTTTTATAATGATATAGAATTGTCTTCCATCTGGTATATTTGTATGAACCACTCTGTGTACTTACCGTTAAATCTTCTACGTTAGATTTACTGATGGTTTTTATAATGATATAGAATTGTGTTCCATCTGGTATGTTTGTATGAACCTCTCTGTGTACGTACTGTTAATCCTTCTACGTTAGATTTACTGATTGTATTTATAATGATATAGAATTGTGTTCCACCTGGTATGTTTGTATGAACCTCTCTGTGTACTTACCGTTAAACCTTCTACGTTAGATTTACTGATTGTTTTTATAATGATATAGAATTGTGTTCCATCTGGTATGTTTGTATGAACCTCTCTGTGTACTTACCGTTAAACCTTCTACGTTAGATTTACTGATCGTTTTTATAATGATATAGAATTGTGTTCCATCTGGTATGTTTGTATGAACCTCTCTGTGTACTTACCGTTAAACCTTCTATGTTAGATTTACTGATTGTTTTTATAATGATATAGAATTGTGTTCCGTCTGGTATGTTTGTATGAACCTCTCTGTGTACTTACCGTTAAACCTTCTATGTTAGATTTACTGATGGTTTTTATAAAGATATAGAATTGTGTTCCATCTGGTATGTTTGTATAAACCTCTCTGTGTACTTACCGTTAAACCTTCTATGTTAGATTTACTGATGGTTTTTATAATGATATAGAATTGTGTTCCATCTGGTATATTTGTATGAACCACTCTGTGTACTTACCGTTAAATCTTCTACGTTAGATTTACTGATTATTTTTATAATGATATAGAATTGTGTTCCATCTGGTATGTTTGTATGAACCTCTCTGTGTACTTACCGTTAATCCTTCTACGTTAGATTTACTGAGTGTTTTTATAATGATATAGAATTGTGTTCCATCTGGTATGTTTGTATGAACCTCTCTGTGTACTTACCGTTAAACCTTCTACGTTAGATTTACTGATGGTTTTTATAATGATATAGAATTGTGTTCCATCTGGTCTATTTGTATGAACCACTCTGTGTACTTACCGTTAAATCTTCTACGTTAGATTTACTGATTGTTTTTATAATGATATAGAATTGTGTTCCATCTGGTATGTTTGTATGAACCTCTCTGTGTACTTACCGTTAATCCTTCTACGTTAGATTTACTGAGTGTTTTTATAATGATATAGAATTGTGTTCCATCTGGTATGTTTGTATGAACCTCTTCTACGTTAGATTTACTGATTGTTTTTATAATGATATAGAATTGTGTTCCATCTGGTCTATTTGTATGAACCACTCTGTGTACTTACCGTTAAATCTTCTACGTTAGATTTACTGATTGTTTTTATAATGATATAGAATTGTGTTCCATCTGGTATGTTTGTATGAACCTCTCTGTGTACTTACCGTTAAACCTTCTACGTTAGATTTACTGATGGTTTTTATAATGATATAGAATTGTGTTCCATCTGGTATGTTTGTATGAACCTCTCTGTATACTTACGGTTAAACCTTCTACGTTAGATTTACTGATGGTTTTTATAATGATATAGAATTGTGTTCCATCTGGTATGTTTGTACGAACCACTCTGTGTACTTACTGTTAAACCTTCTACGTTAGATTTACTGATTGTTTTTATAATGATATAGAATTGTGTTCCATCTGGTATGTTTGTATGAACCTCTCTGTGTACTTACTGTTAAACCTTCTACGTTAGATTTACTGATGCTTTTTATAATGATATAGAATTGTGTTCCATCTGGTATATTTGTATGAACCTCTCTGTGTACTTACTGTTAAACCTTCGACGTTAGATTTACTGATTGTTTTTATAATGATATAGAATTGTGTTCCATCTGGTATGTTTGTATGAAACACTCTGTGGTGGGCATGTTGTTTTGTTGATTCAAATGCCATGATATCTGGTGCAGCACTTCCTGATGTTGATGAAAATCCTAGTTCATAATCATATACTTTGGCTGGAATGTCTACAGGTTCCCAAGAAATTTCCATCTGAAAGGTAATCATTGACATTTTTACCAGAATTTTAGTTGCTCCTAGACAGGAGGGATATACAGTAAAAGAAGATTTACATTTTCTTATTTTCTGTTTTAAATAGTGATGCTTGTTTATCATGCATATATCTGATTCTTTGTCTTGGTTATACTCTTGGTCCCTTTTGCTTTTAACAGATCTTCACAATTTGTAGTAGCTTTTACATTTTAACATATTTTGACCTTGAGAATCACTGAAACAGATATTAGACGTCGGCAACGCATCTGCTGCAGTACCATTGGAAATGTTAATATGAACTAGAGGCTCCCAAGAGTCTGTGTCGCTCACCTGTTTCTACTGTTGTTTTGGAAATCATGTAAAATAAGGTTAAAATCATAATTAATAGTATTAGATACTCTAATAATGATTGAGGCCAAGTTTGGTTTAATTTGGCCCAGTAGTTAAATTAAAAGCAGGTCATCCCATTGTAGTCTTACAATAGTTACTGAAGACCCCTTATCATTATTCAAATTAGTTTTCAAGTTGTGACCATTTGAAATTGTTTTTTTTTACAATTTTCCCTTAGACTTCTATAGTAAACCCCTATGTTCTATTCTTAGCCATGGCTGCCATGTTGGTTGGATGACAGGGTCATCTGATACATTTTTCAATCAAGATACCCTATTGAAAATTGTGGCTAAGTTTAATTTTATTTGGCCCAGTAGATAAAGTGGAGAAGATTTTTGTAAAAGATTACAAAAATTTACGAAAAATTGACTATAAAGGGCAATAACTCCTTAAGGGTTCAATTGACAATTTTGGGTATATTGACTTATTTGTAGATCGTACTTTGCTTAACATTATTGCTGTTTACAGTTTATCTCTATCTATAATAATATTTAAGATAATAACCAAAAACTGCAAAATTTCCTTAAATTTACCAATTCAGGGGCAGCAACCCAACAACAGGTTGTCTGATTCGTCTGAAAATTTCAGGACAGATAGATCTAAACCTGATGAACATTTTTACCCATGTCAGATTTGCTCTAATTGCTTAAGTTTCAGAGATATAAGCCAAAAACTGCATTTTACCCCTATGATCTATTTTTAGCCATGTCGGCCATGTTGGTTGGCAGGCGGGGTCATCGGACACATTTTTTTAAACTAGATACTCTAATGATGATTGTGGCCAAGTTTGGTTAAATTTGACTTAGTGGTTTCAGAGGAGAAGATTTTTGTAAATGATGAACAAAAATTTATGAAAAATGGTTAAAAATTGACTATAAAGGGCAATAACTCCTTAAGGGGTCAATTGACAATTTTAGTCATGTTGACTTATTTGTAGATCTTACTTTGCTGAACATTATTGCTGTTTACAGTTTATTTCTATCTATAATAATATTCAAGATAATAACCAAAAATTGCAAAATTTCCATAAAATAACCAATTCAGGGGCAGCAACCCAACAACGGGTTGTCTGATTCGTCTGAAATTTCAGGGCGGATATATCTCAACCTGATTAACATTTTACCCCATGTCAGATTTGCTCTAAATGCTTTAGTTTCAGAGATATAAGCCAAAAACTGCATTTTACCTATGTGTTTTTAAACTTGATTTGCCTATTAATGCAAATAAGGACAGTACAGACACCTGTCTTTTGAAAAAGACTGTATATAATCCTTGAGATGTCTTTCACTATTTTTTTTCTGGGTTCCTGTCTCGTTGAGGTAAACTCCACATCTCAATTTTTACATACTAAATATGTTCATTCATTTATAGCCTATCTCTGCATACAAAATTTCTAAAAATTAATTATCTGATTGCCATTAGGAAATAGTTTTAATATTTCCATACCCTCTACGAATCAAGTCATTTTCCACTGATTTTAATAGTTTGTTCTAATTTTATACTGTGTTATTGCTGTCCTAGGTAAGGCGAGGGCTAATAGCCTACAAACATAATAACCTCACAACATTCGTTATGTCCCAAATGAGGAACCGGCCAAAATTGTCAATTATTAAATGTTATTAGCTTAAAAAACAGTCTGCTGATTTTGTCTTTTGAGTGGTTTCACATTTTATTTTAGTAAGCCATTTAAGCTTACTGTTCAGTATGGGTTTGCTCATTGGTGATACTGTGACCAGCAATTGTTTACATTCTGGTCCTACTGTCTGATAGATAGTTGTAGTATTGGCACTCATACCAAATGTCTCTTCTTTTCAGGGGGGTAGCAGCTGGTACGGCAGGTATGGCACTCGCTGTACCAATAATTTTCGTTCGTACCTAAAATTTGTATAAAAAATATAAAAAAAAACAAGGATTTCCCACGGAAATAAAGAAAATAAGGATTTTGCAGAAAATAATAATGATAGAAAATCCCATGTAGAAGTCATAGCCGAATACACGGTATACATTCATCAGTACTATGTAAAGTTTGATAACTCGTATAACTATTATATACGGTATACGTTATACAAGTTATGAAAAATGACCGGTGTTAATCAAAGTAAGGCATTTTATTTACTAATAAATCTAATCTAACAAGAGATTTTAATAGATCATGCTAATGAAGATCAATGAACAGTCATAGCACTATCAATAGCATCATTAATTGCCTTCTACAATTGTTCTGGTTTAAACATCAAAGGCATGGAAGAACTAAAGTTTCCAATGGAGAAACAAACGTTGTGAGGCAAGCATGGAATTTTGTGCGACTGTCATACAAGTGATAGGTTCTACATAAGAAAATGCCTGTACCAAGTCAGGAATATGAAAGTTGTTACATGTATCCATTCGTTTGATGTGTTTGAGCTCTTGAGTTTACCATTTGATTACGGACTTTCTGTTTTGAATGTTCCTCGGAGTTCGGTATTTTTGTTATTTTACTTTTTGCAACAAAAATAACGTCAGTCACTTAGTATCCATGCACCATAAAGTTTAAGTAATCCTGAAAATACAATAGACTAGTTGTCCCATGCTTATTGAGGGCAGATCTACCCGCAACAGAGACAAATGAACGATCTGCACATAATGGTTAAACTGCACATTCTGCTTCTAGGCACCAGGAAGATGAGAATATAAACCAACTTCAACAACACCATACACACTTTTACTGTTTAGTCAATTTTTGGTTATATCCATTTGACATGGCTGGGTACTTATACATCCCGTTAATGTGTTATTGTACTATGGTAAATTTTTGTATTCATGTCTTTCGTTTTTGCTAATGTGCCTTGTTTATATGCCTTTTTGTTTTCCTTTAAACATTTTAAAGAGTGTTTGCAAAGAATGTTGCATTTTGAACAAAACATACGAAAAACAGAATGCGAGTAATTTTCTCTTGTAATTTAACATTTTTTCTTCATTTAACAGTAAGTGTGAAACTTTTAAAAAATACATTTTTACACGCTTTGTAAAGTAAATTTTATATAAAAAAACCCAAATATTTAAAAGTTTTGTGTGGTACTTGGTTGTATATTATTTTCCATAATTTCGGAGTTTTACACTCTACAAATTTACAATCTGCTGTGTGATATCGAGAAAAAAAAGCTAAAAGTATTTAGCATTCCGTGACGCTAAAATCTGAAAGCAAGTGGTACAAATATACGCCGTGGATATAAATCCAGCAGTCACATAGTAGACGTGCCAACCTTTGCATGATCTTTACAAATAAAGTACATTATAATAGACCAGTCCTAGTCTCAGTGACTCATTTTTATTTTGGTCACTGACAGCCAAAAAATTTACAAAAATAAAAAAAATAGTCGCTGAAGCCAGGGCTGGTCTTAGACGAGTTACAAACCCGTTTAAAGCTATTAGAAAACGTTTTTCCAATATAATCCCTAAACGCATCTAACTCTGTGTATTTATTCCCGATAACCAACATTTTCCCCTGAAATATCTGGGTTTTTTTCTTTTAAAAAAAATTACCTTTCTCAACATTGTTAATTATTTATTTTTATGTTTTTGTATTTTTATGTAGATAATGAAACATTAGATTGTGATTTACGATATGTGTGTGCATCTGAACTTTACTTGAAAGCAAGTTTCTATATATCCAGTGCCTTTAGAAATGACGGTGAATTTGGGATGTCCCTCTATGGATCAGCTGAAAATGTTCTAACTTTGTTTGTTCTAAGTTGTGTGAACATTGTAATATTGCTACTTTATTTCAATTCATCACTTCAGTTCTAGCATTGTCATCATGAACTGATTGATCGTTATTGCGGTGTAACCATATTCACAATGAAAATAAGATTTGTTCCCAGTGTCATAGTTTTCCTCATATGTCTTGCCCAGACTTGATATTATGTCATCTATCATGTTTATTTCTTGGTCTTTGTAAAAGGAATTTTGATAATCTGTTCATCGGTCTGATCATAGTTCCCTTTACTCCATTACATTTAGCGAAGATTTGATAGTATAAAATTAGTTTCTTAATGTCCTGCAACCGGTATGCATACGGAATTGCACGCATTTTTTTTTTTTTCTGTCAAAAACTTCCAAGTAGGAGCATGTCAAGTCCCCTGCAAGGTATCCGACAAAATGTTAAAGTATTTATTTTAGCTAAGATATTCTACTTTTTGATAAAGTTTAATTGTTGCATTTTCGACACAATTCATGTTTCAAATTCTGTTTTCTATATTTTTAAGTTAATTTTAAAGAAAAAAAGAGTCATATGTCAAAATGTTTCCCATAAAACTGAGGTTTTCAGGAACGAAATTTAAGTGTCAGGAGATCGTCAGAATGCAGGATTTTGCACTTTTTATCCACAATTTCTATATTTTATAGTTGATTAAAAAAAAAAGAGTCATAAGTAAAATTGCTGCCCATAAAACTTGGTTTTCAAGAACGAAATTTTAGTGTCAGGAGATCGTCAGAATGCAGGATTTTACACTTTTTATCCAAAATTTCCTGAACCCCCCCGCCGAATAACCATCGTACTTTCCTGCCGTACCAATATAAATTTGGATGCTACGCCTCTGCTTTTATAAAGATAAAATGGTCCTTGTAAGATAATTTTTATTTTCCTTGACTTACCAAAGAAGATTTATACAATGTTAATCCTATGTTACTTGGTGCACCTGAAGAGTTACCACAGAAAACATTACCATCCACTTCTACCAGGCTTCCATTGTCAAACTTTTCCTGAGGGTATAGATCTTTGTCATTAAGCAATGTTGCTTTACTCCTATAAAACATAATAGGCATTATCATGATTATAGACAATAGTGGAATTGTGTTTTTAAGTCTTACTTGCATACAACTAGAAGTGAGAGCAGTATAAGACTCACATATACACTAGCAGTTGGACAATGTACACATTTTATTTCAACACAACCAGCAGTCAATGATCAGGTTCAAGTTCTTACTAACAAACAACCAGCTGTTGGATTATGTACAAGTCTTGTTTACACACAACCAGCAGTGAGATTATGTACAAGTTTTGTTTAAACGCAACCAGCAGAGGATTTATGTACAAGTCTTGTTTACACACTATCAGCAGTGGGATTATGTACAAGTCTTGTTTACACATGTACACTATCAACCGTGAATTATGTACAAGTCTTGTTTACACACTATCAACAGTGAGATTATGTACGAGTCTTGTTTTAACACAACCAGCAGTGGGATTATGTACAAGTTTTGTTTAAACACAACCAGCAGTGGGATTATGTACAAGTTTTGTTTAAACACAACCAGCAGTGGGATTATGTACAAGTCTTGTTTACACACAACCAGCAGTGGGATCATGTACAAGTTTTGATTTAACACAACCAGCAGTCGGATTATGTACAAGTTTTGTTTACACACTATCAGCAGTGGGATTATGTACAATTCTTGTTGACACATGTACACTATCAGTTTATGTTGTAAATACTTAATTAGAATAGAAAACCAAGTTCGATCCTTCAACTGTATTCTTATCCCACCTTGAATGGTAATACCAAATATTGCAATTGTGTTGTATCATAATTCTGAGATCAATCAGCATACATGTATAGTTGTAATGTACCTGATGTTTTAGTGGTCATATAGTGTACTGCAAGTAACTTCTATTTGTGAGCTCTGTAGAGTTTAACAATAAACCATGTGCATATAAATATGCCTAAGCAAGAGAACAACTTAAGACAAAACTCAATAAAGATGAACCTAGTGTGTGACCAGCTCAAGAATTGATGCCATATAATCTATTATAAGGCATTACATGTTACTGTTAAGACTCTGCTAGGTATGCATTGACATATACCCCATCTTTGCAAAGAGTGTAGCTACTCATATACCAATTTCTACATTTACATGTATGGATAGTTTGACATTTGATGATGGATCTTATCACTAGTATAGTAATAAGAAAAGTGATGTCGACTTACTATTCTGATTCTCTAATTATATCGCTCCCTAATGTAATCAAAGAGCTGAAAGCTCTGAGGAAAAATGACGCCACTGTCTCTAATATTGTGATATTTTTTATGCAAGTTTTGATTTCCACATACCGTAATTAGTTTAACATTGCAACATGTCTCGTAAGCATATAATTGATATTCGTATATGTGTGTGTGTTAAGTGAAGATGACAACTGGCTGTTTTTTTAGTACAAATGTATAGGTCAAGACTACCTGAATGATCTACAGTATCCAATGACTATTGGCTGTTTTTTTGTATAAATAAATAGGCCAAGACTACCGGAATGATCTACAATATCCAATGACTACTGGCTGTTCTTTTGTACATATAAATAAAGACTACCTGAATGATCTAAAGTATTCTAAGTAATGTGATTTTTTTCTTGCAATTACATTTTTCTAAATCAAGAATACAGACTACTAGTATCCTTTTCAAACCAAATGATTATGAAGAGCCTGTTGTAAGCAAGCTCTTATACCCCACATACTCATTAAATAAGTTACTAGTGACCTAGTTATTTCTGTTACTTGAAGCAAATTATATTTCTGTAGATTTAGACAATAGTATAATATTGTTTTACTAGTTTTATTTCACCTTGAAGATTAGACAAATAGGGATACTCCTTTGATTTTTTATTTCATGTCAGTCAGGTCGCTTTATATGAAACTTGAAACCACTTCTCTGCCATATTGTTATTTTATATTAACTCTGCCCTTGACCATGTTGACCCATGTAATTGATGTTCATTCTTTAACCATATATATTATAGTCAGTTTTTGATTTTGCACTCCCACACCATCTTTCAGGTCAAATGTCTGTCTCCATTTAAGTTAATGATATTGAACCATCATGGTATTAAACACAATTTCATTAGTGATAATGCTGTTCTCGTAGGTCACCATATATTCAACTTGGGTAGCATTCCAGTTATTGAAATTTGTGTCAGATTAGAACAATGATCTAGACTTTTAGGAATGGATCTTATAATTTAATATGGAGCCATAGTATGGGACCCTACATGGTAACAAAAATAAACAAGCTTGAAAGGATACGTCAAGCGGCAAAATTTATCACCAGAGATTACAAGTCAAGAGAGGATGGACGGGATACGTCTCCAAAATGCTTGCCAAACTGGAACTACAACAAGATCTCCTGACAAGACGAACAAGGCGTTGAAGCCAGAAGTTAACAATTTATGTAAAAAGTAGTCGAGGGGCTGATTCCCGCTATTGAACCATACTGTCATTCTATAATATTATTACGTAAGTATTTCTGTATTTGCCTTGTTATTGGTCCGAGGCTTGGTGTATTGGCCGAGGACCAATAACCAGGCCAATACAGAAATACACGTAATAGTATCTTTATTAATTAACTACAGTGTTACAATATTTTTTTATTTCATTTCACAAGAGATAAACATTTTTACCTTGAAGTGGAACTATCCAAATCTCAGTTTCTTTTTATAAGATGCAATATCTATAAATGATCTGGTGCCGTTTCCATGTATTTTCAGCCTTTTCTCATCTGATGAATTTTCTACCCTTTCCAAACACTATAAAGTGTTACAACATAAATTTAGACACAACACATAAATAGTAATTGGAAAGGTACTGCCATTGCATGTGTAATGCAAATATATTTAAAGAAAAAAATAATGTAAGAGTTGAAATTGATACAACTATCCATAAGCCAAATGACCAAAGAACGAAGATTTGCACAATTACAGAATGCATATGTCTGGTTCGGGTTTAAAAATAAAAGACCGTTTACAAAACATTAGAAGCGAAAGTAACCAGTAAAAATCGATTTGTACCATCGACATCGTGAAATATTATGAGGTCGTCAAGAAATGAACTTTGTAATAATTTACTCGTTCCCCAAACCTGAAATAATTCCATCGTCTACTTTCAAAATGCTTTTTAAATGAATGGGACCGTCTTTAGCCTAAAATATGTGCCATACTGAATGTTTCAGCTTGTTTATGGTGAGTAAATAAAAACTGTGTCTTATAAACAACTGTTTACTTTCAGTTTGTGTTTATCGTGACTTACGATCTAAAAACTAGAGACGTTCCGAAATCCTGTTTTAGGCGGATCAGAACTCGGCCAATACAGAAAAAAAAAATCTATATTGGCCGAGTTGACACCAGTTAGTATGTAAAATAGTAAATATGAAACCGAGTGCGGAAGGCGGAGAAATATAATCGACTTCCGTAAGTTCTGGTCAATGGTATCGGAAACATGCCGCTGATAGCGTCATTTTCCAATAATTAGACAAAACTAAAGTAGTTAATAATTTCTATTACTCATAAACTGCTTCGCTGAGCGCAGCTGGATACGCACGCAGAGGTCCAACCCTGAACAGTTGGGTCAAAAATCGACACAAAATTCAAGCTTGATACAGGTCTGAATTTGGATTGTAATTAAATATTTGACATATTATAGGTTTCTGAATAAATGTAGTCAAAGAACTTGAAATTTGTTATATGAATTGAATTTATATTCAATTAAAGATTTCTTGCTGTTGTGCAATACACTGTGCTGTTGCGCAATACTTAGTAAATCTGTTGTCAGGCTATAAACAAATAAAATCTTATAACTGGGAAACGTAAAATCGAAAATTTATAAAAATCAAAAGGGAGCTTACAAAAATAGATATAAACAATTTACCAAAGTTTCATAAAAAATGCTGAAAGCATGTTTGAGTTATTGTCCGAAAACTGGAAAATCCCCCTTTTTGTAATCAATAAAACCCCATAAATCAGAAACGTATAGTCCTAAATTTATAAAAATCAAAAGGGAGCTCATGTCGATAGAAATAAAACAATTCACCAAAATTTCTTGCAAATTGGTGAAATTGTTTTTGAGTTATTGTCCGAAAACTGGAAAATCCCCCCTTTCATAATGAATAAAACCCCAAAACTAGGAAACGGTAAATCCGAAATTTATAAAAAACGAAAGGGAGCTCACATCAATAGATATTAACAATTCACAAAAGTTTCATGCAAATTGTTGAAATTGTTTGATAGTTATTGTCCCATAACTGGAAAATCCCCCCTTTCTTAATGAATAAAACCCCAAAACTCGGAAACAGTAAATTCGAAATTTATAAAAAACAAAAGGGAGCTCACATCAATAGATATTAACAATTCACCAAAGTTTCATGCATATTGGTTAAAGCGTTTTTGAATTAATGTCCGATATGTTGACGACGGACGGATGGACAAACGGACGGACAGACGGATGGTCAACTGTATACCATAATACGTCCTGTAAACGGGCGTATAAAAACATAATATCAATATATTTAAATACACAATAAAAAAAAACTTCTTAATACAAAATAACTAAAAACTTATACTTGATTTGGGTTTGGGGCAGACTCAGCATTTTCTAAATTACTGACATAGTTAAACTCGGTGTAGCAACTATTGTAAAGCTATCAGAGCAGAAAAGTAGTTGTTTACTCAGTGCATCTTAGGCTATAAGAGCCGGAATAACAATGTCAGTAATGCACATGGAAATAATGCTCAACTCGGTGTAGTTAGCTACAAGAGCCGAAAGCAATGTAAGATGCTACTCGGTGTAGCCAGAACTACAACAGCCGGAAGACAAGTGTGCTACAAGAGCCGGAAGAGCATTACTTCAAATTGATGTGGATGAAGATAGAAAAAACTACTATACAAATTAAACTGCCCATTCAAACTTTAATGTACATGTACCGTAGATCGAAACAAATGAAAACTACAGAATTTTGGGGAATTAATGAATTATGTATTCCCATTACCAGATTAATTAATTAATACGGCCATAAGTCAGATTGAATACATTAAATGAATGCGGTTTTAGTGCCCCAAAATAATGAGATTATGTACGAGTCTTGTTTTAACACATCCAGCAGTGGGATAATGAACAAGTCTTGTTTACACATTATCAGTAGTGGGATTATGTAAAAGTCTTGTTTACACACAACCAGCAGTGGGATTATGTACAAGTTTTGTTTAAACACAACCAGCAGTGGGATTGTGTACAAGTCTTGTTTACACACAACCAGCAGTGGGATTATGTACAAGTTTTGATTAAGCACAACCAGCAGTGGGATTATGTACAAGTCTTGTTTACACACTATCAGCAGTGGGATTATGTACAATTCTTGTTTACACATGTACACTATCAGCAGTGGAATTATGTACAAGTCTTGTTTACACATTATCAGCAGTGGGATTATGTACAAGTCTTGTTTTAACACAACCAGCAATGGGATTATGTACAAGTCTTGTTTACACACTATCAGCAGTGGGATTATGTACAAGTCTTGTTTTAACACAACCAGCAGTGGGATTATGTACAAGTCTTGTTTACACACTATCAGCAGTAGGATTATGTACAAGTCTTGTTTAAATGAGATTTACCATTAGATTTAAATCTTACTCATTAACAAACAGCTGTGTGGTTTAATTTTACTTAAACACAACTAAAAGTTGGAGAAGGTGTTAGTCTTACTTACACATAACCAGCAGTGAGATTAGATTTAATCTTACATGCCAACTTTCAGCTGTGTGATTATATTTTTACTTACACACCAGTGGCGGATACAGGGGGATGTTCAGGGGGTTTTGATTCCCCATTTGTTTTGGACGATCATTGCATTTAAATGGGGACATATGATTGGAACACCCCCCCACCCCTTTTATCCTAGGTTTGGAACCCTCCTTTTAAGAATGGCTGAATCCGCTCCTGCACATAATTAAAAGTTGGATGATGTGTTAGGTTTACTTGCACACAACCAGCAATGAGATTTACCATTATATTTGAATCTAATCACTCACAAACAAACACCTGTATGGTTTTATTTTTACTTACACACAATCAGCAGTAACATTAGTTATAAGTCTCCTCATACGATCAGACCCCAAAATGTAATAGTTAGTACTAGTGGAATCTTTTATAAGTCCTCCAGTAATCCGAGAATTTTCA
This sequence comes from Mytilus coruscus, assembly GCA_017311375.1. Classification (NCBI taxonomy): domain Eukaryota; kingdom Metazoa; phylum Mollusca; class Bivalvia; order Mytilida; family Mytilidae; genus Mytilus; species Mytilus coruscus. The sequence continues at coordinate 26,222,617 of CM029597.1, read as the reverse complement.
ACAATTATTTCCTGAACTCCTGGGACTGTACTGTCTATGGTAACTCCATCTGAACATACTGGATCTGAGGGATCCAGAGCTCTGTTATATGCTACCACAGTGAAATAATAAGTCCCATCAACACTTGCAGTATGGCTGCCAAAGGTGTTGTAAGTCTCTACTAACTGAAATGAAAATATAACTGGCTGTAAACTCTGTATTCTTATTTGCGTGACAAAATACTGATTATTGAATGTTTTTACAATTTCTTCATACTGGTCATGAAGTATATAGCATGAAATTTGTATAGAATTATTTACACTTGCATGCAAATTTGTCCGCCATTACTTAAATTCTCACAAATTCCATAAAATTTTATATCACAATTTAAAAAATTTGACATCATACTTTAAAACTGATTGTTGATTGACTTCAGAAGGTTATTTAGAGACATATCTAAGGTCATTCGGAGACAAAATTCAGCTAAATACTAACAGTGTAAATGACCTATAATGATTTACTTTTACAAATAATGAAATTGTGACTTTGATGGAGAGTTGTCTCATTGGCACTCATACCACATCTTCTTATATCTATTAATTGTTCCCATCACTATTTGAAATATTAACTCAATGTTGTGATTACTGTGAATTTAATATTATTCTTGAAGTATTAATTTTTGTGGATATCAAAGGTAAAGGGAAACTATTAGTACAAATTTCATAAAGTATTGTATGTAGAATTAGTCATCCAAGAAATTAAAATTTTCCACAAAAGTATAATTTTTCCTCTATCCACAAATATTGGTTGCCAAGTGAAACAATGAATCTAGCGAACTGTTGCCTTTATGTATAGGTTTGTTTACGCAAAGGATGCTTTTTTTTATAAACATATTGCCAAACTCTTGTACATTAATTTCCATAACAGGTTCCAAATCATTTCGATAGATAAGTTACATAAGAAGGAGAATGAGACATAAAGTTGATCAATGAAGAACAACACATTACTCATGAACAATTACGTTTGTTTAAATTTACTGATTGATTCTTGTTTTTTTTTAAAGAAATACTTTAATAACAGTTATTTTGTGGTGAGGACACATTTAATAGTGTCCTTGTGCATGTTGCTTTGAAAAGTAGATATATATGTTTAAATCTATATACTAAGTTCTGTATCAAAGAAAACCAATATAGCCTACCCGCATTCTGTATACATGTGCCTGTCCCAAGTCATAAGCCTTTAATTTAGTAGTTGCCTTTGGTTGCTCTGTCCTACTTATTCTCATTATCTACTTACATTTGAGTTTGTTCCATCAAGAGTAAAATTATTCTTGCCAGCACAGCTAGTACCAACTATATATTGGTAGAAAAACACCCCACTTTCTCTATCAAAAAACTCTTCCCAGTATGCCTTAAGATCATTTCCTTGTTGATAGTCTATCTCTGGGTTGCCTTTGATACCATCATGCACCATTCCTGAATGGGGTGGGCTTATATCTATTGTTATCTGCAAATATTTTCAAAAAAAATACAGACCCTGCAAGGGCTGTATAGCCAGTCAAGGTCGTTAAAAACTTCCAAATATATATTTTCAAAATAGCATAAATGGAGCTTGCACATTAATGGCAAGTTCTCCAAAAGACGTTATCTACATGAATTGTGGACAGTAATTAAAAGACAAGAAATAGTGTTCAATGGCGAAATATATCAATGTCAACTACTATTCAACGAGTTAACCATTTAGAATAAATAAATTACATTTAAAAAATGTGAACCTAATAATTGGTAAATGCAACTTTAGTGATTTCATAAAATTTTGTAGAGGAAAAGCTCATTCTGTTCCCACAACACCTAATTGCTAAATTCTTTCTTACATAAAATTGCATCAATATGAATAAACTGCTTCACTGAGCGCAGCTGGATACGCCCGCAGAGGTCCAACCCTGAACAGTTGGGGCAAAAATGGACACAATATTCAAGCTTGATACAGATCTGAATTTGGATTGTAATTAAATATTTGACATATCATAGGTTTCTAAATAACTTGAAATTGGTTATATGAATTGAATCTATATTCAATTAAAGATTTCTTGCTGTTGCGCAATACTTTGTAAATCTGTTGTCAGACTATAAACAAACAAAGTTCAATTAATTCTCAATGTCATATTAGAAATTTATGAAAATCAAAAAGGGAGCTTACATCAATAGATATTAACAATTCACCAAAGTTTCATGAGAATTACTGACAGCATTTTTGAGCTTTTATCTGAAAACTGGAAAATCCCCCCTTTTTTAATGAATAAAACCCCATAGCTCAAAAATGTAAAATGTAAAAGTTATAAAATTCTAAAGGGAGCTTACATCAATAGATATAAACAATTCACCAAAGTTTCATGAGAACTGCTGAAAGCATTTTTGAGTTTTTGTCCGAAAACTGGAAAATCCCCCTTTTTTATGAATAAAACCCTGTAACTCGGAAACGTAAAATCTAAAATTTATAAAAATTGAAAGGGAGCTCATGTCAATAGATATAAACAATTCACTACAATGTCTTGCAAGTTGGTGAAAGCATTCTTGAGTTATTGTCCGAAAACTGGAAAATCCCCCTTTTTTTAATGAATAAAACCCCATAACTCGGAAATGTAAAATCCAAAATTTATAAAAAACAAAAGGGAGCTCACGTCAATAGATATAAACAATTCACCAAAGTTTAATGCAAATTAGTTAAAGCGTTTTGAGTTAATGTCCCACATGTTGACGATGGACGGACAGACGGACAACGGTATACCATAATACGTCCCGTAAACGGGCGTATAAGAACACATACATGATACAGTAATAGTAGATGAGTAACAGACCTTTTTCTTTAATACGGTCGTAATTTTAGCAATATTTGTGATAGAAACTTCGATGTAATAATCATATTCATGCATTCCTTTATCTTTATTCTGCAGCAGCCCTACAGTTGTCTTGATTTCTGGTTTAATCTGGAAATGGCGATGAAAACATCCTTGAAAGGGTGTACAGTAACAGTTAGCTCCCCTGGCATAAGAACCATATGTACTGTTACAAGATGATAAATCCTGAAAAGCAAATCAACAATGCTTAACAATTTACAACCAGAAAAGCACAGAGTCTCATTTTACTTAAACACTTTTCTGAACACTTTTTTAATAACTAGTTCATTTTTTTTCCATCAAAATCTGCCAAAAAAAAATTTAAATTTTGGATGTTTTTTTTTGGGAGTTACTACACATAATCATTGGTCATATAAATATCCATCCCTGCTTGCGGTAACTATTGAAAATAAATATTAATTAGACACACATTTTATAGTAACAAGAATGTGCATCTTGAAATGTATTGCTTGCTTTACTGATTATGATTGACGTTTATGTTGAAAGTCTTCAAGAGTAATTACTTACTAAAGATATACACATAAACTTTATAGCAGTATCAATAATCCATGAAATTGAAGGTATGGGAAAGATAAGAAGACAAATAAGCACAGACCCAGACCTGGAATCATAATGCCACACCCTCTTCCCTTGTGCTGTAGGCAGGGCATAAAAGAAAGATGTGCTATTTTTTTTAACTTACAATAGCTTGTTTTCTAAAGAATGAAAAATTATGGTAATCTAAAAATACCCATTGCAACAATGAAAAATTATGGTAATCTAAAAATACCCATTGCAAGAATGAAAAATTATGGTAATCTAAAAATACCCATTGCAACAATGAAAAATTATGGTAATCTAAAAATACCCATTGCAAGAATGAAAAATTATGGTAATCTAAAAATACCCATTGCAACAATGAAAAATTATGGTAATCTAAAATACCCATTGCAACAATGAAAATTATGGTAATCTAAAATACCCATTGCAACAATGAAAAATTATGGTAATCTAAAAATACCCATTGCAACAATGAAAAATTATGGTAATTTCAAAAATACCCTTTGAAACATATTACATTTATAAAAAAAAACTCAAACATATACCAATGTTCTAATAATGTCAATAATTGACTACTACTCTATAAATATTAAAAACAAATCCAGGGAGAGGAGGAAGAAGTGAGATTGTCCACCTGCACCCCCACCCCCACCCTCCTTCCCTAAAAAAAAGAAAATCAAATAGTTGTCCCTTAATGCTTCAATATGTGTGTTAATCAATTTAATATTATTCAAATGCAAAAAAAATAATGATTTAAATATCTTACAACCAGGTATTTAGGTCAACTTTTTTTATTCCCTGATTCTGTGGTACTGACTACAATAAGTCAACATTGGTTTTATTTGAAACTTACAGAAGCTGATCCTTGAGCAATGATATCTTCATATCCATGTACATCCCCAGTCTTATGGTCATACAACTTCCAATTCACAGAGGCCAAACCACTGTGCATGTCATAAGCTTCCCATTCTATCCTGTTGAATGTAAATAAAACTAATGACCTATTCAATGTCTCTGTTTCATATGGCTTTAACAATTCTAATCTAATTATAATTAAATTTTCTGAATACATTTTCTGCAGGTATTATAGACCTTCCACTTTTTCGTGAAAATTAAGAGAGTATAATCAATCCATTCTTTACAGTAATTCATGCTTTTAATTTGAAATTCAGATAAAACTCACATGAAATCAGTTCATATTTGTTTCAAGTATAAGCTCGTTAGAGGTGAAACTCACCTGAGATTCACATCAATCTCAATTCATTTGAAATTCACATGAGTGAAATTTCCCTGTATTTATCATGGCAGCCATAAATAAAAGATATAACGACTTACGTCATTTGGGTAAAATCTTCCAAGCTATGTACACTGATGTTCAATCTGTCACCTTTGGTCAACCATAGGTTTTCTAATAGAGGAGGTGTGGCATCTCTGTAGATGACAATAGTCTCTTGGTTAGATTCACTAAGAACATCTAAAGCTTTAACTGTTGACGTCAGACGATCTCCATCAGCCCAATTTAAGGTTAGGATGTCATACTGGTTCTTTAATTGAGATATTGATGTTAGAGCACGTGAATCCTTAAGAGTACTTGGAGCACTATGAACCTCATATGACACTTGGAAGTCTACAATGGCTGTAAAAATAATAGTAATTATGTATTTCAAACTGCAGCCAATACATTTGTAAAATAGCGGGAAACAATCAGTCTACATCTTTAAAGAAATGGACGAATTTTGAGGGAATATGTAATTCATTTTTAAAACTTTTCAATTAAATGAAGAATGTGTTTAATAATATTTTTACTCCTGATTAATTTTTTGTCTTTATTTGTCAGATTCAATTGTTTTCTGCTTTGCCATTTAAGGGGAGATAAATCCGATTAAATTACTTTTATAAAGGAATGTGTAATGAATTAACTTATTGTTTTTTAGCAAGAAAATGACTCCCTTGACCACACTTTTTCTTTTGATTTTCGATAAGAACTATCTTCTCAAATTTTATCTTTAAATTCTATGGTTTAGTTTTCTGGTTTTTACACAAAATAGGAGTTTCTGTGCATACTCTATACAAAATCTGACAATTTTGCACTACCTGTAGCTTGAAAAGAAGTCCTGTGACCCATACATTCTATTTTATTCATGCAAAAGGCATGATATAAACTACATTTTGGCAATTTAAATTATTAAACAATTCTATGGAAATTAATTTGGACCCTATCTACCTTACGCAAACACAAATGATCAGTTACACTTCAAACTAGACATCATTGAGATGGGAGTCATCTCTGTGGGCCCCCTTGGAGTAACGTTAAAATATTTGTATCTTTACCATAGGACATGGGGTTGTCAACTGAAATGGTTTTCGACATTGACCTTTGACCTCAGAAGTTGTACATACATTATGACACACCCTCTGGTGTTGGTTAATATACATGTCAAGTATAAACTTTTAAAAAAACAAAATGGTTCTCAAGATATAGAGCAGACACAATCTTTACCAAAGGACATGGGGTAGTCAACTGAAACCATAGTCTTTTACCTTGACCTTTGACCTTCGAAGTTGTACAAACATTTATCACACCCTCTGGTGTTAGTTAATATACATGTTAAGTATAAACTTTGAAATCAAAACGGTTCTAAAGATATAGAGCGGACATGATCTTTACCATAGGACATGGGGTTGTCAACTGAAACCAAATTTTTTTTACCTTGACCTTTTACCTAGGAAGTTGTAGAAACATAATGACACACCCTCTGGTATTGGTTAATACATGTCAAGTATAAAGTATGAAATTATAACGGTTCTCTAGAAATAGAGAGGACACAATTTATTACGGAATGACAAATGGACATACAGACTGACTGATCACTATAGGGTGACCTGCCATACAGTGGGGCCTTAACCCTAATCATGTCAATAATGAAATGAACCTATCACAATTTGTTCTATGTCATATCAATAAAGATCAAAAAACATTTCAAATTTTCAAATTATTCCCTCAGATAAAACTAAGTTTAACTTACCATGAATATTAGAAATAGGTTCATTGGTTCTATTGCCATACAAATCTTCATAGATGACTTTTTGTGGATGATATGTCTGTATTCTATTCAACCATTTGTTATGTTTGTGTCTGGTATTTATAAATCTATCTTTGAACTGGACTTTGACCTTGAGAGTATCTTCTACAACCCATATATATGATGTATCTTCTGACGCAGTGGGACAGTAAGTTGGATCTCCTTGTTTGTCTACAACAGACTCGTCATCAAACAAGAACAAACCACGCCCTGTCATATAATTTCCTGCCTTGTCTACTGCAGTCATATGAAGAGAATACATCCCTGGTTCTGTCATCGCTAAGGTTACCTAGAAAAGAACATAGAATTTTTTTTTAAAGTTTTAGGTAAAAAACATTGGTTTAATTTGATTTGAATCAATTTTTTGTGTTTTAATGCCACTTTTAAGCACGGCTTTTGGGCTATTTTGTGGCAGCCAATTATTATTGGTGGAAGAAGATGGAGTGCCCGGAGAAAACCACCGACCTTCGATAGGAAAACTGACAATCCTAGTCAATTAAGATTGGAGTTGAGTGCATTCGCATGAGCGGGGTTCGAACTCACAACCTCAGTGTTGACTGGCTAGTGATTACATAACAAAACTGAGAGGTCAAGGTCAGCTTGCCCATGTTTGTTTGATAAAAAAATAAAATCTTTAGTACATCAATGGAAATTACTTTTATAGCAAATTTTACTTTAACGATTTCTCAAAGGGCGACCTTCTACAAAGGTTTTTACAATTGCATTTTAACATGCTGGAATATTGATTGATTAATAAGTGTTTGAATGCCACTTTCAACACTATTGTGTTACTTCATGGCTGTCAGTTTTTATTGGTGGAGGAAGCCAGAGTGGCAGGAAACAACCATCTATCTTCGGTAAGAAAACTGACAAACCTAGTCTATTAAGATTGGAGTTTAGTGCACCTGCACCTTGCGGGTTTATAACTCACAACCTTAGTGTTTATACTGGCTAATGATACAAAAGTTGGACTACTTAAACCAATCCGCCATAGCATATAAAATTTACTATGTACTTCAACAATAATTTTCTGTTCAGGTTTAATAAAACCTATGCAATCTTGAGTAATCAACAGTATGCTTGCCATTGAGAATATTACATATACAATTTACCTGTTTTTACCAATTAGTATATAATAAATTTTATTACATTATAAAACCAAATAAATCAATAAAATAACTCACAGATGAATCTGTAGCAGCAACATTTGCATTACTCAGTTTTTTGTCTATGCCATCAACCAACTCAGTACCAACATCTTTAAGTTCAAACAGATCATATTCATAACGATCGACTCCAGATAAGAGGTCTGACCATCCTCCCCATGTAAATGTTATGCTCGGCTGAAATACATACACAGATTGTCTGATTAACTCAAATAACAAAGAAGACAATAAATGTATCAATAGTTTGGATAAATTTCAGTTCACATAAGTAAATGGTTCACAACCAAAAGCTACCACATCAATAGGGGTCAATGTGGTCAAAATGTGCCTGAACAGCTTACATTATATATTAAACATATAGACTGCAAATATAAACATTCATTTATATATATCATGTATATATTTATATAAGTATAAAGTTACCTCAGGTCATTAAAGCATTTAGTGTAGGATATAGTGATCCTTCTACAGGAATAACAATAGTTATACACAAGAGGACTTTGGTGAAACAAAATTTGCGTAAGCCGGGATTTGAACTCATGCTATTGAGAAATCGAGACAACATCACCTGCACTGTGTCCAGCGCTCTTGACCACTCTGCCACCTAGACTGAACTGATATAAATATATATATATATATACATTTTAATTTTGTTTGTTTGTTTGTAGCGCTGTACAGTCGTAAAACTAGTTGACTGTTTTCTATTGTCTGTTTTATATTGATATATCTTTTTCTACACCTTAAAAATGTTGATATTTAAGTTTCTGAACTTATTTCTTGTTGGATTTAAATTTGCACATCATTGATGAGATCAATAGAACTCAAACAGATTATAAATGCATTCGTTTTTTGGTTTTTTTTTTAGGAAAAGCAAAAATAATAGATCTATTAAAACAGCTTACATTATTAGTAATATCTGTTGCAGTAGATACAAATGATGAACAAGATGTTCCTGACGTCACTGAACAATGAACAGGATCAACTAAATCCCAGTGATATTCAAATTCTCTTGTAGCTGTCTGACCATTATAATAATAAGTATTGATGACCTTGTCCAGTGCATTCTGGTCTCGATCAGCAACTTTAACATATCCTCCATTGGTAGCTGTGAATTTAACAATCACCCTGTAAATATATGTGTTGCATACAAAGAGAAATGATTCAATTATATTAAAGTATAAAAGAAAAACTTGACAAAAATTGCTCTGTTTCTCTTTCTCATACATCTATTCATCAACTTGAAACGATGGACTTTGGGGTACGTGTAAGGAGAGGTCCTTCCAGAACTAACTTCTTTAGCACTAATTTTAGTCTATTTATAGATGCTGTGACATTTAACCTAATATTTCAATTGTTCCCAAAACCAGAAGGGGTCTTCCTCCTCTCATGGGACACTATCTAGCTGCGGAACTGATTGATTGATGCCTGCTTATTACTCATGCATAATCAGGACAAAATAATATCAAAAGGCAAGTTTCAATTTGGCTCAACGTTAATTTATTCACTATAAATTCATTAGGATATTTAGATAAAAGATATAAACATACTTGTCATCATGTTCATATCCAGGCCAAGAAATTATGTCCCAATCATCAAATTTTTATCTACTGGTTGAGTTTTGTCCATCTTGAAGCTTGTTCCAGTTTTTACAGAATTCAACATAGAACCTGTAAATATACAATATATTTTAATTGTCATACAAATATATGATATGGATATAATAAGAGCCACTATATTCTGTCTAACCCTTACAACAACAAATCCCAGTCTAACAAGGATGCAGGCTTCCAACAGCTGACAAAAAATTCTTGTTTACCTGAAGATCTGTATTTTTCATTTATTTCCTCTAAAAATTTGTTGAAAACTGTGTCAAAATCAACTGAAATTTATCAATTTCCATAGATTTAATTCGTATATTTTTTTCTTTTTTTTTCATTTCATTATGTATTCACTGTTAATTTACAAACCTTTATAATAAGACAGAGTGACTTTTTCCTCAATAATACCAATTCTAAAATCTTTGACATAATGAGTGGCATCTATAGTAACGACTGGTTGAAAATATTTTGCATTTATCTCAAATTTAATCCTTGTATAGGCCACAAAATTTGTCCAGATAATTGGGTGGTCATCCTGGATCCAGTTTGGATCATTCTTTAATTTATTATGTCCACCAGTGTCCGTAAATTCACAATAATTCCATAAAATGGCTGGTGCATCATTAACTAAAAAAGAAATTGCAAAAATCAATAACAACATGCATGCATATGCAGTTGATTTCTACAGTCTTAATATATTGTCCTTTCTATAAAAACCGCAATAATAAATGCACACAATAATTACTGAATTCACAGTAATATATTTACTAGTTTACTTTCATAATAAGTCAAGTTTCTTATCATTTCAAGGAGATTGGTGATATTGCTTTGAACAAAATGAAGTCATCATAATAAATATAAATAAACATGAATTTGGAATTCAAATTATTTTTGTGACTATCACTTCTAAGAAACATGCCTTCATGAGAAAAAAAATCATAGAAATGGATTTATAACATTTTTACTACAGCATTGTTTTGAAAGTAATGTGTGATTGACAGACTCAAAAACAGATGAAGCCTCCTACCACTACCCTGCACGAGAATAATGAAATGAACAAAAAATAACTGTCAAATTCCTGTCCTCCCTCTCACCACTATGTTTTACACAATTTTTTAATCAATTACTTACTGTTTTCGCAATGGGTTCCTCCAAAGTTGGTAGCACATACACATTTACTAGCTAATTCATCAGTACATACACCTGGGAAACACCTAGTACTATCTGTCCTCCAGGAACATGCCTCTGTTAAATTCAAATAATAAAACAGTGATGCATCTTGCCAACTTATACAATTAATTAATATTATAATCTATTTTTTAGGGCATCAGATGTGTTGCCAAAATTTTGTTATTTTTCTCACCTAAAAGGTGATTATAGGTTGCACTTTGTAAATACAGCTGTTTCACAAGCCACACCCCTTTTGGGAAGATATACAATACTCACAGATATTTTGTTCTGGTTCCCAGAAGTGATCTCTATGTTTCATCTCATAGAGAAATAAGTTGGGATTGTTTCCAGTATATAAACACATTGTAGTGTCGATCATTAAATTCTCAGTAATACCCAAAGTAAAGGTAGGGGTAGTACAGAATTTTAGTTTAAAGTTTAAACTCTTAAAAGTTCAGGGCCTATAAACGTTAAAAATATGCCGCACAGTCCTATGTTTTGACCTTTGAATAAAAAGGAAGGGCATATCAACTATCCAATTTAGGATATAATTTTTTTACAAAACTTCATAGTGAAAGTGGTACAGCCTTAGCCACAAAGGGAGTTCCTATGGGAAATTGCATTGTCTATATTTACAAAAGTGCAACCTATACAACCAGGTGATCAAAAATCTTTTTGGGGTATTATATATGTTTTCTGCTTTATCCTTATTTTATTCTGATAAGTAAAATGAATAAAAGCCCTGGCTAACAACCCAATGGAAAAAAGAGGGAATGTCTATGGAACAAGAGTATTCAAAGATAGCTTGGTTATTTACATTTACATGTGCATCCCCTTAAGAAAATAATGAATACACATTCACTTTCTAATTTGATAATTTTAGGGTATCCTCAATTTAGTCTATAATATTTTATTCATTTTAAAGACTAAGTACTTTTTTGTCAAGGCTTTTTTTGACTTTTGTGTCATAAATTGGTACATTATGTCCCTTCTAATTAATTTTTTTGACTTTTCAGTATATCATGCAATATTGATTTTTCTCATAGTTGAAGGTCATCCCGTGACAAGTTATAAGTCTCATTTCTGTCCCTTAATGGTCTTCATGGATAGTTGTCTCATTGGCAATTCATTTATATCATATAACCCTTACCTTCCCAATAAAATAATCTATTTTGCTGAATAAGAAAGAACAGTAAAAGGTATCCAAATGATGGATGTGTGTGCTCCTGACTATAATTCAAGTATAAAGTGTTGTTACTGTGGATTCATTTTTATTTGTGGTATACCTATTTTCATGACTTTTGAGGGTCACAGCAAATCACAAATTTAAGAATTCAACAAAAAGTAATCATGCGAAATGTGTATTAAGTCAGATGTTTTTTTCAGGTTATGTTGTGCAATTCTAGTAAAGTGATGACTTGCAATAAACATGATAATATAAAGCATGTTTTGAAATAAAATATTTTTCAAGTTTTTTGATTAAATAAATTATAAAGTCCTTAAAATGTCAGTGATAATTTAATTGTTTAAATGGATTAAAATCATTCAGGGAAAAAAGTTCTAAATTACCTTGAACATAATTTGGTTGATTGGTTATTAAAATAAATAGGATAAAGTATGAGACATCGCCAGTAGGCAATAATATATATGACAGGAACATAACATTTCACACCATTGACATGTACCAAAATTATTGACAAGTTTTTAATAAGAAATCCCAAACTTTTTAATTAAAATTTCGATAATTTGCTGTTAAGCATTTTTGTTTACTTAATTCTAACAATGGTTTGTATAGTATCCCACTATACAAATTAACTGATTGATTCTGGATAAAACGACAATTTTTCAAAAAAAATTTTAAAGGGAGAATGCAGGACACAAATTGCATTTCAAAAAATATTACAACAAATTATCTTTTAAGCATATATATTTTTATTTATTCTGGACAAAAACATTATTTCTTTAGAAAGAAAATTTACTCAACAAAATGTTAAACCAATCATTAGCATGTTTCTTACTGTTGATCATTTTCTAATCGCCACTTATAATGTCCTGATTGGGGGAAATAGCTTTCAATCACAGGGCTTTGAATACCTTATAAAATTTTGACAAAAAATTATAAATCATAAAACAAACAAATAATTAATTGCCTTTGTCCACGCTTGTAATCAAAGACTTAGATGAACACTTTAACCTAGCCCTAGAATGACCAAGCAAGGTTTATGACAATTCAAACCATTTACAATGAATTTCTATCTTTTGTTTCATGAATTCAAGAATTTATGTATCTGAAACTTTTTTTTATTTTTGAAGCAGTGATCCACAACTTTACTTATCCCACAAATTTCTTTTTTTCTCTATCCACGAAAATTGATGCCCACGAAAAAAAAAAAATTCCACAGTACTGAAAATTTCTCATGGTATTAACACTACCAATACAATCCATCTATCAGTATGTTCAATGCTCATTTTAATCCTGATTCTCATTGTCACATTTTCAAACAAAGATCTTGAAGATGTTTTGTAATTGTTGTTTGAATTCTTGTCTAAATTGTTTGAATTAATATCTATTAAAAACTCTTTTGATCATCCTTACAAGTTGCATTTCTGTAAATATAGACTATACAATTTCCCACAGGAACTCCTTTTACGATTAAAACTGTACTTCTTTTACTATGAAGTCTTGAAAAAAATTATATCCCAGAATGGAAAGCTCATATCCACTACTATTTTTATCAAATGTCAAAATATAGGGCTGTGCAGCATATTTTCAACATTTATATCCCCAGAACTTCTGAGAGTTTAAACATAACTAAAATTCTGTACTACCCTACCTTTATTATGGGACTACCTCAGAATGCAAGGCAGCCACTAATTATGTTTATTTATACTGGTAACATTCCCAAGTTATGTCTCTATGAGAACATACAAAGAGATCATATCTGGGAACCAGAACGTAAACAAAACAAACTATCTTTGAATATTATGTATCTCCCATAGGCAAAAATCTACAAAATCCCCTGTGTAAGGGACATGACAATGTCATAAAGGTCACAAGTAAGGGACATAACTTTACATTTTCAAATGAGTAAGGAACACAATGTTATAATGGTCACAAGTAAAGGAAATAACTCTACAATATCCTATATGTATAAAGGGACACAGTGCCATATTGATCACAAGTAAGGGACATAACTCTACAATATCCTATATTTAAGGGACACAATAATGTCAATATGGTCACATGTAAGGGATATAACTCCACAAATATCTATATGTCAAGGAAACATTTCTACTTACTCTGACATTTTGTTCTATCTAGATGTTGAGTATAAGCTCTATAATAAGGGTTTGGTTGTAGTTCACCCTCACACCATTCACATTGATGATTAGTAATAGATGTGCAAACTCTGTGATTGCAATGGTCTATCTTCGCACATACTAAAATAGAAATTCAAACACTGTAAATTCAGAAATTATTGCGTGCATTTATTATTGCGATTTTGTCATTTTAGACTGAAATGCGATTTTGATTTTTGCCATATTGAGAAAAATCCTGTTTAATTCATATAAAAAATTTCAAATGTGAGTTTAAATTATTGCGATAATAACCCTGTCGCATTTTTCGCAATAATTTCTGAATTTACAGTATACTAAAAAAAGGTGTTCTAGTCATTTTTTATAAAATAATTCTGTAATTTTCAAACATTTCAGTACAATAAACAAAAGACTGCCATCAAATATTAAGCTGTGTATTATATTGACATTTATGATCTTATATAATATCTATATATTAATGATCAGGTTTCTTTAAAAGCCTATCTTGTAAAAATTATTTTAAGACAAATTTGTGGCACATCTGATGTTACTTGTAATATACTAGACAAATTTGTGGCACATCTGATGTTACTTGTAATATACTAGACAGATGATGGTACATATTCTGCTGTGAGTTTTCACGTAATATATAGATCTGCAAACAAATAATCATTATCAAATGGGATATTAACCATACTGGATAGAAGTCTTCCCTTTCTTATATAGATAAAAAGCTTCGCTGAGCGCAGCCTGATACAACCGCAAAGGTTGAACCCTGAACAGTTGGGGCAATTTGGACACAATATTCAAGCTTGATACTGTCTGAATTTGGATTGTGATCAAATTTTTGACATAATATAGGTTTCTGACACAAAATGTAGACCAATATAAAAATGGGGCCCAATATCCAAAAAAATTATACAAGGTTAGAACCTCCAAAAATAAAAGACTTAATTAATCCCATTAAAATTGATTAAAAGTTTTGTATTTGTTTTTAACTGAAGATTATTTGCTATTGCGCAATACTGTGCTATTGCGCAATACTGTGCTATTGCCCAATACTGTGCAATTGAAGATTTCTTGCTATTGCGCAATACTGTCGATTGAAGATTTCTTGCTATTGCGCAACACCGTGTTGTTGCCCAATATTGTGCAATTGAAGATTTCTTGCTATTGTGCAATACTGTGCTATTGTGCAATACTGTGCAACTGAAGATTTCTTGCTATTGAGCAATACTGTGATGTTGTGCCATACTGTGCAATTGAAGATTTCTTGCTATTGCGCAATACTGTGCAATTGAAGATTTCTTGCTATTGTGCAATACTGTGGAATTGAAGATTTCTTGCTATTGCGCAATACTGTGCAGTTGAAGATTTCTTGCTATTGCACAATATTGTGTTATTGTGCAATACTGTGCAATTAAAGATTTCTTGCTATTGCGCAATACTGTGCTATTGTTCCATAACCCCCAAAATCAATCCCAACCTTTCTTTTGTGGTATTGAACCTTCTGGTAAAATTTCATAGATATCCATGTACCTAAACTAAAGTTATTGTCCAGAATCCAAATGCGTCTTCAGACGACGCCGACGCAGACGACGACATCATATCATTATACAATGCAAAAAAATTTTTGCGGTCGTATAAAAATGTGTGAGTCTTCTAACGCAGACATGTGTCCCCTGCCGTCACCAAATAATATAAACAATAAACTGCTTCGCTGAGTGCAGCTGGATACGCCCGCAGAGGTCCAACCCTGAACAGTTGGGGCAAAAATGGACACAATATTCAAGCTTGATACAGGTCTGAATTTGGATTGTAATTAAATATTTGACATATTATAGGTTTCTGAATAAATGTAGTCAAAGAACTTGAAATTGGTTATATGAATTGAATTTATATTCAATTAAAGATTTCTTGCTGTTGTGCAATACACTGTGCTGTTGCGCAATACTTAGTAAATCTGTTGTCAGACTATAAACAAACAATAACTTCTCAATGTTATATCAGAAATTTATATAAAACTAAAAAGAGGTTATCTTAATAGATATAAATCAGTCATCAAAGTTTAATGAAAACTGCTCTAAGCACTTTAAGGATATTGTCCAAAAACTTGAAAATCAACCCTTTTTTTATGAATAAAATCTTATAACTTGGAAACGTAAAATCTTAAATTTATAAAAATCAAAAGGGAGCTTACAACAATAGATATAAACAATTTACCAAAGTTTCATAAAAAATGCTGAGAGCATTTTAGAGTTATTGTCCGAAAACTGGAAAATCCCCCTTTTGTAATGAATAAAACCCCATAAATCAGAAACGTATAGTCTAAAATTTAAAAAAATCAAAAGGGAGCTCATGTCGATAGAAATAAACAATTCACCAAAGTTTCTTGCAAATTGGTGAAATTGTTTTTGAGTTATTGTCCAAAAACTGGAAAATCCCCCCTATTTTAATGAATAAAACCCCACAACTCTGAAATGTAAAATCTAAAATTTATAAAATTCTAAAGGGAGCTTACATCAATACTGAATAGATATAAACAATTCACCAAAGTTTCATGCATATTGGTTGAAGCGTTTTTGAGTTAATGTCCGACATGTTGACGACGGACGGACGGACAGACGGTCAAAGGTATACCATAATACGTCCCGTAAACGGGCGTATAAAAATAGGAATGTCCATGATTTAGTATAAGAAACCTGAAGAATCACTAAGATTGAATCTAAACATATTAGGTGCACCAAGTTGATCTCCTATAGAAGAATCTGTACAATTTTGGTTGCATTGTATAATGTTTTCTTCAAGGAGAGGATCTGCAGATAAAACTAGAGCTTTCCGCATAGCAGGATTAAAAAAACCCAGAACATGCATACTGCTGTGAAATTCAGTATTGAGACAAGGACCTTTTGCTATTTTGTCCAAATATAATTTGATATTTGTTAGATATTTCAGTTCAATTTTGCTGATATCAATGTTAGAGGTAAATCAACTTTTTTTTTTTTTTTTTTTTGAGGGGGGCGGCGTCACTTATCACCTTCCTATAAGCATCTGCAAACTTAAGTTTGTTAAATAAGTTCTCCAGACAACAGTTAAGCTCCAAATACAAATAACTATAAAAAGGTTTGAGGTCAGAGTGACATGATTTGGGTATTTGATGCATCCCAATCCCATTATGCTTCTGCATACAATATTATGTCAACCTAAGTTCTATTGTACAGAACTTATCCTCCTAACACAAATCAGACAAATGTTTCACTATCTATAGGGTCAAAGGTCAAAGTCAGCATTAGTGTAACCAGATTTTTATATATGACTCACACCCATCCCATGATGCATCAGCATACCAAATTTGGTCAACCTAAGTTCTACGCTACAAATTTATACGCAGGGCACAAATTAGACATATTACTGTCATAGGGGTCAAAGTCAAGGTCACAATGACCAGATTTTGGTTGATGACACACTTTTAGCCTTGCAATGCATAATCAAGTTTGGTTAACCTAAGTCATTTTGTAATAAAGTTATGACAAGAATTTACTTTAATAGGAGTCAATATTCAAAGTCAAGATCAGACTGACACACCCTCAGTCCATGATGCATCTGCATACCTAGTTTGACAAACCCAAGTTGTATGGTACAAAAGTTATGCACCAGACAAGAAGCAAAACAGACTGACTGACAGACAGATGGACAGTGGGACAGACTAACAGACAGATGGACAATGTGATTCCTGTTTATACCCCCAAAATTTGTTTGCGGGGGGTATAAAAAGTATGACAGAGACATTAACAAAAGTTATCCCTCTGTGTCCTGACAAAAAAGCCGTAATATAACTTTAGAATAATTTTTTTTAACTAAATGTAACGCTTGACAGAACTAGTTTGCTTCAATTAATTTATACAATTGCCTTGCTAAAACTGTATGAATCACATTCAATAAAATTACTTCTACAACATGACCATCTTTAATTTACAATTAAAAGTAATATATAAATATAACATTCCAGAGCACCTGCTTTCACCCTGGTTAATTTTTTTGCTTTTTTCTAAATCTTAAGTTTCTTTGGTACAGTTGTGTGAATGGTTTTTTTTCTTTTGGTTCTGATGTTGTGTATTTTTGTTCAACTTATGGTTTTTGTTTAACCTCCACCCCATCCCATCCCACCCTTGTTATCTCCTCCACTCTTTTACATTAATTTAAGATGACTTTGTCAAAAGAGACAATCTTTACCAGTTTTCTTCACTAAACAATACAAATAATTATGACAATATCCATATATAAAGGGTAGGAATGCCCTTTACCATTAGGCGTCAATCGGTCATTTTCAGCTACCGTTAGCGTCAAATTGGTTCAAATTTTATCGTGATTCCTCAAATTATCCTTATCGTGATTTGTCAGAGGTATTTCTATGTTGTGATATTACACTATTGTTTCAGGTAAGGGTGAAGGTTGGTACCTATTAAAACGTTTAAACCCGTTGCATTTGTTTGCACCTGTCCTAAGTCAGGAACCTGATGTTCAGTGGTTGTCTTTTGTTGATGTGGTTCATAAGTGTTTTTCATTTCTTGTTTTTTTATATAGATTAGACCGTTGGTTTTCCTGTTTGAATGGTTATACACTAGTCATTTTTGGGGCCCTTTTATAGCTTGCTGTTCGGTGTGAGCCAAGGCTCCGTGTTGAAGACCGTACTTTGACCTATAATGGTTTACTTTTACAAATTGTGACTTGTTTGGAGAGTTGTCTCATTGGCACTCATACCACATCTTCTTATATCTATATATTTATATACAAGTCTAAATTGAAAACAATGTTCAAACCTATGATTGCGTTGGATAAAAACCACAATTTTTATATGTGTGCATGTAAAACAAATTTCGTTGTAGAGGGGTCTAAATACAGTACAAACAACATTTTCCAAAAAGACCAAGAGTGAAAAAGTATATTTTAACAAAACACATTTGACTAACAGGTCGAACAACTGATGTTCTTAAACCCTGCTGACTGCCATTAACGATTGCCAAATAAATTGATCACAAAGATTCAGAAAGATGTAACAAAATGGATCTTTATATTAATTTAATACCAAACAGTAAACAATAAACTTGCGGCAAAGATGGTAAACCACAAACATGAGGTGCTTAAATTTATTTTTTTTTACACCATATCCGTATTTCGACAATTAATGTCTCTTCAGTGATGTTAGGGATCGAAAAAGTTTTAGGAAGGCCATATAATTTACCTCAATTTAGGATAGACTCTTGAATTTTAAGGAGTCGAAATAGGATGAACGGATTATATAAACCGGAGGAAAATATAATACAAGCCCAAACGAAATAAATATAAACAAGTCTTATAACTCTACTTACTGCGACAGTATGGGCCATCACTAAAAAAACCTGTATTACAGGATGTACAAGTATCTGGTGATGTACATGATCCACCACTAGAATAAAAATAACCTGCCCTAGTTTTCTGGTAATCATATCCATAGTTTATATTACAGGCACCATTTACATTAGTCTTTCCATCACATAATGCTATAAAATAAACAAAAGGTTCTGTAGTAATCTAATTAACTTATATTACATCTACAAATTTATCTGTCATGTTTTTTTAAGGATTATGCACCCTTTTGCTTTTTCAATGCTGAACATATGTACTTTGGCAAACATTTCAAATTATGATGGCCGACAGAGAATTTTGACACTAATTATATACTGTAAATTCAGAAATTATTGCATGCATTAATTATTGCGATTTTTGAAGAATGGACAAAAATGCGAGATTAATTATTGCGATTTTAGGAAAATTTCCATCTATATATATGTATCAAATATCAGAATGCGTGTTTTAATTATTGCGATCCTCTACCATTCGCATTATTCGCATTAATAAAAACCTCGCAATAATTTCTGAATTTACAGTATAATGGAAATCCAATTTGGAATAACATATTATTCCCATATATTGATTTTCATTGAAATCCTTGCACAACATAAAGTACCTAAACACTCTGTGATTTTCTGATATAAACCAGACCTGGGGTAAATTACATGCCAAAGTAATTAATTATATTTCAATTACATTGATTTTAAATGTAATTAATTACATCACAATTACATTGATTTTCAAATGTAATTAATTTCATTACAATTACATTGCCAATGTAATTAATTACATTTCAATTACTTTTGTCCTAAGAAATGTAAGAGTTACATCATTAAGAATTAAATCGTAAAATGGCAACAGGCTAGACAGTAAAAATATTTGTAGAAGATTTGTTTTAAGTTTTCAAATTTCTAATGTCATTGTTACATTTAATCACCATTAGAATTTCACTGTGATTGTTTTATTTGATTGGATTT
The DNA here is from genome assembly GCA_017311375.1 of Mytilus coruscus. Lineage (NCBI taxonomy): Eukaryota > Metazoa > Mollusca > Bivalvia > Mytilida > Mytilidae > Mytilus > Mytilus coruscus. Next base: position 26,202,478 of record CM029597.1, on the reverse strand, counting down.
CTTATTTCTATGCAAACAAATTTATATAATATGTTTATAGATCAATATATGAAAATACTTTTCATTTAAAAGAAATCTTTTCTTAAAAATTGCAAATTTCCACTAAAAATGTTAATTAAGATGTTATTATAAAAGGTTGTCTTTTGTACCTCATTTTAACTAACTTTGAAGCTTCTTATCTATTTATTACAGAAGAAGTAATTGTAGCATTTTCCAGACTTGTCTTTTGACAAGTCAAAATTTTCAAGTAAACTGGACTCCATTCTAGTATGTTTTAACTGCTGTATATAAAATTTTGAAGAAATTATTTGAATAATATCCATCTGAACATATTTTGCCATATAAATATGATGGTTTAAAACAAAAATTGCCTTTGGCATTTTAATCAAGGAACAAACTTTTACTTAATAATTAGTTTTTACTTAATAATTAGTTAAGAATCAGAATCAGAATCAGAATAATTTATTATAGTGTCATACCAATATAAAACACAATGAATGCATAATTACATAATATGCAATTAAAAATTAAATATTACAATTAAAATATTGGTACCCAGCCAAATTACTGACTTATGAGACACTTTAAAAAATAACACATATTATAAAACAATTAAAACTAATGCACTAACAATATCATTACATACAATACCTCCTTCAATAAAACATGTGATGTAAAGTTTTTGCTAAAATGGTTGAATTGCATCATTTGACATTAAAAAACAAATTTGTCCTGTAAATCAAGATTGTTAAAAGTCTTACAAATATCACCAGATTTTTTCATTAAATCATGTCTTAATTAGATATAAGAAGATGTGGTATGAGTGCCAATGAGACAACTCTCCATCCAAGTCAAAATTTATAAAAGTAAACCATTATAGGTCAAAGTACGGTCTTCAACACGGAGCCTAGGCTCACACCGAACAGTAAGCTATAAAGGGCCCCAAAAATTACTAGTGTAAAACCATTCAAACGGGAAAACCAACGGTCTAATCTATATAAAAACGAGAAACGAGAAACACTTATGAACCACATCAACAAACGACAACTACTGAACATCAGATTCCTGACTTAGGACAGGTGCAAACAAATGCAGCGGGTTTAAACGTTTTAATGGTACCAAACCTTCACCCTTTTTCTGAAACAATAGTGTAACATCACAACATAGAAAGACACACTATAAAATATCAACTGAAATAGCTTAACTCAATCAAAGGACATATTAACACCATTGAACATACACTGAACAAATAAATTTGACCTATGATACAATGTAAATATACTTAAATCTGCATAAAAATCGCACCCTAATAAAAATGTTTTTCATCCTCAACACAATTCTCTGTACAATATATACAAGTACGCTCATTTGAAGGAATTTTTGGCTTGGTGTATCTACCCGTTTCAACTGCCAGTGGTAAACAGCCACTTCTAAAATTTGACAAAACACGTCTATGCTGCCTATTACGAACTAATTTTACATAAGAACTAAATTCTAAAAACATTTCTATACTCCCTATAAATACTTAATTTATTACCGTTACATTAATTTCTGTCATTAAACAATTTTTCAACCCACTCATTTTTATCTATTTCACAGAGTTTGGATTTGATTTCTTGAAGCTTATGTTTGATGGAAAAAGTATCATTAATAACATTTTCAATACCTAAAATTTGTGCTTTCTTTATATGATTTTTATCCCATGACCTAGCACAATCCTTACTCCACACATGAACCTTATATGTAAGTCTCGTATCGTAAGTTTTGCTCACTCTAAGAAAAAGAAGAAAAGTTTCCAAAATTTCTGCTGATTTCGTACTTTTAAGTCCCATATCACCCTGAATGGCTATATTTGACGTATTTGAAGCATTTCCTAAGAATAACCGACATGCTTTGTTCTGTACATCTCTCCAATTTGTATGTCCCCATATTCCTGAACCATAGTATAGAACGGGCTCAACTACAGACCTATAAAGTTTCGTAAACACATCATAAGTCATTCCACCACACGAAATAAATTAAGCATACCGTATAAGGCTGAAAGTGCTCTGCTTGCTGATTTAGTAATTTCTCGTACTGTATGTTTATAATCCAAAAATTCATTTAAATGCAGTCCCAAATATCTGTATGATGAAATATAATTAATCGAAATTTCTCCGCATTTAAATTCAACGGTAGATCTAGCAATGTTTTTATTACAAAAATGAATAACCTTTGTTTTTTCTGTATTTAATGTCATTCTCCATTTCCTACACCAGGTTTTTAAACAGTCCAACATCTTTTGTAAATTCTGTTCATTTGGAGCTATCAACGCAACATCGTCAGCGTAAAGAAGAATGGATACATTTAAATCACCAATATCTACACCAGCATTAAGCGAGCGAATATCATTCGCAAGATCGTTAACATATATGGAATACAAAGTAGGAGACATTTTACAGCCTTGTTTCACACCGTATTGTACTGGAAAAATATCTGTCAAGTTGTTTCTTAATTTTACAGCACTTTGTGTCCCATCGTAAAGAGACTGAATTGCTCTTAGAAACGTTCCGTTAATACCAATTTTCATCAGCTTATACCACAACATGTCCCGATTAATATTATCAAAAGCCTTCTTTGCATCCACAAAGCAAACGAAAGAATCTTTCCTTTGTAACTTTCTATTTTTTATAAACGTTGTTAATACATATAAATGATCCAAACAACTTCGGTTACGTCTAAATCCATTTTGCTCTTCTGCTAACATGTCATTTTGTTCTAACCAATTTGTTAGTCTTTTATTCAAAATATCCGCATATATATTTTGCATGGCACTGATATGAGTGAAATTGGGCAATATTCAAGTGGATAAAGGGGATCCATTTTCAGTTTTGGAATCGGAGAGATGATACTCGTTAACCATTCACTAGGAACGTGCCCTTCTATGAAACAAAACTGGATAATTTTATATAACAAGTCTATACACGTGTCATTTCGTAAAATCTCACTCGGTATCTCATCAATTCCTGCGGATTTACCTTGCTTAGCTCGACAAACGGCCTCGGGTACCTCATCCCTTTCAATAGCTCTATTTAGTTGTATCAATATTATTGTCATTCACTAAATTATTCCTATTTTGAAGTTTACTTTTAATATCCTCAAGAAATTCGTCATCATACGCACCATTCATATCAGCACTGTTGTACAGCTTTTTATAGTCTATATTTTCCATTTTTCTAATACAGAATCAATGTCACTTATTATTTCTCCTGTTTCTGATCGAATTTGAAAAGTCCGTCTCGATTTGCGATCATTGGCAAGTCCTAATTTGCCTATAGACTTCCAAAATTCAGATGAATTTTGTTCGCCCAATTTTTGAAGTCTATTTTGTTGTTCTAGCTGATAATTGCGTTTCGCTTTCCGATTTAGTTTGTCGAAATCTTTCGTGATTGCACAAATCGACTATGGAGCTTAGATTTTCAAATTGATTTGCATCGCTTCCATTGCCTCTCAGCATCACATGTTTTCTTCCATGAGTCCTGTATTTCATCAGACCAATACAGTTTCCGCCTACACTTATTCGTTCGCATATTAGAAACGGACGGTTTCAATTCTTTACATGTTAGCTCCAATTCTTTAATAAGAATATTTTTAGCTCGATAAAAGCTTTATTCACGTCTTGACTACGGTTTAAAGCAACTTCAATTCGATCTATAGTATCTCGTAATAGATTTTGTCACCAGAAAAAGGTTCGTTACTCAATCCATCTAGCTTGAACTTTCTTGGACCTTTAACCCCATTTGCTCGTATACCCCTCTCGTTTTGCTCTACCTGCGACATATCCGTATTTACTCCTATGCCCCATTCTAACAGAGAATGATCCAGAATCGACTCGTATCTGACAAGCGATAACTCAGTCACTAAGTCTGACATTATATTCACTTTAAAATTAATTATATCATTTAACTGTTCATGTGGAGTAAGGACATAGTCTACAACAGATTTCCCTGTACATTTAATATGAGTAAAATCTTGTGAGCCAATTTGCCCATTTACCATACACATATTACAATCTATTAAAAACTCAATGAGTAAATCACCATTTCTATTTGATATAATATCAACAATTTCTCTTATTTCTACAATAACATTATCAACACCTTCAATAAAATCTTGGGCATCTCTACATCTAGAATTAAAATCACCACAAATATACAATTTACCAATATTTTGATACATACACACCTGTTCTAGCAGTTTAGTATGAATAAATGTGGATAGTGTCCACATGTGGACACAGATGATGCCCCCGCTTGCATATCATATAGTTATAAAGGGACATAACTGAAGAACGGTAAAAGTGACGCTACCCAAATTTGAACTTGATCTGAGTTTTGTGGTAATATTAAAGCATTGTGTGTAATTCTCATAACATTTGGTTGAGGCTAACTTCAGTAGAGAACAGAAACTAAAAATTCAGCAATTTTTCTATTTGTAAACATGCATAACTCTAGAACGGTTGTGTATAAGTTTTATAACATTTGGTTGAGACAAACTAAAGTTAGAGAACGGAAACGATAAATTCAGCATTTTTTATGTTTATAAAGGGATATAACTCAAGAATAGTAAAAGTGTTGCCACCAAATTTCGTACTTAATCTGTATTATGTAGTAATAAGCATTGTGTATAAGTTTCATAACATTTGGTTGAGGCAAACTAAAGTTTGAAAACGGAAACAAAAAATTTGAACTTGATCTTAGTTTTGTGGTAATGAATATTGTGTATAGGTTTCATAATGTTTGGTTGGGGCAAACTTAATTTACAGAATGGAAACTAAAAATTTTGCAATCTTTCAATTTATAAAGGGGCATAACTCAATAATGATTAAAGTGACACTACCCAAATTCAACTTGATCTGTGTTTTATCAGTGGAAGTCAAAATTAAACATTGCATTGTATAAAGTATTGACTGTAGTTGATTCAACTATAATCATGGACAAAGGAAGATAACTCCAATTTTAAAAATTACTTGATATTTTGAAGAAAATAAAGGGGCATAACTCTAGAACAGTTAAAGTGACGCCACCAAAATTCAAACTTGATCTGTGTTTTGTGGTAATAAGCATTGTGTATAAGTTTCATGAAATTTGGTTGAGGCAAACTTAAGTTAGAGAACGGAAACTAAAAATTTTGCAATTTTTCCATTTATAAAGGGGCATAACTCTAGAACGGTTAAAGTGATCCCATCAAAATTCAAACTTGATCTGTGTTTTGTGGTAATAAGCATTTTGTATAAGTTTCATAACATTTGGTTGAGGCAAACTTAAGTTAGAGAACGGAAACTAAAAATTTTGCAATTTTTCAATTTACAAAGGGGCATAACTCTAGAACGGTTAAAGTGACGCCACCAAAATTCAAACTTGATATGTGTTTTGTAGAAAGAAGCATTGTGTATAAGTTTCATAAAATTTGGTTGAGCCAAACTCAAGTTAGAGAACAGAAACCAATTTTGGGACGTACGTACATACAGACGGACAAGGGTAAAACTTAATGCCCCCACCGCTACGGTGGGGGAATAAAAACTAGTGAGTCATTGTATATAGAATTTTCTGGTGGTAAGTAACATACACATAAACATATTATGTCATTTTCATTACTCAATTTTATCCATAGAATATCTTGTACTTCACTGTTTAAAATTTCAACATTATAATATTTCAATAGATCATTTTTATCTAAAGCCGCATCTCCACCAGAACCTCTCTTGGAATTAACATGAACTATGTCCCTGTTTCTCTGAAAACAAGTATAACCTTCTACATTTATTTTATCACTTTCTCTCAAAAAAGTTTCACATAAACATAAGATATCAAAATTAAAAGCGTTTACAACATGACATCTAAAGTTTTAATTATCATTTTCACGTGCTGACCACCCTCTAATGTTCCAAACACCAAGCGTTAATTCCTAATATCGGCGTCCACCTCTACCACCTCGACCATGGAAGTGTCTTCTTTGTACTGGTGTCTACTCCTCTCTTTCATGTCGTCTTTGTCCGTTTACATTGTCAGATTCTCTATCTCTCATGTTATTGCCGTTTACAACCACAAAGTCTTTTTCACGGCCAATACCGTTCAACACTGTCATCATATTTGACAATTGTACTCGTGCTTCAGATGTCAGTTCATTTTCAATATAAACTTTTTGATAATCACGTGAATATTTCAACTTTCTCTTAATTTTCATCAACTTCTCTTTCTGTTCTTCATTTTCTACGGAAGCTATCACAATCCCTGGGCGACTTCCTTTACTTTCCATTCTTGTAGCTTCAACAACTAGAACATCGTGTAAACGAAGACCATCTCTAATGATAGCGGATACCCGATTTTTTGTCAGCTCAGAGTCTGTCTTCTCCACATCAGTTTCAGAGAGCATTTTAATTACAAATTTTGTATCTCTCTGTACCAGTTGCGTAATTGCACCTGCCTGTGTACTGATTAAATCTGTGCACACTCTGTCCGCGACCTCGGTATGTATGTTTTTAATATCGCTCCTCAGTTTATTTACGATGCCGTCAATCCTTTTGTTTACTGTGGTCATTTGAGCTTTAAAATCGTCTTTCACTTTATTCACCTCTTTATTTATTTTATTGTCAATCATTTTTCTCATATTTTCAACAATGTTTTTGCAAAAGTATTTTCTAAATTGTCAAAACGTACAAATACTTTGTCATTCAAATCTTTCATCTCAACAGCAAGATCATACATGAGCGTTTTCAATTCACCCAATTCGTTACCAATGTCATCTTTTTTCAGATGTTTATTTGTTTCTTGTTCGGTTTCTGATAAATTTTCATAAACTGTTAACACAGAGATATGTCTCGCCTATTTGTTATTTTGATAATGCAAATGTTGAAATTAAAATAGCAATACTTTAACATGTAAGTTATGCAAATATTCAAAGTCAATGAACCATGACTGAAGGTACAGGGCTAAACAATCTCCATGGAAATGAGATGTGCCAATGCTAATACAACTGCAAACCAAATACCATTGACTTTTCATAAGTCGTTCCCTTTAAACAAACCTAAACACAAACATTAACTTGTAAACTATGTAAAAGTTTCAAAGTCAATAAACCATAATTAGGGGGTGGGGTTATATAATCTCCATGGAAATGAAACTTGCAAATGCCAATACATTTGCATACCGAATATCATTTACTTAACATTAGTGGTTCATCTTAAACTGACCTAATCACAAACTAATACATGTAAACTAAGCAAAAGTTTCAAAGTCAATAGACCATGACTGAGGGGTAAGGACCAAATATTCTCCATGGAAATGAGATGTGATAATGCTTATACAACTGCATACCAATTATCATTGACCTACCACTAACAGTTCCCCTTAAACTGACCTAATCACAAACTAATACATGAAAACTAAGCAAAAGTTTAAAAGTCAAAAGACCATGAATGAGGGAGCGGGGCCAAATAATCTCCATGGAAATGAGATATGCCAATGCTTATACAAGTGCATACCAAATATCATAGACCTACCACTAGTGGTTCCCCATAAACTAACCTAATCACAAACTAATACATGTAAACTAAGCAAAGTTTCAAAGTCAATAGACCTTGACTGAGGGGGCGGGGTCAAATAATCTCCATGGTAATGAGATGTGCTAATGCTAATACAACTGCATACCAAATATCATTGACCTACCACTAGTGGTTCCCCATAAACTGACCTAATCACAAACTAATACATGTAAACTAAGCAAAGTTTCAAAGTCAAAAGACCTTGACTGAGGGGGCGGGGCCAAATAATCTCCATGGTAATAAGATGTGCCAATGGCAATACAACTGCATACCAAATATCATTGACCTACCACTAGTGGTTCACCATGAACTAGACCTAATCAGAAACTAATACATTGTTGACGCTGCCGCCGCTGCCGCCACCACCGACACCAAAAACAGCATACCTATGTCTCGCTTTTTGACTCTGTCTATTAGACCGAACTCTTTTTAACTTATTGTCAGTGTAAGATGCATCGTTTCTTCTGTCTGCATTCTTTTTTCTTGAATGTTTTGTAATTGTGTTTATTAGTGTTTGTTTATTTTCTTCTCCAGACTGATCCGCCATACTTTTTAGACAACGGTGATATATCAACTGAATAATTTCAATTCACTTTCTTATTTATCTCATGTTTCTTCACAGTGATAGTTTAATGATGGTAAATAAACAAATATGAATATACCTGACTTGAAAAATTCCTCCACAAATGATTTAATACACCGTAAATAGCACTTTTCAATCACAGCTCAACACCTTGTAAACACAGTTGGGTGTGCTCGAATATATCAAAAAATATGGAACGCTTCACGAATTTGTGTGTCATCCTTGCGCAGTTAAGTGAAAGGAATAACCTGAGGCTAAGATTATGTTAATTATTAAAACAACATATTTATAAATTGTATGTAAATAAATTGGTATTGTTTTTAATATTTTGATTTTTATGAAAGCATGTAAAAATTAATGAATTAAATACAAATAAAGATTATTATACATGCTATAATTATTAATGAAATATCAAGGAATGTTATATTTTTCTTTTCATCATCATAAATATTTAAAAGTATTTGAAAAACACCAAATGTGTACTAAATATAGGGAAAATAATTATGAGTTGCATCAGAAAAGCCAAAAATATTTAAAATTTCCAGCAATTATTTAAATGTAATTCAAAGTAACTGAAAAGTAATTCACAATTACATGGGAAAAAGGCAATGTAATTCATTACTTTCAATTACATGTAATTGAAAATATGCTCAATTACACATTACATTCAATCACTTTCAAAAATGTAACTAGATATCATTGATTTGATTTGATTTTTGGTGTTTTAACACCACTTTTAAGCACCGCTTTTGGGCTATTTCGTGGCAGCCAGTTTTATTGGTGGAGGAAGCCGAGTGCCGGAGAAACCACCGACCTTCGATAGGAAAACTGACAATCCTAGTCAATTAAGATTGGAGTCGAGTGCACCCGCACGAGCGGGGTTCGAACTCACAACCTCAGTGTTGACTGGCTAGTGATTACAGTAGTAACTACTTAGACCACTCGGCCACCGAGGCCCCAGATATCATTGAGATGGGAGCCATCTCTGTGGGCCCCGATGTGAATAATGTGCATTAAAAAATTTGTATCTTTACCATAGGACATGGGTTTGTCAACTGAAACCAAAGTTTTTGACCTTGACCTTTGACCTAGGAAGTCGTACGTCAATGATGACACACCCTTTGGTGTTGGTTTATATACATGTCAAGTATAAACTTTGAAATCATAACGGTTCTCAAGATATAGAGCGGACACGATCTTTACCATAGGACATGGGGTTGTCAACTGAAACCAAAGTTTTTGACCTTGAACTTTGACCTAGGAAGTTGTACATAGTTGACACACTACAAGTATAAACTTTGAAATCATAACGGTTCTCAAGATATAGAGCGGACACGATCTTTACCATAGGACATGGGGTTGTCAACTGAAACCAAAGTTTTTGACCTTGAACTTTGACCTAGGAAGTTGTACATAGTTGACACACTACAAGTATAAACTTTGAAATCATAACGGTTCTCAAGATATAGAGTGGACACAATTTGTTACGGACGGACGGACATGGTTGTCAACTGAAACCTAAGCTTTTGACCTTGACCTTTGACCAAGGAAGTTGAACATACAGTATGACCCTCTGGTGTTGGTTAATATACATGTCAAGTATAAACTTTGAAATCATAACGGTTCTCTAGATATAGAGACAGACGGACGGACAGACTGATCACTATAGGGTGCCGCCATTCGGCGGGGCCCAAATTAATTACAGCTAATTATAATTACATTTCTAATTACTCCAGGTCTGATATAAACATTTTTTTCCAAAACTAGTTTTCTAAAAAAAAAAATTTTAAATAATATAAATATCCTCAATTTATTCATAACACTAATTTTATCCATGCTCTATCCAATTTTTTTCTTTAAGGATGTACTTAGGTGAGGTTTAGGAATTTGTGTCAAATGTTCTGATTCCTTGGTTTTTTTCCTTCAATACAGGGTAAAATATTTTGCCCCATAACACCCATTTTTCTTTCCATATAAGACTTCAATAGCTCATAAAAGGTCATTTACTAAAATTTAAGCAGATTCTAGATTTCTTTTCATCGATTTGAGACCCAAATAATACCAATGCAAATATACGGTAAAAGTCCGAGTCAGCCTTTTCCAGCCAATTTTTTAAATCCAAATATCTCGAAAAGTAGCTCCATAACCTATAAATATTTTAAGCTTATTTTGTTCCTTAACTTATGCTCTTCCGACTTATAATATCAATTTAAATTTCACCCAAGTACAACATGTACATCCTTATGTTTTGGGGTTTAACATCCTCAATGCAGAGCCCTATAGTGTAATACAATGTAATTCTGTGTTTTATTGTAACAGCTTTGTAATAATATTTAGTGTGGCATATCTATCCTGTCAACATTAACCTGAACCATAATTATAGATAATCATTGGTCATCTCAAAGAGATTGATTTTCTCGATTGAACTGGTACGGCAAAGTGAGAAAAGCAATCAAGTTGAGATGACCAATGATAATCTGTTTATCGCTATTCTACCTGTGACGACGTTGTTAATTTCATTGACAACGGCACGTATGACCTTAGTTTCTAGTGATTATTTTTCATATCACTCTACTGTGCTGAGAAAGGAAATTATCAGTCAGTAAGATGACAGGAAAATTTCATAATATAGCGATAAATGGCTTTACATTCCTTATCAAGACCTTGCACAATTCAAAGCTTTGCATACTGTAAAAACACTTGTAAAGTAAGAAACAATATTTAGACCATTTAATGTCTACTTTTATTTTTTTGGTTGGGATGCTGTCTCATTTAGTCTCCATTTGATGACATATAGGTAAATTTTAAACAAACCTAATTCACAACCGTAGGAACTAGAATATTTTCTCGTCCAGCCAGGATAACATGCAGTGAAAGAATTGTATACTGACCTGTAAAAAACAGATGCAACAAAATACATTTTGTACATAATAATGATATTAACTATGATTCATATCTGCAGTATCAGAAATAAATTATGGCAAGATAAATGTTCTGGGCAATTTTTAAACACAGGTTGTCTAAATACTTTTACATCATCAGTCAAACTACATAAAACTAATAATACATAGATATATAAATATAAACTATTGACACAGAGATTACTTGCTTCTATCTGGGACTATTATATTTATTAGTATAATAGTCCCAGCTTCTATGTTATTTTTATAGCATTATACAAATAAGGGGGAGGAGCCAAATAATCTCCATGGGATGTGCCAATGCTAAAACAACTGCATACCAATCATCATTGACCTATCATTACTTGTTGCCCTTAAACAAATTAAACTGTCCTAATCACAAAATTTTAACATTTAAATTAAGGAAAAATTTTGAAGTCAACAGACCATGATTGACTGAGGATCGCAAATTCCTTGCCCTAGATTAGTTATTTCGTAGTGCATTTAATATTTCAGACAATAAATTAAAAAAATTTAAAAATCACACCTGCACTTTCTCAATAATATTTTTGTTGTGTGGTTTACTACTTTTGGGGCAAATTATATCAAAACTATAGAAAACTTCATCCGCTCTAACTCAAATTCAAAATATGTACAAATTCATGTTAAGGGGTCTTGAATTCTGTTGACAGCTTCAGACATACTAATTTTTAACCTTTTTCAACTGGACCAAATCACTAATTTACTTTATAATTCATGACCCAATTTTTTTCACAGTGTAACTGCATCCCCTTACTTGCTATTTGAGGCATAAAACATGAAGAAATAAATTTAGAAGGGGTATGAAAAAAATTGTAAGTAATACACTGTTCACATTACAGACTATATGAATTTGTAGACAACGAAAATCAAAGGACCTCCTGTTGTCTCAAATTATTTTGTATGTCCATTGAACCTTGAGATAAAGCAAACAAACTCATAATGAAAATGCATCTCAGACTGTAATAAACCTTTATTAATGTTACAATGCATTAAAAACAAACACTGAATACAGTACTTACACATATTTTGTGCAGCGTCCCCAGCTCCAAAAACTGCATGCATATTTGGTACTCCTTTGTTCATACCAAACTATTTTCTGTACATTCACACTGGAAAAGAAATTCTAAATTATTTCAAAACATGATTCTCTGGTGTAAATTGACGTAATCAAATCACCACCTGGACAGTCTGTTCAATGGACCTCTTTACTAGCTAGAAATACATGTTCTGTAATCATCTAATCTAAAGGTCCAAAATAAAATGCCATTGGTGAATGGTCCTATATCTATTGTTTAAAACAATGTAAACCCATCTAGTGTAAGCTTTTGAAACTTTCACATAGAATACCTTTTTAATAGTTGTAGAAGGGGTTAATAAAGATAAGTAATAAAATTTTTTTATAGAGGACAATATTTTTCAAAAATAGTCTAGGGTTCAGCAAAATTTTGAGTATTGCTTGCAAATTGCAGCTGTCAGTGTAGAAGTGTTATGTTGGCTGTCCAAAAAAAATTGAAATTTTGCTCAAGGTGCCATTACTTGCTTATGAAGAAGCATCTGTCCAAGATAATAAATATTAAGTTCCATGAAGGTTCAAAAGAATATTGATGTTTAAAATTTTTAACTCGAGACTGTATCTAAATGTTAATGCAAATCTTATTCAATGTATTTGAAGACCTGCAGCTGTCATGTTTTATGTACTTTTACAGTGTATAATGCATAATTCAATATTAATTGGAATTCAAAAGTTGTCATATCATGTACTTTTTTAAGTGCATAAAGATTTAAAACCAGTTGTTGGAATGATAACGTTTATTACTTCTTTTAGACTGAGTTATACTGTCATGACTGCGGTTTGCTGTGTGTTTGTTTATTCCACATTGGCTAAAGGTATAGGGGGAGGGTTGAGATCTCACAAAACAAGTTACACCCCCGACACATTTTTTACCCTGTAAATTATGCAAAATACTCAGAGTCAAATGAACCACGACTAAATGAACAGGACTAAAAATATTCTGATCGAGATAGACAAGATATGCCAATGATAAAACAACTGCATTTTAAATATCATTGACCATTTATCATAAGTGGTTTCCCTTTAACTAACCTGATCACAAGCTTTAACAATTTTGTAAACTATGTAAGATTTTCAAAGTGAACAGACCAAGACTGAGGGGACAGGACAAATAATCTCCATGGAAATGAGATGTGGCAATGCTTATACAACTGCATACCAAATATCATTGACTTATCATAAGAAGTTCCCCCTTAACTGACCTAAATTAGCCAATCACAAACTAATACATATAAACTATACAAAAGTTTCAAAGTCAATAAACCATGTCTGAGGGGACAGTCAAATAATCTCAATGGAAATGAGATGTGCCAATGCTTATATAACTGCATACCAAATATCATTGATTTATGGTGATCATTTACCACAAGTGGTTCTCTTTAAACTGACCTAATCACAAACTTTAACAAATTGTTGACACCGGAAACAGCATACCTAAGTCTCAATTTTTGACTCTTGTCAAGGCGAGACAAAAATCGGAAATTTTTCTTCAAACTTCTTAATTCTTTTACTGCCTAAGAGTTAATTGCTGAACAGCATTTAAGTGAGTGACATCAGCAATGAGATTTCCTCTACTTCAATTTACTTTTCCATTGAAGTTACATAATAAATATAAATATAAAAATAATATAATCTTCCAAAAAGACTCTGTAATACTTATTATATAATTACTTTTAAACTTATTTACAAACATTTTAGTGAACAAAGATATATATTAGTATTGAAAAGTTCTTCTTCAATTATTATATAAGTATCAACATTGTGGGTAACAGACAGAATGAGGCTCATTTAGTTGAAAAACTACACTATAACATTATGTCTGCAAGTATTTGAAGTAAAATACTTAATTACACTTCTTATTTTCCTCTGGAAATGTGTTTGAAATTAGATAAATGTATGTATTTATCAATCTAGATTTTTGTCATTGATTTCTTCCGCCAAATACATAAATAAAGTGTTGTTCGAAATTGCGTCCATATTTGGCTTGCTTGACCTGTAAAACCATGTCATGCACATTTTACTATAGTTTCCCCAACGTGTATAGAAAATATATCTATTTATGGAGAACTGGGTCGTTACCCTTTACTTATCTTACTGGACAAAGATTATTAATGGTAAAGAAAGCAAACTCGCTGCTGTATTGTTTAAATACCTTTTCAAGTTGGCACAAGAAACAACATTTCGATCATAATTCGATCACGTTCGTTAGATATTAAAATGAAAAGTATTCTAGACAATTGTGGATTCTCTTACCTATGGTTATTCCAAAACACAACGTCTAACATTAAATCAGTAATGAAACAAAGACTCGAAGATCAATTTACACAGTCATGGTCAGGAAACCTAAACAATTCACCAAAAACTCTGAATTATTGTCTATACAAGACATCACACAATTTCGAACATTACCTTTAAAACATACTTAATGATAAAAATATAATAACACTGTCGAGGTTCAGGACAATAAACCAACAAGCTACCAATCAAAAAAGGCAAATGGCAAAATACACCACGAGAACAAAGAAAGTGCCCATTGTGCAGCGTTGCTAGCAGTGATGAATACAACTATTCAATGGAAATTGCAACAGTCTACGGACAGATAGAAAACTATTAATTGACAGGAAATCTATACTATTAAATGAGAAGATCTCATTTTGTGTGTCGCTTCTCTTTCTTCCACAATAAATTAATCATCATGCCTTTGTGTCCTATGGGTACCATGCATAGTCGCATTTGTCATCATTGCTTATGATTATTATGTTTGGGTTATTTTTGGAGGAAAACGAAAATAAAGGCATCCAGGTATTGTTTCCGTCATCGGACGGACTTTTAAGTCATAGAAAAGACTTCTGTTTAGGACTGTTTAAAATTACCCATAATTTTCATAGGTACTCTGGGATAGGACAATTATTTTCACTTTTCCTGTATACTATGAACATACATAATACTATAAATAAAGTGTATTTGGTATTCACTATCAATTCCAAGTTTACTATCAACGGCGGTCATATATTACATTATAGAGATTATAGTATATGTCTGTTCGTAGTATAATACAGAAAAACGTGAAAATAATTGAAATTAATAGAAAAACAAAAAATAAAAGATTTTGAAAAAAAGAGGGAGGGCTAAAAAAATTGTTCTGTCCCCAAGTATCTATGACTTTTGATACCTTTCCTGAAATTCTTCAGTCATAAAATCTTTAACAAAAATCCATCCTACATCAGTTTACCTATACTTTGAACAATGCAGGCAAGGCAGGCAGGCAAATCCTGATAAATTCCAAGCCATTGCAGTTGGAAATAAAACATTTGCAAAAAAGCCTGTTTTTAATATACAGTCAGCAAAAATATGCTGTGATGAGATTGTCAAACTTTTAGGTATTGATATTGACTATCAACTTAATTTTAATCACCACATTAAAAATATTTGTCGTAAAGCATCTCAACAACTGAATGTTTTAAAGCGCATTGGCTGCTACCTTACTAAATTAAATAAATTGACCATTTTTCACACATTTATTTTATCTAATTTTAATTTTTGTCCTTTGGCATGGCATTTTTGCAACAAAAATAACACCACTAAATTAGAAAAAATTCAGGAAAGGGCTTTACGATTCATATATGAAGACTATGCTAGTTCATATGATGAACTACTTTTACGAGCAAAGGTTCCATCACTGAAAATAAGACGTATCGTAACATGGCTATTGAATGTTTTAAAATTTTATATAAATTGTCACCACCATGTTTACATGATTTAGTTGTATTGAAAGACTGTAAATATAATTTTAGATATTCTAATATTGTAGATATACCTAGGGTCCGAACATCAACCTATGGTAAGAACTCTTTTAAATACACAGCTGCTGTTTTATGGAATGATCTACCTGATGATTTTAGAAAAATTGCTAATTTTAGTCAGTTCAAAAATATTTTAAAGTCATGGAATGGAAATGACTGTAAGTGCACAGTTTGTGCAGATTTTTAGTGAATATACTATGCTAAAATTATTTACCATTTAGATCATACCCCCTTTTTTCTTTAAAACATTTTATGCTATGCATTTTACCAGCTTTTATGCCTAGTTTACACTTATGTACTTTTAGCTTTTATACCTAGCTTATGCTTATATTCTGCTTATTACCATCATGCTTTTTTAGTGCTTCATTTTGTGCTGTGTAATTTATTGCATGTGTATTATGTGTTGTAGTGTTATATGTTGTATTGTTATAAATGTCTTGTATGTCGGTTAAAAGCTCATTAGAGCTTATGTTGTCTCTGTTTGTATACCTTGCCGACTCTAAATAAAGCTTATTTATTATTATTATAACGCTCTAAATGCTAAATGCTTGTGATTTCACGGGTATGTTCTAGTACTTATTGAACTGTAATGTTTTTAAATTTAAGGCTATCATAAATCAAAAACAGCAATTTGATCAAAACTTCGAAAATTGTGCCAATTTATTAGAATTATAAATTTATGACAAACTGGATTCTCTCTGATGTTAACATGTCGGCTGTGGGAGGAGATTTGGGAGTAGGGAGGAGGTGGGAATCAGTATGAGCAGGGATTTTCGCTAACATCAATGTATGAATGGGTGCTTTCATACCCCAGCCAGACGTCTGTACATTTGTATATTGAGATCCCCGCAGTGGCGGATCCAGAAATTTTCCTAAGGGGCCCACTGACTGCCTAAGAGAGGCCCGCTCCAGTCATGCTTCAGTGATTCCTAAATAATCAGCCTCAGCCCTGTAAATCTAAGAATGCTACTGTTAATCATAAAATTCAATCTAGCAAGATTCCCAAAGCGCATGCTAATATCTGTAAAGGAGAGAAACGTGTTTTTTATTCCCATTCTAAGAACATTTAGATCATAAAAGTCAAAACTTTGTATTATCATGCGACAATATGTAATCATCGGATGTCGATGGAATATTGTATACCTAAAGAAGAAGATGACATGTATGTTTACACAATGCTAACATTCGGTTCCTTTGATGTGAAAATGGAAAATTTAAATAGATCAAAATACAATTCTCAATATATTTAAAACGTTTAAATAGTTATTGCCAAATTTTTGCGAACATTAATGTTTCGCTACTGTGATTCAAAATTCAAATGATTTGTCATGTGTTCTACCGACGAATCTAAGGGACTGTGCAATATTTATCTGAGGGTGGGGCGGTGTACAGCAAATATTTTAAAAAAACTTTATGCCCGCCAATATTTATTATAAAAAGTTCTTGCCCGCTTCAATTAATGAAAAAAGTCCTTGCCCGCTGGAAAAAATAAAACACACATATGGAAACATGATATTTTTAACTAAAATGCACAACATTCAATAATACATGTATATCAGAGATGATATTTAAACTCAAATGCATATATTTCAATATTATAAAGATTTTATTTTTGTGAAGAAAGTCAATTTAGGCGCTGTGATTGGATGTAAAGGTACAATATATTTTTTTTATTTATCTATGAATAACTGCAGTATGTATATTTACAATATAAATTTTGAAACCTATTGAAATATTTTCTAGAGAATTATTCGAAAAGATTTCCAAAATTTCATAATTTGGTGTAAAATGACGTGGGCATGGATAACATAAACAAACTCTGTTGGAAGTTGGTCATGATACTATTTGGCTTCAATTTTAAAACAGAATAATAAAGTACTAACACCACACATAACTATTTTATCCAGGTTTTATTATAAAAAGTGGTAAATTTAGAATATGTTAGTATTGCGCATATGGCAGAATAAATAGTACCGTTTTCCTATACTGAAGAAAGCATAGGAAATCAAAATAAATAAGACTTCAGTTATGTTATACTTTTTTGAAGCTTTTGATTAGTACATTTGATTTTTATCACAAAGAATAGAAATTTTTCACTGAGAACAATGCTGTGTTGAGAAAAGTTCTGATTCATCATAATAAGTCAAATTGATGGGTACTGATATAAATCTTTATTCTAGGATTTCAATATTAACTCTATTGTATAAAATGCACCAAACTATAGTTCTTTTGTATTTGTTTTCACCTTTCGTAATGATTAATTCAATTGGAAACACCAGAATTCAAGTCGCGACAAATATTTTTAACTGACATATTTGCCTTCTTTGCTGTGTAATTCCTTAAATTTATCACTGGGGTATTTCTCTAGCCATAATCTATTAAAAGGGGAAATGTTCTGGTTAAGTTTGTACTATTTATGGAGTAAGGCAATATTTAGTCATACTAGAAGCATTTTCAGTGTTAAAATTGTCCATCTAAGAAAAAAAGAGGCCCACTTGAGGCTAAATTTAGATAGAATTTATATTCTCCTGTGTAAAGAATTGTTCACATTCTTGGCAATTCATGCAGCAAATATTTCAATAGTGCTTCATTTTGTAGTTTCTATCTTTTATTATATCAGGCATATATAATTTTCATTTTCTACTGTTTGCAAAGACTTTTGTTGAAATTAATACTCCCAAGGGACATAATTCAGCTTTTCATAGATTATGTTGTAATTCTTTTAATGTTTAAGAATTTAATTTTGTTATGTTAAAGATTTATTTACAATACAATTGAAGTTGTTTTATGTTTAAGCATTTATTTACCATATGATCTGTTATGTTTAATGTACAAAACATTGTTTATAGTTTTCAGATATTTTATTTATACAGACAATGCTTAATAATAATGTACTATAAGCAGTTTAATATTTTTTTAAAGTGCCAAACATATACTTTTCTTATTTTAGCTTCAACATTCTTTGTTTTTTTTTTAATACATTTGAGTTTAATGCTTTGATGCTCCTTTACTTTTATAAATAAAAATGTCATTGGCGATTGCCAAATAAACGGATCACAAGTTGTTTCAAAATGGATCTTTTAAAATTATTAATTTAATACCAAACAGAAAACAACAAACTTGCGGAAAAGATGGTATACCGCAAACAAAAGGTGCAAAAATGAGTACACCATATCCGGATTTCGACAAATAATGTCTCTTCAGTGATGTTAGGGATCGAAACGGTATTTGGAAGGCCATATAATTTCCCTCAATTTAGGATAGACTCTTGAATTTTGAAGAGTCGAAATATTAGAAATATATTGTACATGTAAATTTTATATATTATGTTGGTCAGTATTTCATTTTTTTAAATGATTATTAAAAGCATAAACACAAAAAAATATATTGAAGCACTGTATTAGGTTATTTTGTTTTAGATTCAAAATGTGTTTTTTTTTTCTTTTAAGTTATGTTTTCCACAGAAATCACAAATATATGTATTGATAAGAACATTTATACCTTTAAACATGTTGCATTCAGATAATATATAAGTATATGAACTAACATCATCTCAAGCCATTGATATGTTAAAGGTGCTGTTATTCAATTTGATTTCAATAAATAGATTTAATATACAGTCACACATTTATTTTATCTAATTTTAATTTTGTCCTTTGGCATGGCATTTTGCAACAAAAATAACACCACTAAATTAGAAAAATTCAGGAAAGGGCTTTACGATTCATATATGAAGACTATGCTAGTTCTTATGATGAACTTTTTTACGAGCAAAGGTTCCATCACTGAAAATAACGTAACATGGCTATTGAATGTTTTAAAATTTTATATAAATTGTCACCACCATGTTTACATGATTTAGTTGTATTGAAAGACTGTAAATATAATTTTAGATATTCTAATATTGTAGATATACCTAGGGTCCGAACATCAACCTATGGTAAGAACTCTTTTAAATACACAGCTGCTGTTTTATGGAATGATCTACCTGATGATTTTAGAAAAATTGCTAATTTTAGTCAGTTCAAAAATATTTTAAAGTCATGGAATGGAAATGACTGTAAGTGCACAGTTTGTGCAGATTTTTAGTGAATATACTATGCTAAAATTATTTACCATTTAGATCATACCCCTTTTTCTTTAAAACATTTTATGCTATGCATTTACCAGCTTTTATGCCTAGTTTACACTTATGTACTTTTAGCTTTTATACCTAGCTTATGCTTATATTCTGCTTATTACCATCATGCTTTTTAGTGCTTCATTTTGTGCTGTGTAATTTATTGCATGTGTATTATGTGTTGTAGTGTTATATGTTGTATTGTTATAAATGTCTTGTATGTCGGTTAAAAGCTCATTAGAGCTTATGTTGTCTCTGTTTGTATACCTTGCCAGAGACATATATACACATGTGTATATATGTCTCTGACCTTGCCAACTCTAAATAAAGCTTATTTATTATTATTATAACGCCCTAAATGCTAAATGCTTGTGATTTCACGGGTATGTTCTAGTACTTATTGAACTGTAATGTTTTTAAATTTAAGGCTATCATAAATCAAAAACAGCAATTTGATCAAAACTTCGAAAATTGTGCCAATTTATTAGAATTATAAATTTATGACAAACTGGATTCTCTCTGATGTTAACATGTCGGCTGTGGGGAAGGGAGATTTGGGAGTAGGGGAAGGAGGTGGGAATCAGTATGAGTAGGGATTTTCGCTAACATCAATGTATGAATGGGGTGCTTTCATACCCCAGCCAGACGTCTGTACATTTGTATATTGAGATCCCCGCAGTGGCGGATCCAGAAATTTTCCTAAGGGGCCCACTGACTGACAGTTTGTGCAGATTTTAGTGAATATACTATGCTAAAATTATTTACCATTTAGATCATACCCCTTTTTCTTTAAAACATTTTATGCTATGCATTTTACCAGCTTTTATGCCTAGTTTACACTTATGTACTTTTAGCTTTTATACCTAGCTTATGCTTATATTCTGCTTATTACCATCATGCTTTTAGTGCTTCATTTTGTGCTGTGTAATTTATTGCATGTGTATTATGTGTTGTAGTGTTATATGTTGTATTGCTATAAATGTCTTGTATGTCGGTTAAAAGCTCATTAGAGCTTATGTTGTCTCTGTTTGTATACCTTGCCAGAGACATATATACACATTGTGTATATATGTCTCTGACCTTGCTGACTCTAAATAAAGCTTATTTATTATTATTATAACGCCTAAATGCTAAATGCTTGTGATTTCACGGGTATGTTCTAGTACTTATTGAACTGTAATGTTTTTAAATTTAAGGCTATCATAAATCAAAAACAGCAATTTGATCAAAACTTCGAAAATTGTGCCAATTTATTAGAATTATAAATTTATGACAAACTGGATTCTCTCTGATGTTAACATGTCGGCTGTGGGGAGGGGAGATTTGGGAGTAGGGGAGGGAGGTGGGAATCAGTATGAGTAGGGATTTTCGCTAACATCAATGTATGAATGGGGTGCTTTCATACCCCAGCCAGACGTCTGTACATTTGTATATTGAGATCCCCCGCAGTGGCGGATCCAGAAATTTTCCTAAGGGGGGCCCACTGACTGCCTAAGAGGAGGCCCGCTCCAGTCATGCTTCAGTGATTCCCTAAATAATCAGCCTCAGCCCTGTAAATCTAAGAATGCTACTGTTAATCATAAAATTCAATCTAGCAAGATTCCCAAAGCGCATGCTAATATCTGTAAAGGGGAGAGAAACGTGTTTTTTTTATTCCCATTCTAAGAACATTTAGATCATAAAAGTCAAAACTTTGTATTATCATGCGACAATATGTAATCATCGGATGTCGATGGAATATTGTATACCTAAAGAAGAAGAAGATGACATGTATGTTTACACAATGCTAACATTCGGTTCCTTTGATGTGAAAATGGATCAAAATACAATTCTCAATATATTTAAAACGTTTAAATAGTTATTGCCAAATTTTTGCGAACATTAATGTTTCGCTACTGTGATTCCAAAATTCAAATGATTTGTCATGTGTTCTACCGACGAATCTAAATGTACCGTGGCTAACAATAACATGTCATGGTTCTTGTTCTCTCGAAGACGGATCGGTCCAGAAACCAGACTCTCCCATTTTACTCACACCCTCAAAACCAGTTCTTGATTTTTATGATGTCTTGCTATCGGTATCATCCTGGTTTCTCCCTCCTTTTTTGTTGCAGGTTTATAAAAATATAAGGTGTTTTGTTGATTTAACAATATTATTTTTTTTTTTTTTTTTTTTTTTTTGATGAATTATAGTCATATTATTAACCTTTTAAATTGTTTTACCTGTAAAATTTTATAAAGGATACTGAATGATACTATTAAATTTAAAAAATGTGCAAAATATATATAACAAAATATTTTTGCAAATATCTTACAAATTGACCTGGAAAATTTACCTTTTTTATTGTTTAATTTTTGTAAATACTTCAATCTGAAATTTTAATATACTAGAAGAATTAAACCATAAATTTTAACAAATAAATGTGTTTTCTTGTTTCAATCAATATTCAGGAGAGATAAAGATTAAAAACAAGTTTTATCAGTTTATCAAAGAGCTGTTAATAATTTCTCACTCTTTTGTGAGATGTTTGGTTTACGACTCTGGAAGACATTGGTGAAGCTGACAACGTACCCGCTACCACATTTACTAAACTGGAATCCGCTTGTTTTACACTACGCTCAAACTATGAACAAAGTATAGTAGTCAGTCGAGGACCAGCTTACAACATTTACCCGAGTACGTGGCAGTTTTGGGTTGAGGGGTACCACTTTTTTACTGAACCACTATGTGACTGAAGTACCCTGCACCACCAAACATGCACAAGGTTTCATGCTACTCACTTTTTTGTGCAAAATATTGCACGGAGAAATAAGCTTCTATACATTATATATCAACATAATTTAGTAATTTGAATCTTAACATAAATTTAGATAAGAAGTTACGAGGCCAACCATTTGCTTATGACCTGGAAAGGTGGTACAACAAGATTAAGAAGGGACTATAACATGCACACCCTAAGAAGATCCAAGCATAAACATTATGTACAATTATCCAGTATGTAGCAGGAGGAGACTGTCCACCAAAAAGACGACAATACAGAGTAATAGACACCAGACTTCAGCTACTGAAAGACAGATACTAACGTGGACTCATTAACGGGATATACTACTCTGACGCAGCATCTCAGCTACTTCATTTGAACTGAATGACTTTGTGAAATATTGTGATCTGTGACTTTGTAAATATATTGTTTTGACACATATATAAATGATATAATTTGTATTTTTTTTTTTTTACATTTTACATATAGTGCTCCATGACACTTGTTTTTATATAGTGCTGTATTTATTTCCTCTTTGCAATGAATGTATAAATTTGCTTCATAGATTTTATAAAATATGTTTGTATAATATTTATAATAGACAACTTTAGCATGTGTTTCATACATATGTGTACGTATTTGTATCATTATCACTGAAAACGTAATTGATGAATTATTTAGACACTTTTATAAATGAATTCATTTTTTATCAGTTGTATGTTTAATCAATCGATAGAATTGACAGTCAATTATTGGAAGAATATTTCGTTTATTTATTAATTTATGTATTTATTTATTACACATATAAAATATGTAACTACGCAATGAAAGATACCTGAATATACACGAGAGATGTTGTATTATATGTCAAACCAGGAGAAAACCATTTTAAGATTACATTTTTTTTTTCTTTACACTTACAAAGTACAATAGCTATTGTTATAATGTAATTTGTTGTTTTAGCAACTACATTTTAATTGATTTAAGTAAATGAATGCAAAAATAAACCCTTGTTAACTAATTTTGTGAATGATAAAAAGCATTATGATTATATAATACATTATACAATACAATAACAGTTTATTCCGATAACCTTTTGGAATACAATGGTATACGTAAATAAAACAAATTATAACAAATTATCCCTCAAAACTTAACATTATGCCACCATAAATACTGTTCACTGTTTAAGTATGGACCAGGTAAGTTTTCCGCTAAACTTTGGGCTATCGAAAATACAGGTGAATGGATTAGTCTAAAATGGGCTATGGTGTCTGCGCTATAACATCCCATAGTGGTTTTAATTTTTCGCTAAAATGTTCATTAACCTCTAATCACAATAAACTTTTAAAATTATTCATGCCATTGTAAAAAGAATGATGAGAGACGGTTTAAAAAAAACTAATATTTACACAACATTCTAAAAAAGCTATTCAAAAATATTTAAATCATAAAACATATTTAATTCTATTATCGGCATAAAAAAGACGTCTCCTATACGGTCTAAAATTTGTTTGCAAGTTTTGGCACATTTTTGCATATTGTAGATTATTAAGCTAAACAAGACTGAACATGCTGAAATGTCTTGACTAGCCACAATTGATTTTATGTTAAAGATATAGGTTTAACTACACTTATCACACAAACTTATTGATCCAAAATATAAGCTCAGAATAAATGACAAATCATTTGATTTCGGATCCACAGTACTAAGCGAAAAAATAATGTTCGGGCAAATTTAGCAACAACGTTATAGAAAATTGAAAGAAATCAAAGATATTTTAAAATTTATTTGTTGAAATTTTACTAGCTTTTAGTTTATGCAATTTTATTCGATCGGTACTTTGTGTCGTTTTGTGGGTAACATATTAGTTAACTTTGATGCTTTTTACGGATCTGAAGAGTCCAGCCCTTTTCAACTGATTACAGCTTGTTGTAAAACCACTGCAAAAAGGGGGAGATCGTGCGCCCACAGTCATGTTTAACCCCGCCACTTTAGTTAGTTTATGATCTGCATGCTATAATTGATTGTATGTCCTGTCTACAATCATGGACTATTACACTAACATATATATATTAGTCATTGATACGATAGACGAAGGCATTTTGATATACTCTCTTGTAACACAATGTGGGTTAGAACATTATTCAATCACATAACGACAAATGTGTAATGCATTAACAGACTATACAGTTGGTGTTACAATTGTTTAGACAATCATAATAACATAACCTTTGCACAATTTATCGTATAGTGAATAAAACCATTGACAAAATTAAGTGAATATTATTCCAGTGTAACTGATACATGTATCCTGCGGGCAAATAATAACCTTGTCCGAATCACAGAACCTAAAACATAAGCTAGTACAGACTATATAAATACTAGGAAGAAAAGGAAAGATTGGATTTCGATAGGGTTGTAAAAGTGTTGATCGTGCACACCGAATGTGCCTCGGTCAACACTTTTACACCCCAATAAAATTACAAAAAGAAGCATTAATTTCTTAAATGAACTATTACATAGAATATATGCCATACTTGACTTTTTACCCATATTTTGCAATTGAACTGAACCGTTATTGAAGACTAAACGTCTGCTTTGTTGATATTAAAAAAAACATACGATACTGTCATTCACACTGTAAAATGTTAACAGATATAATGCCTACCCATGTTAAATTGAGCATAGAGCATGGTATGTTCTATTGGAACTAGAACATGGCTTTGTTTCCTTAGCGATATGAACTTATGTATGCACTGAACAAATCATGCAAAAGGATACATAATGGAATAACAGACTATAAGACATTTATTGTATTAAGATTGGCGTTAAACAGGTCGATAACCTAAACCCTAGTAATTTCAGTTTTTGTAATTTTTATTTATGATTTACCAAAATGCATAAATTGTTTACATTGAACGACTTACCAGTGCAGTGCAATGTTTGGTGTACGCAGACGATGTTATTTTACAATCAAAATCTACAGGAAGACTACAAAAGAAACTTGATCTACTAAATTATTAAAATTGTAATGACTGGTGTCTAACTATGGACACACACAAAAACGAAAGATTTTCCACAGGACAGGTCTCTACAGCCAAATAGACCATATATTTAGTTCTGTTGAACTTGAATGTGTGAATAAATTCAAATATCTTGGTATTCATTTCTGTTCATCATGATCATTTTCCATCACGCAACTAACTGACTAACCCTTCTGTTAAAATTAATATATAAGGGAATGACCGTTTTATATTTGGATTTGAAAATAAATAATCTTGGCCAACTTCGGACCGCGCGGATGAAATTTAATATTCTGTTCAAAAAAATTCAACTTAATGCAGGAAATAGATGTGACCAAAAATGAAAATATATTTTCGCGCAGCATTCATAAGCCGTCCCAGCATAAAAAATTGAAAATGAATATTCCATCCGGGGGATTTTTTTTACCTGCACCCTTTTCATTCGAAAATCAAATGGTCGTCCAAAAAATAGGGAGATGTGGTATGATAGCCAATGAGACAACTATCCATCAAAGTCCAGATGACGGGAATGTCAGCCAATACAGGTCATCGTCAACTAGAAAAGGCTCCGACATGACAAAATGTGAAACAATTCAAATAACAAAATGTGAAGCAAATTCAATTGACAAAATGTGAAACAATTCAAATGACAAAACCGACGGCCTGATTTACGACAATACAATAAACGAAAACAAATATTGTTGACAGCAACCAATGACAATCACCTACTTACAGCCTTCTGACTTTAGACAGGCATAAAAGTGAACGAGGAGGATTTTTAAAAAACAGATAATATTTTGACCTGGTAAGAACTAAGATTTAAACAACCTTGCCAAAAACTGAACGAACTGTAAAAAATCAGTTGTAAATGAATTAGATACATGAAGTTTTGGAAATACTCCCTTGTGAACCCCCTTTTATGGACGTAATAAGCATAAACATATATATGTAAGGGGTTTAAAAGGAAGTCTTTCCTATTTATTTTTTTTAACTGATAGTTAAAACTGGCTTTTAACTACTAGTAGCTTTTAGTAACTGAGAGTTCTGTCAGATCGGTATTTTGTGTCTTTTAAGTTGTTTTTGTGTGCTTTGTGTCGATCTGATGAGTCGAGCCTTTTTCCGATGATTTTTTATAGTTTGTTCTTGTGTTGTATGTTGTGTTGAAACACCACTGTCCCAGGTAAGGGAAGGGTTGAGCAACCGCAAACCTATTTATCACCGCCGCAAGCTGTATGTGCCTGTCCCAAGTCAGGAGCCTGTAATTCAGTGTTGTCGTTTGTTGCTGTATATCATGTTTGTTTCTTTGCACGCACAAACCAGTCCTTTCGTTTTCTCGTTTTAATTGTTGTAGATTTGTCATGTCATGGCCTTTAATATCTTGCTATGCGGTATGGGTTTTGCTTATTGTTGAAGGCCGCACGATGACTTATAGATGCTAACATCGTTTGGTTTCTAGTGTAAACTTGTCTCATTGGCAATCATAACACACCATCTTATTAATATATTGCCTCATTACCAATAAAAAAAATCTAAGATTTTGACTACAGTGTTGAATTGTTAAGATTTAAGAACAAGGTTAATCAACAGATCAATGAGTTATCATGGGCAGTATCTAAATTTACGGGTTTTATCAACAACATTATCGCAGATATTAAGATGTGATATTCCGTTTGTAATAGAGTTCGACAGGTACATCCAAGTGCATGGATGTACATTCATGTGTTTGATCCTTGAAAAGGACAATGCCAATTTACTAGATTAAAAAACGAAAAAGTCAGTCCTCCTGGTTAAGTAATGGACACCTTATCATATAGGTATCGTTATAATTATCTTTCGGTATGGTTTATTTTGAATACTAAGTAAATTAATTTGCGTACACTTCTCAAATGCCTGTAAAATTTGGGCATTTTATGTATCGACTAATTTTTCTCAGGTATCTTACAGAATGCCTAGAAAAATAGAAAAAAAAAGACATTTTACAAAATACCTGAATTATTTTATAGAATAAATTGTTCACATACACCGTTAACACAGAGAAACGTCTCGCCTCTTTGTTATTTTGATAGTGAAATGCAAATTGCAATATTTTAAATGTAAGTTATGTCAAATATTCAAAGCCAATGAACCATGACTGAAGGTACAGGGCCAAACAATCTTCATGGATATGAGATGTGCCAATGCTACATGTAATACAACTGCATACCAAATATCGACCAACTACTAGTGGTTCCCCATAAACTGACCTAATCACATAGTAATACATGTAAACAAAGCAAAAGTTTCGAAGTCAATAGACCAAGACTGATGGGGCGGAGCCAAATAATCTCCATGGAAATGAACTGTGCCAATGCTTATACAACTACATACCAAATATTGACCTTCCACTAGTGGTTCCCCATAAACTTACCTAGTCACAAACTAATACATGTAAACTAAGCAAAAGTTTAAAGTAAATAGACCATGACTGAAGGATCAGGACCAAACAATCTCTATGGAAATGAGATGTGTCAATGCTAATACAACTGCATACCAAATATCATTGACCTATACCACTAGCGGTTCCCCGTAAACTTACATAATCATACACTTATACATTGTTGACGACGACGCCGCCGACGTCGGAAACCGTATACCTATGTCTCGCTTTTTGACTCCGTCAAGGCGAGACAAAAACTGAGCCATGAAAAGTATAGAACAACACAGCAGGCTTTTTGACTCCGTCAAGGCGAGACAAAAACTGAGCCATGGAAAGTATAGAACAACACAGCAGTTATATCCATGATAATTACTGAATTTTAACGCTTGCATTTAAAGATATTTAATTATCAAAAATAAATTCAACTGAATTATTCAAAATTTCCATAAGTACTGAACTCGACAATTATTTGTTATGTCATAAAATATTTGGATGGCAGGTTATGTTGCACACTTGTACTGATGTTTTGACAAATATATCGTTTGGCGTTAAATCTGGTCTTAGCACTAAAACCACACTTGGTGAAACCCGGACCATGACCTTTTCAGCTCTGTCAACATTTAAACGTTTGAAAAACTTGGGGTTTTGCAAACAGTACACACATGAATATCTTCTTCTCGTTTGTTTCCAAAAAATTCGAAGTATTATTAGCGTGATTAGTGTGACTTATATATACATCTTTTGTGTTATCAGAGCATTCACCAGACTGAATCAGATTCGTCGCATAGTGGGTGTTGTATGTATTGCAGGAGACGCTTACCCTTTGGACGCACCTTGATTTGTCTCTTCTTCGTTCATTTTTTTTATTCTAGCATCAGTACATTACTGTCACCTTAATTCGTCAGATTATAATGACCTACGAATTTCCTTGAGGCAGTGACGATGAAGATACTCATATTTTTACTTCACAGCCAAACACGACCTTGTATGGTGCAACCAATGTTTTAGAGAGGAATTCTTTTCATGTACAGCATGTATATATTTGCATTCTTTCTGAATGGGGACATTATTAAATATGATGCCTTGTGTAAGGAAAGTTCCACGTTCTCTCAAGAATAATTTTTAAAGGGTGGCTTGTCGGAAGGTAACATCTGTCCCTATCCACCATACCTTCTTTTCAATCGGCAGTCAAAATTCTTGTCCATTATCGCATCAATCCATTGCAGGGCTTACCTATTTGATTTGTTATCAATCCATTTGCAGAGATTACCTATTTGATTTATCGGCAATTTGTTCTCGTCCTAAATAAGCATGAACTATTTGCCACTGAACGCAAACAAATAAGATTCTTCTTTTTCTCTGCTTTATATTTCACACTTTTGTTTTGAATCTAGATTATCTAAAAATTTTGTTTTATTGCAAGAACAATTTGTCCTTCTGTCATCATAACAAGAAGGTCATAAAATTACTATCTAAAACAAAAACTTTCAAATAGTAATTTTAAAAGTAAGTACAAACTTAACGTAGGTTCACTAAAAAAAACTATTACAGACATACAAACTTTCCCAGTTGGTATTCGAAGAATAAACTTAGTTAATTTTAATATACCATTAGGTATTTTCTTTGCAAGATATTTTGGTCATACTGTGGATTCATTTTTATTCGTGGTATACCAATTTTCGTGGGTTTCGTGGGTCACAGCGAACCACGAATTTAAGAATTCAACGAAGAATAATCCCTAGAAATGTGTATGGAGTCGGATGATTATTTCCGGTTATGTTGTGCAGTTCTAGTATAGTGTTGACTATCGATAAACGATAGTATCTCAATGATATTCTTTTTCTACAAATAACCTGAAACTGAACAGGCAATGAAATTCCAGTAATTTTACAGAATGACTAGGTATTTTAAGTCATTTTATATAATATCTTTGTCAGTTAAATGCTCTACAGAGCTTATGTTGTATTGTTATATGTATACCCGACTTAAAATAAATCTTTTATGCGTTATGCTTTATGTTAGGCATTTTGTAAATTCGGTCATATTACAAAATGTAAATGATGAAAATATCTGATATATACATATCAATAATATGTACCATTTTAACAATATATATGTAATATTCATTGAATATATCTATTTCTTTTAACATTGGAAAAATAATTTTCATTTGATAACTACTAACTCATCGGTGGAACTACTTATCAAACCATTTTAAAAATGAAATGTGCATACAATTTAATCATTTACTTACCCTACAGCTTCACTATAATCAGCATATCCTATTATAAGAAACGAAACGAAACATAACTGCACTAACTCTCGCATGTCTACCAGAAAAAAGGGAAGTCTTTACCCTGAAACGTTCAGTAATTCCAGTCCTGCCCACAAGGATCTCATGAAAAAACTAAATTCCAAATTGCTAATTAGATATATGACGTATACATGAAATAATTGGAATTAATTATATAGTGTCCATTAATTTCTAGATAGTGGATTAGGTAACCACTAAAAACAACTTAAATGTATTTAAGACTGTTTAAATAATTTATTTTTTGTGGTATCTGTAGCCTGAGGGTTTTGGATTATCAAAGCAATCAGTTTTTTTTCTTAGGACACCGAGTTCATTTTGTGTTTTTTTTTTTTTTTTTACAATTTCGTTTGGTTTAATACAAAATATCTTGTTTTTGTTGCAATTTATTAGTAATTACTTATAGATAAGTATATCAAACACTGTATAGTGTTACTAAATTAAAAATTCATGACAAAATCTAACAAATATCGATGTTCCAATCCATTGTTCGTATTTGCCGAAATTTTGGGTGACTTATATAAAGACTTGTCACACTAACTATGAAAAGAATTAAAAAAGGTATTGTTTTGGGCTTAACTTTCCCTGTCCGCACATGAAATGGGGATATCTAAAATCCATTATATATTTGAAAAATTACTTGTTTATTTCTACCCCAAAAATACATAGCCGCTATTTTTTCTGAAATATACCCAAAATATCAACCTTCCAATGAGTAGGATAAGAATGTGAATATTTTATTACTGATTATAGTGATAATATTTTACTCGATATAAGTTATATCTGGGACTATTATACTGTTGATATAATAGTATAACCTGTCTTATACACTGATCCTCAAATTTCCCCGTTTTTCTCTAAAACACTATCTTATATGAGGGTCTGGATGTTTTTTTTTGTTCAGTTCTGTATTCTTTAATATTTTAGGCCATTTTTCTCTATTCTTTATAAATTTTGCCTGTCATTCTCTATTCTTTATATTTTAGCACCACATTATTCTCTATTCTTTTCTTTTTTTTTTTGGCTTATTTTTCTCTATTCTTTATTATTGTTTTGCCTTTTATTCTGCACATTTTGCCCATTATTCTCTATTCTGTAAACCCCATCCACACCCTCTTATATATCCCCGTAATTCTCTAAAGCACTGTCTTTTATACTGATTCTCAAAATTTACCGGAATTCTCTAAAACATTGTCTTTTATATTGATCCTCCTCGTGTTTTTATAAAACATGTCATCAAATTGAATTGAGATTAATATTGTTCATTGAGTAAAGTTATACAATTTTAAATGCATAACGGAATAAATCTATTAACTAGGCATTTATTCTGTTATTTTTCAATTTCTCAACGGAATTCAATGGTAACGGAATAAATCTATATAGTGAACATTTATTTCGTTGTTTTTTTAAATCTTTTTAACGAATTACAACATAAATCTATATAGTTAACATTTATTTCTTTATTTTTAATCTTTTAACGCAAAACGGAATAAATCTATATAGTAACGATTTTTCGCTATTATAATTTTTAAAACGCATAATGGAATCAATATATTTAGTTGATGTTTCTTTTGTAAATTTCCGTAAAGTAATTCAGCGTTTGTCGATCAATCAAAACATCGCCTCAAATATCTCCCGTGTCGTTGTCTAAAATTTTCCCGTCTTATTCAAGCATGGAGCTGAAATAGAACTAAGTATAAAATTACATCATGAAACATTTTATTTTATTCTGACCAACTAGTATCAATTGATCCATTGCTAAGGTCATTTCAAATTTCCCCGTACGTGGAAATTTTACGATATATCATTGTTTACAATACAAAGTTATTTCAAAGTAATTTAAAGATGTTTTTTTTTGGACTTCTGAAAAGTCGTGTGTGTAGTCAAGTGATTTTAAAAGAATAGAAAAAAAACGTCATTTATGTCTTAGTAGTAGTAGAGGGACGAATGGTTGTTTACCGTCAAGTGGCAACTATTACAATCTTTTAGTTCCAATGTTAATCGTTAGTTCGCTGGACGACATGGCATCCTTCCTTTACATTTCATTGGGATTCCTAGCAGAGAGACCATTTGTTTTCTCTTGCTTGTAAATATCGCATGCTGAGTGAAGAAGCAGCACATGGCTTTTTTCTCATAGTTAATAAAAAAAAAAAAAAAAACGCTGATCAATGACAATACGATTAAATCGACGGTTTCTTCTGTCAGACGGAATTGTACATCTTACAACAATTCTACAAACAACTAGAGTCTCTAAATATCCTCAGTGGCGGATCCAGAAATTTTCATAAGGGGGGCCCACAGACTGCCCTAAGAGGGCGCCCGCTCCAGTCATGCTTCAGTGATTCCTGTATAATCAACCAAATTTTTCCAACAAAAGTGGGGGGGGGGGACGCCATTGCAATTGGGTAAGAATTTTTAATGAACTGCAATTGGTGGAGAACAACACTAAGTCAAGTCACAGTAAGTGACAAAACCGTAGTTTTTACCCATGTCAGTTATTAGCCCCCTCCATGTCTTGCATTGTTTTATATTCATTCAGGGTGACCATTACTTTTTGTGTGTTATTTCCATTTCTTTCACTGTGCAAATTTCATCAAAACTGAAAATATATTTTTCACAGGTATTGCATTCTGCAATATTCATTAGGGGTGACCCCAAAAAAAATTTTTTTTAACCTATGTCTTGCATTCTGCAACATTCATTAAAGGAGACCCAAAAAATGTTGGGTTTTTTCTGTTTTTCTGTCTTTCAATCTGTTATATTGATTGAAGATGACTCAAAACTGTAATTTTGTGGGTTTTTTGTCCTCGTCTTGCATTGTGCAACATTCTTTGAAGGTGATCCAAAACTAGTTTTTAACTCAACGCCTTGCATTCTGCAACATCTATTGTAAAAGAGAGCCGAAAGATACCAGAGGGACATCCAAACTCATAAGTCGAAAAAAACTGACAATGTCATGGCTAAAAATAGAAAAAGACCAACAGACAAACAATAGTACACAAAACACAACATAGAAAACTAAAGACTGAGCAACACGAACCCCACCAAAAACTGGGGGTGATCTCAGGTGCTTCAGAAGGGTAAGCAGATCCTGCTCCACATGTGGCATCCATCATGTTGCTCATGTTAGTCAAACCTGGTAATAAGTCTTATTCGATAGGTCACATTCAGGAAAAGGGGACAAAAATTTTTTTTTCGTTTATTTTCACCCATATCTTGCATTATGCAACATTGAATAAAGGTGATCCAAAACAATTTTTTCCCATGTCTTGCATTCTGCAACATTCAAATAAAGTGACCAAAAACTTTAGTTTTTTTTAATTTTGACCATGTCTTGCATCTGAATTCATTACAGGTTTTAAATTGTGATTATAATACTGTAAATAATACTGAGAAATTATTGCGTGCATTTATTATTGGGAATTTTGAAGAAAGGTCTAAGATGTGAGATTAATTATTGGGATTTCAGGAAAATCTGCATACAGTTATATGAATCAGATATCAGAATGCAAGTTTTTATTATTGTGAAACTCATTCAGTCGCATTATTCACATTAATTAAAACCTCGCTATAATTTCTGAATTTACAGTATTCATCTAAGGTGACCCAGAACTGTATTACCCCCCAGTAATGTATTTTTTGTGTGCATGTCATGCCTTGTATGACATTCATTAACGATGATCTAAAACAATTTTTGCTCCCATGTCCATGATGTCTTGCATTCTGCAACATGTATTAAAAGTGACCACAAACTGTAGTATTTTTTGTATTTTACCATGTCTTGCATTCTTATTTATTTATTAAGGGTGATTCCAAACTGTAGGTCTTTATACAAGCAGTTTAAGACAAGTGGTCATCTTTTTACAAGCAGTTTAAGCCAAGTGGTCATCTTTATACAAGCAGTTTAAACCTAGTGGTCATCTTTATACAAGCAGTTTAAGACAAGTGGTCATCTTTATACAAGCAGTTTAAGACAAGTGGTCATCTTTATACAAGCAGTTTAAGACAAGTGGTCATCTTTATACAAGCAGTTTAACCCTAGTGGTCATCTTTATACAAGCAGTTTAAGCCAAGTGGTCATCTTTATACAAGCAGTTTAAGAAAAGTGGTCATCTTTATACCTGCAGTTTAAGCCAAGTGGTCATCCTTATACAAGCAGTTTAAGCCAAGAGGTCATCTTTATACAAGCAGTTTAAGCCAAGTGGTCATCTTTATACAAGCAGTTTAAGCCAAGTGGTCATCAACCTTGCTGAAATGTATAATTTATTTGTCCATTTGTATAGGTCAGTTGTTTTTAAAGTGATTTAGCATCCCTGTACCCATATTGTTAACAATGGATTTGGGAGGAGAGAAAAAAATCATTCAGAGAATGGAAAAACTCTTCTTGTCAGTAAAAATAAATGAGTTCAGAATTTTCAAAATACAAGTATAAGAAGTTAGAAGACAATTACAATTATCACATATATGAATTATAAAAGACTTCAGAAATAAGTGCTATGAAAATGAGGAAAAAAATATCTTTTACAAGGAATAATGAAGAAGGGTTTAGATAGAATTCAGTGTGACCAATATCTTATATCCGCCTTAACAAAAACTTTTATGTTATGAATATATGAAAATTTATCAAAATCTGAAACTGTGAAAGTACTTTTATTCGTGAGCATCAATTTTAGTGGTTTGAGCAAAAGTTACATGTTCGTGGGTTCTTTAATTCATGGATTTTGGTTTTCTGAAGACGAAAAAAACTAGTGAAGATTTCGGAGCCATTAGAATCGAAGATTCTTGAAAATTATCATATATTGTTTAGTATTAATTTCGATATAAACTGATTCATCTATGCTTACAAATTGTCTCGATTGAAGGAAATTGCAATTGATGCACACATGTAATCAGAATTGATGACGCTAATTAACCCAAGATAGAATGATCAACAGATTAACGATCATTAAAGGCATTAATTAGATCATAAACATGTCACTTCAGGAAAACAGTTACATAACAAAATGCTCTAAAGGTACTTTGAATTGCAGAATTAATTCTTATGAAAGAAAAAAGCAAGCCCAGTATGAAATTATTTTGTTTTCATATGAGGATTATGAGGAGATAAAATGCACACTTCATCATCGCAAATCATCACCGGAAGTCTGACTCTCATCGATAAAAGCTGTTTTTTCATGAGAATTTAGAGGGTTAAAAGTCGTACAGTTTAGGTTTTTTTTCAAAGATTAAATAAGTTAAATCCTGTCTTTAAGTTGTATATATAGGCCATAGTGCGTTTGCTGATATAGATGTATTTTCTAGAAGATATGCCCATACCCATGTAGTCAAACCTTCATGGGGATATTTCCATGTCTTGATTTGGGCAACAGTTGTATTATTTATTTTCACAAATTTTGGTATGCTGATTATCATATCATAATAAATGTCTAAAGAAAATAACAATCAACTATGACTGTTTTATAATAACAAATTTTAATCCTAAAAACATCTATACAACATTCTGCATTCATCACTTAAAAGTCTGTTTACACATCATTATCAAATTGTCCTGGTTGTTTCTTAATTGTCCTCAATCCTTCCTTGTCTCCCCAGTTAATTAAATAAAAGGTTGCACAGATAACTGAAACAACAAAATATAACATTTTCAAGTTCAACTTTAAATACATCATGTACTGACCCACTTCAGTGTGGTGTCTTTTTTTTATTACTATGCATAAGAATGTATATTAATTATAGGTGTTTTTTTTTTTAAAGTTCAGTCCATTTTTTTATTGTCCAAAGTCATTTTCATGCTCATAATTTTACCAAGGTCATATGCGCATCATTAAAAAGATATTGAGTATAAAATGAATGATACAAGTCAAGTTCAAACAACAACACAATAGAAGAGAAAATGTTATGACTAATGAATATTTGTTCTTACTTCAGAAAGCTGGCTTCTAATGTGTTTCCGGATAGTTGAAAAAATAATGGTATATTTTAGATAACTTATAGGGTCATTAAATTTAATATCACCAAGACCCATATAACATTTTCTGTGTAAGTGTGTAAGTGTGTAACTGTGTTATATACATGATATATATCAATTCCACCACTATATTTTTCCATTTTCAATGTCATTTGAAATTTTGAACCCATAGTACATGTAGTAATAGGACTATTTAAAGCAAAAAATTCCATGTTTTTCCGTTTCTCTTTCTGACTGTTTTGATTTGAGTGACACTGATGAGTCTTGAGTAGACAAACACACTTCTGGCATAATGTTTTAAGCCTGGTTTCTTCAATGAGTTCTTATTCCATGTATTAAAAATTTATCAAAAAAAAACTTTTAACATTTTATTTTTTATTAATATTTACCATTATGTTTTTTATCAATTTTATTTTATGTATGTATATATATTCATGTTAGTAAAACAGTTTCTTCAAAACCTTCAATGAAAAATTAAGAATAGGTTACAGAAACAAAGCTTCAAGCTAAACCAATGACTGAAATAAGAACAAATAAATATCTATTACCATATACTTTTATTATTGCCCTTCCAAATGTTTCCCATTTTTGATAATGTGAAACTTCAAACCTTAGAACTCATTTCAATATAAAGAGGACCCAACAAGGAATAATTGTGCTATCACTGTAAGGTGAAACAAATAATTATGTGATATTTGTAAACACACTTAAAAATGCAAATTAAAGAAATAGTTTCTCATCTCTTTATGAAAATAAAAATATTTAAGGTTTCGATTGGAATAAGCTTTTGTTAAGATACATGTATATCAAAACATTAACATCAAGTAAAATAAAAATTATCAGTAAGTAGGGAAATAAGGCATATGGATTCCTTTAATTCATGAAATGAACTGAAGCTTTTTGATTTCATGGTTTAACAAATTCTTCATTCAAGCCTATAAAAATATGCATTTTGTTGAATATTTACTTTACCTTTTCCATGTTTTCTCACAAAATCCTTTAAAATTAGAACACCAGGAATAATTAAGAATCGAAAGTATGTTGGTCTTAAAATTTGACAGGAAGTCAAAATAACATTTTATACATAATGTGTGTCAAACATTGTCAAAAGCACTTTTCTGGATTTACCTTCATCAGGAATGCTCAGACCTTAACATTTGAAAGCCAGGGATGTGTAAATACGCTGAAATGTTATGAGCTATATAACCAAAGGGGACCTTAATAATACTTTATTTCAAAAAAAATAGCTGCATTAAAGTTTTAATATGTTCTGTGTACAATATAATTTTAGGTTTATTGTACATCAATCCGTATTCATTCCACACTTATAATATATCATGTTTGTAGATGAGAGGCTAATCTCTGTATATATCAAGAAAAGACTCACTAGGAACTCCTCGGAACAATGCATAAGTCATCCTCCGTACTCCTTTTGGAAACCCTACGGAGAAAAATCCTGCAAATGCTCGCTGTTCAAATGGAGATAATGTCCAATGAATTTGTTGTGATTTCATGGCCTTAAGGCCTCCAAAATGTCTCCCCATATTGATCTAAAAAGAAAAAGAATGTGTAAAAGAAACATAAATGTGTGGGATTTCTAGATTAATAAATGTGGTTCCATACGCAAAAACGCAGTTGCTTACCTACTGAAAATTTGACAAAAATAAATATATGGCAAATCTATTAAGAATAAACTACTAAAGTAATAAACTAAATTAAAAAGTATTCTACAAACATTTTAATAATCACTTTGAAGCTGTATTACGTTCCAGAAAGCTGAAACTACTCATTTATTTACGGAACCAGCATCGTGATTGTGTTGCTGATGCAAACAGTTAAAATGGCTGAGTCCTTGGGGTGTCATAAAACAATTGTCACGTTTTCTATGCTTCCTTACCCAGTCCTGAAATCTTTTCTAAGAATTCAAAAACTAACGAAAAAAATAAAGAGACTATTGACAATGATCCTTTCTTTTTTATTTTCCTGTAAGGATATGTATAGTCTTATAAATTACATACGTCGACATAACAGATTTTTTAAACAGTCCAGTCAAATTCAAGTTTAGCGGGATGGTAAAGGGTAATTTTTGTGCAACGTGTTCGCCGTTTTTTGGGGTTTTTACGATCAATGTGTTTTTACTTTTTTTTATTTACGTTCAGCCATGCAAGACAGGTGCCTTGTTCAACGAGTTCCCCCAATTTATTTATACGTCCCTCGAGATTAAAAGTGCTTATTTTACATGCTTCGAGATTTGAAGTGCTTGTTTCCGGATCCTGTGCTTGGTAAAATCCCAAACCTCCTGCCGTATCACTTCCTCCTCCGGCATTGAGTACACATTATGTTGGCCTAGCTACGCCCCTCAGGCCTGTTTGAAAGTCACATTTGTCTTTCACTGATTGCTCATTAACATTTAATTATTTTTATTCATAGACAAAAGTTACCAATCCTTTAATTGCTATAAAACAAGTTGCTGTAAAAATTGGAATCCTTAAAATGTTACGATAATATATTGCATTATGATATAATTAACTTGTGTTTTTACCATTATTATTGCTACATCAAGTACTTTTATTTAAATTTTCAAACAGACTGAGAATATAAAGTTATTCTTAAATAAATACAACAACTATATAATAATAAACAATGTACATGATGTATCGCCAATTTTATTTAAAAAAGATAAAGCATCATTTAATTGATAGAAATAAAAAATCTGATAAAAAACGTTGAAAGCAAACAATCTGGACGAATCACAATAAAATCTTAACCAATTTGATACTAACAGTAGCCGAAAATGAACGTTTGACGCCTGACAGTAAAGGGCATTCCTACCCTCTTATAGGACTAAACAGGTACCTGCCTCATATAAATAAGGCATGCCTATAAATAATTATACAATGCATTCCGGTAAATTCGCCCACATAAGGCTTTGATCGCATGTATTTCTGCTTAATTATATACAAATTGTATCATATTTGATAAAAATCGATTCACTAACAAATCAATTTTGAGTTGTTTATCTGAATATCTCATTTCCCAAAAAACATCTGAAATAAATTTTAAAATCAACAAAACAAGTGGGTCATCAGTGTTCTTATCGGAAATGATTTGATTTTGATTTTTGGTGTTTTAACGCCACTTTTAAGCACCGCTTTTGGGCTATTTCGTGGCGGCCAGTTTTTATTGGTGGAGGAAGCCGGAGTGCCCGGAGAAAACCTTATCGGAAATGTGTTTGTCCGTAAATTGGCCCATGCACAGTAAATATGTATGGAGGGCCAGTTTATCATATATTTATGAAAAGAAAAGGTGATCTATTATAAATAGACAACTTATAAGGGGATTCAAGATAATCCCCCCAAAAAAAATTTCAAGTCAGAAATGAATTTTGTAAGCAATAATTTGATTATCGTTAGCTTCAGGAACTGTATTATTAAAATATCACTAGATATTTTCGTAATAAAGGATTTTTCTTTAAAATTTGACATGCAGTGATGATAATTAGTTCCTATGAATAACATAGCAGACAAAATATTCACGGAAGTGACAATTACGGAAGTAAATGGGAGTGGGCGGGTTTGCAGGACGGACAGAATTACCGGACACTACTGTATAACAGAAATATTGTAAATCATGGTTGGCACCCATGATGGTATCTTAATTCTATTTTAAAAGCTGATGATAAGAATTGAGTTTTTTTTCTAAAGAAACGTTTGCCTAGTACTGACTTGGTTCGTGGCAAAATGACCCCATGGCCATGGTAAAGAAAACGTTGAAAATCAACCAGGACGGCAGGAGTCTTTTTTTTTTTTAAGTTTTGAAACTAGTTGTTGATAATCAACCATCTTTAAAAAAATCAAAATAACAGCATATATTGTTAGCACTACTTGAGATTTTATCATGGAACCTATGACCAAAGAATGGCTTAGAAATAATTACAGTTTGAGTTGTATCTTCCCAACTCCCGACCTTCAAAAATTTCACACAGGAAGTAAGTAATAATAAACATTAGTTTCGTATAGGGTATGTTTTTTTTTTTTTCTTTCAAATTTATACAGTCAAATAAAAGCTATTGATATTTCATTAATATTTTTAAAAATTTTGAGTATCCATAAGAACCATTTGAATCAGATAAAAATGGTTTTGTTTAATATTGTGTGACCTTCACCTTGTGTATTAGAAAATTAGAAAATGCAGACGATGGAGGTTATATGGTTAAGGGAGGTTAATTATGCATGATATTCTATCATACCTACTGAAATATGCGGAATCGAAGTAATTCTGGAGTTCGTCTTGATTATTACCAGCGTCTTGTCAATAAAACGATTCTTAAACATCAGGTATATATTCAAAATAAATCAACTTCACAAACTATTTAGTATTTTATAAGGATATAACTAATAGAAAAAAAAAGTATACAAATCCTTGGTTATATTACAAATCTTTGAACTAACAGACTGGACAAATTTCGATGTTCAGCCAAATCAGAAACTACTTTAAGATAAGATAACATAGATATGATAAATTTATTTAACCCCCTTGCCCCAACTGGCATGACTGGCCTAGTTCAAATGGTATCAGGTCGTTCCAGTCCCAAACTGAAGAGGCCCCAAGTCCATCCGGCCCCAAGTTGATCCTGCCCCATTATGGCATTATAAAATAATGAATAATTTATATTAACTTCGAAGGATTTGGTGACATATTTGAATCAGGATAAATGGAATTTGTAAAAAGTATCGATGATTAATGACAGCAGGTAAGTGAAGTATACCTAATATTGGACTAACATTCAGATCGATGAAAATGAGTATGATTGGTACTGTTGTAAAGGATGTGAAAAGGAGTATAATTGGTACTGCTTGTAAAGCAGCATCAGCATGTAAATATGAAGATATTTTCCTTGATAACTTGGAATATCATGTGGAAAAAAGTTTTTATTTAATTCACACATAGAAGAGATAAATAGATATATACAATCCAGTGAAACATATAATTATGTAATCATCAAAAAGACTTGTTTAAATCAAATCATTAGTCTATAATTGGTTTGTTTATTCAACAATTGTCTGCATGATTGTGAACCTTCTTCTTCTTTCGTAATTCCCTCCTGTTTAGGAGCACTCGGATGAGACCGATAAATTTAACAGCATCTGTACATTAAAACACAATGTACCAAAGTAACTCCAGTTGTAATCATTTAATTCAATCAAAATCATGATTGAAAAAATTAACTTAATCAACAAGGTCTTTATAGTTTGATCTTTAATTTGAAGTTCTAATAATTAATTGTTATATTATTTTTTCAGGTAACATGAAGAAGAAATGTACCATTATTGCTTTTCATCACTGTCTTCTCTGGGGTTTTTTTGTACTATTGAATACACTTTTAAATTTGACAATCTTTTAATTCATGAACAGAATGAGTTTTATATTAAAATAATAATATATTTCTATATGAAATCTTAATATAAATTTAAAAAATATTCAAATAAATGTCTCATTTTATGAAAATTGAATATTCAAATATTCGTCAAAGACCAACTTTTTACCGACCACCTTTTATATTATTATAAAATTCATAAACATTTATGTATTACAATTCATAGATATCTTTGATTTTATTCCTTTTAAATATTTTTTTATATTTGGGCTGGATCGACTTGGGCTGGAACGACTTGGGACGGATCGACTTGGGGCCAGATCGACATGAAAGCGTCCAAATAATTATGACGTCTTGAAAGGCTATTTTAATTTTTTGCTGTGACCCCTTCCTTAAAAAATAAAAAGCCTTTTAATACGTCATGATTATTTGGACTACCTTGCCCCTAGTCCAAATAATTATGACGTCTTGACAGGATATTTTAATTTTTGCTGTGACGCAGGAAGTTGTCACAGAAAAAAATTATTCATAAATATTGGACTACTTTGCCCCAAATCCCGTCTGTAGTTGTGATTGCAACCGCCCTTCTTTGATAGCCCATATGACCCTCTATACTTTCTTAGAACTGCCCCAGCTAAACTGTGTAGACAGCAAGGAGTTCAGTCTTGCAATTCATGGTCCATAAACTCTTTTTAGATGTGTTGTTATGAAAATATGACAACCTTAATGCTCTTCTTGGAGTTAAAAATCAGAAAACTGTGATAAATAGCCAAAATCAGGTGGGCGTGGGAGTTATTTGTCATTTGTTTACCAATTGCAAATCAATAAAATTAGTTTGAATAGTATTTGAATTGAATTATTATACATGTATATCAAAACTTGTTTTTGCCTTTGATTATTCTATTTTCATGTGCCTTCTAAAATCAAAAAGGCCTTTGGAAACAACAGAAATGATAACTCAACAGAGCATACAGTAAGCAGAACCTTTGCCTATAGTACAGGACTTTGGGACAGAGCTTCTTTTCACCCCCTCCTAATTTTGAAACAGTTTCTTCTGATTCAGAAAGTACATGTTTCCTTATTTAAAAGGGGAAGACTGAAAAGTTGATCAGAAAATTATTATAATCCCACTCAACTTTTGACCCATCCATTAGTCTGTCCATTCGTCAGTCCTGTTGTTGAAACCACACAACAGAATTTGGTGAAACTTTGTAGATAATTAGGACATACTATGTAGAG
Source organism: Mytilus coruscus (assembly GCA_017311375.1). NCBI lineage: Eukaryota > Metazoa > Mollusca > Bivalvia > Mytilida > Mytilidae > Mytilus > Mytilus coruscus. The sequence continues at coordinate 26,159,276 of CM029597.1, read as the reverse complement.
GTAGAATAGTGAATGGAAACGGGGAATGCGTCAAATAGTGCAAATCGACAGGAAATAATGTTTCAGTTTTTAAATTCCAGGAGATATGCCCCTTTGAACTTAGAATTTTGACGAAATATAATACTGCAACCGTTTGTCATCACAACTCCTCTGAAACCACACAACAGAATTTCATGAAACTTTGTAGATAAGGACATACTATGTAATGTGCATATTGACAGGAAATTATGATTTAACTATTTTCTAGGAGTTATGCCCCTTTGAACTAAGAATTTTTGCCGAAATATATTAATTCATCAGTTTATCATCGCAACTCCTCTGAAACAACACAACAGAATTACATGAAACTTAATAGATAATAAAGACATACTATGTACATGATGTAGAAGTGTATATTGACAGGAAATTAATCTAGGAGTTATGCCCCTTTTGAATTTAGAATTTTGGCCTAAAATATAATACTGCAACAGTTTGTCATCACAACTCCTCTGAAACCACATAACAGAATTTCATGAAACTTTGTAGATAATTAGGACATACTATGTTGATATACATATTGACAGGAAATTATGATTCAATTTTCATTTTTTTTTCTAGTAGTTATGCCCCTTTGAATTTAGAATTTTGGCCATAATATACTACTGCATCAGTTTGTAGGTTTGTAGGTGCAACTCCTCTGAAACCATGCAACAGAATTTCATGAAACTTTGTAGTTAATGAGGACATAATATGTAGATGTGCATATCCACATGACATTTTCATCAGTTTACTTTTGTAGGGCTTATGAGTCTTAGGAATCTGGTAAGATGTTGTTTGCCTAGTGACAATTCAGGGGCGTGGAGTATGTGAGCGTGCTCACAAAAGATCTTTCATTTAATTTAAAATTTAGTGAAATGAAACAAGTTTTGTAATGAGGGATAACCATTGGTATGTTCCCACTTAAATTACATGTTATGGATTATGTCTATATATATTATTACATGTGTATGTATCGCCTATTCTTTATAACATTTTTTGAAATTGGTTAAAGTATTTGAAAATTAATTATATTATTATAATTTATTATTTCAGAATCCAGTTACTGGACTTTTTCCAGCCAGTGATACAAACACTCATGCTTGGGTCAGAGACAATGTTTATTCCATTATGGCAGTATGGGGTTTGGCTCTGGCTTACAGGAAAACAGCAGATTTGGATGAAGACAGGGCAAAATCATTTGAATTAGAACAGGTATATATATATGTATAGTATTCTACTGAGAAAAAGAATAAATGGGCAGAGTTTTCAATAGAATCCATTCAGTATTAAGCCAGATAAATGATCTTCATGATGAATCTGATCATTTAAGTTTTTACTATTAATAAAAACTCAGCCTGTATACATAAGATCTTGCAATACAATGCCAAAAAATATGACTGGTTATAAATTTTGTAGAGAAAATTTATGATTTTGATTTATCATCTTGATATGCTTATTATAACATAAATTGGTTATTTTGAAATCTCAAGAAGAGATTTTATATGAATTTATAGGGTTAAATATACTTACCATGAAATTACATTTATATTATATAGAGTATGTTTGCTTTCAGAACATGTTCTCATCGCAATTAACTAGGTGATTAAAATTACATCCATAAGATGTACTCACCTACGTCATAATTTAACTGTGTAAAACACAATATCGTCAGTTTTAATTTGTCGTTTAATTGAATAATTACAATTGTGTGAAACAAAAACTGAATTTATACTAGGGTGGTGGTGGATTGTGGTAAGTATATTTAACCCTATAAATTCATATAAAATCTCTTCTTGAGATTTCAAAATAACCATTTTATATGAATTTGGTTAAATATACTTACCATGAAATTACATTTATATTATATAGAATATTCACTGATTAACAAGCAGTGTTTTATTTTGGTGGAGGATAAATTCTCTCACACATATACAATTTCCAACATATAAAAACTATGTCAAAATTGTTAAAAAATAACTCCACTAAATTTTGTAAATACTGAAAATAGTCAAAACCGAAATTACAAAATTTAAATTTATTACACAATAAAGCTATGCTGTATAACTATATGTATCAATGGCAAAACTCTGCAGATTGCATAAATAAAACTTTGCAAAAATAGACTTGAATAAATAATCTGCAGGCCAGTATAGAAATTATTTCATTAAAGCTCCTACATTATGAGTTAAATGTGTTGTAATATTATTGCAACAGTAAATAAGCATTTATTTTATTTATTTTTTAATTTGTCATGTGAATAGGTTGTTCTTATTGCTTGTACAAATCGACAAGAAGTAATCCAACCTTAGTATCATTTACATTTCAACTTTGAAATATTAGTTTTCAAAACTTTAGTTTATTTAAAACAATTAGCTTCTATCTAACTTTCCATTGTTTTCTCTATAGTTTTATATAATAACAGAGAATATATGACTGCTGATCATTATCAATATCTTTCAAAATAAATTCTTTTCTGCTTAATTGTCAAAGAATTATAATCAGTAAAATATACTTTGTAAATAAGTGTCCTTACCAACAAAGTATAATAAAGACTCAAACGAAAGTTGTTTCATGATTATGCTAAATCTGGATCAATCTATAAACTTTTTGAAGTTATAGTCTCCTTAGTACATATTCTTCTAGATATACTACTCTTGTTAATATCTAATAGATTTAGAAAGAAAATATTTTTGTCAAGAGAAGTCCTGCATTATAGGAATGACATGATAATTTTCCTAAGTTAACCAACTAAATTTTAAAGTCTGATAGAAATTTTTATGAGTGGTAGAACCTTTGAATACAATGTCTACCAGTCCAACAATGAACAAACATTATCTTTGTGTTTCGTATTAGACTACTTAAGCGTAAAAATAAAGAAATGGACAAATCAGTGGAAATGTTTTAGTATACATGTTTTCCAATGGTATCATAATGCTTCTACAGAGCATTTGGATGTTGAGCAAGCCAAAACTGTTGTCCTAATAAGCCAAAAGAATGCCAACAGATGATTTTCTCAAACTATGAAAATCTGTCTGTCAATGTTGTTCTTACATTTCTAATTAATATCTCACAATGGTATACTGTCTAAAATGTGAACCTTAAGCCACGATTTTTTTTAAATTATAAATTGCCATGCACAGATCCAAATTTAAAGAAATACAAGTTTGACATATTGAACAACTCTTAAACTGTTGCTCTTGACAATTGTTTTATTTGTTTCAGAAAATATTTCGCAATCAGAAGTACTAACATGCAACATGTCAAATTTAGTTCTATACGTGTATTTAAAGAAAACACATGTTTGACAATATGGAAAACACTTGTACTAGCTTGCTTTTGATAAGTGTTCTTAGTTGTTTAAGAAATGGTTTCACAATCAGAAATGCTCATTTCATTTCTCTCTTAGTTCACCTTATCTGAATTCTATACATTCTGATATGGTTCAATATAAACTAACCAAAACACTTTGGTATTATTTTGTGACTTCAACCCAGTCATTTGGTTAAACTAAAAGTCACTCAGAAAAATTTTGCATTTGTCCACAGATTTGACAAAACAAAATGAATGGGATTTATATAATCACATCTTTCAAAACAATATTGAATAAAAAATTAAACTAACTGTTAATAAACACATTTCAATTTTGTCTAGTATATTCTTGCATAAAATACTAACTCTATGCCAGATATTTAATATTATTTCTGCAACTGCAAAAGTTGTTAGATAATTGTCTGGTCATTATAAAATTGAATAGTGAATACCCTCAATTTTGGGATTAAATCACACCCAATCTATTTGGAAACCTTCCTACATGTAGATAAGTCACAACTTGACTTTGACAAGACTAGAATTTTGTACTCTTTGTGTAATAATGAACAAAATAAAATAAACAGTGACATTTTAAATTTAGATATTTACAAATGTCTTGCACTTATAATCATGGAATTATCTATTGCATTTTACTTCCACTTACTAACAGACTATTTAATGTTATTTGTTAACTATTAATCAGTCTTTTAAATAAACTGCTTTTCATGTATTTTGCTTTTAGATTAACTGTTTCTACAGGTGCTAAAATATGAGAAGCAATTGAAATATATATATATATGTTTATTGGTACAATATAGCCCAAAAGACCTCTTCTTTTCCTGCATCTTGTAAAGACTAGCTAAAAAGAAGATTTATATAAAGAGATGTATTAGATAGTTCATTGCTCAATCTTGTAAACTACTCCAATCTCCACGTCAATGTCTAGTATTTTTAATGCATCTTGCATCAACAATGCTTTATATTTTCTGTATTTATTTAGTAATATTTTACTAGTTGTATCTAATTTGTGCAAAATCTATATGATATGCCTTTATTCTTCATCTAAATTCTCAAAAACAAATTTTTTTTTTTTTTTTTTTTTTTTTTTTTTTTTTATATCAGTATCTTTGAGTCCTCTATAGTTCAGCTTTCTAATTCAATATAAACTCGAGGAAAAACTTGTAGCAGTTTGATTAGCTGTTTTAACTAGCAATCTCACATTAAGATTGAAAACAGACCCAATGAAGATAGCAGAATCTTGTCAAACTTGTTGTCATTGCTTTGAAAACAAGACGTAAAGGCAATTTTCTATCTTTTAAAGAGCTTCCCAAAAATCTCTTCCTTTCATGATTGGAAGATACATGTATTATTTGTCAGTGATTCTCATATGGTGAGGGTAAAATATACCCTTAAGTCTTATGTTATCACTTTTTTCTGTGCTTAAGGCAAAATAGCACAAGTACATATTATAAGTCATATGCATTGGCAATGTACACTCTTGATTTATGTAATCAAAATATAAGCCATTTCCATGAATTGAGTCTTTCTGAAATGCACCATAATGGCAATGATCCCTAAACTCTTCTGAACCCAAGAGACAACCTAATGTTTACTTAAAAACATATAAAAATCTTTGTTTCATTAATGCACACAAACAACCAATTGGTCATAGCATTACATACTGATAATATTAATGTTCTTCTTGTCAGTAATAAACTGACCTTGAAAATTAAAAATTGATAATACGAGTTGTCACAAGCTATCAACAGGTTTTAGAACGGTGTTCCATTCTTACTGACTCAACATATTAGTAGTTTCTTAACATCTGTAAGAGAATAATTTATCAGTAAAGAAAAATTTACAGCAGTTTCCTGCTTCGAGAAAATATTTCAGGCTTCTAAGAATTTACTGTCCTGATTAAATCTGGACATAATTATAAATTTTGTGTATTGATCATGACATGTTTAAACTACATACACATTTGTAAGTACTAATAACTCAGTACTATTTCAGTGTTTTTTATCTGTCTTGACCATTTGCAGACACTCTTTCAATATATTATCTGAACTGTTAGTTCATCCAGGAACATATATATTGACTTATATATTAGATATACTGTTCCCAGGTTCATCACAAAATCAATGTGCAACCAAAATTAGCTAAGATCAAAATGTGTGTTGTACTAAACATGCAACCTGCTTGTGCTTGCAAGTTGTTTTAAATACAATAAAGGTAGACCTACGTTATCTAGATGGAACGATTTCTACAACAATCAGATAGACCTGGACTAAAATTCACTATTCTGATTCGATTTAATTTTATTTCAGTATGTCAAATACTAAAATTGTATTTCCAAGAATGATCTATGCTCCTTAAATATCAATGTGCGATCAATTAATATTATGATTTTAGGAAAGATCAAATCTGTACAATGCATGCAACGTACAGATCCAAAATCATGCATGTTCTAGTTCCTCGTTGCCTGGATGAAACGATATCATTAATCAGATAGACTTGGGCAAAATCCTATTCTAATTTTAATTTTATTTGTGTTGCATCAACCACATTCTATTTTCAATAAATATGGTCTATGTTCCTAAATGGAAGGTTAACCAAATAAACATAATCAGTTCTGGGCAAATTCCTATTTTGATTGTGATTTATCTATCTACTTTTAATAGTAGTATCAATTTTGGACTACGCTCCTGTATGGAACGTTATCCAAATAAAACAATCGTCTATGGGCAAATTCCATTTCTGATTGAAATTTATTGAATCACTTAAGGTTCTAGTGACAATAGTGGTCTACGCTCCCATAAGGACGTTATCCACATTAAAATAATCAGATTTGGTCAAAATACCTGTTCTGATTGTAAAATAGTGATGTGTTTACTCCGTCTCGTGGACTGTAAACAATCAACTCATCCGAACTTAGTGACAATAGTGGTCTACGCTCCCATAAGGACGTTATCCACATTAAAATAATCAGATCTGGTCATAATACCTATTCTGATTGTAATTTAGTGATGTGTTTACTCCGTCTCGTAAAGACTGTAAACAATCAACTCATCCGAACTTTCCACTTGACCCGTTTCGTAGATTGCTCAAAACAGCTAAAATTCGGTCAGCGTGGAAGAAGAATTTAAACATACGTTTATTTTATAAACGGAGTACTCATGTAACATGTCCGATTTTGACAGAAAAGTTCTGCCTTTCCTCGCACCGGACTAAAATTTTGAAAATGGCGACTTAACAAAGGTTAATTTCTAGGTCGTCGTTGTTACAGACTCGTAATGTTGACGTGTATATCAGAAACTTGACAAAAGCGCTGTATAAACATTGAATTAATCGAAACGATATTCCAAAACAAATAATGTTTTTATAAAACATAAGGATTTTCAACAGTAGACTGTTAAAAATCCTTGTCGACGAGAAACATGAACATGCGTTCACTTGAACGCAAAAATTAAAACTGACGATATTGTGTTTTACACAGGTAAATTATGACGTAGGTGAGTACATCTTATGGATGTAATTTTAATCACCTAGTTAATTGCGATGAGAACATGTTCTGAAAGCAAACATATTCTATATAATATAAATGTAATTTCATGGTAAGTATATTTAACCAAATTCATATAAAATACATATCCACCAAGCTTTTATATCTATATATGAAAACAAATACAATGTAATAAAGTAGAAAATTGAAAAGTATTAATTTCATTTATTGGAATCAGTCAAATGTGACATACTTTATGACTGTGGCATGTTGGAGTTGAATTCATTTAAACATGTTAAAGTCTTGTTTGCAATATTTTTTATGAATTGTTAAGAGCAATGATGTCTGTCTTTCAAACCTTATAACCATCTAATGATAAGAAAATAGAAGGCACAGACTTGCAACTTTTTACATTCATTAGTTTAAATTCCTATGGTAAAGGGAAACCATATATTTAAGATTTTAAAAAATTTCAAAGGAATAATCCAGTTACTAGTATTATTATAGTGAAGTACAGCAGGCTGAAAGCAACAGGTGGGCAGCTTGAAACAACACAACAGAATTACATGAAACTTAATAGATAATAAAGACATACTATGTACATGATGTAGAAGTGTATATTGACAGGAAATTAATCTAGGAGTTATGCCCTTTTGAATTTAGAATTTTGGCCTAAAATATAATACTGCAACAGTTTGTCATCACAACTCCTCTGAAACCACATAACAGAATTTCATGAAACTTTGTAGATAATTAGGACATACTATGTTGATATACATATTGACAGGAAATTATGATTCAATTTTCATTTTTTCTAGTAGTTATGCCCTTTGAATTTAGAATTTTGGCCATAATATACTACTGCATCAGTTTGTAGGTTTGTAGGTGCAACTCCTCTGAAACCATGCAACAGAATTTCATGAAACTTTGTAGTTAATGAGGACATAATATGTAGATGTGCATATCCACATGACATTTTCATCAGTTTACTTTTGTAGGGCTTATGAGTCTTAGGAATCTGGTAAGATGTTGTTTGCCTAGTGACAATTCAGGGGCGTGGAGTATGTGAGCGTGCTCACAAAAGATCTTTCATTTAATTTAAAATTTAGTGAAATGAAACAAGTTTTGTAATGAGGGATAACCATTGGTATGTTCCCACTTAAATTACATGTTATGGATTATGTCTATATATATTATTACATGTGTATGTATCGCCTATTCTTTATAACATTTTTTGAAATTGGTTAAAGTATTTGAAAATTAATTATATTATTATAATTTATTATTTCAGAATCCAGTTACTGGACTTTTTCCAGCCAGTGATACAAACACTCATGCTTGGGTCAGAGACAATGTTTATTCCATTATGGCAGTATGGGGTTTGGCTCTGGCTTACAGGAAAACAGCAGATTTGGATGAAGACAGGGCAAAATCATTTGAATTAGAACAGGTATATATATATGTATAGTATTGTACTGAAAAAAAAGAATAAATGGGCAGAGTTTTCAATAGAATCCATTCAGTATTAAGCCAGATAAATGATCTTCATGATGAATCTGATCATTTAAGTTTTTACTATTAATAAAAACTCAGCCTGTATACATAAGATCTTGCAATACAATGCCAAAAAAATATGACTGGTTATAAATTTTGTAGAGAAAATTTATGATTTTTGATTTATCATCTTGATATGCTTATTAAAACATAAAATACATATCCACCAAGCTTTTATATCTATATATGAAAACAAATACAATGTAATAAAGTAGAAAATTGAAAAGTATTAATTTCATTTATTGGAATCAGTCAAATGTGACATACTTTATGACTGTGGCATGTTGGAGTTGAATTCATTTAAACATGTTAAAGTCTTGTTTGCAATATTTTTTTATGAAATGTTAAGAGCAATGATGTCTGTCTTTCAAACCTTATAACCATCTAATGATAAGAAAATAGAAGGCACAGACTTGCAACTTTTTACATTCATTAGTTTAAATTCCTATGGTAAAGGGAAACCATATATTTAAGATTTTAAAAAAAATTTCAAAGGAATAATCCAGTTACTAGTATTATTATAGTGAAGTACAGCAGGCTGAAAGCAACAGGTGGGCAGCTGCCAAGAGTTTCTGTGCAATAACTTAATACTTTTCAAATTTTAATATGTTGTTACTGATGACATAATTGAGGTCAAGTTGGATATTGACCATTTTTGCTTGTACCATTCAGGAGTTATTGTCCTATATATATTGGATTGTGACACTTTAAGAGTCATTTCTATGTAATTAATATATGAAACAGTCAAACAATGCTTTTCAAAATTTGATAAGATGTTAGTGATTTCAAAATCATGAAAATTGAGGTCAAGTTTAATATTGTTGTTTTGTACAAGTCTGCGTACAAGCTTATAGAAAATTTGTACTTCGTTGAACAATTAAATTCATGGTTCACCTTTAAATGTTTAACCATGAAATCCACAAATGTAGTTTATATTTACTTTTGCAGTCAGTAGTAAAGTTGATGAGAGGTCTGTTAAGATGTATGATGATGCAAGTCAACAAGCTTGAGAAATTTAAATACAGCCAGAACAAAACTGATGCTCTTCATGCCAAGTACTGTAGTTTGACTGGTAAAACTGTTGTAGGAGATACACAATGGGGACATCTTCAGATTGATGCTACTTCCTTGTACCTACTGATGCTGGCACAGATCACAGCTTCAGGTAGTACTCAACTAATAAACAAATAGTTGGATATATACTGGATAAAATTTTATAGAAAATTAAATATGATCAAATAATTCATATTTAACATTTTTTCAATTGGTTGTTTTTAATATCTTGAAAACTATAATAGATAAATAGAAACTTTAAAAAGGAAAAACATATCAGCAGGATAAGATCTAAATATGTCAACATTACTGAAATTGTCAGTTAACTCTTAAAAGAGTTGTTCTCCTTTAATACTTATTTTTGCTAAAAAGTGGCCATTGTTGAAGATGCAGGTGAGCGATACGGGCTATTTAGAGCCTCTAGTTAAATATGAGATATAACAATGCACATATTGAAGTCAATGATTGTTTTGTCTATTGTAGGTTTACAAATTGTGTATACACTTGATGAAGTATCGTTCGTACAGAACCTTGTATTTTATATAGAATCTGCATATAGAACTCCAGTGAGTGAATTACTTTTAAAAGTACTGTAAAATCAGAAATAAATGCTTGCATGCATTATTATTGGGAAGCACTGATTACTGGTAAAAATGTGAGATATTATAAAAGCGAATGGCAAAAATTTTGTGAATGAAAATCACTACTGAAATTATGAATGCAAGTTTTTATTAATGCAAACCGGATACTCTCCCATTTTTGGCATTCATTAAAACATTGCAATAATTTCTGAATTTACAGTACAAATACAATTAAAGATCTCATGACATCACACTACAGAACTGGTTGATTGCATTCATTTAAGTTATTAGGCAATCTACATCATGCTTAACATGATGTGTGAAAGATACAGTACCTCTAATACTAGTACATTGCAGCAACTCTAACATTAATACATTACAGTATCTCAAATTATAGTACATTACAGTATCTCAAATGATAGTACATTACAGTATCTCAAAAGATAGTACATTACAGTATCTCAAATGATAGTACATTTCAGTATCCCAAATGATAGTACATTAAAGTATCTCAAATGATAGTACATTACAGTATCCCAAATGATAGTACATTACAGTATTTCAAATGATAGTACATTACAGTATCTCAAATGATAGTACATTAAAATATCTCAAATGATAGTACATTACAGTATCTCAAATGATAGTACATTACAGTAATTCAGACAGTAGTACATTTTAAATACAGTATCTCAAATGATAGTACATTACAGTAATTTAGACAGTAGTACATTTACAGTATCTCAAATGATAGTACATTACAGTATCTCAAATGATAGTGCATTACAGTAATGTAGACAGTAGTACATTTACAGTATCTCAAATGATAGTACAAGTACATTACATTATTTCAAATAATATATATAGTACATGACACTATCTCAAAGTGCATAGCAGTAAATTGTTATAACTAAGATATATGATTTTGGATAGAAGACCACAATACATTTAGAGAGACTGAAATTCATTTTGGTTGGAGAATGCAGCAAATGTTTCTACCTTTATTCAGATCTAATTAGAAAATACCTTAGAAAGTCTACTCTTTAAAAGGGTATTCGGAGTTCCTCAACAATTACTGTAATTATAAAAAAGAAAAATACCAACAAAATTATTTAAGGTTGCTGTCTACTGGTAATTGGCGTATACCCAGCCTATCCTTAAATATATATTATGAGATGTGAACTCTGTTTTTATACGCCCATTTACGGGACGTATTATGGTATACCGTTGTCCGTCCTTCATCCACATGTTGTATAATAACTCAAAAACACTTTAACCAATTTGCATGATCCTTTGTGAACTGTTTATATCTATTGAGGTGAGCTCCCTTTCGTTTTTTATAAATTTTAGATTTTATGTTTCGGAGTTATGGGGTGTTATTCATTAAAAAAGGGGGATTTTCCAGTTTTCGGACAATAAGTCAAGAATGCTTTAAGCAGTTTTCATGAAACTTTGGTGAATTGTTTAAATCTGTTGACGTGAGCTGCCTTTCGATTTTTATAAATTCTAGGTTTTACGTTTCCGAGTTATGGGGGTTAATTCATTAAAAAAAGGGGGATCTTCCAGTTTTCAGACAATAACTCAAAAATGCTTTAAGCTGTTTTCATGAACACATCTGTTTATTCTTCCATATTATGAACTTTACCTGTAATCAGTATCTCAGTGTAGTTTTTTTTTTTAATTTCAGGATTATGGTATATGGGAAAGAGGAGATAAAACCAATCATGGATTTCCAGAATTGAATTCCAGTTCAATAGGAATGGCTAAGGTAGTATTGGTTTTTATACGACGAGCATTAAGTGTTACCCTTGACCGTCCATCCTTCCGTCTTTGTTCTTCCCATTCCATTTGTTTGAGTGGGGAGCATTTGTGTCCTCAGACACATTCTTCCTTTATTTTTTTTTTAATTTTCCAGTTTGTCTTTCCAGAATTATGGAACTTTAACTGTTAATTTTAGGCAATTTTTCACAAATAGAGCACTAACTCCAGTATTCTTGGTTTGATTTTCTCCAAATTTTACCTTATTGTTGGTATTGATGAAAGGGAGCTATCTTTTGATTTATTAAGATTTCTGGTTTGTCGCTCCAGAGTTGTAGGACTTTTTTAATTGTCAGATTTTAGTTTGATTGATTCAGTGGAAACATTTTATTCTTGCAACAATTTTGATATGCACATTAAGGGCATATCATGCGCTCTTGGGGTATGCAGTTTATTTCATATAAAGAACATCTTAAGTAAGGAAATGTAAAGTTGAAGTAATAGTAAAAGGTTTATGAACAGAAAAAGTAATAAAATTGATGTATTTTCTTATGCTTTCTATTAGAAGGGAATTAAGACAAAGAAAATGTACATTGGCATTAGAATTACAACAACATGAATTGAAGGAGATGTCAGTTTGTTTTATTCCAGTCATTTTTGTCCCCCACATAATGCATTGCGGGGGACATGGAAATACTGGCCGTCCGTCTGTCCGTCCAGTCTTGCTAGCCCTCTCACGGGTACAGTTCTTGCCAAATTTTTATAGAACTTATACTTTAGGTTAATATCAGTAATATCTCGGACAAGTTCTATCATGGTGGCCGATCAAATTTTTTAAAAAGAGTTATGCCCCTTGGAAATATTATATTTATGGAAAATGGCCTTGTTAGCGCTCTCACAGGTACAATTTTTGCCAGATTTTATAAAACTTATACTATAGGTTAATATCAGCAATATCTCGGACAAGTTCTATAATGGTGGCCGATCAACTTTTTTTTTAAAGAGTTATGCCCCTTGGAAATATTAAATTTATTGAAAATGGCCTCGTTAGGGCTCTCACGGGTACAATTCATGCCAGATTTTTATAAAACTTATCCTATAGGTTATTATCAGCAATATCTCTGACAAGTTATATAATGGTGGCCGGTTGACTTTTTTAAAAAGAGTTATGCCCCTTGGAAATAATAAATTTATGGAAAATAGCCTCATTAGGGCTCTCACTGCCAGATTTTTATAAAATTTATACTATAGGTTAATATCAGCAATATCTCGGACAAGTTCTATAATGGTGGATGATCGACTTTTTTAAGAGTTATGCCCCTTGGAAATATTAAATTTACGGAAAATGGCCTCGTTAGCGCTCTCATGGATACAATTCTTGCCAGATTTTTATAAAACTTATACTATAGGTTAATATCGGCAATATCTCGGACAAGTTTTAAAATGGTGGACGATCGACTTTTTTTTTAAAGAGTTATGCCCCTTGGAAATATAAAATATGTGCAACGCGTGGGACATTGGAACTCTGTTCTTTTATAAAATATTGTAATTCTTATAATAAAATCAAAATAGTTAAAAAATAAACCTGTAACTTTTCAAATCTTATTAATAATGTTTTAGGCAGCACTGTTGACTTATGAAAGGCCTTTAGAAGTTCCTCATATGTTATTTTTAAATTTTAAATTACAGGCTGCCTTAGAAGCTATTAATGAATTAGATCTGTTTGGTTCCAGAGGAGGACCTCATTCTGTTGTACATGTACTACCTGATGAGGCTCAACAGTGCCAGGTATGTTCTAATACAGCATGTTTGGACTTTTGCAGTGACAAAGTGTTGAGGTTTAGTATTTGACCATGGTAAAGCTAAGTACAAACATGTATAGCTTGTGTCAGAAGATTGCAGTTACATCATATGTCCTTTGATTTGTTCATTCTCATTTTAAAACCTTTTTTAATGCTTTGAGGTTCAAATTTTGAATGCCATTACTATGTATGATGATATGAACATGACATATAAGGTGTATGAACAATTTTTTGACTTTCTAAAAATGTGCATGTCATAATTATATAAGTTATTCAGAATCAATGCTACTTGAGGTTTAAGAATGAATATCAGTCATTATTTATGGTGAAAAAGGTAGTCTTAAAATATGGTTGATATAATTTATAGCATCTGACTTAGTTAACCATCTCTAGGACTCAAAAGCTGTTGCTTTATTTTTAGAAATATGGGTTGGATTATGTTGGTGGGGGTGGAACACAAATTTTTGCTTTTTCACAGCACAATTATTAAGTAAATCAAGATTTGTACATTTGTAGCTGTTTAACGTTTTGAAAATATCTATTGCAGGCCATTCTTCACTCAATGCTACCCAGAGAATCAAATTCAAAAGTAAGTACCCTTAGAAATACTGGTCTATACAGTTATGGTTGCCATATCATAGTAGACCTGTTTAAAAAAAAACTTCCTTTTCCTGAAAACATAATTGCAAAGGTGAATCTTTGATAAAGTCGCTTGACTAATATAAAAATAAGGAGATGTGGTATGATTGCCAATGAGACAACTATCCACGAAAATTCAAATGAAGTGAATGTAAGCAATTATAGGCAACCGTATAGCCTTCAACAATGAGAAAAACTCATACCATATAGTCGGCTATAAAAGGCCCTAGTGAAAAATATGAAAATAAGGAAAAATATGAAACAATTCAATTGAGAAAACTAACGGCCTGATTTATAACAAAACAATTTACGAAAAACAAATATGACAGACATGAACCAACGAAAAACCACTGAACTACAGGCTCCTGACTTGGGACAGACACATATAGAATGTGGCTGGGTTAAACATGTTTAAAGGCGCCAACCCTCCCCTCACCCTGGACAGTGGTGTAACAGCACAACTCGAGAACAAACTATGCAAAACAATAAACAAAAAACAAATATGAGAAATAGCAAAATACAACAACCACTCATTTACAGGCTCCTGACTTGGGACAGGCAAATATAGAATGTGGCAGGGTTAAACATGTCTGAAGGCGCTAACCCTCCCCTAACCTGGGACTGTGGTGTAACAGTACAACATGAGAACAAACTATAAAAATCAGTTGAAAAGGGCTTAAACCATCTGAACAAAACAAAGCAGAAAAACATCTAACAAAAACACAACCGGATGTGGCAGGGTATTTATACATCCCTAAAAACAAAAAAGACGCAAAGTTCAGATCTGAGAGTACTTGCAGTAACTGACAGCTAGTTCAAAGACAATAACAACTAATAAAAAAATCATGTGTCTAAGACTAAAATATCAATCAGTTCACATCCAACATACAATGGATTTAGTGTAAAGACGTCATTAACAGATGGAGAAAAACATGACCTTGACTTGTATAATGCCAAAATATAGCTATCAACAGATTTTAGTACAGTGAATGTGCATATGTGTATAACAATAATATTTAGTTTGATTTTAATTTTCTGATAACAAAGTCAATATTTATACCAACAAAAACAATATTCAAAGATCTAATTACGGTGATGAATTGGTAACCTTTTAGAATAAGTTTATTTAAAGGATTGAAAAGTTTACCCGGATCATATCTTAATTTCCGGGGTTGGGTTAACAACATCTAGGATGTGCTATTCCATTTGAAATAAGTTTTCTGCAGGTACAGCCAAACTTGCAAACCAAATCTTTGTATCTATGGAAAATAAAGCAGTTTCACTTGGAAATTCCTGATTACAACAATAAAAAAAAGTTGCAAGTATGATTAAGGTTCCTATGTGCTTTGTGATATAGTACTAGTAGTTTTGTGGTATATATGACTTTTTTTCTGTGCATTTTATAGGAAATTGATGCAGCTTTGCTGTCTATAATAAGTTTTCCAGCATTTGCAGTAGATGATACTCGAATAATCGATGAAACTAAGAATATGATTAAAGAAAAATTACAGGTTGGTTTTTTTATATTTTAATATTTTGGTACATTTATGTACATTATTTGAATATTTATGTCATGAAAGTTGAGAAGAAAGCAAAAAAAAAATCAAAATTAAAAGATCAAATATATTGAAACTTTCTTATTTGTCTTTTCATGTAAAACACTAGTGATGAAGGATAGCATAAATGTCTTATCTTTTCTTTTTTTGTTGGGTTACTGTAAACAGGATTAAGTAGTGAGCGATGAGCAGGATATACAGGGTACAAAATTTTAATTCATAGAATCAGAAAAGTAGCTTTATCTTTGAAAATGATACAAGAAGTCAACATTATATTGTAACAAATACTATAAGATACAACTACAAATATTTTCTTAAGGAATAATAGAAAAAAATCAGAAGTTTTGTATGAATAATCACTATTTTATAACATCACATAAAATGAGACCATGGGTTTATTAACACAAGTTAATTTTAGAAGCATAATATTATTTCATTTCCTCTTTTTTTTGTTTGTTAATTAATAGGGAAAGTATGGTTGTGCTAGGTTTCTCAGAGATGGTCACTGGACGGCAAAAGAGGTAAGCTTTACTTGAAACATGGAATTGCATAGCCTTATATTTGCTAATCTTTACAAAAATTGATGTTTTTTAGCCAATATCTTATGTTAAGAGAGACTAGTTATATTCACATTGAAAAATGGGGCTCCAGTAGTGTTCCCCCTGACGTTAAAATGTCATGTTTGCCTCACCATTCCACTTTTAAGCAAATTTGACAGGTTTATATTTAACAATAAACCTGTGATAAAGGTCCTTTTAAATGAGACTTCAGATTGCAAGTTCACCGGTCTGACCATGTTGGAGTCACAATACTTTCATTATTAAAAAAGAAACAATAATTCACATAGACATCCACTGTTGTAATTGAACACAGTTAGGACAGACACCCAAGAAGGAGTGGGGTTAAAGTGGTTTTTTTTATGAGATAACAACACAGTTTAGTTAATTAATTTCATTTCTCATCTCTCTTACTGGAAAACCATTTGATTCCAATATTGGAATTTTGTCATAACACAAAATAGCAATTTGCAGTATTCAGTATACACAAGTACATATATTCATCATAGATTTGGTTATTATATTGTTGGGTTGTTGTCTCATTGAGGGATATGTAACAGTGAATCTTATCTGGCACTGTTCCTTTTAGTACACTAGTGTCAAATTTCTCTGATGAGTTATCCAATGGAATAAACACACTAGCGTGAAGAAGGAATACACTAATGCATTTTATGTACTAAAAGTTCTACTCAACGGAATGAAAGTACTCTTTAGAGATGCCCACATATTACTTGTTCATATTTTAAATTACAATAACAAATCTTGCATTTTAGATGATCATCCAGAAATTACAATAATGAATGCACACATTGATTTCTGAATTTATAGATATGTATTGTGGAAAAAAATATATATTACATGTTTTTTTGTGTATTCATTTCAGGATAGAAACCGATTACACTATGAACCGTGGGAACTACAAGTGTTTGAACACATTGAATGTCAGTGGCCTATGTTCTTTGCATACCTTTTACTTGATGCTGCCTTTTTTAATAAAAAAGAGGAAGTAAGCAAATTTAGTTTTTATGATCGTAAATACATTTGAAGACTTTCAAAATATTACAAGATTAGAAATTTGTATTATGTCATGTCTACTATATAGTAGTGGGTTCCGTGCCTCTGTTCGATTCTCTGTTCATCCATCCTGTATCAGGTTAAAGTTTTTGGTTAAGGTAGTTTACCAGGAAGCTGAGGTTACATCAACTTAAAACTTTGTACATATGTTTATTATGATATCAACTTTTAAATTTATATGCCAGATTACGGGTTTTACCCTATTTCCCAGTTCACTGATCATTGAAATGTGATAGTGTGAAACCAATTACCAGTAAGTTCTCATGTTTAAGTTTTTGGTTGAGGTAGTTTACTGTAAAATGGTGGTCACATCAACTTGAAACTTATTACACATATAAATGCATGTTCATAATGTTGTGAAATTTTAAAATTATATGACAATTTACAGTTTTGACTCTGATTATACAGTTTACAGAACATGAAAATATGATAGTGTGAGCCGGGCATAGTGACCTATGGACACATTTTCTTATTAATTATTAGATTGAAATGAGAAATGAGATTTTTTATATGTCTAATGATTTTTTTTTTAAAGTAATATTACACCTAACAGTATTTGTAATATATTTTCATAAAAGCCTAGTGCTGTGAATGTACAATCATTGGATATCATTTCAGTGGTTTAATTCTTAGGCCAAATAAAAATATATGTGTGTTTCTGGTTACCCAGCTGACCCTTTTTTAGCTCACCGGGGCCCAAAGGGCCCCATGTGACCTTATGCCATCACTTGGCGTCCGTCGTTGTCTGTTGTCTGTTGTCGTCTGTCGTCGTAAACTATTTCGAAAATCTTCTCCTCTGAAACTACTGGGCCAAATACCTTCAAACTTTAACTTAATGTTCCTTAGGGTATCTAGTTTATAAATTGTATCCGAAGTTTTGATCCATCGACAAACATGGCCGCCATGGCTTAAAATAGAACATAGGGGTCAAATGCAGTTTTTTGCTTATATCTCAAAAACTAAAGCTTTTAGAGCAAATCTGACATGGGGGTAAAGTTGTTCAATTGTTCAAGATCTATCAGCCCTGAAATTTTTAGACGAATCGAACAACTCATTGTTGGGTTGCTGCCACTAAATTGGTAGTTTTAAGGAAATTTTGCAGTTTTTTGTTATTATCTTGAATATTATTATAGATAGATATAAACTGTAAACAGCAATAATATTCAGCAAAGTAAGATCTACAAAAAAGTTTATATGACCAAAATTGTCAATTGACCCCTTAAGGAGTTATTGCCCTTTAAAGACAATTTTACACAATTTGTTCATTAAGTTTGCTAACATTTAAAAATCTTCTCCTCTGAAACTACTGGGCCAAATACCTTCAAACTTCATCTAAATGTTCCTTAGGATATCTAGTTTATAAATTGTATCCGAAGTTTTAATCCATCAACAAACATGGCCGCCATGGCTAAAAATAGAACATAGGGGTCAAATGCAGTTTTTGGCTTATATCTCCAAAACTAAAGCTTTTAGAGCAAATCTGATGAGGGTAAAAATGTTCAATTGGTCAAGATCTATCAGCCCTGAAATTTTCAGACAAATCGAACAACCCATTGTTGGGTTGCTGCCACTAAATTGGTAGTTTTGGGGAAATTTTGCAGTTTTTTGTTATTATCTTGAATATTATTATAGATAGATATAAACTGTAAACAGCAATAATGTTCAGCAAAGTAAGATCTACAGAAAAGTTAAATGACCAAATTTGTCAATTGACCCCTTAAGGAGTTATTGCCCTTTAAATATAAAAAAGAAGATGTGGTATGATTGCCAATTAGACAACTGTCCACAAGAGACCAAAATGACACAGAAATTAACAACTATAGGTCACCGTACGGCCTTCAACAATGAGCAAAGCCCATACCGCATAGTCAGCTATAAAAGGCCCCGAAATGACAATGTAAAACAATTCAAACGAGAAAACTAACGGCCTTATTTATGTACAAAAAATGAACGAAAAACAAATATGTAACACAAGACAATTTACTAAATGTGTTCATCAAGTTTGCTAACATTTAAAAATCTTTCTTCTGAAACTATTGTACCTAATACTTAACTTTGAATGAATGTTCCTTTAGGAATCTAGTTTATGAATTGTATCCAAAATTTTGATCCATCAACAAACATGGCCGCCATGGCTAAAAGTAGAACATAGGGGTGAAAAGTTAAATGACCAAATTTGTCAATAGACCCCTTAAGGAGTTATTGCCCTTTAAATATAAAAAAGAAGATGTGGTATGATTGCCAATGAGACAACTGTCCACAAGAGACCAAAATGACACAGAAATTAACAACTATAGGTCCCCGTATGGCCTTCAACAATGAGCAAAGCCCATACCGCATAGTCAGCTATAAAAGGCCCCGAAATGACAATGTAAAACAAATATGTAACACAAGACAATTTTACGAAATGTGTTCATCAAGTTTGCTAACATTTAAAAATCTTCTCTTCTGAAACTATTGTACCTAATACTTCTTAACTTTGAATGAATGTTCCTTTAGGAATCTAGTTTATGAATTGTATCC
This sequence comes from Mytilus coruscus, assembly GCA_017311375.1. NCBI lineage: Eukaryota > Metazoa > Mollusca > Bivalvia > Mytilida > Mytilidae > Mytilus > Mytilus coruscus. The sequence continues at coordinate 26,139,350 of CM029597.1, read as the reverse complement.
GAAATTTTGATCCATCAACAAACATGGCCGCCATGGCTAAAAATAGAACATAGGGGTGAAAAGTTAAATGACCAAATTTGTCAATTGACCCCTTAAGGAGTTATTGCCCTTTAAATATAAAAAAGAAGATGTGGTATGATTGCCAATGAGACAACTGTCCACAAGAGACCAAAATGACACAGAAATTAACAACTATAGGTCCCCGTATGGCCTTCAACAATGAGCAAAGCCCATACCGCATAGTCAGCTATAAAAGGCCCCGAAATGACAATGTAAAACAATTCAAACGAGAAAACTAACGGCCTTATTTATGTACAAAAAATGAACGAAAAACAAATATGTAAAACAAGACAATTTTACGAAATTTGTTCATCAAGTTTGCTAACATTTAAAAATCTTCTCTTCTGAAACTATTGTACCTAATACTTCTTAACTTTGAATGAATGTTCCTTTAGGAATCTAGTTTATGAATTGTATCCGAAATTTTGATCCATCAACAAACATGGCCGCCATGGCTAAAAATAGAACATAGGGATGAAATGCAGTTTTTGGCTTATATCTCAGAAACTAAAGCATTTAGAGCAAATCTGACATAGGGTTAAAATGTTCAATTTGGTCAAGATCTATCAGCCCTGAAATTTTCAGACACACCGATCTTGAGAGCCTCTTGTTTTTTAAAGCCGTTTTGCCGACCAAAATATTTTTTAAACAAGTTGATGAAACAGCATTTTTTTTATATTTATAAAGACATTCATAGATACAGACAATTTATTTCTTGATAAACCTGTTCAAAGCATTGACTTTGTAGATTATGCAAACCAGAGACATATATAGTCTCTGTCTCCGTGCAAACAAATCAAAGTATTTTCTTTGGCCTCCGTTACTCATTACTCAAGCTTATATCAAAAGATTCTTATTTTTGCTATTTTCGGAGGGATGAACCATGACGGATATCCGTATTTTTACGATAATAACTACAGATTCACAAATGACATAGCTGACAGAAGAATAATGGTCCCATTAGTGAAAAATATGCATTCAGCATGCATTAATAAACATTGGTTGGATCACCTTAGTTGCAAGTATATATTTTAATGCAAATGCATTGTTTCAATTCATTGATTTAAGCTGGGACTATTATACTATTAGTATAATAGTCCCAGATGTAAGTTGCTTTTAAATTTGTTAAATGTTTTAAAATGAGAAACAATGAATATCATAAACAGAATAGTTTGATATTTAATTGATCAATGAAAATTAAATTTTCCTTTTTTAACTTTAAAATTTCAATAGTGCTAGATATTTTGTTGGTAGTTCCTGATGGTAACAAGTGGAAAATTATAATTGTGTAACTATAAATGACAATTTAAGACATAAACTATGACACCTGTTACTGTAATGGTATCTTCTCTTTTAAGTCTCACCACTTTTCGTATCAGTTTCAAAAGGAGAAGTAACTTCTCCCTGATTCTAAAGTAGTGTGAGCCCTGCACCTGCTAGTAGCCAGCAGTTTACTGGCATGTCACTATGATCAATATCAACACATGAATGCTAAAAATACATAGGTTCTTGGATATATAAACACATGAGGGACATGTACATCCCATTTGATTTTCAGATTTCTATAACCATTCCAGAGCATCTGAGATCACCATTTGTTCTTGTTGGGATTCATATTGCTATCAGACCACAACACAAACCATACGTGTATGTCAAATTGACATGTTTTTTGCTGTGGTTGTACTGATTTTGTGATGGATGGATACCCCATATCCTTTGTTTTTCTATTATATTGATGGCATGATACCACAATATCAGATATAAATGAATACATAGGTTTACAAATGTTGAAGATGCACATCAAAACCAATTATGAAGCTGAGATAAATAGAACCCACTTAAAACGGTCGAATTTATCTACAACCCCACCCATCCCAATCTGATCCCCCCAAAAAAAAAAAAAAAAGCTTACCTACCTACCATATTATGAAAATTGATGTAATAGGAAACAGACATATTTTTTTTCGGTCTTGAAAATCTCTACATCACCGTAGTTTGGAAGAACTGAAATTATGATTGTTATATTAAGACATAGCAAATCAATGGATAATTTTTAAATATTTAATTGATAATTTTATTTGACATTTTAAAGCATGCACACACTCCATCAAATAAGTAATCTACCAATAAAAATACATGAGAATAGAGAATGGAGATGGGGAATGTGTTAAAGAGACAACAACCAGACCAAAGAGCAGAAAACAGCCCAAGGCCACTAATGGGTCTTCAATGCACCTAGAAAATCCCTCACCTGAAGGGGGCTTCAGCTGGCCTCTAAACAATAATGTATACCCGTTCAGCCACACTAAACTCTGAAACATACAAATGAACCAAAATTAAAAAACACAAAAGACTAACAAAGGCTAGAGGTTCCTGACTTGGGACAGGCGCAAAAATGTGGCGGGTTTAAAGATGTTTTGTGAGATCTCAACCCTCCCCTATACCTCTAGCCAATTTGGAATAAACAAACACACAGCAAAAAGCACAGTAAAACTCAGTTCAAAAGAAGTCTGAATCCGATGTTAGAATAGGTAACAGTGGAAACTAAGTAAAATGACAATGGTAAACATAAATTAATTGACTGTATGCTTTATTTTAAAATTTGAATACATGTCTTATATTATTTACAGGTCCAGTTATATTCCAAACTGATGGACACTGTGATAATTAAATCTGATGAAGGAATTCCATTTGTACCAGAAATGTATGCAGTGCCAAATGAAAAGGTAGACAAAAATTAGACTTCCACATACCTAAGTTTTCTTTTGGGCTGTCATTAAAACCTTCCTAGTTTGTTAATTTTTTATTGTTAAACCTCAGAATCTAGAGACCATATCTAACTAACACTTAACATGCTTTTATCCTTATTTTAGGGACAGAACACACATCATTTACTTATTTAAGCAATACTTTGCTTTTGATATTTGCAAAATCCATCAATTCGAAAAGATATTAAGAAATCTTTTGGACCTAAATCTTGTTTTTTGCTGTAGGTTGACTCAGAGAAGAAAAAACCCCAAAGCCAAGAAAGACACGCCATTGGCAAACTTCCACAATTATGGGGAGAATCTCTTTATATACTAGCCAAACTGATTACAGAGGTATGTTCGTTTTCACTGTCATAAAATCGAGTGGTTCTCAACCTCAATGGAGCATGCATTTCAGCAGGTAGGTCTGTTCATTTTCCTTGAATTTGTCTTATGCTAATTGTATTGTCATAGCTAGAAATAAGTCAGATTTTTGTTGACAGAGGATAAGTACTGTTCTTTGTTCTTAAAGTGAGCTAATTATACCCCCACTTTAAAAAAGTGGGGTATACTGTTTAACCTCTGTCTGTCCTTCCGTCAGTCCATCCATCCGTCAGTCCGTCCGTCCCATGAATATTTTCGTCGTATTTTTCTCAGGAACTACCTGACAAGGATTTCTGAAATTTGGTTTCAGGGTTTATATAATTAAGTGACACCGTGTGATGCGTTTTCAGATTCATCACTCAACAACTTCGTGTTTACCGAACATTTGTATTATTTTACACATGATAGCCAAGTTGAAACTTTTCGTCACATTTTTCTTAGGAGCTACTTGACAAGGATTTCTGAAATTTGGTTTCAGGGTTTATATAAGTCAGCTATACCGTGTGATGCGTTTTCAGATTCATCACTTAACATCTTCCTGTTTACCGAAATATTTCGGCGGGGGTATCATCATTGAGCAGTAGCTCACAGTTTTACTTGTTCGCTCTGCATGTCAATACCATAAATCAAAATACACTGCTCCCTTGCTATATTTCCCATTGTCAAACCTCCCAAACTCGTATATCGCCTCTATATTACTCAGTCCTGTTTTATTGTACATTATAATTCCCTCTTAATAATGCCAACCTGAAAAATCACCATCCGCCAAAAGGTTTTATATTCAAATGTGACAAAAACAATAAAATCATCCTCCTTATTAATGTCAAATCATTTCATTGCTTTTTCAAACAAATTAATTTAAATGTTTGTAAAAACAATTGTTTGCAAGAGTTGTCACAATATATATTTACACTTATTATTTAATTTAGGTTATTGATTTTTATCTTGTACTGTCTTTGGTATTATAAAAGTAAGTAAGTCATGAAAATGTGTCCAACAAAATGAAAACTTAACATTTTAGATGACCTTAAATAATGTAACAATTTGACGACTTTGACAGCTTCTGCACCATTTCCACTACAAATAAGGATAATGTTTTAGTCAATCATATGTATGACCTCTAATTGATCCCTCAAATAATCCTGGGATCCTAGATCACTGCTAGACACTCCAATTCGCTAGCAATGAGAAGAAGATATAAGGCCATGATAACTGGCTACCCAAATATTGCTGGACGGTCAGTGAATTATTCATGTCGGGTTAATCAGCACAATTATTATTAGTATTTTTTTTATGCCCCATTTATTATGCCCCATTTATGGGCATTATGTTTTCTGGTCTGTGCGTCCGTCCGTCTGTTCGTCCCGCTTCAGGTTAAAGTTTTTGGTTGAGGTAGTTTTTGATGAAGTTGAAGTCCAATCAACTTGAAACTTAGAATACATGTTCCCTATGATATGATCTTTCTAATTTTAATGCCAAATTAGAGATTTTCCCCCATTTTCACAGTCCACTGAACATAGAAAATGATAGTGCGGATGGGGCATCTGTGTACTGGGGACACATTCTTGTTTTAATCAATTATTGATTATAAGTACTGTCTATTGAGCCCCATTGCTAGGGTTGCCATCAGTACATTGTCACAGTTGTATGGAGTACTGTTTGTTGAGCCACATTGCTAGGGGTGCCATCATTATATTGTCACTGTTGTATGGAGTACTGTTTGTTGAGCTACATTGCTAGGGTTGCCATCATTATATTGTTACTGTTGTATGGAGTACTGTTTGTTGAGCCACATTGCTAGGGTTGCCATCATTATATTGTCACTGTTGTATGGAGTACTGTTTGTTGAGCCACATTGCTAGGGTTGCCATCATTACATTGTCACTGTTGTATGGAGTACTGTTTTTTGAGCCACATTGCTTGGGTTGCCATTATAACATTGTCACTGTTGTATGGAGTACTGTTTGTTGAGCCACATTGCTAGGGTTGCCATCATTACATTGTCACTGTTGTATGGAGTACTGTTTGTTGAGCCACATTGCTAGGGTTGCCATCATTACATTGTCACTGTTGTATGGAGTACTGTTTGTTGAGCCACATTGCTAGGGTTGCCATTATTATATTGTCACTGTTGTATGGAGTACTGTTTGTTGAGCCACATTGCTAGGGTTGCCATCATTATATTGTCACTGTTGTATGGAGTACTGTTTGTTGAGCCACATTGCTAGGGTTGCCATCATTATATTGTCACTGTTGTATGGGGCCTCAGTGGCCGAGTGGTCTGAGTAGTTACTACTGTAATCACTAGCCAGTCAACACTGTGGTTGTGAGTTAGAATCCCGCTTGTGCGGGTGCACTCAATTCCAATCTTAATTGACTAGGATTGTCAGTTTTCCTATTGCTTCCTCCACCAATTAAAACTGACCGCCACGAAATAGCCCAAAAGCGGTGCTTAAAAGTGGTGTTAAAACACAAAAAATCAAATCAATCACTGTTGTATGGAGTACTGTTTGTTGAGCCACATTGCTTGGGTTGCCATTACTTTATTGTCACTGTTGTAAGGAGTACTGTTGGTAAAAGGTAAACTGTGTTGTGAAACTTGTTTGGGACTATTTGAAATAATGTTAGTTGGTGCTTTGCATTCTTTTTATCAGTCATTACCTTAAAAGAATATTTAGTGTTTTTAAAATGTACAAAGTAGAAATGAATTATAGCTATATAACATTTTAGAATAATTTAAAATAAAAAATTGATTTGTTTCAGTTAGTATGAGTAAAGAACAAGCCATTGTACAATTTCTTAAACCCATATTTTGGGATTTGTTTGATTTTCAGGGTTTCCTGTCACCTGGAGAGCTAGATCCATTGAACAGAAGACTTGTGTCTGAACCTAAACCTGATATTGTTGTACAAGGTAACTGTATAATTAAATAAAAAGTATTATTTCATAATTTAGTGTTTAAGATGTACAAAAAAGTGATGTCTTATCCAATATCAACAAGAGGTCAGAATAAGAAATTATTGCTTATCATCTCATTGTTTATTATGTATTGGCATTGAATAAGTATAATCCTATATTATCAGAGGTCAGGGCTAAAATTGGTTAATGTGGATATTGTAAGTAAGTCATAATCAGAGTTCAGGTTAAAAATAATTACTTTTAATCTATTTTCTAGTTATGTACTTGTGGCAAACTTGTATAATCATATATTATTAGCTGTTTGGATAAAAATGATTTCTTTGCATCACCTTTAACTTATAAAAATAAGGATATGTGGTATGATTGCCAATGAGACAACAATGTATGAAAGGCTGAAGGCAAACCACAAGTCTTGTTCATTATATATGTATACATGTTAAACCTGTACTTGTGTTATCTTAGATTTTACTTTTTTTCTACTTTCTTTGATAATAGTAATGTTCATTGGATACTATTTTTTATTTTTGTAGATTGGTTTGTTAGTTTCTACTCATTCTCATAAATCTTAGTAGTTCGTATACACCTATGTGCTGTAAACAAATAGACTTTGTAACGGAAAACTATTACATGCTGAAGGTGGGAGTACACTTTGCAGTTTTTTGTAAAATAAAACGCAACAAGTTTCAAACCTCAATGGAAATGTGCGAAAGGTTGAAGTGAATTGCACAGAGATATGTTGACAAATCACTTACACCTTTCTTCCATCAACACCCCTCTTATTATATATATCTTTAAAAAAAAAATAAAATTGCTTTGATAGAATCATAGAACAAAAACAATGGAAACAGTTTAACAGATAAAATGTGTTATAAGAATAAGAAGATGTGATATAATTGAAAATGAGACAACTCTCCACCAGAGACCAAATGACATAGAAGTTAACAACTATAGGTCACCATACGGCCTTCAACAATGATCAAAACCCATACCGCATATTCAGCTATAAAAGGCCCTCAAATGACAAATGTAAAACAATTCAAACTAGAGAACTAACAGCCTGATTTATGAATAACAACAATGAACGAAATACAAATATGATATACAGCAACAAAAGACAACCACTGAATTACAGGCTCGTGACTTGGGACAGGCACATACAGAATGTGGCCGTGTTAAACATGTTAGCGGGCACCCAACCCTCCCCTAACCTAGGACTGTGGTGTAACAGTACAACATATGAACAAACTGTAAAAATGAGTTGTTAAGGGCTTAACTCATCAGATCGATACAAAGCAGAAAATTAAAACACAGACCGGACGTGGTAGGGTATTTATACATCCCTACAACAAAAAAGTCAGATCTGAGAGTAGTCACAGTTACTTACAGCTAGTTGAAAACCAGTTACAACTAATAAAAAGTTATGTATCTAAGACTAAAGTATCAATCAGCACACAACCACAAAAACAAAAAAATCACATTATGCAAATTATGGAATGATTAACACTTTACAAATGTAAAGTAAACTTTTGGTTAGTCTTTAAAAAAACCCACCAGTTTCTATATATAGCCAATATTTTTTTTCAGTGGTAGTACTAGCAGAAGATAATTGGATGCAGGATAAGTTAGAGGAGCATGGGATAAGTGTCCAGACAGTTTCCCAAGTTCATCCAATACATGTCTATCCTGCAAGAGTCTTAACTCAGATCTACTCTTTACTAGGTATATAGTTACCAAGTTTATCTTATACATTTTAGCTGCAGGAAGGTCCAGAAACGATCATATTTTTCAGACATTGCTGATACTAAAAGGTCCTTGACCTAAATATGTTTTGGGATTTTGGTCAAGAATGTTTTTATACGCCAGTTTACGGACGTATTATGGTATACTGTTGTCCGTCCTCAACATGTCGGACAATTACTTAAAAACTCTCTAACCAATTTTCATGAAACTTTAGTGTATTGTTTATATCTATTGACGTAAGCTCCCTTTCGATTTTTATAAATTTTAGATTTTATGTTTTTGAGTTATGGGATTTTATTCCTAAAAAAGGGGGGATTTTTCAGTTTTTGAACAACAACTCAAAAATGCTTTGAGCAGTTTTCATGAAACTTTGGTGACTGGTTTATATCTATTAAAATAAACTCCCTTTAGTTTTTTATAAATTTCTGCTATGACATTGAGTTATGGAACTTTATTAGTTGAACAAGCGACGGGCGTATCATGCGCTCATGGTGCAGCTCTTTTTTTAACTGAAAATTAACAAAGATCAGACATAATTATCAATGCCCTTTTGTCAGTTACAAAATATTGATTAATTTTTTTAGGGTTATAAAACTGCTACTCAGTGCTGACTTTCTAGTCCTAAAAAATTACTGAAATAGCATGCTTATATTTTCAGACCCCTGGCCCTAACTAAGATCAACACTTTTCTTTGTACTTAGTTAGCATGTTAATCTTAAAAAAATTTAGCTGCTGGAGATCTAACTTAGATCTACTCTTTAATAGCCAATGGTATTTCATAGAGAGTGTTCACAACTGTTATGGTGTATCTGACCGTGGAATGTTCCAATTGTCATAACCACAATTCCTTTCTCAGTTCCTTGATTTTGACATGAGACTTATCACCAAAATTGTACTTATCACGAGCAACACAATGTGTGAAATATGTGTAGGAAGATCTACTTACCCTTTTGGATCACCTTAGATCACCGCTAGATTTTAGGGGTTTGCATTAGTTTTTTACGTAGTGTTATGTAGACTGTTGTTAATCTTTTTGTCTTTTTTTTTGGTTTTTTGTCGTGGTTTTGTTAAGTTTCTCTTTGACGTGAATTTTGATTGTGACTTTGGTAACTTTAGCATTTTAAACCTGCATCAAACTTCATTCATATCTGGTCTTGTTATCTCACTGTTTTTTTTTTTTTACCCGATTCTGGTTCTTTTTATTAAGAATTTCATAAAAAGGACAGTTTTATTATCCGTTATTAGCCTTGCTTCTAGATATTTTTCCGATATATGGTATATTGAGTAATTTTAGATAACAGATGACTTTTGTTTCATGAAAATGAAAGTTTTCTTAACCATTCCATCCCTCTTTTCAGAAATTTTGTCATATTTCTCTTCTATTGTTAGCTTACCTTGCAGTTATTTAATTCAATAATAAATAATTAATGTAGTTTATATTTGACTACTGTATTATTGCATAATTAGTACAAGTAGTACCTTATTAATCAAATTATCAGTCATTGATAGACATAAACAGGGTTTCCCCTGGGTCAATTTTCTTTTTCCCCACCTCTTTCGCCAAAACAATATATTTTTCGCCAACTAACATAAACATATTTTTTGTTTAAAATTTTCCTTCTTTCTAACAAAAAAAAATCAGTTTGTCACATTGTTGTCTATTATAATTCTTAATATCTGTTTTCTAATCTACATTGTAATGAACAAACACTCAATAATAACAAACATTTACTTTTTAAAAGAAACTGTAAAATTGCAATATAGATCATGAAACCATTATTTTTTACTTCTGCTGCGAAACACAGGATTCATCTACAATAAGTTTATCGGATACTTCCCATCTAGTTAGAGGATAAAGACTAAAGTCAGAGATTTTCTTCCTTTGGAATATTTTTCTGCTTAACAATAGTTTTCTTTTCCGGCCCATCGTTAAAAGAAAATGTTTGGACGTAAAACTATGCCTCAAACACTTGCATCACTAAAACGATTGCTATTACCCACTTCAAAAAGATTATTTTTATGAAAATTATGGGATAGAATTTAAAGTCAGAGATTTTTCTTACTTTTGAACATTTTCGTCATAACAACAGTATTCTTTTCAGACCACCGTTAAAAGAAAAAGAGGAGACGTAAAACTGTGCTTCAAACACGTGCGACCCTAAAACAATTGTGAAGTACCCACTTCAAAACAATTATTTCCATCAAAGTTGTAAACAAATCCTTTCAGTGACATGTGACACCATTTAATCACACCATTTCATTAAACAATACAATCAACACCTTTATTAATTATAATCCATTGTTGCCTATAGCATCAAATGCAATCAGCTGATTATTGATTTTCTATCAAAATCGTAACAAGTTCAAAGTGAATTCCCAGTATTGTCTGATCAGGGAAAAAGTCCGAGAAACCCCCCAAAAAAGTAAACAATATGGACAAGTCGAACCGTGATATTTTTCACCAAAAACTTTCGCCAATAACAAATTTTAATCGCCACAATTTTTATTTTTCGCAAAAAAAAAAACGCATTGGTACACTTTTTTATTATGATGTGAAAATTGCGGAAACCGTGGATATAAACCATCATAACAACTAGATACATTTTTGCGAAAGATTAAGTCTTGGAGTCTCGCTTATATATCATCTCAACTAGGAACTGTTTACCAAACATTTCAATCTGATTGGATCTTTTTTTGTTTTTTATTTTGTACATTTTCAAAGATTTAGATATCATTTAATGAGGTGAAGGAAGTTTACAATTATTTTTAGCAATATGCTACACTTAGAATTTGTTTTGTTATGGTTGACCCTTTACCATCAGAATTTGTGCCTTTGAACATCTGCTCTGGATTATGACAGCCCTCTTTATGACCAGTCTATGATAGTAGGAGGGCATTAAATTTTCGAATCTTTTTGTCAATCTGTCCGTTAGTTCATTTCCTCTCAGGTTAAGTTTTTGTTCAAAGTAGTTTACCATGAATTTGTGATCATATTAACTTGAATCTTGGTACACATTTTTATTATGATGTGAAAATAAATAATATCCCGAAGTACAGTTTTGGTCCTGATTTCACATTTTACTGAACATAAAAACTTGAAAATGAGAACGGGATATTATGTCCTATGGACACATGTTTAGGTTTACTTCTTATTTGCCATGGGGAGAGACACGCCATTTGTTTTCACCTATTTTATAAAAACATAACCTGGTATGGAAAACTTAAAATTCAGTATACTGCAAAAATGGTGTAAATTTAATAATTGTAGGTAAAAACAAGAAGTTAGGATTAACTGGTAGACCTTCTAGTGAAGTTGGTTTGTTAGCTACAAGTAAATTATATGTAATGAATGAACAGATGTTGGCCTTTATACCACAGGTATGTTATAAGATGATATTACCTATCTTGGTTCAAATGTTTGACATAGAATTGATTAGATAAGGAAATTGTCTTCAAATTGAAGAAAATATTGAAACCAGAACTGGATAAATAGAGAATGAAGTCTATTTTATTGTCAAGGTATAATTGTCTTTGTTCATCTGTGTTGTCATAAATTTGATAAGATCAAGAATTCTTTTTTTCAATATTATAAAAAATATTGAAACCTGAAGAAGTAAAACATGAGAATTTAGTTTTATTGTCAAAGATAAATTCCTAGTAGTCAAAAAGAAAAAAACTTGATGAATATTTGTAAGGGACATTAATATGTTTAACATGTTTAAAGATATATATTTTATTGATTAAACTGAGATATCCAATCTGTTCATGAGATTTACACATATTTAGAATTTCAACCTTCAATTAACCTTGTAATTTAGATATGACAAAATGTAATTAAATAATATTGATTTTCAGTTTGTTGATGAGACTCAGTTTTATCTTCCATGTGACATTGATTTGCGTTGAGACGCATTCAAGACAGATGTAGATATCTTATCTGTGCACTGGAGAATGGTCGGAAGACCACTTTTTATTATGCCAGTATCTTCAAAATTGCTAGGTTTGAAAACACCCAAAAATTGAATTTTGATTTGACTTTCTATATTGTATTTTAAGCATTTGAAGCTTAGTTTTATTACAGGGAATGCAAACTTATAATTTGATTGAAGAGAATATATGCTTTTGATTGCATTTTGTAGTGCATAGATTATTCCCCTTGTTAAAATTATTTTTTGATGGATCATAAATAAACAAACCTGTAATTCAGTGGCTGTGGTTGGTTCATGTCTGTCATATTTGTTTTTCTTAAATTCTTTTGTTATAAATTATTCTGTTAATTTTCTCTTTGAATTGTTTCCCATTTTGACATGTCAGGCCCTTTACAGCAGACTATAGGGTATGGTTTTTGTCTCGCCTTGACGGAGTCAAAAGCGAGACATAGGTATGCTGATATTTGGTATGCAGTTGTATTAGCATTGGCACATCTCATTACCATGGAGATTATTTGGCCCCCCCTCAGTCAAGGTCTATTGACTTTGAAACTTTGCTTAGTTTACATATATTAGTTTGTGATTACCCTAAAACAATTGTGAAGTACCCACTTCAAAACAATTATTTCCATCAAAGTTGTTAACAAATCCTTTCAGTGACATGTGACACCATTTAATCACACCATTTCATTAAACAATACAATCAACACCTTTATTAATTATAATCCATTGTTGCCTATAGCATCAAATGCAATCAGCTGATTATTGATTTTCTATCAAAATCGTAAAAGTTCAAAGTGAATTCCCAGTATTGTCTTATCAGGGAAAAAGTCCGAGAAACCCCCCAAAAAAGTAAACAATATGGACAAGTCGAACCGTGATATTTTTCACCAAAAACTTTCGCCAATAACAAATTTTAATCGCCACAATTTTTATTTTTTCGCAAAAAAAATACGCATTGGTACACTTTTTATTATGATGTGAAAATTATGGAAACCATGGATATAAACCATCATAACAACTAGATACATTTTTGAAAGATTAAGTCTTGAGTCTCGCTTATATATCATCTCAGCTAGGAACTGTTTACCAAACATTTCAATCTGATTGGATCTTTTTGTTTTTATTTTGTACATTTTCAAAGATTTAGATATCATTTAATGAGGTGAAGGAAGTTTACAATTATTTTTAGCAATATGCTACACTTAGAATTTGTTTTGTTATGGTTGACCCTTTACCATCAGAATTTGTGCCTTTGAACATCTGCTCTGGATTATGACAGCCCTCTTTATGACCAGTCTATGATAGTAGGAGGGCATTAAATTTTCGAATCTTTTGTCAATCTGTCCGTTAGTTCATTTCCTCTCAGGTTAAGTTTTTGTTCAAAGTAGTTTACCATGAATTTGTGATCATATTAACTTGAATCTTGGTACACATTTTATTATGATGTGAAAATAAATAATATCCCAAGTACAGTTTTGGTCCTGATTTCACATTTTACTGAACATAAAAACTTGAAAATGAAAACGGGATATTATGTCCTATGGACACATGTTTAGGTTTACTTTTATTTGCCATGGGAGAGACACGCCATTTGTTTTCACCTATTTTATAAAAACATAACCTGGTATGGAAAACTTAAAATTCAGTATACTGCAAAAATGGTGTAAATTTAATAATTGTAGGTAAAAACAAGAAGTTAGGATTAACAGGTAGACCTTCTAGTGAAGTTGGTTTGTTAGCTACAAGTAAATTATATGTAATGAATGAACAGATGTTGGCCTTTATACCACAGGTATGTTATAAGATGATATTACCTATCTTGGTTCAAATGTTTGACATAGAATTGATTAGATAAGGAAATTGTCTTCAAATTGAAGAAAATATTGAAACCAGAACTGGATAAATAGAGAATGAAGTCTATTTTATTGTCAAGGTATAATTGTCTTTGTTCGTCTTGTTGTCATAAATTTGATAAGATCAAGAATTTTTTTTCAATATTATAAAAATATTGAAACCTGAAGAAGTAAAACATGAGAATTTAGTTTTATTGTCAAAGATAAATTCCTAGTAGTCAAAAAGAAAAACTTGATGAATATTTGTAAGGGACATTAATATGTTTAACATGTTTAAAGATATATATTTTATTGATTAAACTGAGATATCCAATCTGTTCATGAGATTTAACACATATTTAGAATTTCAACCTTCAATTAACCTTGTAATTTAGATATGACAAAATGTTAATTGAAAAATGTAATTAAATAATATTGATTTTCAGTTTGTTGATGAGACTCAGTTTTATCTTCCATGTGACATTGATTTGCGTTGTGACGCATTCAAGACAGATGTAGATATCTTATCTGTGCACTGGAGAATGGTCGGAAGACCACTTTTTATTATGCCAGTATCTTCAAAATTGCTAGGTTTGAAAACACCCAAAAATTGAATTTTGATTTGACTTTCTATATTGTATTTTAAGCATTTGAAGCTTAGTTTTATTACAGGGAATGCAAACTTATAATTTGATTGAAGAGAATATATGCTTTTGATTGCATTTTGTAGTGCATAGATTATTCCCCTTGTTAAAATTATTTTTTGATGGATCATAAATAAACAAACCTGTAATTCAGTGGCTGTGGTTGGTTCATGTCTGTCATATTTGTTTTTCTTAAATTCTTTTGTTATAAATTATTCTGTTAATTTTCTCTTTTGAATTGTTTCCCATTTTGACATGTCAGGGCCTTTTACAGCAGACTATAGGGTATGGTTTTTGTCTCGCCTTGACGGAGTCAAAAAGCGAGACATAGGTATGCTGATATTTGGTATGCAGTTGTATTAGCATTGGCACATCTCATTACCATGGAGATTATTTGGCCTCGCCCCCTCAGTCAAGGTCTATTGACTTTGAAACTTTTGCTTAGTTTACATATATTAGTTTGTGATTAGGTCAGTTTAAGGGAACCACTAGTGGTAGGTCAATGATATTTGGTATGCAGTTGTATAAGCACTGGCATATCTCATTTCTATGGAGATTATTTGGCCCCCCTCATTCATGGTCTATTGACTTTGAAACTTTTGCTTAGTTTTCATGTATTAGTTTGTGATTTGGTCAGTTTAAAGGAACCATTAGTGGTAGGTCAATGATACTTGGTATGCAGTTGTATAAGCATTAGCACATCTCATTTCCATGGAGAATATTTGGTCCTTACCCCTCAGCCATGGTCTATTGACTTTGAAACTTTTGCCTAGTTTTCATGTATTAGTTTGTGATTTGGTCAATTTAAGGGAACCGTTAGTGGTAGGTCAATGATAAATGGTATGCAGTTGTATAAGCATTAGCACATCTCATTTCCATGGAGAATATTTGGTCCTTACCCCTCAGCCATGGTCTATTGACTTTGAAACTTTTGCTTAGTTTACATGTATTAGTTTGTGATTAGGTCAGTTTAAGGGGAACCACTAGTGGTAGGTCAATGATATTTGGTATGCAGTTGTTTAAGCATTGGCATATCTCATTTCTATGGAGATTATTTGGCCCCGCCCCCTCATTCATGGTCTATTGACTTTGAAACTTTTGCTTAGTTTTCATGTATAAGTTTGTAATTTGGTCAGTTTAAGGGAACCGTTAGTGGTAGGTCAATGATAATTGGTATGCAGTTGTATAAGCATTAGCACATCTCATTTCCATGGAGAATCATAAGCACATCTCATTTCCATGGAGAATATTTGGTCCTTACCCCTCAGTCATGGTCTATTGACTTTGAAACTTTTGCTTAGTTTACGTGTATTAATTTGTGATTAGGTCAGTTTAAGATGAACCACTAATGTTAAGTCAATGATATTCGGTATGCAAATGTCTTGGCATTTGCAAGTTTCATTTCCATGGAGATTATATAACCCCACCCCCTAATTATGGTTCATTGACTTTGAAACTTTTACATAGTTTATAAGTTAATGTTTGTGTTTAAAGGGAACACCTTATGAAAATTCAATGGTATTTGGTTTGCAGTTGTATTAGCATTGGCACATCTCATTTGCATGGAGATTGTTTAGCCCTGTACCTTCAGTCATGGTATTGCTATTTTAATTTCAACATTTGCATTATCAAAATAACAAATAGACGAGACATATCTCTTGTGTTAACAGTTTATTGTTCATTGTTGAAGGATGCATAGTGATCTATAATTGCTTACATTCACCTTATTTTAACTCTGGTGGGAAGTTGTCTCATTTGGTTTTGTGCTTGTAATAAAATCTCAAAATTTCTGCAACTCACTATTTAACAAAAATGGAAAGGAGGTTTTACTATACAAATTTAAGGTTTTATAAAATGCATTGGGAGCTTAGAAAGCACACTAAAATTTTACTAAAATTGTTACTAAATAGTAGATTGAGATTTTTCCAGTTTGCAGATAATCAATTTTCAAATATGGAATTTCATTAAATATGCTGCAGTTAATGTTATATTGTATTCTTTACAAAGCGCACCTCACAATACTTTTCTGCTTTATTACAGAGCTTAAAGTCAAAGATTGTATGCAATAAAATTATCATTACACTCAGAGTATATCAATTTTGCTTGCTAATGACACGCATTAAAGACAAGACACATGCACACCTTTTACTTTTTTGATTACTTACTTTAAAAAACTTAGTGACTATAATGTTTTTATGTTTGAAGGTTGAATACCCTAATACTGATTTATCAAAATTGCAAAAGAGTTGTGTATAGTATATAAAGATGAAGAAAGTAATGTGTATGTTGTCATAAGGATGGACTGAATCTAGTATTTTAAGTCTGCAGAAAAAAATTAACAGGTTGGCTCTATGAAATAAATAAAATATTAGGGCATGTTAATAATCTTGCTAGTCTTTTTATACAATCTGTATACATAATATACATGATTGACATGTTTTGTCCATGGGACAGTTGTTTGGTAATTTCTCAAAAGCTATTGAGGTTTATTAAGAAATGTTTGTTGAAAAATCACTGTTAGAAGGGGTTAAGTCAATAATGTAGTTAAAATCTTTGGTGACCTGTTGTGAGCAGTATTAATCTAATTCTTCCTAACTTACTATAAGAAATTAAGGAAATTTTGTAGAACTTGAGCAGAAGTGAATAGATGGATAATTTTGACTGTCAACGGTTGAGAAAAGTGGATGTGATTCTACCAGAACAACTCTGAACTTCAATTTAATATAACTTTTCATTGATGTATCTTCATAGGGTCAACTATTGTTGTTTGTAAATTTACACTTTTTTCCATTTTCTGTCATGTTTTCAGGTTGTTATGTGTTTGAAGGGATTGCTTCTATTGAATTGTAGAGCAAGGAAAGTACTTCTTTAGCTTAGTCGGTTAGAGTGCTGACTTCAAAAACAGAGGTCCCTGGTTTGAGTATTGGAGACAATGTTATTATCTAGTAAGAATCATGCTTTCCGGTTGCATTTTGTGCCCAACTTTAAAACACACAGTGGTTAGAGATGATATCTAGCCAGGGTTACGTGTTGTGAGAGTCATAATGGTATGATGACTCTTTTGAGATGGGGGAAGTGTGACAGGATTGCTTCTCTTGAGTAGCAGATACTTAATTAGCTGTAAGCTGTTGACCTAGAGAAGTACTTCTTTAGCTCAGTCTATTAGAGCACTGGCTTGTAAAACAGAAGAGGTCCTGGGTGTAATTTCCAAGGAGACAATGTGATTTTCTAAAAAGAATCATGCTCACCCGTGACAGGTGAGCATGCCCAGAACATTACCCACTGTTTTCTGAATGAAAAAATCTCTATATGAAAATTGTGTTGATAAATAAAACCCCAGAGATTTAGAATATTTTAGCATATGGTTCTGTCAACATGTCATCAACATAGTATTTCCATCATTTGTCATCTCAATAATATGTAAAATATGATATTCTTCATTTGAATGAGATAAAACATCATTTTTTAAGCTGCTCATCTTTTACTAACTTTTTCCTAACTAAAACTGTTCTTTAATTACATTATATGTTTGTGGATAACTACTGTTCACCCATCCAAAAAGTTTAAAGGTTATAATGTTTTTAATAGCTGTTATTTTATGAATGATTAATTTGTCGCTAAGCAGCATGTACCCATTTGAGTAACATTAGAATAGCACCACAATTCATGGAGGAATGTAATGTATTATTAATCAGATAGCGCCCTTTGTGACATTTTCAGCTGCAAAGCTTGTATGTATATGCTTGTTCTAACATCTACATCATTTGGTCTCTGATGGATGTATAATTGTCTCATTGGCAATCATTCCACATCTCCATATTTTATATTGTATGTTGGACTTGGGCATTCTTATCTTTTTAACATAACTCACACAAATTTGGCCCTCCACTATTTTTTTATAATTTGAAGTTTCCACTTCCTTATGCATTACTTCTTACTCCGGTCTTAATTTGTCTGACTGTATTCTGCATCAGCATAGCACTTTCATATTCTTGCTGTTATGTTTCTATTTTGAGTAAACTATACCAAAATTCTAAATTATGTAATTTGTTGGGAAAATTCCTAACCAACCAGGCATGAAATCTGCTTTTGGTCCATTTAATTTTCAACAGCAAACTTTATTGAAAGTAAACTCTTGTAATGTTAGATAAATAATATAGTGATCACAAACCAGGTAACATTAATATCATAATTTAAAATATTCATTCCTGTTTTAATAACATGGCAATGATGTTTATATATTCTTTACATGTTATTTAAGGTATCCTTTTTCAGTTCAACATCACATCAGGTGTAAATTTAAATACAGCTTACCATCTGATATATTTTCCCCCTTATTAGTTAGAGTACCTCATTTTTCTTAATGACACTTGTCATTCAGATGTAGCAAATAACGGTTTATTCATATATGGTGCTTTGGTTTGTCTAATTCTTTTCATAAGTACGCTAGAATCACAGTCTTACGAAATAATTAGTGTTTTTTCACAGCCTTATTTTGTGTGATCATCTCCATGCCTTCATTCATACATTTATAATAGTTTGCGTTTTTCAAAATCATAGGATGAGAAAAGTCATCACAAAATAGCATATTGATAATTGACAAATGTATGGTATAAACACGATTGTTGACTAGCAGGACAGCTGGATTTAAACTTGCACAGGGGCCTTAAAAAGACTGGGCCTAAAAATTAACAACCAAGAGACGACAGACACAAAAGTGCTAGCAAGGAATTATCAGAATAGAATGTTTTAAATGTTTTAAAACAATTTATTACAAATTCTTAAATTGGTCTTTTCATGTCTTTGACATAAGTTGAGATTCTTAAAAATAAGAAAATAGCTATCAAAGATGCAAATGTTGTATCATTGAAAATTTCTGCATGTTATATCACTTCAATTGTGTTAGTTGTCCATCAGTCTGTCTTCTTTGTCCATTTGTTTGTCTGTTTTTCCTTCTTGTATTTGGTTGAAGTTTTGGTTTAAGATAGTTTACCATGAAGTCTTTTGGCCATATCAACTTGAAACTTAGTACAGATGATTATTATTATGTGAACTTTTTAAAATATAGGCCTTATGGAGGTTTTGACCGAGGGTCTTCAGTTTACTGAACATGTAAATGTGAAAGTGTGAGGTGGGGATAGTGTACTATGAACATATATTCTTGTTTTTTTATTGGCTAGTAAGTGCTATAGCAGTGCAATACATCCCATGCTTCATTGTGTCACATCTGTCTCAGGTAATGTAAAGTTGCCCTTATTGATGCCTGTATTATATACTGGGTACCCCATGCTTCATTGTGTCACATCTGTCTCGGGTAATGTAAGGTTGCCCTTATTGATGCCTGTATTATATACTGGGTACCCCATGCTTCATTGTGTCACATTTGTCTCAGGTAATGTAAGGTTGCCCTTATTGATGCCTGTATTATATACTGGATACCCCATGTCAAAATTTCTGCAACTCACTATTTAACAAAAATGGAAAGGAGGTTTTACTATACAAATTTAAGGTTTTATAAAATGCATTGGGAGCTTAGAAAGCACACTAAAATTTTACTAAAATTGTTACTAAATAGTAGATTGAGATTTTTCCAGTTTGCAGATAATCAATTTTCAAATATGGAATTTCATTAAATATGCTGCAGTTAATGTTATATTGTATTCTTTACAAAGCGCACCTCACAATACTTTTCTGCTTTATTACAGAGCTTAAAGTCAAAGATTGTATGCAATAAAATTATCATTACACTCAGAGTATATCAATTTTGCTTGCTAATGACACGCATTAAAGACAAGACACATGCACACCTTTTACTTTTTTGATTACTTACTTTAAAAAACTTAGTGACTATAATGTTTTTATGTTTGAAGGTTGAATACCCTAATACTGATTTATCAAAATTGCAAAAGAGTTGTGTATAGTATATAAAGATGAAGAAAGTAATGTGTATGTTGTCATAAGGATGGACTGAATCTAGTATTTTAAGTCTGCAGAAAAAAATTAACAGGTTGGCTCTATGAAATAAATAAAATATTAGGGCATGTTAATAATCTTGCTAGTCTTTTTATACAATCTGTATACATAATATACATGATTGACATGTTTTGTCCATGGGACAGTTGTTTGGTAATTTCTCAAAAGCTATTGAGGTTTATTAAGAAATGTTTGTTGAAAAATCACTGTTAGAAGGGGTTAAGTCAGTAATGTAGTTAAAATCTTTGGTGACCTGTTGTGAGCAGTATTAATCTAATTCTTCCTAACTTACTATAAGAAATTAAGGAAATTTTGTAGAACTTGAGCAGAAGTGAATAGATGGATAATTTTGACTGTCAACGGTTGAGAAAAGTGGATGTGATTCTACCAGAACAACTCTGAACTTCAATTTAATATAACTTTTCATTGATGTATCTTCATAGGGTCAACTATTGTTGTTTGTAAATTTACACTTTTTTCCATTTTCTGTCATGTTTTCAGGTTGTTATGTGTTTGAAGGGATTGCTTCTATTGAATTGTAGAGCAAGGAAAGTACTTCTTTAGCTTAGTCGGTTAGAGTGCTGACTTCAAAAACAGAGGTCCCTGGTTTGAGTATTGGAGACAATGTTATTATCTAGTAAGAATCATGCTTTCCGGTTGCATTTTGTGCCCAACTTTAAAACACACAGTGGTTAGAGATGATATCTAGCCAGGGTTACGTGTTGTGAGAGTCATAATGGTATGATGACTCTTTTGAGATGGGGGAAGTGTGACAGGATTGCTTCTCTTGAGTAGCAGATACTTAATTAGCTGTAAGCTGTTGACCTAGAGAAGTACTTCTTTAGCTCAGTCTATTAGAGCACTGGCTTGTAAAACAGAAGAGGTCCTGGGTGTAATTTCCAAGGAGACAATGTGATTTTCTAAAAAGAATCATGCTCACCCGTGACAGGTGAGCATGCCCAGAACATTACCCACTGTTTTCTGAATGAAAAAATCTCTATATGAAAATTGTGTTGATAAATAAAACCCCAGAGATTTAGAATATTTTAGCATATGGTTCTGTCAACATGTCATCAACATAGTATTTCCATCATTTGTCATCTCAATAATATGTAAAATATGATATTCTTCATTTGAATGAGATAAAACATCATTTTTTAAGCTGCTCATCTTTTACTAACTTTTTCCTAACTAAAACTGTTCTTTAATTACATTATATGTTTGTGGATAACTACTGTTCACCCATCCAAAAAGTTTAAAGGTTATAATGTTTTTAATAGCTGTTATTTTATGAATGATTAATTTGTCGCTAAGCAGCATGTACCCATTTGAGTAACATTAGAATAGCACCACAATTCATGGAGGAATGTAATGTATTATTAATCAGATAGCGCCCTTTGTGACATTTTCAGCTGCAAAGCTTGTATGTATATGCTTGTTCTAACATCTACATCATTTGGTCTCTGATGGATGTATAATTGTCTCATTGGCAATCATTCCACATCTCCATATTTTATATTGTATGTTGGACTTGGGCATTCTTATCTTTTAACATAACTCACACAAATTTGGCCCTCCACTATTTTTTTATAATTTGAAGTTTCCACTTCCTTATGCATTACTTCTTACTCCGGTCTTAATTTGTCTGACTGTATTCTGCATCAGCATAGCACTTTCATATTCTTGCTGTTATGTTTCTATTTTGAGTAAACTATACCAAAATTCTAAATTATGTAATTTGTTGGGAGAATTCCTAACCAACCAGGCATGAAATCTGCTTTTGGTCCATTTAATTTTCAACAGCAAACTTTATTGAAAGTAAACTCTTGTAATGTTAGATAAATAATATAGTGATCACAAACCAGGTAACATTAATATCATAATTTAAAATATTCATTCCTGTTTTTAATAACATGGCAATGATGTTTATATATTCTTTACATGTTATTTAAGGTATCCTTTTTCAGTTCAACATCACATCAGGTGTAAATTTAAATACAGCTTACCATCTGATATATTTTCCCCCTTATTAGTTAGAGTACCTCATTTTTCTTAATGACACTTGTCATTCAGATGTAGCAAATAACGGTTTATTCATATATGGTGCTTTGGTTTGTCTAATTCTTTTCATAAGTACGCTAGAATCACAGTCTTACGAAATAATTAGTGTTTTTTCACAGCCTTATTTTGTGTGATCATCTCCATGCCTTCATTCATACATTTATAATAGTTTAGTTTTCAAAATCATAGGATGAGAAGAAGTCATCACAAAATAGCATATTGATAATTGACAAATGTATGGTATAAACACGATTGTTGACTAGCAGGACAGCTGGATTTAAACTTGCACAGGGGCCTTAAAAAGACTGGGCCTAAAAATTAACAACCAAGAGACGACAGACACAAAAGTGC
The DNA here is from genome assembly GCA_017311375.1 of Mytilus coruscus. Lineage (NCBI taxonomy): Eukaryota > Metazoa > Mollusca > Bivalvia > Mytilida > Mytilidae > Mytilus > Mytilus coruscus. The sequence goes on along the minus strand of CM029597.1, from coordinate 26,116,707 downwards.
TAGCAAGGAATTATCAGAATAGAATGTTTTAAATGTTTTAAAACAATTTATTACAAATTCTTAAATTGGTCTTTTCATGTCTTTGACATAAGTTGAGATTCTTAAAAATAAGAAAAACTATCAAAGATGCAAATGTTGTATCATTGAAAATTTCTGCATGTTATATCACTTCAATTGTGTTAGTTGTCCATCAGTCTGTCTTCTTTGTCCATTTGTTTGTCTGTTTTTCCTTCTTGTATTTGGTTGAAGTTTTGGTTTAAGATAGTTTACCATGAAGTCTTTTGGCCATATCAACTTGAAACTTAGTACAGATGATTATTATTATGTGAACTTTTTAAAATATAGGCCTTATGGAGGTTTTGACCGAGGGTCTTCAGTTTACTGAACATGTAAATGTGAAAGTGTGAGGTGGGGATAGTGTACTATGAACATATATTCTTGTTTTTTTATTGGCTAGTAAGTGCTATAGCAGTGCAATACATCCCATGCTTCATTGTGTCACATCTGTCTCAGGTAATGTAAAGTTGCCCTTATTGATGCCTGTATTATATACTGGGTACCCCATGCTTCATTGTGTCACATCTGTCTCGGGTAATGTAAGGTTGCCCTTATTGATGCCTGTATTATATACTGGGTACCCCATGCTTCATTGTGTCACATTTGTCTCAGGTAATGTAAGGTTGCCCTTATTGATGCCTGTATTATATACTGGATACCCCATGCTTTAAAAAAATCAGACGATTTGTTTTAAATTTAAATTACAAAACACGCAGGTATGCAGCTCTGAATAAATACAAAGATACACGACTGTGTTATTACATTCTGTGTGTTATCATAAACCTACTTAAGACAAGTGTGTACTTTTTTTACTGCTTATTTCCCATAACTATTTTGTTATTTCTGAATAAAAATTAATGATTAATAAAAAACACTTTCTCACAGAAAATAGATCCTTGAATATGCACAGCCATTCAAGAAATGGATACCATGCCGTTTTCTGATATGCAGCAATGCAAATTTTTAATAATTTTATGCTTAAACAACAATATTATTAAGTCTGAAAAACCAAAACCATTCCAGTTTTAACAGGCCTGCAAAACATTTGCAGACATAACATTTGAATTATTTTATCAAAGTTTATGTGAAACAGTATGTAAGGCAAATTGATTAAAATTTTATTTCAGTTTGTTGATCAGAGACAGTTTTATCTTTCCCTTGATATAAATCTGTTAGTAAACATGTTTGAGACGGACATGGAGTACTTATCCAGGAACTGGCGAATGCTTGGCAGACCGACCATTATAGTTCATCTATCTTCTGTATTTATAGGTCTGATGTAACCCATTTATTTTAATTACTTGTATTTATTAACCTTGTCCTTCTATTTTCAAGCATTTTAGATCTTTTGATATAATATGTTGGATTACCATGGACATATTGTGGTGGCTTTCCATATTTAAAATGTATAAGAAAAAATCTTTACCTTAACGATTTCTCAGAGTAAATTTTAATTTTACAACATGCCACTAGTGAGACGATTTACACATGATGAATCTAAAATGCATGAAAATTATATATTACAATTTATGGACTAATTCTGTTAATATGTCACTGTGCCTTTTGATTTGTGATTTTGCTTGTTCTAAAAGTATACATGCATTTTTATAAGCTTAAGCTTAAGCTTAGCAAATTATTCCATTATGCTTACAAATTTATTGTTGTTCCAGAAACTGACACCTAGGTAAAGATACAATCATGAAATGTATTTGTAATCAACAGCCAGTTTACTGTTTCAGAATCTTCACATTTGTGATACAGACATTTTAGTTACCCATAATCCTCAGTTATCATAAGGGCTTGCTTAATTTTAAAATTATTGATCAGAGTCAAAGGTGGATATGAGAATATAAACAAAATAAAATGATTTTTTTTATATATTGCCAAAGATTGAAAATCTAGTTCATATGCACTTTAACACTGTGATTTATTCATGTGCAAATTCTCATTTTTGTTGTGCAGGCGATATGCAAATTCTCATATTTGCTGTGCAGGCTGCACACATTTTTATTTTTGCTGAACAGTCTGTGCACACTCATACTGTAAAATGCAAGAAAAATAAGGTTATTGTTCTCATGTTCTTGTTAAATATTACTTTAGATCAGATAGACTACAACACATTCTTTTATAAAAAATTAGTTATCCGAGATATTCCCCCCTTCTAAAAGATCAGTGTTTGCCTAGTAATTAGGTATTGTGTGGATGCTTCATTTTTTTTTATCATATTAATTTTGAGAGAATTGACAGAAATAACTAAACATTTTTCTTCCTAGATTAAAATTATTTAAAGCTACACATTCTAAGATTATTATAACACTGAAATGTTTTCATTGCTTCTCTTACTAACACTATTTTTAACATGAATAAAAGTTAGCTGATGTAGCTCTTCTAAAAATAGCTTTGAACCTCAAGCTATAGGTTAGTTCCTTTTTTGAAATTTGATTATAATGTCATTAACATAGACATATTATATTAAGAATATAATCAAATACACATGTACATTATTATCAAACGACACACATGTACATTATTATCAAACGACATTACAAAATGAAATGCTTAGCTATTATCATCAGACTTGTGCTTTTCACAGATTTGAAAGAAAGGTACATGACTTTCATGATGGAAATATATTGTTGTTTTAATTTCTATTATCATTAAATCATGTTTTTACATGAGATCATCATACCAGTAAGTTGTGAAAATAATTAGTTTTTTATATTTTTTTCTCTCAAAAGTAGCTTTATAAAAGTTACCAGGTTTGAACATAATAAAACAGACTGGTATTTCACACTATGCTTTAATTACTTAACTTCAGTTATACTATCTGAATTATTCCATTGACTATTTGAATCCCCTATTTCTAATCACTATTTCATTCTCTTATCTCTTGAGAATACCCAGTTTGCAATTTTCTTGACACCTGTGTACATAACTATTTAGTAATAGATTTTGTTCACTCAGAATTTTCATTTTTTTAGCTCAGAGTCTTATATTGTTATTGTATATTTGTTTCTACTATCTGAAGCTCCTCCAGAAACTTTTTTATAAACAATACTATAAAACCTTTTCCTGTTTGCACAAATATGCTATAAGCTTTATTTCGTTAGGAACAAAAAATGTAATATTTCTTCCATTTAGGACTAATATTATAAAGGAACTTCAATTCCATGACAATATTACCTACTATAGTTCAGATACCTTTAATAAGAGATTATACTGAAGATGGGCTGATGAAACCTTTCATATGTATTTCAATGCATTTCATGTGTAGTGTTTCAGTTTCTGATATGTACATCATATTTGATCTTGTTGTAGAGTAACGGTACTTGATTTATATTGACAGATCATAAGGAGTAAAATGGATTGATTCAGATTTCTCTCCTCATTGTTAAATTTCTCTTAGATATCTCAGAGATATCCAGAACAATGATTTGATCTAATGGAACTATTTCTCCATTTGGTTTTGTATGCCAGCAATCCCACAAAACAGAACTGATTGACTCAATTTTATGGCAGTCATGGCACACATGAGTTTTTCATACCTATATAATACAATATCAACAAATTGAGAAATTTTCTATTTTGTAGTTTATGGACCAACAGCAGTTTTACCTGTCTCTTGATTCAAAATTTATCGTGGATTTGATTAGAACAGAGGTTTCTTTTCTGAAATCTAGTTGGAAAGGTTTGGGACGGCCTACAATGACATTCATAGTGTCTCCTAATGTTTTAGGTAGGTTGTCTACTGTGAATTCATTTCTTTTCTTCGTGGATATGAATTTTGTGGATTGATCATTGAGGAACATTGTAGATTCTTAGATATTTGATTTCCTGGTTTTGCAAAAGTCTACATAAAAGCTAAAGAAAGTTTGTACTCAGTTGATCATTTACATTTTAGTTCACTGATACCCACAAAATCCACGAATATTGGTATCCTTAGAATGATAATGAAACCACAGTAAATAAACAACATAATTGACATTCTTGTAAAACCAGAGTTCTATATGTATAAAATTTTCTAGGTTTTCACTCAATTATTGGTGGGAAAATGTATATCCAAGTTATCTGATTTTCTTGCTGATGTCAGAAGTAAATAAGAAGTTATTTGGTTTAAACATTCCAATATTTTTAAATGTAAAAGATTTAAAATTAATAAGGAAAGATGGGCCAACAAGATAAAAGTCTCTTATTGCCTATGGGCATCCAAATGGTCCAAAACGTAATTTTGCACTTCCACTACCAGGCTAAAACTTGATTTTTTTTTTAAAGACAGGCATACATATATATTAATTTGTTTACATCCTCTTCCATTGTAAATTTGCTGCATAAGGGTGGATGGGGTATTTGGCATACGATGTGATCCCTAATGTTAAAAATATTGAAAACATTGTGTTGTAATTTTTTCACATTGTTATTTATTACCTGGTAAGATATTTTGACATCACAAATTTGCGATAAATTGCCTTTACTTCACTTAACAATTGACAGTAGTATAAAAAAAAAATACATTGGTAAATAAAATAATATTTTATCATACCGTATCTCAGGGTTTTGTCATGTGTGCTTAATTTTCACTTTGTTTGGGGCACCTACAGAAACACAAAAATCTGACTCAGCGTTAAACCTTTTGAAAACACAGCAATCAGTGACATGTTCATAAATGTTAATTAACATCTAATGATTGTTGTTATAACCCAAACATTTGGAATATAATGTAAAATTAAATTAAAATAATCACAATTAAACAGATATATATATATATATGCTCGTTTCTTGTTATTATACGACCACAAAAAATTTTTGGGATCGATAATAGTATGATGTCGCGTTGTCTGTGTTCGGCTGTCGTCCAAGACACATTGGTTTCGGACAATAACTTTAGTTAAAGTGAATGGATCTCTAAAATTTTTAAGAAGGTTCAATACCACAAAAGGAAGGTTGGGATTGATTTTGGGATGATGGTCCCATCCGTTTAGGTATTAGGGGCCCAAAACAAGCATTTTTCTAGTTTCAGGATAATAACTTGTGTATAAGTATTTCGATTGCTCTGAAATTGTACCACAATGTTTAATACCACAAGTAGAAAGTTGGGATTCATTTTAGGGGTTATGGGGCCAACAGTGTAGGAATTAAGGGCCAAAAAGGGGCCAAAAAGAAGCATTTTTCTAGTTTCCAGACAATAACTTGTGCATAATTGTATGGATCTCTCTGACATTGTACCACAAGGTTCCATATAACAAAGGGAAGGCTGGGATTGAGTTTGGGGTTAATTGTCCCAAACATGTAGGAATTAGGGGCCAAAAAATAAGCATTTTTCTAGTCTCCAGACAACTTGTGTGTAAGTGGATCTCTCTGAAATTGTACCACAAGGTTACATACTACAAAGGAAAGGCTGGGATTGAGTTTTGGGGTTATTGCTCCAATGGGGGTTTCAAAAGTTGGGGGATTTTTTAAGGATTCATATTTTTTTCAAAATTTTTAAGTTTCAATTTTGAAAAGTTTCAAGAAGAAATTTTCAATTGCACAGTATTGCTAATAGATTTGTAAGATCTTTAACCACATTTATTTTGTGTCAGAAACCTATATTATGTCAAATATTTGATCACAATCCAAATTGGGACAGTATCAAGCTTGAATATTGTGTCCAAATTTGCCCTAACTGTTCAGGGTTTGACCTCTGCGGTTGTATCAGGCTGCGCCAGCAAAGCATTTTATTACACATATGTGACTTGGATGGATAGTTTTCTCATTGGCACTCATACCACATCTTATTTATATTTGAAAATGCTCTGTTTACCAGCACAAAATTATGAAAACCTTCATTTTTACCATGCCACAATGACCTTAAATTAAAAGACTATTGAAAGATCTCCAAAATGTGCATTTTAGTTTGCAGTACACATATTTATTTGTAATTGATTATCTGTCATTCAATCAAGTTTAATATGTTTTTACATCTTCAACAATACAATATGATGATTTTTTGCATGCATTTTCCCATTCAGTGAAAATTATACACATTGAAAATTTAACCGATGAAAAAGCTGATATGAAAAAACCTGATACAGGGTATTTATACATAAAATTTTTAAAATAGTCATATACAGTTCTAGTGTAGTTTTATGTATACAAAGATGTACAAAAGTATTTAGACACTATATATTATATAATTGAATTATATTTAATTTGCTTCATCAAAGCTAGGTGAACTGTTGGGAGACCTGTGTTGTAAATGCCTGTTCATATAAATAAGATGTGGTGTTTAAGAATTGTAATCCTCCAAATTTGAATCCTCATTTGTCTATTTACATTTGGTGCCCCTAATTTGAAGAAGGTCAACCTGACGAGTATTTCGAGAGGTAGTGTTCATGTAAGAATATATTTTAAGTTTGTTATTTAGGTCAACTTTTCAAGCTTGCATGGCAGTGTTTATTTACTTTAAGGTCATTATTGGTGTTGAGAAAAGGTCATTTGGGCTGCTTCTCAAGTGAAAGTTAAAATCAACTGTTTCTACTTTAACGCAGGTCACATAAAACAAAGTTGGTAGGTCAATATCTAATTTAAAGCATGTTACATTGAATAAAGTGAACACCTCAATTTTGAAATTTAAAGCAGGTCATCAACAAAGTGACTAGGTCAAAGTCACATTTAGCAGAATGAGAAGGTCAGTTTTATGCCCCCTTTCTCCCTAGGCAAGGGACATTAAGTGTTACCCTTGACTGTCCATCTGTCTCTCGTTATCCTTCCTTCTGATTTTCATTCGAACTCTAAATTAAATGGCCTCATGCAAATTTTATGAAACTCATACACAATGCTGAGAACCAAAACTTGCAGAGATCGAATTTTGCCTGTGAGTCACTCATCGCTCTAGGAGTTCCCTTTATAACTTGGAAAATTGCAAATTTTTGTTTCGCACTCTAACTTATGTTTTCCTAATCAAGATTCATAATCAATGCCAACAGCAGTTTTACCTGTCTCTTGATTCAAAATTTATCGTGGATTTGATTAGAACAGAGGTTTCTTTTCTGAAATCTAGTTGGAAAGGTTTGGGACGGCCTACAATGACATTCATAGTGTCTCCTAATGTTTTAGGTAGGTTGTCTACTGTGAATTCATTTCTTTTCTTCGTGGATATGAATTTTTGTGGATTGAGGGAACATTGTAGATTCTTAGATATTTGATTTCCTGGTTTTGCAAAAGTCTACATAAAAGCTAAAGAAAGTTTGTACTCAGTTGATCATTTACATTTTAGTTCACTGATACCCACAAAATCCACGAATATTGGTATCCTTAGAATGATAATGAAACCACAGTAAATAAACAACATAATTGACATTCTTGTAAAACCAGAGTTCTATATGTATAAAATTTTCTAGGTTTTCACTCAATTATTGGTGGGAAAATGTATATCCAAGTTATCTGATTTTCTTGCTGATGTCAGAAGTAAATAAGAAGTTATTTGGTTTAAACATTCCAATATTTTTAAATGTAAAAGATTTAAAATTAATAAGGAAAGATGGGCCAACAAGATAAAAGTCTCTTATTGCCTATGGGCATCCAAATGGTCCAAAACGTAATTTTGCACTTCCACTACCAGGCTAAAACTTGATTTTTTTTAAAGACAGGCATACATATATATTAATTTGTTTACATCCTCTTCCATTGTAAATTTGCTGCATAAGGGTGGATGGGGTATTTGGCATACGATGTGATCCCTAATGTTAAAAATATTGAAAACATTGTGTTGTAATTTTTTCACATTGTTATTTATTACCTGGTAAGATATTTTGACATCACAAATTTGCGATAAATTGCCTTTACTTCACTTAACAATTGACAGTAGTATAAAAAAAAAATACATTGGTAAATAAAATAATATTTTATCATACCGTATCTCAGGTTTTTGTCATGTGTGCTTAATTTTCACTTTGTTTGGGGCACCTACAGAAACACAAAAATCTGACTCAGCGTAAAACCTTTTGAAAACACAGCAATCAGTGACATGTTCATAAATGTTAATTAACATCTAATGATTGTTGTTATAACCCAAACATTTGGAATATAATGTAAAAATTAAATTAAAATAATCACAATTAAACAGATATATATATATATATGCTCGTTTCTTGTTATTATACGACCACAAAAAAATTTTTGGGATCGTATAATAGTATGATGTCGTCGTTGTCTGTGTCTGCGTCGTCGTCCGAAGACACATTGGTTTCCGGACAATAACTTTAGTTAAAGTGAATGGATCTCTCTAAAATTTTTTAAGAAGGTTCAATACCACAAAAGGAAGGTTGGGATTGATTTTGGGGATGATGGTCCCATCCGTTTAGGTATTAGGGGCCCAAAAGAAGCATTTTTCTAGTTTCAGGATAATAACTTGTGTATAAGTATTTCGATTGCTCTGAAATTGTACCACAATGTTTAATACCACAAGTAGAAAGTTGGGATTCATTTTAGGGGTTATGGGGCCAACAGTGTAGGAATTAAGGGCCAAAAAGGGGCCAAAAAGAAGCATTTTTCTAGTTTCCAGACAATAACTTGTGCGTAATTGTATGGATCTCTCTGACATTGTACCACAAGGTTCCATATAACAAAGGGAAGGCTGGGATTGAGTTTGGGGTTAATTGTCCCAAACATGTAGGAATTAGGGCCAAAAATAAGCATTTTCTAGTCTCCAGACAACTTGTGTGTAAGTGGATCTCTGAAATTGTACCACAAGGTTACATACTACAAAGGAAAGGCTGGGATTGAGTTTTGGGGTTATTGCTCCAATGGGGTTTCAAAAGTTGGGGGATTTTTTTTAAGGGATTCATATTTTTTTTTTCAAAATTTTTTAAGTTTCGAATTTTTGAAAAGTTTCAAGAAGAAATTTTCAATTGCACAGTATTGCGCAATAGATTTGTAAGATCTTTAACCACATTTATTTTGTGTCAGAAACCTATATTATGTCAAATATTTGATCACAATCCAAATTAGGACAGTATCAAGCTTGAATATTGTGTCCAAATTTGCCCTAACTGTTCAGGGTTTGACCTCTGCGGTTGTATCAGGCTGCGCTCAGCAAAGCATTTTATTACACATATGTGACTTGGATGGATAGTTTTCTCATTGGCACTCATACCACATCTTATTTATATTTGAAAATGCTCTGTTTACCAGCACAAAAATTATGAAAACCTTCATTTTTTACCATGCCACAATGACCTTAAATTAAAAGACTATTGAAAGATCTCCAAAATGTGCATTTTAGTTTGCAGTACACATATTTATTTGTAATTGATTATCTGTCATTCAATCAAGTTTAATATGTTTTTTACATCTTCAACAATACAATATGATGATTTTTTTGCATGCATTTTCCCATTCAGTGAAAATTATACACATTGAAAATTTAACCGTGCGAAAAAAGCTGATATGAAAAAAACCTGATACAGGGTATTTATACATAAAATTTTTAAAATAGTCATATACAGTTCTAGTGTAGTTTTATGTATACAAAGATGTACAAAAGTATTTAGACACTATATATTATATAATTGAATTATATTTAATTTGCTTCATCAAAGCTAGGTGAACTGTTGGGAGACCTGTGTTGTAAATGCCTGTTCATATAAATAAGATGTGGTGTTTAAGAATTGTAATCCTCCAAATTTGAATCCTCATTTGTCTATTTACATTTGGTGCCCCTAATTTGAAGAAGGTCAACCTGACGAGTATTTCGGAGAGGTAGTGTTCATGTAAGAATATATTTTAAGTTTGTTATTTAGGTCAACTTTTCAAGCTTGCATGGCAGTGTTTATTTACTTTAAGGTCATTATTGGTGTTGAGAAAAGGTCATTTGGGCTGCTTCTCAAGTGAAAGTTAAAATCAACTGTTTCTACTTTAACGCAGGTCACATAAAACAAAGTTGGTAGGTCAATATCTAATTTAAAGCATGTTACATTGAATAAAGTGAACACATCAATTTTGAAATTTAAAGCAGGTCATCAACAAAGTGACTAGGTCAAAGTCACATTTAGCAGAATGAGAAGGTCAGTTTTTATGCCCCCCCTTTCTCCCTAGGCAAGGGACATTAAGTGTTACCCTTGACTGTCCATCTGTCTCTCTGTTATCCTTCCTTCTGATTTTCATTCCGAACTCTAAATTAAATGGCCTCATGCAAATTTTATGAAACTCATACACAATGCTGAGAACCAAAACTTGCAGAGATCGAATTTTGCCTGTGAGTCACTCATCGTTCTAGGAGTTCCCCTTTATAACTTGGAAAATTGCAAATTTTTTGTTTCCGCACTCTAACTTATGTTTTCCTAATCAAGATTCATAATCAATGCTTGGAACCACAACACACAGACATAATTCACATTTGGGTTGTGAGTCATCTACCATTCTAGAGTTATGCCCCTTTTTAACTTGGAAAATCACAAAGCTTGATGGCAGCATTCATGTCCACATACACATTCTTCTTTTATTTTTGTTTAAAGCAAGTCATTTCCATTAAATGAATACATCAATTTCCAATTTAAAGCAGGTCACATTGAACTAAGTGAGTCGGTCAATTTCTGATTTAAAGTAGTTCACATTAAACAGAGTGAGTAGATGAAATTCTAATGTAAAGCAGGTCTCTTTGAACACAGTGACTAGGTAAAGGTCACATTGATTAGAGTGAGTAGCCCAATTTCAAATTTTTAGCAGACCACATTAAACAAAGTCAGAAGGTCAAGGTCACATTTAACAGAGTGAGTAGCCCAATTTCTTATTTTAAGCAGACCACATTAAACAAAGTGAGTAGGTCAAGGTCACATTTAAAAGAGTGAGTACCGGTAGGCCAATTTTAATTTAAAGCAGGTTACATTGAACAAAGTGAGTAGGTCAAGGTCACATTTAACAGATTGAGTAGGTCAATTTCTAATTTAAAGCAGGTCTCATTAAACAAAGTGGGTATGTCAAGGTCACATTGAACAAACTGGGTAGGTCAGTTTCTAGTTTAAAGCATGGTATGTACATTGAACAATTGGTCATGCTTTAAGTGATTAGTTCAGGTTCCTTTTTAACTTCGATGTGAGGGTTCCCAGTATGAAACAGGTCACTTTGATTGATTGGTTAATTTTTGGGTATTTAGGGACACTTTCAGAACACATGGCTATATCATGGCAGCAAGTTGACAAGCTAGTGATCACTGTAGATGAACTATTTAGAACCAATCTGCCACTGAGGTCCCTGGTCACATTGAACAAGTGTCCATGCTTTTTGACATTTGACAAAACATTAAAAGCCTACTTTGTAACTTTTATAGTATTAATTTGTAACATGGTATGAGGATGCATATTTGAAGTTCAAAATTGAACTGTTGATCTCTGATTAGCTGTGTTTTTATCTTCTTTCTGGATGACTTTTAAAAATTTTTTAAATGAATATTTACTTTTTCTTTATTGAAATGTACCCTTAAAATTGGCATTAAATTCAGAAATAATGAAAATTTAAATAAAAATATACTTACATATAAAGATATAATATATTAAAAAGGTTAGTATCTAATTACTTTTGGCAAATCTCTGTACTTAGTGACTCTGGGTAACAAGAATGCATTGATTTCTTCTAACAGTCTGTTTGACTTATAGCGGGTTTAGATTTATTTCACAACATATTACCATACGTTGTCACATTTCTTCAGGTTTACTAAATCAAATGTGAAGTGATTTAAATGTGTTTTCATCTTGAATGAAGATGAATATGGAATATCAGATATTGAGAGAAAATTAGAAATAACAGAAGGGGAAATATTTGATTGACATTCTCAAATGCTTTCTATCCATCCATCCAAGCCAGTGTTTTTATGCCACTGCCGTAGCGGAGGGGGCATTAAGTTTTACCCTTGTCCATCTGTACGAACCTCCGTCCGTACGTCCCTATGTCTCAAAGTTGGTTTCCGTTCTCTAACTTTAGTTTGCCTCAACCAAATGTTATGAAACTTATACACAATGCTTATTATACCCCACGCAACGAGTTGCGGAGGGTATAATGTTTTTGACCCGTCTGTCCGTCAGTCCGTCCGTCCGTCCGTCAGTCCTGTTTCTTGTCATCGCAACTCCTCTCAAACCACACAACAGAATTTCACGAAACCTTTTTAGATAATAAGGACATACTATGTAGTTGTGCATATCGACAGGAAATTACGATTCAATTCTTTTTCTAGGAGTTACGCCCCTTTGAACTTATTTACTTTAATGTACTACTGCAACAGTTTGTCATCGCAACTCCTCTCAAACCCCACAACAGAATTTCATGAAACCTTTTTAGAAAATAAGGACATACTATGTAGTTGTGCATATCGACAGGAAATTACGATACAATTTTTTTTTCCAGGAGTTACGCACCTTTGAACTTATTTACTTTAATGTACTACTGCAACAGTTTGTCATCGCAACTCCTCTCAAACCCACAACAGAATTTCATGAAACCTTTTCAGATAATAGGACGTACTACGAGATGTGCATATCAACAGGAAATTACCATTCAATTTTTTTCCAGGAGTTACGCCTTTGAACTTATTTTCCCAATATACTACTGCAACCTTTTGTCATCGCAACTCCTCTCAAACCACACAACAGAATTTAATGAAGCCTTTTCAGATAATAAGGACATACCACGTAGATGTGCATATCGACAGGAAATTACGATTCAATTTTTTTTCCAGGAGTTATGCCCCTTTGAACTTATTTGCCCAATATACTACTGCAACCTTTTGTCATCACAACTCCTCTCAAACCACACAACAGAATTTCATGAAACCTTTTCAAATAATAAGGACATACTACGAGATGTGCATATCGACAGGAAATTACGATTCAATTTTTTTCCAGGAGTTACGCCTTTGAACTTATTTGCCCAATATACTACTGCAACCTTTTGTCATCGCAACTCCTCTAAAACCACACAACAGAATTTCATGGAACCTTTTCAGATAATAAGGACATACTACGAGATGTGCATATCGACAGGAAATTACGATTCAATTTTTTTCCAGGAGTTACGCACCTTTGAACTTATTTGCTACAATGTACTTCTGCAACAGTTTGTCATCGCAACTCCTGAAACCACACAACAGAATATCATGAAACTGTGTAGATAATAAGGACATACTATGTAGATGTGCATATTGACAGAAAATTATGATTCAATTTTTTTCTGATACAATATTTTTCTTACACTTATTTTATTTCTCCAATGACAATGTGGGGACGTGGGGTATGTGAGGCTCACTAAGGTTCTTTCATTACCACTAAATACAGATCAAGTTTGAATTTTGGTGGCGTCACTTTTACCGTTCTAGAGTTATGCCCCTTTACAAATGGAAAAATTACTAAATTTTTCGTTTCCGTTCTTTAACTTAAGTTTGCCTCAACCAAATGTTATGAATCTTATACACAATGCTTATTACCACAATATACAGATCAAGTTTGAATTTTGGTGCCGTCACTTTTACTGTTCTAGAGTTATGCCCTTTACAAATGGAAAAATTGCTGAATTTTTCATTTTTTTTTCTAAATATCAAGTATTTTAAAAATTGGAGTTCTCTTCCTTTGTCCATGATTATAGTTGAATCAACTACAATCAATGCTTTATACAATGCAATGTTTAATTTTACCTTCCACTGATAAATTAAATCAATTTTTACCCTTCATTCTAAAAATATTTTACAGTCTTCTTTGAAAATTGGAGTTATCTTTCTTTGTGCATAATGGTAGTTGAATCAACTACAACCAATGCTTTATACAATGCAATATTCAATTTTACTTCCTACTGATAAATTAAAGCAATCTTTACCATTCAGTGCTTACAAGCACTTTGATTACTGTTCTAGAGTTATGCCCATTTACAAATGAAAAAATTGCTGAATTTTTCGTTTCCATTCTCTAACTTGAGTTTGTCTGAAATTAATGTAATGAAATGTATATATAATGCTTTTACCACAAAACTCAGTTTAATTTTTGTTTCGTTGTTTAGTTTGCCTCAACCAAATATTATGAAACTTATACACAATGCTTATTACTACATAATACAGATTAAGTACAAAATTTGGTGGCGACACTTTTACCATTCTTGAGTTATGTCCCTTTATAAACATAAAAATTGCTGAATTTTTCCTTTCCATTCTCTTTAGTTCGTCTCAACCAAATGTTATAAAACTTATACACAACCGTTCTAGAGTTATGGGTATTTACAAATAGAAAAATTGCTGAATTTTTAGTTTCTGTTCTCTACTTAAGTTAGCCTCAACCAAATGTTATGAGACTTACACACAATGCTTATTACCACAAAACTCAGATCAAGTTCAAATTTGGGTAGCGCACTTTTACCGTTCTTCAGTCATGTCCCTTTATAACTATATGATATGCAATTTGGGCATCATCTGTGTCCACATGTGGACACTATCAACATTTATTTAAATTTGATTTGAATTCCAGAGAACAAAACATTTAACTAGTATGTTAATCCTTTTAAAAAAATTCCTTTATTGATTTAAAGGTTCAGTATATGGCGGTTTTGAAAATATAGAAAGCATGAAACATTAAAATGAAATGGGAGTAACTCTGTTATATCTTAAAATTTATTGGTATATTGTTTATTTGATAATTCTACTTCACATTATTACAATGAGAAATATAGATTCCACCACTGTATGAAGTGTGTTACAATATTTCTCCACTCGAGACAGTTAAATTTCAATATTTGAAATGCGAGGCTTGCCAAGGTTTTTAATATTTAAGATTTAACTGCTGAGAATGGAGAAATATCATAATACAGGAGATATAGTGATTGAATCTGTTTCTCTAATGATTTTTAGATGATATCTAACAGTTTGTCATCGCAACTCCTCTCAAACCCCACAACAGAATTTCATGAAACCTTTTAGATAATAAGGACATACTATGTAGTTGTGCATATCGACAGGAAATTACGATACAATTTTTTTTTCCAGGAGTTACGCACCTTTGAACTTATTTACTTTAATGTACTACTGCAACAGTTTGTCATCGCAACTCCTCTCAAACCACACAACAGAATTTCATGAAACCTTTTCAGATAATAAGGACGTACTACGTAGATGTGCATATCAACAGGAAATTACCATTCAATTTTTTTTCCAGGAGTTACGCCCCTTTGAACTTATTTTCCCAATATACTACTGCAACCTTTTGTCATCGCAACTCCTCTCAAACCACACAACAGAATTTCATGAAGCCTTTTCAGATAATAAGGACATACCACGTAGATGTGCATATCGACAGGAAATTACGATTCAATTTTTTTTTCCAGGAGTTATGCCCCTTTGAACTTATTTGCCCAATATACTACTGCAACCTTTTGTCATCGCAACTCCTCTCAAACCACACAACAGAATTTCATGAAACCTTTTCAAATAATAAGGACATACTACGTAGATGTGCATATCGACAGGAAATTACGATTCAATTTTTTTTCCAGGAGTTACGCCCCTTTGAACTTATTTGCCCAATATACTACTGCAACCTTTTGTCATCGCAACTCCTCTAAAACCACACAACAGAATTTCATGGAACCTTTTCAGATAATAAGGACATACTACGTAGATGTGCATATCGACAGGAAATTACGATTCAATTTTTTTTCCAGGAGTTACGCACCTTTGAACTTATTTGCTACAATGTACTTCTGCAACAGTTTGTCATCGCAACTCCTGAAACCACACAACAGAATATCATGAAACTGTGTAGATAATAAGGACATACTATGTAGATGTGCATATTGACAGAAAATTATGATTCAATTTTTTTCTGATACAATATTTTTTTCTTACACTTATTTTATTTCTCCAATGACAATGTGGGGACGTGGGGTATGTGAGCGCGCTCACTAAGGTTCTTTCATTACCACTAAATACAGATCAAGTTTGAATTTTGGTGGCGTCACTTTTACCGTTCTAGAGTTATGCCCCTTTACAAATGGAAAAATTACTAAATTTTTCGTTTCCGTTCTTTAACTTAAGTTTGCCTCAACCAAATGTTATAAATCTTATACACAATGCTTATTACCACAATATACAGATCAAGTTTGAATTTTGGTGCCGTCACTTTTACTGTTCTAGAGTTATGCCCTTTACAAATGGAAAAATTGCTGAATTTTTCATTTTTTTTTCTAAATATCAAGTATTTTAAAAATTGGAGTTCTCTTCCTTTGTCCATGATTATAGTTGAATCAACTACAATCAATGCTTTATACAATGCAATGTTTAATTTTACCTTCCACTGATAAATTAAATCAATTTTACCCTTCATTCTAAAAATATTTTACAGTCTTCTTTGAAAATTGAGTTATCTTTCTTTGTGCATAATGGTAGTTGAATCAACTACAACCAATGCTTTATACAATGCAATATTCAATTTTACTTCCTACTGATAAATTAAAGCAATCTTTACCATTCAGTGCTTACAAGCACTTTGATTACTGTTCTAGAGTTATGCCCATTTACAAATGAAAAAATTGCTGAATTTTTCGTTTCCATTCTCTAACTTGAGTTTGTCTGAAATTAATGTAATGAAATGTATATATAATGCTTTTTACCACAAAACTCAGTTTAATTTTTTGTTTCCGTTTTCGTTTTAGTTTGCCTCAACCAAATATTATGAAACTTATACACAATGCTTATTACTACATAATACAGATTAAGTACAAAATTTGGTGGCGACACTTTTACCATTCTTGAGTTATGTCCCTTTATAAACATAAAAATTGCTGAATTTTTCCTTTCCATTCTCTTTAGTTCGTCTCAACCAAATGTTATAAAACTTATACACAACCGTTCTAGAGTTATGGGTATTTACAAATAGAAAAATTGCTGAATTTTTAGTTTCTGTTCTCTACTTAAGTTAGCCTCAACCAAATGTTATGAGACTTACACACAATGCTTATTACCACAAAACTCAGATCAAGTTCAAATTTGGGTAGCGTCACTTTTACCGTTCTTCAGTCATGTCCCTTTATAACTATATGATATGCAATCGGGGGCATCATCTGTGTCCACATGTGGACACTATCAACATTTATTTAAATTTGATTTGAATTCCAGAGAACAAAACATTTAACTAGTATGTTAATCCTTTTAAAAAAATTCCTTTATTGATTTAAAGGTTCAGTATATGGCGGTTTTGAAAATATAGAAAGCATGAAACATTAAAATGAAATGGAAGTAACTCTGTTATATCTTAAAATTTATTGGTATATTGTTTATTTGATAATTCTACTTCACATTATTACAAATGAGAAATATAGATTCCACCACTGTATGAAGTGTGTTACAATATTTCTCCACTCGAGACAGTTAAATTTCAATATTTGAAATGCGAGGCTTGCCAAGGTTTTTTAATATTTAAGATTTAACTGCTGAGAATGGAGAAATATCATAATACAGGAGATATAGTGATTGAATCTGTTTCTCTAATGATTTTTAGATGATATCTAAACAAAGTTATTCTTCCTTTTCAAAGATTTGCAGAAAGTTGTGTTCTTTATATGTGACGTCACAATAGGAATTTTGAAAGAAATCAAGAAACTTGACGTCATAATTGAATTTCAAGCAATCATTTGCAGAGAACAAAGTTTTCTCTAGAGATGATGGAGATGAGAAATATTTTTCTCACACTGATCGAGAAATGTGAAAATAGCATAAAAATTAGAGAATGTTTTACTTTTACTCTTCTATCAATATCATTGATTGTGAAGGAAAAAACCACTCAGGAAAATGTCCTAATCATCAAAAATATATCCAAAAAATAAAGATCCTGAAACACAGTGAACCATTGAAACTAAGGAATTCCCTAAAATGTGTTGAAAGCAGCTTTAATAGGCATTTTTCACAATTATTTGAACTTTTTGAGACGAGAAAACACAGATATTAATACATAGAGTATATTATTTCCAGCCGTGGAGGCATTTTTAGGAAACAATTAGAGAATGTTTTTCAACGTTACCATAGGCTATGTGGACAAGCCTTATGTGCTGTGACTTTAAAAAATCCGGTATTTTCATAGTCACTTAATCAATCTCTGCATTACAACCAGGTATCCTGTATAAATTTAAACTATTTTATAATAGAGGAGACCAACAATGGTTCCCTATAAGGATTTTTCCTTTAGCTGTAGATCAGAACTAGCATTTCAAATGTGTATATAAATGAGAAGTTTATAGAACACTGTTAGTTAATTTAACTTGACCTTTTACCTATCATGCAGTTTTGTTTTGTTATTCAGAATTTTTTATTGTTTGAACTTCAATGGTAACTTATTAGAAATATTGCAAACTATAGTTTAATTATTGTTGACAATTGAAAAAGTTAACGTTTTCAGCTATTTCATTAAATTACTAGGCACATTGCTCCACTTTTTGCTTTTTTTAACATTCTGCAAAAAATCAAACAATTGTAACTGCATATCTTTTTATTGACATGCTGATTAATAATTCCACTATTTTAAGTGGAACAGAATGACATACTGATATATAACTACTTATTTTTGCATGATTGTATTATGAACGTCAAGCTTATTTTTTGTTTAGTATAGTGCTTTGTGTCAGCATCTTAGCTAGCATTTGATGTCAATTTTCTGTTAGAGGATAAGAATTGGAGAACTGAAACTGAATTTTCTTTTTCATTTACTTATGTGTGAAGTACATATAGTGAGGAAATTACAAAGCATTGTATTCTTACTTTATTGATTGTATACAAACATGTATTCTCAGTAATTCTATATCAAATAGCAATATTATACAGATGAATATAGATTCAGAAAATAAAAAATAATACACTTTTATCTTAAAAACAGTATTTCCTCTTTTATGTTTTAACAGGAAACTTGCAAATATGTTTCATTTCATTAAGATATGTTTTCCATATTTATAGAGGAAATTTTAATTAAGAAATTCATAACCTGGTTATTCAAATTTTAAGCTTAAAGATTTCATAACAATTAAAGAAACACAATACAATTCTTACTATTATTTCAATGAGATGGAAATTGAGACACAACTATCATATGTATTACAGAACAGTATGAAAATGTTATAATCATGAAATGGAAGCTGGCGTATTTGAAGAAGTTTGATTTTGTTTAATGAATAGAAAATATATTTCTGTTAAAGACAAGGTAGTAGAATTTGGAGAAAAATGAACAATATTGAAATTTTAAGAATATTTGTTAAAATTATTGACCTTTATAACATCATAAGAAAACTTCATATAACAATTAAACTAGTATTTAAAAGGCAGAAGCAATTTTACCATTTTGTTTCTTTATGCACTTTGACAGCTTTGGTTTTAGACATACAATTATAATTATTAACTGTGGATTTCAGATTCCTGCCAGAACCTGCCAACTGCCTTAGTAGCTACAATAAAGAAATTACAGAGTGGTTATATAGCTGGAACAAGGTATTAGTTCACTATATGTGAGGGTCTGGTGGGGGTCTGCATTTCTTTATTCTTAAACTTTTAGGCCATTTTTCTCCATTCTTTTTTTTCTGCCTTTTATTGTCTATTTTTTGCCCATTATTTTCTATTCTGTAAATCCCATCCAGTCCCTTATACATGTTTGTGATATATTCTGTTTTGAAATTAATTTCCCTTTTGATTATCAAACTTGATACTTCTTTGATATAAATAAAAAGCATTAATTAAAGACAAGCGTGTATGTGAATAGAAACTAAGTTAATATTTTGTTTGGTGAACATGCTGCGGAGGATTTATCTCTTGCATTAGTAGTAGGATGCCTTTGGTAAGGTGGTTAGAGACAAATATAGAAGTAAAACTAGTTTTCTAATTCTAATTAAGGTTCTTGGATATTCAGTCAGGATGCATATTATTGCATGCATTTTTCTGTGTACAGGATACATGGTTTGCCCTAACTTCTCTCACAGTTTTAGTTAGAACTTTTTTCTTCTACAGAACTTGGGTAATTTGTACATAACCAGATATTAGATTTTGCTAAATGTTAAAAAACAGCTTATGCC
Organism: Mytilus coruscus; assembly: GCA_017311375.1. Classification (NCBI taxonomy): domain Eukaryota; kingdom Metazoa; phylum Mollusca; class Bivalvia; order Mytilida; family Mytilidae; genus Mytilus; species Mytilus coruscus. The sequence continues at coordinate 26,096,598 of CM029597.1, read as the reverse complement.
TTTATTTTACATACAATAATTTCAGGGTACACATGGGGAAACTAAGAGATTTTTTAACAACCTCTTGTGTAACCAAGCTGAGTTTTTTGCCTGACGATTCTACCCAAGGTTTGTTTATTATAATAAAGATAAAATGTATATTTACATTTGCTATTAATATAATTATTAATTCTTCAAATGATTAATATAAAAAAGAATATGTGAGAAATACTTCAATGAAAGAGCAATCCAAAACACATACTTATTTAAAAATCCAAGACTAAAGAGATAGGTAAATATGATAAAAGGACATGTGAGGTACAGCAAACCAACAACAGAATAACCCACAAAATACATCTACAGGCCAACATGTAGTTTTCAACTATAAATATATGTATATCCAAATATATGTCAAGCTTATCATCTCTGACCAGAAAGGTGTGAGATTTTCTTGTCCTGGTATCGTACTGATTCTATTGTTGTATAAATACTCTTCAGAAAATGAAAGTAGCCATAAGCAAGCTAGTGAATATAAAATGAGATGTGTCCTGATTTCCAATGAGACTACTATCAACTAAAGACCACAGGACAAGGATGCAGATAACTACAGGTTACTATCCAGTCTACAACAATGAACCCATACTGTAAAATAAGCTATAGAAATGCCCCATAAACAAAACGTGAGATAACTACTGGTATCCAGTCTACAACAATGAACTGTAAAATAAGCTATAGAAATGCCCCATATAAAACAAAATGTGAAAACAGAGAAAACTAGCAGCCTGATTGGAAATTGTAGTAATTATCCCCTTATGATAAATTGATATTTCATACTGTCTGTCGTATTTTGATTTAATTCTATAATTTTTAGAGACCCAGCTTAATAAGATTATGAAGGGATTAGCAGGTGGTACATCAAGACCTAAGTTATTATCTTTTGGTAACAAAATGAAGAGACGACATATTTCAAGGAAAAATCTATCTGTGCATGGCAGTGTTAGAAGGTCAAGGTCAATTCAGGTAGACCCAGAAAACATTCAAGGTAGGTTTTAAATCTGTAGAATTATTAAGGACAGTTGTATAAGTTTGCTATTCAGCTTTGGGTGTTTTTTATTTTTTCACTTGATAGAACACTTTGTGAGGATGTTTCGAAAACATGTAAATGTGTAAAATTTGTCAATTTCAAGCCTGAACTGGACAATAAAGGACAGCATAAGACCACAAACAAATAAACATATCTCGATTTAAACAAAGAAAACAGGCCATTCATTAGGAGGTGGTACCCGGTACTTTTACCCTCCTATGCTACTGATAAGTACCGCCTGAATTCAGGAATTTTTATATAAGATGTTCATTGAATATATTGAAAATTACCACTTACAAATAGAAATGTACCTGTCAACATAAAAGATAATGAAACCCCTGAGAAAAATACTGAGTATACAATCATTAAAAGCAACAGATCAATGAATTTACTTCAGAAATTTGTTTTATTATTTCATTCAATTCTTTTTTCAACAGATACTGACAACAAGTGAATTTCATTTGGAAATGTATCATAATTGCAGCAAAAGTGATTTATATATTATTGTGAATACAAGTGTGTTAAGCCTGCATGTATTATCTATTACACAAAAAAAAGCACATTTTTATTGAACAGAAAACATTGACTTTGGAACTGTAACAATATCTGCCAGACTAAGGAAGAAAAATTCAGTTGAATGTCTTATTTCATGACATTCGCACAAACATATCCAAATATACATTTCAAATTCACAAGAAGACTAGAGGTTGAGTTAGGTTAATTCCAAGTGTAAGCAACTTTTTGGCATATCACAATAGGTTTTAAACTCCCATGACAGGAAGAAATGGCCGTAGAAAAGTTAGGAAAGGTTGTTGACATTGATTTATTAGACTAGTATTACTGTATTTCCCATAGACAGGACAAAGTCGTGTAAGTTTTAAACGTAATTGTGTAGTTTGGAATGAATAAAAATTATCCTTCTGTGTTTCATGCATTTTATATGTATTTACATGAACGTATTGTTATATGAAATATTGTCAAATGTCTGATTTTGATTTTCTGTGCTGGAACTTTTTAACATGCATCTTCAATTTCAACTAACAAAACCTTTTTTTAAGAAATAGTAAATATATTAATGTAAGTTAATGTTCAAACTGTATGAGTGCAGGTTTTCTTGTTTAGTTTTATTTTTTCTTTTGAATATCTGTTGTTGTTTTTTCAGCCTTTTAACTTGTTTATGTTAATTTATAATCACCTATCAGAATTTTATTGTATATTAAGTTGATGCTATGCATTTAATGTTCTTCAGTGTGACGTATTTTAAGATAAGATGTGGTATGATTGCCAATATCAGTAAAAACTATCCATCAGAATTTAAAACTTAAAATTTAGTTATTTTTGAATCATATCAGAAGGCTTAATTATATCAATAGGACTTAGCTGCCTATAATTCCTGTCCAGGTTGTCCATCCTTGATTAATATCTAGCTTTAAAATTGCTAACTCAATGATAGTAAGTGTTTCTCTCTAAATATGATTCATAGAAAAATCCGAATTAATTGTAGTGTCTGATTACATTGTTCAGTTAGTGAGAAAATTTACCAACTTTTGCAGAAGAGCTACGACCAAGTTCATTTTGATGATTTAAACTAGGAAAAGGTCTGATTTTTTTGTCGACTAGCAATAGAGGGAATGAAATAATAGATTTTTTTATGGATAGTAAATAGAGTTGAATAATTATGGTCAAGTCACTATAATTGTTTTTAAATCACTATGATAAAGGTCAGGTGTCTGTTGCAATTATTGCTAGTGCTAAGAGTAAAATAAATAGCTGAGTTAAAGCAAATATCCATCCATTTTAATCCTTCTTTTAGCAGTCACTTAACAAAAAGGATTTTTTCTTTATCCAAGAAGTATATTATATATCAGTATTTTATATTATTTGTCAACTCTCATTGTTACAGTATTTTAGTGAAAATGACAAAAATTTTGATTTATTAATTTTTGCCCATCCTGGCACTAGTACTGTTAGTTGTGAAGCATTTTTAAAAGATGAAAGGTCAAGGTTATTAATGCAATTACCCTTACAGATTAAATGAGCCTGCTAAAGTTTTCATGGTTTTCATAGCCTTGAGTCCCCAGATTTATTCAATCTAAGAAACAGGGACTTCGCCTTCAAATTATGTACATATATTTAAAGTAGCCACTTAAGTGCATAAAATGGGAAATATACGGTCTGCCAGTTTTTGTGTCAATGCATCTTAAATAAAATTTATTTTTTCTTTAGCTTTGAATTAAGCTTCCACTGACCGCTAACAGATTACAAAAAAAAGATTGTTTGCCTGCCAAGTAACAAACTATATAAACTGTTGCCCTGCATTTTGGCTTACATCGTCAATTTATAGGCAAGTTATTTTAATAACTAATTTTACGCAGATCATGAGATGACAAAACCATTAATTTGTTTTGCTTTCTGTAATTTTGTTTTGATTTCAGCACAAGATAATCAAAATCAGATTTAATATGTTTCAAACTACACAGACTAAGATTTTATGTTTAAGCTATAAGCATTATACAAGTACAGCATGTTGGTTGAAAAACCTGTAGCATTTCATTCTGCAACTCTATAATCCAGATATATAATAAAATTTGATTTCAGTTTTACTATTTTACTTTTTAGTTTATTAGTTTTTATCCATAATAATTCACACTTAAAACGGACATAATACTGCCGTAAAGAAATAATATCTAAAGTTATCAAATAAAATTAGTTTGTCACATTAGTGCTGACTTACAATGTTATGGAATATTAAGTTGTTTTATTATGGATTCTAATTAATAAATGATCAAAATAGAGTAGAAAAACACATAAAAAGGGGGAAAAAACAATATTGTTTTGCATGATATAAGAATAGTTGATCTTTAATGAGGGGATTTTATTTTATGCCAGCTTTTAGACTTACATTCTGAGTCTTGAATATAAATTTTTAATTTTTATACGCCCGTCAAAATTTTGACGGGATGTATTATGGTATAAAATGTCGTCTGTCTGTCCGGCGTAAACATGTCGCACTGTAACTTGAGAACAACTTATCCAAATTTCATGAAACTTAATATAGTTGTTTCTTATGATGGTCAAATGATCTGTATACTTTTTTGTGAAAATAAAATCAAAACTTTTTGAGTTACGGGACTTAGTAACTAAAACAGGTGTGTTTTTTTTTTCACATGTCGCGCCGTATCTCAAAAACAATTAATGATTATTGCTTAAAACTTTACACACTTCTTAGTTATATTAATCTTAAGATCTGTATACTTTTTGGTGATGATTCAAAATTTTATTTTAGAGATATTGAGTATTTTGTTAAAAAAGGGGGGGGGTTTCACATGTCCCACCGTATCTCAAAAACAGTTTATGATTATTGCTTAAAACTTTACACACTTCTTAGTTATATTAATCTCAAGATCTGTATACTTTTTGGTGATGATTGAAAATTTTATTTTTGAGTTATTGAGTATTTTGTAAAAAAAGGGGGAGGGGCTTTTCACATGTCGTGCCGTATCTCAAAAACATTTTATGATTATTTCTTTAAATTTTACACACTTCTTATTTATATTAATCTAAGGATCTGTATACTTTTTGGTTTTGATTCAAAATTTTATTTTTGAGATATTGATTTTTTTTTAAAAAGGGGGGTTTTGACATGTAGTGCCGTATCTCAAAAACGGTTTATGATTATTGCTCAAAATTTTACACACTTCTTAGTTATATTAATCTAAAGATCTGTATACTTTTTGGTTTTGATTCAAAATTTTATTTTAGAGATATTGAGTTTTTGTAAAAAGGGGTTTTGCATGTCAGGCCGTATGTCAGAAACTATTTATGATTATTGCATAAAAATTCACACACAAGATGACGGGCGTATCATGCGCTCATGGCGCAGCTGTTTATTGTTTATTTGTTTATATTTTCTTTCTTTAACCAATTTACATGTTTACGAGTAATATCATGATCAGGTTGAAAATAATCCTTTATCTATTTAAAGCGCTGCGGGGGAGAAATAAATTCATATAGTTACCAAAATTTTTGGTGATTTTAATTACAAAGACTTTCTAAAACAGTAAAATATAAATATGGTCATTAAGTGGATATATATATCATGCAAATATTGTTATAACAGATGACAAATAACACTTTAAACCAGATCTTATGTTCTAAGTTACTATGTGAAATACACAAAGAGTGCTTAGATATTACATATTTTTTTCTTGAGCTCTCCAAGAACGTCTGAAAAGAGTTCAGATGAGTTCAACTTCAACAGGTAATGAATACAAAGTATCTTGTTTTACAACCTTTATTGTGCCTTAATTTCACTAGAATGATTCTTCACAGATTCAGTATATAGACTTTTTAACAGTGCTTCTTTTGAATCTTTCTTAAATTTACTGTACTAATGGAGTTTCCCAGTCTTCTTTTACAACACTTGAGTGACTATGCTTGGTTTGAACCAATTTTTTTTCCAGAATATATTAAAAACTCTATATTTGAATAACTCTCTGTTCTCAGTAGATGTAGGCTGTAGTCAACACTTTACTTTGAATAACTCTCTGTTCTCAGTAGATGTAGACTATAGTCAACACTTTACCTTTTTTTTAGTCAAATTTCCGCAATATTTTAATTACCAGCTTACAATGTAAAAATGTTAAGTTAATTGTCCTGTCCTGCTTCATATCCTTTCAGAGTGTCAAAGATACTTCAGAGTTTAATGCTATATACATTGGAAATCTTATAAAAAGTCAAAGAAGCTACAACAAAATTTTTTTTTTTTAATTCAGATATGTGTCATTCTAAGTCTGAACCTGTCAGCTATTTTAACAACAGTACTGTAAACCAACTAATTTTTCTCAAGCGATTGATTTTCTCAACTTTCACGAGTAGAAAAATAACGCGAATATAAATAGTCGTGAAAATTTAAAACTTGGATCTTTCCTTATCTAACTATATCAAATAAATTGAAAAATCACGAAATTGAATTGCTGTGAACATGGTGAAGTGGGTTGTAAAGGGTAAACGCGAAATCAACTTTCACGGGTAGAAAAATAACGCGAATATAAATAGTCGTGAAAATTTAAAACTTGGATCTTTCCTTATCTAACTATATCAAATAAATTGAAAAATCACGAAATTGAATTGCTGTGAACATGGTGAAGTGGGTTGTAAAGGGGTAAACGCGAAACAAAGTATTCAAGAAAATAAGATGGTTTACAGTATTTCTAAAAAATAAACAGAATCCTATTTTAAATATATTTGTCTCCCCTGAAATCAACTTGACATGAAAGCCTACTTTGGATGTTTCAGTTTAGGATTGTTGAGTATTTAAATCTACCAGAACTAGAACTGAAACTGCTTTATGTTAAAGTCAACTTGTTTCTGCTGAATTATATTTTTTATTTAAAAAAATGAAAAAATGAAATTTGCATTTATTGTTGATACACACACCTGCACCTGTAATTAAATGATGCTAATGCACATTTTAATTGGTTGCATGAATATGGATTGTTAAACTTTGATAACATATTCCAACAGAATGATTGATTGATTGAAGATAAATGGATCATAATCAATTGTCCACAGGTAATCTTTTGACTGCATGTAATATTAAACATGCTTTGTAATGGAACAAGAATTTTCAGCAAATATTCTTTGGTTTTACTTTGTCTTGGAACAAATCCTCCAGCTTAGGAATAGCATAATGCAAAAGACCACAGAGGGAGATAGTATAATCTATTGATAGAGACTTGAAAAATCTCGGGTAGGTTTGGGGAGCTTTGAAGGTGGTACCAAACACCTTGACTAAAATTAATTTGGCTCGTTTAATTTTCATAGAATTTGGACAAAATATTTACTTTGACCCTTTGACAAAAATATAAAAATTTCAAAAACCTTGAACCACACACTTTATATCGAAAAAATTTCATTGGATATATAGCAGTTTGACAAACACTAATTTTGATCATTGAGAAGCTTAATATTACCTTAACAATAGAACATGATTAAAACGTTGAGGTGATTTTTACAGAGTTATCTCCCTGTAGTGTTATGTACCACCTTAAATACCAAATGATGAAATCATAAGTAAAACTTTGGTCAAAACCTAACTTGTTTAAACACCAACAATCAATCAATCACATTGTTGTAAGTTAAGGATGGTTTTTGCTTCCTTATGTGTTGATAGCTTTAAGCTCAGTCTATTGAATGAAGAATCATGATTAAATGTTAAGGCACAGTAATGAATTTTCTTTTTGTACCTAGCATGTTTTCTTAACATGTATTGTAGTGATATATAATTTCTAACATTTCACATGATATTCATTCATCATAAACAGCTCATTCATAATAATTACAAACAGTATATTGTGTGTTTTACTGTCTCTAGTCTTTGCTTTCCCAGTATGAGTGATGTGTTTATTTTTGAATCCACTCTGGTATTGTTTTATCAGACAACTTTTAAAAATTAATGAATAAGTTCTGGGGTACTAGGGAATGCATCATCTGAATTTGAAAAAATACCCCTCAAATATAGGACAAATATAAATTGGTTAATTGTAGAATAAGACTTGTCAGTGTTAGATCTTCTATATTTGTTTTGAAAGTCCATATAGAGCTTTGTTTTAGTCTTTTCTTAGGTGTAGCCAAGTAATTGAATATTCAGAACTTTGCATGCTATATATAGGTAAATCGGTATAGTTAATTAGAATCCTTTTTGCATATATTCAAGATTTTGATTGTGTTTTTATTGGTTTTTTATATATTTGAATCTACTGCACAAGACTGCAATTACTGAAAAAAGTTTAGCATAAAAAAAAAAAATCTTACTAGACTAGTAAAGGTAAGACAGTCCTAGAACTTCTGGATGGTCAGTCAATTTTGGTTTCTTAATGAATGGCATAATTTAAGAATTTATGGTTAGTTTTAAAACTTAACATGAACTGTTTTGACCTGTGAATACACATGTACATGGAAACTGGTGTGTTGCACATAATGATGACTTTGCCATATAAGTTTATACAATTACATATAATATTCTTTGTTTGTCTCTAGTTAAGCAGAGTGTTTATATTTATGATTTTACCAACAGATACTCTTAAACGTTTTGCACATCATCAGATTAATAAAAATTAGCCAATGATTTTTTTCTAAATCAGTCATTCTTCAAGCAGTTTGTTAAATATGATATTGTTTTGAACTGTCTAAATGTATATGTACGCAACATTTAATGGTTTTGGAGATTGATTTACTATGGTTTTGGGATACAAATTAAGAATAAACAAAGAGACTACCAGTTTGATTTCAAATTTTACTTGACTAAAATTGAGTTCTAGATTTTCTGCATGGTCAATATGAATGCACAACAGAGTAATTTATTTTCTCATTCAAATGGCTTAGTCCTTCCACAATAATAATTGGCCAAAATTTAAAAAAATGTTTGACTTACGTATTATATACACTATTGAAAAAAGATATTAAAACATGGGAAGGAAAAAAGGTCTTAACTAAACAACCAAAAGTTGGGTCAAAATTTAGTTATGTTATCTTGTAATCTCTTTGTGTCTTTCTGTTTTACACTTAGCATGTTTAAATTAACTGTTGTGTGGTTTTACTAACAGATGGCAGCACAAGTCCTGGTGATCCCTCCTCGCCACATGATGGTATGTTTTGTATGTTATTGTTTTGTAAGTTCACCTGTTTTATAAGAGCACTTGAGTTTTGTTTTGAGTTTTTTATCATACTACCGCATTATCATCCTCTTACCTGAATCAATCAGGTTAAACCGATGCTGATACAAGTACTTCTTTTGCATATTAATGACATATTTAAAGTCTTCACAATATTATTGAACTGACATATGGAATACTTTCATCAGGTGCAAAATTTGTAATTTGTCTGTTATATGAAATATATACATTAAAAATCTTTTAGCTACTATATCTGTATCAGCCTTGAATTTATAAAAGTTATAAATATGAGTATGTAAAAATAAAGCAAATTTTACCGATTGTTAAATACATGTGTTGTAAATTATTATCAAGGCATTATGTTTCTGATATTTTTATGTTACAGATTTTGATACTTACATGTAATTGAATACTGTAAACTCGAACATTTTATGAGCATTTATTATCCAATTTTTTTAACAATGGACAAAAAAAAAGCAAGATTGATTATTGACATTTCAGGAAAAACTGCATATAAATGATGCAATCAGAATTTAAAATAATGAGTTTTTATTTTGTGAAAGCTAACCTGACGCAATTATAAAAATATCACAAAAATTTCGGAATTAACAGTATGAAAATTACACTGTACCTTCCCATGAATTATGATCATAAGTTGTAGTACAAGCTAAAGATAACAAAAATAAACACTATTGGACCCAGTACTAGAATATGAACATAACACTTTCTAATCTAAATAAATGTACATATAAACAAATGCTGTAAAATAAACATTCAGCTGTACTAACTCATGGTTGATAATTATTAAGACCTTTCAGTAATAGTAATACCAAAAACATTCATAAACAGATAAAATATTAATTATTAATTTTCTACATATTTTGAAGATGTTTGTTAAGATGTCTTGTAAATGTAGAAATTTAAGTTTTATAAGGACTGGTGTTGTCATGAAATAAAAGTTCTTTCATAACATAAGTTCCAAATGGAAAAAGTAGTCTGGAATATTTTTTCCACTGGAAATAATATAATTACAGTATTTGTTCATAATGGAATACATGTACATGGTAAAGAATATTTATTATGGCATTGTTTATAACACAGTTTCCAGGGGAACTTCTGTTAGGCAGAATAAATATATTTTGACAATGTTCATGGCTTGTTATGTTAAATACATAAATATTGTTTCTAGGTAGTGAACAAGTACCAGTATTTATAATTGGGGTTTTGATTGGGATGTTACAAACAGAGAATGATATGCTCCAAAAAATACAATATTTCCATCACAATCCCTCATTAAGTATAAATTTTATGTATAAGTATATAATTATATATTTGCACTGCTGTTTATTTAATTTTATTTCTACATTCTTATTGAAGACCGTGAAGACAACTTGTTACATCATTTAAAGGGAGGACTACATCCCATGTCACAAGAATGTGATAGAGCACCAAGTCCTGTAGGTTCTCCTATCATAACACGTCATAAGTTTGGCTTTACAAGTGAAAGTGAAAGTGTAGACCAGAAGGAGTTAATAGAACAATTGAATCAGACTGAAGTGTTACATGAACAAGCTGATATTATACATTATCTTGTTATGAAGAAGTAAGTACTTAGGCTTTTTAAATTTGCCATTTATAAGCTACAATGCATATATGATATTTACACTTCAGGGTTTGGTTCAATTGGAACATGTTAAACACAAAGTCATAAACCATAAAATACAAATGCAACTAGGTCCGTTATTTCAACAAAAGTGATAGAATGCAGAGCTCCTCCTTAGAAACAACCTTTTTGAAATGGCCTTATTCTATCATAGTGCCTTTTGTTCATCACATACTGTCCCCCAAGTGTAGTCATAACCTCTTGACTGTGCTATATACTCAGTTTGATTTGAAAATTTTTATGGGAATTAATGGACTTTGACCATTTTTATTAGAATTGTAACAATAACACCTAAATGAGCGAAACTCCTTTGAGACCATTTAACAAAAAGCTTTCATTGTGAGTAAGATTTTTCGACATCATGTTTAGTTGACCATAATGTACCACCATTTGACTATTTACAGGAGTTATAGGACTTTGACCATTTTTTGTCGAGCCTGCGACAAAAGAAAGCTTGACATAGGGATAGTGATCCGGTGGCAGCGGCGGCGTTAACCAACTTCTTAAAAGCTTAATATTTCAGAAGGTAGAAGACCTGGATGCTTCATACTTTGTATATAGATACCTTATGATATGAAGTTTCCGTCTGTCATATATCCATTGTCCTTGACCTCATTTTCATGGTTCAGTGACTACTTGAAAAAAAAGTTAAGTTTTTAGAATGTTAATTTCTCTCTTATTATGAGTACCGTAATAGGATAACTATATTTGGTATGTGCATACCTTGCAAGGTCAGACAGTTTTCTCTTGACCTCAACCTCATTTCATGGATCAGTGAACAAGGTTAAGTTTTCGTGGTTAAGTCCATATCTCAGATACTATAAGCAATAGGTCTACTATATTTGGTGTATGTAATGATTGTAAGGTGTACATGTCCAACTGGCATGTGTCATCTGACCTTGACCTCATTTTCATGGTTCAGTGGTAAAAGTTAAGTTTTTTTGTGTTTTGGTCTGTTTTTCTAATTCTCTATGCATTAGGTCAACTATATTTGGTGTATGGAAATATTTTACGATGTACATGTCAGTCTGGCATGTTTTATTTGACCTTGACCTCATTTTCATGGTTCATTGCTCAATGTTAAGTTTTTATGTTTTTGTCTGTTTTTCTATACTGTATGCTTTAGGTCAACTATGTATGGAAATATTTTATGGTGTACATGTCAGTCTGGCAGGTTTTATTTGACCTTGACCTCATTTTCATGGTTCATTGCTCAGTGTTAAGTTTTTGTGTTTTGGTCTGTTTTTCTAAAACTTTAAGCAATAGGTCAACTTTATTTGGTGTATGGAATGATTGTAAGGTGTATAGGTCTGTCTGGCAGGTATCATTTGACCTCCACCTCATTTTCATGGTTCATTGGTCAATATTCAGTTTTCCTGGTTAACTTTGTTTCTTAGATACTATAAGCAAAAGGTCAACTATATTTGGTGAATGGAATGATTGTAAGGTGTATAGGTCTGTCTGGCAGGTATTATTTGACCTCCACCTCATTTTCATGGTTCATTGGTCAATATTCAGTTTTCCTGGTTACCTTTGTTTCTTAGATACTATAAGCAATAGGTCAACTATATTTGATGCATGGAATGATTTTAAGGTGTACATGTCTGTCTGGCAGGGTTCATCTGACCTAGAACTCATTTTCATGGTTCATTGGTCAATGTAAAATTTCATGGTTTAGTCTGTTTCTTTTATACTATAAGCAAAAGGTCAACTATATTTGATGCATGGAATGATTTTAAGGTGTAGATGTTTGTCTGGCAGGGTTCATCTGACCTAGACCTCATTTTCATGGTTCATTGGTCAGTATTCAGTTTTCCTGGTTAACTTTGTTCTTAGATACTATAAGCAATAGGTCAACTATATTTGATGCATGGAATGATTTTAAGGTGTACATAGATATAAGAAGATGTGGTATGAGTGCCAATGAGACAACTCTCCATCCAAGTCAAAATTTATAAAAGTAAACCATTATAGGTCAAAGTACAGTCTTCAACACGGAGCCTTGGCTCACACCGAAACAGCAAGCTATAAAGGGTCCCAAAAATTACTAGTGTGAAACCATTCAAACGGGAAAACCAACGGTCTAATCTATATAAAAAACGAGAAACGAGAAACTCTTATGAACCACATCAACAAATGACAACTACTGAACATCAGATTCCTGACTTAGGACAGGTGCAAACAATTGCAGCGGTTTTAAACAATTTAATGGTATTAAACCTTCACCCTAATCTGAAACAATAGTGTAACAACATAGAAAGACACACTATAAAATATCAATTGAAATGGCTTAACTCAACCAAAAGACATATTAACACCAGTGAATATACACTGAACAAATAAATTTGATCTATGATAAAATGCAAATACAAAAGAAATTAACTAACGGAAGAATAATTAAAGTAACATGTTATACCGCTGTGAAATGTTAACCAATTTAAGAAAAACAATATGTTTGAACAAAAATATCAGCCATTTGCAATTACTTTAAACACAGGTAAATGAAAATAATTTTGTTGTTAGGTATACGTGTACAGTTCAAATGGAGAAAGGAAATATTTTTACAAAATAAATAATTTTGATGTTTATAGTATAAAGAAGTGAAAATTTATAGTAATACCAAACACTTATCAAAGCTGGTAAATAGACCAGATATAACCCTGAAAAAGTAAACATTAAATAACAAAAAAGCATTACAATTAGTATCAACAGGTCAAATAAACAAGAAAGTACGATTTGAGAGTACTCGCAGTTACTGACAGCTAGTTAAAAGCCAATAACAATTAATAATAAAAAATCATTCATCAGAGACTAATGTCTGTCTGGCAGGGTTCATCTGACCTAGAACTCATTTTCATGGTTCATTGGTCAATGTAAAATTCCATGGTTAAGTCTGTTTCTTTTATACTATAAGCAATAGGTCATCTATATTCGGTGTATGGAATGATTATATTAATGGTGTACATGTATTTCCGGCTTGGTTTATCTGACCTTGACCTCATTTTCTTGGATCTTTAGGACTATCAACATAAAATCAAAGGTCAGTATAGTAGGCGAGACATTTCAGCGTGTGCACTCTTGTTTAGTATTGTGACAATTTGACAAGGGTGAAGTGCCAATGGGTATGCACCTCAACCCTCATTGTGGGTTATTTTGGAAGTTGACTAGCTGACACATGATAAAGTTGAATGGTTACTTGGTGGGTGGCAGGGCTCACACTACTTCAGAATCATAGGGAGAAGTGACTTCTCTTTTTGAAACTGACTGGGAGAAGTGGTGAGATTTGAAAGAGAAGCGCTCGTTCACTCGCGGCGTTACAATGTTTGGTTTTTACTATAATACAAAGAGCCATATGTATCTTATTTTTTTATATTGTTCAATTTGTACCTGGGTAAACAATTAAAGTAACAGTTCAAATTCAAAGTTGTTTAATTTTATCATATCTAGTTGCACAATCATATTAGTCCTCTTGTCAGAAAAAAACAATTAAATATCTGGCAATAATAAAAAAGATTTTTTTTTATATCAAAAGGAAAAGAAAGTTGTTATATCAATTAAAATTCAGTTAAAAACTACTCTGTTATCATGTTTATGAAATTAAGTATTTCTCATTAAAAAGATATTTAAATTTAACAGTTTTATTTAACACAGTTAAGCTTGGACATTATATAATTATATTAGTGTAATAGTCCAAGAGTTGAGCAACTTTAATTTATAAATTGAAACAATGCATATACATGGAAATATATACATTAATCAAGTAGATCTAACCAAAAGTATATTAATGCTTGTGGAATGCATAATTTTTCCTTTTGGGATCAATTTTCTTCTGTCAGCTGTGCCATTCATACGTCCTTAGTCATTATAGCAAGAATCCGGATTTCGGTTATAGCTGGTCCGTTTCCGATGAAATCCCGACTCCGATGGGTAGTTGTACAATAATTTGTCCAAAATTTCAATGGCGGACGAAGAAAATTTACGAAAATAAACGATGTTTGACACGCTATTTGGAAGGGAATATGACGTTTTTAATGCAATATAAGGATAATGAATTTACTTCAGGCTAATTTCATCACGTTCTAATGAAGTAACAAGCTTATTTTTCCGAAAGTAAGAATGATTTGATGTACGCTCTCAAGTAACAAGTACCGGAAGTGATAAAAAATTGTCTTTATGAAAATAACATGCAACCAATTTTACAATCAATGCTTTAACCTCTTTTCTAAAGAAAATAAATCATTTTTGTCTTTGAATTTCTTTACTTTCAAATGAAAAATTGCTGTTTCATCGACTTGGTAAATATTGAATATTGCCGATGACGAAAGCGACTGAAAGCGAGTATCGTGAACAACAGGGCGACTAGATTTCACTTTTGACGGTCGGGCAAAGCAAAGTGACGGACAGGAAAGCGACTTTGTCGCCCAAGTCGCCTGCTAGTGTGAGCCCTGGGTGGTCAAGGTTGGGCCTGGCTGTGGTGGTCATTATCAAGTATATTACAACAAACACATCAACCAATTGTATAAAATGTTAATTATTTCAACATTCAAATATATATACATATGTACAATCCATTTCACAATTACAGTTCTTGCCTATGTAACCATTATGTTAAGTTCATCATCTCAATAACGCCTAAGCTTCAATTCAATTTTTTATACGACCATAAAGTTTTTGCTTTCGCATTATGTTATGGCATTGTCTGCGTCTTCGTTGTCCGAAGACACTTTGGTTTCCAGACAATAACTTGAGTATAAGTGTATGGATATCTATGAAATTGTAGCACAAGGTTCCATACCACAATAGGAAGGTTGGGATTGATTTTTATTGAATTTTATTATTGTCGTAACTGTTTAGGAATTAGGGGCCAAAAAGGGGCCAAAAGCAAGCATTTTTCTTGTTTCAGGACAATAACTTTTGTATAAGCGTATGGATCTCTATGAAATTGTACTACAAGGTTACATACCTTAAAAGGAAGGTTGGGATTGATTTTGGGGTGTTATGGCCAAAACCGTTTAGGAATTATGGGCCATTAAAAAGTAGGATTTTCATGTTCCAGACAATAACTTGAGTACAAGTCTATGGATCTCTATTGAATTGTACCACAAGGTTTTATTCCAAAAAAGGAAGGTTGGGAATGATTTTGGGGGTTATGGCCCTAACCATTTTAGAAAAAGGGCCCAAAAACAACACTTTTTTTAATACTTTGCTTATTTCTTGAGCAATTTCAATGGGTTTTAATTTTAAGGGCATATCCAACAGTTTATTTCTGACAGTGAGAATTTTTTCCCTTTAAGATATTTCATTCTTCAATTGACAGAGAATCAAATTTTGCCAAAAAAATAGTTGTCGTCGATTTCGTTTTGCAAAAATACTGCTGAAAATGAACATTTCTGCAATTTTGGAGTAAAAAACGTTTTTTATTTAAAAAATTTAAATATGATTTTTTATTCAACATATACTTATATAATGGGGCTCAAATTGAAGCAAAACAATTCAAGATGGTTAGAAAAATCTAACTTTACCATTTAAAGCATTAATTCTTACTCAAATAAAGCCAAAAACGTTATGGTTTCCCCAATAAAGGCAAGAAATGAACATTTGAAATGCACATTTTTGATTTTTTAAAAATATTTCCAACGGTGTCGATTTAGCCAAAGTAAGATATGTTATTCTTTAAAAAAAATGGAATGTCATGACGTTTTGAAAAATATTTGTCAGTATACTCGTTTTTGAGAAAAATCGAGTAATATAATATTGTTTACTCAATCCTTCCGTAAGCCTCACAAATTGCGCCAAAAATTAAGACGTTTCGGAAATAACGTTATATTTCCGCTAATTTTTCAAAGGCAGTGCGACAGCGTGGCAGACAAATGTATATATATACTCTGTGACTTGGTTGGATAGTTGTCTCGATAGCACTCATATCACATCTTCTTATTTATAATGAACCAGTATCAGGAAGAGATAACAATTCAGTTAGTTTTACTATTGTGTTCGTCAAAATTATGAATCCCGGGTGTGAAACATGCAAACCGTGGAATTACAAACTTTCAAAATAGTCCCTCTGGTATATTTCGTCCCTCTTTTAAAACAAAAGTATTACACGTGAAAAATCCGTTTCTGTGTGTCGGTCTATAGTCTGAAGCAGGGTTAAATTTTATATTATATTTCCATTTGATGTTTTGTCCTGAATATTCATTGAATATGCCACTTGACGTCCGTCATCCATAATCATTATTTATTTTCCGTTACTTTACAATGAAGTGTTTTTCTTATACTGATTTATATCACACCTTCTATAATTTTCATCTATCGAAATTAATAAAGAGCACGTGAAATTTTGCAACCAAACACTTTTCTGAAAACTCACTGACTCCGTATTATTTATTCATGTTGCGGTTTTGGGCTTTTATTCTTCATAGGCTTCTAGCTATAACAAAAATCTGTATGTTGACTCTTAATGTTTTGATTTATATGTGTCGTTTGGTTGCTGTCATATTAATGTATACCTTTAAAATCTTTTTCAAAACAAAAGGATTGATTGAGTATAAAAATTCACATCTCTGGACTTCTCCCGTCTGACAGTATATCTTTGCTAAAATTGTGTGTGACCGTTTAGCTGCTTGGATGTATAAATATGCAGCCTCATTTAGTCGAAATAAAAAGTCGTATATCCTATGCATAGTGTAGTGAGAGTTTTTGCGCTATCTATACTTTAAAGAACCATCTAAATAAATGGTCGAAGGGATATATGAACTTGAATAAAATCTCTAACAACAAAAAGGTCACCTGAATCTTCAAATAAGTCACATGGCTAATTTTAACACATCTTTTACGCCTTTTGCAAGGACAATTGTAGATGAAAAAAACCTTAATTAACAAAACAGATCAGTAAGACAATAATTTTAGAATAAACGAAACGGCCAAAATAAGTTCAATGTTATTATAAATTGTGGCTAATTTTTTCGTGTGTTTTGCTTTTATGACATATTTACCATATAAGTATATAAAATTGACACAGTAATTTTTCCACCTAAACAAGTCTGACTGCCGTTGTTTTACGCTTCAATATATGAGTTATTGCATGTACAAAATGGAGATTGTTTTCTGTTCTACTGCCCTCCTCCTAGTTTGGCTGCATACAATGTAACCACTGATGTAGACTCACTTTATTATTTATTATTTAAACAAATAAATTCAAAGAGAAAGATGTGGAAACAAATTCTAAAATTTTCGTTTAAAATTAAATATAAATAAAAATAAAATACCCCACAACTGGAAAACTGTTTTAGACAATTATCAGTTGAGAACTAATGATTATGCATCACTAAATGAAACTGATAAATTGATTGCTCCCGTGCTCCAGTGGCAAATATATCACGCATATTCACGATGAAGCGAAAGTGGATTGACCTTTTTTTTTACAGTGTCATCTTTTGTTTTACATTGTATATCAGTTAAAGGTCGTATTCATTTAAAGAGTTACTGTATATTAGCACTTCAACGCAAAGCTAGATGCTAGATGCATGATAAATGTTAGTTTACACCGTATTTTATTTTTCTCAAGAAACCAGCTTTTTTTTTATCTTTCTCAAGTAAAAATAAACTTTGAGTTTTCTATCCTGAATGACAAAAATTTCAGAAAAGTTTGTTAAAGAATTAATCACAATTTGTGTTGCATTCTAATGCAATAATAAATCATTACGCAAGAAACCGCCCTTTCCAGACGGCCATAGCAAATCCAATGGTGATTCCGTTATGACGTCTTGAAATCTTGGGGTTCTTTAATATGCTGAATCTAACCATGTATCTAGATTTTGGATTTCGGACCCTTTTATAAATTGGTCCACATTGCGGTCCAAAAGGTCCAAAATTAAACTTTGTTTGATTTCAACAAAAATTGAATTCTTGGGGTTCTTTGATATGCTGAATCTAACCATGTAATTTTGATTTTTGATTTTGGGCCCAGTTTTCAAATTGGTTTACATTAAGGTCCAAAGGATCCAAAATTAAACTTAATTTCATTTTAACAAAAATTGAATGCAAGGTTACTTTTTTGATATGCTGAATCTAAACATGTATTTAGATTTTTGATTTTGGGCCTGGTTTTCAAGTTGGTTTAAATTGGGTTCCAAATTCAACTTTGTTTGATTTCAACAAAAATTGAATTTGTGGAGTTCCTTGATATGATGAATCTTACTGTGTATTTAGACTTTGGATTTTTGGCCCCATTATCAAATTGATTCACATTGAGGTCCAAAAAGTCCAAAATTAAAGTTTGTTTGATTTCATCAAAAATAGACATAGCATCATATTCTAATTTTAGAAATTATGTATAAATATAGTTTGAAATATACTTTTCATTATTAGATAAAATAATTAGAGGTAAGTTTTAAAG
Source organism: Mytilus coruscus (assembly GCA_017311375.1). NCBI lineage: Eukaryota > Metazoa > Mollusca > Bivalvia > Mytilida > Mytilidae > Mytilus > Mytilus coruscus. The sequence continues at coordinate 26,077,798 of CM029597.1, read as the reverse complement.
ATTTTTAAAGACTGTATTAATGATGAATGATATTTTGGATATTGTGTTTTAACGTTTTTTTGGTAAATTTTTGAAGAACTTCGTAGTAGGTTTGTTTGGTATTCAGTTTGAATTAATTTTCAGAATGCTATATATTTATATATATATATTATTTTTTATTTTGTGAATCGAACTCCTTTTAAAACTTAGCTAATATTATCCATTAATAAATAAATAAATTAAATTCTTGGTGTACTTGGATATTATGGTCCATTAATAAATAAATCAATTAAATTCTTGGTGTATTTGGATATGCTGAATCTAACGGTGTATTTAGATTTTGGATATTGGACCATAATAGGTAAAATCCAATTTCCAATTTTTCAGTTCTTTGACCACATTCATTCTGTGACAGAAACCTATGCTGTGTCAAATATTTAATCACAATCTAAATTCATAGCTATATCAAGCTTGAACGTAGTGCCCATACTTGCCCAAACTGTTCAGGGTTCGACCTCTGTGGTAGTATCTAACTGTGCCCCGCAGTGCATTTTATTTTAAACTAAACTAAGTATTTTTTTTTCTTATATTGCTTGACCTAACAATCACAAAATAAAATGATTGTCCAATCAGATATTGTCCTTCATTACAAAAGGTTGGACTATTTCTTTTTTTAATCCCACTATTGACAGCATAAAATCTTATGGGTTACCAAACATTAGTTTTAAACATAACATTACATATTAGATACATTTGTACTTAATCTACAAAGGAAATAGCAGCTTTAATTATACCCCCGCTTTAAAAAAGTGGGGGTATACTGTTTTACCTCTGTCTGTTTGTACGTTCGTCCATTTGTCCATCCGTCTGTCCGTCCGTCTGTCCCATGAATATTTTTTGTCGCATTTTTCTCAGGAACTACATCATAAGGATTTCTGAAATTTGGTTTCAGGGTTTATATAAGTCAGCTATACCGTGTGATTCATTTTCAGATTCATTACTCAACAGCTTCCTGTTTACTGTCAAGTATTTGGGCGAGGGGGTATCATCAGTGAGCAGTAGTTCATAGTTTCACTTGTTTAAAAGGTGCTTATTCAGCTTATTTATCAATTGGTTTCAAACTTATTGTTAAAGACCAAAACTTGGATGATAACAATTACAGGAAAATATCTTAATCCTTAATCTCAGATATTATACAAAAATCTATTCGTCACATGTTTGCAAAAAGAGTAAATCCTGTCACAAAGAACTCACACTACTAATTCTTATAAAATACACAGATATCTAAATAATGAAAATAATTTTTAAATCTTGAGCTTTTAGCTCAAAAATAAATATGAATTTATCTAAAGGAGATAACTGCCTTGCAAATATTGCTAGTGAAAAGTATTACTTTTCATTGGTCATGTTGGTGGACATAAAAATAAATACAGTCGAACCTCGTTGTGTCGAACTCGGTTGTGTCGAAAACTCGGATGAGTCAAGTAATTTCTCGGTCCCGTAAAATTCCGTTTGATCAATGCATAATTACCTCTGATGAGTCGAACTCGGTTGATTCGAATACTCGGTTAAGTCGAGTAAATTTTATAGTCCCGTCGATATAAAAGTCAATGTAAATTGACCCGATGTCTCAAGTTCGAAACCAAGAATTTTGAAAGATGCAGACCTAACGATAAAAATTCAAATTGGATGTTTTTTAATGTAACCTTATCATTTTCAAAAAGATTAAAGTTGAGTAAACATACTTGTTTGTATAACAGTTAACATGACATGTTTATGGTGGCGGCAATTAACACCTTTGTTGATCGTTGATAAATTCATGATAATTTAATGTAAAGCAGATGACCTCATCAGAGACCGTTCAGAACTTATTTCGTTCATGAGGATTTTATAATTAAAAAAAGTTTACCTTTTAAATATTTGTGTATACTATTGATTTTATTTGTGCATGATTTGTATTTGTATTTATGTGTATAATTACTATAAAAACCAAAATGGAGATTGAAAACTCAATCAATAAGTGTCATATCGTAAAAAGTTACATTGTTCAAAGTATCTAGTTTACGCAAATCTCATACCGTATTCCATGCATTCCAAATTTATGACGACACACTCGACCTCGGATGAGTCGAACCTCGGATGAGTCGAATAATTTTGTCCGGTCCCTTCGACTTGACACAACGAGGTTCGACTGTATGAAATTTATCTAAGGGAGATAATTGCCTTATAAATATTGCTAGTGAAAAGAATGTCATTTTTCACTGGTGAACATAAAAAAATAAATATGAATTTATCTAAGGAAGATAAGTGACTTAAAAATATTACTAGCATGTCACTTTTCACTGGCGAACATAGAAATACATATGAATTTATCTAAGGAAGATAACTGCCTTATTAATATATAGCTAGTGAAAAGTATGTCACTTTTCACTGGTTAACATAAAAAAATAAACATGAATTTATCTCAGGGAGATAAGTGCCTTAAAAATATAGCTAGTGAAAAGAATGTCATTTTTCACTGGTTAACATAAAAATAAATATGAGTTTATCTAAGGGAGATAATTGCCTTAAAATATTGCTAGTAAAAAGTATGTCACTTATAAGCTCTCATACATTGTAGGATTGTTTGCCGTCATGTGTAGTTGACCATGAAAGAACGTCGTTTTGATATGACCATTTTTTTCGTGAGTTATGAGACTTCAACTATATTTTGAACCCCAACACCTCTGAGACAGATTAACAGAAAGCTTTCTTACTTGTTAGTATTGTTTTCCACTATGTGTAGTTATTTAAATTTGATCATTTTAAAGGAAGTTATGGGACTTTGACCATTTGATTTAGTATTGTGACAATAACACCTTGTGAACACAACTCCTCTGAGACTATTTGACAGAAAGTTCTCATTTTGACCATTTAATGGGATTTGTGAGACTTTGACTATTTTTTAGAGTATTGTGACAATAACATCTTGTGAACACAACTCCTCTGAGATAATTTGACATTTCGAAGAATTGTTTGCCATTATGTGTAGTTGACTATATTTTACTGTCATTTTGATTTGACTATTTTATTAGAGTTATAGGACTTCAACATTTTTTGGAGTATTGTAATGTGTCACCTTGTGTATGCAACTCCTCTTAGACCATTTGACAGAAAGCTCTCATGCTTGGTAGAGTTGTTTACCATCATGTGTAGTTGACCACATTTGTACTGTCATTTTGATTTGACCATTTTTATGGGGGTTAGGGGACTTTTACCATATATTGACTATTGTACCACAATGACACGTTGTGACACACAATTTAATTCCTCATTTATACAGCACGAAGGACATTTTGCTATGGCGTAGAAATCTTCTTTTTTTTTAATTTTACAATCCAAATAGTTTAAATGGATTTTACTGAGTCAAAAAATGGACTTTGTTGTAGCTTCACTTGAAACTATATTATCTCAGATGAATAGTACTTTCATTGTTGAAAAAGGACTTTATCTCTGGTACATTGGCATTCAAACCACATCTTCTTTTTTTTTATATTAAGGGGTACAAATAAGAAATTTGTCATTTTTAGATTAAATTTTACAGACCGTTTTATCTGTATTTCTTGAATTTTGACATTGAAAAAGTACACATTCCCTCATAATGAAAGCTTTTTGTCTCCCCCGTCTATGATAGACAGGAAACCAAGACTAAGGCATGATGTTTCTATCATGGTCAGCATCAACAATTGAAAAAGCTCGTAATTAGGTTACACAGGTAAGACATAATTCTATGTTAACCCTCCCTAAAAAACCAACATTTCCTCAAAATGATTTCCAATATTTACAGTGGCCCTAATTGGAAATTAGAAGTTGGAGGTAAACAATGTACACTTAAAGAATTACTAGTAGAATTGTATGAGAAGGTAAGTACTGTAATTTCAGAAATTATTGCATGCATTTATTATAATTGTGATTTTTGAAGAATGGGCAAAAATGTGAGATTACAGGAAAATCGGCATACAGATATATGTATGATTATTCTCAATAATAAAAACTTGGCAATAAGTTCTTAATTTACAGTATATGATTGGAAAAGAATAGAAAAGGGATGATGTATATAAGACAAATATACAATTGGGGAAAAAACCAATTTATTACGTATATTGTTGTTCTTCACCTTGAAATATGCTGAAAGGTCTTCAACTATGAATCAAATTATTTCATCTCACAGAAAGATAAAGAGTGTTCTTAGCATTGCTTTAAACTATGAAGTCATGACTGGTACTGTAATATTTGTCTATAGTGAGAACGTTCTTATCACATACCGGTATTTAAGAATTATGATTAACATGCAACCCATGGACATAAGTATTTGTCACATTCAATTCTTTTTTATAAATTTCAATTTTTCTAAAAATGTATTTTGGAGTTATTTCTTGGTACCACAAGAAGGGGAATTGTCACATTTTTATGATGTTAATTTGGTGAAAATTTTAATTTTGTGGTGTTTTCATTTTCCGATTATTTAAAAAAAAGGTTTCTTTTTGTCAGGAAATTTGCTATATATTTTATTTAAAATAAAATCATCATTATGTTTACATAAGAAGATATAATAACAATAGAAGACAGTTCTATCAACAAATAAAGAAATAAAATTTAAACAATTCTGCACATTTCAAACCTTAAAATAGTTTTTGAGAAAATTTTATATGAAATATAAAAGAAAAATTTCTAGGTGGCGAACATTTCTGTACTTGCACTAAACATGCACTTTGAACTTACTTTGTCCATAATGTGGTCACAACACTATTGCATCTTTTTGTACAGCTATGAGCATTAGTCCCAAGTGTGAAGTTTTTACAAATAATTGTTGAGCAAAGCTGTTTGTAGAGTCATCTAGTATATCTTTTCTTTATATTGCACTGAACTCAATCCATCTAATTGATTAATTTATAGGCTGGACACTGGAAACAATGGTGGTTAGTTAGACATACAGCTGGAATGTTAAAGAAACGAGTGGAAGAACTGGCTTTAGTAGGTCTAGTTACATGGTTTATTTTATCCTGAAAATTTCACTTTAGTCTAATTGGTCTTAGAAAATGAGGCAAGATATGCAAATTACCTAAAAAGAGTTTTGCTGAAGTCATTTGCTGAAATGGTCTTTCTTAGCTATGATAGTTGATGTTCCAGAAAAAAGATATACAATGTATATATGATAATTTTTTTTTTCTTTCAAGAATAAAGCTCTTGTTGACAAGTTAAATATCTTTTGTAGAGAATTAGAAAAAAAAAACACAACTTATTTATAGGCTTTTTTTTTAACAGAAAATTAAAACCTCATTGCAAATCTGACAAATAGAATAAAAATCTATTAACACATTCATAGACTATTGTCAGGAATTTTATGGTGGCTTTTCTGTAATATATCTTTCATGGACTATTATCAGAACTTTTATGTTGGTGTTTCTGTGATATTTGTCCATTTGTTGTCATTGTGAAAGCTGATATTCTTATATTCTATTTACCATTAATTTTACTCATCCATACGAAATTTCAAGGAAATAAATTGCTAGAGTTTGGAATGGTATATATATAATTCTTTTTCCAGTCTGCTACAGATTTGTTAGTTAGACAGAAACAGCTGTCAGTTGGTTTACCATCAGTTAATGAGAAAGTTATTACAGCGTAAGTTACTCAGACAGAAACAGTTGTCAGTAGGTTTACCATCAGTTAATGAGAAAGTTATTACAGCGTAAGTTACTCAGAAACAGTTGTCAGTAGGTTTACCATCAGTTAATGAGAAAGTTATTACAGCGTAAGTTACTCAGACAGAAACAGTTGTCAGTAGGTGTACCATCAGTCAATGAAAAAGTTATTACAGCGTAAGTTACTGACTCTACCTATCAGTTGCTTCAGAGTATTTAAAACATACAAATTTTCCCGTTTGAATAGTTTTACACTAGTAATTTTTGGGGCCCTTTATAGCTTACTGTTCGATGTGAGCCAAGGCTCCGTGTTGAAGACCGTACTTTGACCTATAATGGTTTACTTTAATAAATTTTGACTTGGATGGAGAGTTGTCTCATTGGCACTCATACCACATCTTCTTATATCTAAGTTTGGATATTATGAAGGAACAATTTTCCTGGGGCTGATTTAAAGAAATGTAGATAAAAGACATCTCTTGTACTATTTTCCCATGATTTTAAGATAATAAGGTGAGGCAAACTGTCAACAAACATAGGTATTGTCCATCTGAACATAAAAGGTACCCATGAAAAACACTATGAAGCAAATTTAGAAATTTAGAAATTCTCTTACATTTTTGCTGTACTTAATATATTTAATTAAACTTTTTGCAGTTCTTATGAATATAGATATATTTACAGTTTTACCTAAAGAATCACTGCTTCCTTTAATTAGAGGTATGCCAACGATATATGTTTTAGTTGTTACTTTTATTACCAAATTTAAATCCTTTTCATGAATGTATCTTTTTTAATATCACTTTTAGAAGATATAAAATAATTATTCATTTCACAAGAGAAAATATACTTTCAGACCACTGCCACCAGATGAGCTAGCAGCTATTATATTTGAGGTTTATGGAGAAGATTTGAGTACAGCGTCCCTGACTCAGGTACAAGGAACATTTTACGATAGAGTTATATTGAAAATCTATTGTAAAAGGTTTTGATAGATTTGACACAGTAGATTTTAAGGCGATGTTTTTTGTGAAAGTTTTTCTGCTATCCAAGTAATTTTCATGAGCAATTTATTGACACAGTTTAAAAGAGTTGAAAAAACAAAAATATAAATGATTTTGATTTAGCAATCATCTCTTCTCTTATATGAAAGCATCGACCATGTTAGCAAATTGCAAAAATAAATTGCTGCATCGTCCACTTTAAAGAGGACTTAACCTGAAAGATGGTATCAGTGAAGTAGTTAGTTGATTTACAGTATTTTACTACTAGTTTAGAATTGACCATTAAGTAGAATATCACTTTGATATGCAACAAGGGTGTATTATTAGATGAAATGTTTTAATGTTGTTATGTAACTCATAGTTGTTGCCAGGCAAGAAAATAAAAATGAAATTATAACAAATTTCAGCTTGAAGATATAAAAAAAATTCTGATTTCATGATATTTATTAGTTAGTTGTCTTACTTTATGTTACTTCAGATTTAGAAATTTATTTTAGGAATTAGAAGATACTCAATATTAGTGTATTAATGAATATCTTTCAGGAGTTGCTGATATATCTAGCTATGTTTATAAGAACAGAACCAAAATTATTTAAAGAAATGTTGAGGTTGAGGGTTGGTCTTATAATTCAAGTCATGGCCTCAGAATTAGCAAGAACTCTCAAATGTTCAGGTTAGTATTGCTATCAAAATTATGAATACAATGATCAAGGAGACATGCCAGTGTGTGTTTCATGGTATGAATTTGATGTGATTTGCTTGCCATATGTGGCAGTGTACTTAATAAAAAAACAAAATAAAAAATATCACTTTAGGAACATTATATCTTTGTGAACCTTAGTTTAAAATTGAACCAATTTCAGAATGCATTTTGTGAACGTTTAATGTTGAACTACTGTGCTAAGGTTTTGCACATAAATCCTACTTGATTGAAACTCAGCTTAGATAGAATAGTACATGTTACACTATGGGTGTTCATTGTTTAAACTCATCTAGTGACCTTTAGACGTTTGGTATCTGACAGCTGATGTGGTAAGATGTGTTTCTGTAATCTCCATCTAATTAACAATGATTTAATTCAATTAAGGGCTGTTCTAAAATTAAATGGATGGTGGGCATAGGAGCCTTTATTTAAGACTCCTACCACCCATAATATAAAATTTTCATTTTACTTATAATTCTAACAAAAGTATAAAGAAAATGCAACCACCCACAATTAACTAACTTCAGTGCCTTCTATAGTCCCCAATCATGATCAAATTTGAAACAGATCTTAGTTTGATATGGATTTGACATTAGCATTCTTCAGGAACATTATATCTTTCCTTTGAGACTTTTCTGGATTTAAAAGTCTTTCAGAGGAATTTTTTTTGTAACATTGATGACTGTACAGCCAGAACTCTTTGTTATGTTATAAATTAAAATTAGTTATGTAATATATAACCTTTTTAAAGGTATATCACTTGGAGAATACTCTATAGAACTTTTTGGAGACAAAGGCAAAATAGAATGGTATATTCTTTTGAAAAAAGTTAAGGGGAAGTTGTCTTGCACATGCATAATTCCACGAACACTTAACACAGTCAAGGAAAGGGTGTGAAATATTTTGGTTTTAAAAACACATAAGATTTATGGAGAATAATTTTGTAATACACAGACAGTAGATGACTCTAAAATTGTGAAATTTAAACTTGAGTGTGCAATGAAGAAACTGAAAACACTATTAATATAAACCAAATGGGAATGACAAGACTTTCCAATTTGACAGAGACTAATTCTAAGGTTGTATATAACCTGACATCTGACAGTGTAGAGACAGAACCGAAGTTGTTTCGCAGCATGATAGCAAACAACACAGATAGTGTCATCACTTCAAATCCTGGCTGGCAATTATAAGATAGCAATGAACTTTTTTAGATTTTAATACTTTATATTCAATTAGCATTAATCCTAAAAGTATTAATATAAGGTGTGATATAATAGAACTGAAGAAAACTGTTTGCCATCTACTTAATTTTTGTACACAGTTACCCAATCTATTAAAACTGACAAATAGGCACAACTTATTACTTCAGTGAGTGATCCCAACAACAACAACAACAACAACAACAACAATAACAAAACCTGAAGTTGTTAGCATTGGGTCTCAAATTTACACCAGTGCAAACAGGGATGGGCTCCCTTTTGGTAAATTGTTAGTGATTTCTATAAGTTTTCTGACGCTTATGACATATCTTCTGTTGATGTTAAGTTTTGTTGTTCCCTAGGATAAAGTGTATTAGTTACATCATGTGTATGGTGTATTTGCCTTATGCTGAATAATTGTTATGAATTTACTCATTTAGAAGAAATATCGGAAGATAAAGATAATGTTTATGACCTTACAAACAAGGGTATTTAAATATGCTCACTTTATGTCTACAGACTTGAACACATGTTGGATGAAATGAAATATAGTTTAATATATATATATACTGTTGTTATAAAACACTTTTTGTCACCCAAGCCAGGGCTAATTTGATACAAAATCCTGGTATTATTTTGAATAGAAAAGATAGAATCTGGCATGGTGGAGGTGGTTTGGTTGCTTATTTTCAGAAAAATAATATTTGACAAGAAAGCTGAATTTGAAATAAGTGACGTTGAAACAATGTGATGTTGAATTAAACCTGTTCCTAATTCATAAAACTGATCTGGAATGAACAAAACATTTCTTATATACCTAAATAAAAATTACTTGAAATGATTGATTTTTACACTCAAATACATCATGTACGTAAAGCTTTTGTATATTATAGAAATTGTATGTTGAATGCTCACAGATAAAACCTTTGGGTTAAGCTGATAGTAAAAGGATTTTTTTTTTTGTATCCCCTGTACCTTGTAGGAGATGAAGCCTCAGACCATCTACTTAATTTAAGTCCATTTGAGATGAAAACATTACTCCATCATATTCTAAGTGGAAAGGAATTTATAATCAGTGCAGGTAAGATTTAATGTATCTGTTTAGTAATCACTTATCATAAAGATTGTGGTATGAGAATCTACTCGTCATCTAAACCATACAATCATTGTTTATAGACCCATTTTAAAAAACGACTACATTTCTTTTGCATCTTTATTTTAACATGATTTTCAGTCACTTTCTGTTTGACAATTCTTTAATTTTTTATTTTGTCCATTGAGCATGGATTATTTTCAATGCCTTAAGTGGGGATAAATTTTGCACACCATTGCTACTTTCTGTTGTTTTTTTTTTTAAATGATAGGCTTTAAAATTGACTGAAAAACTTTACAAATAAAACTTTGTTGGAATTTTTGTTTTTGTCCTACTCAATTAGAAAACAAGAATTGGGAAAAGGGAATTTCAATTAATGTATATTAATAGTGCAAAGCTATCAAAATTTTACGTGTGAAAGAACTGACAAAAAAATTCATTGTAACTCTGCTTTTATACAAGACAGAGTCTGTTCATATATATATAAAAGGTTTCTTAATATGAAGTAAGTTATGAAACATATGTTATTCTAATTTTGCTAAACATTGGATAAAAAAAAGATTGGGTCATGTATATATATGTTCTGTGTATATCCCTGTATTTCCACTGGACGTTAAGCAACCAACAATTAAAGAATCAATCAATAAGTGTAATCCAAATAGAATGTTGTAAAGAAGGAACATTTAACACACAATATCATTAACACTGATAGAAGAAGTCTAGTCACTTATTCTCTATTGTCTATGGCAATAATTATTATATAATTGTTATTTTTCTGACTGGTATTTTTTCAGGACCTCCAGGTAAAAAATTATATATCTTGTTTTTATATTTTTACAGTTTGAGGTCAAAAGTGTTTTACCATTTGAATATCCAATATGTATGTCATATAAAAAATTTCCTGGAGTTATTTCTTGTCCGAAATTGAATGAAATTTTTACTAAGAAATTCTGTCTGCAGTCTGGCAATAAGTATGAAATATGTTTATGATTTATACTTTTAAGGAAATCATTGTTTAAAGACAATTATGAATTTCTGCAATAAAAATATATATGGCTTTAAAAGAAAAATTACACTTAATTTCAACATTTTTATATAAATTTTATAGAATGATTTCTCAGTAGTGACATATCATAAAAATATTTCCTTATAACCATAAAAAAATGTAAACATTTTTGAGTTTGGCAGTAAAAATTGCATTAAAATTGAATCTGAAGTAAGTTTTTGACAATGTTTTTATATGAAATACATATTGGAATTTCTGAGTGGTGAAAATTTTTGACCTAAGACTGTAGTTGCTTTTTTAATTTTAGATTTATCCTTTTCATGGTTGTTCCCATTGATAATTTACACATTTCTTTAAGATTTAAAGGATATATTGGATATTTCTCAATGAGACAACAAGCCAGCAACACAAATAACCCTAAAGACCTCTAAAGGTCAACTTAAGTTCTTCAATCAAAGATAAATGTCTTGTACAATATGTCTAGCCCTTAATTGCCTCAAGTCTAGAAAAGTAAAGAATAAAACAAAGATCTGTCATCTACACAAAATTTGGGGATGACAAAAACCCGTAAGTTATGATTAGATACAATCACAGACAATGCTCCTGTCTAGGGACAGGCACATGAACATTGGACAGAATAAGATAATTTTTTAGTACTCAGCCCTCTTTTCTTTGTCAGGATCAGTGGAATAATGAAATGTACATGAAAAAACATACAATAAAAATCAATGCAAAAAATGTACTATAATGATATAGTAAATTTTACTCCGAAATTTTCAAATGATTAAAAAATTTTGTTTAGAGGATATACATTTTGTTATGCAAAAGATCAATTTAAACATCAGGTTGATTTTTCTTACTTAATTTGTGCACTACTCTACCAGAAATATCAAATTTCAACATGTAATTTATTTTAGAAATTTTTTAACATGACCATCATTTTATTTTATTAATATTTTCCACTAGAACATGATGAATGGAGTAAGTAAATATAATTTGCAGCACAAACACATATTTATACATATTATTTCATGTTTTAAAATATTTTCAACACTGAAAATATGAACACAAATCTGTGTCTTTATCAGGTGTGAAAAAAATCCCATAAAAATACTTTTAGTAAAATTTATTTTCCCTTACATGTTATATCCCAAAGTATTACTAACCCCCTAATCATTAATAAAATACATGTATTATGAAAAAAGTTATTATGAAGGCATTATAAATAAACATTGAAAAGTTCATCACCTTTCTTACTTTCTTAACATCATATAGAACAAAATTTTCTTGTTTGCCTTCCAATCACAAAATCTAATGATCTGTAATCATATGATGAACTTTCACTGGTGTACTTATACTGCTGGTAAAGTAACAGAAATAATGGAAAATAAAATTCCAGTTGTTATTTCTGAAACTGTGAACACTTTAACATGAGTTACTGTTTGAAGTTTTGCTTTCTAACATGAATAAAAGGTAATAATTTACACTTGGATGTGAAAAAAATATATATTCACAGCTGCTATGATAACTACAAAAATCAGAGTTATTTACCTTGCAAAAAATGCTGATTCTGTTTCATTTGTATGTGATCAATATTGGATAGACTTTTTGTAAAGGGACTTTGGTGACTTATCTGTTCAGTTGGCTACAGCTTACGTTGTTACATCAAACCAAACTGTTAATTATTTGGTTAAGGTCTCAATACATTACATAGCATAGGTCATTAACAAAGATTTTTTTTGGATTAAATGCTCAATATTGCATCTACTAGAACATGTTCATTGATTTACCTGAGGCAATCTGGTTACCTCAATCTATGGCAGTAACTGCTCAAAAATTGTATAAATAACAAAATCTTGTGAAACACCTGCAAAAATACACAGGTATTTTTGCTAATTTTACAAATTTACAAAGCCAAAAAAAATATCATATGGTAAAACTTTGATATGCAAAACCACAGTTTATCATTTGTATGATCATTTTGCATAAAAATGTAATGTAAGCATGGGTGATATGGTTTTGTTAGCTTACAAAAGTCTGTTGCAGTTAATTGCATTGATTGCATTGTAAATTTGACATCAAGCCATTGTATTCTGAGAAATATTGTAAATTTTATTTTCATTTGATACATGTCAATTTTTTCATGGAATATACACCTTAGATATCTGGTCTTTGGTTCAGTTCTTTTTGAATGTATCAACTAACTCCAGTACTTTGGTTTATCCTTTGAAAACTAATTGCATTGTCCACAAGTAATGATATTAGTGATACTTTATCAAGTAAAATTTTCATTTCATCAACATTTCAGTTTCATACAAAATTTTTCTAACAGTTAGGAATATCTTTATCCAACTTTGCATCACAATGCCCATTGGTAAAGGACTTCTATTGATTTAAGGTAAAGGTCACAGCAGCTTTTAATAGCTAACATTTGAGCAAAATTTTGGTTTTCATATGTTATCTTTTGAAAAATTTGTCTAATTATTACCAAACTTAATTCTAGATTACCCCATGGGTGAATTATATAAATAATAAATTATGTAAATATGTCAAAAATTCAGGTCACAGCATCTATTGAAGCTGCAGTTTTGGCAACTTTTGGTTTCTAGAATCAGGATGTTATCTTTTGAACCATATTTTCAATTTGTACCAAATTTGATTGACCCATGAGATGACAAACAACATGTTTGAATTTTGGGTCACTTGGTCAAAGGTCAAGGTTGCAACAACTCATCCATAAAGATTGCAACGCAGCTTATGCACCTATGGTGCTTCTGTAACTTTTCTCAGTATACAATATTTTTTTTACCCTGCTTATGCTTTCATACTATATTAAATGACTTTGGCAGTTTTATTATATTGTTATATAAATTTTCTGTATATACAATAATGCTTTATAACAAATAAAATTGGAAAATACAGATAGCAGGAATATACAGCAATCATTTATTTCAAAATTTAGCATGGGAGGGTAAGGTCTTATGATGTATCTTAACATTTACTGGAATAAAAAGTATAATAACCCTCTGCTAGAGTAAATATGGTTTGTGTAAGGCAAAATGGCTGTTTTGCTATGCAATAATCACTCAAATCACAAAAGGATGTGCAGTTGTGGAATGCATTGCATATATAACTCTGTTTTGCATGTGTTTTTATTTTTAGTGCATTCTGAACATGATGATGAAAGTTGTTTACGTGTAAAATCAAAGAAAAAGCAAGATGAGGCTAACCAGTTCGCCAGACTCAGTAAATCACCACAAAAGAAGGTTCAATCATTTTTATATACTTTTGTTATTGTCGAGGCTGCGACTTTTGTCGCAGAAAGCTCAACATAGGGGTAGTGATCCGGCGGCGGCGGCGTTAACTAACTTCTTAAAAGCTTTATATTTTAGAAGGTGGAAGACCTGGATGCTTCATACTTTGTATATAGATGCCTTATGTTACGAAGTTTCCGTCTGTCACATGTCCATTGTCCTTGACCGCATTTTCATGGTTCAGTGGCTACTTGAAAAAAAAAGTTAAGATTTTTTGTAATGTTTATTTTTCTCTTATTATGAGTAATAGGATAACTATATTTGGTATGTGCGTACCTTGCAAGGTCCTCATGCCTGTCAGACAGTTTTCACTTGACCTCGACCTTGTTTCATGGATCAGTGAACAAGGTTAAGTTTTGGTGGTCAAGTCCATATCTCAGATACTAGAAGCAATAGGTCTAGCATATTCGGTGTATGGAAGGACTGTAAGGTGTACATGTCCAACTGGTAGGTGTCATCTGACCTTGACCTCATTTTCATGGTTCAGTTGTTATAGTTAAGTTTCTGTGTTTTGGTCTGCTTTGCTTATACTGTATGCAATAGGTCTACTATATTTGGTGTATGGAATGATTGTAAGGTGTACATGTCTAGCTGGCAGGTGTCTTCTGACCTTGACCTCATTTTCTTGGTTCAGTGGTCAAAGTTAAGTTTTTGAGTTTTAGTCTTTTTTTCTAATACTTTATGCAATAGGTCAACTATATTTGGTGTATGGAAATATTTTATGATGTACATGTCAGTCTTGCAGGTTTTATTTGACCTTGACCTCATTTTCACAGTTCATTGCTCAGTGTTAATTTTTTATAAGCAATAGGTCAACAATATTTGTTTTATGGTAGGATTGCAAGCTGTACATGTCTGCCTGGCATTGTTCATCTGACCTTACCTCATTTTCATGGTTTATTGGTCAATGTTTAGTTTTCTTGGTTAAGTCTGTATCTTAGAAACTATAAGCAATAGGTCAACTATATTTAGTGTATTGAATGATTGTAAGGTGTACATGTATTTCTTGTTTGGTTTATATGACCTTGACCTCATTCTCTTGGATCATGTTAAGTTTATGTGATAGTTGTAGTAAAGCTTTATATTTAGGACTATCAACATAATATCAATGATTAGTAAAGAAGGCGAGACATTTCAGCGTGTGCACTCTTGTTTTCTATAATATTGAAATGTTCTAACAATTTCATCTGAATTATTGTAATTTATATTTTTAAGTAGCATATATGATTTTGTTAGTCCAGAGTTTTGCATCTTTGTCCTGATCTTGACAGAAATTGACATGTGCATATGATATTTTAAGACAGGGTGCTGAAATAAAGATGGGAACTGTTTAAAAAATTGATGCTACATGCTTCCCGGTCATCTTGATTAGAAAATTTCCTTAATTTTTAAAAAAAAAATTTATGTTTAATTTAATTTATTGGCTTTTTTATTACTCAAAATTAGGGAATTTCAATGAACTTTTCTACTTATAGAAAAGAACATATTTTTCTATTATTACCAAAAGCAAATTTTATGATTGTCAGAACATTTCAACTATAATTTTTCTCTTGGTTAATAACTTGATAATGAGTCATCTGTTAGCTGTTGGTTTGTGAGAGTGACAGGCATGAGGAGTTTTCTTGCCTTGGAAGTTTTTGCTTTTCAATGATGGAATGTTAATCTTCATCACTTACAAATTTTTGTTTCTCTGACAAAGGTGATAGCAAGTTCTTCTCAGTTGGTGAGAGTATTGTGAGGGAAGAGACAGTAAGGAAATTAACAAGTGATGTAAGTCAGTCATACAATTTGTCTTTGTCTAGAAATCAATCTGTCGATTGGCAAATATTTCATGCATATCTTGGATGAGAACAAGTTACAATTATTATGATATTTTTAATTGGTTTTATTCAACACTCAGCTAGATTGATAAAAATTACTTGAATTTAAAGTTAAATTGTCTCTTGCAATAAAGTGGTAATTTCATGTTCTGCGCTTGGAAGTAGCTTTAATGGCACCAGCATCCTATTTGATCACTGGTTAAGAAAAAATAAGGAAGAAACAAATTATCCTTTGATTTGTTCATGAGATAAAATATTTCTTTAACTCTTGAAAGTTATTATTATGCCCCCAAAGGAGGCAGTAAGTGTTACCCTTGTCCATCCCTACATCCGTATGTCTGTCCATACGTACATCCCAAAATTGGTTTCTTTTCTCTAACTGTAGTTTGCCTCAACCAAATGTTATGAAACTTATACACAATGCTTATTACCATAAAACACAGATCAAGTTCGAATTTGGGTGGCGTCACTTTTACAGTTCTCTAGTTATGTCCCTTTATAGTGTTATATTTTTATTATAAACTTGGTTGATAAAGGTCAATCTTAAGTTTTTAAATTTAACAATTTCAATCCCATAATATCTGAGAGGGGAAATATAGTTTTCTCTAAGAAACAAGTATGGCTATGAAATATAGTCTCACTAAACAGATTATCTATGGATGCTTTCATAGAAATGTTTCAGTTTAAAATGCAAAAGTATTTTTATGGCAATGAATTTTGTTTATTACAAAGATTTATGGGTGCAAAAAGGAGGAGTTGGTGTCAGATTGTTAGTTGCAGTAAAGAGGTAGTTTGGTGTTATTCATGACACAAAATCTTTACACACACACTAGACAAAACTCAAACCAATGCTTTTATTACTGTTCTTCATCTCAAAGTCATTGTGAGGCCTTCTACACAGAGAAAAATATTGTACCTCAATGCAAGTTTAGGACAGCTACTAGTACCAATTTGGAGAATTCTTTGCTATATGTCAGTAACACTACATCATTCACAAGATAAAGGTCAGATGTAAGCTTGGTAAGAATTTGAGAAATGTTTTGGCTGGGAGCTTGGATATAGGCCAAATGCTTTGGAGTATCTTTGTTTTTTCATTATTGGAATTTAGTCTAGTAATCCTTCAATTGACTGGCTTCTTAATTATTGATTGAAAATGTCAGTAACTTCCTTTGAAAATAATATTGAAAGCATATTGTCAACTATGTTATCTGTTTATTTTATCAGATGTTAGATTATGCTTTGAATCAGCCTGAGACTGAAGAAGAAGATATAACAACAGATAGACAAGGACAATGGTTGAGGAGGAGACGGTTAGATGGGGCGTTAAACAGGGTACCAGAAGGATTTTATCCTAGAGTCTGGAAAGTTTTATCTATGGTAAGTCTTAAGGAGGAGATGTATAGATGGAGCATTAAACAAGGTACCAGAAGGATTTTATCCTAGAGTCTGGAAAGTTTTATCTATGGTAAGTCTTAAGGAATAGATCGACAATGTACCAGAAAGTTTCTGTCATAGAGTAATTATTGATGGTAAGTAAAGGAAACAGTTTGATTAGACATTAATCCAGGTACCAGATGGTTCTATCTTACAATCTGGAAAGTTTTTTTTTATCTGTAATAAGTGGTAATAATTAGACAGTTAATAGACAAGGTATTAAGCATGGTACAGAATATTTCTATCTTTTACAATGGAAAGTCATCAATGAAAGTTTGTATATATACAGTTTGTTTGGGTGACTGGGATCTAAAATGTCTGAAAATGTCTGAACATAGAAATTTAAAAGTTGTAATTTTGAGATATGAGATATACCTCCCTTGCATCAGTTTTGGTAAATAATAGTATTAAACACTTTGAAATTAGACTTAAAAATCTTACTGTATTTGAATATAAACTAAGACAGATTGGTTCAGACAAAAAAATGGCCATTTCAGTACAAAATCTACCACTAGTAATATTCTTATTGTTTTGAAATAATGATTGTTCTAGAAGCAATTTTTTTTACCACAAGTAAAACTGCCTTCTCCATTTAGGACTTTTAACAAAATGTTTTTTACATACATTTTCTATTACAGTGTTCAGGATTGTCAATAGAAGGAAAGTTTTTACCTAACAGTTTAACAAGAGAGGTATGTTCTTTTTATGCCCCACTTAGGGACATTATGTTTTTTCGGTCTGTGCGTCTGTTCGTTTGTCCGTCCGTTTGTTCGTCCGTACGTCTGTCCCGCTTCAGGTTAAAGTTTTTGGTTATAGTTTTTGGTCAAGGTAGTTTTGATGAAGTTGAAGACACATTCTTGTTGATACTGTAATTTTTTCTTTGAATCAGTTTTTGTATTATTGTCAAAATTGACCTACTCTTATTTGGAATTTTGAAAGCAATGTGTATGCAACATTTTCTGAATTTACAATTATTAAACTTCCAATTTTGTCAATTGTTTAACAGTGGCAATAATTAATGCCTACAAAAAAATTCTGACACAAGAAACAAACTAGGATATATACACTAAGAGGGGAGGAGATCCTTATTAAATATATATGATGTCCACATGTCTATAGTAGTGGTATTATATACTAGAAATAGTCTAAAGTTCATTCAAAAGAGGTGTTTATGGATAATAAATCTGTAACTGCACTTACTTCAGATTACCAGGTAAAACCAAACTTTAAAGTAGGGTCACATTTAATGCAAGAAAGATCCCAACTGAGTTGTGAACCTGTCAAGGTCTGGGATTTAAGAAACCAAATCAGTGCAGAAAATAGGTAATAACTCCAGAACCTTGTTTAGAAGGATTCAAACTTGGGTGCAAGGTTACATCTATAAAAAAGACTAAAAATGTATGCTGTTTACCTCCTTAAATGAAGTTGATGTGTTGGTAATGTTATCTTGCTCCTTAAGATTCTTTCATTACACCATTTTTGTGCAAAGATATCCCTTGGCAAGGTTTAACCAAACAAGGTCAGCAGCACAACTTATTTAGTTGTATACTGTATACTGTGGATTAATTATTATTGGTTGGTTACCAATTTTTAAGGATTTTACTAACATAGGAATTTAAGTGTTTAACCAAGTATTCATCTTCTTTAGGCTTGTATGCAGACTTTGACAAAACCAGGAAAATCAAGTATTCATGAAAATACATTTTTCATTAATTCATGAAAATTGAAACCCACGAAAATAAATGAATCCATAGTAGTTATGGAAATATTTCTATGTATTTAACAGATGACCATGTCTCTATGTATTTAACAGATGACCATATCTCTATGTATTTAACAGATGACCATATCTCTATGTATTTAACAGATGACCATGTCTCTATGTATTTAACAGATGACCATGTCTCTATGTATTTAACAGATGACCATATCTCTATGTATTTAACAGATGACCATGTTTCTATGTATTTAACAGATGACCATCTCTCTACGTATTTAACAGATGACCATGTCTCTACGTATTTAACAGATGACCATGTCTCTACGTATTTAACAGATGACCATGTGTCTATGTATTTAACAGATGACCATGTGTCTATGTATTTAACAGATGACCATGTCTCTATGTATTTAACAGATGACCATCTCTCTGTGTATTTAACAGATGACCATGTCTCTATGTATTTTACAGATAACCATGTCTCTATGTATTTAACAGATGACCATATCTCTATGTATTTAACAGCTGACCATGTCTCTATGTATTTAAATTTAACAGATGACCATGTCTCTATGTGTTTAACAGATGACCATGTCTCTATGTATTTAACAGATGACCATGTCTCTATGTATTTAACAGATGACCATATTTCTATGTATTTAACAGATGACCATATCTCTATGTATTTAACAGATGACCATGTGTCTATGTATTTAACAGATGACCATGGTTCTATGTATATAACAGATGACCATGTTTCTATGTATTTAACAGATGACCATGTCTCTATGTATTTAACAGATGACCATGTTTCTATGTATTTAACAGATGACCATGTTTCTATGTATTTAACAGATGACCATGTTTCTATGTTTTTAACAGATGACCATATCCCTATGTATTTAACAGATGACCATGTTTCTATGTATTTAACAGATGACCATATCTCTATGTATTTAACAGATGACTCCTGGAGAGTTTAAGTTTGCCTTGAGAGTAGAGACAGTACTGAACACTATACCACAGCCAGAGTATAGACAGCTAATGGTGGAAGCTCTCATAGTTCTGACTATGGTTTCAGAGAATGAGTGGACTGTTAAAATGGATGAAATACATGTAGATAAATTAGTTCATGAAGCTAATGCATTGTTTATTAAAGATCAGGTAATTATTAGAAGATAATAAAAGGGAAATTGATGTTGTGTTAGTGTACTTGACTTACTTGAAGAAATCTATTAATTTTGTAGAACAGATGATGTAGGTGTTGGAACACAATGTTGAAAGAAAAGGCGTTTTCAATAGCCTATTTGCCAATAACCGATTAAGTTCTGTTATTACACACTTTTAACACAAGTTGTTTCCGTTTGCCAATTGTAAACTGGTTCTTAACCTGGAAAGATAGGCTGCTGTCCATGTTTAGTATGATAAAATGAAAATGATATATCACTTTATAACCAATTTTTATTGAAAAATAACTACTGATATCAAAAGATTTTGGCTTAACTCAAGAAAAAAAGTAATTAAAAGATTTGAAAAAGTTACAAAATACATTCATTAAACACAGTTAAACGGATAGTAGCTACGATTTTCATTAAAATTATTTTTCTAATCTATATGCAGGATTTTGTACAAAAGGTTTATTTAGAATGAATAAAACCATCATGGTTTACTTTCCAATTAGCATTTAGAAGCTTTTTAACGTTTTACACCTGAATTTAATTTTTGTCTGTAGACAAAAATTCGATGTTAAGCCAACCCTTATTCATATGACCTATGTTGACCGTAACTCCGCAGTTCCCAATGCGCAATCGCAAGTTGTTCCTCAAAGGGAAAATGTCGAACAGAGGAATGTTATCGCGGAAATGGAACGTACGTGTGTTTACAGTTTTTGCGAGAAAAATAAAATAGTAAAGAGGTGCAGACAAGTTATTGTAAATTGAAAATAAACAACAGTGATTAGATAGGTCATTAGAATCATTTACAAACACCTGTCACGCAGATAAAGTCATTATATAAGTAGTTGACATTACGACAGTTTGCGAAATGTAAAAAACATTTCTAAACTTTTCGAATCCAGATCACATGAAAATAAATCGCGAAGTGTTCAAATCCTTATTGTCCAAAATATCTTTATAAATTTAAGAGCAGTGATCTCACAACTTAGAAGACATTAAAAATCAACTTCTTACAATTTAATATTATTCTTCCGGTGTACCCTGCATGAAGGCCCCAATTCAATTCACAAACGTGTATTACGTTATCGGCATTGTTTTGTCATACAAATATAAAACAAGTGTATAATATTGCCATTGTTGGAGAACCTTGGTTTCGAATAATATGCAAGCATTTGGTATATTTTGTTGTTTACATAATTTCATAAATGGTTTCAAATATGTACGTTTAATCTAAAGAAATTGTCAAATACATAAGAAAACAAAAGCACATGTTCATATTTATTTATATCTTGGTAGAGATGTGTCTGCAAAGTTCGGGAAGTTAACCCGATGCATAATTAATGAGATGAAAAGGCACGCTACACGATATTAATTATCAATTGTTAACACTTCTGTACTTAATATAAACATTCCAGCGATCTTATTGTTAATTTAAAGTACATATCTTTGATTTTAGCAGCTTTAAAACTTGGTCATAATTTTGTCAGAATCGTAGCTACTATCCCTTTAAGGTTACTCTTTCTGCTTACCCTTCATTGGTAATAATCATTTACATCCCTCCTAAGTGAAACTACTCTTACAAATAAACCTCTAATTACAGGGTATATATGGAATAAGCAAATAGACTATTGAGTTAAAAACAGCTTTCAGTGGGATCTGTTTCTAGCTCTCTTTGCTCAAAATGAACTGTTGCTTTATCTAACTATTAACTATTCACATAGTTTTTAAATCACTTTTATTTTTTTTATATTTAAAACTTGTGGCAGGTTAAATAAGTTTTGTGAGTAAAATGTACTGGTATTTTACCATTTATGCTCTATAATTGAGTTGTAGTATTGTTTATAAATCTTTATATTTTTCAAGCAATGTAAGTACGTTTATGATTTCATCAGAGCATCATAGATAAGACAATCTGACAAATTCTATAACAGTATTCATGATTTCAAGAGGGAGCATCATGGATCTGACTATCTGTCAAATATCTAAATTCTTTGAATACTGGTACATGTAAATATTTTTTAAGTTCATCAAATGCTGTATCAAGATGTCACTTCTTGATCAGTCATTGGACCAAAATGCTGTAAATTTATGCTAATATTTATTTACTACTTGTAGGATATACCAAAGGAAAGCGTGAAACAGTGTGAAGGATCAACAGGAATCTGTTTACATTTTTATGACAGTGCGCCTAGTGGTAGATTTGGAACAATGTCTTATTTGTGCCGAGCCTTGGCCAAAATTCTAGACATACCCTCAGATCATGAAGGAAATGTGGAATGTAATCTCAGTTGAATTTAAATCCACAAAACAAGTTCAGTGATAACCAAAGATCTAAAACAATCCCATCTTTTTCAGCATTATGTTGGCAGGATTCATGACATATAGCATCTTAAATATTTTATTGTATTGGAACATAAATAGACCATTTTGTGTTTCTTAATGGTTGATATCTTGTTTCTATTTTATACTGTATATAACAAAGATGTATAACTTGCATATACATGTATCTGTGGTGGATTTCAGTATTGCAGTATAACTTGTGCTTCTGCTTGTGCAATTTTTCAATCAATACCGTGGATTCATTTATTTTTGTGGATTAAGGAAAACCTACATTTTTCCTGAATATTTGATATCATGGTTTGCCAAAGTCTTCATACAAGCCTATAGAAAATTTGTCATTCGTTGAATATTTGAATTTGTCGTTCACCTGAACCCAAAATATTTACGAACATTGATATAACACAAATAATAAAATCAACAGGAGTGCAAAATATGATGAAAGTGGATGGAATATTTCTGTCTTCATAGAAAAGATGGTGCTTTTACTCTATGTAGTTCTAGTGCAAAATAACTGTAACTATTATTCTTGCTCAGATTCAATATTTCCGGTATTTTTAATGGAAATGACTCCAGTAGTCATTAGCACTAATGACTGCATGGAAATTTAGACATGAAATGTCTGCTTACATCTGTTATTTATTTCTAATATTTTAAAGTTTGATCTCCATTTCGTGAATATTAGGAAAGTCAGATATATTTTGCATTGAGATAAAGAATGAACCTTGATGGAATATTTTAGAAATGATATATTTTCAAGTCACCAAAGCTATAATGAGGAGATTTGCATAATAAATAAAATGAAATTATGAAAAAAATTACATTTACCATTGTGTCTTATTTAAATTTTCTCTTTCTGGAAAGTTTTACTTTGATATTTAATGTTATTTGCTGTGTGGTTTCTACACGATTGTTGAATCAATATGTATTCCTATAATCATGTTACAGATGTCATAATTAAAACATTCTAATGATTAATGGTGTTCTATATTGCATGCCTCTCTTTTATAATTTTGGACCTAATTGATAATCTTAAGTTTTTGGTCATGAAGTAAATGATGGTTTTTGCATCGATATAATGTTCTTACATATAAAAATAAGGAGATGTGGTATAATTGCAAATGAGACAACTATCCACCATGAAGATATAATCAAATATAGGTCACTGTACAGCCTTCTACAATAAGGAAAACCATACTGTATAGGAATACTTTTTAAGCAGTGTTTACCCCAGGGCTTTTAAGCATCATGGTAAGGTGATGCTTTTCTTATAGATGTGTTATGATTTCTAGAAACAAGATGGTATTTAAAAATTCCCTATTTACCAGGATACTATATGAAATTTTTGGGATGTAGTCCCACTGTTTTACTGCCATTTCTTTGCCACAAAGTGGATGGACAGTTGTTATCCCATTCTATACATTATGTGCCACAACTTATGAACCATTCTACCAATGCTTTTCAAATTTTAATATGTTGCCACTAATGACAAAATGGAGGTCAAGTTCGATATTGACGATTTTAACTTTTGCCTTTTAAGATATATGGTCCTGGATAGAATGGAAAATGGCATTTTATGACTTTTCTGTGCAATAACTTATGACCTGTTCAAATTTTAAAATGGCATTACTGATGACAAAATGGAGGTAAAGTTTGAATTCCAACTATTTTCCTTTTTACTATTCAGAATGTGGCAGGTTTGAAATCGGGGTACATTAGAATACATCAATTTCATTCGTACTAAATGCCCTTATAAGTTCAACAATGGTGATTGCTGTCAATTTGACAGCCCATTTCTTGTATTGAACAAAGAAGACTTATTCCCACATCTAGCAAAAGAAGATCAACAATATTATTACTTACTCAAGATCTGTGATGCTCATTACAAACAAGGAAGAAGCTAGGAAGACTGAAAACATGTGTTGATAGGTTTTGTAATATTTTCTGTTGGTTTTTTGTTGTTGTCTCATCGATACATGTGTTGATAGGTTTTGTAATATTTTCTGTTGGTTTTTGTTGTCTCATCGATATATGCACCAGCCATCCTTCTATTCATGACTGAATAGTTTGAGGAGATACTAAAATAGTCTACAGTGGAAAGCGTCGAGTAATGGTAAAAGAACACTGGTAAGAAGGGGAAAAATAAAATACTGCAACCAAATTTCAGGTACAAGCCTAGTGAAATTGAAAAATCTATGTAGACATTTCTAGGTTTTTTTTCTCTCCAACAATCCAATTAGTTCTAGAGTGTGTCAGATTAATTGTTCTAAGGCTCAATTATTCTGAGGCGGGAACATGAGTTATTGACCTACAGAGATTAACACAAGATCTATTAATCAAAACAAGGCAACAATGTATTAGCTTACATCCTTGTCATTTTAACTTTGGTGGATAGTTGTTTCATTGGTAATCATACCATATATCCTTTTTTTTCCATAACAAGTAAGTACATAAAAAGTGCTTTATTTTCATAAATGGTATAAATACTGAAAATTAACAATGAGGACAGTTCTAACATATACAGATTTTTATGTCTAAATAAGGTATTTAACAATCTCCTTTTTCTTTCATAATGCACAATTCTTTTTATATTTAAAGTATCACTGACATGCACTGAAAATACAAGTATCCAAATTTAAAAAAGAAAAGAAAATTAAATTTAAGTTTTTTCAGAAATTAACCATGAATTAAAAAAGACTGGGTATTGGTTCACCATAGTAATATTTTTTGTAAATATCTTTACAACAACTGATACTTTTACATAAGCTGAGCATTAATAAAGATATTCTGACCATAAAACACCATGTATTTGATGAAATAATATTATAATTGGATCTCATTATAACAAAAGGTTCTTGGTTAACTCTGGAAATAAAGCTGTTTGTAAGCAAAATAAAATGTCCATATATGTGTAGAATTTAATATATTGTCCAAATGTCAGACTTCTGAGAAATGTTTATAATGATCAGCTCAATATGGGTCGGTAATCGTTGATATAGAATGTAAATACTATGAAAAGGTAATGTGATTGTAGAATATTAACAAATCTGCATTCAATAAGAAACTGTTTCTTATAATAAGAATGGGAAGTGTAAAATGTGCTGTGAGAAAAGATACTGAATTCACTTTTAATCAGGAAATATATCTAGATAGTATTGAAGATACTAAAAAATTATTGCAATGTTTTTATTAATGCAAAAACTGCATCAATATCAAGTTGGCAATAATAAAAACTTGCATTCATAATTTCAGTAGTGATTTTCCTTTACCATATCTTTGCGATTGCATTAATTAAATCACATGTTTTTACCAGTAATCAATAATTCACAATAATAAATGTATGCATTAATGTCACAATTTCACTGAAATTTTGGTATAATATATTTTGAACTGATTTACATTTCTTTAACTAACATGTATTTGTTAATATGATTAAAAAAACAAGCATTCTGAGAGTATTGCATGGCAATACATAGTCCCCTACCGTTAAAAATTCATTATACTAGAACAAAATGCTAACTTGTTCTATAACTTGTCATGGTATAAATAAACAAATAGAAAATATCAAGTCAATATCTTCAAGCATGACTAAAATCAGTGTGGAAAACCGAATATATGAGAGATGTTTTTCAAGTCCAAGGACCATAACTCTGCACAAAATTATCAGACTGAAACAAAAATTTGAACTTGATCTGTAACTTTGTCATGATAAAACTATATACCAATTGTCAATCAATATCTTCAAGCATGATGAAAAAAAGTGTGGAAAACCTATAACACTCTAACATTAGATATTATGTAATACAATGTATATCTACTTTCAATTACAATCAAATATAATTAATAGTTTGAATATTTTTTCTTTCATTTGTCACAAACTAATATAGATTTGTAACTTATCTATAAAATGTCAACAACTTTTATCTACACAATGTAATGTAATGAAATATATACTTTAATAAAAATAGATTATTATCTAATTAAAGGATTTCACTTAATAAAAAAAAAATATATATATATATATACATGTAGCATTCAGAAAATTAGTTTATACAAAATTACATATAAACCTGCAACAAAATTCCTCAAACAATTTACCAAAGAATGTCTTTTAAAAATGAGTTATCTCCTTTGTACAGATTATATGGTTTAACATAGTACTCTAATATTAGTTATGGATTTTTTTTATGGACCATAACTCGGGACTAAATCATCAGACCGGAACAAAATTCGAACTTGATCTATAACTTGTCATTATAAAACTATATACCAAATATCAAATCAATATCTTCAAGAACAAAGAAAAAAAGTGTGGAAAGCTGAGTTGCGGACTGACAGATGAACAGACGGACAGAGTGCTAACCTAAAGTCCCCTTCGACTTCGTCGGTAGGGGACTAAAAAGGGATGAAATACATCATAATACTTACGTATATGCCATGAGTTAATGATAGAATGAAAATGATTATTTGGAAAATTTCTTTAATATGATTACATGCTAAGAATGTGACACTGTTTCACAGTAAAATTGACATGTGCACCAAAATGCTAAATGAATGCTGAATCCAAAATGATATATTCAATAACACATTTATATGATTGATGTACACAATGATAAAACTTGCATTCACAAAATTATGTCTTTGGACATTTCTCCACCACTGACATTCAAAACCAACTCTAAAGAAGTGAATTTTTTACTCAATAATTATCAAATGAAACTATAGGTGACTATGACAGCTTGTACATTTCTAAACATGTGTGTTTTTTCAGTCACTATAAGTAACTTTTGTTTAGGAAAAAATCGTTTCATTATTGGGTTTTTACAATGATGTTTCAAAATAAGATTATTTTTTGATGTTCATATTTGATTAGATTATTAATTTTTATTAGTTTAATGAGGCAACTGGTATTTTGAAATAAATGTTATTCATAATAACTGTTTAAGACTGTTAGTAAATCAATGATTCATCCATCCTCAAATCAATAGAAAAATCTGTACCAGCAATTTGCAAGGTTTTATTTTTTTTTTATCATGAAAATCATGACCCTCAAAAACAACTGGTGCATTTTTAAAAATACAGATTTGCTGATTACACAAACACAATTCAACCAAAACTTACACTGAAATATGCAAATGGCAGAAAATCTTAAACTGTGCAATTATTTAAACAAGACAAGAAAGTGGTTTAGACAACATACCGGTATTTGGTGAACACATAAAATAATAAAATGGACATATCATCAGAACTTCATAAAGTGGACTGATTGTGCAATGGATTTCTAAAATTGATGCTATATACTATATAATGATATTTACAAGATAGAAATTTATAAAAAATTGCCTTATGTAATTATATGAACAGTAATGACCCTTAAATGTATAACCAACGAAATATTTTCTTGTATATTTAATGTAAAATCACAAATTTTCAAACATTCATTATCAGTGCAAATGATTTTCAAGAAATATTAACCACAGTTATTATTTACAGTGTAAAAGCTTGACACACTATAAAATTTAGTTAGACCAACCTCTTTCATTTGCAAGGTGTTTGTACCAAGGCAATCAACATTTGTTGTCATGATGAAAGTTTGAAGAGATTTTATCCCTAATTTTGGAGGTACATGCCTCAAATATATAAAACATAGGTGACTATGGGAGATAATTTTAAAAATTTATATGCAGAAGTAAATTCTTAAATTAACTAGGAACAATTATTACCACTGACAGTTTAATTTTTTAAATATACCTTGAAGATTTATAGTATATATTGTCATTCAAAATCTATTTTCAAAAATTGTTCACTACTCTTTAAAAAGATTGATTAATACCTGAATTGTAATTTTATTTACATTACTCCACATCAAATTTTATTTCTTCAAATCTGTTCAAACTTTATCTCAATGTTGTGCTTTTGTCAGTTTTGTCTAAGTTCACATCACTTTCTAATATGAAACTATTGCTTTTACTAAAAAGCTGTAAGAACAATAATTCAATATTAGAAAAGTGCCAATTTCTGCAATGCTGAAAAGAGTGTGTCAATTCTATGACAATGATCTATTTTTCTTATTCAAATGAAAAAATAAACAATGATGTATAATGTATTAGCACTTTTAAAAAAATGAATTGCCAGTCTAATGGCCAAATATGAAATCTGTTCTATTACTATACATTAGGATTCCTTTTAAGAGGAAACAATTTTCTTATTGTAATCCTTTTTCTAGTTCTTCATTGATCTGTAATATTAAGAAAGAAAATATCTACAAAAAATGAAAAAAAAGATGTTGAGTAAATGTAACATACACCCCTCACCCCCCAAAAAAACCCAAGTTCCCTTAAAATGGTATCCAAAGGTCACTGGTACAGTCTTCTGTGATGGTTAAGCATTCAAACTGTAAGGCAAGTTCTAAACGACCCAAAATAGAGTACACTTATGGTTTAGGTGCTTTGCATGTCTTTTTTTTTTATCTTTTATTTGTAGTAAATTTTGTTTGAATCGTTTTAATTTGAAAATCAGTATTTTTTAAGTTGGAAAACATGGGATATGAGAAGGATATGCTTGATGGTTATAAGGTTGAAAAATTCTACACAACCTTTTCAACAAATGCATGTAGTCTATTTCAATTGTTGTATTTGTATAGGTCTAAATGTAAACAATATTCTGACCTACAACTAATCTGTAAGAAAAAAATAAAAACAAAAACTATGCACCTTTGCAAACAATTCAAACAATAGTTAATACTAGCATCCTTTAAGAATTTTTTGTAGGAAATATGGTTCAGGTAAAAATTTTCTCAAAAACATACTTTTTTTTATTTAACAATATATTTACGGGAAATGAGGTGGTTTGGTTATAGTTTTAATTTGGCTTATTTGAGCATATCGATGAAAGTGAAAAAATTAAACACACACAAAAAAAATGCAATATTTTCAGTACCGGTAATTAACTTTAGATGTCTTACCTTAGTGTGCAGTTAGATGTGTACACTACTAACTTAAACTTTACTATGATAACCATTATGACAAAAATAAAATATGGAATTAACAAGATGTGCAAATTTTTTCTACTACTTTATGGTAAAACAATCAAAATATCCCAATTGAATGTATATTTGCATACAACATAAATGTATAATAAATAAATCATTTGATCATATATAACATATTAACAATGTAACACAAACACTGGTATAAAAATAAGTAGTTATTATTATTTACAATATTTCATTTAAATACAATATTTATAAACTCAGAATTTCTACATCTTTTTCTGTCAGTTCTCGTTTCATATGGAAAAAGTCCCTAAAGTTAGACACGGGTCCTTTATCAAATGGATTATAGAATGCACCTTTCCCATCCTTCAGGTAATTGTATCTCTTCTGATTAATTCTTTCATTAGAAGTTATATTGGATGTCATGTGGAAAGTCTAAAAATAGATTAAAAAAAAAAGATATAAAAAATAGTCTATAAATGACATATTTTTATATTTTAATTTTAAGACCATTTCATGTCAACTGTGGTCTTTCAACAAATACTTTTATATGTCTTAAAAAAATTTCTTGCAACTTGTCAATTCAATTTGAAATTAATCTATAACTATTTGATGTAAATGTCTAAGATATTGACATCAGTTTTGCCCAGGGAGAATAGCTTAAATTGACTAAGTACTGTGGACTCATTTATTTTCGTGGGTACCAAATTTCGTGGATTGAGGAAAATTCTTTATTTTCATTGATATCTGATTTTGTGGTTTTGCCAAAATCTGCACAAAAACCTATAAATAATTTTCACTTTGTCCAAAATTCATGATTTACCTATAAACCAAAATCCACGAAATACATGTATCCAACAAATAATAATGAATCCACTGCAGTTCAACCGGAGCAATTTTTGTTTTTAAAACAGCTCTTGATATGGTACGGATACTTATCTTGTGTCTTTTCTGGTTTTATTATTGGGGAAAGATGGCTTCAAGCCGTCAATCCCCTATGTGGTTGACCAGACTGACATCCCCTCACGTCATTCATTTTGTTTTTATAGTGTGGAAAACACTCCCAAAAAATCTTACTGAATTGATGAGGAGACACACAAATGAATAGATTGACTTTAAACACATTTTAACACATTTTCCTTCTGTTTCTCGCGAAATTATCGTATCTTCAGCTCTCCCTTACACTATTTACGTTTCTTTTACAATCCGGAAAAATCAGAATGACGAGATATTCTAAATATATCCAACCTACATTATAGTGACGTCATTGTTGGAATGCCACACTACGTAGAGGCAGGGATATCCTTTACTGATTATTTAAATCATTCTCAGAGTTCGTGTACTAATTTAAAATTGGTATTTGTTCAATTTGAACATTCAAACATCAACATGCAATGCTTTAATTTGTAGGTCAACTTGTAACTTTCACAGTAAACAATGGCCGTGGGGATACATGAGATTGGGAGAGAAACGCCCGAGAACACAGTTATTTCAGTAGTGCATTTCTTTTAGACAATAAATTCAAATTAAAAAATCGCACCTGCTCTATCTCGAAAAGATTTTACAGTGTAGTGTACTACTATTGGGACAAATAATATCAAAATTATAGAAAAGTCTACCAGCTCTAACTCAAAATATTGACAATTCTATGTTAAGGGGTCTAAAACTCAGTTTGACAGCTTCAGACATACTAGTTTTGACCTTTTTAACTGGACCAAATCACTACTTAACATAAAGATTCAGCACCCAAATTTTTTAACATGTAATTTCATCCCTTACTTAATATTTCATGCATAAAATATAAAGAAATAAATTTGGAAAGTGTATGAAAAAATTTGGAAGTTATACACTATCCACACTAGGGACTATATTTGTAGACAACGAAAATCTAAGGATCGATAACTGTGTCCTCGGACCTAATAGTATAGAAAGACTTGACCAATTCTAATAAAACTTTGCATGACCTAAGCTTAGGAATTATAAGATAGTTGGCTAAGTTTCATGGCCATAGGATATATATCATAGAAACTATGGCCATTTTATTATTGAAATTTGGATGTTTAATTTTGACGTTTAAATCAAATAATTTCAACTATCAAGATTTGGTCTTAAAAATTTAAATATTGCAAAACTTTGCTTTTAAATGCTCTTAAATATAATATATTAAGTATTTAAAGCAACTGAACACTCATTTGATTTATCAGATTTATTACAATTATCCAAAAGTCAAATTTATATGAGCCTGTGCCTGAAAATAGAGATTTTCAATTAAGGGAGCCTTATATAAACATGCATTTTTTCAACCAATTTGAAGTTTTGAAGTTTTTAACCATAATTTATTCTTTCATATATATTAAATGTACTTTAAATGGAAAGAAGAGTTATAAAAGCATACCACATGAGTATAAAATGGTCTTAGGCCATGCAAGACTGAACATTATTAAGAGTCAATTTAGGCCGTAGCACATATTTACATATAAAATGCATACAGAAGCTATAAGAAATGGAAATTTGTAACTTTTGTTTTTTCTATGCTAAGATGTCATGATACAAGAAGTCTAATTGAAAAGGACTCTTGCATTCAACTTTTTGCAGACAGTATGGTCTGATGCATAGTTTTTCACTTTTCAATGGAAATCTTGCATGTAGTTTTAGTCTCAACTGGCATATATTTGAACTACATACTATCCTATAGATGAAAATAAAGTAGTATATGAAATGGATAAGGTGCACAGATCATTGAAAAGTGCTTTTTTATAGATTTAGTGAAATATTTATGATGGACTACAAATTTTATGTACAAAGCTCTTAACATTTCGCATACATCAAACAGGCTGTTCGACCAGGGCCTAAATACAACACATTTTGCACATTTTTCTGTGATAATCTACTTTTCTCTACATTCAGAGTTCACAAATGGTTAATTGAATTTGAATTAATCATAGAAACACAAATATGAAAACATGAAAAGCTGTCAGATAGAATGTCAGCATGCCTCTTAGGCTTAAAAATGGACACTGCTTTAAAACGCTTATTTTAGCCGTATAATGTCAAAATTGGACATTTTAACAGAATTTCTTTAAAATAAAGATGTAAATCCTTTACTTTTATTCAGTTTGACAAATTGAAATGAGCAAACCATTCAGGGAAGTTGCCAAAGTACAGAATCTACATTTCCTGAATTCATCTCTTAGGCCCGAGAACACAGTTATTTCGTAGTGCATTTCTTTTAGACAATAAATTCAAATTAAAAAAATCGCACCTGCTCTATCTCGAAAAGATTTTTACAGTGTAGTGTACTACTATTGGGACAAATAATATCAAAATTATAGAAAAGTCTACCAGCTCTAACTCAAAATATTGACAATTCTATGTTAAGGGGGTCTAAAACTCAGTTTGACAGCTTCAGACATACTAGTTTTTGACCTTTTTTAACTGGACCAAATCACTACTTAACATAAAGATTCAGCACCCAAATTTTTTAACATGTAATTTCATCCCCTTACTTAATATTTCATGCATAAAATATAAAGAAATAAATTTGGAAAGTGTATGAAAAAAATTTGGAAGTTATACACTATCCACACTAGGGACTATATTTGTAGACAACGAAAATCTAAGGACGATAACTGTGTCCTCGGACCAAACGACAGTTTTCATTTTTCTGTAAAATTCTGTTTTGAGAATCTTCCTCCAATACAGGAGCACCTCAATTGATGAGTAATAATCCACTAAAATAAAAGTTAATGTATCAGAACACTTAAAATGTGACATTTAGCATATGATTAATAGTCTTCCATTAAAACTAAATTTTGTGTACCAACATAATCATTGTAATGGTAAAAAAAATTTTTAAATGTTGCATTTGTAGTTTAAACCTATTTATTCATGAAATTTACAAATATATCAACATGTAGATCTGGAAACAAGCTTCACACAGTTTACATCAATCATATTGGTTTTTATTAGTACCTGTATCCCTGTGATGAGAGTTGTAACTGGGAACTTTATCAATGATAATTTAAAACTGAATAGATTTTTCAGTCCTCACTTTCTTGAGAAAAAAAAATAAAATCT
The DNA here is from genome assembly GCA_017311375.1 of Mytilus coruscus. NCBI lineage: Eukaryota > Metazoa > Mollusca > Bivalvia > Mytilida > Mytilidae > Mytilus > Mytilus coruscus. The sequence continues at coordinate 26,044,256 of CM029597.1, read as the reverse complement.
TAGAGTAATGTCACAAAAAAAAGGAAAATGGCCCTAGCCTGCAGTTCAGTGGTACACAATTAAAATTTCAAAAAATATTGTATTAGTTGTTAAATGATAGAATTCAGTTGAATTTTAGATAATTAACTTTCAACTTTAATCGAATGTTTTGATTTAGAAGATGCAGATCTCTTCCATTGGTCCAAATTGAATCCTTAACTAAGGAAACGAAATTACATTACACAACAATTGATTTCAATATTGTCAACCTTTCTACATATTCTAGGTGTTCTTTTTTTTCATTCTTTATATGAAGACTATCAAAGATAAACCCCCCAAAAAAAAAGAAACAATGGCCGTCTTTCCCCTCAGAGCTCTTCAGCTCTTTGATTCTGTTGGTTGCTATCTCATTGACATATACTCCAACATCTCTTTGCTTTTATTTTTCCCCCAGACAATATGAATGGTCACAAATATTCTGTCTGATCTTATTGATGAAGGAGATCTATTTCTTGCTAACGATTGGACATTGAAAACAAGACCAGTACTTGGTCTGGATCTTTGTCTCTGAACCCAATTGATTGAGGTAACATGTATACTGAAGCATAACTGATCATTCCCTGTCACTGTTGCCAAGAACATTTTTTCCTGAATAATGAGTGTTGTACAACTTCAAAATATCAGCTTACAGGAAGTGGCTGTACAGCAGACATAAAAATTCTTTCCACATTAAATCTCATCATTATCAAGCTCCATACCAAATATAAAATTATTCCCTTTCAGAGAAGCTAAGAAAACTTTGACTACCCAAGGTCTTTTGGACAGACTGACGTACTGATAGGGTCCAGCAGTTACTAGACCTGCTTTTGCTGTAGATATAGATGATAGACTCCTCTTAATCAATCCAAATAGGTAAAAGCAAGGCATATGTCATACAGAACTATAATCCTCAAAATAAATCTACAAAGCCAAAAAAAAAAATTGACCTACCAATTACCATGTATTTTTATTGAAAGAAAGACCTCATCTAAAAACTTAATCTGACTACTGAAGCATGAAACCGTGGTTATGGTTATAAAAGTCAAATATTGATTGTTCAGCTCAGATATTGGACATGTAAATGGACATTTATTCCTCATAACCAAACGACATACCCCAATGTTTTGAACCTATCGTGTATAGTAAGTCCGGAACAAACATCACTCTGTAAACTCCACCTGACCCTTGAGGTCAAGGCCATACATCATATTAATTATGGTCAATGCAATAAGGTATATTTAAGACTGAATTATACTTGCAGCCAATCAACACAAATATTATGGACCTATCATGTATAATCACTAGGGAACAACCCTCATCATGAAAACTTCATCTCACCACTGGGGCATGAAATTGAGGTCAAGATTATATGACAATCATATCAATAATTCAAATTATAAGTCATGGTAGATTAAACAATCAGTAAATCTAAGCCAAGATTACTAATCAAACAGTGTATATGATCGGGTATAATAAAGTAGTTTTGCTGCTCTTTAAAGTATTTTACCTATTCTACCTGGCAGTATTTTGATCCATAATCAAAAATAGGAATAAACTGTTGACACAGAAATATGTCTCACCTTTTTGTAATTTTGGTAGCATAAGGCAAATAGTGAATCCAAATGGCAATATTTAAACATGAAACTAAGTAAAACATACCAAATACCATTGACCTACCACTAGTGGTCCCCTTTAACCGAACCAATCACAAACTAATACATGTAAAGTAAGCAAAATTTTCAAAGTCAATACACAATGACTGAGGGGGCCATCGGCAACAGCATACCTAAGTCTTGCTTTCTGACTTCGTAAAGGCGAGGCAAAAATGTATTCATTGTAGTGATTTAAGTGGGACTAAACCTAGATCATAAAAATGAGGTCAATATCAGGGAACCAATGACTGGCTTATAAGGTGATATCATGATCAACCTTTCAAACCAGAAAAGTAATACAAATATCTTATTTTCTTTCACTTCCATCAGAGTCAGAGTCAGGGTAGACTAAAATTTCTCTTTACAAAGTAAACCATATTTTGTTAAATATAGACATTCACTTCTTATTATATTCATTAAAGAGATACTCTTCAGCTTCTCCAGGATTGGTACGATAAGAATACTATGTCTCCTCCTTCCTTCAAAATGAAAATAACATGTCATAAGTTTCATGCTTCCATCAAATTGATAAACCATTGTTTAAGATAATAATTGCATGGTTGCCACTCTTAATCAGACATGAAATTTAAGGGTTTTTCCAGGATTATCAGTAGTTTTCAAGGATAGCGGTTCTTGCATCGTGGTTGAAATTGAGCTTGATAAATAACATTGCAAAACATGTCAAGAACATTTGCATCAAGCGTAATCGAGACCAGGATTCACCTCTATCAAGTTGACCCATTCGTATCCACCCATGAAATGTGCTCATGAGTACCTGTTTAACATACGGGTACCAATTTTCGAGGGACAAATCACCAGCACGAGGGCGGTAATTCAATTAGTTTTTGTACTTTCAAGGATTTTCCCCAGTTTTTTTCATTTTTTCGCATTTCCTGTAATTAAAAAATGTACAATATTTGTCATCCTGTACATGATAATCTATAAGCTGTTTTCACCTTGTCATAAAGTTGTGATCATGATTTGATCTGAGATTTCTTCCTCTTGTAGAGGTTTGATATGAAAGTAATCTAGAAAATTGTTTAATATTCCTTGGTTAAAAGCATATTTTAATTTTCCGTTTTCATCCACCAGGTGTTTGTACTTTTTGTGTTTTAAATACTCGTTTGTAGTCAGATTTACAGCAGCAAGCCACATCTGAAAAAAATCAATATCAAAATTGCTATAGATATTTTAAAAACGATGATAGATTTAAAAAATTTTCCACATCTTTTCATTTATGATTACAAAATTAAATTCTATTTAGTTCCATGACAAACAATATACATGTAATATTGTTATAATCTTAATCAATGAATGAAAACAGAAGAATATTTTATTATGTTAACTTATTTAATAAAATAGTTAAATAGTCCATTTAAATGATACACTTTAAACTGGCTACTTTTTCAGTCTTTAAAGTTAATTTGTTATTTAAAGTAAAGACAGAGTATCAAATGTCTTAGGGCTTTTCCAGAATTGAATGCAGAGGGAGGGGGCACTATATATTTCAAGACCATGGCCATCCATACAATTAATGTTTTCATTTAACTTATAATTCTTACAAATTCTAAAGAAAATGTGACCACCCATATCTAATTAATTTGAGTGCCTCACAACCCCCCATCTTCCACCCGATAAATTTTGGAAAAGTACTTAACAAATAAAATATTGATCAACTTACCCCACCTATGAACAGACTTCCTGCAGTTATTTCAAAGAAAACCATAATAGCCATGTATATCTTATAAATCCAGTTCCACTCCATGTAGTTATTGATAGTGTACACAGATAAAAACATACAGATTGGACCTAACATTCCTACACAGGTAACAAATGATATAAATGTCACTCTGAAATAAATAAAACATTCAAATGATCATGATCAATGCCATCTGGCTGCCATGTTGGTTGCTAACCTGTCCTGAAAAGAGTGTATTCTTAACATAAACATGTATACACAAATAAAGGGAACTTGAAGTCACATTCTTTAAGATAACCTGCAAGTGTGTGAATGACACATTCATTTTTGTTTTTACATTCTAAATAAATGTGTGTGAAGTGCAAAACGTTAGTAAAATAGTGGAAAAGGTGAAAAAGGTGGACTGCGTTCTATAGATTAATGAACAAAGAATTAACAAAACTAAAAAGATAATCTGGGGCTACAAATATGTTAGACTTTAATTTAGTCTGGTCTGAAGTCCTTTTCTCAAATCAAAGTCCAGTATGAGATTGACATTAAAATAATCAATTCTTTTATTTATGTCAAAAGATTTCACCTTCAAAATGATGATTTTTTTCTCTCATTTTTTCTATAGCAGACTTTAATGTTAATATGAATAAATGAAAATGATGGATGTATGTAAATGTGACAACTGATGATGCTATCACAAAAAGCAACACACACATCTTGATTTACTTTATAATGTTACAAAGTGTGTGCCCCTCCAATAAATGACATTTTTAATTATCAATAGTTTTTCAATTTATTTTTAAATGAATCCAAAATGTTTTGAATAACAAAAATTACTTGCATCTTCAAAACTTTTGACTAGAAGATGTGTTTTGATACGACGTAATTTGAATTTTAGTTATTTCTGTTGATCACAATGTTGGAGGTGCAACTGATTGAATCTCTAATTTGACTAACCATTTTGAAACATGCTATACAAACAATTCAGATAAGAAATCCTTACTAGATCATAGCAATGAAATAAGCAAGTCCTAAATAATTTTGAATTGATAAAAAAATAACTTTTTCTAAAGTTTAATGGTTAGCATATCATGTTGAATTTGGCTGATTTATGAGGATTAGTCCATGTGAACATCCAATATGGCGAAAAAAGTTAAAGAATTCTTGCTCAAATTAGGTCAATCGAAAACTAGTTTTTCAGTGCACAAATATCAGAATATAACATTTGTAAACAATAGTATTTTTTCTACATAGAAAGACCAGATATAAAGTTAGCATAAAGTGTGACCATGGCTAAATATTAGTTTTGAAGGGATTTACATAAACAATCAACCTGAAACACATTTTGTAGACTACATTTCTGAGACAAAATTAGTTTTAAAATCTTCACACACTTGCAGTCTAGGAAACAAAGTGACCTCAAGTTCCCCGATTTTTTTTATCTAGCACCTTACCATCATAGCTGTGACAGCTGTGACTCCTATAGTTGCTATCCCCGCCTCTATAGCCCCAATGCAAACGGCCCAATCAAATTCTTCACTTAAAATGTAGTATGCAAAGAAATCAGTACACATCGCCAACAGAAACATTGACCAAACAAAAATGAAAAACCACTGCCTAGAAAGAGAATAAAATGTATTCGATTTAAAAAATAAATACATTTATTTCAATAAAATTTAGCATGCTTAATATAAAAATAAAATAAAATATTTAGTAATATTGTAATACTTATGCTTACTTATGAAAGCCTAGTAAAGTCTCATATGTTACTGCAAATGCGGCAAAATTTTTGTCTCAGAATTGCAGTTCTAAAAGCATTAAGAACAAAAGAATTAAAAGTGCCTACTAAAACAACTGTTATTTTAGATTTGGGATATTGAAAGAAAGAACAACTAATAAATTAATCATTGAGATGATATTTCACAGAACTAAAACTAATAAAGCAATATGATAGGTTATACACATAAGTTAAGTGTTGTAAGTTAGGTTAGTCAAGTGGTACATCAATACAATACACACAAGGTGCTCTAGTCTAAGATCAATTTTAAGAATAAATATAAACTGTCAAACAGGGTAATAACTACATTGCCACATTTTGAAGTAAATCTGATAGGGACCAGGAAAATTGAAGAGCAAGATTGATCTATAACTGCATACCTGACAACTTTTCAGTTGGCAGGTCTGTAACTGTAACACCTTTTATGTGCTTAAGTTAATACAATAAACAGCAATTCAAATATATGTGTAAAATATTTATCATACAAAAATCAATGCATCATTTTTTTAATATTTTGTCATTGCATAATGTCTCCAATCTTGTACTGTAAATTCAGAAATGTTTGTTTACGTTTACTTAGAGAAATGTTTGCTTACGTTTACTTCGAGAAATGTTTGCTTACATTAACTTCGAGAAATGTTTGCTTATGTTTACTTCGAGAAATGTTTGTTTACGTTTACTTCGAGAAATGTTTGCTTACGTTTACTTCGAGAAATGTTTGCTTACGTTTACTTCAGGAACTGGTGCATACAAATAAGGCTATCTAAATTTATCAAAAATGAGTTTTAAGTGGGAAACCTATCTTGTCACAATTTTTGCAATAATAAAATCATAGCAAAGACTTCTGAATTAACAGTATTTATAACATCTTTTTCATATGGTTGTGAAGTTTATCCTTGTAACATATTCTTACTGATCGTATCACCTTACAAGATTTTGTGTTTGCATTGAATACTAAAATAACTCGAAATTGGCTCAATCTGGATATGACATGTAACTACCAACTTATTACGGATTGCAAAAGGACCAAAACAAAGTGTATATACATTTGAATCATTTGAATGTTTTATTTATTTCAGAGTTACATGTATATACATTTGTTTTAAAACAGCCAGGTTATTCGTTTTGATCATAACTGTTAAATTTTACGTTGAACCTTACACAATCATCAATCAATTAATCCATTATATACTGAGTGTTCCAAAGTTCATGAAAAGCAACATTTAATAAAGAGCAAACATTTATTTTGCAGATACATGCAAGTTGAAAAATGAATATATTATTCATATGATGTTCAAACCAATTTTTGAAACAGCAGCTTGCAATTTTTAATGGGTCAATTTTTTCCATAAATACTAGCAAATTCAAATGGCCTGAGATTTGAAATTGTGGATGAATATTTAAAAACATGAAAAGTTTCATTTCATTTTCTTCTCTGTATTTTGTTATTATAAGTACAGAAATTTTATGAAAATGACTTCCCTAAGAATCTGGGGCACATAGTAGGTACTACAAAACTATACAAAAGAAAAATTATGTTTGAAATCACAGAACAGTATCAACAAAAAACTGACCTATTTTTATATCCTACACAGTTGTATATATATGGACAGTGATGATCAAAGACTTACCTATTTTATATCCTACACAGTTGTATATATATGGACAGTGATGATCAAAGACTTACCTATTTTTATATCCTACACAGTTGTATATATATGGACAGTGATGATCAAAGACTTACCTATTTTTATATCCTACACAGTTGTATATATATGGACAGTGATGATCAAAGACTTACCTATTTTTATATCCTACACAGTTGTATATATATGGACAGTGATGATCAAAGACTTACCTATTTTTATATCCTACACAGTTGTATATATATGGACAGTGATGATCAAAGACTTTTATGCATCTGTTACAAACTCTACAATGTTTGGATCGTAACGGCTTTACAAGACGACATGTATGGCACAATCTACTTAATGGATTCTCTCCTTGTTTCCACTCATCAAAATGTGCAACCTAGAATATAACAATTTGATTAATGATGGATAATCTTTTCTTTTCCATGAAAAGTGTCTAAAACCAACTGTAAGAACTTTTTTATTTGGTCCATTAATTTGTCCTTTCAGAAGTTAAAGGGCTATTGATGATTTCATTGTACATATCGGTACTATAAAATGAAAATAAGATCGTCATTGGTTGAATTCCCAGTTTAGGATATTATTGTAAGCCAATCATAAGAATTTTGTGTCCCTTTTCAAAACATTAACCAAAAAATATAAGATTCTGAAACATTGACTTGACATGTTTTTTGATTTGTTTTTTTTAATGCTAAGACCAAATATTCCATTCAAATTCTACATATTTTGAATTTACTTGCCTGTTTGATAGCTAAATCATACTCAGGTACATTTCTAGGCAGATATCCAGGATCTGTTGTACTGGCATGGAACAATGAAAACCACATGATGATGTTCAGTATGAAGAATATTATATGTAAAATCATAAGGTCATACCATGTGTAGGGTAAACACTGTAAAATACACAAAATTATTATTATGATTATTATGACAAATGGTCAGTACAGAAAATTATCATGCTTTATATAGGTTTCTTTAGTAATGATTGATAATCTTTGATGTCAAAATAGCATACATGTATATCCAAGGTACAAACTGTAATATGCTGTGACACTCCGAAAATAAGAAAGTTTTGCAAAGTATACTCCACTCGTTATAAGACATTGATGAAAATTTCCATTTGCAGTGGGTATGATATAATTCAAAGTATGGTAAAGTAAAAATGAGTGACTACCCTACAGATATGGAAATTAAATGCTTCCTTTTGTACTTTTATTGGGGCGTAAAACCATTGACCAAAGCACATTTTGTATGAAGCTCTAAAGCACTTCATACTAAAAATATGTGCAGAATCAACACTTTTACAACCCTATAAAATTACAAAAAGAAGCATTCAATTCTTATAATTGTATTTTTATTCTACAACCATGAAATTACAAGTTATAGCAAATTTTTGGTTTGTTTTCCTATGCATTATTGTGACCTTGTCATGAGAACAATGTGCTTCCATGGATGTTCAATTTGATTGAGAAATACAATTTAATATTAGAATGCCTAACGATTGCTTTAAGCCAATCAAAAATATGGATTCTTATAAAACATACATGTATTGTTATTATTACACTATATATACAACTCAACATTATAAAGGTCCAGACCAAATATCAAATCATTCCTTCATGCAGAAATTGAAAAATATGCTATTAAAAAATTCCATACTAGATGGGCATAAGTATTATCAAACAGGAAGTGATTGTCCAGCAGATTTGAAAAAACTCAAACAATTCAACTCATCAAAATGAAGACTCAAATTAAACATTAAATTATTCCATAATATACAGAGTAAACCATGACCTGTGAATAAGGGATGACAAAACTTTCAATTAGTGGTGGCTTAACATGTTGTAACAGTACACAGACTCTACTCTTTATTTCACTGTAAAAAATATAGAAACTTCATCTGATTATTTCTTTAATAACAAACTAACCTTAATAATATACATAGGATAACCCCAGCACAACACGTTCACCATGAAAAACAAGATGGCTACTTTACTGTTCCCTGGGGGGCCAAATGCTATAGATCTGAAATATAAAACCTTGCTTAGAAACTTAGAACATTTCAGTATTAGTCTTGTTATGCATTGAAAAATGTACTATATAACTAGGATTGTAAGAAATAAAACTTACTAGATATTCAACCAAGGAAACACTAACAATTTACCTAACCATAAAAAATGAGAATGCAACAGAAATCTTTTTTAGAACTAAATTATATTTGTCAACTTATAATTAATATTATATGTATTAACTTGCATGTATATACAGGGCTCACACTATTTCAGAATCATAGGGAGAAGTGACTTCTCTTTTTGAAACTGATAGGGAGAAGTGGTGAAATTTGAAAGAGAAGTGCTCCTTCGCGTGCTGCGCTACAATGTTTGGTTTTTACTACCAATAGATCAAAGGGTCATATGTAAATAATGTTCTTTTTATATTATTCAATTCATATTTGAGTATACAATTAAAGTAACAGTTCAAATTCAAAGTTGTTTAAGTTTAGGTTCTTGTGAGAAACTACAAACTAAATAATCTAGCACTAAAATTTTTTTTTTTTATGTCAAAAAGGTAAAGAAATTATAATATATCAATTACAATTCAATTAAAAAACTATCTTGCTTATCATGTTATGAAATTCAGTGTTTCTCATCAAAAGATATACAAAGTTAAGCTGGACCATAATATATTGATATAATAGTATTATAATCCCAGAGTTATGCAACTTTAATCAATATTTTGAAACAATCCATATGTTTGGAATTATATACATTAATCAAGCAGATCTAACCAAAAGTCTGTTAATGCGTGTGGAATGCGTAATTTTTCCTTTTGGGATCAATATTCTTCTGTCAGCTGTTCCATTTATGCTTCCGTAGTTATTATTGTAAAAATACGGATTTCGGTCATAGCTGGTCCGTTTCCGATCTGTAGTTAGTAAACAGTTAATGGCAGACGAAGAAAATTTACAAAAATAAACGATGTTTGACAAGCTATTTGGAAAGGATTATGACGTTTTTAATGCAATAAATGGATTAAACATTTACTGGAGGCAACTTTTATCACGTTCAAATGAAGTAACAAACTTATTTTGCCGCCAAAAGTTAGATTGAGTAACAAGTACCGGAAGTGCATGAAGTGATAAAAAGTTGTCTTTTTATTAAATAACCTGCTACACACTGTAAAGTCAATGCTTAAACCTCTTTTCTTCAGAAAATGAATCGTTTATGTCTGAATTTCTTTATTTATCAATAAAAGATTGATGTTTCATCGACTTGGTAAAAATTGAAAATGTCCGGTGACGAAAGCGACTGAAAGCGAGTATGGTGAACAACAGGGCGACTAGATTTCGCTTTTGACGGTCGGGCAAAGTGAAGTGACGGAGGGGAAGGCGACTTTATTGCCCCAGTCGCCTGCTAGCGTGAGCCTTGTATATATTTCAAATATCTTTTTTATTTTTTTTTCTCAAGAAAATGTGCAGACTCCTGTATAACAGGAAATGAACAAGTCTTATATTACCTCAAAAATAAATTAAAAAAAATTCCCAAAAATGTGCCTGTCCCAAGTCAAGAGCCTGTAATTCAGTGGTTGTTGTTGGTTCATGTCTATCATATTTGTTATTTGTAAATTGTATTGTTATAAATGAGGCCATAAGTTTTCTTGTTTTAGTTGTTTCACATTTTTCATGTCAGCCTTTTATAGCTGACTATACAATATGGGGTTTTCTCATATTTGAAGGCTGCACAGTCATACCGCATCTCCTTATTTTTATATCAGTTCCTTCTTTATCTTTGATAGTTTGATAAAGTAGTCTCCTCACATTCAGCATGGTCAGGTACAACTTAATTGTATGGTTGTAATCTTCTAGACTTAATTATTATAATGCATTTTTACAACTCTAACATCCCTATCTTCAAATAATCATTAAAGGATTTTCACTTTGGTTATTAATTCAAATATATTTGTCCATGACTGCAAATTACTGCAAAAATTATAAATATATGGATACTTACAAAATATCTAATTTAGGTATAAAACTATTTTTAGATTTGATCTGTCTTCGGAGATACTCTATGACATCTTGATGCTTTCTACCGGAGGCTAACATCAGTGGGGTTTTCCCATTTTTATCTTTAAGATCTAACTCAGCACCATCCTAAAACAAACGACAAAGAACATTAATTAAGTTTTTTCATGTCTTCTGATACATGTAGCTTAAAGCACTACAAACCAGTAAAAGTCTAAAATGGCCTATATCTGTACTCGACTGTACTGATTTTTACTCAACCAGTTTGAATTGGTCTGAAATTTACTTGATATTACTCGACTGTAGTCTGAACCATACTTAACAGTTTGAATTTGTACTCCACCTTTACTGGACCAGTACTTAACCATTTTATTTGCGTCTGAACCATGCTCGACCTAGTCTGAACCATGCTCGACCTAGTCTGAACCATACTCGACCTAGTCTGAACCATACTCAACCAAGTCTTAACCAACCTAGACCTATTTTTTTGTATCTATCTATAATGTACTTCATCAATTTATTTCTCCTGGCTAGAAATTTTGAACAACAATTTGAAATTAAAAATGTATTCAATATGGCATTGAAACCAAAATTTCACAATAAACATAATATAACTTCAGCACCTTATTCATCAACACTTACATATATATATCACCTTTAAAATAAAAATAAAACAAGCTGATCAAATAATCTCAAAACTGAATTGTGACTAATATTTTCAATTTATTCAAAATTTTTTGAATGTTTCAGATATATTTTATGTTAACTGGACAAGTTTCTCCTGTATAGATTTATGGTGTCAGTTGAGTTTAGTTAATAATGCAGTAAACTTTTTTTTTATTAAAATATATATAAAATAGTATATAAAGCAATTTAATAAATTTAAAAAATCACACCTTTGTTTTGTAAAACCAAGAATTTAATATAATTATGATAACAGAACTTCCATAGGGGTGCGTCTAAACACTGCTAAGGAGTCCTTAGTGCACTAAGGACTTATAATATGCCACTAAGGACTAGATGGGGTGCTGTTACATGTAATTTCTTTTCATATTATGGTAGATATTGATATTTAATGCATAAATTTCAAATTTTATAGAAAAATAATCACAAATAACTGAGTTATTGAAAATTGTTTAGACACGTGCCTGTTTTTCTTTGATATGCCGAAAATCAATGAACCGTTAGATACGTGTCAAATTACATAATTGATTACACGGGAATCCTGCTGCCTGTTGTGTTTAATCGACAAGATTGGTAAAGTTGGATACTAATAAATGATTTTTTTTTCAGATTATTTCAGTGATCAATTTTTATTTGACTTCGCACTGAATAAGTTGTTGAAATTTTATTCATGTTTTTTTTTCAGAATGAAGAAGTATTTTCTCAAGAGTATTTTGTAATTATTTCTTGTAAATAATAAATTTGTTTCCAGAGCAATATATCTAATGTCGGGTTTATAATTTGATGTTCATATTAATAAATGACTGAAATATATATTTTTTAAATCGCGGCTGTGTTCGGGCAACCCTTGGTCTTTTTGTTTGACATGGTTTCTTGGCAAGTCTCTGAGGCAATGGCATGGTAAAGTCACACAGAGTACTTGTCACTGTTTTTGCTTTTACTGAAGTCAAACTAGACTTGTCACTGTCTTTCATTAGTTTTTGAAAAGGGCGATCTTTTTGATCAGGTGTTTTCGTAAGCCAGCATTGATATAACAATTGGTGGCGCTTAAAATATCCAAACAGCAGGTTATTTCCTTGGCTGTACAGTGCTCGTCTCAAGTCGGCAAACTCCAGCTTGACTAGTTCGTGGAGCGTTTAACTAGTTCTGGTAAACTTTGTGGTTTCCAGTTAATCGCCGTTTGAATACGTGATTTATCGATTCGCAATTGTTAATTGTCCACAAATCAACATGTTGAAGCTGGTTACGGGGTTTCAGTACATACTCGTACAATCGTTCTTTAAGTCTACTTTGAAAGTACGTGTTGATAACAGGCAGAGATATTTGTTGCCTTTTCATTAAACTCATCTTGATCTTGGGCTGTGATAAGTCCGGTAGAACCGAAAATTGAATCCAATACTTCGTTGCGTTCTTTGTCGTTGGAACCAATTTTATTTTTCAGGTGGTCGGATACATTATCTTTAATGTGTTTAGTACATAAAAGTCTTGTTGCGTTTGGGAAGACGCTATCTAATGCTTTAGTCAGACCACCTTCGTCGTCACTACTAACACGTATCTCTATACTGTTTATTGTTTCTTGCAAGCGTGCTTTAATGTGTGACAGGAAAGTATGATAAGATAGAAATGATCCTTCCCAATGTAAAAACAATGGACCGATGAAAATTGGATGACCACCAGTTTCCTTGCGTACAACTTTATTGTTTTTGTAGACAAAATTAGTTACAAATACTGTTTGGACAGAGTTTATATCTTTTGCGTTTGCTATGGTTCATTTTCAAAATTTATTATCATATGAAGAACATGTTTGAGCAATTTTTTCTGGACAAAAACGAATTCAATATGATAATAAATATTTACTACATGCAACCAATATAAAAAAGAAGATGTGGTATGATTGGCGATGAGACAACTCTTCACAAGAGACAAAATGACACAGAAATTAATAACTATAAGCCACCGTACGGTCTCCAACAATGAGTAAAGCACATACCACATAGTCATTATTTCATAAATTATTTCATACAATATCTTAAACAGACAATTTGGTAAAAAAAATACAAATCTGATTTCCTTCTGACATACTTGTTCTTCTTAAAGAAAAAATAGATTTAAAGAAATTGTATTTGAAAATATTTCTGTTGTTTTTTTTTTCATTTTTACACGTGATAGATTTAGGTATAAAGTATTCAAATTATCTTGTATTACAAAAATCATTATTTTCACATCATGTGGTAAAGGCATATTTTCAAGGCATTCGTACGAAGCATAACCTTTTTCTGTCAAAATTATATCTTTAGCTCTTAATAAACACATACGGGATAATTTTCGTAAATAATGTGCTAAAAACTGTGGAACATTTAAAAAAAAAAATTGTCTCCTTTATATATTTGACTATGAGGCTTCAAAGTTCTATAAATGATTTTTAAACTTCTTTTACTTTTAGAAAAAACAAATGTCGAACAATTACAAAAAAATAAGTATCGTATGAAGCCTTTGTAAACAGCTATCAAACTGGTTGAAAACTAGTGGTTTTGATAAACCCCAAGGACGCCACATGATTTTTTTTTCAATTCAATCGTAATTCGTACTAAGTATGAAGCAGTAATAGAAGGTGGAAAAGCAAACACCAGGTTTTATAGTTTTTTTCAGAAATTTACTCATATTTTTTAGTGAAACCATTTGTATTTACACGCATCTTTGTCGGAATTAAAATAAAAACAAAAAACTTATAAATATATCTATTCCTTTTGTCTTGGTATCTCTTACATAAACATTTAACAAGCTGACCACACTCTAACTTATTAGTTGGCGCACATCAAAGTCGTGCACCTATGGCAAATAACTTTGTCGGGAAAGAAATAAAACAAAAGCAAAATTATTTGTCCTTTTAATCATTGTAAATAAGAACAACACATTTAATTATAAAATATTAAGCATTAATCTTTTCGATACAATTGTTAATTACTTAAAATAAAAAGGTTATGATTGTTTAATCAGTTGTTATGTTATATGGCACGTGTCAATCGGTTCACTGATTTTCGGCATATCAAAGAAAAACTGGCACGTGCCTAAACAAATCTTAATTACTCGTTTATTTGTGATTATTTTTCTATAAAATTTGAAATTTATGCATTAAATATCAATCTCTAACCAAATATGTAAAAATAATACATGTAACAGCACCCCTTCTAGTCCTTAGTGGCATAGTATACGTCCTTAGTGCACTAAGGACTCCTTAGCAGTGTTTAGACGTACCGCTTCCATAGCAATCCTTGATAACCTTTTGAAAAAAGGAAATGTGTTCCAAAGTTGCAGTAAAAATTTATTTCAATTAAATTTAAATAACTTTTGTCAAAATTAAAGACATGGCATACAAGAAGCACTTTAATAAGGTTTAATTACCTCAGTACATGTGTGTTTTACAAGTAAAAAGAAAGCCTTATTTTTCTTAAACTCGTGTATTACTTATCTAGTGAATTCAAAAGGCCTTGCGATTTAAGTTTTACAGGATCATGATGTTGCAATTTTGAATGAATGTTATCTAGAATTTAATACTCTCTGACCAGATGTGATCTTTTTAATGAGTTTACCCCCAGCAAGAGGTATTATTTTATACTTTACCACTAATCAGAAGAACAATTTTATTCATTTCTTTAATTATATTTTATCCCTTTTTGATATATATTATATATAATATATCCCAAATTATAATGAGAATAGACATATTTCTAATGTAATGTTAAACACTTTCAGTGATTTTGTTGGCTGTTGTTACCTCATTAAAAAGATAATTATATAACTATTGAATGTAACCATGAAACCTATGTAGTTTTTATTTAGGAATTTAGGAAAACTAAGTTAAAAAAAAAAACCACATGCCAAACAAGAAGAACTTTAATAAGGTTTTATTACTCTCAGTATACATGGTATAGGTGTGGTTTTTAGGTAAAAGAAAATCTTTTTTTTAACAAAACTCTAAAACTTTAAAATTAACATAACTAAATTATTATATAAGATAACTTGATTTAACTTTCTCTATTTGATAAATCGAGAATCATGTACATGATGTAAGGATGTAAAAATCTGTTTTTATATATATCTTCATTTTATTGTCGCCGTTGTCATGTCAGTTCAAAAGAAATTTATTTTAACAGTTAAAATTTTAAAAGTAGACGTTATTTGATCAAGTATGGTTCAGACTGGTCGAGTATTGTTCAGACCTTTGGTCGAGTATGGTTTAGACGGAAAAAATAGGTCAAGTACATGTCCAGAACGGGTTAAGACTGTTTCAGACTGGTCGAGTAATAGTTCAGACTATTTTCAATGGCAAAAATAAGGGTCAAGTACTAATCAGTACAGTCGAGTATGGTTAAGACTGGGGTCGAGTAATGTCGAGTAAAATTCAGACCAATTCAGACTGGTCAAGTAAAAATCAGTACAGTCAAGTACAGATATAGGCCATTTCAGACTTTTACTGGTTTGTAGTGAAGGCATATGATACAGTTCGGATCCCACGATGATTATTTTTTAAGAAAAATTGCATACAAGCTGTTTTTCACATAGTCAATTCAAATATGTAATAATAAATATACCTTCATGTGCAGCACATAGAGATAAATGGGATCGAAATTTTAGGCATAAACTAAAAATTTTGGTTTCTTGGACATTTCTTTCTTTTGAATACACTGTGTACTTAACTTTTTTGTTTCAAAAAATAAACACATGCAGATTTTTATAAAAAGATTTGGAATATCTTCTTTACAAAAATATGCTCTTAATTTGTGTAAAAACTCTTCAGAAATAATTCCTTTTGATTAAATTTTCATGACTTCAGAAAAAAAACACCATTTTTTGCAGTACATTGTATATTTATCTGTTTAAATTTTTTTAAGGATAGGTGATAAAATCACTCATATAAACTGGTACAAATAATCCTCAAATAGTATCAAGCCAAATGTCATTAAAAAAAAAAGAGGGGTTCAAGTACTCATTTTCAAGCTAATGGTTAAAATCATTCCAAAAATGCATCTTTTCCCAATATGTCACAGTTTGAAGTCACGAAAAACAACATTTTACGTTAGGACGACATTACCTCCCCATTAATTATATTGTATGCCCTTAAGTTGCGTATAAATTTTGATACCAGGAATTTATTCAGGATGTGTTCACAATGAATATAAGGTTATGTTAAAATTGAAATCTATGCAGTCAGGAGCCTGTAGTTCAGTGGTTGACGTTTGCTGGTGTGGTTCATATGTGTTTCTCGTTTTTCATATAGATTAGACCATTGGTTTTCCTGTTTGAATTGTTTTACACTAGCCATTTTGGGACCCCTAAGAGCTTGCTGTTCGGTGTGAGCCAAGGCTCCGTGTTGAAGGCCTAACTTTGACTTATAATTGTTAACATGTTATACATTGTGGCTTGGATGGAGAGTTGTCTCATTGGCATTCATACCACATCTTCTTATCTATACTAAGTGACAATTTCATAGATGGTGGGCTACCTTTAGACAGACTGATTACTAAGTGGCACTGACATCAAGATATTTCCCAAAATCCTTCATTTCGAATGTTTAAAATAAATCTACAAACCAAAATCCATAAAATTTGATAGACCTGAATTTCTGGAACATTCAATATATATATTATCAGTAAATTCTGGTCCATCAAATTTTATGGAGTTCGGTTTGTAGATTTATTCTATACTCTCTGAAGTGATTAATGATGTTGGGAAAACTTATGAATAAAAAAATTGGGTCACTGTTATATCGGCTGAAATTGTAAATTATCTTATCATTACTTATAGATATTTTGGGGAAAAATTAGCACCAGAAAGCACAGAAAAGGTAAGACTATTTTCAGTCATTTATAGTTGTCAGGTTAAATTTCATGGTAAAATTGGGTCTCAAACTTAAGAGCAAAATTGGGTGATAGGATGGTGTCACAGCAAAAAAATAAAATAGCCTTTAATACAAGACATCATAATAATGTGGATTAATTATTCATACTGAACTTGGCTTTTTGGGAAATTTCTTAAAGAGGAAGTAACTCTTTCATGTAAGCACTACAATTTTAGTGTGTTGAATGCTATTTGAATAAAAAAGTGAACATCACTGACAATACATGTCTGGAGAACTTAAAAAGATACTGTTTTTCCATCTTCTGCTCTTTTATTGGTTTTCTTCCTTCTACTTATAACACCATATCTACCTCTAATTTTAAGAGTTCCATAAGGGACATAATTTACTGTTCTAGTTTTCAGTTTTTTATTTCATTTTTAAACCACTAATATCAATTTGCAACCAAAATACCATTAATATGTATTATTATTCTATAATCAACTAAACAAAATATTGTACCATATCAAATGACTTTTGATGTTTTACATATACTACCATTTGATTATTACATTATTAAGTTCAATTTAAGAAAAGATACAATTTTAACTAACAATTAAAGAAAAATAATGGCTAAAATAATATTTACATCTACATGATAATTTAAATGAAGACCCAAATTATAAGAAAAATTATTTACTCTAAATGACAATATACACAATTTTGAGAAAGACCTGTTTTCAGCAACAGTTTTCTGCAAATTTGATACAAAAAATAGAATCAACCTGAATTAGCTGTATACTATTTGATATAAACTATGAATTTCCAACCATATGGCTTTAAGACATACCAAATACTCTCTAAAACCTAAAATGAACTGCAATCTACACAACACCTTCCATTATTTTACGAGGATTTGGCATGGTTTTCTCATAGACGCCCATTTATAAGGTAAGATTTAAACTGTTCTTTGAAAAATGTCTTTATGCAGTCAGATGTTAAATTTTCCTTTTTCCCCTTTCAATTGTTAAAAAGTTTATTTTGCTTGTGATTATTAGGACATAATCAAAACCTTTTCATGCATGGTTTTAATGAAGTTGAAAGTCAAACTAGTGAGAAAAACTAGAGGCTCTAAAGAGCCTGTGTCGCTCACCTTGATCTATGTGCATATTAAACAAAGGACACAGATGGATTCATGACAAAATTGTGTTTTGGGGATGGTGATGTGTTTGTAGATCTTACTTTACTGAACATTCTTGCTGCTTACAATTATCTCTATAATGAACTTGGCACAGTAGTTACAGTGGAAAATATTTTGTAAAAATTTACAAAAATTTACAAAATTTATGAAAATTGTAAAAAATTGACTATAAAGGGCAATAACTCCTTAAGGGGTCAATTGACAATTTTGGTCATATGACTTATTTGTAGATCTTACTTTGCTGTACATTATTGCTGTTTACAGTTTATCTCTATCTATAATAATATTCCAGATAATAACCAAAAGCTGCAAAATTTTCTTAAAATTACCAATTCAGGGGCAGCAACCCAACAACGTGTTGCCTGATTGGTCTGAAAATTTCAGGGCAGATAGATCTTGACTTAATGAACAATTTTATCCTGTCAGATTTGCTCTAAATGCTTTCATTTCAGAGATATGAGCCAAAAACTGCATTTTACCCTATGTACTATTTTTTAGCCATGTCGGCCATCTTGGTTCGCGGGCGGGGTCATCAGACACATTTTTTAAACTAGATACCCTAATGATGATTGTGGACAAGTTTGGTTAAATTTGTCTTAGTAGTTTCAGAGGAGAAGATTTTTGTAAAAGATTACAAAAATTTACGAAAAAAAGTTAAAAATTGACTATAAAGGGCAATAACTCCTTAAGGGATCATCTGACCATTTTGGTCAAGTTGACTTATTTGTAGATCTTACTTTGCTGTACATTATTGCTGTTTACAGTTTATCTCTATCTATAATAATATTCCAGATAATAACCAAAAGCTGCAAAATTTTCTTAAAATTACCAATTCAGGGGCAGCAACCCAACAACGTGTTGCCTGATTGGTCTGAAAATTTCAGGGCAGATAGATCTTGACTTAATGAACAATTTTATCCTGTCAGATTTGCTCTAAATGCTTTCATTTCAGAGATATGAGCCAAAACTGCATTTTACCCTATGTACTATTTTTTAGCCATGTCGGCCATCTTGGTTCATGGATTTGCTCTAAATGGGGTCATCAGACATATCAGACACATTTTTAAACTAGATACCCTAATGATGATTGTGGACAAGTTTGGTTAAATTTGTCTTAGTAGTTTCAGAGGAGAAGCTTTTTGTAAAAGATTACAAAAATTTACGAAAAAAAGTTAAAAATTGACTATAAAGGGCAATAACTCCTTAAGGGATCATCTGACCATTTTGGTCAAGTTGACTTATTTGTAGATCTTACTTTGCTGAACATTATTGCTGTTCACAGTTTATCTCTATCTATAATAATATTCAAGATAATAACCAAAAACGGCAAAATTTCCTTAAAATTACCAATTCTGGGGCAGCAACCCAACAACAGGTTGTCCGATTCATCTGAAAATTTCAGGGCAGATAGATCTTGACCTGATAAACAATTTTACCCCGTCAGATTTGCTCTAAATGCTTTGGTTTCAGAGATATAAGCCAAAATCTACATTTTACCCCTATGTTCTATTTTTAGCTATGGCGGCCATCTTGGTTGGTTGGCCGGGTCACCGGACACATTTTTTTAAACTAGATACCCCAATGATGATTGTGGCCAAGTTTGGTTAAATTTGGCCAAGTAGTTTCAGAGGAGAAGATTTTTGTAAAAGTTAACGCACGACGACGGATGCCAAGTGATGAGAAAAGCTCACTTGGCCCTTTGGGCCAGGTGAGCTAATAAACAAATGCATTTTAAAGACTAAGCTAAAGGCATCAAGAAAGGAAATGAATGACACCTATATACATGTATAACTGGGTAAGATTTCATATCATCTATGACTCAGATCAGCCTTGACAAAGAATATATTTTTCCAACTTCACTGGCAATGAAGACAGACATGTAACACGAATAAGTTTATTTTTGTGATTCTAAGAGCAGAAGGGGAGAAGGGCACTAAAGGCAGGCCAGACTTCTATTTTGGGCAAAAGGAAGATCATTTTTTCTGTTTTTTTTTTCATGGGAGCAAATATTTGATTTTCAATATGTCTGATTGGCTTCTTGTTTTTAATTCCTGGTTTAACATCTTCTCATCAACATTTTTCTGGTAAAACATTTTTTTTTTCTGATTTAATCATCTTTAAATTCATTCCTACAAAACTTCTCTGCTCTCTTCATATCACTACAGATGTATATTTGTATTTTCCTCAAAGTAGAAGAACTTACTAAACTGAATCATCAATATTAACTAACCTGTTCACA
This sequence comes from Mytilus coruscus, assembly GCA_017311375.1. Lineage (NCBI taxonomy): Eukaryota > Metazoa > Mollusca > Bivalvia > Mytilida > Mytilidae > Mytilus > Mytilus coruscus. Next base: position 26,023,483 of record CM029597.1, on the reverse strand, counting down.
TAGTTCTTTGACAGCTGTTAGATTACCATTAATACAAGATAAATGTAGTGATGTTTGTCCATAATTATCTCTCTGTCTCGGATTAAAACCAGAATATATCAACAATCTCATTAATTCATTTTGTCCTGAAAAAGTAATTTTGCATCATCATGTATAATGACATTCTTATATAAGTCACAGTTATTATAATATTGAGAAAAATATGATAAAAAAACATTATATGAGATGTTTTCACATTACACCACATTTCAAATCTTGATATACATCATAATTTCAAACTTTGCCATTGTGAACACTGACTGCATAGTAAAATGTCAGTGTATGTGATGCTTCATTTTGTATATATAGGGTAAGGACTTCTCCTGCCTTATACAGGCAACAACTCAGTAGTGAACCACACATCAATCAAGTGTCTCCTTCTTAATATTTGCACACTATTCAGTATTGAAAGTCGTGATCGTGCAAATCCATGTCATTTAGACTACATGTATGTTGGATGGTTGTCTCATTGGCAATCATACAAAATCTTCAAAATTCATATATATAGTGGTGTGTATTCATCTTCTGATTGTTTGTGGTCAGAAAAAAACTGATTACAAAAATTATCAATGTATTATTACCTGTCTTGAATTTTTTTTTTCTGTCAAAAACTTAAATAAAAAATTCTTAAAAATACACAATTGTATGCTATTTTATTAAATGTATACCTTTAAAAGCTGCCCAATGTAATGCATTGTCTCCATCCCTGTCTACTATCTGTAGCCTTGCACCTTTACCCATCAGGTAACCAGCTAACATTGTATGTCCATATTGTGCTGCCACTATTAATGGTGTACATCCTTTATTGTCAACAACATCTATAGAAACACCAGCCTGAAGTAAAATGTCAACTATTGCTACATGTCCATTCACACATGCCCAATGAATTGGACGAGCTCCTAGTTCATTATTGCTGGCCTCGTCAACAGGGCCTTTGTTGTCTAAGATAAATCGAAGTATAACAGTGTGGCCTCCAAGACATGCCCAATGGGCAGGTGTGTGCCCTTTATCATCTCTGAGTGAGAAAACTGAAGGTCCATCTTCAGCTGCTGTTTGAACTGGTACCAACATACTGAAACAATAAACTGTTGACACAGAGATATGTCTCGCCTATTTGTTATTTTGATAATGCAAATGTTGAAATTAAAATAGCAATACTTTAACATGTAAGTTATGCAAATATTCAAAGTCAATGAACCATGACTGAAGGTACATGGCTATACAATCTGCATGGAAATGAGATGTGTCAATGCTAATACATATGGATACCAAATACCATTGACTTATTATAAGTCGTTTCCTTTAAACAAGTCTAAACACAAACATTAACTTGTAAACTATGTAAAAGTTTCAAAGTCAATGAAGCATGATGAGGGGGTGGGGCTATATAATCTCCATAGAAATGAGACTTGCAAATGCCAATAAATTTGCATACCAAATATCATTGACTTAACATAAGTGGTTCATCTTAAACTAATCTAATCACAAACTAATACATGTAAACTAAGCAAAAGTTTCAAAGTCAATAGCAGGGCTGCTCTGGCTCCCAAAAGTTGGAGCCAGAAAATAACCAACTCCTATATTTTGTCGCCAGTTTTGAAAACTTGGAGCAAACTTTAGAGCCAGCTAGAGTCTTTAATTCTTCCATCAAAATTTAAACTATGTTCAATTTAAATTTCTTATGCACTCAGCCTGCACTTTACATCATTTAACATGTTACACTAAGTAAGTTATTGCATAGGGTTTCTATATATACAACAAAACTGACATGTGTACTTTATTTTCTTTGTCAGTATTTCATATGTAGAAGAATATACATTAGCTTATGGTCTGTAAATGCTACAGAATAGAGAATTTTTTTAAACTAAAAAATAAAAAAATAGAAAAAAATGGGTATTTGTATGAAGAAAACAGAATAAGAGGTGTTTAGATTTAGAGAATAGTGAAAAATTGTATTAGAAATAAAGAATACAGAAAAAGATGACCAAGGCACCCTACCAACCCTACCCATCCTGCTACTAAACCCCTCTTTAACTCTTCCCATAACTCAAAAGACCCAAACATATAATTCTAAAGCCAGAAGTATGTAGCCATATCTAAGACATGTCTTAAGTAGGTATCTCAATGCTAGGAAAAAGTAAAAGTGAGTTATCTTTCATTATTCGGGTGTGCTCCCTCTTTGGAGGATTATACACAGTACGTAGAAGAAGTAAACATGACCAACAATGGCGGTCGTTTTTCTTATTTTCGTATCATAACTGAGGGCAGTCAAAGACAAATTTCGTTTGAATTTGCTATTTTTTTACGGAAAACAAGTAAAACAATGTTTTTAACAATTTGATTATGGTTTTCAACTTCCTGTCAATTATGTTTTCTTCATTTAACTACGGTAAACATTGAAAATTGTGTCGTCGATGAACATTTCTTCAAATGAAATAGACAAATGCAGACTGACCAATTCTATTTGAATTAATTAATGTTGATGATCATTAATGACCCATTCGATAAATTGATTACCTGTAACAACAGATTTTGACACCTGTTGTAACCGTTGATTAGCTTGGGGTTGTAAACAGTCATAAACTTGTCACCAGGTGAAATTTTGTACAATTTATTTTTTAACTTTTACCAATTAACATGAAGATCGATATTGTCAAGAAATGAAAATTTTACATAGGAAAATGTTGGCGCCAGAAATATCGCCAGCAGCCGTATTTTGTCGCCAGATGAAATAAAAATCGCAAATTGCGACATTGGCGACGCACAGAGCGGTCCCTGAATAGACCATGACTGAGGGGCGGGCCAAATATTCTCCATGGAAATGAGATGTGCTAATACTCATACAACTGCATACCAATTAACACTGGCCTACCACTAATGGTTCCCCTTGAACTGACCTAATCACAAACTAATACATGTAAACTAAGCAAAAGTTTCAAAGTCAATAGACCATGACTGAGGGGCGGAGTCAAATAATCTCCATGGAAATGAGATATGTCAATGCTTATACAACTGCATACCAAATATCATTGACCTACCACTAGTGGTTCCCCATAAACTGACCTAATCACAAACTAATACATGTAAACTAAGCAAAAGTTTCAAAGTCAATAGACCATGACTGAGGGGGCAGGGCCAAATAATAACCATGGAAATGAGATGTGCCAATGCTTAAACAAATGCACACCAAATATCATTGACCTACCACTAGTGGTTCACCACAAACTAGACCTAATCACAAACTAATAAATTGTTGACGCCACGCCACCGGAAACAGCATACCTATGTTTTGCTTTTAACTCCGTCAAGGCGAGACAAAATCACAGTTTCGAATGTCCAGACATATTTTTAACATGTTTAAGGTACATCCAGACAATAATAAAATGACACAAGTATATTCATAACTACATTGTATGGTGAAAACTAAATCAAATTAGAATTATTTTTAACAAATTAACAAATATAATGTTACCTACAATGAAGGACATTTAGAGTAACCCCAAAAAAATTAATTTGAATGGTGTTTGCTTTGCATAGAACACCTCGGTCTTTAAAAATACAGTTATTAGTTATGGTCCTAATATAAATATACAGGTTATGTTCAAATTGCTGTTTTATAAACATGAACAACCAGATTCATATATTTTGATTAAACTCTTTATTGCATACAGATAATTTTTTATTGTAAACTGACAAAAATGTACACCTTACGGCCACCAAATTGTCACCATTAATGAGAAGGTCCTGTCATGAGTTAAAACTTTCAAGTTTCATAGGTTTTCTGATTTAATTTTGTGGTGCCATGAAGGGCATTTTTTGCTAAAAGCAAATGATGAGCCTTAATCAAAGAAATTTGTATATTGTTCACAATAATCTTAAAAATAAAAAACAAAAGTTTCGCATGCTTTTTACTTTTAGCAGTAAACATTTGTACAATGTAAACAGTTAAAGTATAGCTCATTCTGCTTCTACCAGTTCATTCAGGCTATTACATGTTTATTAATATCAGGGTTCGACACTAACGCTAGTCTGCTAGCCCGAGGCTAGTAAAAATTAGGGAGGGCTAGTAAAGTTTTCATCTGACACAGTAGTCCGACGGGCTAGTCAAAATTTTGTTCAAAATTTTAATTGTCAACAAATCCCAGATTTTTTGCTGACCTTCGCGTCTTTACTGTACAGTTTATTCACGTATATTTCAGGACTTTTTATTGTCAGACATTTTTAACATGAAAGGTACTTTTTGAGGAGGGGAAAGAAACGAAAACAATGATGGTACTTAATACATTGAAGACCACGTGTTTTACAAACACTGTGATGAGTCTATTTAGAAACCTGGATCTCAAAAGTGCTTTCATAATATCAAAACAATGACATGAATACGAAATTTACATTCATTACTACTGATGCCATCACTGTTTGGGAAAATGTAAAACTTCTTAGGAGGAATTTGAAGCCATTTTTTTTAGTTTAATATTGGGAATTTTCTCTAAGGGAAAAAACTGTATTTCGGATGTAATTTGAGGCAAACAATATCATCATATATACATGTACCAAGGATTTTTATAGTCTTACTATACAAATCCTTGTATATACTTAATAATACATGTAGGTCTCTGGTAAAAATATACAGATTTTTAGGGGAACTGACAAACAACAAGGGAAAAGAAGGAGTCGATGAAGAATTATGACAAAAAACCAGCAAGGGCAAACCTTTCCTCTTTTGTGGGTGTTTTTTAAATCCATTACTTATCCATCTTCATGAAAGACACTAGTAATAATGATAAGTAAAACGAGAGGATGATGAAGTAATGATCTAAAGGGGTCTTCAAAATAAGTCGAACACATTCTTAATATAGATGAAAAATTTTTTTTTTTGTATCTTTTATTAGCAAACCAATGAAATTTCATGAAAAAAAACATGTTCAAAACCCTCTGGAAATGCTCCAGAACACAGGATTTAGCTTCATTTGTATCAAAATTTTCTGGAGGGGCATGCCCCAGACCCTCCTAGATAGGGTCGTGCCAGTGGAACGACCGTCCAAGTGCATTCGGCACTTGGAGGCTAATCAATTATAAGAGGACTAGTAGAAAATTGTATCACTAGCCCTGCAGACTAGTACATATATTTAGTTAGTGTCAAACCCTGAATATCACATACATGACATATAAAGGTGATAAAAGAGATTGATACCCTGTGAAAACATTGTTTAACGAGACAAAGCAAGATTCACAATGATTGTTCATGGGGTAACAATCTGCTCTATCACCCTCTCAGATATAAGTACATATGTTATTTAATTCATAAACTGAATGTTCTGTCATTATTGTCTTTTAAATATCAAAAGTGAAGTAGTAAACTATGACTTCATGTACATACAAGTTACTACATTAGAAAAGAAATAAAAGTGAAGCAGTATGTTTTGATTTTATGTTGACATTCTACATGTTCTTATAATAAAGGACTGAGGCCGAAACTTAGAACTTTAGCATTTTCTTTTCAATAGTAATTTCAATTCATTGTCTTTAAAATGGTTGATTTTTTATTGGTCTGCATGAGAGGTGACATTTAAAAATTGTCTCCCACATATTTACCAATCAAAATCTGGCAAATTATCGCCTTTTACATTGAATTTTTCAGAGAAATTTGATTTTCTTATTTTCATTCGGATAGTAATCATAATAATCGAATAATTTGCTACTATAATAAAGTAGCAATGCTTTAAATACTTATTACTTTTCCATAAAAATAAATCCTCCTAAAATGATAATAAAAGTTTAATAAAAAAAATAAGTGTGTTTGTGAAATTTTAGACTGCAGTCCCAAGTACAATTAAGTATTAATGCAGAAACTGCAATTTTAATTTGAAAAGTGACAAAGGATGACATTATTATAGTGCAATCAAGCTAGTATATCTCAATCCAGCTGCATAAGCTCAAAATGTAGATATCATTGAACCTGGTAAATGACTAGCAACATTGTAAACAAACATTCATTTCTAAATTTAAACAATAATTTTTAAAAACACGTTTTCAGTGCTTCATTTAACAAGCAAAATCCTTTAAGTTCTCATAATTGGTTACTTTACTTTACAAAACTCTCTGTGTTTCATAAACATTAGTAAAACATGTAAAACAAATAGATACAGATGATGTGATGTGCAAGAGAGAAAGACGGATGTGTGCAATTTGGATGGATTTAGAGGGTGAAATTACCCAGATTTGATTGCATCAAATATTGGATGATTAGGTGGACTTTTCCCATCTTTGGCCGTATTTTCCGTCTCTCCAGGACCATTTTTATGATCCCTTGAGGCTGGTGTTTGGTTAGTTGACATGTTTCCTTTCCGAGATGTTCCAACATGTACATAAATTATTTACCGGATTTACAGACGAAACGAAAGATTATATGAATCGAAATTCGGAGATCGGTTAACCCCACGTATAAACCGGTGATGTAATACAGAATTGATTGCTAATGAGACATATCATCTATCCAACAGAGTCAAAATAAAGCGGGTTTCAGCTACTACGACTACTATATGTCTCCATGCGACCGTGGCAAAATTGATTTCCAATTAGGGCATTACTCTTTTAAAATAGCAGATTGGCACTGCTTTTTCGAAATGTCAGAGATATTGGTGATAAAGGTTTATTAAAAAAAATCCGGAAAGAAATTGTACCCGTGACAGCGCTTTCGATGCCTTTTTCCGTATAATTAATATTTTCAAGGGGCATAACTTTTTTATAAATAGTTGATCGACACTGATTTTCGAACTTGTTTGACATTGCTGATATAAACTTCTGATATAAGATAAATAAAAAATTCTGGCAAGAATTGTACACGTGAGAGCGTTTACAGGAAAGACGTACGGACACACAGACGCTCAGACGTTTTGGAAAATTGCATTCAGTAAGCGCTCCCGTGTACAATTCTTTTCAGATTTTTACAATATCATCAGTTACTGACTGCCACAATGGGAAATGTAAAACCAACTGCATAAAACTAAATAGCTTCTTACAAAGCATGATATGTCAAACCAAAAGTAGAATAATGCAGTGTTGTCTAGGATCCCTGCCAGAAACAACAAATAAATAAAATCGAAATGATCCAGGGAAAAGCTGCCCGGTATACATTAAATCAATATAGCTACCAAAGTTGTGTACTTATAACCGCCATGCTTGAACAACTATGCTGGCCAACCTGGACTACAACAAAGTAGAAATATTGCATCAGTCACCATGCTCTACAAAATCCAATATCAATTAGTTTCCATCTCAAACATGCAATGATGAGTTAAGCCATTTTCAACTGATTTTTATAGTTAGTTCTTATGTTGTGCTGTAACACCACTGTCCCAGATTAGGGAGGGTTGAGCGATCACAAACATGTTTAACCAGGCACATTCTTTATGTTGGTTCGTGTCTGTCATGTTTGTTTTTCGTACATTGTTTTGTTATAAATTAGGCCGTTAGTTTTCTCTATTGAATTGGTTCATATCATATACGGTCGGGGCCTTTTATAGCCGACTTTACAGTATGGGTTTTCTCATTGTTGAAAGCCGTGTGGTTGCCTGTAATTGCTTACATCCACTTCATTTGAACTTGGGTGGATAGTTGTCTCATTGACAATCATACCACATCTCCTTATTTTTATAATATATATAATTGTAGTACCATCAAAAGAACATAAATTTATACAGCCATTCTCTCCCACAAATTACCATTAATATTCATTTTTTCCTAGAACAATAAGTTTGTGGCCAGAAGCCTGCAATTCAGTCTTGTGCAAAATCCCAAACTGAACAAATAAATGTTTTATTTATAAAAAAAAAAATAATTCAAAAATGTTTTTGAAATTTATTGTAAACGTGTTCAGATTTTTTAATTTTCCCTAGCATATACCTTCTGGTAATCTTCAACATATTAAAGTTAAGAAGTATTATGTTGATAAGGTGCAGTCCGTCCGTCCGATATCCCTGTGTCCCTTGCAACGCGTCGCACTGCGGACAATAAAAGGACAAAATAAACTTCTTGGTGCGTGGCTACATTCAAAATTGCGTACATCGAAATTAAAACCATTTGTGTTTATCATTTTCTTTCTAAACGTCTATTTCGGTGATTTAAACCAGACTTATATATATATATATATAGTATAAGAGGTCCTTTTGAGGTCTACCAGTAAGTACAGCGTCGAAAGTAACAGCAGGTGGGTGATTGTGATTTAATATGATCTATTTAATGAATAGGATACTAGGCGTCTGTAGAATGTGGACTTAGGGGAAATATACTAATATTCGTTCAATATGTTATTAAATATAGTTGAGTCGTTTGTAGCAAGTGGTCTCTTATATATTTGATACAATAATTGACGTGATAGTGACACTGGTGTCAGTCTTGATCATGTCAGTCATGATTCATTAAAAGTGGCGTTATGTTTGCTATTTTTGTTCACCAGGAACAATTAGATATAGGAAGATGTGGCATGAGTGCCAATGAGACAACTCTCCATCCAAGTAACAATTTATAAAAGTAAACCATTATAGGTCAAGGTACGGCCTTCAACACGGAGCATTGGCTCACACCGAACAGCAAGCTATAAAGGGCCCCGAGAAACAATGCATTCCTCATGTTCATATTTAAAGACGGACTCCACTGTCCTAAACTAGCTAAATCAACTAATTTCAAAAGATCCGGTGGTATGCATTAAAAATCAGTTTCCAATATGAATAAATAGAGATGTGAGGAACATCTTCAACAATGTACAAGAGGGTTTTGATGGGTATTAGAGAATAAAAAAAATGGGCAAAAAGTGCATAATAAAGGGTAAAAAAAAAAAAAAGAATTATAGAGAAAAATGAATCAAAGAAATAAAGGATAGAGAATAATGGGTGCTAAAACATAAATAATACAGAAATGAAGGACCCCATCCAGACCCTCGTACAAGTGTCTATCAATATTTCAATATCTTTTAAACAAATCGAAAGAACTGGTCCTATCTTGTTTCATAAAAAGAATGACCAACGTAGATACAAGTATATCTCGTCTTAGGGAGGGAAAATCGTATATTTGTAAAAAAATCACTCTGATTCAAACCAAAAATCTCTGATACTGACATTACCCTGCAAAATTCATACAGGAGCTTCTTAGGAAGAAAGAAAGAAGCAAGCAGTATCCTTTAACTTCGCTTTCCGCTATAGATGAAGTCCTCTCACTAAATACTTCAAAGTTTGGTGACTATGTTGAACGCATCTACCCCATAGAACTTGAAATAAAGGAGACAACAGATACGGTTAAGTCTGCCTCATATCTTGACCTACATCTAGAAATTGACAATGATGATTGGTTGAGAATGTGACCTCAGTACCGAATTAGACTGATCACCGCGTCGAGTTTATGATTACATGAGCAACACGACGGGTGCCACGTGTGGAGCACTTGAGGATCTGACGTGAGCGTACAATAAAAGTCTTTTTTTTTCGTTTTGAAATAGGACAACGTAAATGTTCAAAGTCATGAAAGATATATAAGTCACCTAGCAATCACAAATAAAGATAACCGTTCATATTGCTAGATAATATGTTATTTTTAAAACATAAAAATACCAACAATAATGAAAGGTTTCGTATTCTAACCAAAAGTATCATAATATTTTATTGGTCTAACATAAAGTAGTAAAGTAAAGTAAACTTGAGTAATCTTTTATTTAAAGTCGTGTTGCATATAACATAATAACAAGTTACATGAGCTCTTAAGAGCTCTTTTACCGACTGATATTAAATAACAAAACATACATGTAATATCATCAGATACATATACAACACAAACATACAGACAGACAGCACATACATATATTAATACATAGATAGCACATGCAAATAAAAGCTAAGCAAGATCAGAGACACACACACATATATATATATATATATATATATATATATATATATATATATATATATATATATATATATATATATATGTGTCTGGCAAGATATATATTAAAACAAATGTCAAATATCAGCACATAAGAGCACACAGTATCTAGATCCAAGTAGCACATGCAAAATTAAACACTATAAAGCACAAGCAAAAGTCAGCGACCAGCTACAGCACAGGTAATGCATTAGCAAATCAAAGAAATAATAAATAAAAATAAAAGATTGCAAAAATAAAAATAAAAACATAGTATTGACAAGAAAATTATTACATAATATTAACTATGATATTCAAATCGGTATGGAACATGCGGAATATTGTTTTATGTGACTATTTTAATTGCCTTTACTGTTCTAAAAGAAGAATAGATAACAGATTCGTTACACATGAAAATCTACAAATTTGAATTTCGTTACTCCTCAAGACATAAGCTTAGATTTGAAGATAAATTTTGAAGGCCGGAAATTTGATAAATAATGGCTGCTGCTATGGATGTCGATGACGGTGATCTTGGAGAATCTTCAGGTTTGGGATCAGACAAAGCTGGAAAAAAGAGATTTGAAGTTAAAAAAGTAATATATTTCGACCTTTTACACAAACTCATTCCTTGTTCGACAATATTATTTACACATCTTTTGTGTTAGTACTTACTGTTGGTTCTATTTTTAGAGTTATACAAAAAGCATTTTAATAGAAAATTGGTAAATTATTTATATGAGTCAGCTGGTGTTTCCTAAATAGGACATAGTCGTATTAGTTATCATAAGTAGCTACTCAAGATAATTTTACTATTTTATTTTATCCAAATGACTTTAATCAATACCTCGCCATCATAATTTTTAAAATAATTTCTGATGAAATTATCACTTTCCGCTATATAGATGATGATTGATGTCCTCTCACTAAATAATTCAACATTTGGTGACTAGGTTGAACTCATATATCCGTTCGAACTTGAAATAAGCGATAAAACAGATACAGTTAAGTCTGCCTCATATGCTGACACATCTAGAAATTGACAATGAGGATTGGTTGAGAATGTGACCTACGAAATTAAACTTATTTATCACCGGGTTTGTAATTACATGAGGAAAAAAAAAACAGGTGCCACATGTGGAGCAGGATCATATTTTTTGTCTGAAATGAGTCTTACACAGAAAACTAAAGATGTAACAAGCATAACACACCAAAGGCAGTGAAAAATGTGCATTTACTCTGGTCTCTTATCAGGTGCCTAGGAAGGGTATCATTCCTGCTCTATTCAAAAGGGCACCGATGTTGTTGCTCATGACTAAAATTATTGATGAACTGAATCATGTAAATTACAGACCAAGTTTAACTATACATTGACACCTTTAATAAGCCTTTATTGATACAATAACATGTACAGCTAATGGTAATGATAATATGCATTATTGCAATTGCTGGTTACTCACACCTAATATCAAAGGAATTACAACTATCTCTGTTATATTGTAGATTGATTGTCCATGTATAAATAGTATATTTTCAATCTTTTATATTTCAGTGGAATGCTGTAGCTCTATGGGCCTGGGGTATGTACACTATTAAATTGATAAATTATTTCAGGTGGACATATATTATTATTACATTGATAGAAGTTTTACATGTGGATTCAGAGGGGAGCATTCAAAACAATAGTTCAAACCTGTCACATGTTAATGTGCCAGTCCCAAGTGGTGAACATTTTTCAGTGGTCTTTAGCTATTGTTATGTCAGAAAATCACCTTTTAATTGTAGCCAACAAAAGACACAAATTAATAATAAAATTTAACAAGATTTATTATACACTAGTTTACAAAAGTATTACACAAAAGAAATGTCAACTTAACTGTCAAAATATGAGTCCAATCTTTTATCTTTTCTTTATCCGAAATCTTCACGGAATCCACAGAATATTATATCCAATTGGTCACAATCTAGTATGATGTAGTTTGTAAATAAAAGTGTCAATCCAACTGCTGAGAATGTTGATGTCTAAGTCTGTCTATGTCTATGTCCAAATCTCTATATTCAACTAACTTTTGGGTCTGCATTTAAATACTCAAGCGGAAATTTCTAGACAACGCTAGAAATATAAATTACGCATCTTTTGTTATGATCATTCTGGAAACGTTATGTAAGTGAAATAGAAAGTTCTAATCATTCCATTTGTATCAATGATTGTTCCAGTGATTTCTAAACTGCATAGTTGTAACACAATGTATTTTATTTTGTACACAATGTAAACAAGTAAACATTTTAAGGCCACACAAAACAAGTTAGGCCAACTAAATAAGTATAATAGTTACAATATCATAACACTATAATATCTTTAATGATGTTTTATGTCCTTTAAATAATTTGGTACTCACAGGATGAGGTATTTTCTATAGAATTTTGTTTACAACTTCTCTAGACTTTAGAAGAGATCCAAATCCAAAGGTTTTCAAACTCACAAGTCAAAAACAAACTGACCATTATACCATAGCAAAAACATTAAGACAAACAACAGTACACAAAACACAACATAGAAAAACAAAGACTGAGCAGCATGAACCCCATCAAAACCTGGGGTGATCTCAGGTGCTCCAGACATTGTGGTATATAGTGCACATTAATAAAACATGGATACATGAATGTTGAATTTTTATTCAGATAATGAAAAAAATGGAAATCATTGAACTTATCATGAGAATTATACCTGTAACATTCTCTTAATCATTGAACTTATCATGAGAATTATACCTGTAACATTCTCTTAATTTCCAGACATTGTGGTGACAACTGTGCTATCTGTAGGAATCACATCATGGATTTGTGTATAGAATGTCAGGCTAACCAGGCCTCTGCCACCAGTGAAGAATGTACAGTAGCTTGGGGAGTATGCAATGTAAGTTTATAGACCAAAAGGCTCATAGCAGGATTTGTATCAATAAATTAAAAACAAGAGGTATAATAAGAACCCTTGTTTTTCCTAATATTAAGCATTGTCTGCCCTTTCATCATCTTGAGGTTTTTAAAAATGAAAATGGAAACTTTTATACTTTTGATTGGAAGAGTCTTGTTGTTATCAGAGGTGATGACTGAAAACCCATAGCCCTTTGATGATTTTGATTAAAAGTATCTTGATCTTTTAAAAGAACACACTTTAAATAAAACCTAATATGTTGAGTTAAGTATAATTAATGCTAGAATATGTTTCAAGAATTTTGGAGATAAACAAATATTATCATACCCCTCCCTTCCAATTTTACATGGAGTTTCTCCAACTGATGCTGAATCAAAGTATATTTTGCTCAGAATTTTGGGCATCAGTTTAAATAGAGGTTATTTTTTATGACCGCAAATTAATTTGATTCAGCACATTGAAGTGCAATAATTATAAACTCAAATAATCAATAACACACCAAAAAGAAAATAAAGAAAATATTTTCAAAAGGATGACATACAATTTGACGAAAGTTTAGTGAATAATAAGTTAACATTAACAAAAATATTTCAGCTAAAAGTAATTTCATTCCATGTCTTATGTTCATGTTCAATGCTTGCTGTTTCTTGTTATTGGAAAGACAAGTTATTTTTAAGGAAACATTATGAATTATTTAAGGCGAAGGTATAATAAGGCCATTTTATTTTTCTGTTTGAATATTTAGATATGATCAAGTTAGATCAACTGCCTCAAAAATTATCAAGAAGACATTTTGATGCAAGTTTTATAGTAATTTAACAAGACTACTTTACCTTTCATTTAATTTTACAATACAAATAAACCTGAACTGCTGACTGAAGACAACTTGATTACAAACCTTGATTGATTGAAAGTATTCATCCTATTTGCACTTGCATTACTAACATTAAAAACTGAATTTGGCTCTCCTAGAGTAGTTTAGTAAAATTTCTGCCCCATTGAACAGTTTGATTAGATGAAAGAAACTGCTGTTGGATCAGATTGTGTTTATAGATATAAGAAGACCTGGTATGAGTGCCAATGAGACAACTCTCCATCAAGTCACAATTTGTAAAAGTAAACTATATATTAGACTACTTTTGGAAGAGAGTTTTATTTTTTGTCAGATACTTGAATGGTAATTGAAGAAATAAACTGCTTGTTTAAACATTAATGATGTATTTCTTTGAATGATTTCAGCATGCATTCCACTTCCACTGTATATCCAGATGGCTAAAGACCAGACAAGTATGTCCTCTAGACAACAGAGAGTGGGAGTTTCAGAAGTATGTATTTCTAGCATCTGGGTCAATTAATTATTGACATTCACAATTAATACTTTAAATAACAAAAGCATGTTTTAAGTCCAAATTGAGAACTTTTCCTCCCACACAGTATCAAATATTAAAGGATGTATTGGTTTTAATGATCATTATCATTTAATTGTAGTGGATACATTAATTCCAGGAGATTCATTAGCTCACCTGGCCCCAAAGGGCCAAGTGAGCTTTTCTCATCACTTGGCGTCCGTCGTCCGTTAACACTACAAAATCTTCTCCTCTGAAACTACTTGGCCAAATTTAACCAAACTTGGCCATAATCATCATTAGGGTATCTAGTTTTAAAAAGTGTCTGGTGACCCGGCCAACCAACCAAGATGGCCACCATGGCTAAAAATAGAACATAGGGTAAGATGTAAATTTTGGCTTGTATCTCTGAAACCAAAGCATTTAGAGCAAATCTGACAGAGGTAAAATTGTTTATCAGGTCAAGATCTATCTGCCCTGAAATTTTCAGATGAATCGGACAACCCGTTGTTGGGTTGCTGCCCTGAATTGGTAATTTTAAGGAATTTTGCCGTTTTGGTTATTATCTTAAATATTATTATAGATAGAGATAACCTGTAAACAGCAATAATGTTCAACAAAGTAAGATCTACAAAAAGTCAACTTGACCAAAATGGTCAGTTGACCCTTAAGGAGTTATTGCCCTTTACAGTCAATTTTAACCATTTTTGTAAATTTTGTAATCTTTTACAAAATCTTCTCCTCTGAAACTACTTAGACAAATTTAACCAAACTTGTCCACAATCATCATTAAGGTATCTAGTTTAAAAATGTGTCCGATGACCCGCCTGGAACCAAGATGGCCGACATGGCTAAAAATAGTACATAGGATAAAATGCAGTTTTGGCTCATATCTCTGAAACCAAAGCATTTAGAGCAAATCTGACGGGATAAAATTGTTCATTAGGTCAAGATCTATCTGCTCTGAAATTTTCAGACCAATCAGGCAACACGTTGTTGGGTTGCTGCCCTGAATTAGTAATTTTAAGAAAATTTTGCAGCTTTTGGTTATTATCTTGAATATTATTATAGAGATAAACTGTAAACAGCAATAATGTACAGCAAAGTAAGATCTACAAATAAGTCAACATGACCAAAATTGTCAATTGACCCTTAAGGAGTTATTGCCCTTTATACAGTAGACTCCACCTAATCGGATATCGGCTAAGCGAATATATCGGCTATTGTAATATTATTTCAAAACACCAAACCCTTCCCTATATGTTTAATGTTAATTTTATCGTGTAATCGAATATCGGATATAAGAATATATCGGCAAATCGGATAAGAATATTCAGGTCATTTTGTTCAAAACCATGAACAATCGGATATTTTCAATGTTTTTCTGACAGGAAATGGACCCGGAAGTTACGAATTTACAATCTTGCAGACAAGACGATTTTGTTTTTACTAAATAAAAGGAACTATTTCTTAATAAATTGTTGTCTTTAATCATTGTCTTTCATTTGTCATGTGAATTAGATGCCCTTTTACTTCAAATGGTTTGAATTTATTTATAAAATATGCAAGACTCAGTTGACAAGTTGGCGTTGCTGTTTGGAGAATTTTGATTAAACTCTTAATGTTCACAGAATCAGAAATATAATCTAAACTGAATGTACCTCCTTCTGAATAATTTATTGCAATATAAATATAAATCCTTTTGACAAGAGAAATCTGACTTTTGTCAGATATATTTTTCACATGTGCAAAGTAACCACATGTCATGGACGCCATTTTGGATGTTTACAAATTTGTGAGGAAGCCTCTAGAACTATGACCTAAAAATAAATAGTCTTCAGAAAGCGTAAACTTTATGCAATAATAATTTATCAATCATGATTATTTTCATAAATTTAAATTTGATTATTTAAAGAAATAAAATTATAACAAATACGATTTTAGTTTGGAGATTCTACACAGACATGCTTAGATCTATTTATAGCCAAATTAGTTTACCTGTGTGATAATGTAAATAATGGATATTAATTTGCTTACAAAACAAATAAAGACAAACTATGGATGGTAGATAATAATTCACATAAATATTTCAGGACATTTGATTTATTTTAATAAATAAAGGATTTAAACACTGCAAACAAATTTAATCATTACATAATCAGCTGATAATTTTTTACACAAACATCGTGGTGATGTAACCGATAAAAATCACTCCATCAATCCTCTAGCCCTTTCACATATTTAGCAATTGTCAGGGTTAGTAACATCTCAGGATTATATCTACTCATTATAGCAGAATATTCAATGAATATGCATTCATCGTCTAATTGAATATATCGGTAATCGGATATTTTAGCTGACATTTTGGGTATCCGATTTGCGGAGTCTACTGTAGTCAATTTTTACAATTTTCATAAATTTTGTAAATTTTTGTAAATTTTACAAAATATTTTCCACTGTAACTACTAGGCCAAGTTCATTATAGATAGAGATAATTGTAAGCAGCAAGAATGTTCAGTAAAGTAAGATCTACAAACACATCACCATCACCAAAACACAATTTTGTCATGAATCCATCTGTGTCCTTTGTTTAATATGCACATAGACCAAGGTGAGCGACACAGGCTCTTTAGAGCCTCTAGTTTTACTTATCTGGTCACTTTTAAACATGTTATCAGGTTATCAGTATGTTTTATTTTAAGATTAAGGTTAATATTGTTTAAAAATCATTTCTATTAATTTTTATAGTAGATAGTAGTTACTTTATGGTGATTAACCATATTGATATATTTTCAAAACAGTGAACTAGTAATAATCTGGGAGATGATCATTCATTTCAGATATGGACATTAAATTTATGGATCTTTGGTAGAGTACGACTGCTAGTACAGACTGTTTGGACTGCTGCCACAGAAGATAGATGTATTCATATGATGATCATTTCATTTACATTTTGATCTTTAGTAAATTATCATTATTTGTTACTCACACTTTGTTTGAGTGTTGTAAATAAAAAAAAGTCCATTTGATTGCTTTTCTTATACACAAAGTTTCAATGAAATCCAATCTTTCAGAAACTGCCTAGGTGGTCTCTTGGTAGCATGTTCCCCTTGAGTGAAGGAGGTTGTGGGTTCCAACCCAGGCCTGGTCAAACCAAAGACTACAAAATTGGTATTTGTTGCTTTAATTTTAATACCATATTACCATGTTCTGGTCCTGCATTTAATTTGTCACTGGACATTAAACAGCTGTTCAAGCCGTCCCTCCATCCAATCTTTCAGGTAGATGATAGTGCAGCAGTTTAATTTGATAACATATGCAAATAGATTTAAATGATTTCATACACATACATATATTTTCTACACATGTAGATAATTCTTTTATAATCTAATTATATTCTTATCTAGTTTAAGATTTGAGGACTAATCCAATAATTTGTGGATAGGTTGGATAAAATAGTTTTTTCCATTCAAAAACTTGTTATTTTAGGTATATTTCTTTACACAAGATCTACTTTCAAAAGTTTCATGCATATGTTATAACTTGCTCAATTGCTGCATATACCAAAAATAGAACATTTTAATTAAACTTAACCACAACCATTATTGGGGTATTTAGTTCTAAAATGTGTCCATTGACCCGGCCTGAAAACCAACATGACAAACATTGCTAAAAATAGAAGATGGTGGTAAAATGTTCAGAATGTTGAGATCTACCTGCTGTTCATTTACATCAAAACTGTCAGGCGTTTTCTTATATGAGTTATTGCCCTTAAATGTAAAATTTTACCAATTTTTTCTATTTTAACGGTTTCAAAGGATAAATTGGTTATTGATGTGGGATGTACTGCGGGCGGGCAGCTGCCAAACAGTGTCTGTACATTTTCTCAAATTTTAATATGTTGTTACTAATGACAAAATGGAGGTCAAGTTCAGTATTGACGATTTTCACTTTCACCATTCAGGAGTTATGGTTCTTGAAAGATTGAAAATGGTGTTTCAGTCGTGTCTTTGCTTTAACTCATGAACCATTAAACCAAAGCTTTTGATATGTAGTTACTGATGACAAAATGGAGGTCAAGTTCAATATTGATGATTGTCATTTTACTGTTCAGGAGTTATGGTCCTTGTGATATTGAAAATGCCAGGACACAAATAAATGTTCAAAAATCCGGTTTGCTGTCACTCTGACAGCCTCTTGTTACCTATTATTTTGAAAACTATAATAGATAGAGACAAACTGTAATCAGGAAAAGTGGTCAGCAAGACAAAAACTACAAAAGTGCAAATGGCTGAAAACTGTCCAAGGACTTTTATTGGAGTTATTGCTCTTTAAAATGATGATTTTTTCCCCATTAATTTGCATTTTTATACGGCCATAAAAATTTGCGTTTGTATAATGCTATCATGTTGTCGTCTGAAGACACAAATGGTTTCCAACCCGGAACCCCCTCTGGATCTGCCACTGACGACCAAGGCATTATCGACATGTCATTTAGATTTTTAACAAATGGTCAAAAATTAAGAGATGCACATTTAGGAGAATTTATATTCTTCCAAAATTCACCGTCTTGAAGCGGAGCGTTTCAAACATACAACATGCTGGATTAAATGAATGAAATGTAATTCCACCTGGTAGACCAATTTAATCACAGTGTGGTTCCGTAACTGAACTTATCGGTCGTTATGTGATTATTTTCTTATACCTATAGTTCAAAATCAGTATCGTATATAAAAGATACTACATCTTTCATTAATATCATTGAGAAATTAAAACCTATGGCAAATAGCCTTTTGGTTTCATATGATTTAACACACAATGAGATGTTTACTAATCTTCCTCAAGCTGCTTTATTAAGTGACCGAGCCTATGACAAATTTCAATTTTGACAAATCAAACTTGAAGTCAATGCTCCGCGGTCAATGTATTAATTCATCTGTTGAAACTCATTTTAGAAAACAATGTATTTGAATTTGATGGGAAAATATATAAACAAATAATAGGTACGGCAATGGGTGCAGTCCCTTCACCATAAATCTGTGACATACTTATGTTGAAATAATCAAATAATTTTGCATTTCAACATAAAGACAAAATATTCTATCATGGCAGATATAGGGACGATGGATTCATAATATATGACGGAACATCAGATGAAATTACAGAATTTTTAGTCTTGCAAATAATTATAACCCTTTATTAAAGTTCACCTATGAAATCTCAAACAATGTCGTTCTTAGATGTTGATGTAATTAAGGTCAAAGATTTACAACACATGGCATTCTTGACCTAGAAATACATTTTAAAGAAACAAAATCTTATTTGTATCTGCATAGAAATAGCTGTCACTCACAGCATGTATTCCGAGGATTTATTAAAGGTAAAGCAATACGGCAGATTAGAAACACAAGTGACCATAACAAATTAATAAACAATCTAACAATTTCAAAGTGAAATTATTAGAAATCTGAAATATTCATTAAAGAAAGCTCAATTATGAACATAATCATTAATAGCATAGATACAACAAAGAATAACATTTAAACAATCTAACTAAAATTAAAACTACACAAGTATCAAAATATTATGTGTTCCAAGGGAGTAACTCTAGTATAAAAGATAAGTTATGAATAGCAAACAAAAATTTCACACTTTTATTCTAAGTAAAAACACATGTTAAGGTACTTAGCTATACTTTTGCATACATCAGTGTCTTCATTACTTAACAACCACATAAACTGGGAATTAATATTTGTAGTATTAGTCATATTTTATTTAAACAGTTGTAGACTAACTCCTTCCTTAAATGAGAAAGCACTCGACTCAATCTTAATTGACTAGGATCGTCAGTTTTCCTATCGAAGGTCGGTGGTTTTCTCCGGGCACTCCGGCTTCCTCCACCAATAAAAACTGGCCACGAAATAGCCCAAAAGCGGTGCTCAAAAGTGGCGTTAAAACACCAAAAATCAAAATCAAATTAAATGAGAAAATTTTGGACAGTTTAATAAAAATGTAACTCATCTTCCACCAAATTTATATATCAGTTCTTACAAATCCTGTTAGGATTAGGTAGGGGTTATGATAACGTCGAAATAGATGATAGTCTTACTGATGCTTTATCAATTGACAGTACTGAATTATTACAACAAAATAAATTGAAAGAAACAGAAAATATTCCGTTAGTTTTAATAACTAAATATAACCCATATATACATAAAATAAAAAAACATTGGCATTTATTTCAGTTTGACGAAGATTGTGTACAAATATTCAAGGTTGCTCCAAAAGTTGCGTATAGCAAACATAAAAGTGTAGGAAATATAGTTATATATATATGCTTTGCAGATTAAAGTTAAAGACTTTGACATAAAATTGACAGTTGGACCCCTGATGATGGCAGACCTGTTATAATATCTAGATCTACTGACGAAGAATTAAAATATAAATATATAAATTGGCACTGACACCACAGCTTCCTATATCTAGATATATACATGAACAATTTTCATATTTGATTATATAAAAATAATGCATCTTAAGATGACCATCCCAAGCTTTAACTGCCAAAACACTAAAGTAGTGTCGGGTCCTATCAGGAATATGGGATGCGTGGTTGCATGGGTGTTTTATAATTACAAAATTTTTGGGGGTGGTTCATACTTTTTCTTCAAGATTTTCAATATTTCAAGTTTTGTCAAAACATTTTTTTGGGGGACGAGGGGACAAATGTTTTGGGGGATTTTATTTTGCATAATTTTTGTTTTTTTCCCAAAATTTTCCATTTTACATTGATTATTTCTGATTGATATATAAAAGCAACAAATACTGATATGGCAGGAGATACACACCAAACAGGGTGTGTAAATTACTAGATATAACAGATTGACTAAGTATTGTGCAACAGCACAGTATTGCAGTGTATGTAATGTGTGAATCCTAAAATGTCATTTTACTGTATCTTTGATGAATTTCTGATGTAGAATGATAAATAAACAGACGACAAATTCAAGATTTTTGAATAAAATATTAAGAAATAATATATAATGTACTGTTTTATAAATTCATGACATAGGTATGTGACACGGACAGGTTTTCATTGCGCCTTCAGCTATCTATGTGCAAAATTGATACACAAATAAATAAATATTAAGAATAGTGCACGAACAGAGTGTGATAGAGATTTAAAAGTAGCAGTTAAGTTTCATTTGCAGAAAAATGTACCTTTTAACATAGTTATTAATGTTGTTTAACTTAAAACAGGTTTTGTTATTCAGCTTGTTGATATTGAATCAAATTCCACTATGCTGTTTTCTTTATGCGATTCATGATTACTGTCGAATAATGATACTAGACTTTCATTTTCACTGTAGGCGATTTATTTCTATTGTATATGCGATGCATTTTCACAGAAGGATAAATTAATTTTCATTATATAAAGTCTTAATTCAACCGACTCTCTAACAAAATTTATGAAGTCAGAAGGATTGATTATATATGCATATTTAGTGAGTGAAAGTCTGAGGTAATATATCAATAAATTCCATAAACATGGTATTTATTGCTAATATAGTCAATTCTATTTTCTCAAATAATTTGTCCTGATCTATATGTAGGATAAAATTTATTCTTTCCTATGACACGTCATCATTAAATACATATATCTTGGACAGTTAAGCCAATCCACGTCACGGAAAAGCATAGTTTCTGTTTGGTCTAAATCTACATCGCATACTAATAAAT
Organism: Mytilus coruscus; assembly: GCA_017311375.1. Taxonomy (NCBI): domain Eukaryota; kingdom Metazoa; phylum Mollusca; class Bivalvia; order Mytilida; family Mytilidae; genus Mytilus; species Mytilus coruscus. Next base: position 26,001,514 of record CM029597.1, on the reverse strand, counting down.
TAAACGTCATTAGAGCTAATTTCCTAATGCTTGTAGTTAAAAGGTGTGGTTGGCCTTGATTGTGTAAATGTTGCCTAAGCATTGTAATTAAGTTTGAGCAAACGTTTATACAAACAAAGCAAGCAAGCCAACCAAACCTACAAGCGTTAGGAAAATATCTCTAATGGATGCATTTGAGATATCAAAGAGCATTTACAAAACGATCTTCATTTCACGATTGAATGAGTCACTCATTGAGTGGCAACGTTTTCATCTTGCACAAACAATTGACGCTTGGATGACTGGATAATTGATATTTATCATGCCATTGTGTATAAATCTTATACAGTAAAGAAAGTTCGAGCAACAGTCGAGTCACCTTAAATATGCTTGAATTTCTTATAAGTCGGTGTTACAAATAAGCCTGAATACGCAATTGTGAGAATACAAAGAAATATTGAAAACAGTTTATTGTTACATGTTTAAATGGTTCTATACCACGGGTGTAACCGCCGTACAGTTGATTCGGACGTAAATCGCTACATCGCGAAGCAATGTTGGTAGACATACCGTTCTTATATTTACACCAAAGACTAATTGACTAACTGTTCAGTTAAGAATTCAATGTTTATGAAAACAAAGTTTACTGCTCCTGGCAGCATTGTATATCATTATATTACATAAACACCATGTGACTATTTTAAATAGACAGGTCTGTGAATTACATGTAAACATCGCGAAACAAACACTATGTGTAACTCAATCTTGATTAAACTACAAACAGAGCATAGTTGGTTGGCTCTTTCACTAAATGCGTCCGTGTATTTTGTGCTTTGTTGTTGTTCAAATACATAATACGAATGAGAAACCCGTTGTTTTAATTTTATTTGAAGACATTTACTTGAAAAACTGACCTCAAAATGTTGACACTGTACGATTCATTCTCTTTGTAATTTGTTATCTTTCTTTAGTACCGTTCGTTGTACATTCTTGTACTGTTCGTTGTGCAAAAGCCTATCAATACGGTAGAAATATGTATGACACGGCGTGACAAATGTTCAAAGCTTTATTAAGCGAGTTATACAACTTTTCAAAGAAAATTCGTCTTAGAAAAACGTTATATTCATGGATCCATGACAAGCTAATAGCAAACTCACCAACAATATTTGAATATTCATGATATGAACGTGGTTATACCCGTGTATATTCAAGTAAGCATCTACGACTAGCTTGCATTTCAAATTGTAAATACCATCAATATATAAGTCATTTAACAACTATTTTCAGTATTTGTATGTCGAATATTCATATGAAACGACAATGAAAATTCATCGCACTTCAAAAATTCCACATCAGAAATGATTGCACTTACAATGATAATTCATCGCATCTATAGTTAATATGAATCGCATTCAGTAATCAATATTATGGATTCTGCTGCTTGAATGAAACTTTTGGACTTTAATCCTGTTATTATACTGACTAAAAGTTATATTCTAATGAAATTCTGTTAAAACATACATTCAAATCTATTATTTTGTATTTTCAAAAGTAAACAAACGCAGTTTTCCCATCATCCTTTATTCTACAATAGACATACTCGCATACAACAGTGAAAATGAGCTAACTGGATTCGCACTTTATATACACTGGTATTGCGCAATAGCACAGTATTGCGCAATAGCAAGAAATTTCAATAGAAAATAAATACAAATCTTTTAACCAATTTCAATGGGATAAATTTAAAGTCTTTAATTTTGGGGTTCTAACCTTGTATTACTATTTTGGATATTGGGCCCCATTTTTAAATTGGTCTACATTGAGGTCCAAAGGGTCCAAAATTAAACTTTGTTTGATTTCATCAAAACTGAATTATTGCCGCTCTATGATATGCTGAATCTTATAGTGCATTTAGATTTTTATTTTGGGCCCTGTTTTCAAATTAGTCCATATCAAGGTTCGAAGGGTCCAAAATTAAAATTTGTTTGATTTCAACTAAAATTAAATTTTGGTGTTTTTATATGCTGAATCTAACCATGTTGTTAGATTTTGGATATCAGACCATACTAGTCTTTTAAACTGAGTTTAACTGTGCGTATTGCTATGTGATTCTTTATTCTACATTGGCTAGAGGTATAGGGGAGGTTGAGATCTCACAAAACATGTTTAACCCGCCGCATTTTGCGCCTGTCCCAAGTCAGGAGCCTCTGGCCTTTGTTAGTCTTGTATGTTTTTAATTTTAAATTAGTTCATTTATATGTTTTGGAGTTTAATGTGACGTCCATTTTCACTGAACTAGTACACAATTTTATTTAGGGGCCAGCTGAGGCCACCTCCGGGTGCTGGATTTTCTCGCTGCGTTGAAGACCCATTGGTGGCCTGCTCTTTGGTCAGGTTGTTGTCTCTTTGACATATTCCCATTTTCATTCTCAATTTTAATTTTAGGTAAATTAAATGTCCCATTTCAAATTTTAAGTTCTTTGACCACATTTATTTTGTGTCAGAAACCTATATTATGTCAAAATTTTGATCACAATCCAAATTCAGACAGTATCAAGCTTGAATATTGTGTCCAAACTTGCCCCAACTGTTCAGGGTTCGACCTCTGCGGTCGTATCAGGCTGCGCTCGGCGAAGCATTTATTGCCTATTATCTGAAAATTATAAATGATGTATAGAAACTTTAAATAGCAAAATGATCAGCAAGACAAGATCGTCAAATAAGCCATCATCGCTTAAATTTAAAGTCCACTAGCTAATGGAGTTATTGCTATTTAAAGATGATTTTTACCATTTTTTAGTTTTTGCCTTTTATCTTGAAAAGTATAATAGATGCAAATGTAGATAGAAACTTTCAAAAAATTATCAGTAGGACAAGATCTACAAATATTTCAACATGACTGAGATCGTCAAGATGGAGTTATTGTCCTTTCATGATGATTTATACAAATAAGTGTCCATTGTTGAAGATGCAGATGAGCGATACAGGGTCTTTAGAGCCTCTAGTTTTCTACAAGTCAGAAGTTTTGTCAAATGTCCAAACACTTTTGTTTTACATATGTCTGCAATGATCTAAACTAAAATATGCAGACAAAATCACAGAAAACAAGAAAGTGGTCAACTATAAAATCTGTTGTCAATATTGAAAAAAATGCTTTACATTTTTGTATTTGTATTGAACATGAATGCTACATGGAAGTATAATGCACATTTATATAACATACAAGATGTCCGGAATGACATACAATGGTTGAGGACCATGCAACTTTGCTAACCTTAAATAAGCTTAATAACACTTTCATTCAAATGGCTTTCTAAAATCAGATGTTAAGTGGACCCTATTTTGATAAAATTAAAATGTTTGACAATGGAAAATTACTTTCTCTTCAATTTGTTATCGGAACTCAAATGTCATAATTGATTTTAACTGTATATGGAGAATATCGGCTGGAACCTGTACTTTTCACTTCTCACGTCTACGACAACACCGCCTAGCATTGTGCAGACACCTTATCCCTCCTTTAAGTATAGCTGATAAAATCAGCTTTGGTTTCAGGAGGTGTTACCGTCTTGTACTTCGTGTATTGTGTTAGACGTCCTTGTTTAATTCCTTCGAGAAGATTTGAATATCTGTTATTTACATTTTCTAGCACTGGATGGATATAGCTGCTGGTGGAGTGCTAGCCTCCCAGATTATTATCAGCTAAGTACTCCCTGCAAGAACCCTCAGAACCATACTATGTGTCTTAGTCATTTTGTTATTTGTTTTACCTCACTTGGCCTGAAATCAAAGTTTGTTTGCTTCACCTATGCTGTTTGTGATTTTGTCCAGGTTCAGGTTCAGGTCCTTCTACTTCTACCATATAGTGACCGCCTTAATCAAATTGAAGATTATGTTGCTGGTGGATAACTTACAAGACATAAATTCATATATACAAATTAAAAATAGAGGCAAAATGAAATTTACAGTTTGATGTAAATAGCTGAGTTTAATATTGAAGATTTGAAAGAGTCTACTGATGTGCAATTTATGATGTTATCAGTCGGTTATTGTTCTCGGGGAAAAGATTCTTTTCTGCACGGTGTTTTGCAAGATGGAACTTGGAAACTGTTAAAATTTGAATGTCTTGTTTTATTTGTGGAATTCGTCTATTGTTCTTAGGTATTGCAACCTTTTCATGTTCTATTTTATACAGCATTACCAATCGTGAATCTTTTCTTCTGTCAGAGAGGCTGCGCCATTCAAGGTGTTGTAACATGTTACCAACGCTTGAGGTGTTTCTGTATTTGTTGGTAACAAAACGGGCAGTCCTCCTTTGAACTTTTCAATGCTGTCCATGTCTTGTTGTAAGTAGGGGTCCAAATAGAGCAAGCATACTGTAGTGATGGTCGTACTAGAGACTTGTATGCCTACTCTTTAATGGATGTTGAGCTAATATTTAGGTTCCTCCTTAGAACGCCTAGAGTGCTATTAGCTTTCTTGCATATGTTGTTTATGTGCATATCCTATTTAAGATAGAGCTGATGGTTACCCTAGATGTTTTGCTGTTGTTACATGTTCTAAACAGTGGTTGTGTAATGTGTAATTAAATGTGATTGTTTTTCTTTGTTTGTTTCCAGTGACTGAAATAACATTACACGTATCTGGGTGGATCGCCATTTTCCCCGTAGTTTCCCATGAGGCCAACTTGTCAAGATCTTTTGTAAAGTAGATGCATCAGAATTTGAGTTAATTGCCAAATAACCTATGGTCCACGTTGTTTCAAAGTTTTTGGGTCTCAACTTTGTATTTTATTTGGCCGTTTTACTTGTCTATTCGAGCGTCAGCGATGAGTCTTTTTACAAAACGTGCATCTGGTTTGTAAAATTTTGATCCTGGTAATGATGAGTTTATTGATCAACCAACATTGCCCCTTGGTTAAAACAGAAAATAGGGATCATGCAAACGTCTAACTGCAGTTTTGGCTAATATCTCGAAAATTATAGCAATTACAGGAAGACTAACAGAGTAAAAATGGTCAGCACAACAAGCTCAATCAACCCAGTAAAAATATGTTGAGCTTTGACGACCACTTGGTCGATGCCACTGCTGGTGGACGTTTCGCCTTCTATAGGGTATCAACAGACCAATATTTTCTGTCCTTTTAACATATTTCAGTAGGAAGCTAATCAAGGGCGCCCCTAATTTCTAATTCCCAGTTTGTGTATTCAAGACGTTTTACATTTATGAAACCACTTTCCTAACAAAAACTAAACTGAAGCTTATATTCAAAGTTATCGTATTAAGTATGCAAACTGGATCACTCTAATATTGGTGATTAAACCTGAAGAATATATAAGTATAACGAGCCGTTTTACTATTTATTCGAACTTCAAGATATCTCATATAATATATAAGATATCGTATAAATTATATGAGGTATCTTATAAACTATATAAGATGTCTTATAAACTATATGAGATATCTTATAAACTATATGAGATACCTTATATAATATATAAGATATCTTATATAATCTAGTTTTCATAAGATATTTGATACATTATATAAGATATCTTATATATCATATAAGATATCTCATATAGTTTATACGATATCAGTATATATGATATCATCTAAATTTTATAAGATATTTCATATAATTTATAAGATATCTCGTATACTTTATAAGATATCTTATAAAGTATATAAAATATCTTATAAATATTCTTTATATAAGACATCTTATAAAGTATATAGAATATCTTATAAATATTCTTTATATAAGATATCTTATAAAGTATATAAAATATCTTATAAATATTCTTTATATAAGATATCTTATATACTTTATAAGATATCTTATATATAATAAGATATCTTATATACTTTATAAGATATCTCATATAGCTGATAAGATATCTCATATAATTTATAAGATATCTTATACAGAAAATTATATAAGATATCGTATAAATTATATTAGGTATCTTATAAACTATATAAGATATTTGATAAACTATATGAGATATCTTATAAGCTATATGAGATACCTTTTATAATATATAAGATATCTTATATACTCTAGTTTTCATAAGATATTTGATACATTATATAAGATATTTTATATATCATATAAGATATCTCATATAGTTTATACGATATCAGTATATAAGATATCTTCTAAAGTTTATAAGATATCTTCTAAAGTTTATAAGATATCTTCTAAAATATATAAAATATCTTCTAAATATTTTTATATAAGATATCTTATATACTTTATAAGATATCTCATATATTTTATATGATATCTCATATAATTTATAAGATATCTTATATATTTTATAAGATATCTTATATAGTTTATAAGATTTCTCATATAGTTTATAAGATGTCTCATAAATTCAATGAGATATCTCATATAGTTTATAAGATATCTCATATAGTTTATAAGATAACTCATATATTTTATAAGCTATCTTATAAAGACAATTATATGAGATATCTTATAAATCAAATACGATATCTTATAAACTATACAAGATTTATATGAGTAATCTTATAAATCAAATAAGATATCTTATAAACTATACAAGATTTATAAAATATCTTATAAATCAAATAAGATATCTTATAAACTATACAAGATCTAGATATCTTATAAACTATATGAGATATCTAATAAAGTTTATTAGATATATTGGAGTTCGAATAAATAATAAAACAGCTTGCCATATATAAGATCTATTTTAATGTAATTTCAGGGTGATAATTAAAATGTGACGCAACCATTTGTTTTTCAAGTGTGAACACAATTTAGAATTTTTTTGTTTCGTGGTGATAATAAGGACCGTTTGACAAAACCTTTACATATTTAAACACTTTGTTATGAACATATAATAGAGGTCGCATTCAATTACATGTACATTTTGGTTTTCAATTACCGTTTAAAACTGCAATAATTGTTCAAAGTGATTTGAAATTCTTGACGACGTATACATAGTCAAAGTAATAGTACACTGAAAATGCAAACAAATATAGACATAATTTACAAATAACTTTAAAAAATCCCTTCACTAATAGAAAGCACACGTAGAACGGAAATTAAACATGCTATTACTAATTGTTAAATCATAGTACGACTATACGCTATCTTGAATTTTTGTTTATGCTTGTGGACAATTTCAAAGTGAATCTCCAAACAACAAATATTTGCAACTGGACGTTAAGCAAGCTACAGTCAATAAAACTGATAACAGTTCTATACATATAAATGGTTGCAAAATAGAGCTGTTTATGAATCAATAGTGAATATCATGAAAGAAAGACAAAACTAGAATAGAAAAAATGGGCAAAAAAAATAGAGAATAAAGGGGTGCTAAAGTATAAAAAATAATTGTGTAAAAATAAAGATTAAGGTAAAAAATACTAATGACAGAAATAAACTATTAACAGAATAATGAAATTGAACTTTTTCTGCACATAAAATTTATTATTGATAATTGACAATATACTAGTTTTCTCGTTTGAATTGTTTTACATATGTCATTTCGGGCCTTTTACAGTTGACTATGCGGTATGCGTTTTGCTCATTGTTGAAGGCCACACGGTGACCTATAGTTGTTAATTTCTGTGTCATTTGGTGTCTTGTGGAGAGTTGTCTCATATGCAATCATACCACATCTTCTTATTTTTATAGAAGATCATTTGGTATAAAATGTCGAGATGATCATAATCGGAACTGTTTCATTGATCTTAGCCATGGCAATTCTATACATTCGTCGTATTGGAGTCATATTTGTAAGATCCATAATTCATTACAATTTAAAACGACAATTTATTTATTGGAAATGGCTGGAAGACGGATGCTCAAGGATGGATAATACTGTCTTTGATTTTTTAGGGGCATCTTTGATATTTGCGACCAAAAAAAATAAAAATGCTGGTACAGGTATCTGATCGTATCTGTTGAATTGGTATAAAGCATATAGGATTTTATCACTAAGTCTTGTAAGTCTAACTCAGATCTCTAGTTATTAGCGGTAATTTGTCCCTTGTTTGCCATTGTTCCTTTTTATTGTCCTCGATTTGTCTCTGCATTTCTGTTTTTCTGGACGCTTTGCTTTGATCCATTCTTTATTTAATATATAACTTCAATTGCTTCTGACTGACTATTTTTGGAGTATTTTAAATGATATGAAAAAAGACTGCCTACCCTTCCGGAGAACCAGAGAAAGAAATGACAATTACTGATTACAAGTAGAAACACTGCTGAAGTCACCGTTTAAAAAAATATTCAAGAAAAAAATCCTGTATATGAGGTTTCTGTCTCTTTGGAAGAAAAGATCTTGAAACCACTTGTCAAAACGAAAGTGTTTCAAGTTCCTATACGTGTATATAGTCTAGAAAAAATCCTTCTAAATTGAAATTCAGACTCTATTAATAATAATTGTAACAAAACTTATAAAAATCTGTCGTTATCACCAACACAGCCGATTGTGCGGTTTAGTACTATCACTATTAGGAAACATAAGTAGAGATTAAATGGATATTATCTAAATGATGTAGAAGTTAGCAACTAAAGACACGGACATAGCGACCGAGTTCGGATATATAAATGCAGTAAGATAGGACCAAAAGAACATCACCGTCCAAAAAAAAAAAAAAGAAAATTTAAAATAGGAACAAAAATCGTCCCTTTTGTCGTATTTTTGTAGAGTTTCAGTGTAAAACTGAAAAATCTCTACATCTATCTAGGATGGGACGGTTAATACTGTATATACTTGATTTTTTAACGCAAGTTCATTTCGGTAAATTTCAGCAGTATATTTTGAGAATTCTTGATTATTTAAAAAAAATAACTATCATCAAGATAACGGTAAGTTTTGTTGAGTTTATGAATTGAATAGAATTTAGACAGATCTTTACTGAATTTGGCCATACATTGGGGTTATAAGTCTGCTATTAAAGGGCCGCAATTAGTCCCCATAGGAAAACCTATAACCTGTCGATAAACTTTATTGCCGGAAAGTACATAAACGTTGTCAGGGAGAAAATTTACAGCTTTACACAGCAGTACCAGAATCTATGACAAACGAGTTTGTTTCCCCACCTTAGTAGCAATATACCAACTTCACCTGCATATTATGGGATATACATTTCCCAACTCATTCGGTATTCAAGAGTTCGCAGCTGCTACTCCGACTTTATAAAACGTCACCAGTGTCTGAGCAGAAAGTTGATGAACCAGGGTTATGTCAAAGAACGTCTCGTCCTTTTCTAAAAAGTTCATCGGAAGATACCAAGACCTTGTTGATAAATATTCCGTATAAACTTCACAAATAATACATGATGGTCTTGAAGTATAGATTCTAGGTACTGATGTTGTTAATCATGTTTTATAAAATGCCTGGAAAATTTGAAAGGCATACAAAATGCCTGAGATTGTTTTATAGAATGAAATGTTCACAAAAACTAAGCTATTGAAAGTATTGAAAACAGAGAAGTTTTATCTATGATTATTATTGTATTTTAATGCTTGCAGTTTAGAGTTTTAATAATGAAAAATAAATTCCACTGAATTATTTACTATTTCCATAAGCACTGACTTAGACAATCATTTGCTATTTCATAAAATGTTTGGATGCCAGATTCTGTTACTCATTTGTCCTGCTTTTTGGCAAATACATTTTACATTGTTTGGCGTTGAATCTGGTCTTGGCACTTCAACCACATTTGGTGAAATCCGGACCATGACACATTCAGCTCTGTCAATACATTGTCCGATACAACACTTACTATTAAAAAGTATGGGATTTTGTAAACAGCACACACATGAATTTTTTGTTATGTGTTCCATAAGATGCAAAGTAACATTAGAAAAGAGAATGTAAACGGAGAATTTTTCAAAGAGACAATAATCTAACCAAAGAGTAGAAAACAACCCAAGGCCACTAATGGGTCTTCAACACAAGAAGAAAATCCGGCACCCAGAAGCATGCTTTAGTTGCCCCTAACCAATAATGTATACAATTTTAGCCAAATGGACACCACCCTTAATATACAAATGAACCAAAATTGAAAAACACACAAGACTAACAAAGGCTAAAGGTTCATGACTTTGGACAGGCCAAAAATGCGGCGATGTGAAACATGTTTTGAGAGATATCCCCTCCCAATATACCTCTTACCAGTGGAATAAATAAACACACAGTAAAACTAATTTCAAAAGATGTCCGAGTCCGATGTTAGTATACTAGTTGTTATCAAAAGAAACTAAGCAAAATGACAATGATAAACATAAATTATATTAAATCTGATGCCTCATGTAAGGATGATGCCACACTCTCTGCATGTTTTAAAGTATTCTTTGATCATTCCTGTAATATATTTGCTTTATAATAATACAATCCAGTTTCTAAACCTAATTTATTAACAAGTACATCGTTTGATGGTCAGACTACAGAATGACAATATGTATAAGAACTTCAATTGAACTCTTTAATTTTGTTTATTTAAGAACGTGCAGACATGTGAGAGTTGCTGATCTGTCAATTATAATTACTAGTACTGTAACAGATGATACGGTAATAAAGTGCGATGAACTTTATAACACTTCCATATTTCCTTTTCTACAAATTACCTGAAACTGAACAGGCAATTTGCTGAATTTTGTTTAAAAGTTCAGTCATTTTACAAAATGACTAGGTATTTTTATATAATGCCTGTCAAGTTTAGGCATTTTATAAATTGCCATGAAAATTCAGTCATTTTACAAAATGCCTAAATTTAGAAAAATGCCTGTAACACATACATCCCGACAATGTGTTGTTGTGCTGTGGTAATTTTTGTATTCTTGTCTTTCATGTTTGCTTATGTGCTTTGTCTATATGCAATTTTGTTTTCTTTGTTGACATATTTGTTTGTTTTCATTTATGCTCATATACTTTGTCCATAGAGTGTCTATATGCCATTTCTGTTATTTTCTTTGTTGAAATAGTTAATGATTAAGATTATAACAGAATGTTGACAGCTGTCCCCAATTTTGACATTTTGACATATTATGTCTGTTTGTTTTGCTCACAAATTGTTGTCAATATAATGGAATTCTATGCGACTGTCATACAAGTGAGAAGTATAGCTAGTTTTAAAACCAGGTTTAATCCACCATTTTCTACATAAGGAAATGCCTGTACCAAGTCAGGAACAGTTGTTTTCCATTCGTTTGATGTGTTTGAATTTTTGATTTTGTCATTTGATAAAGGACTTTCCGTTTTGAATTTTCCTGGGAGTTCGGTATTTTGTTATTTTACTTTTTCTCATATCACACTTCCAGTAAGTATATCTAGCATATTACCCTTTCATTACATTACAGAAGAAGGGTTTATATGAGTTGCAGCAGATAAATTTGAATTCAGAATTTTCAATCGACCATTTAATTAAACAGGAAAACTTCTGTTTGATAAGATTGATGGGAAGTACAGTGTAAAAGACGATTAAGTAAAAATCATTACAATTTTCTTCTGCTTTATCATTTAATTTTTTTTTTTAGAAAATCATAAATTACAAATCTGTCCTCCCTTCTTTTGTATTGACATAAAAAAAGAAAGATGAAAATCTCCCGTCTTTATACTGGACACCTTCACAAAAATCCATAAAAGATCATCAACTTTCTGCTCAGACACTGGTGACGTTTATAAAGTCTGAGTAGCAGCTGCAAGCTCTTGAATACCGAATGAATTGGGAAATGTATATCACATATGCAGGTGAAGTTGGTATAATGCTACTAAGGTGGGGAAATTGATAATTTTAAAATTAAAATCGTCTCGTTTGTATATGGTCATTTTATAAATTTCCTGATACAAAACTTTGAATATTTCGAAAAACTGAGGATTTTCTCATCCCAGGAATAGATTACCTTAGCCATATTTGGCACAACTTTTTGGAATTTTGGGTCCTCAATGCTCTTCAACTTTGTACTTGTTTGGCTTTATAACTATTTTGATCTGAGCGTCACTGATGAGTCTTATGTAGACGAAACGCGTCTGGCGTATTAAATTATAATCTTGGTACCTTTGATAACTATTGTCATAGATTCTGGTACTGTGATGACCGCTTATGTCAAATTCGAGGTATAAGTCCTAAAAATGAGGCAAAGGTATAGCATAACTTCCAATCAAACCAAAATCTTTGTATCTATGAACGAATTTAGTAAAGGTTTTAAGTAGTTTGTTGTAACGAAATCTTTGACTTAATAATTTACCAATAATACATAGATTACGTTTATTGAAATCCAAAACATCATTACAGACACGGGCATAACTAACGAGTAGGAATATAAACACCGTAAGATGGGATCAAAGGAACACCACTGTTAAAAAAAATAGGAAAATTAATAGCAGGGAACGAAATATCATACCTTGAGTCATACATTTTTGTGTAGAGTTTCCTGTGTAAAACTGATTTCTAAGACAGTTATTTTGTTTATAATTCATTTATTTTTCTTTGGGTAAATTTCGGCTGTATATTTTGAGAGTTATTGATAATTTAACAAACAAACAAAAATACAATCAAGTTAACGGTAAGTGTTGTTGAATTTATGAATCAAATAAAATGTAGGAGGGTCTTTACTGAATTTGGCCATAATCTGTGATTTATAGCAATCCATGAACATGCCTACAAACTGTCGATACTCTTTATTGCCGGAACGTACATATATGTTGTCAAGGAGAATATTTACAGCTTTAATTATCTCAACACACTTCCAGTAAGTATATCTAACATATAAGTCTCTTTCATTACAGGAGATGGCTTTATGTGAGTTGCAGTAAATAAATTTGCAATCAGATTTTTAAACAACCAATTAATCAAATAGGAAAACCTTTGTTTGATAAGGTTGTGTGGAAGTGTAGTGTAGAGAGTCGAAAAGTCAAAACTGTAACTAAATAAAATGGACCATCAAAAGCACGTTATTTATCTTAAACATCCAAAGGATTGTTTACACTCCAAAAATAGTTAATTCTGTTATTTGCATATGCTTTATTAAGATAATAATAAGCTCTTGGACTTTGGTAGTAGTTAACAAACTAGTAAAAGCACTGAAAGATAAGTTTTAGAACACTTACTAGAGACCGAGATTAAACGATATGTTATGGGATTTTGTATAGTTTAGGTTCCCAATACATAGAAGTGACCTTCAAATGTTCACAAGAGGCCTTAACCTGAGAAGGGGTAATGATATGATTGGGATTATGATGGTTCCGCGTAGTATTTACTTCATACCACCACCACATTGTTGGCTGCTTTGTCGGCCGGTACGAACACAAACTGCTCTGCGAGTACTTGAAGTTTGTTTCTTATTCTAGAAAGAAGTGTATTATGTACCCTTTTATTTATTTCTATATTATTTTCAAAGCGTGAAATTCGAATATCAAACTTACTTAAGGTCAAGTTACACGAAATGGGCTTTGTCACAGATTTTGATAGAACTATACAGAAATTATTTTGGAAGCATTCGATGAGTAATATTTCAGAAAATAAGAAGAGGTGAATGCATATTTATTTCGAATTGCAGTAATAGTTTAACGAGCCAAAGTTGTATGGAAATGTTTACCAAAATTTGTGACATAGCCCATTTACTGTTCCTTGACCATAAGCCAAGAGCCTGTAATTCAGTCGTTGTCGTTGGTCCATGTCTGATATTATGTTTTTCGTAAATGAATAAGTATAAGTTAGGCCCTTAGGTTTTTCTCGTTTGAACGGTTTCAAATTTTTCTTGTCAGGGCCTTTTATAACTGACTACAAATGTATATTGCATGGGTATTTCTCATTGATGTAGGCCTTACGTTAGCCTATAACTGCTTACTTCCACGTCATCTTATCTCTGGTGGATAGTTGTCTCACTGGTAATCATACCACATCTTCTGATTTTTATATTATCTAGATATTTTGTATTGATAAAAATGTGTTAATTTTTTTTATTCATTGAGACCTTAATTGCTGAAGTACCTTGAACTTTGCGGGCGTGACTTTCCTAGAGCCAACTGTAGTTTAAAAACATGTAAAACAATGCAGTCAATGTATAATTTATTTTAAATAATTTCCTGTACCCTAAAAGTTTTCATTCTCCTTTGAAAACACAAAGTTGGTATATATTTTCCGGAATATGCTGAGTGACGACGAATGCCATGCGATAACTTATCGAACAGACATGCGATAATAACCGGAAGGGTAAATATATTTTCATATTAACTGGCTAAGCATCATCGGAAAAAAGGAAATTTACGTAAATGTAATGCCATTATCATACATACTGTAAAAATCATTAGGTATTAAGTATATGATGATATAGTGGTACCAAGTGGCTGTTTCTGTATTGTACAGATTCGAGGTTAACTGCATAGGCCACGAGATTCGACCATTTAATAACATGAATTATGTTATTCTAAAAAATAACATCTGCATGATGACACGCTAAGTCGAGTTTTTGAACGGACCATCTCATTTTCCAAAGACGACAGTCCGCAAGAGATTGTGTCACCATAATCTGAAAAATCATTCTATTTACACCAAATCTTCTCTTGTACATGGAACCACGTAAAGCTATGGCACAAATAGCATTTAAACCCCACATTTACCCCAAGGTCATAAACAAATCAATTATAAAGTGGATTTACAAAGTAAATAGAAAAATTAATAACGAAGCCGTGATTTAAATGTCTATAGATACGCGTAAAATGCTTTCAAACACAGAGCTATCTTTCAATAGTATACCTTCAATTTCCTGGATATTTTTACAGAGTTCAGTTGCTTCATGCGATTCTCATAAATAAGTTAAATAAACATTTACTTCCTATGTGTTAACTGAAAGTAGTTAACATCAGTTTAATGTTAGTAAGATCATTTGTGTTTGTATTTTGTATCAGAATGTATTATATTTTGATGACGAGTACTGATTGTTTCAATTTTCAACATATGAAGCTGACTGCATGGTATAAATCACCAATCCCTTTCTGAAGAAAGATTATGTTTTGTTTAGTTTTAGATTTTAGGTAGTCAAAAATTGGGTCAAATTTCCACCTACTATTTATATCCCTTTTCACATAATATTCATTATAAAGGTCGGGCATTTATATTCTATTGAACAACCAGTCAATAATGAGCAAACAAGTTTTATATATTATGCTAATATATGATGTATCAAATCACCAGTAGATTATGCTTAAATAAGTGCTTGAAATTGTGACCATTGTAAATAACAGTGTATGTAATGAGCGAATCCTAAAATGTCATTTTATTGTATCCGTGATGAATTTCTGATGTAGAATGATAAATAAACAGACGACAAATTCAAGATTTTTGAATAAAATAAGAAATAATATATAATGTGTACTGTTTTATAAATTCATGACATAGGTTTGAGATGCGGACGGGTTTTCATCGCGCCTACAGCCATCCAGGTGCAAAATTGATACACGAATAAATAAATATTAAGAAAAGTTCACGAACAGAGCAAGCAAGAGATTTAAAAGTAGCAGTTAAGTTTCATTTGCAGAAAAATGTACCTTTTAACATAATTATTAATGTTGTTTAACTTAAAACAGGTTTCGTTATTCAGCTTGTTGATATTGAATCAAATTCCACTATGCTGTTTTCGTTATGCGATTCATGTTTACTGTCGAATAATGATACTAGACTTTCATTTTCACTGTAGGGCGATTCATTTCTATTGAATATTCGATGCATTTTCACAGAAGGATAAATTAATTAATTTTCATTATATAAAGTCTTTATTCAGCCGACTATCTAACAAAATTTATGAAGTCAGAAGGATTGATTATATATGCATGCTTAGTGAGTGAAAGTCTGAGGTAATATATCAATACATTCCTTAAACATGGTATTTATTGCTAATATAGTCAATTCTATTTTCTCAAATAATTTGTCCTGATCTATATGTAGGATAAAATTTATTCTTTCCTATGACACGTCATCATTAAATACATATATCTTGGACAGTTAAGCCAATCCACGTCACCGGAAAAGCAAAGTTTCTGTCTCGGTTTAAATCTACATCGCATTCTAATAAATTAAACGTCATTAGAGCTAATTTCCTAATGCTTGTAGTTAAAAGGTGTGATTGGCCTTGATTGTGTAAATGTTGCCTAAGCATTGTAATTAAGATTGAGCAAACGTTTATACAAACAAAGCAAGCAAGCCAACCAAACCTTTAAACTACAAGCGTTAGGAAAATAGCTTTAATGGATGCATTTGAGATATCAAAGAGCATTTACAAAACGATCTTCATTTCACGATTGAATGAGTGGCAACGTTTTCATCTTACACAAACAATTGACGCTTGGATGACTGGATAATTGATATTTATCATGCCATTGTGTATAAATCTTATACAGTAAAGAAAGTTCGAGCAACAGTCGAATCACCTTAAATATGCTTGAATTTCTCATAAGTCGTTGTTACAATTGCAATTGTGAGAATACAAAGAAATATTGAAAACAGTTTATTGTTACATGTTTAAATGGTTCTATACCACGGGGTATAACCGCCGTACAGTTGATTCCGGACGTAAATCGCTACATCGCGAAGCAATGTTGGTAGATATACCGTTCTTATATTTACACCAAAGACTAATTGACTAACTGTTCAGTTAAGTATTCAATGTTTATGAAAACAAAGTTTACTGCTCCTGGCAGCATTGTATATCATTATATTACGTGAACAACATGTGACTATTTTAAATAGACAGGTCTGTGAATTACTTGTAAACATCATGAAACAAACACTATGTGTAACTCAAACTTGATTAAACTACAAACAGAACATAGTTGATTGGCTTTTTCACTAAATGCGTCAGTGTATTTTGTGCTTTGTTGTTGTTCAAATACATAATACGAATGAGAAACCCGTTGTTTTAATTTTATTTGAAGACATTTACTTGAAAACTGACCTCAAACTTTTGACACTGTACGATTCAGTCTCTTTGTAATTTGTTATCTTTCTTTAGTACCGTTCGTTGTACATTCTTGTACTGTTCGTTGTGCAAAAGCCTATCAATACGGTAGAAATATGTATGACATGGCGTGACAATGTTCAAAGCTTTTTAAACGAGTTATAAAACTTTTAAAGAAGATTCGTCGTAGAAAAACGTTATATTCATGGATCCATGACAAGCTAATAGCAAACTCATCAACAATATTTGAATATTCATGATATGAACGTGGTTATACCCGTGTATATTCAAGTAAGCATGTACGACTAGCTTGCATTTCAAATTGTAAATATCATCAATATTAAAGTCATTTAACAACTATTTTCA
This sequence comes from Mytilus coruscus, assembly GCA_017311375.1. Lineage (NCBI taxonomy): Eukaryota > Metazoa > Mollusca > Bivalvia > Mytilida > Mytilidae > Mytilus > Mytilus coruscus. Next base: position 25,984,221 of record CM029597.1, on the reverse strand, counting down.
GTTGTTGTATGTCGAATAATCATATAAAACGACAATGAAAATTCATCGCACTTCCAAAATTCCACATCAGAAATGATTACACTTACAGTGATAATTCATCGCATCTATAGTTAAAATGAATCGCATTCAGTAATCAATATTATTGATTCTGCTGCTTAACTCAAACTTTTGGACTTTAATCCTGTTGTTATACATTGAAAAGTTATATTCTAATGAAATTCTGTTAAAACATACATTCAAATCTATTATTTTGTATTTTCAAAAGTAAACAAACGCAGTTTTTCCCATCATCCTTTATTCTACAGTAGACATACTCGCATACAACAGTGAAAATGAGCTAACTGGATTCGCACTTTATATACACTGAAATAATATCTTTCAATGTTTACCTGTCGTCAAAGTGTTTGTATCGATTATTTTCCAAACATGTCTAATACTATAGATAATAATGAGACTGAGACAAGAATGAATTGTAAAAGCTTTCCTTTTTCTCTGTCTCAAAATGTTTTTCTATTTTCTATAGATATAGGAAGATGTGGTGTGAGTGCCAATGAGACAACTCTCCATCCAAATAACAATTTATAAAAGTAAACCATTATAGGTCAATGTACGGCCTTCAACACGGAGCCTTGGCTCACACCGAACAACAAGCTATAAAGGGCCCCAAAAGTACTAGTGTAAAACCATTCAAACGGTAAAACCAACGGTCTAGTCTATATAAAAAATGAGAAACGAGAAACACGTATAAATTACATAAACAAACGACAACTACTGTACATCAGATTCCTGACTTAGGACAGGTGCAAACATTTGCAGCGGGATTAAACGTTTTAATGGTACCAAACCTTCTCCCTTTTTCTGAAACAATAGTATAACATCACAACATAGAAAAACACACGATAAAACATCAATTGGAAGGCTTAACTCAATCAAAACGTAAATTAACACACTATGAACGAATAAATTCGATCTGTGATACCTGAAAGTAAATACATAGTTAATAAAATATTAGGGACAAACATTCAAGGCCAAAAGCAAACAAACAAGTCCAAATAAAGCCATGGCAAAACTCTATGCATTTTGTAATATGACTTATGAAAGAAAGGTTACCCTAAACATCTTAATACTGTTTTGCAATTTTGAGAAATATCTACCACTAGGTTGGTACATAAATTCAGGAAATTAAAAGGTTTGGGGATAGCACTTCCTCACTACATTTCGGAATTATTTCGCGGATTCGGTTTGAGCGCATCCGATAAAAGCTATTCAAGAACCATTTGTCTTGCAAACTCAAATTTGGTATCATATTACGACCCATTTTGTAATATATATTTAGATATTACATACATAAATATTTTATCAAATTGAACTACATATCCAGTGATTTAATATTTATCAAGAGTATTTTTTTCAAAACCATTTAAATGATTGTCCTAAATAGACATTTTGGAAAAAATATCATTCCGTGAATTTTTTTTTCCAAAAATGAAAATAAATTCCAAGTATTAGACATGCGCATTATATGAAAATGACCTTACTGTGTTGCGCATAAGCCATTGAATGCAACAGGAGGAATAACGTATATATGATTATCCTACCGCACAAGGTATGTAAAATTACTGACATTAACAAAATAATTATATATTCATGAAACAGACTTGTTTCTAAAGAGAATTGTTTTAGAATTAGAATGAAAATGCAGGATGTAAAGTTTGATCGAACTTTTGTTTTATATACATTTCCATGTAATGGCGATGCATGACCACCTTGCAGCACAAAATGGCCTCGTACGAAGTTGGCAAGACATAATCACGAAACTTTAGACTTGTTTTAGTGACTATAGAAAATATTTACGGTTGATGCAAAATATAGACTTTGCAAAAAGGAAAACAACAAGTTAAATAATTTCATACGTCCGAAGCACTTTTCTGGATTTACCTTCATCAGGAACGCTCAAAACCGAATATTTGAAAGTCGAGGATGTATAAGTACTGAAACAGTTGAAGAGCTTTATGACAAAAATACCTAAATAATAGCCAAATCCATCTAAAGTCAACTTTGCCCGAGGGAGTTGAAACCTCAGTTTCTTGATAATTTCAAAATTTATAAGGGAAATTTTAGAAAGATTTGTTATAAATCATGTCAGTACCGAAGTACTGACTACTGAGAAATTAGAAGGACACAAGTGGTATTCTATTTTAAAGGTTATCTTTGTTCAGAAATGGTTATTTGTTGCCATGATTTTTTTTACATTCATGCAGTATGGCGTGTGTTTAAACAATTAAGGATATCATAATAAAATTTATACTGTACACAAATACTTTTAGAATATTATTTTCTTGATAACAACATCATACTAAAATGATTTTGTAAAATGTTTTAGAAAAATTGCCGAATTTTGGAAAAGAAATGCAATTATATTTTTGTCATTCCAACGATTAATTATACATTTAGTAGTTATAATATAATCTTTCAAACACGATTAGTTAATATATTATAAGAAGAACCTGACGCTTTTAAAACTTCCTCGTTCCTTGAAAACTTGAACTACGACGATACGTTTACACATTATAACTTGGTCACATGATTCAGATTAAACGTTTTGTTGCAGGTCATAAATTATTACAGCTACGTGACCGTTAGTTACTTTCTGTTCTAAAATTGAATATCTTTTTGTGCTAAAACTAAAGTTGCAACTCCCGCACTAAAAGTTGCCGTAACAAGGATTGGTTGTTCTGTTTAGTTCCTTTTCGTTTTTGTTTGTTTGACTTTTCTTGCATTCTCGAGCATCACTCATGAAGACTTATCCAGAACAAGTGTCATACTTACGGGTTTTGATTTTGGTTTTTGCATTTAAACGAAGCAAATAATGTGTTTTATTTATTTTACTTCATTATAGTAATACCAAAGTAGTTTGAAACAAGTTCCATAACAAAATGTACTGACCTAAATGTTTAGTATTGGTTTTCAAGATTAGCACTATCTCTTTACAATGGGTACAGTAGAAAAAACTAGTATTGAACAAATATCGGTCTTGTAAATGGAACTCTTATATGTTCACACTTCTCCACAAGGACGCTATCAATTTTGAGTTTACAAGAAAACTTCTGGTATAGTTATGATAAAAATAAGTTATAATTAACTAGTTTTTGTATAATGTGTTATTTTCTTCAAAATATACCAGATGGGGAGAAAAGCAGGCGATCGTATTTTGTGAAATTATTCTAAATATTTCTATGCAAACCGATTTCTAATGTAGCAAGAACAATTTATGTTTCTTCTGACGCATCCGGTCTCGCTGTTTAGTGTTCATGCGATTCCTTAAGTTTTTGTTTGTTTCCTTGATTTGTCTCCTCCTGATCAAATAACTAGATTTGAATATCGATAAGCAACTGTCGCTTTAAGGGCATACCATTCAGTTACAGGGGAGGTAAAGGCGTTGCTAACGTAAAATGCTATTTTCGCGACGTCATACTGCGATATATCGAGAAAATATGCATTTTCGAGTGATTTCAATCATTACCTTGAAAACGAGTACATGGACCTCTCTTTTTAAAATGGCTTTTGACTTGATACTGTATAAAGATTATTTGTTCAAATTTTTATAAAAAATCATCGATGAATTTTTTTAAAGTAGATAAATATGTAGCAAAAATGCCGTTATTTTCTAAAATCATGAAAATTTAATATAAATGAATTATTTACAATGAATTGTTACATAAATCAAAAGTATATTTTGTAAAGAAGATATTCCAAATCTTTTACAAAATTCGCATGTATTTATCTTTTGAAACAAAAAGTTAGGTATGGCTGTCCAAAGGATAGAAATGTAAAAGAAACCGAAATTTTACATAAATGTCTAAAATTTCGACCCCATTTATCTCTAAATTTAGCACATGAAGGTGTATTTGTTATTATATATTTAAATTTACCAAGTGAAATAGCTTGTATGCAAATTTTCGTAAACAAATCACCGTGGGATCAAAACTGTATCGTATGCCTTTAATTCATACGTCACTTTTTAGTACAGTTATTTTCTGATGAACATTTACCTAAACGAATAGAAGTTTCATAAGCAAACAGTTGCTGTCTAACTGGAGTATATCCTATTCTCTTTAACCAGTTTTCGGACCGAAATCCGGTTATTGATTTAGAATCGAACAGTGGGTTAGCGGACGACTAAATTGTGACACAATTGAGGTCAAGTGTGAATATTGAAGTTTTCCCTTTGCTTTTCAGGAGTTGTGGTCCTTTACAGATAGGAAAATAACAATTTACGTTGCATCTGTGCAATAAGTCAAAACTGTTTAAAAATTCTGTTCAAATTTTGATGTTACTGATGACAAAGTTGAAGTCAATTTAGATATCGACGATTTTACTTTTGCCGATCAAGAGTTATTGTATTTCATTACCTTAACAATGTCGATTATATATGTTATACAACCTGGTTAGCTGTTATTGTGAAAGCCTTTTTGTTCATATGGAATGCCATTGTTGTTTATTCAGTCATGCTTGATTTATGTGACTACTCCGGATTTAAAGACGGTGTAGAGTTCTTAATGTTAAAAATGCATTTTCAATGCTTCTCTCTGAAAATTATACAGTCATACTTACAATAAACTACACCTTCCTTTCAATATTTTCTTTTCATCCATAACAAATTATTGATTGAAAAAATGTTTAGGAAAACCAATTCGTACAAAATCAGTGCACCTACTAAAATTGGAATAATAACAGAATTGAGAGCAAAACTGAGAATGTTTCCATCTTTTGTCATTTGAATAAAATTTAATAGTAAGGTTATGCAAATGAAAATAACCCTATGTCACCCTACAATATTTTTTGTCAGTGTGATGTAATTTTATGAAAAGTCAATAAACAGTCCTATGAGGAGTTAGAAAATGGTTAATCTCTGTTTGAATATAGAAATACCCCAATTACAACCGCAACCATTTGCAAGTAAATTTAGGAGACAAGATTTAAATTATAATACTTTTTATCTATTAGTTCTGTGGAACTACAAGGATAAACATTTTTAGACAAATCTTCATTTGATAATTGCGTCTGCTTCAAAACTGTTAACTTAAAACTTTAAACTGTGAACAATAAATATATCAAGTTACGGCTTAAAATATTTTTTAATGCAAATTTTACGATCCTCTGACAATCTCTTTATTTAAAAATTTTATGATTCGAGCGTCACTGATGAGTCTTTTGTAGACGAAACACGCGTCTGGTGTACAAAATTTTAATCATGGTATTTATGATGAGTTAATTTACAACCACTGGGTCGATGACAGTGCTGGTAGAGGTTTCCTCCTCGAGGGTATCACCAGCCCAGTAGTCAGCACTTCCGTGTTGACATGAATTATCATTGATAAGATAATACTTATAGATTAACTGTTTACAAAATGTTTCAAAATACAAAGGATTTTCTACCCCAGGAATAGATTACATTAGCTGTATTTGTCAAAACCTTTCGGAATGTCGGGTCCTCGATGCTCTTTAACTAGGTACTTTATTTGGCCTTTTAAACTTTTATGATTCGAGCGCCACTATTGAGTCTTTTTAGACGAAACGCAAGTTTGGCGAACAAAATTTTAATTCTGGTAACTGTGATGAGTTTATGGACACGCATTGACTAATTGACTAGCTAAACAATAGGTTTGAACACAGCACCAACGTTTTGATTTATTAAAAGGCAATTGTTTGAACGTGCATATGTCCACTAAGTGCTATTTGGACCTTATTCTTGATGGCATCATCTAACTTAATATATGACAAGGAGCATAAATCTCTTCAATAAATTGATTTCAATTTCTATTTTTCTTTTTGTCTTAAGGAGAGAGAGGCCCAAAAGTATTTTCTTTCATGAAAACATGTGAGCAGCAAAGCCAATAGGACTATAAGGAGTGAAAATAGGGTAGGGGTATTATGTTTCTTGATCTCCCTACTAGATAAAGCATTTTACATTCATAAGTAATTATATCTGATTCAATACAACAAGCATAACGAATACTACTGCATAGCAAATGAGAAAACTCTTAATCATAATGGTTTCTGAACTTGTAAATAAGCTTATCAATGTCATTAGAAGCTATGCAACCAAAGTTACATAAGAAATAGCAAATTTTATACGATTTTTGTTTTAAGACAGCCGCCAATTTAGTAGTGAGTGGATTTACAGCTCTGCAGTTTTTGGAAAATTAAAACGGGTTTTGAAGAAATATATTTATTGAAATCATATCATAATGTTTTGATATTGACGAACATTTCAGATTTATGATTTTCTTCATATAGTGTTGAAAAATTGATTTACTATAGTGGAGATTTTTCTATTTTGGAATAGAAAATTTTGTAATTTATTGCTTTTTCTGAGTAGTGTTGTCTTCATTAAAACTGTATCAGGGACAAAACTCAGAAAGGAGTATAAAGTGTACAAACAATATTAGCAGCTAAAAGACTTTGAAGTTTTACTCTTCTAAAGACTGCAAAGGAAAACCTGCAAAACAAAACAAACCACACCATTCAGATGTAGCAAATGAGAGTGAAGAAGGATCATCCTGACTGATATTGAAGATGATTAAAGAATCTGACCTTAACAGTGCTATGGTTAATTTGCACTAAATAGAATTCAAACGTTTAGTTAGTGACATTGTCCAGAAATTATTTTGAAGAGATAATCAGAAGCCTGTTATTGTGGGTTAGGAATACTGACATTAAATAAAGGCAACAGTAGTATACCATTGTTCAATTGTCATAATTCGATTAAGTAAAACAAATCCGGGTAACAAACTAAACCCGGAGGAAACACAATCTATATAAGAGAAAACAACGGAACAACAGAAACATTGAACTACAACAAAAGCAAACGCCAACATACATAGAAACGGACTATATCAATATACGGATAATGCGACAGAAACAAATCGTTAAAAATGAAGTAAAACTCCACAATTATACAACACAACACAATCTTGGATTAAAGGCAAGACCTACGAACGAAAAATTGAAAATGTATGGTTTTAAAATTTTAATGTGTATGTCAAAACTGAAGTTTGAACCAAAATCAAATCAAATAAGCTTTATTTTAAGTCGGCAAGTTAGATAACAATACAACAAAAGCCCTCAGCGAGCTTTTGAGCCGACATAAATAATAAATTATAACGTGCATATTACATACAGTGCGAGTAGACACAATAGGACATCACAAAACATACACTAGTTTACACAGTTACCACATAAAAGGAGTTGTCAAGCATAAAACATATATAATTAAGTTAAGCAAGCAAATAATATAGCACAGAAACTATAAACACTTAAAATAAGCAAAACGCAAGAAGTAGAATAAACCACAAAATAACAGCCAATAAAGGAAATACGTTCTTTAGGTACACTGCTGCAGTATACATGTATAGATGATTAGGTCATATTCTGCCATCAACAAATGAATATGATTAAACACTCCAGCATGATATCATGGACTTAAATTTAGTGACATTTGATCACCGTCTTTATCATCGGGGAGGGGAGGGGTTAGTTCCAACGAATTGGAGCAGCATACCTAAAAGTTTATTTACCATATCTTGTTGTTATCACTTGTGGTATCTGTAAACGATTAGAGTATCTGAAATTATATCTATGGCATTGTTGATTATTGAAGTCATCTAGAATTCAACTCATCTTAAAGCTGAATTATTACTCTTTTTAGTCTACAGATAAAGTTATTTTCGGTATGATCAATAAAAATATAGCTCATTAACTGCCAAAAAGTGCTTCTCCAACTTGGACGAAAATAGCATATTCAGGTCAAATTGTAATAACATTTGCATTCATCCCTTTAATTGACCATACACAAGCTATAAAAATCGTGTCTCAGATATTTGCTGTATGCCTCCAGTTAGAAGATATTTTATTTAATTTCTGAATGCCATTCCTTATTTCATCTTTCATCTTTACAGACCTATGAATTCCATCAGAAACAAATTATCAAAAACTGGGACACGGTTGTGTAGAAAATACCCTTTAATCACATATGTCAAAGCCAAACCAAAGTTTCTGTTTTCATTTTGATAGCAATTCTCATGAAAATTGTTATGAAAATTAACTAAAACCGAATATTTTTCTATGAACCCCTGTAAATGCATCATAGATGTAAACACGCCACAAAAGTGTTCTAACACCATTATTTTATACACTTGAACTGTAATTTTGCATTATTTGTGCACTGTCTATCCATTAAAACAATTATTTAGCATTTGGCGGGAGTTTTAATCACAGATTTGACCAACATCTGTTAACTATGGTCAAAGCTCCTCCCATGTCCAGACAGTCTAAGATAAGAGAATATAAGAGTAACCAGCTGCTTATAATCAATATTTTACATCAACTCACTACGAATAATAATTATCATTCATATTTGAAAAGAAATATATGGTACTGTGAAATTAACTAGGACACAGAAACTTAAAAATATACAATAAAAGGTATTTTCATAAAAAGGCATTATCAAGATCATCCCTGTCTGAAAATAGACAGTCCCGCATGATTTTGAGGTATTGGAAGTAAACAAATAACACATAAAAATAAAGACTGTTAAAATTCCTATCAACAGAAGGCACGTGTATCACCTTTATATAGGAGACCAAAAGGATAATGTATACAAGTTTAAGAAAAACTCTTTCACTATTGTTTAGGTTATTTGCCTAGAATAAGGATTGTTGTGAATGTCACTGTTGCTGATGTCAGATTCAGATACACATTCCCTGTCTTGGTTAGAACATTTGTCAGAGGCTTTCAAAGCCACTCTTACACATTTATATTAATCAATATATGTCTTCACCTTAGATTTTTTCCTCTTCATTTTATTCCTTTTTATTTTCTTTGTTTACTTCCATAATTACATAAATTACTTTTGATTGCAACATAATAAGATAAGACCACATTATTTATCGTGTGGTCAGGATTTACAGCAGGACACTTGTTATCAACAAATGATTGAAAGATTAGCTCCTACCATATGCCCTCATATATATATATATATATATATATATATATAGTGCCTAAGAATGTAACTTTAACACACTAATGAGTGTTATAAAATTAGTTGTTATATTTATACTATTCACGCAATATTTCGCTAAACAAATTAGCTTCATCCGGCGTGTGCATCTCTCAGGTGAAATCGGATGCATGACAAAAAATATTTTGTAGCTTGAACTACACAAAATTTGAGTAAAGTTTAACAAAATTTATTGATGTTCTATAAAAATATATGTTTCTAAATTGTCTAGAATATATAAAATATCTTTGCCGCTTATTGTACATAGCAATTCTTAAATCAAAACAATTGCTATGTACAATAAGCGGCAAAGATATTTTATATATTCTAGACAATTTATAAACATATATTTTTATAGAACATCAATAAATTTTGTTAAACTTTACTCAAATTTTGTGTAGTTCAAGCTACAAAATATTTTTTGTCATGCATCCGATTTCACCTTGAGAGATGCACACGCCGGATGAAGCTAATTTGTTTAGCGAAATATGCGTGAATAATATAAAATATAACAACTAATCTTATAACACTCATTAGTGTGTTAAAGTTACATTCTTAGGCACTTATATAATTTAATGTAGTAACTGCATCAGTTTATTTACAAACTGATCCACACCTAGATAGATTGAATGTTGATTGTTGCTATTTTTAGACACTATATATATATATATATATATATATATATATATAAGTATTTACCGTGTGCTTTTATATACATAATACAATTATCATCTCACTCCATTGATGTGACATGATAATGACTCTAGGATTTTTAAAAATATTTAGATGGATAAATACTTTAAAATGATGTGGTAAAAACTTTCACAAATAAATCATTACAAGACTGTAGTGCTACCTCAAATGCCATATATTTATACCAATTCTCTTTAAGATATTAAGTTGCTGAACAGCTTTTTACATATATATATTGTCTTATTATGGTTATCAAAATTAAGCATACAATCCATATCTACATCTAAAAGCTTGAGTGTTTCTTCACAAGATATTTCAATATTTCGAATTTTAAAAGAAGAAGAATTACACGTGACGTTTTAGTAACAGCAATAATCCGGAATTTGTTAGGATTTGCTTGCATACAAATGAAATAAAACCAGCCAATCAAAATATTGCTATCAGATTCTTAGACTGAGTTAGCTCCTTAGAATTCGCAGAAATAAAAGGAAAAGTACTGTCGTAGTTGTATAAATGACCCGTTTTAATAAAATAAAATTATCGTTAATGAAAACATTGAAAAATAACGGGCCCAATATTGATCCTTGTGCATACTTTTCTGTATATTTGACCAGCTACTTACAAAACCTCCTATTTTTATCCGCTGTTTCTACTAAACAATTAAGAAGATAATGAGATAGTAGCAATTTCAGATAAGCCATAGAAGGACAGTTTACAAATAAAATGTCATGGAGTAGGCAGTAAAACGCTTTGGACAGATCCATGAGAGTAGCAGCAAATTATTCATTACGTTCTAAAGCAAGTTTCAAATCTTCCAGGATTTTGGTAGAATTGTTTGACAGCTATGTCCTTTCCTGAATGCACATACGTAGTTATTTTCAGGAAAGTAGCACTCTTCTTAAAAGTTGGTTCAACCTGTGCCCCTTTAACTAATCTAGAAAGGAACATGCTTTAATAGATAAATTTATCATGTAGGTGATATGTTTAACAACTGCTGGTGGATATTACTGAATAATAAACAACTGTCATGCAAGTGGGAGCTTTAGCTTACTATAAAACCAAGTTAAATCCACAATTTTTTCCCGGAAAATGCCTGTTCCAAGTTAGGAATATGACAATTGTTTTCCATTCGTTCAGTTGGTTGATAAAATCTAGCTTATAATTTTGGTTTTATGGACTTCTTTCAGTTTAACTTGAGTTTGTTTCTTGTAAATACTTTGTACAATATTTCATTAGTTTCACAGAAGGTAGTAGTAGAATAAGATTTGACCTTTTGACAATATCGGAAAATTAAAAAAAAAAAAAATGAAAAAGTAAGTTAAAGAAGGAAGTTAATCGGTTATTATTTCAGTCTTTTTGTATAACCGGCAGCTAAAGGTTTAACTTAATTTTGGTATACAAAAATATCCATGAACAAGATAAATTCAAGCGTAAATAAGTTTTTATTCAAGTTGTGTATTACATTATCATGTTTATATACCTATATGGAATTATTATCTTTCAGAACGACAGGTCTTTCTTTTGAAGAATCAACCTGGACAATACCAAGTTTCAATGAAACTTTGCTTCAAGGCATAAAATAATGACCTGCGTAAGGTCATTCTTTTCCTTGATTAAAATGCAAACTATAATTTACTTAAACACTCAATTCGTTTGTTAGTTATTGTGTGTTGCTGATTTTAAAAGGCAGAAACAATCCTGTCCTCCGTTTATTAGACTGAAATATAAAATATCGCACATTTTAATTTCCAAACAAATTATGTGAAGTTATGTTAATTTATCGCTACAATAAAGGGACATTATTTGAGATGAATTTAATAATGCAAAAACTTTTCATAACACTTTTAAAACAAGCCATATTGAACACATTCGTGTGTAGGAATAATTCACACTGTATATTGGAAATCGTACTTTGACCTATGGATATTCGTTTTCGTCTTATATGTACATGTATCACGATTTCGTGCTTCATTCGTGTCTGTTCCTAACTTTTACATGTATATATACATTTTACTCTATCAAATGACCAATTGACTAAATATTTCTAATTTCTATAGAATAACAGCTACTTACTTTATGATAGGGTGGGGAGTATAATATTTAGTTCTGACTAAGTTCTCTGTTTAAAAAAATATATTGCCATTCAAAAGTGAAATACATAATTACTCTGAACAGTTCGGTCAAAATTGTTGAAAACATCATCTGCTTTTCCGCGATTAAAATGTCTTGAAAAAAAAAAAAACAAAGCTTCCCCTTACATAAACTAAGTTGATACAATGAATTACTTACAAAGTGACTTGTATTTTTCATACACCGTAACATTTCATCTACGCCTTGCTTCATGCAGCTACAGTTATATTTCTATTGTAACTAGATAATGATTGCTGACTTTTATATCTAGATTAATAAGTGAGTTTTAGTTCACATTACAAATGAGCCGTAGGGCATATGAAAACCTGAACGCATCAAAAAGAATATCCCACTTTAGTCGGTTAAATGGGATGCAAATCCTGCAAATCTTTGCAGAAAATAATATTTTTTACGGTATATAAGTCAGATAATGCATATTTTAAGGTTTTTCTTGTCGTATAACACACCTCGGGGTATCAGGATTTCCCAAAGAAAGACCTCCCTACGGTCGGTCTTTCATTTGATCAATCCTGACACCCCTCGGTGTGTTATACGACAAGAAAACTTCTAATATGCATTATCTATAATATATAAATAGTGTGGAGAGTCTAAGAAATATAACGTTTAATAACGTTTTAATTAAAAGAAATTAAACTGTCATTATACATTAAACTAATACTTAATCTAATCTCTAAATTTTAAAGACCTATTCCTTTGCTATAATTATTATATACCATACTGTAAATTAGTTTATATGTTCAATGTTGAATGAAAAAACATAAGCCACATCTTATGTTTGTATGTGTGTATTTTTAGGTATGGTAAATTTGTTATAAATGAATATTTGTACTTATTAATTTGCTTATATGGTGTATAAGATATTACATCATGTTCACTCATAATCATGGATAATGGTGTAACGATATTATCAATGAATGTAAGGGTAAATTCTCAAATTCCAAAAAGGGGCAGTTGTATTTGATTGGAGTAGGAATAAGAATACTTCAATAGTGTGTTTCAGGAAACTCATACTAGTAATGAAAATATTGAAAATACTGCGAGGATGAATGGGCGAAATAAATGCTTTTCAGTTAAAATGACAGTAAAAGTGCAAGCGTCATAGATGAAAAAGGCTGCGTTTCACAAGAAGTTATTTTGAATAAACTAAAAATAAATCAACCTGGATAGCTGAAATTAATTTAGTAAAGAAATCAAAACCAAAAGATAAGGCAGCCATCTTAAAGTCGGAAACTTCTATAAACAGCACTGTTAATATAAAAGAAGCCAACTTATATGGAAAAGTTTACCTATAAAATTATATCACTATCAAACAAAATTGTATATACGTCTCTGATAGATAAAACAAAAATAGATACAGCTATTCGGCAACAAAAATGGCTGCGTATACTTAATATAGATGATGTGTTAAAACAAAACAATTAATATGAATTTTTATTCAAGTATTTGAAAGAAAATAAACTTAATTTTTTTTAGGTAGAAATTCTACCTTCAAAGAAACTTTTCTTCGGCTGGAAAATTGCAAACAATAGTTTTTTGTCACTTTTGTACACAAGAAGAACGTTACGATCACTTCTTTATACCGTGTCCGTATTTAGAAAACTTTTGGAATAAAGTAAATGAATTTTACAGAAGAGTAGAATAGCTTTTAAGATAACATAAAGGACTTTCCGTTTTGAATTTTCCTTGAGTCGGTATTTTTTATTTTACTTTTTAATGTTCAATGATTTTTAGTAAAATTGTATTACCTGAAAAAAGGTAATTGAATCTTTGTATAAAACACCGTCGAAATTATCACAATTATGTTTTAGAAAACTGGCAGCCGACCTAATTCACGGACTTTTCTTAATGCAGTCTCCATCAGACTGACATGTGCTCGATGTCGCTGATGCCTGACATTTCAGTAATTAAACTTCATAATTGAATACTAGTAGATGAAATAATGTTGTTAAATATATTTAAATGGTTCCGATAATTGTGGAAACTTGATGCATTATGTGCTGTGACACAGAACAAAATTAAATCAATGTGAAGGAAATTTTATCCAAAACTTAACAAATACAAATATGTGTTGCAGTATCTTTCTTGATTTTGATGGGACAAGTTAACAACATTGTGTTGATGGTGCGATTTGATAGAAAGATCCTTGACCTATATCGCTATATTAACACTACGGAAATTCCTAAAACTTTTAAAAATCAAGTTTAAGAAGAATGATAGATAAAATAATTGTTCTACTTGCATTTTTAAAAATCTTTAGTGCAACTTCCTAGATGACATCAAAATAATATAAGTAAATGCAAAACCATTACTTTTATTTAGAAATGAATTTAGTCGAGGCAACTGGCGTACATTTCAATTCTTGAACAAAATAATGTAATCACTAATGTGAGAAAATAATATTATTGAGACGATTTAATCAGCTTCCAAAGGAAGAAGAGATTTCATGTATTTTCTTCAGGCACAAATTTTAATCCTGGTATCTATGATGAGTTTGTTTAGACAGTGTTTTGTCAATTAAAATATATCTATATATATACAATTGTCAAATTTTATCTAAAACAGATACAACAATGTCTAAAATGCTACGAGTGTCCAAAATTCCATCAGATGCAACACAAGATGCTTTAACTTCCTTCTTTGAAAACACAAAGAAATCAGGAGGTGGCGATGTTAAAGATGTAGACCATGACGAAGAAAATCACACTGCGATAGTCACTTTTGAGGAAAATGATGGTAAAAGCTATTTATAAATAGATAATGTTTCCAAAAGATAATGTTGAACAAAAATAGGACCGTAATTTGATAAATTCAAGCATTTTAAGAATCGGAATGTAAGATTATTTCATTATTTAAAGTCTTAATTTTCTTCAATGTAACTACCTCTCGAAAACTATATCAGAATTATTTCTGATATTATACCTTCATTGGATTCAAATAAAACATCTGTTCATTCAAGGCACATTAACAAAGATTATGAACCATTTATATGTTGATATTTTAAGTTTTAAGAATTGGATTGTCGTACATATTTAATTGATTCTAATTGACAAAAAAAAAAACAGAAATCGGTTGGCGACTTAATTAAACAAAATTGGTCAGTTTAGACATTAAATGCGCCTTGCTGTGACTGGTACGAAACTAAAATAATGCTTTATTAATTTCATGCGTTCGAAGCGCTCTTGAAGGCCAAGGATTTATAAGTTCTCAACCCGTGAAGAGTTAATTGACCAAACCCTAGTGACACAAAACATAGCCAAATTTATCTAAGGTCAATTTTACCTGAGTGAGTTGGAAATATAGTTTCGTTTCTATCAACGGAGAATTAAGGAAAAGTTTGTTCAAAATCAGGTCAGCACCGACGTACTGACTACTGAGTTGACGATACCCTCGGTGACTAACAGAGGTATCGACCCAGTGCTGGCAAATGAAAATAACCGTCTAAATCGCTTTAACACTAAACGTTCAGCTAACAATCGTTCAATCAACAAAGGGATATGATAAGAAGTATTATTTGGTCCCTGACTTTGCAAATATGTCAAATTCAACCAAGCATTCGAGATATTGGCAACTACATTGATAAATGAACAGGTCTATATAAAATTGACACTCTAGTGCAGAAATGTCACATGTGATGAAGACCATTTGTTTTTCTAGATGTTGTCGCAGGAGGATTATTTTCGGGTGGAATATTCATTTATTTTGCGGTCCAAAATTTTTCCTGCATAATCTTTCATTTTGTAGGACAGAATATTCAATTTTGTCCTGTCTTTGGCCGATTAAGTTATTTTTAATTATTACCAGGTCAGAATATTGGTAGAATCATAATACCTTTTGGTTTTGAAATTCCAAGGGATAAACAAATGGCCTTATCATACCTTCTCCTATACTTTATCGCGTATTGACTTTTCTATACAATCAAAAAAGTTCTTGTGGATCTTTCTTCTTAAACCGCTTTGTTACGATTACACATTTAAGGACCCTATAACTGATAACTCACTTCACGTGTATTGATATCTACTTTGTACAGGAGTCTTTATTTACTTCATTATTTACATGGCCAGTATACAGTACTAAGACACATTTTGACTGATTAAAAACATTTTTTTTTTAATATTCGATTAGTAAATATTTTCATATATATTGAACATAATAGTAGTTCTGCTTAGTTTATAACACAACAGGCTTATTTCCATTTACTTAAAGCAAGACAGTAATATTCCAATAATTGAAGAAAAAAACGGTCTTATTGAATTATCTTTTCAGTTGTTGAGCGAGTGCTCAAGAAAACTCCATTGCTTTTTGAAGGAAAAGTTATTGAGGTTGAAGCTCATATGCCAGATGCCTTGGATGATTCACATCCTGATATTAAAGAAGCAGAAAGTGACGCAAATTCCTTCGCAGTTCATGTTAGCGGTTTTGACACAGAAAAGGTACCTGCTGAAACTTTGTCACTTTACTTTGAGTCAAGGAGGGGTGCTGATGCTGACGTCATTAGTATGGAAAAAGTAGAAGAAAATGCATATATCCTAAAATTCGAGGAAGAAGAAGGTAATACCTTATATTAATATTCCATGTACACGTAGAAAATATGCGACAACTTAGACATGTAAGATTTTCACTGAAATCGATAGGAAGATCAATTAAAGAAAAACAATGTTTTGTGATTCAAAGTCTACTGAAACGAAATGGGCAAATCAAATGATGGACCTTCACTGTACCACTCCCGTCGTTTTATTTAAAGTGCCATGTATTTAGCTCAGTGGGAATGCTAAGCAATAAGCATGAAATGAAATCTTTGAACAAGGGATCTCAGTCAAAGTCTCTTTGAAGATCTGACTTTGTAGTTTCGGAGAAAAACTTTGCAAATTGACAATTTCCACTTAAAAATCTATTTCGTTTATTAATGACGAAAGGAATTTTCGTAAAGGATCTTTCAAAATTCCTCCTAGTTTGGTCCAAATTCTCTATGCAACAGCCGACAAGACGGTTGAAATGACTTATAAGTCAAGAAGTTAAGTCCGATATATTAGCTAAACTGATCACTTTATGGTAAAAACATGTAACTTTGCACAGTGTTAGTCATGAAGCTATTGAACATTTTGGATATAGAGCCACAACAAAAATTCATATGGCCACCAAATTAAAGATGACCGACATAAGGTTCTCTGGATACAACACCATAAACTTGATGATGTCTACCAATATTCAAGAGTGCAATACATATTCAAGTATGGTATAAAATGAAAGCACATGGTATTAGTTTTCTAAACATTATCCGGTTTTCACAATTCTTCTCACAATTGAAATATATACACCCACTTCATGAAACATTGATAAAAATGCTGAAACAAACATGTATTCGTTGTTACCAAGTACGTAAAACATAAATACTAATTAAAAATTTGATGCATTCTGATAGCGATTGTTTAACTGAATATATTTGGTCTGTTTGGAGCAGTTTCTGCAGTAAGAATAAAAGGAAAATGGGAAATTTTCAGATTGTAGATTTCAATTTTTACCTTATTTTGCATTTTTTCCCCACAAAATATTTCTTATTATTAATTTAATGGTCAACATTCTACATGTTCTATAGAACACCTAAATCATTCCGATGAATACCATAACTAAATAATTTTGATGGGGCAAAATCTTGAGAAATTGATAAAATTTCCTTACCCCAACATATGTTAACTAAAAACTACATGTATGCATTTCAAACACTGACTGAAAAGATTAAAAGATTCTAGAGACCTTCTCAAATTTCATCAATTTTATTCATTTGAAATAAAAGAAATGTATGTCGTCTCGAAAAGATTTGTATATCATGCATGCAGCTATGTATTTGACATCTTGTGAATTCCAGAGATCTATCATTATCTTGTACAAAATATTACGACAATGGGAAATATTACTGCTACTCCTTACAAATTTGACTAAAACACACATACTTGACAAATGAAGGGTTAAAATCACATATCTAAACAATTTGTTGGTTCAAATTCTTGCAGTCATAACAAATACATGCATAATTAATACTCTAGATTGTTCAAAGATATTTTGTAGCCACAGATTTGGAAAGATAGACAATTTCGGTTTTTCAAATGTTTTTATTTTCGTCATTTTCCCGTGTTTATGTAAACTCCAAAACTAATGACTTGTATTCAATTAGTTGAAAAAGTATTTACATAATGTGCACGAACCGTAGCGATCTATTCACACAACTGAACAACAATTTTGTACTAATTTCTTTTACTGCTTTTAAATTTTTTTTCTATGCAGTCTAGATTTCTCAAATGATTTCTGCAGATACAGACTTTGATAAATGGACAAATTCTAATTCAAAATTTGTCTAATTATCAAATTATGTCATTATTTTCCGTGTGAACTCAAAATGCTGATGTTAACCCCAAAATAATACATGTCGTCAGTGAACATATGCACTTGGCGTCTTATGAGCCTTTGAGATAATATTATTTTATGTCCAACAAAATCTTATCTAAAACACTGCCACTTCTCCATGCAAATTTGAGCAAAATGGGTAACCTTAAGCTTGACCGAGAATGCTTTGCAATAAGACTTTGTTTTATTTGTTTAATGTTTTCACATTGATATTTATATTCAAAGCATTCCAGATTGTTGTAAGTAATTTCTGGAAAGACAGAACAAAACAAACGGATAATACTAGATTTTTAGAATGTTCAGATTATCCCAAATTTGGACCTTTTCACTTTTTTAGCACTTAATACATTTATATTAACGTATAATGTGATGGTCTCAGTGAATGAGTAATTTATTGTATTTCGATAAAACACAAAGATTGATTCTGCAGCGTAAATTAAAACAAAACGGACAATAATACCCCTCTTTCAAATGTTTGATGATTGATAAATACATGTATAATTATGTTTTGGGAGGGTAATCAAACTCCAATAACCTGCAATTTTATCAGTAGAACTGATCAAAGTTCTGTATTAATTTGAAAGCAAATACATTACAGTATTATTTGAGGCAATCAAACTTTATACCATTTTAAGTATTCACTTCTCATATTACAGATTCAGGCCTCCTCGGAAAATGTGGAGGAGTGATTATTACATCGTAAATTTGTAATGCGCGTTTGAAGGCATGTCAGGCATTTTATTGCATAAACTTGAGGAAAAATTTTCTTGCACACTTCTGTGATCGAAATTCTTGGGTTGCAATATATATATATAAAGTGTCTTTTGTTTTGGGATGTATAAGTACCCGTCCACTCTGTGTTTTGTAATAAATATTTCTATTTGTATCCATTAGGGACTTCGGTGGCCGAGTGGTCTAAGTATTTACTACTGTAATCACTAGCCAGTCAACACTGAGGTTGTGAGTTCGAACCCCGCTCGTGTGGGTGCACTCAACCCCAATCTGAATTGACTAGGGCTGTCAGTTTCCATATCGAAGATTGGTGGTTTTCTCCGGGCACTCTGGCTTCCTCCACCAATAAAAACTGGCCGCCACGAAATAGCCCAAAAGTGGCGTTGAACACCAACAATCAATCAATCAATATTTGTCTCCATCTGATGAGCTAAACCTTTTCAACTGATTTTTATTGTTTGTTTCTTATGTTTCTTATGTTGTACTGTACTGTCCCAGGTTAAGGGGGTTGAGCGCTCACAAACCCCGCCACATTCTTTATGTGCCAGTCCCACGTCAGGAGCCTGTAGTTCAGTTGTTGTCGTTGGTTCATGTCTGTCATATTTGTATTTCGTAAATTGTTTTGTTGTTAATTAGCCCATTAGTTTTTCAGCTGAATTGTTTCATATTTTTCATGTCGGGGCCTTTATAGCCGACCATACTGTACTGATTTTTCTCAACGTCTCGAATTGCTATTGACAGTATTCAAAATCATTGCAGCCAGTCTGGTTGTATCTTTTAAGGGAATATTTTGTCTCTTGTCAAATGGGATTTAGCTCGGACAATAATAGGCAAAACATTTGAGTACCAATATGATGAATTCCCAAAGATTTTTGAACATAGAGTAACAGACCATATAAAGACACTACATGTATTTGCGATGGTTATGACTCCTATTGTGGCTAACAGAGGTGTTAAATAAATGAACCTTGTTGATATTATCTTAGATAAATACCTACAGCTTAATTTTGTTGTTGCATCCATAAAGAATAGATATTCTAAATTCTCGAATCCAGAAGTATTGGTTTAATAAATGCGGTTATTTTCTTTTGAAAATGTCTATAATTTCGATTGTGACCAAATTAGGAAATCGTTTGAAAGGGCAAAATTACTAAGAGGTCAGTCAAACATCAACTGAGGATACACAAAACCTTATTTTCAAAAGAATAAATGAAATGAAGATAGACAAAAGTTCGATCATAATTTGTACAATCTTCGCTCCATGCAGCGTCAAGCTCAGAAAAAACAGCACGATAGGGAGCAGTACACATGGCTAAATTTACAGATCAAACAACTTTTATGATGTCTTAAGAAATAATACTACGAGAAAAAATTTCACATCGAGTTGAAACAAATCATCATAATTGGCGAAAAGGTTTCAAAGAATCCACAAATATGATAAAAAAAACCACTGTTTATGTAAGAACAAAATGGAATTGCTGTATTGAGAATTTGCTAAACATAAGGTCAAGATGATCAAACTATTATGTAACGCATCAACGACTTTATGTTTTTACATGTTTTCTCTTATTTGTTGAATATGCAACCAATCCGGATTTCAAACCAATGGATACCAAACTGTTATATATATTTATATCATTGACCCTCTATGATCTTTTGTATTAGGTTTGTTGTTATATTTATACATATATTATAACAGTTGATATTCAATTGTATTTACAGCTATTGATAAAATCCTAAAAAAGACACATAAGCTTGGTGGAATGCAACTTACTGTGAAGAGATATATACCTCCCCCGCCTCTTCCGAAGTATGAAGACAAAGTGTTTATGAAAGGTATTAGTTCGTCAACAACTAAAGATTCCCTCTTTAACTTTCTGGAAGCAAAATCAAATGCGGAACCAGTTGATATAATTTATGGCGAAGAAGAGGGTACTGCTCTGGTAACATTTAAATCAAAACCAGGTGAGCTTATACTGTTATATTAAAAAGATTCCAAATGTTGTATATATATATATATATATATATATATATATATATATATATATATATATAGAGAGAGAGAGAGAGAGAGAGAGAGAGAGAGAGAGAGATCTATATGATATTGTGCATTATGCTACTTTTAGAAAAAAATATATTATAGTTTTACATATATTTCTCCATGTAGATTTTTTTACAGAGATCATAATCGAGAATAAACTGAACTAAACATATTCAAACACAATGTTATTGGAATAGATATAGGAAGATGTTATTGGAACTCTGTTTCCACATTTCGTGCCAGACAAGCCCAGATAAGACAAAACAAACATTTCAATAAAAAGTCTTGAGAGTTTTTCACATAGTGATGCAAGTTTATTATAAACAGGGATGTGTAACTGTATATACAGAGAAACATATATTTATATCACCTCTATCAACTTTTGCAGACATAGAAAAACTACGACAACAGTGTAAAAAGAAAACTTTAGAAGGCAACTATCTAAATATAGATCATGTTACTGTTACCAATACGATAGTTGCTACTGGCTTTAAAGAGACCACGTCTGAGGAGACATTGGAGTTATATTTTGACAGCAAAAAGAAATGTGGGGTGGATGGTGTTACCAAAGTAAAGATGAACAAGGAGGACAATCAATGTTTTATTTCTTTTGAAGATTATAATTGTGAGTTTGTCAAGTTAACCTAGTTTTATAATATAACGATTTTGATATCTAGTTTTAAAAAGGACTACCTACTGTCTATTTACAACAAAACTGTCTGACAGTTCCTTGTAAGAGTTATTGTCTTGAACTTAACCATTTTGACAATTTTGTTTTCATTTTGTGTATCATATGGAAAACTTTAATAGAAAGAGAGAAACACTAAAATGCAAAAGGTGTAGCAAGAGAAGATTAAAAAAAAACGTTCAACCGCCAAAATCGTTATGGAGGATTCTCAACATCTTACGAACGTATAAAATCATCATAACTCGACGTAACTCGCTGTAACGTAAAAAGAGGAGAATTCATTTCTCAAATAATGATGGACCATCTGTTCATTTCCTTTTATATTAAATTATACCGGTTTTTCTTTATACCAATTTGATGCATCTTTTAATATATGATTTATGATTCAATAAATAATAGAAAATATTGGCGAAGAAAAGAAAATATCTAGACCAATCACAGTAATCGTAATTGAGATCTTGAAAACATGGCAACATCATTACGTATATCTTATTACATAAAATAAGAAATAGGGTAAAAGTACAACTTTGGAGTGAAAGGGTCATGAATATTTTGGAAACATATATAGGCTCTGATAAAAGGTAAAAGTCCGGCTTAAACATGAGGTAAAAGAATTTTAGAATGAACATAGATCAATAGAATTCGTCGGATCAGTTAGCAGTGCCCAAACCAACCTACCAAACCCATACGAAATCTTTATGATCACTATATAATCGTTAATGGTTTTAACTGATTATTGTTCTAGCTAAACTGACATACTCAAAATGGAAAATAAGGAAAATACCGAAACAATGATTTGAAGAAAAACCCAGTAAACTTGAAAAGATATGCCGTAATGTATCGGGTTAATGTTTTTGTTTGTTTCTTTTTCTTAGTTAAGTTTTTTTTTATACTTTAGTTGTAAGTGAATTAAACATGCAAAGAAAATTTATTTTAAACATTCATTATTTCTTTTAAATTTCCAGTTACCTAATTTTAACATGGTCTTTACTGACATCACACTAACACATGCCTGCTATATTCCCTTGACTTGCAAACTGGTTTTCATTTTCATACAAAAGAGAGAAAAAAGCGAATAAAAAAGTTAAACAGACTGCACAAGAGTAGGCAAATGTATATATATAACATGTAATTAAAGCATTTAAACATTTCTAGTCATTGGTTCGTTGTACCGTCACCCAATATGGCCAATTTCCTGTGTTGTAGATCTTTGAGTTTGGTTATCAAAAGACGTGTGTACATAATAGATGAAACATTATACAGTTGTGTCATCTCAGTCAGTTTTCAATCCTCTATTAAATATTAATCTCGTCCTGAATATGCATGAAATATATTAGCTACTGATTGATAAGCATCTAACCATCAATAAATAGATCCCAAACAGATACGGGAAAACAGTATTTAACAACTACGTTACAAAACCAAGGTTCTTTTTCTAATCGGATCAAGGAGATAAATTGAACGCATTAATGACATGTAAAAACCGTACTTCAAAGTAAAATTGCTCAAATTTCAACATAATAAAATAAATTGCCCGAATAATGTTTAACCACAACAATAGATTACAATGTTGTACAACTGATATAAAACAGTGTATTGTTATATTTGAACACACTGCAATATCGGTAGAAAATTTTTACTGAAAAAGCTGTTCGCAAACGATAATTAAAGAGAGTTTTACCTGTCCTTAAGATGTTAAGAAACCTCATATAGGCGTTTTGCCCTTAAATGACGTTTTTATTCTGTTTATGTGTAAGTCGAAAACTAAAGTAGATAGAGAGAAGCTGAAAAATTTTCATCAGCACAAGAACAAGAAAAAGAGATCTTGGTCATGCATTATATTTTAGCATTTAATGTTAAAGATTGACCATTGTTCAAAATAAATAGAAATTCAGATGAACGACACATAGAGGATCTTGTTTCTGATGTAACAATTTCTGCTTTGTTTGGGAATCGAAAAATGAACGATAAGAAATAAGCAACATTGGTTTACCGACGCTCATATCTCATAAATTAAAGAAGAAAAATGAAGGCAAAACACACAAACTGATGAATCGCATTTTTTCAAAAGTAGCCATACCATTCGGTTCGACAGGGTAAGCGTTTCCTGCTTTGGATTCAATATTCCACGTCATGCGACCCCTTATCAAGTCAATCGCTAATATGACAAGATATGTTAAAATTCACATAAGACGACTATTCCAGAAGATCTACAAATGGGAAATCATATCACTAGTGACTTGAGACATGGACCTATCGTCTCGATCATCCAATTTGACGTGGTAGTCGTTAACCATATGCAGTGTCGTTTCAGTCGTTTCTTTCTCATAACGTTTTTGAAGCAGATTTTATAAAAGGAGCATAATATGCTGATGATGTCCGTATAGTATGATCAAACACGAGCATGTCGTATCAAATAAGATACGCCTTAGGATGAACAAGCGGGATTGTTACTACTGAGAACTTGGAAATTGTCTATTGAGAAATTTCAATTATCACGTTTGTCATAAATTTTAGTTTAAAGTCCATCTAAGTCACTATCTAGGAGCATATCAAGATATGAAACCGACCTTCTAGTATCGGTTGTATCCTTGATATCAATAACTTAGTTCGGATATATGAGATGCAAGCACTCACTAAAATGAGGATAACTGAGTGACAAGATATCGTAAATAAATCTGAGAGTGCATTAAAGAGCTTTGCAAGATATTTTTGTCTTGTAGTCTTTCAGAAAGCTTTGAATGAAGTCTACTTCATATGAGTACAAAAGTACTGTCACAAGGTATGCACAATTAGTGCCCATTGGAATGCTGACTGTCTTTTGAAATATAAATCCAGCAATCTGAACAAATATATTGTAGATCAAAAGTTCAGAACTTTGATGATATCAATATTCCGTGTATTTGTTTTTGGAACCAGTATGGTTCTTCACATTTTCGTGACCTTAATCAAGGAATTTGTTCATCAATTCCCGTTGTGTAGAAAACCTCTGCTAAATAAGACGATGTACTCGAGCTTACAATCGAGCATTGGGAATAGAAGTGTAAAGCGTACTTCAAAATTGTATCGATTTTGATTCAAGATTTGCAGCAGATTTTCAAAAATCCACACTTAATGAAACCTCTATTCGAGTATACCTCATCACAATATTTCTTCAGACTATCATTAACTGTAGAAAGAATGGTGATTGAAACTTTATAAATATTATGTGAAGTTTATAACCCGGATTTGTTTTCTCTCAATCGATTTATGACTTTTGAATAGCGGTATATTACTGTTGCCTTTATTTATGTATCCAAGACGTTATATTGACATCGTCCTTTATGTTAATACTAAAGAGAGAAGAACGAATTTATGATTTTCTAAATATCTTTCTTTCTTGAATACTGTTGAATATATCTGGGATTCCCAGTTTTGCTGTGAACTCTGATTTCTTAAGTTAGTCATTCCAAACAATGATTTTGGTATATCAAAACAATATATTTTGTCATCTGGAACATTAACATATAGTCTCGATGAGAGGATAAAGCTTCTACAAACTAAGTCTCCTTGAAAGAATAGAAAGCCGTGATATCATTGTACGTTGTACATTTTGAATATGATTCTAAAGACATGTCCAAATAGATTTAATCATTCAGAATTAAGTGTCCAGTTGAGTTTCATCTGGGTGTGCTTTTTAAATTTTTGGCATGGTCCTCAATTGCACCAATCAGTACCTTAGGTTCTTCTTCAAATTTTCAAGCTTGAAATGTGGTATTTCGAGCCGCTAACAAAGGAGCGGCGAAAGATATCAGAGGGACATTCAAACCCATAGATCAAAAACAAACTGACAACGCCATGCTAAAAAGAAAAGACAAAGAGACAAACAATAGTACACAAAACACAACATAGAAATATAAAGACTACAACACGAACCCCACCAAAACTGGGGTGATCGCAGGTGCTCAGAAGGGTAAGCAGATCCTGCTTCACATGTGCCACTGTCGTGTTAATGTTATTTCAAACCCGGTAAATAGTTTAATTTGGTAGGTCACATTCGTGAAAAGGGAACGGGATTGTAGTTACGACATTAGGAACATATCCGATATCATCTGTGAAACGAATATTCTCTAACGGTCAACCAACTCGTGATGGCGTCCGTAATATTTACGAAGGGATGATTTCAATTTCACCATTTGGAACTCTTGGTTTAATAGCTTCCTTGTGAGCAGCAACCTCTCTCAGGGAAATACAAGCCCGAGAATATCGTAACAATTGGGAGATATATACTCCGTGTGCAGGCGCTGCTGGAATGTTTGTTTACGATGCCAAGGTCTTTAGTAATAACATAACCAGCGTGACTCTATTTGTATTGGGACTGTGAAATAGATCAATCGAGAGAGTCGTGTTTTACATCCTTAAGGGAAAAGTTCCCTGACAAAGTTTAAAATCAAATTACCATGGCAACTTTATAACATTATTTAAACCTTTTAAAAATAGGAAACTAGTATACCAGCGATAGATTCCACAGTAAAAGAGATAAGACAATTATTTATTTAGTAGAATTTTATTTTGAATAAAGAGACTACATCTAGCATACATAACGAAATTTTATTTATTTGAAACAGCGGTTGATATTGTCTGCAATCGTAAACACAAGGTTGATGGAGCAGAATTAAAAGTAAGAATCCACCAAGAATGTCTCGGTAATCCAGCCGATGACAGTCAGGGTTTACAGTTCAAGCAGCCTGACCCAGTACTAATTGAACATGTCGATAAGTGGAAACTTGTCTTTCTTAAGGAATCCCCAGAAACTCAACAGAAAATTAATGAATCTCTTCGACCTAAACATGCCCGCATTAATTGGTCAACTATGAATAAGGATGAAAAATTAGAAGTTGTTTGTACGCTAGAAGCAACTGATAAAGAGTGTCGAAAACTTGGAAAAGCATGGCCAGTGGTTATTCAAAAGGAAATGTCAACATATTTGAGTTGTATAGAAGCGTCCAAACTCAATACAATTAAAGAAGCAATGGATGAAGTTATGAAAGCTGTAGAAGGCATGAACAAAGACAGTGTTATTATAAGAACTGATCAAGAAAACAACACAATCGTTATTGTTGGTAAGGTTGTTGATACGAAAAGAGTATCAGAGAAAATTTCTTCAATCATTAAAGATATAGAAAAAGAAATTGATGAAAAGAAAAGTCAGATCGAGGACATTTTCCGATCTAAACCTTATGAAACTTTAATCCTACATTGCATTAGTTTTCAAGAGCAGTACAGTAAAAGGTTGATGGCGTAGAGGTTGTTGTCGATAAAGAAAACAATCTTGTAAAATTCACAGGAAAAGCTACTGCGATAGCTCTAGCAAAAATGAAAATGTTTGAAAAGACAAGGGAAATAACGGAGCGTAAATTAGATGAAGTAAGCGAAGGCATGATAAGGTTTTAGAAATACCTGAGGTCAAGTTATACCTGGAGAAAAGTTTTTCTGAAAGAGGATTGATAGCAACATGGGCAGTGACAGATGGCAAAACTTAAAAATATATTCTATATCCGACGAAGAGCTTGTAAAAGCGATTCAGCTATTTAGAAAATTATTAAGCGAGGTTAAAATTGATGTCGAAGATGGCCAATCGAGTATACTAAAGACGCAGTCATGGAAAGACTTAATTAAATCAACTCAATGTTTAACAAGCAACAGAGTTGTTAAAGTCGACGAGGCAAGCAGTAAGATAACAGTATATACCACCTCCACTGCAGATATCGGTATGCTCAGAGAAACCCTGCAAGACTTTTTGTATGAAAATGCCATCAAACAGCAAAAAGTAAAACTATTATGCGCAGTTTCACGACTTTTAAAGGAACACTTTGGAAAAGAAATAGCATCTATAGAGAGAGATTTGCAAAATGAGCATGTAACCATTCAGATTAATGAATCAGAATTGCTTTTAAACGGTAACAATACTGGTTTGTCGAAAGCGAGCGCAAGAATAAATAAACTTCTCGGCAGCATCAAGGAAAAGAAGCATGTCATAAATAAGGCCGGAATTGTTCAACACATACAGAGTCTTGAAGGAAAAGCAAAAATATCACAGGTTGAACGAACCAATGCAGTAGTTTTCACTGTCAACGATAACGATGACCAGTCCATGGATACCAAAATCATCCCCCAGTCATTACCGGCGCAGAGAGAAACCGCAACATGCACAACCGCATCAGGGCAAACTATCGTGACTGTAGTAGGAGACATAACGGAACTTGATGTTGATGTTATTGTAAATGCAGCAAACAAAACTTTGGAACATGTTGGTGGACTAGCAGAAGTAATCGTTACAAAAGGTGAGGTCTTAAAAAGAAATATGTGTAAGTAAGCTTCTCATTTATCTACTAGCATATGAATTATCAGGGGCCTTAGTGTCAATGAGACACCAACAAACAACATATTTATACAAAAAGCATCTAGCGGTCTACACACGATTTTCAAATTTGAGCAAGTATTTATTCTATATTTCAGATTCGAAATCGCCCGAGTAGTGAATGCATGTATGAATTCAATAGAGTTCAACAAAGATCTTTGTCAACACTAAATCTTATGAAAAAAACATTCCCAGACTACGGACAGACACATTTACATGTGATGGTGTAAAGTAGTTCTGTTTAGCACTCAACCCTTTCCTCTTATCATATTGGTAAAGACAAAATGCTATAAGCAAATTATTGCTAGTTTCAATGACAAAAACAAAGATACATGGTCAACAATACCAACAATCACTGAAGTTTAAAGTAAATATTATCCGGATATTTAACTTTGTCTCATATATTCTAATATATGCCTAATGTATGACCAATGCAACCTTCTTTGTCAAATATTAAGCAAACCATTAAGAAAGGGAAATTCAACAAGCCTATTTTCGCCATGCTATTAGTATTTTTGAGTTAAATTTCAGAAAAGAAAAATAATTATCATTTCAGGTAGTATGGTAGTATTTTGCCATCTTTGATCGCAAACAAAATGAAATGATTGGTCTTTAATTTTTTAGAATAAGCAAAATTTGATGCAGAAATGCATTTTATTTGTGAGACTTTTCATTCAAACGAAAAAAAAAAATAAGGGATTGTATTTTATTAAAAAAAACTGTTTTGTTTTTGTACAAATACAAAATATTTCATAATTGACTCTAAAGCACTTTGTTTTATAAGGAGGGATAGCTCAGATAATTAATTTTGTAAACTAATGTATAGTAAAAATGTTGTTATATAGCAAGAAAAAAAAGTAAAGTGATATCATTTTTTATTTTAATTTCTGGTAAGAGTTATATGCTGACATTTTATTTCAAAAGTCTGACATTTAGTTTTCTTTTGATTCCCGATATAATGCTTTCTCCATGTATAATCCTAACCAAATGTGTCAATTTTTCATAACCTGTAGCTTGACCTCAAACTATGTGAACTATACTTTATATTATGTTTTTTTTTAAAGTAGCATCATATTTACTATTTTTTTTAAAGTATGAAAAAGTTCTGTCTTACTACCCTCTGTTGTGTTTCATACTGTAATAAATAATCGATATTTAACACCAAAATATATTATACAAGCCAGTAATATTTCACCAACAGTGTGTACACATTATTGCTGATTGCCACGAAGACTGAAGGAGATATACCTTTTTCTCCAATTGCATTCCTGTTAGTGGAATTATACTTTCATAATAAGTACATATATTATATTTAAGAGAAAGTTTGGAAAACAATAAGATATCTACGTCCTTGTAAAAACCTTTCAGTAATAAAAATGCATCAACTAAGATATGAGACCTTACTGCAATTTGAATTGATATTAATAAATCTGAAGGTTTAAGAATCTTGTTTTATATAATAAATTCTAAACACAATCATTCTCCTTTAGATTGAGAAAAACTCATTAAAGATACAAAATTAATTAATCTGGAACGCAAGACGCACATATGACTTATCAGTTGCGCTTGGTTCAAAACAGTTTGAAAGCCAAATCAAATACGAAATTGAATGGCATTGAGTAAATCAATTCATTAACCGTTATATAGAAGTCCTGAATATCTATGTCACCGTCAAATGACAAGATTTAGAAAGTGCAAATTCAAAAAGGGGAAGTCCATAAAAACTGACAAAATCAAACGCTACCAAGCAAAGGAAGTGGAAAACAACTGCCATATTCCTGACTTGGTACAGGAATTTTCCGAAGAAAATGGTGGGTTAAACCTGGCTTTATAGCTAGCTAAACCTCCCACTTGTATGACAGTTGTTTATAGTTCCGTTATATTGCCAAAATTGGGTGAGCAACCAAAACAGACATAATAGGTAACTGTGACAATAATTTGGATCAACCAGCCGGAATTTCAACTATTTTTTCAACTTAAGAACTTGATGTTGATGGCAGATAATTGGTAATCTCCCTTGAATGAATTCACAATGTGTCTCTAATCAAGGCAAAAAGAGTTTGACATGTAGAATAGACACTTTTCTGTTTTAAATTACTATGTTTACTTAAAAATGTCTTAAATGGAGTTTTATGAACTTGGTCAGTTGCGTTTCCTCTGACAAATTCACGCATCTTTCTTTCTTTTTTTTCTAACTCACACTATCTTCCAAGAATGTTTTACTTTTAAAATAAGTGTAATTGCTCTTCAATTTATTTGTTAACTAAGTTGTTGTATAAATGAAATAAAATGTTAAAAGCTGATTTTTACTCATCAGTAACGTTTTGTTTTTTGTAAAGTTAAACACGGAGTTCTATTCACGTCCATTCTTTAAATCTTTTATCTCTCCTTTCCTAAAAAGATATTATAAGTATATGTAAGAGAATGATAATCCCTTTCTTCATGATCAAGTACGAGCGTTAGAGAGTACTTATCATGAAGAAAGGGATTATCATTCTCTTAGAACATACTCACCCCTTCTCGTCCAATGAAAAGTCAGTGTTTTCCCTTCTTATTTTCATAGTACATGGCTTTCCATGCACTATAAAATGCTATACATGAATGACTTTTTATTGTAGATCAATTAAGAAAGTGAACTCTTAATAACTACACTAACAAAGTGTACAATCCCCTGAGGCATTTTCTTTTGGGAAATAGCCTACTGATTAAAGATGAAAGAGAAAAGAATTATAAAAAACATTTTGACTTTTGCAAATGTTTATCATGGTACATATATATGACACACAAAAAAATGAAATTGGGGCAAAGATGTTTTATTCAATTGTTATACCAGACATTCGAGTCAATTAAGTTTTTTTTGTTTCAAGAAAACAATGTCATAATGCTGATATATAAAGCAAAGGTTTTTTTTCGAAAAAACAACACAATACATGTACATTCATCAATAAAAAGTAAGCATCTTATGTTGAATGGTCGTAATTCAAATATTTATAGAGTGAGTTTTATAATTATCAAAAATTATACAAATTTCAAAAAGCTGATTTATATAACATTGTGTGCTTTTTAAAATCAAGAAACTTAAAGTATATATGTAAGTATTTAATTTTACCTGAAGCAGAAGAGACACTCAATGTTTGAACAATTTATCCTTTTTGTCCTCACAAAACTATGTCAGTGCTATTTCATTCCATCCATTGAAATGATCATTACCTATGTTATACATTCCTTTTATTAACCTAGTTAACACTTCATTATAAAAAGTGAATTCTTATTAAGGTTTGAATATTACAATGGGAAAGGATAATTTTGTAAGGTCACTCGAATGTGTGAATATGTTCTAAATTGGTCAGACAATACTTGGTCATGTTTTATGAACATTTAAAACCCTCGGCTACGCCTTGGGCTTTAAATCTTCACAAAAATGACCAAGTATTGTCTAACCTATACTTACAAACTTAGAATATTGGTAAGTGCTCAAGGCTTAAATGATCTCTTGACTGGTTGTATTTAAAAATTAGTTTCATTGTCAGTGCAATGTTTGTAATTAATGCATGATTTCCTTCTTAGGCATTTCATTTATGGATTAGTTTTAGTGATGTAAGGACTTTCTGATAATTTTGGAAAATATAATAGATTGTGTTTTAGACATTAGATGACACAACATGAACTGGTTAGAAATGTTTCCTGATTATAAGTAGGGATGTAAATCATGTAATATTTTAGCGAGGAATTATCTTTTTGTTTATTTCCAGTTCAAATCAATAAATTCAAAATTTGAGTTACAACTAAATTTTATTTTACAGCCAATATTTTAGTCCAGTCCTTTACATCAAATACTACTTCATTATGTCAGGGAAATGTTCAAATACAATGCATTTAAAAGTTTAAAATATATTCAAAAGTTAAACTAAAATCCTTTTCTAGAATTTTATCAGAATATTGGAAATTACTATTCTCACCAACCGCGGATCCAGTAATCTGAGTTTTTGAAAAAGTAGACGCTAAAGATTTAGGTTTTATTTAATTTTAAAACTTTTTATTCCTTTTTTTTTTTCATTGCTTTGATACTGTTTTTTTTTTTTAGTAGTAATTGAAGTTATTAATATTCTCATAACGTTAACGGTACCAATGTTACTGCACCAGTAAACTTCATCTTATTTTGATTTTGTTTGTTTGTTTCAAAATTTAACTTTTAGTCAGTTTTAATCACAAATTCTTTCAAGCTGATAAATGTGCTTCAGGGCATTTGTAACTCGTTTATAGAAACTCTTTGTTTTGAACTGTAAGTATGCCTAAACAATAGGATAATCCCTTTCTAAGAACATGATTTCATTCATTCTTCAGAATTAAGAAACACCAAATCCTACAATTTCATTGGTCGAGAGCACTTTACTATATTCTAAAGGTAGATACTATAGATATGTGACGCCATATATTTATTGAAGGAGGACAAAGCATACAGCAGGAATGTAGTGAATATATTCGTAGACGACTCGGTGAAAAAGCACTATTGCCTGGTGAGATTTTCTGTAGCAAAGCAGGTAATCTGAAATGTAAGTTGGTTATTCATGCTGTCGGACCACCATACCAAGATGGCTTTCACAATGAAGACGAATATCTTTCCGAATGTATCGAACAATCTCTAAAAGAGACTGCACAAAGAAAATTAAAATCTATAGCAATTCCAGCAATTGGAACTGGAAATTTTGGATATCCACTACATGATGCCTGTAAAGTAATAGTGGATTCCATCAAAAGATTTTTCAAGTCAAACAAATCGACATCGATCCAGAAAGTTTTTCTATGTGATTTAAAAGAAAATACACTGAAGAACTTTGTTACTGTTCTACAGACGAAATTTGATCGAACAAACGTTAAAGTAATCGGACAAAGCACACCTCACAGATTAAGACAACATAGGTTTGAAGAAGCTAGTGCCAGTATGTATAACTTAATATGATTGATAATTAATTATGAATGTTTGGCAAAAAATGATAACATAAGTCACAAGTAGTGTCAATAAGCCACTGATCAATGATACCAAAATTTCGCATTTCGATTTTCATATCACCAATACCACTCACATTACAATTCTATAGTTTCATCTTTGTTGGTATAATAACATAGCAAAGAGTTATTTTTAAAGATTTTAGAATTGAAAAAAATATTTATCCCTTTCATATGATGGGTAAAATAAATACAATAGGTAATTTATTTTGCTTTATGACATTAAACTTTTCAAAATATAGAACACACTATTTGCATTCTATTTTTAAACTGACTGAGGAAAGTGCAAAGTTTATCGACATCAAATTGTGTATTCATCACTCTCAAATTTTTATTGAATTTTGAAATATTTTGGTGACCTAGAGCATCACTGAAGAGACATTAATTGTCGAAATGCACAAAGGGTGCAGTAAAATTTGTACCGTCTATGTTTAAATCTCAGTTACATAGGATGCAGTTACTTTTTCTTAAATTGGTTTAAGCAAAATAAATGTGAACCGTACTGTGAAAAACA
Source organism: Mytilus coruscus (assembly GCA_017311375.1). NCBI lineage: Eukaryota > Metazoa > Mollusca > Bivalvia > Mytilida > Mytilidae > Mytilus > Mytilus coruscus. The sequence continues at coordinate 25,950,535 of CM029597.1, read as the reverse complement.
AATTGACCAACTGATCTATGAAAAATCACCAGCAAGAAAATAGTAATTGGCAGATTTTGATAAAAATATGCCATTTTTATAAAAAAAATAGTAGCTGATTAAACTCGGAGTTAGCGGAGGGGCGAGACTAGTTGAGAATTTTGAACATATTGAATATAACAAATTTTGAAAAAAAAGTTGAAAGGCCAGTCTTTATTTTCTAAAAAATTCTTAACTATTTTTACATATAGAGGGCGACATATTTTTTCCAACCACTGTCGATAGAAGTGAGGGGTTGGAGGAAATGTCCCTTGTCCACTTTTCAGACGCCCATGTTCACCAAAAAGTTATAAGTATTTGAATCACATTTGTTTTTTATCCGTATAAGGGCATATAGTGTATTCACAAAAAATACTTTATACTTATGTGTTCTGTTAAATTGACGAAATAAAAGCGATTAAAGGTTGATAAAAATTAACAAAGCTATATTTATAAAGTTCAATTAAACTATTTTACTTATTGCCAATTTTCCCTCAGTCTTTATTCTTGTTTCTTCCATATGTGCTTGTATGCTTATTTTACCTTAAGCGTTCCAGATTATACTATATTATTTCAGTGAAGAAATAAGCGCATGATTTTAAATGAAGAAAAGAATTAAATTTCTAAACCAAATCAATTATTCCAATTATCTAATTTGGTACACTAGTAAAGCCTTCTGTATTAAAAAAAAAAATCCCCCTGTTTTAAAGGGGAATTAGCTACGATATATATAAAAAAAATAAGATATGATTTTTTTTTTTGTGAACTAAGGAAATAATAATTCGCTTCTAGCAGCCAGTTTGGTTCAATTTTGTCAAAATAAGCTAAGAAACATCGCTGATGAATAATTTACTTGCAAGTGAATAACTCGACCTCATTGAATCCGTATTTATGTGACCTTCAATTTAACCCCTTAGGTGGAGATTGGTTACGCATGTATTCAGCAATTAAAAGGACAATAATTTCAACATTGAAAGTGAAACAAGGATCAACCATTTGGTTGACTGATTCAATCCATAAAAAATCATTCTTATACAGGTAAAAACGATGATAAACATACTTTTGAACCGACAATATGAAATCAAACAGACTTAGAAAAATCCAATTGCACGTGGTCGCTATCTATTTCTATTTCTATCTATGTTTATTTCGGGTTATATGACCGTCAGGAGTCTTCGGAGGTCATCATGATGGTTAATTAGATGACGTCTAAACAAAAATACACGAAATGCTGATATATATTATCGAGTCCAAGCATTGGTAATTTTTTATTTTAGACTTTTTGTAATTTGGATATGAGTATGTTATTAATCAAATATGAGAATTTGAGTCAAATCGGTGAACATCGGTGCCCCTTTAACATGTACTTAATGAGATTTATATATCATTTTACTTTAAATGAGAATTATAAATGTTGCATTTATAAAAGTTTTTGATATATAAGTTTTTTACACAGTTTTAATTTGTTATATGATCCATTTTTTTTACATCCAAATGATTAGGGTAAAGAGTATACTAGTTAAACTGTGTCTGTAATTTATATTTTATTCAACAATTTTAATTGAATGAATCTGATAGTTTGCCTCTACAAAATTACCTTATTACTTTGTGGGAAAAGTGCATTGTTCTATATTTGAAAATAATGTTTCAGTTTTGTCTGTTGGTACATGACAATAATTGACAGACAAAATTAATATTCAAAATCAATAAGATTCAGTCTAAGGCTACGGTATAATTGTGAATTGGTGTTTAAATACTATGATTTTTTTGTATTTTGGTTGACAATTTCACGATAGTATCATTCATTTTTCATATTGTTATTATTTAAACCTTGAATGGATTTATACAAAAAACAATTTTCAGGCTGCTTATAGACATGGCATAAACTTTTTTCCCCATTATCGATGTATCTTTTAAGAGTTTTACAAGACAAAAATGGTAGGAATTCAGTTTTGTTTGGCTTTACATTTTGTCCTCTGTGGTTTTATTAGTTCTTCAATGTTTGTTTCAGGTTTTGTATGTCTAAATATTTAGACATTCCGCTTCACTGAAAAGACGTAAAACGTCAAAAATGCGCATTTGGTGCAGTGAAATTGGCACCGTTTATGATTTTCAGGTACCATAAACAGAATTGTGATCGTTCTGTAATGAATTGAAATAAGTTAAACATATGAAATACCCCTACCTAAGTTCCGATCTTCTAGTAATAAATTTTTGGAAAAGCCCTTGTCTAATTTAAACGCGAACTAAGCAAAAATAATATAACATTTATTAATATTTTATATATATAATATATATTTATTATTCAAGCCGATATATAAACTGTCAAATTTAAGTATCGATGAGAATAAAGGGTTTACTATGTATTTTAACAATACCATCAAAATGACCTTAGTTCAGATACAATAACTAGTAATTAATGAGTTAAATGTAGACAAAACGCGTGTCTGGCGTACAAAATTATAAGCCTAGTACAGTCAAACCTGAGTAAACCGGACCCTGAATAAACCGGTTTCCTGTCCATTCCGGCCGAAAATAAAAGTCCCGTTTTTTTTCCTTCAAAGTCTTTGTTAAAATATCCTTTGTAAACCGGACCCTGTGTATTCCGGTCTAATGATGCAGTCCCAATACTCTTAATTACATCAATTATTACCTGTCAAAACCGGACTGTCTAATTAATTGAAAATGATAACAATATTGATCGATATGCAATCAAAACATATTTGTTTATACAAGATGGCTTTTCAGGATAATCAATTAGCCAGGTGTTAAACCGTGAACTTTCAATGGTAAAATAGTGAGCTATATTATAAAAACACTATTAAAGTGTAAATTAAACTAAAAGACACGCCGAATATATCTCGGATATAACTTATTTTTTAACGTGGATAATTTTTTTTAATCTCGGAATCGTGTTTTCGAAATCCTGTTGTGAACCCCTTTAAACAATGACCCTGATAATGAGTAACACCCGGACGACAACAATCAATGAGTATCGTAAATTGTACGACAATATGTCGATCATGATGAAATTTCGTTTTCTAAATTTCTGCCTTTTTTATACGGTATACCAACGTCGGAAATGAATAATGGAAGTAAAACGAAACTCTCGTGTCACAATTCAAACAACGCGAGGATAAACAATGAACACAAAGTGAAAGTGAAACTGACAAATCGGAGACAGATGCTACCGAAGTCTATTTGACATACGAGGATATTTTAAAAAAGGTTAAAATATTATTTTTTTAATTGGATGAACAACCAGTTACTTAAATTTTTATAGCCAATGAATAAGAAGATTCAAAACAACGATCATGCGAAGTTATTACGTTTTTACGTTTTGTATTTATCAGTTTATAATTTACAATCAGACAGAACATTTACATACAATATATCGGACGTCACATTTTATTAACTTCCGGTCAAAACGGAAACCTGAATAAACCGGCCCACTGTCCAAACCGGCCCTTTTTCTTAGTCCCGTAGCAGGCCGGTTTATACAGGTTTTACTGTATCTATGAAGAGCGTTTGTAGATAGAAATGTAATTTAAAATGGTTTTGGTGATAAAACAATAGTCATCAACGTATACATATGTCAAAGCAATATATCAAATACAACACCATTGTAAAAAAAAGTTCTATCACAAATTATCAGAACATCTTAAAGAATAATAAAATATGTAAAATTTGTATTTCTATTTTATTTACATACATTTGCATTTATCGGGTTTATGGTAGTTAATATATTTCATATTATAACTTATGATGTTCATTGTTTAAAGTGGCGCTGTCTGATGATGACTTTGGTGATGATTATGATGATGACGATATGAGCCAGCCATCGTCGGGTCCAATAGCAATCACTGTTCTTCGGGGCCAGGTAGCTTTACAGGAGGTAATAGTTAATCTTAATTTTTTCAGGCTAAATAACGAAAGAGATCATAGGTAGTTTCGATTTAAATATTTTTATAACTGAAGGCAAAACTGGACCGTACTTCTCACCAAATCATTGTGACATAAATAATTTTAAATACTTTTTCACTGCAGAAAGAAAGCCTTGATATGTAATTAAATTAGTTTTGATATTGTATACATTTTTAAAGTTATCAAAAGTCATGAAATTTCCACATTCATCTAACAAATCAGCTGAACCCCTTTTTGAGTCCAATCTTTATATAAAACTGATTGATTTATTTATTTCATCATTCTTCATATATTGTATGTGTTAATTTGAGATTTATCTTGTGTATTTTGAAGATCATTCAAAGCATCAAATACTTCTTTCCAAAATGGATTTTCAGCTTTTTATAAGGGTCAAGAAATTTCATTTCAAATTTTCTGAAAAGAGGAATGGTTTCGCAAGTTTTGAATTATTTCTATTACTTCTTCATATCCAGGTTAGTTTTAAACCTTTCATATAGTTTCTAATGTTTATCATTTTTAGACCTCCTGCACAGTGTGGTTTGGATAAAGTGTCTCTTTTAACGTTATCTGGTTTGTTATCCCTGATAAAGGAATATATTTTGTCAGTAAAATGTTTAAGCTTTGTACCATTTGGACTAGGTATAGACTGGAATAAATTATTTAATTTTGATATTATAAGTGTTATATTTCTGTTATTTTTCCAATTTGGCCGAGAGTATTTGGTTTGTCCATTGTTTTATAGTATTTTCGATTTCTTTCATCTTGGGATCATAGTTTAAATGTTTAATTTCATTAAGATCCATGGAGTAATAAGAAGTGTAAATCTGCTAAAAACCCCACTCCAATCCCCATCTTACACACATAGTTTCTTGGCTAAACTTTTTCTTTCCAATCCACAACCTTGGTCTTGTCTAAATTCATATTAAGGCCTGATAAACCTGCATATTTGTCTAGAGTACGGAGAGATGCATCCAAAGACTCTGATGATCAATCAAGTATAAGAGAACTATCATATCCATATTGTGATTCCTTTAATTTGGTCATTATTTGGTATATGCTCACAGTACAAACATATATGGTGACAAAGGATCCCCTTGTCTACAACCTCTCTGAATGTCCAAAAATTCTTAGAGGTGGCAATTTTGAGTTACTGCAGATTGAATTTTGGTATTTATTATGGTTTTTTATGACGTTTTATTATGATTATTTGTAATTAACAGTAATGAAAACTATACTGTACAGTTTCAATAGATATCACGAAGAATAAATATAAGATTGACATGCAGTTTTTCGATTTGGATAGAGTTAGATATATAATAAAACATGCAATTATTGAATATCAGATTTGTAATTATGTCCCGTTAATATATACCAGGAAATTGAACTAGAAAAAACATCACTGTGGAAATTTTTCAAAATTGTGAAAGTTATATCAAGGGCATTTTACCTTAGGGTAAAAAATAGCCCAGTTTCTTTATAATGACATATTTGCAAAGTTTGTGCAGTCACAGTAACAAATGCATCTGCACTCATTCTAGAGCAAATTGAATAGGGGTCTTGCATTTATATTTAGAGAAATACATGCCATATTATTTTTAGAGGGTTTCGCTGTCAAGACCGGATATATTGTTAACCATATTAATCTTCATTACATTGGCAAATTTTCGCTCATTTCAAATTCTAACGCCTTTATTAATAACATCATTATAAAAGCGTTAAGAATGCCATTTTGTTTCGGTTGAATTTATGGAATATCTGTGTCACAGACGACAACGGCAATGTTTAATTTGTCGTTGTCCCAATCCCGTCATCACATTGAATGCGAATGTCACTAGTTTTTACTTCCCATAAGTAACACGATGAGTGCCACTAGTGAAACAGGAACTGCTTTTTTGTTAGCACGTAGTTACAACCCCAGTTTTTGAAGAAGACCAAGTTGCTCCGCAATTGATTTTGTGTGTGGTGTTTTGCAAACTGTTCTATGTCTTTCCTTTGTTTTCTTAGCCGATGTTTTTAATGTTTTATTTTCAGGTTACAATTTTCGATTGCCCCTTGGTAGCATCCGCGAATTTATTGATGATTATTGGATCAATGATTGAAGCAATAAGTACTAATATTTACTAAATATATCATCAATAAAGTTAATAACACACTCAGTTGTTGTTTTGTTTAAACAATGTTGCAAGTTTTACGGTAGCTTGATAGATTATTACTGAATGTCCATGTAACATATATTTACCAATTATATTTTATATTACACAATGGTGAATTAAGGCGACAGTAGTTTACCGATGTTTAAATCTCGTAAATGGATTAGGAAGTGTCAAATCAAGGAAATATCTGCGATGTATTTGTGGTGGGATATAAACTCATCATAGATACCAGGATTAAAATTTGTACGCCTGACGCGCGTTTCGTCTTCAAAAGACTCATCAGTGACTCTCTAATCAAAAAAATTATAAATGCCAAGTAAAGTCAAAGTTCAAGAGCATTGAGGGCCCAGATTTCAGAATGGTTTTGCCATATACAGCCAAGGTAATCTATTCCGGGTAAGTGTGGTTCTTCACGAAATAAAATTTGTCGTGATGTAAAACGGGAAATGTGTATCTAAGCTCTGCTTAATGAGACGATGTAGTCGATCTTTCAATTGAACACGGCGAAAAATAGTGTAAAGCGTAGAAAAATCATATATTGTTATATTATTGCAAAATTGTAAAGATTGTGATTAAAGATTTTGGAGTAGATTTTTAGAATCTTGTAGAATCAACATCTAACTGACACCACTGGTTGAATATACCTCATCACACACAATACGTCTGACCACCATCTTTTATTGTAGAAAGAATGGTTGTTAGAACTTTAGAAAGATGTTTAGTCGAACATACTGACGACCAAGATATATATCGTTATTAATAAGGATTTTTGTGACGTTTAAATAACCAGAATAAAGACGGGAGATTTTCATCGTCCTTTTTATGTGAATACCATAAGAGAGATAGACGAATCTAAAATTATCCTTTTAAACATTTAGTAATTTAGGTTTCAAATCGTTGACCTTAGATGAATTTGGCTATTTATAGCTCTTCAATTGTTTCGGTTCTTATTCTTCATTGGCTTCCAAATATAAGCCTTTGAGTGTTTTTGATGTAAGGTGAATCTAGAAAAGCGCTTCAGACGCATAAAATTTATAAAATTGTTGTTTTCATTTTTACAGTACTTGGTCGATATCGCTGTTGGTGGACTATCAGTCCCAAGGGTATCATCAGTTCAGTAGTCGGTATTTCGGTACTGACATGATTTATAACAAACTTTTCTAAATTTGTCGGTTTATAAAGATAGAAATTATAAAGGAACTAAGGTTTCAATTTCTTCAGGCAAAGTTGACCTAAGATTGATTTGGCTTTTGATTTTAGGTCATTTTGGTTTTATAACTCTTCAACTGTTTCGGCATGTTCGGTTCTTATACATCGTTGGCTTCCAAATATTCGGCTTCGAGCGTTCCTGATGAAAGATAATCCAGAAAAATTCTTCGGACGCATGAAATTTATAAAGTGTTGTTTTATGTTTTACAGCACTGGGTCGATACAGCTGCTGGTCGATTATCAGTCCTCCAGGGTATCATCAGCTCAGAAGTCAGTACTTTGGTCCTTACATGATTTATAACAAACCTAAAAATTCCTTAATCTAAAATAATTAATTCAAAATTTTGTAAAGGCAGATTTCAATGAAAAGTGTCGTGCTCACTGAAATCGATATCCAACAATTAATAAATCAACGGAAATGTTTTATTTTACGCAGTTATAAACGTTATAATATAATCCTCAATCAACGTTTTACTTATCATTGGATTTGCAAATGTATTACCAGTGCTACGACTGAAACTAGTTGGACAAGTTTTGTTTATCTGTATTATTGACGATGAGCACATCCTCCTTTGTCAGATGGGTTTTCTGTTTCTAAATGCTAAGTTTTTTTGGTGTTCTGATATTTAGGGATATAGTTTTCTCCGTAATATGTTTTGATTGGCTATGTGTTCTTCAATTGATGATTTTAATTTCTAACTTACCTTCTTATTTGTACTGTAGGTTGATGCTATAGTTAATTCGACATCCAAAGATCTTCAGTTGACACACGGCGCAGTTTCACAATCCCTTCTGAATGCTGGTGGAAAAACATTACAGTCAGAGTGCACCAAAAAATATCCCAATGGTGTAAATCCTGGAGAAATAGCTGTGACAAATGGGGGAAAGTTAGAATGCAAAAGCGTTTATCATGGAGCTCTCAATGGATGGTCTCCGGCGACAGCACCAAAGGTTGGATTTTTAATATCGACATTTAAAATTGTTGCGGGTTAAACTGTTTCCTGAAGTCTCAGAAAGTTTTTGAAAATCTTGAATACTACGTTCCTTAGCAGTAAAGTTTAACTATTTATTATTTTATTTATGAATTCTCTTGTCTGTCTAATTATTCTACCACAAAATGTTATCACACACATTTTTTTTATTAGTAAACTGTTCTTTCGATTAAAAAAGTATGTGTTTATATTTGTTACAGTTCTGTTAAATCCTTATTTAGTTACAAAACTTGCATTGTACATTAAAACATGTACCTGTAGAAGACTTATTACAAACGGGACAGCACAACCTAAATTTTACGGTGATGTTGTTTACCGAGCCCGTAAATTTAGATACGATCCGCTTCAACTGATCGATCCTTTAAATAAACTTATTCTAAAATGTTATCAATTCAACACTGTGATTAGATCTTGAATATTGTTTTATCGGAATAAATATTGATTTTGTTATCTGTAAATTTAAACCGAACTAAATATTATTGTTCTACACATATGATTATTCACTGTTCTTAAATATGTCGATACCTATATTTTGGCATTGCACATGGTCATGTTCGTCTTTTACTTCTTTGCGTCTTAACACTTAATGCATTGGATGTTGGATATGTACTGATTGATATTTATGTCTTAGACACATAATTTTTTATTAGTTGTTATTGTTGGCTTTAAACTAGCTTTCAGTAACTGCGAGTACTTTCATATCTGTACTTTGTGTGTTTTGTGTTTTTCCTACGGTTTTTATGTGCTTTGTATCGATCTGATGAGTTAAGCCTTTTCAACTGATTTTTATATAAAAATAAAGAGATGAGGTATGATTGCCAATGAGACAACTATCCACCAAAGCGGTTGTAAGCAATTATACGGCCTTCAACAAAGAGAAAAACCCATACCGTACAGTCGGCTATAAAAGGGCTCGACATGAAAAATATAAAACAATTCAATTGAGAAAGCTAACGGCCTTATTTATAACAAAACAATTTACGAAAAACAAATATGACAGACATGAACCAACGTCAACCACTGAACTACAGCCTCCTGACTTGGGACAGGCACATAAAGAATATGGCGGGGTTAAACATGTTTGTGAGCGCTCAACCCGCCCCTAACCTGGGACAGCACAACATAAGAACAAACTATGAAAATCAGTTGAAAAAGGCTTAGCTCATCAGATAGATACAAAGCAGAAAAACATCAAACAAAAACACACGTGGCAGGGTATTTATCCATCCCTCATCCCTAACAACAAAAAGGACACTAAGTACAGATCTGAGAGTACTCGCAGTTGCTGACAGCTAGTTCAAAGCTAATAACATCTAATAAAAAAAATATGTATCTTTATAGTTTGTTCAACTGTCGTACTGTTCGCCACTGTCCCATGTTAGGGGGAGGGTTCGACGCCAGCAAATATGTTTAACCCCGTCACATTATATATGCGTCTGTCCAAAGTCAGGAGCCTGTAACTCAGTGGTTGTCGTTTGTTGCTGTATATCATATTTTATTTTCCTTTATTGTTTTGTACCTGAACCAGGCCATTAATTTTCTCATTTGAATTAGTTTAAATTTGTCCTTTTGATGACATTTATAGCTTGCTATATATATATGCGGTATGGGTTTTGCTCATTGTTGGAGAACATATGGTGACATTTTAGTTGTTAATTTCTATGTCATTTAGTCTCTAAGTCTCAGGTGGCGAGTGGTCTCATTGGTAATCATACCACATGCACAACTACTTATTTATACATGTATAAAGCAATTAGTTTTTGCTAATTAATACTGATGTTTGTTTTTATACACCCGTTTACGGGACGAATTATGATATACCGTTGTCCGTCTGTCCGTCCGTCGTCAACACTTCGGACAATAACTCAAAAAAGTGCCACCAATTTTCATGAAATGTTGGTGAATTGGTTATATCTATTGACGTAAGCTTCCTTTCGATTTTCATATATTCTACATTTTACGTTTCCGAGTTTTGGGGTTTTATTCATAAAAAAATGATTGATTTTCCAGTTTTCTGACTATAACTCAAAAATGCTTTGAGCAATTTCATGAAGCTATGCTGAATTGTTAATATATATTGAAATAAGTTCCCTTCCGATTTTTGAAAATTTCGGATTTTACGTTTTTGAGTACTGGGACTTTACTCATAAAAAGGGGGGAATTTCCAATTTTCTGACAATAACTTAAAAACGCTTTAAGCAGTTTTCATGAAACTTTGGTGGTTTGTTTACCTATTATATCTATTGAAATAAGCTCTCTTTTTTTTTTATCAATATCTGATTTGACATTGCGCAGTTATGGAACTTTTATAGTTGAATGAAAGTCCAAAACTGTCCATTTTTATACACTTTGGACGCGATAGAATTTTATTCATTCAAAAATCAAGGCCACAAACTAAGTTAAATATGAGGTAGCCGTAGTAGTGCCTAATTATTTATGTTTTGTGTCAATGGGTGCCATTGTGGGTGCGTTTTTTAAATTTTTTTTCGGGGAGGGGGGGAGTGTCTATTTTAGCAATGCTCACAGTATTTCTAATTGATCATGTTAATTCATTTAAAGCAGCTCTTTATTTAGATAAAGTATAATGTATAGTGATTGGTATTTCTATCGGAACTAAATATGCCTGTCTTTTAGCAAAGTTGTGTTTTGTTCTGAATCACAATAATTGTCAAAACCTCATTTAGATCCAACAAATCATTTCTTGATACAATACCTGCATAATTCCTAATAGCATTATTTAAAGGTAATTTGTACATTTTTCCTGTGATGTGTACTCGCTGATAATGTCACTGTCACTGGACTGGTCGTGATAAAAAAGATTATCGGGTCAGTTCACATTTAACATGTGAGAGTGCATCGCGCAGTGATCAACTTTCCTTTTTTCAGCAGATCGCACGAGTGTTTTTGTGAATGAAATTTTGTCATTGTTTCAATTAAATTTTTGTATCTTATTAAAAGCGGTATTGTCAGAATGGTGTGCAAATGTACGGACAATTTGAATCTGATTGAATTTCGTTGAATTTATGTCGACATCCGCAGTGTGTTTTATTGCTCAACTTACTATATCAATCTAAGTTTTCATTTATAAGTTGAAATGTTAAATGATCTGGTGCTGCTTCGGTGTGTTTTTGTGTGTATTGAGAAAAATTTGTTAAATATGTTTAATCCTTAAAACGTTACAATTCATATTCAAACGCAACACATCATAGTTACCTGAAAGGTGCCACAATTGCTTCAGAGATGCTGCAACATAAACAATTAATGCACACACATTCGATAACTCTTGTGGGATCACCTGTACCATATGAAAATTAATATATGTGGTATGACTACAAATGAGACAATTATTCGTTGTTTTTTTGTTTTCGATGTGACGTAATCACGTTATAAAAGGCTTTCGGGTCACACGATATTTTACCGTGATAAAGTCAGTATCGAAAACAAAAATTCGTACATACTCTATCCAACTCAATTAATGGTCATTGTGATATAATAATTTCTTATGATAATCTTTTTGCCGTATTTAATGACAAACGGGACGACCTTTTCTCTCCTATTGTTTATTATTCTTTCCAGGGATATAAATATCAGAATTTGGTAAAAGTTTTGAACACATTTATCACAAATAAAGAGACTCGTGGAAATTGAAAATGCTTTCAACGGTTATTTATAAAGCATGGTAGGGTTTACTTTTATATCTTTCGATTTAGCTGTACATGTAAAAATGAAAACATCTATCAATAAATTTTATAATATAATATTTTTGTCCTTTGTGGATAACATTCATTCACTGACTTATAGTTTTGAATTACAGCGCACGATCGCATGATGTCATATCAGCAGGACTGGTTTTCTTTGTTGAAATAGTTATTTGTTTTTATAGTGATTAAAATTAAAACACAAAGTTGACTGCTGTACCCCAATTTTTGACATTTTTACCTATTATGTCTGTTTGTTTTGCTCACACATTGTTGTCAATATAATGGAATTCTATGCGACTGTCATACAAGTGAGAGGTTTAGCTAGCTATAAAACCAGGTTAAATCCACCATTTTCTACATAAGGAAAGGCCTGTACAAAGTCAGGAATATGACCGTTGTTTTCCATTCGTTTGATGTGTTTGAGCTTTTGATTTTGTCATTTGATAAAGGACTTTCCGTTTTGAATGTTTCTTGGTGTTCGGTATTTTTGTTATTTTACTTTTTTCAATTAAATCTATCACACCTATTCTAGACTTCGGTCGATTTTTAGCCCATATTATTGTATAGATAATGTTTTGAACTTAAGATGACTTTTTTGAGTCGTCTGTTGACATATCATTAACGTTATCCTCCATCTCCTTTTATGATATTTTATCCCCGATTCTTATTTTCAGTAAAGATAAATTGAATACTCTTAGTCATACAAATTGTTTTAAACTTCTAGCTGAAAATACCATATAGTACAATGTAGAGTTCTAAAAGAGAGGAGAAAGGTACCAAAGTGATAATGAAACTCATAAGTCGGAAATGAACTGACAATGCTATGACAAAAAATGAAAAACGACCAAAAGACAAACAATACAAAAATACGAAATAAAAAATTAAAACTCCACCAAAACTCAAATGCTCAGGAAATATAAGCAGATCCTGCTTATATTTGGAACCAGTCGGGTTGGTCATGTAAGTACAAATGGCGATAAGTCTAATAGGCTATTTCTCGAATCATGTCTTTCACCGGAATAGATCGTCAATTATGCACTCCCTTATGACGTCATTTACCAGATTGAAGGCGCATCTGTATCCCTGCACCTGCATTAAAGTCTCAAGCATCTTCAGGATCGTCATTCTGCAGGATAGTCTAGAAATAATTTATATTCCGTAGGTACATGATCTCAATGTCCCGTACGACTGACGGGAGGGTAACCAGGTAATTAGATTTTTATTTCCCGAATATTTCGTGCAGTCATATCCAACTATCGCGGTCATCACGTGACTTTTACAAGTCAATTGTTTATCATTAATGGCCTATCGTTTTATCAGTGAAAATGAACGGGCTACATAGATTAAATGGTCGTAGCTTTTTTTTTTGTACATTGTGTATTTTACCTTTCAACCCCGCGTTATAAAGATTTTTTTATTTACAATTAAATATTTCTCAATTTTAGTTCAAAAATATGATTTCTTGCTTCAAATTAAGTTTGAAAATCAAGGTGCCATAACCTCACAGCCTATGTTAACTTCTTCGTTAACACTCGATAAAATTGCAATGGGACCTTTTTATATCTTCAATTTTCTCAACTTATTTGTTTTAAATAATATCCTTCCAACACCTAAACAGGTCGACAATACATTTAATGCAAAGAAATCTAAATCCAAATCAGTTTAAGTAAAAAACGTTTTTCTTCAAAATTTGATTGAAAAGTTCACATTTTGGCATTTGTTTGCAATATTTTAAAAATGGCGGCCGCTGTCAGAAGTAAACAACGACACGACGGGCTATGTATTCATTTAGTTATTAATTTAAAAGTTATATTTGAAATATTTTAAGTGTGTCTTATTGCTTTTGAGAAATTACTTATTCCACCTTCACTTTAGTATATTTATCAGAAAAAATCTCTCGCACACAAAGATTTATATCATCGATCCTGCATTGTTTACACTGACATCGTAACTGGACTTGTGAAAAGATATTTTGTAATATTTTTACGATGGAAATCAAATAACTTATGGATGCAAACAGTTTCAGCCATTGGCTTACCTTTAAGCAGCATATAATCAAACATTGTTTTCTTTTTGAGAGAATGGACACATTTTGTTTGTTTTGATAAAATTTCGAAGTTACGATAAAAAATGGCGACCAATTAATTTTCAAACGTAGACGATCTTCGACATTTGTCTATGCAATAATTTAATTTAATTTCAGTGTTTATATTGCAATTAAATTTGACATGTAATTGTCATTCTTACAATACCCTAGTGCATAGCTAGATTAAGGAGATATAAAGTCATAACACCGTCGTGATCAAAGAAAACAAACATGGCACCTGATCACGGTGTATGTTTTGACAAGACCTATGTAGTTTAGTTTTGTCCGATTCTTAATGAAATTATTTCATGATTTTATTTTAAATTAATAAAAGATAACCTCGAATGGATGTTAACTGAGGTCAAATGTATATATTTTTCAATTTTCTAAATCCTTTGTCACACGGGTAACCAGTAAATATACATAATCCTAACATGCAGAGTTACCGAACGTAATTATGACTAGAATAGTTGCATATGATAGCATCAAACTTTTTCACCCATTCGCTCAACATGTGTTGAAAATGACGATCCATACATTTTGATCACGTGGTGATGAATGTCACATGACAGATATAACTAACTACCGTATCTCGGAACTGGCGTATTCGGTTGGTTACATTTGAGGAAAAGAGGATGGGACTGTGATTAAGTCACTTGGAACATATCAATCGTCATTTCGTGATGGCGTTCGGAAAATTTTCGAAGCAATGGTTTCAACTTATATAGGAACTCTCGGTTTAAGAGCTTCCTGTAAGCAGCATCCCTATATCAAGGAAATCGTGATAGAACATGCATGCTCTAGAAATCGAGAATATACTCCATATGCAGGCGTTGCTGGAATGATGCTTCATAAAAATGGAAAGTTTACAATTGGGAAGCTGAAATCATCTGTTTTGTTGTAAAGTTTAGTTCTCAACCGACCCTCATTATCAATTTCTAGATTAAGCCAAGATGTGAGGTTGACTTATCTAATACAGACAAAAATAATACTTCTTTTTCTATATTTGGATATTTCAGTATTACACGGGAAACTCTATACAAAATGTTACGACAAAAGAGTCGATTTTTCTTTCCTGATTGTTAACTTTTCCTTTTTGGAATGTGAGTTTCCTTTAGCCCTTCTTACCGTGTGTATATTTCACATATTGTTCGCTATGCCCTTGTTTGTAGTCGCGTATTAGATTTCAGTGAACGTAATGTACATGTATGTATAACTGATAAAATATTAAGTCAGGGATTTCGTTAACACATATGAATTTAAACCTTTACCAAATTCTTTCATAGATACAAGATTTGGTTAGGAAGTTTGGCTATACATGCACAAAAATGGGATATCACATCCTAAGCCCGCAAATTTAGATACGATCCATGTTAACTAATTTATCCTTTGCATAAACTTATTCTTAAAGGTTATCAATTTAACACAGTAGTATAATCTTTAGATATTGTTTTATTGGTACTTACATTGATTTTATTTTTGAAAATTAAAACATAACTAAACACATATTGCTATATATGTTCAGTCATGAGAACTCGTTATCCTACATCCTGTCGATACTGTTTACTTATAGTTTGGCATTGCACAAAGTTATGCGTTTCTCAGACTGTTTTTTTTTGTAATTTATTTTTATTTTATCTGAAAAAGCACCAAGCATTGTGATACATAGATACTTAGATAATTTATAATACATGTATTAAATTAAATTTCTCAATAACAGTCTAAAGTTAAAAAGTTAGAAATGATAATTTTATATTATCTATATGATAATTATCTACTAGATCATACTCATCATTTATCACTCTGGATTAGAGTACATGAATATGTTGATAAGGTTAATGATGGCATCAGCCTTCTCCTCTTGCCACATGCATCACTGTTAATACTATGATGTTGAACATGAGAGGTACCAGGAGAGGCCACCAGAGATCATTAACAGATAAGGGTCAGACAGGACATGTTGGACAGCATCACAGAATAAACAACATCAGTAAATGACAACCTAAGTCAAGGGGAGATAATTCAAATACAATCACGCAAAAACAAGTATATCAATATATATATAACAATATCAATAAACATCATAGATAACACTTTTATGATGCACACAAATCACTGTCCAGTTGTGATGTGCATCAACATATTATTAATTCTACATGAATTATTGTAAAGCCTTAAGTGAGTACAAAAAAGAAATTTCTCTCCTCACATGTAAACTAAGTTTTTAATCAATTCCCATTTACTATCAAATTTCTCTCTTGCTTTCTCAGACTGTTTATGACGTCTTTACACTCAATCCGTTGGATATGTACTGATTGGTACTTAAGTCGTGAAGAATATGATTAATTTACTAGATGTAATTGGCTTTGAACAAGCTTTCAGTAACTGCGAGTACTCTTATTTCGGTGCTTTGTGTCTGTTGTTTTTATGTTAGTTGTTTTTGTGCCTCGTACTGATATTTTGAGTTAAGCCAACTGCTACTGATTTTTTCAGTTTGTTGTTATGGTGTGCTGTTACACCACTCTCCCAGGTTAAAGAGAGGGTTGAGTGCTCACAAACATGTTTAACCCCGCCACATCCTTTATGTGCCTGTCGTTTGTCAGGAGCCTGTAGTTCAGTGGTTGTCGTTGATTCAAGTATGTCATATTTGTTTTTCGTGAATTGTTTTGGTATACATTAGGCATTTAGTTTTTCTCGTGAATTGTTTCGCATTTTTCATGTCGGTGCCTTTCATAGCCGACATTACAATAGTTTTTTTTTCTCATTGATGAAGGCTGTACGGTTGCCTATAATTGCTAAGGTCCACTTTATTTGAAATTTTGGTGGATTGTTGTTTCATTGGCAAGCATACGATCTCCTTATTTTTATATTAACTGTGTCTGTTGTATTCTTTATTTTCCCGAAAGTGACAAACTTAATTTTGTGTTTGTTATGTAACCGAAAATCAATTGTTATATAATCCTGCGGTTGAATTTGTTTTTTCAAATGACAACTCTATTTTGTCTTTAATATCTTATTCTTTCGCCGTATATGATTTCAAATGTATGAATTTAACGGTTTTTGCATAATGATCGATCTGTTGATTCACAGGAATTAGAGATGTTTATGACAAACTGCTTGGCAGCAGCCACTAAGTCTGGTTTTAGTTCTATTGCTTTTCCTGCTTTGGGAACTGGAAACCTTGGGTATCCTAAGTCAGAGGTTGCACGAATGATGTTTTCCAACGTGGAAATGTATGGACGCAATAATCCAAGTACTTCAATCACAGACGTTAGATTTGTAATTTACGAAAAGGACACTGAAGTTTTGAAGGTAATTCAAATTATCACAATACACGTTCAATTGTAATTGAGTAGAATTATGAAAGAAACTTGTTGTTAAGTTGGTGCCTTGGTTTCGAGTAAATAATGCATATCAGCGGCTAAGATCATAGCTAACGTAAGTGTTTGTAAGCAATGTGTATGTCTATTCAAAATTTAAAAAAAAGTTATTTAATAGTGGTAGGAATCAGAAATTATGATTTAAGCAAAAATATTGATGAACAAAAGATAAAATAGTACATTCAAACTAACTTTCTTTGGCATTGGTGTTTACATGAAGTCGAGATACATTATATTACGTCTCCGATGTTGTACTTATTATCTATTTTACCACTGATATTGACTGGTTAAAATGTATTTTAATGATTTGTATTGTAATTTGCTAAGCCCTTGAGGAATTTGATTTTCATTTGATCTGAAACTCATAACCGTTTCTGATGAAAATCAAGAAACCCATTAAAGCAAAAATGAATAAAAAGGAATTTGAAAGAATATTAAATTCCTTTCCAACAGTTACTTTACATTTAATTTATCGTTTCAGGCATTTGAATATGAAAAACGGAATGGAAATCGTAGAAGGGACAAAAGCAAGAGTATGAATTTTTAAAAGTTATGATGTTATTTAGATCAATATATCTAAAAGATTTATATTTAAATTATTTCGGATGTTTCACTTTTTTCATTTATTTGTTTTCCCTGTAGTTGAAGTGTTGTCTATCCTTCTTTGACAACATTATTTCGACTTCTCATTTGGTGTTTTCTGTTTTATTATTTTTATCAAATATAATAAGTTACAAGCAATGATTCATTTTGTGCATTCACTGTATTCCTATGATCGTTTTACAAAAAAAAATGTCACGTTGTTTATGAAAAGAAAAACTATCGCAACAAATACTTTCCTATTCACAGCCTTTAGTACCTTTATACTAATATTGACCATGCTCAAATAAAAGATAGACTACATCATCTCACTAAACTGGGCTTTTTTCCAACAAGAATGGGAATCGTAAATACGTATTCTTTGTTTTAATGAATGAAAAATCTCACTTTTATATTTTACAATACGTACGGTATTGGTTTTTCTCATAGACGAAAGCCGTATGGTTTCCTTTAGTTGTTTAATTCTGCGTCAATTGATCTCTGGTGAATTGTGTCTCATTGCACATCATGCCTCATCTACTTATTTTCATATTGTTAAGAATTACACTGATTCAAGTAACAAATACATCGATGATGATATCAAAATGCTTGACTTTTTGATCGACAGCATAATTGTTGAATATTGTGGATCTATATTTCAACAGACAGTCGGTATTTCAATGGGATCTAATTGTGAACCCCTGCTGACCGACATGTTTTTGTACTCACATAAAGCAAAATGCATACAGAACCATCTCAACGATAATAAAAAAAAAAAAAAAACATTTTGCAAGGTTCTTTTATTTTACTTTTAGATATATTAAATATGTCCTGTCACTCAATAAGCAACGTGTCAGTGAGTGCTTGCATCTCATATATTCAAGTGCGATTAAGGATACTACCGAAACTAGAAGGTCTGCTTTATATCTTCATTTTTTTCCACGATATTCACACAGTTGGATGACTTCAAACTATGAAAAACGAGTAGTCTTCAATTTTCCATTTTTCAGCTTTCCACTTCTCAGCAGTAACATACCCTCTGTCTCATCGTATGTCGTTAATGTGTCTCAGTGAATAAATTACGCTCGAACATGGTCACACTATATGTACTTCTTTAAAACAGGTGGGCTTCTTACACATTAAAAAACCCAACTAGAATTGATGCTACATAAGTTTTCCGGTCACCTACACAAATTTATTAACCGATATGATGTGCCTGTGCCTCAATTCGCTGGAGACATGTTTTTACTGTCATAAATCATTAGATGCCAGAATAGTTGTCTGATCTTTTACTATTTCCGATGGTATCCTTTTGAATGCGTAAGTATTCTCATGGCGGTGCATGATGCATGCATAAAAGAATAAGATAAACGCTTACCCTGTCGACGCATCCGGTTTCGCTACTTGTGGAGTTTATGCCATTCCCGCAGGTTTTGTTTCTTATCTTGATTTGTATCTTCTTAATCGATTGATGAGAATTGAACATCGGTAAATAATTGGATTCTAACCTAAATGCCTATCCACCACTAGCAAACATTTTATTTTCAAAGAAGACAGCTATCTAATATTTTTTTTTTAAGAACAAACAAACAGTCGAAGATCAAGAGATAAAATGGAACAGAGCTCTATGGATTTTGACCATGCAACTTTAAAAGTTTACCAAGGAGACATATGCGCACTAGATGTCAGCGCTATAGTGAATTGTACAAATAGAAAGTTCGTCTCAAAATCAGGTAGGCATAAGAATGATTAAAAAAAGTATTAAAAATAGAAAAAACGCGGGAAAAGAAACTGCTATTAATCGAGCGTTGGAATAACTACTACTTTTTATGTTAGAGCCGATTATTTATTCTTAATATCATTGTTAACAGAGGTTTCTGACTGAAATCCGGTTAAGGAGCAGGCGGCTCAACCTGTTTCCTTGCATTAAGTTAAAAGCATACGAAACCGTAGATAAAGTAGATAATAAAGGATAGAATTTTAACACGTTGTTTTGCAACGTTGCTTATGAGAGCATCCAAAATTTGCGTAGAAGATACAAAAACGGCACCAAGTTTTTAAAATAACTTTTCTGTATTATCTTGAAAAAAAATAATCACATGGAAGTAATTGTTATTAGTTGCAATCGATTGTGTCCTGCTTGAAGAAAAATCAACGGTAGATTTTTACTTTTTTAACTACATTTTACTTTTATTAATCAAATCTTGCTTGTCACAAAAATAATTAAGATTCCTGGCAAGAATGTAACAGGATAGGTCAAGAGTAAGCTTAGATTTTATTTATTGCATTTGCAGTGGCTATGAACTTGGTTATGGCTTACTATTACCAGTAATTTTATGGTTTCATAACAAATTATATCGAATTCAACCTTCATTTTGGGAATATATTCAAAGGTCTATTTACTGAAAACACTTTACAAAACAAACGGATAAAATATCTCTTTTTGTTTGAAATTTGTGTGTTTTTTTCTCAACAAGTATTGAAATATGTAATTTTATGTTTTTACCAGAAACATGCTTAAAACAAATTGATATATCTCGAAAAGGAAGTCATGAATTCGTTGAGTATATCAAGAGTGCATATCAACATTGACTTTTTGTCCGTTTTTCATGGAAACATTAATGTAATAATTTGTTTCTTATGCCCTTGTGAACTGTTGAACCGATGATTTTCAAATCTTAATATGATGTAAATAAACTCATCATAGATACCAGGATTAAAATTAGTGATGATAAAATGAAGGTCAGGTTTGATATTGACGATTTGAACTTCTGACGTTCTGGAATTATGATCCTTGATGGATTAGAAAATTACATTTTATGATATATCATACAATAAGAAACCGTTTGATACAATAACTTAATAAGAACCGTGAACCATCAACTGTTGCTTTTCAATAAATCAAAATAAATGTACGATGTTTATTTTATTGATAACAATAACAACGAAACACACACACGTCAGAGTGGGCGTGTCGCCATAAAGTTCAAGTTTGATTACATAATAAAGTTCAAGTTTGATACTGACAATTTTCTCTTTTATCGGTCAGGAGTTATGTACCCTGATTCATTAGAAAATGGTACTGTATGTCGTTTATGTGCAATAAGTTGAGGACCGTTTAAAACAATCTTTTCAAATTTTAATATGCAATCACTGATTACAAAATTGATGTCAAGTTTGATGTTGACGATTTGCAGTTCAGGATCTATGGCTCCTTATTACTTTAACTATCACCAATAAATGTAATAAAACCCAGGTTTGCTAGCATTTCAAGTATTTTACCAGTATCAAAAAGAATACAATTAAAAACAATTGGATAATTCTTTTAATTTAGATAGAAATGTTGATAATGCGGAGATTTTTGCAATACATAGTAAACAAAAGTATCATTCAAATATAATACAGACAAAACAGAACATTCAAATTCGGTTCAAGTAGTTCAAACATGAGTCTTTATTCTTTTAGAATCAGTATATGTTGTTTTTATAAAGCACATATACCTAATTTACAGAAACAAGCACATTTTTATGCCATTTTGTTACACAGGTAGCGTCAGCAATGTAATTATCAGTTATGGTGGAGATTCGCTGTCACGGGAATTAAAAACGCAAGGTATATAAAATGTATAAATTATACATATCTAAAAAAGTAAAATAACAAAAATACCGAACTCCAAGGAAAATTCAAAACGGAAAGTCCCTTATCAAATGGCAAAATCAAAAGCTCAAACACATCAAACGAATGGAAAATAACGGTCATATTCCTGACTTGGTACAGGCATTTCTTTATGTAGAAAATGGTGGATTAAACCTGGTTTTATAGCTAGCTAAACCTCTCACTTGTATGACAATTGACTGAAAGCATAAATATAACACAAAAATAGCTTACAACTTTAAATGTACCGTTAAGTTTAAATAAGAAGAAAGCTGGAACATTTTTTTTCTAAACATTCTACTTTTAAATGAAGGTAAACAATGAGAAAACTTCACTGCACTTTCAGGATAATAAAACCCAACAAATCAAAATATCGGCAATTATCCATGGAAATGTGAGACTAAGAATGCACTGTTTCAAGGAAAATAAGACAAAACCAGCCATGAACAACCAGTGATAGATATCTTATACAGCCAAATTCTGCACCATTTCAGTAACGATAAAATTTGAGTTTGTCCTAGATTACTTCTGAAAAGTCCGTTAGTAATAGCTATTCTTAGTACGTGACTGATTTTTCCTCATTTTCCTTAACAACCCTTTATCTAGAAATCTCCTAAAGTATTTTGTTAAGGTTTTTGCATAAGAAATAACCCAGTAAAACACTTCGAGCGCTAAAATTAACTATGAATGATTTTCAAAAGGACAAAGAGAACATGATTTAACAATTATTTTAGTAACAGTTCGTAAAACGATTAATGATATATTAAAAGCATTTATGGTGATAATCTTATATGAATTGAAGCTAAAAACATGAAGAAAGACAAAATTGCAATGACAACAGCAGGGCGTAATTTTGCAAGTGAGTTTATAATTCATTTGGACGTAGAGGACTCGTCATCGGATTTGAAATCAAAAATAAAATTGGTAATTGAAAAACTTGAGGAGTTTGATCAACACAGCGTTGCATTTCCAGCAAATGGTAAGTTTACTGAAGTAAATAATACATATCAATTATATATCAAATTAAAATATGTATAAAGTATTCAAGAATTTACATTAGATGACAAAATTATACCTAATCATGCGTTTTAATCATGTATGCTGAGAATAATATATCGAAAAATTGCTACTCAAATGCTGATAAAGGAAAAATGTTAAAAAAAACAGCCGACTATTGCGAAAAATAGAAAAATTGTCTGCATCCGTTTCTCGAAGCCTTCATTTAGATGTAAAAAAATATATTTTGGTGAAATTACAGGCTAGAGTCTTTTGTTATAAAACAAGATGTGGTATGAATGATAATGAGACAACTATCCAACAGAGTACAAAAAAGAGATGAGAAAGATACCAAATGGACATACAAACTCAAATGAAGCGGATTTAAGCAATTATATGTGTCACCGTACGGCTTTCAACAATGAGCAAAGCCCATACCGTATATTAGAAGTCAGCTATAAAAGGTCCCGACATGACTAATTGGGAAACAATTCAAACGAAAAATAACCCGGCATGATTTATGACAAAATAATTAATGAACAACAATATGACAGACAGCAACCAACGCAAACCACTGAATAACGGGTTCCTGACTTGTGACAAATACATATAGAATGTGGCCCTATTAAAAATGTTTGTGAGCGCTCAATTAGGCTCAACATGAGAAAGTGTTGTGACAGCACAACATAAGAACAAACTGTAAAAATCAGGCTGAAATGGCTTGACTCATCGGAAGCACAAAAAGTAACAACTTGCATAAAGACAAAAGACACAAAGTGCCGATCTAAGAGAACTTGCTGTTACTGAAACAAAGTCAATTACAATAACAACTAATAAATAATTCATGTTCTCCAATACTAAGGCATTTGTACATTTTTTGTACATTTGCACATTATTCTGTCTCTTTAAGTTCACTGTTAGTTTTTTTATAAATGTTTTTGAATCCAGAACTTGGAGAGATCCAGAAGGTCTCAGCAGCATTTGTTGACGTTCTTCAAGACTTCAGTGGGAAAACCGATATTGATGTTCACATTGTCTTAAACGATGGAAATATGATACAAACATTTGTTACTTGCCTGGAAAGCAGCATGTCGGGTGATCAAAACCCATCCTTATTATCAAAATTTGCAGGATGGATAGGAATTGGTATGTCTATAATATATATACGTTTAGCAATTATTTGTAATAAAAGGGCAGTTTGATAAACCGGTGATGTGGGGTTCGGGTTGCTCAGTCTGCAGTTTTCTATGTTACGTTTTGTATACATTTTTTGTCTTTTGGTACTTTCCGTTTTTTTCCATGGCGTTGTGAGTTTTTTTCGACTTATGTGAGTTTGAATTTCCCGTTGGTATCTTTTGCCTCTCTTATACAGTTAGAATATCATTGATTCCGTAATATTCTGTAAATTAAATGTAAGATTTTCAGTTTTTATATCCCAATCAAAGATAACTTTAGTCAGAATTGAAAATAAATCTTTTTGTAATTTGTTTTTTTCATTGCTCTTTCACTTTTTAACTGATTTGGCCTGCCATGTCATTCAAACGCCATTGATTAGGCTTATATAGACGAAACATGCGTCTTACTTCATAAATTACAAACCTGGTATCTTTGGTGACTTCTTATATCATCATTTAGCAAAATAACATTTTGATTTTGTACGTGTAAAAAACTAATCAAAGATGTCAGGCTATGTTTGACAATTTGAAGAACGAATCTGATTTATAAAGGAGTGCCTACTGTCCTTAAAATACTACGTCCCCAAACATCATAATCACTTTAATGTAGTCAATCAAATTGTTAAGCAGTATAATCTGCATTGAATATCTGTGCTCGATTTATGCAAAATTTCTCGCTATTGAGTTACAATAGAAATGATTTGTCATTTTTTCATGCAACGGGATACTTATTATTATTTGATGATTAAATGTGCATCTAATTTGGAATTTGATAGTATTTCATCGAAATGATTGAATATTATATATATGTTGATGATGATGAACTGACGACTGAATCAAGTTAATTAAAAATGCTGATATTGATACTCCGGGCCGGGTGAACTAAACAAAGTAAGAAAGACAAAAATTGTTAAATTAACACAATGCATTTTAAGTTTATATTTTCCTATACAGTCCAATCAAAAACGATGGTATCCGAACAAGTTCTGAGAAATCAAATTGTAATTGATACCGTCATCTTCACTACCTACTACAATATGTTTTCATGGCATATATGTTGATTTGAAATTTGCTTGATGTATAACATTTGAGCCAGGAGATCTCTCATTTTTACGTCAGTCATAGACGAAACGTATTATGATAAAATGTTGTCCTTTTGTCCGTCCTTCCTCACTTCATACAAAAGCTAGAGATTACTTTGATCAAATTTTGTAAAACTTGTATGACATAACATCAAATGTTTCTGCACCAGAGCCGCATTTCAACAATGAATGTCTCTTTAATGATGCACGTGGCCAAAATATTTGAAAATCCAAAGCTTATTAACAAAAAGGAAGAGCTGATAAATCAAAAAGGACAAAAAGTATAGCCAAAGCCTGGCAATAAATCTTCGCTTTGCATTAGGGCAATATATTCCTTAATTTAAAGTAATTTCCTAAATTTTGTAACATCAAATTTCAATAACACAAAATCCGTATTTTCATGCCAGTACCGATGATGCAAACTTTAACCTTCGGAAGACAGCTCCCTTTAGATTGGAAAAAATGTGTGTTTATTACGCAGTAACTCGAGCAAGTCCAGTTGAACATATACATTATTGTTGGGATTAGTACAGGTACCCATTTTTTTAATTTCGACTTTTATTTTTTGCATCTAGTTTAAGCTGTCAATTTTTATGCGCCTGCGAATAGCCTTATGCAATTTTCTGGAGGTAATTTAAAGGACGTCCGATTTAATTCCTCCTACAAATTCATTTTTATTCTTGCAAAAATATTTAAGGTGGTATGGGAGTATAAATTAAAAATGATAGAATTTGTTCATACTTTGTTAAAACGTAGTATATATTGTGATATGTTCAAAAATATAATAAAAATGATATAGGTCACCGGGCTTTTCTCAAGCTACAGGTTGTGATAAAATGACACATTTTGTATGGATTATACAAGAAAAAACATCATTATGTGAATAGAACCTAAACAAAATGATAGAATTGTAAAATAAAATACGAGAAGATAGCTTTCAAAAAATGCTTTCAAAATATCAAAAGAAAAGATAGGGTCACCGTACGTTTTTTCCTGCTTAAACATAAAATAGCAAAATTTCATGTAGATTCCTTTAGAAAATGTACTATTTAGAGTTACCTCCCCTTAATACGCCATTTAAAAAAAAACATTGAAAATCAAGCAAAAATAATCTACGTTTGTAAAAACATTAGTAATTATTAGTTAAATCTTATAAATTTGTTTATTTATAGAAAATTCACATTAGTAAATTGCATTTCTGCAGAAATTTTGCTGACTTGATCGAAAATTTGGACCTTGTTTCTCTACTATGTTACAATCCAAGATGGCGAAAGACACCCATACCACCTTAATGTTGTATATTTTCACTGCACTTGTGTAGCCGTGAATCAGATAGCATCAACCTTTCACTAAATTGTTTCAAATATAATGTCAACCTGCTACCAGAAGACATAGAAAAATGAAAATATACATGATGCTTATATGGTTGATTACAGTGACCAATGAGTTTTCTATTTTTGTTTGAAGTAACTTGATCCAAATCATACTCGAACTAGTATGACGCATGCGAAAATTGTCTTAAATCCGATACTTTGTGTCTTAAGTCTTATGTCTTATTTTTAGTTGTAATTTGTGTTTTGTGTCAATCTGATAAGTCAAGCCTTTTTTAACTGATTTTTACAATTTTTTCTTATGGTGGGCTCTCCCAGGTAAGGGGAGGATTGAGTGCTCACAAACATGTTTAATGCCGCTATATTATGTACGCCCAGGTCGGGAGCCCGCTTTAATTGTTTTATGTATTTTCATGTCAAACCCTTTCATAGATTTCTATAAGGTATGGGATTTGCAAAATGTTGCAGACCTTACGGGACCTACAATTGCTGTCATCTAAGTATTTGGTCACTGATGGGTAGTTGTCTCATTGGCAATCATACCAAATCTCCTTATTTTCATATTTTAAGAATGTTTGCTGGTCTTGTCGATCATTGTATTGGGATACTTTAAGTTGCACTGGCTTTTTACTGGATTTAACAGCATTAAAAATGTTTTCCCAGGAACCCTACATAATTTCATTTATTACATCTTAAAGTACATCCCTGCAAACTCAGGTTAGATAATTGTTATTTTTTAAAGGTTTTGACAGTGATAACATATTTATAAAAAATATATGAAAAATTAAAAGAACTCCTGTTTCCACCAAAATGTTTTATATTTCAAAAAATATGCATGTATTGCTGTATACAATGAGTCTTTCGACACAAAAAGGTTAAATACTACAGTGCAGGACATTTTCACACCTATCATTTCTTACACCTTTCTTAAACCTATCGGGATGATATCCAGCTGAAATTAAACCAAAAAAATGAAAATCTTTATCAAAGAATGAAAAAAATTTATCATTTCGATTGTTTACATCTGTTTCGATGGTCTTTTAAGTTAAATGCCGGAGTATGATTTTAGATGTTTTGTATCTTATATTCTTCGTAAGACTTGAGATTTTCTGTAGTTTTTTTTATAAAATCAGATCTTAATATTATTACAATTTGTTTAAAATCGTATATATTAACCCATAAGTTTTCATTTTAGGAGGGAAAACTCCAGTAAGGCAAAAACGCAATATCCAGAAAAGTAACGTGAGCTTGAAAGCTACAGTCTATATCAAGGTGTTTGCTAAAACTGAACAAAGTGCTAAAAGTGCTATTACAGCTTTAGAAAATAGTCTAGAAAGCGCATTCCAGGAGAAAACTGTCGATGATGAATTAATAAAAGATTTATCAAGAACACAGGTATGCATGTCTTATGAGTACAGGTTTATAATTTGATGTAGTGAGAGTTACACAGGTATTAAATCTTCTGAATAGGAGAACCTGCTTCTTGGGATATAACATCAACCGCTACACTTATATATAGCTTTTATACAACAATGGCAGGTTTAAGTCTAAGTTAGGATAAATGCCTTAAGTAATTCGATCATACAAAACTAAATGAGATATAAATAAAGAACATCAAAAGTTTTACAAGAATATTATATAGTAAGAGTTGTCATTTTACTGAAAAGAAGATCTAAAGGACATTGCTTTTACCGGTTGACTTTGCTAGTTATCATTGAATACTATCTTTTATGTTTTTCTTTATTTAAATTCCTACAAGTGAATCATAGTTGCATGAAAAGTCCTTAGAAATAGAACAAAATCATTATGAGGGAACCTCCGGAAAGTCCATCACAATTAGAGAAAGAAATGCTAAAATCAGTCATAAATTGACGTCTCGTTTGCCATTTTGGTTATAAAGCTCTTCAACTGTTTCAGATCTTACTCATTCTTGGCTTTCAAATATTCGGCTTTGAGAGTTTCTGATAAAGGTAAATCCAGAAAAGCGCTTCGGAATCATGAAATTTATAAGTTATCCTTTTAAAATTTTCAGATTTTGGCAACCGATTATGTAAGATACATCCACGACCACTTCTGGTATTAATTCAAATAAAGTGACAAATGTTACTGTTTTTTACATTCAGTTTATTAAAAATGATTTCAAGCGTATAAATTTCTTCAATATGAAAAATGGAATGCAGTTTTTCAATTTGTTACACAAAATCCCTACACGCGTTTGACAAAACCCAAAGCAATGAAACTTAGCTTTAATTTCTGTTGTTTTATAAAGTTGTTCTTATGCCATAAAATGCTATTCACAGCACAGAAGACACTCATCTTTTTATAATATAAAGATGTGAGGTCTATAAGTAAACGGCAGAAGATACGAGGAGGAGGGATCCTGTTCCTGTTTTCAAAAAAAAAAAAAAAGATCATGCGTTTGGTTTTCTTTTTTGAATAAGAATTGTTTCACATTTTGGCAAGCCGTTGTCCTTTATAGCTGACTATCCGGTATTGATTTTGGATGATGTCATTTTTCAGAGAACCTTTTCTTTGAAACAGATTGGTTTTCTCAAAGTATGACTTTTCCGTTCCTAAAACCGAAGATATTTGTTGCTAATTCGACCATACTTTTTTATTTAAAATCATTTAATTTGACAGCATCAGACGTTTTCATTTTTTATCCTTTTCGAATGGACCATATCACAACTTTGCCTAGGAATGCATGACCCAAACCAAGCAAAGTTTTTACAGTTCGATTTCTGCCACCTCTCTTTTCCTTGCCCTGGTTGCTTCCGTTTTGTACATATATCATGAGAAAGTGGATTGGGAAGGTGTATTGGGTAAAACTTACAAGTAATGCACTGTTCATACTAGGGGCTATATTTAGACATTGAAACAAACGATTCTTGAGCAAGTTGTTTTGGTAACGTTGTTGATGAGGATTTATGACGATATGTTATTGTTTATGATGATGTTACATGATGATGTTACATGCAGGTCATTTTTACGTTGTGCAACGTAAACAATGACATAACGTCATAAAACCTCCTCAACAACGTTACCAATAACAACGTCTCAGTTTTGACAAGTCTCTGCAGATGGATGAAAACGCTAGCCACTAAAAGACATTTGAACTCGCTTACTATTTTTGTCATAATCTACGTGCCACTATACATCATGTACTGTGTTACAACCCTTGATAAAGCCGACGAGGAAAGGCATTACTCGACTAACGAAAGCTATATGTTTATATAGCCTGGTTGGTCGAGTGGTCTAAGGCTCTGGATACGGTGCAGGCGGTGTTGCCACGATGTCTCAGATGCATGGGTTCGAATCCCGCTAAGGGAAGAACATTAAATTCCAAACGCAAATTTGCAGATCTAACATTGTTGGGCTAAATTTGAAACGAAGTATATATAATTATGGTGTTATCCTTGAATAACCAGAGGTTATCCGATGGAGAACGTCTGTCGTAAAGTTGTCACATATTTAGACGTATATATAAATGTATAATATAGGACTCGGAGGAGCGATGTTCACGCTGAAGTGCGATGGTCACGATGAAATGCGATGATTTATATTACGCGTAAAGCATAGTTAAAAATCTAACGATTTTCAATTAGTACATAAATTGGCATTCATTATTGTCCATAAAACATTCATGAATTACGGTATCGATGATATAGTTGTGCATGGTTGAGATAAAATAATCTTTAAAAGAATTACCATTCTGCAATTAGCCTGTTTACTATATAAAGTTGGATTATTTGATAATCGTATACTGTTTGAATATCCCTTGTGGAGCAGGATCTGCTTACCCTTCCGGAGCACCTGAGATCGCCCCAGTTTTTGGTGGGGTTCATGTTGCTTAGTCTTTAGCTTTCTATGTGGTGTCTTCTGTACTATTATTTGTCTGTTTGTCTTTTTATTTTTAGCCATTGCGTTGTCAGTTTATTTTCAATGTATGAGTTTGACTGTCCCTCTGGTATCTTTCGTCCCTCTTTTGTTAGTACCCTGTTAATATTTTAGTGTCATCTTTACCCTTAATTTTACATCTGTTTAAACGGTGTTTGCAACATTTGAAATACAAAAATTTATTTTATATTTTCAATGTCCTTAGTTACAGTTTTGTACTAAATGAGAGATTGTCCTCTTTTAATTTTGCTACATGTGGACATATTTCTGGGTTTAACGGTTTATCTTCATTAGTTTGACCTTTACCGCTATATTATAATATGGAAAGTCTGTTTGCGAACCCGTTTGTATTGAGATAATGCCATACTTCATCATATTGAGAGAAACAAAAATTCGAAGACAAAAAAGGGTCCGCTACAGTATCCCCCTCTCTACCATCCAGTCCCTTTTCCCCCGTAGTATAAAAGTTTATAAATCCCTTATTCACTTGTTCCAATGTGGAATATGCATAAAATATTTGCGACTGGAAATTGAACATCAGACATCCATCAATCTATTAATCTTTTTTGTTTCACAAATAAAAGACTTGTGTTTAACGGTTAAAATGTCGATGATTTACTTATAAAGCAGAAAAACTGCCCTCTTCAAACAAATTGACTTCTGTATTGACATTGTAACGTTAAAAACATTGGAAATATCATCATGGTGTATGCAATCCATTGCACATCGGCGTACATTTCAACAAGAAGGAGTCCCAATGCCATCATCCCTAAGCGGGATTCGAACCCCTGTTTCTGTGACATCGCACTTAGGGAATGACATAAATTTGCTGTCGCAAATTTGCAGATCTAACATTGGGTTAAATTAAAGACGCAGGGGACATGGAAATACTGGGCGTCCGTCTGTGTGTCCGTCCGTCCGTCCGGTCTTGTAAGCACTCTCACGGGTATCATTCTTGCCAGATTTTTATTAAACTTATACTATAGGTTAATATCAGCAATATCTCGGACAAGTTCTATAATGGCGGCCGATCGACTTTTTAAAAACAGTTATGACCCTTGGAAATATTAAATTTATGGAAAATGGCCTCGTTAGCGCTCCCACGGGTACGATATTTTATAAAACTTATAGTATATTATAAGTAATGCCCTTGAAGGTCTGTTTGAAATATTTAGTATACAATAAAAAAACTTTTTGTCCCCTGCGCACGCTTTTTATTTATAAATTGTTTTAAAGAACAACAAATGCAACGCGGGGAAATTTGATCTCTTTTTTAATTATTCCCCTGGATAGATAAAATATGTGCAACAAGTGACAACTCTACGACAAATCCATCCATTGGAACATTGGATCTCTGTTCGTAATTTTATATAAAGTTGTCACACCTTTAGACGCAATCCTATTTCGACTCTTCAAAATTCAAGAGTCAATCCTAAATTCAGGTAAATTATATGGCCTTCCAAATACCGTTTCGATTCCTAACATCACTGAAGAGACATTAATTGTCGAAATCTTGATATGGTGTACAAATTTTGCACCTCATGTTTGCGGTATACAATCTTTTCCGCAAGTTTATTGTTTTCTGTTTGGTATTTAACTAAATATTAAGATCCATTTTGTTACATCTGGTGATCCGTTTATCTGGCAATCGCCATGGCAGTCAGCAGGGTTTAAGAACATCCGTTGTTCGACCTGCTAGTCAAATGCGTTTTGTTAAAATATACTTTTCACTCTTTTGGTCTTTTGAAAATGTTGTTTGTGCTGTATTTAGACCCTCTACCAAGAAATTTGTTTTGCATGCACGTATAAAATTGCGGTTTTATCCAACGCAATCATAGGTTTGAACGTTGTTTTCAATTTAGACTTGTTTATATTTTTCGTTTTGGGCTTTTATTATATTTGCCTTCGGGTTTATATAATCCGTTCATCCTATTTTGACTCCTCAAAATTCAAGAGTCTATCCTAAATTGAGGTAAATTGTATGGCTTTCCAAATACTGTTTCCATTCCTAATATCACTGAAGAGATATTAATTGTCGAAATCCGGATATGGTGTACAAAACCTTTGCACCTTTTGTTTGCGGTATATCATCTTTTCCGCAAGTTTATTGTTTTCTGTTTAGTGTTAAATTTTAATTAAGATCCATTTATTACATCGGTGATCCGTTTATTTGGCAATCGCCAATGGCAGTCAACAGGGTTTAAGAACATTTGTTGTTCGACCTGTTAGTCAAATGCGTTTTGTTAAAATTTACTTTTCACTTTTTTCGTCTTTTGGAAAATGTTGTTTGTGCTGTATTTACACCCTCTAACAAGAAATTTGTTTTGCATGCACAGGCATAAAAATTGCGGTTTTATCCAACGCAATCATAGGTTTGAACGTTGTTTTCAATTTAGACTTGTTTATATTTTTCGTTTGGGTTTTGCACCTTTTGTTTGCGGTATATCATCTTTCATCATAATACAAGCCCAAACGATAAAATATAAACAAGTCTAAATTGAAAACAACGTTCAAACCTATGATTGCGTTGGATAAAACCGCAATTTTTACGCGTGCATGCAAAACAAATTTCTTGGTAGAGGGTCTAAATACAGCACAAACAACATTTTCCAAAAGACGAAAAAGTGAAAAGTATATTTTAACAAAACGCATTTGACTAACAGGTCGAACAACAAATGTTCTTAAACCCTGCTGACTGCCATTGGCGATTGCCAAATAAACGGATCACCGATGTAATAAATGGATCTTAATTAAAATTTAACACTAAACAGAAAACAATAAACTTGCGGAAAAGATGATATACCGCAAACAAAAGGTGCAAAGGTTTTGTACACCATATCCGGATTTCGACAATTAATGTCTCTTCAGTAATGTTAGGAATCGAAACGGTATTTGGAAAGCCATACAATTTACCTCAATTTAGGGTAGACTTTGAATTTTGAGGAGTCAAAATAGGATGAACGGATCATATAAACTTGAAGGCAAATATAATACAAGCCCAAACGAAAAATATAAACAAGTCTAAATTGAAAACACCGTTCAAACCTATGATTGCGTTGGATAAAACCGCAATTTTATACGTGTGCATGCAAAACAAATTTCTAGTTAGAGGGTCTAAAT
The DNA here is from genome assembly GCA_017311375.1 of Mytilus coruscus. Taxonomy (NCBI): domain Eukaryota; kingdom Metazoa; phylum Mollusca; class Bivalvia; order Mytilida; family Mytilidae; genus Mytilus; species Mytilus coruscus. The sequence continues at coordinate 25,917,238 of CM029597.1, read as the reverse complement.
ACAGCCCAAACAACATTTTCAATATATATATATATATATGTGTGTGTGTGTGTGTTTTATGTCTTTTCGTCGTTACCCTTTTTGATCAAAGTATTGTCTGTTTTTCTTCTACTTATGATTTTCGATTCTCCCATTTGATTCTGGTTTTTTTAACAAACGTTTTGAATTCAATTTGTAAATAAAATATTTTTTAATGTCAGATAGAAGATTTACAGCAAATACTAGGTGGTTCCGGTGTTGAAATATCACTGAAAAAGAACCTTGGTAGAATAAAGATAACAGGTTTGCCTGAAAATATTACACATGCTCTGCAAGAAATCTACACTTTCCTGAGGAGAACAGAAGAAATGCGTCATGCTGAGGAACATGCTAAATTTGTATCAGAAATGGTACAATGGTGTTATATGGAGGTAGACATTGATGGGGAAAAGTTAATAGATTACCCAAGTCAGATTAATTTACTGCTGGAACAAGCAGTTAGGAATAACAAAGCAACAGCTGAATTTCACGATGACCAGGGAAACAAGTATATCGTTGATTTTAACAGCTATGAGGAATATTTGGAGAGCAACCCTTCAGAGGCTGTGAAAGTCATTCGAAGAAACAAACTATCAGGTAGAGTTTTTACAATTCGTTAAGCAGAGATGATAGGAGTCGGAAAGAGTTCCAGTCTTAATTTTGATACCAAGGCAATTTATGCACAAACTTCAACAAATGCTTGTACAGCACGAGATTTATAACGCACCATTTTTATGCCCCTCCGTCGCGGAGGGGCATTATGTTATCCTTGTCCATCCTGTCCTTCCGTCCCGTCCGTCCGTCCCAGCCGTCCGTACGACACAAAATTGGTTTCCGTTCTCTTAACTTTAGTTTGCCTCAACCAAATATTATCAAACTTAAACACAATGTTTATTACCACAAAACACAGATGAAGTTTGAAAATGGGTGGTGTTACTTTTACCGTTCATGAGTTATGTCTCTTTATAAATGGAATGCTAAATCTGTCGTGTCCGTTCTATAACTTTAGTTTGCCTCAACCAAATGTTATGAAACTTATACACAATGCTTATAATCCAAAACGGTCTTAACTACGTGAATCTTGCATCTGTGTGTTGTAGTTGACTCATGCATATTTACAAGCGGGGCATCTGTGGCCCATAGACACATTCTCCATTTATTTTTTATTATTTTGTACCGCTTAGTTAGTCTTGTTAGTTTATGAGTGTTCTTATCCCCGAAAACCGCCGTCATTCATTAAAAGATTTATTATATACATGTTCACATAATAATTCACCCGATCGAATGAAGTTATCATCTTTGCTATCACGCCACTTGGCGTCCGTCGTCCGTTCTCCGTCTGTCGTTTGCAAACTTTTTCAAAATCACTTCCACCGGAACCTTTGAAATCAAATTTGACAAGATTGATTCTTAGGGTGTCTTAATTATAGATTATTACCTTCTTAGGGTCCCTCAACCAAAATGACTGCCATGACAAAAAAAAAAAAAACCAACAAAGTGTTAAAAACAAGTAATTGTTTAATATCTTGAAAACTGTTGTGATAGGGTAAATCTGACAAGAACACAAATACTCAATAAGTCAAGAGATTTTGTTAATCCAACAAATCTGTCAGACAATTCTTTATTGTGTTTATTGCCTTTAATGGTAGTTTTATGAACTTTATGTCTTTGAATATTACCTTGAAAACGAAAATTGATAGTGAGAAACTGTAAATAGTAACACTTATTAACAAGAAAACTGAGATCTACAGATCACGTCAGTGGTTGATAATATTTTGATGAATGTTAAGTAGAATTTATTTGAATAGATTTTCAGGTAGATTGTTCTGAATTTTCAATCAGCCTGTGACTGCTCAAACTTTGGGATGATGAAAATGCATGTTTTACTGTGATCTTGATTTCTGTAATAAATAATTATTTTGGGTTTTAACAGTGTTGTGAACAGAATCCCAAAAGATACTAAGTCAAAAGATTATTTTCAATTGATATACAGTATATGGGTATAGGGTTTTCAATGCTTGAGCTATATGGGAAAACTCTTAATAAGCTGAAAAAAAAAAAAAAAAAAAAAGGACTGTGATAAATGTTTTCTGAAAATATGGAGATATATTAAACAACATTTTATGGCACTGATCATTTCATACCAAGTGTCACCTATATATATTCCTCTTCCTTATGGTCAAGTGCAGTGAATTTCAAACCAACCTTTTTTTACTTGTATTAATATTCAAACTTTCTGAATGGGGTTATTACATTGTCATTTCTCTGTTGAAATGTAAAAATGTCAAAGGAGAGCAAAATTTGAACACTATGATAATTATATGTTTTGTGCAACAGAAAAGAGTTAAAATTCAAATTGTATGGTCGATTACATGTGTCAAAATATCCCAATGTAATTATAAACAGGAGAAGGAAACATTCGTTAGTTGTCTTTCTTTATTTTGTCATTTAGATACGTGTATTTAACGCTAATAAGAATACCAATGCTTAAAGCAATGATTAATAAAGGTTGATTAATCGTACATTAAGACTTTTGGGTCGACGTTGTGTGCTAACAAAAAGTGAAAAATTGTATTATCTCTCAAACGTGGGTAGATACAATGCATTTTGTTACGTATCCATCACCCGAAAAGCTCAGTTTACATTCGTTATCAATTAGTAAATATTCACAAACTCTTTTCAGGCGCATCCGGGTTGGCATTAGAAATGCCCTCAAACTGGAGTCCAATGGACGATAAGGAAAACATAAAACTAGTACCTCTTCAACAAACTGACCAGGAATATCTCGAAGTTCATCAAGAATTTACAAAACTACTGGATCTGTACATAAGATTGTAAAGGTAATGCACAAGTATATGTAACCACAACCATTCCAATTGCAAAAGGTCACATAATTCGTACTGATAACGACAAAATCGACCACGAAGCAACTTAGATTTGAAATAGCCTCTAACAAAGGAGGGACGAAAGATACCAGAGGGACAGTCAAACTCATAGATTGAAAATAAACTGACAACGCCATGGCTAAAAATAAAAGACAAACAGACAAATAATAGTACAGAAGACACAACATAGAAAACTAAAGACTACAACACGAACCCCACCAAAACTGGGGTGATCTCAGGTGCTCCAGAAGGTAAGCAGATCCTGCTCCCATGTGGCACCCGTCGTGTTGCTTATGTTATTACAAATCCGGTAAATAGTCTAATTCGGTAGGTCACATTCGTGAAAAGGGAAGGGTATTGTAGCTACGACATAAGGAACATATCCGATATCATTTGTGAAACGGTTATTCCATAACGGTCAACCAACTCGTGATGGCGTCAAGAAAAATTTACGAAGGGATGATTTCAACTTCACCACTTAGAACTCTTGGTTTAATAGCTTCCTTGTAAGCAGCAATTCTCTGTCAATGAAATCATGATAGGAAATACAAGCCCGGGAATATCGTATCAATTGGGAGATATATACTCCGTATGCAGGTGCTGCTGGTATGTTGCTACATAGAAATGGAACGTTCACAATTGGGAAGCTGAAATCATCTCTTTGTCGTAAAGTTTTGTTTTCAAACGACCCTCATTGTCAATTTCTAGATGTAAGTCAAGATATGATTAATCTTAAAGAAAACACTACAAGCCGATTTATTATTTTGTTTGTGAATTGTAGATTTCAAGAATTCAGAATCGTACGTTATATCAACAATACAAGGCAAAGAAAATGTCAATGGAGTCATTAAATCCCCAAGGTCACCAAAACGAAAGAACGCTTTGGCACGGTACTGCATATGATGCTTTGGACAGTATCAATACATATGGGTTTAATAGGAGTTATTGTGGCAAAAATGGTAAGTAGAGATACAATTCAATTATTCAAGTGATAAGATTTAAAAATTTAATATCTTGTAGTCTCTCGTTTCTGGAGCCAAAATATATTTCCATGGGGTTAAATGATTTTACAGCAATTGTTTTATATCTTACGAAGTTGGCTAAATTACGGTGACAGTAGTTTACTGATGTTCAAATCTCATACATTGTAAATGATTTCGAAACAGACAAATCAAGGTAGCAAATAGAAAATGAGAGAATCGCATGAACTCCAAAACAAGCGATACCGGGTGCGTCGACAGTGTAAGAGTCTGATGCTATGCATGCATCACCTAAAACTGTAAGATTATCATAGTGAAATTGGGTAAGCCTCTGCACTGGCTTTTTTATGAAGTGATTATCAACATATAACGTTTGTCAATACCCCCATGGTATATATTTATGTCTTTTTTTACTTGCTCTTAAATAGTAAAACAGATCTCAAATATTTTTCATACATTTAACATTTATTTTGCTCTTTTGCGAACTAAGATTTTCCACAAGTTATGAAAGGACATAATTTTATTGTTTATTACATTATTACCTGCGAAATTTTATTATAGTTCTATTACCGTTGCATGCGCTTATGAAAAAGGACATGGTAGACCATTTATATTTTATTTCTGATGCCTTTACATTTCATTCTCATCCAGAATATAATGTTTGATCCCAACAGTCATAATTCAATGACCTGGCAATATTAACATTGGTATTATGTGTTCTGATTAGAATTTTAAACTGTCCTTTCCTAGATTTATATATTTCAGTTTCACAACAAAAACTCTCCACAAAAATTAACGACAAAAGGGACGATTTTTCTTTCCCTTTTGTAAATTTTCCATTTTGGACGGTGATGTTCCTTTTGTACCGTCTTACGGTGTTTATATATCCCAACTCGTTCGCTTTGCCCGTGTCTGTAGTGACGTTTTGGATTTTAATGAGCGTAATCTATGAATTAATGGTAAATTATTGAGTCAGAGATTTCGTTTCCACAAATTACTTAAAACCTTTACTAAATTATTCCATTGATACAAAGATTTGGATTGAACGTTTGACTGTACCAGTACAAACCTAATATCAAACTGAATAGCACATCCTAATTTTTACGGCAATGTTGTTTACCGATCACGGAAATTTAGATACGATCCGGGTAAACTTATCAATCCTTTAAATAAACTTATTTTAAAAGTTACCAATTCCACACTGTACAGTAAATTAAAAACATACTATTATTGTTATATACATATGCACATTCAGTGTACTACAATCTTTCGATATTTATGTTTTGGCATTGCAAAAGGTCATGTTTTTCTCTGACTGTTAATGACGTCTTTACTCTAAATCCATTAGATATTGGATGTGTAGTGATTGATATTTTAGTCTTAGGTACATGATTTTTTTTATTAGTTGTTATTGGCTTTGAACTAGCTGTCAGGAATTGCAAGTTCTCTCAGATCTGTATGTACTTTGCGTCTTTTTTTGTGTGTGAGGGATGTATATATACCCTGCCACGTCCAGTCTGTGTTTTTGTCGGATATTTTTTTCTGCTTTATGTCGATCTGATGAGTTGAGCCCTTTTCAACTGATTTTTTGTCCCCCGCACAACCCGTTGCGGGAGGACATAAAAATACCGGGCGTCAGTCCGTACGTCCGTCCGTCCGGTCTTGTTAGCGCTCTCACGTTTACAATTCTTGCCAGAGTTTAATTAAACTTATATCATAGCTTTATATCGGCATTGTCTCGGACAAGTTAAAAAATCAGTGTCAATTGATAATATTTAAAAGAGTTATGGTCCTTGGAAATATTAATTATATACAAAATTGTAATGTTAGCGCTCTCATGTGTACAATTTTGACAGATTTTTATGAAACTTATATCATAGGTATATATCAGCAATATCTCTGACAAATTCGAAAATTAGTGCCGAACAACCATTTTTTAAAAGGGTATGCCTCTTTGAAACATTAATTATATGAAAAATTGCATTGTTAGCACTCTCACATGTACAATTCTTGCCAGATTTTTATAAAACTTATATCATAGGTTTATAAAAGCAATGTCTCGGACAAGTTCGAAAATCAGTGCCGATAATGATTTTTTAAAAGAGTTGTGCCCCTTTGAAATATTAATTATATACAAAATTGCATTATTAGCGCTCTCATGTGTACAATTCTTGCCAAAATTTTATGAAACTTATATCATAGGTTTATATCAGCAATGTCTTGGACACTTTCGAAAATCATTACCGATAAAATATTTTTAAAAGAGTTATGCCCTTGAAATATTAATTATATCTGAAGTTGCATTGCATTCGCTCTCAAGCCTTCATTTCGAGATATTTATAAAAGTTTTAAAGAATTTTTTAGTTTTTGCCAATGACAGATAAACTATGTGCAACGCGAGGGACATTGGAATTATGTTCTTTTATAAAGTTTGTTATTATGTTGTACTGTTACACTACTGTTGAAGGTTAGGTGAAGGGTTTGTGTCTCAAACATGTTTAACCCCACCATATTATATATGTGTCTTCCCAAGGCAAGAGCCTGTAATTGGGTGGTTGTTGTTTATTGCTGTTTCTCATATTTGTTTTTCACTTATTGTTTTGTATATTTTGTTTTTGTGTGATGCCGTTACACCATTGTTCCATTGTCCCAGGTTGGGGGAGGGTTGTCACCTTCAAACATGTCTAACTCCGCCACATTCTTAATGTGCCTGCAGGAGCTTGAAGTTCAGTGTTTGTCGTTAGTTCATGTCATATTTGTTTTTCTTAAATTGTTTTGTTATAAATTAGATCGTTTGTTTTCTCAATTGAATTGTTTCATATTTTTCATGTTGGGGCCTTTTATAGCCAATAATTGCTTACATCCACTTTATTTGAGCTTTGGTGGATAGTTGTCTCATTGGGAATCATACCACATCTACTTAATTTTGCTTTGTAAGTCGGCTTTTTACCTCAGTCCAAAAATTGTAGAAAATTTAAAAATAATGAATACTGCAAATGAATATATTTTGAAATTGTTTATTTTGAAGACCATATGGTTACCTTTAGATATAATTTTCTTTGTTTATGGGTAGCTGTCATATTCAAACATATCACACATCTCCTTTCATTCATAAAAAAGATAGCTGATTACTTACTGCGATGACATATGCTCGTTCATATTTTTAATTCAAATTGAATATCGAAAATATGCGTTGGTATTTTAATTTTTACACCCCTGCTATATAGTGATACACTTGTTTGTCCGTCCGTTCGTCTGTCCGGCACAAGTCTGGTGTCTGAATCTAAATGAGGTCAATTTCGATTTAAGTGATATTAACATTTATCGTTGAATAGTTACATAGAAATGAAGAGATGTGGTATGATTGCCAATGAGACGACTAGTATCCACCCGAGTTCAAGTGACGAAGATATAATCAATGATAGGTCACCCTACGGTCTTCAACAATGCGAAAATCCATACAGTATAGTCAGCTGTAAAAGACTCCAGTATGAGAAGTGTGAAACCCTAGATATAGACCAACACCGAAAACTTAAGGAGAGTTTTCGCTGTTATTGTATGTGTTGAACTGTCCGAGGTGTATGTATCAAATGATGAAATGTCAGTAGAATGGATAAATTTTACCTTACGTTAAATCCGGACGATTTATTAGAAAAATGAAATTTAATATTTTAGCTATAAATTCTGTTTTTCCGGAATTCATATTTTGTGATTAGTTAGACTTTCACTCACAAAATAAGCATTATCAAATCCTTCTGACTTTATTTAGTTTGTGAACGAATCGGAGGAATCAAGACGAGGATATAAAATGAATAAGATTCCTACTGTGAAAATGCACCGCATATACAATAGAAATGAATCGCCCCTACAGTGAAAATGAAAGTACATGTATTGTATCATTATTCGATAGTAAACATGAATGGCATAATGAAAGCAGAATAGTGGAATTTAACTCAATATCAACAAACTGAATGACAAAACCTGTTTTAAGTTATAAAAATTTAAAAGGTATATTTTTCTGAAAATAAAACTTTCCTGCTGCTTTTAAATCTCCTGCATGCTCTGTTCGTGAAATATTCTTAACATTTACCTATTTATGTATTGATTTCACACTTGGGTGGCTGTAGTCGCGATATAATTCCGTCTGTATCTCTGAACTATATCATGAATGTATCAAAACAATACATTTGATATATTATTTCTTATTTTCAATTTTCGTCTGTTTAAGTATCATTCTACATCAGAAATGCATGTGATGTAGTTTATAGTTGGATGTTTCTGATATACGTTAACTATGTTTTCTTTAGATTTTAAAGGTTGCAATGCCAGCTATGTTAATTTATACTCATCTTGAAATTCTTAGATATTAATTTCTTTGTTTACTTAGCTACGGTATATGGAAATGGTGTATACTTTGCAAGAGACGCAGCATATTCCGCTAGAGGTACATATTCGCCAAAGGACCATAACAACCAAAGGCATATGTACATGTGTAAAGTCTTAACTGGTGAATACACCCAAGGGAAACAAGGATTGATCGTACCACCACCAAAAGGAACAAGTCACATTTTGCATGACTGTGTAGTTGATAATCCTGCAGATCCGGCAATATTTGTCATTTTCCATGATACACAAGCATATCCTGAATATTTAGTTCTATTTGAAGGATAACTTTTAGGTCACATTTTAAGAAATTATATACCATCATAATGTTTTAATCAAAAATATGTTTTTTTTTAACTACTGCAATTTTAAATCTATTTTTAAAGAACGACAAAAGCAGTATAATTCCTTTAAAAAATGGGGTCAAGTCAACGTTATCTACCTTTTTTATTTCGTTGTTTTTTTGTTTTTTTTTACTTTTTCATTTTTATCATTACTTTGTTTTGGTATAGAAATGACAGAATGAATGGACAAAAAACAGATTTCTTGTAAATTATTTCACATAATGCTAGTGTTGCTATGCATAGCATTATAGATGAATTGTATCTAGAGATATTTCCCTTTAAGTTAGACATATACTAGTTAGTACTATCAACAAATATTTTGAAGAACGTTTTACATGTTAATTCCAAAGTAAAAAAAAAGAAATATTCAAAATCATATTCCACTTTAATTTGGAAAAGAGTGTATCGTTTACCGAAAAACATCTCTAATATTTGTTTATTGTAAGGACTTTCATCAAGATAGGATAATTAGTGTAATTAGGAATTTAAAAAGAGCTGAAAGGGCATACAAAGAAACTGCTTTATAATTTAATATGAAATTTTGAAAATTGTCATTTTATCAATTAAAAATATTTAATCGTTCAAAGTTTTATAAATCATATTAAGTTTTAAATGGAGTTTTTGTCTTGTTAAAGTTAAAGCAATTTTTATTATCCGTGCATGATGGTTAAGTTATATAGAAATTTAGAATAGTTTTCATACATTTTGACCATGATATGAATAATAGATTATAATTTTCCTTAAATTTAGTTAGGCAAACAAATGTTTATGTAAAACTCTTTGCACACTATTTTTTTTATCATCCAATAACTCATTCTGATAGAACAGAGTTTTCCAAATATTATTTTGCATTATGATTTAACCGTAATACTAGGAAATATTTGACGTCACAGACGAAAAGTGATTGTTTTCGCAAATATCATTCGGTCAATCGGCGGAAAAATGATTCAGTCGGAATAAAAACGAAACTGGAGTATTCTTTAAAAGTCCCTTTTAGTCTTATATCTGCAATAATTCATACATCCTCACATTCAAATTGTTGGTTTTCAGAGTTCCAATGAATGTTTATTTTTATCGGACGTACAAAATTCATTAAGTTGTTTTAATTTATGCATGAATTGACTGTTTTTGGTTTGATCAAAAGATGAATTTAGAGAAACTTCAAGCAAAACCTTCAAGTTTTAAAAGTTCAAGTGATATTTTAAGCTACTACAATATGTGATACCAAAAGTATGTATTGTTTCTTTTGTTGACTAGCATGTTTTCAGGTATTTATTTTTTTTTTTTTGGAATTCTCTGGTTGTTTTTTTTTAATGTTTCAGAATGTTTCAGAATGCTGAGAAACATATAAAAATTTCCCGAGCCATCAAACTAGTTTAAATTTAAAAAAAAACCTTTATTCGGCCTTCCATCGTTTTTACAAAGCATTACATCAGAAAAGAAAATGTTTGCAAAGTTGTACTTTTATTTCACTGTTCATTATGAGATTGTTAAGTTTCCATACAGTAAATTCATCGTTTAAGGACTTTTTTTTAAGGATTCTTGGTATTGTGTTGTCAATCAATTTCGTAAAAAGTGTACTGTGTCCTTAAATGAAATTTCAAATCTATAAGAATTTTATTATTTCAATGAATAACAATCTAAAGCAATAAAAAAAACCAACAGAACATGTAAAGTGACCATGGTTTTTGTTTTAATTGGAAGCAGCGATGTCCAGCAAATGCGTGCATCCGTAGATATTGCTTTTAAAAAAATGAGTTCTTTGAGTATTTCAGCAGATAACATTTATTTTATGGAAATCAACAAAAAATGATTCCCAATGTAACCTTAAAGTAATATCCACTGTCATTGATAGCTACTTTTGGGATGAACTTTATGCAATTTCTTTTCGTGTAAAAATTATGACAGACAATTATGTATGGAAATTCTGTTGAACTACACATATTCAATCCGAAATGATTGACGTTCATTGTATTCAAACATTGTAACACTAAGAACGCCTTCATTCGTTTTACAATAGAAATAGATATGCTAAATGCCGATATTTGAACAGCCCGATATCCGTATTTTTCGGTATATCATTTTTATTGCAATGCATTACGATAGGCATCGATATAGAAATGGAATTATTTTATCTGTTTATTATTAAGAAATTCATTGTATGCGTGATTTATATTTCCTGTAAATTGTTAAAAGCAGAATTCGATTTACGCTACAAACAGTAATGACATAAACGGAAGTATTTTGAAGGCGGATTAACCAAACTGTTAAAATGCCTGTACCAAGTCAGGAATATGACAGTTTTCCATTCGTTTAATGTGTTTGAGCCTTTGATAGGGACTTTCCGTTTTGAATTTTCCTTAGAGTTCGGTATTTTTTTTTTTTATTGTACTTGTATTTCGAAGCATAAAAGGTAAAAATAAATGTTATCCCTCATTTTAAGGACTTTCCTTTATAAATACAAAGATATAGAAAATCTATCAAAAACTTTTGTCAAAAATTTTGTAATTTAGGTGAGGCAATGATTAATCTTGAGATTTTCAATTATGGTGTTTCAAGTTACAATCTTGTTTTCTCTCTTCAAATACACATTCGTTCCAAATTGAATTATTTTAGCTCAAATAAAGCTCTTATGTAGCTTGTCCTTCGTTTCAAAATCTAGCCACGAATAAACATACATGTAGAACTGTTTCAATTTATTAGTAATATATGACTTTCAGAAAAGTATTAAAGCAGGTTATCATTTCAAATCCGAAATACAAGTAGTTTCTTTCATCATTCTAGTTTATTTGATACTGTAATTATCATTATATATTCAAGTGATTTTGTTCTGTATTTTCGCTAGCACGTTTTATGTTGATTTTTAAATGTCGTATTTACTTGTTGAGGGTTTAAAGTATTATCATATTTGAAGAAATGTGGTTATTTGAGGGTAGAAGGTTCTGAAAATACTGTTACATTGAATTTCCAAGCTTTTAAATAGGGACCAAGACTGAAAACCAAAGTGTGTTTGGCTTTGTGCTTTGTAGAAATACAAGGTCATGGTAGACCTGACCGGAGTTACCGAAAGTATGAGCTTATTGCCAATAATTATAGATTATAACATGCCCTTTTCCATATTGGCCCTGGTATCATCCCGAGACTCCCATATCAGCCCCAGGCTTTAGCCGAAGGCCGATATGGGTCGAGGGATGATACATGTACCAGGGCCAATATGTAAAAGACATGTTATAATCTGTTTATCACATATTTAAGATCTGCAGAAAAGAGAAAACACGTTCAATTATAACTATTTAATTAACCACAACAGGTAAAATCTCAAAATTTTTTTTCATTTCTTCAATTGAAATATCCTCTGGATTATGAAGCTCTCCAGCACTTTGTAACCACTACTTTAGAATTTTAATGTCACTTTCAGTTTTTTCCTTGTGTTAGTGTTTTTCATTTGCTCTACAAAGTCTGCTGTGTCGCTTTCCTCCACTGCGATGAATTGAGCACCGTTATTGTTTGCCATTGTTGTTAAGGACACAATGACGTCACGTCATTTGGAATCAGGGCACAATAACAGTCGGAAAGCTGACCCCGGTTTGACCCCATTTCTTAAAGCAACAATGGAAGTCATGTGACTACCATATTTGGGCATTTTGGGTCATTTTTCTTCAACTTCAACAAACGAGTCTGTTTCCTCCAAAAGTCATATTAAATGAAATCGAAGCATGCTGTACGTTACAAATACAAATTGTGTATACTTTTAAAAATTCTAACATACACATTGTTTTGATTAAGCGTACTGAATTAGAATACGAAGCCTTCAAACCCCAGGTCGTCACTGTCGTGTCAATTTTTCAACACATCAGTTGAAATTTCTTTCTTAACTTCTGGGAACCTATGCTGAATTTAAAATATGTGATGAGGCTTTTTTTAACTAGCCCGTGTCAAATTTGTGCCACTTAATACGCTGTAATACGCAAATGTGCCTGTTCGATGTGTCGATATTTCTGACGAAGCGGTTCCGATAGTAATTTACGAGTTACGTCCCTTTTTGACACTTTTCATGAACAAACTTATTTGTACTTTTCATATATTAAGCACCATATATGCTGTTATTTACAAGTGAATATTATTAAAATAATTAATAATCTTTTACTAAATATATTTTGATACTACAGACATATGTAAAACAATTAGTAAAACACATTTTATCATTTTTAAAACAGTTTCAGAACTGAATTATAGGGCTTTAATCATTACAGTAAATTTCAAAATACAGACATTATTCCATGAGTTACTTTAGTATTCTGGTAAATATTTTTACTGCTGTAACCAAATAATATCAACAAAGAAATAAATTTCTACTACTTAAAGGCCAGGGCTAGCCTAAATATGCATAAAACTGGATCTAGACAGGGTTGAAATGTTGAAAATCTCTTTCAATACTGATACCTGATCCTACCTTTTCATAAACAATTTATACATTAAAAGAAATAAGAATCAAAGTATTCTCAATATAAATTCTTCATAATTTGAAATAAAAGGAAATTGGTTTAAAATCTGTGTATAAATTATATTGAATTATAAATATAACAATAAATTTTGTCTCCTGGATTCCATACAGATTAGGCAGCAACCATTTGATTTTCTGGGGGCTATGGATTTTTTCTGGACAAACTTTTTTTTGCCTTCGGCGAAAAACAATCTATTTTTTGGCGACAAGTCGAAAACAATTTTTTCTTTCAATTTTAGCATTACATATAGTGGCAGACGAGGGTGAAACAAACAAATTTTTTTCTCAGGGTCAAAACAAATTATTTTTCTCCAAAACTGAAACAAACTTTTTTCCAAAATCCATAGCCCCAGAAAATCAAATGGTTGCTGCCTTACAGGTTCTACTGAATGGACTCAACTTATAAAAAAAAGCCTAAACCAATGGATAATTATTTAATAAAGGTTTATAATCAAGAACTTGCGAATAAATAACAACGAGAAAGATTTAATCTCATATTTTCTTCTTCTATTAAAAAAAACCTGCATATTAAAAGTATTTCAGTGCAGTTTCTGAGTGCTAAGTCAATAATTATGTTTTAGATCACAAGTAAGTTACACTTCATGTAATGATGAAAATGCTGAATAAGAGTGATTAAAATGCAAGTCTGAAAGAGATTGTTTTAAGTTCAAAGGACAAGACTTTTATGTTTCCATTGTACATGTAATATTTGCATTTATTTTTACATGATTCCTTCATCATAAAAAAACTAAATCAACAATGAATAATATTTTTCTAGCCATCTTAAATTCAAGATTGCACAGACAGTATAAAATTTCCTTGACTTGTAGTTTTAGGAAACGTCAAACATTTCACTTAAAGAGAATAATTAATCCAGTCAAATTCACAGCTGAACTTGCCATTGCTTTTTCAAACAAACACACTAAATGTGTGTACATTCTGTTCAGATGCATGTTGACATCCATGTGTAAGACCAAAAAACTACAATGTCAAAAAATGTATTTCTTTCGGAATTTAGTTCAAACGGGGTTTCCTAAGGGGTGACATAAATATTTTTATAACTTTGAGATACGTATTATTTTTTTATAGATTATATATAACGTTATAATCTTTGTTTATCTGTGAAAAAAGAAGAAAAAACTAACAGACTACATTTTACCGTATTTGTTAAAGGACGGCCAATTTGGGTATTATTTTCTTCTGAGACTACTACAACACATGTGTTATAGTAGTCTCAGTTTTCTTTAATAATCAGACACATGCTTAAAAGATAGAAAGACATATATTTCTGACTCCAATGGCAAGTAAAAATAGAAAATAGAAAATTTTCCAAATTGCCGCCAATTTATTTTTTCCGCGAAATTAACGCGATTACAGAATGGCGGGCTTTAACATCAGTCCCATTGTTGTCTTAAGAGAGTAGCTACAACGGTTGTTTCTAAAGGCTTGCTTTCCGACTGTAACCAATAACCACTTTTTTGCGCTGGGCAGCAATATGAGTTGGACAATTCTGCGGTTATTACATATGCAAAACCCAATGTTTTCGTAACAAATATGTGAAAAACGGCAATATCAACTGACAGAGTGATTGAATCACATATTTAAAATTTATGACATTGTACAGACACTTTCTATCAACAAACTGTACCAGACCTCGGATTTGAAAATCGATTAAAATTTAAAATGTCTTAGCCCTTTGCAAATCTGCTTGAAGTCAAGTCTTGGAGTTTTATTTCAAATATATCATATAGCTTACTTCTTTGTTTATTGCTTGGATATGTTTATTTCCTTTCATATTGATTGCCTTTGTGAGTTTTCACGTTACACATTCCGACTCCAACGAAATATTGTTTTAGTACATGCGAAATTATCAATTCCTCTACATTCAGGTCCGTTCGCACCACAGAGAGTCAAATCGTTAACAAGCATACCACTGCCACTACCCAACTTAAAGCATCTTCCGAACATTTGAAAGTCCCTACCATGTACTGGTTACCGAAATTACACAAAAACCATTTAAATTCCGTTTCATCTCCGCATCGAGTAAGTGTTCTACTACTAATCTATCAGTTCTTCTAACTACCTCCTTACTACTATCAAAGAACTGGTTATTAACTTTTGTAATAAAGCTTATGAAAATAATGGTATTAATTATTTTGGAGTGTTAAAAATTCTTTAGAGGTTTTAGATAAAATACATGCTTTTGATGGTCCTTATAATTCTGTTGACAGTTATGATTTTTCTACTCTGTACACTACACTTCCACACAATCTTATAAAGAAAAAGTTTTTGTATTTGATAAAATGGTCTTTCGAAAAATCTCATTGTAATTTTATTTGCTGTAACTCGTTTAAAGCCTTTTTCTGTAACGAAAAAGGAAAGTATGCTAGATACACTTACTGGAAATGTGAGGATATGATTGAAGCTTTAAATTTTCTGCTAGATAACATTTATGTACGTTTCGGCGATAAAGTGTATCGTCAGGTAGTAGGTATTCCTATGGGCACTAACTGTGCCCCTTTAATAGCAGATTTATTTCTATATTGCTATGAATCTCAGTTTATGACCAAACTCAGTAAAGACCCATCATTGTTATATTTAGTTGATACATTCAACAATACCTACCGTTATCTGGATGATATTTTTCGTTAAATAATCCAGAGTTCTCTAAATATACTTCGAAATTTACCCAAAAGAACTTACTTTAACTAAATCTAACATAAACAGCAGCAGTTGCCCTTTTCTAGATTTAGACATTTTAATTTCTAACGGAAACTACATACTAAAATTTACGACAAAGAGACGATTTTTCATTTCCTATTGTTAATTTTCCATTTTAGACGGCGATGTGCCTTTGGCTCCATCATACGGTGTTTATATATCCCAACTCGTTCGGTATGCCCGTGTGTGTTCTGATGTCATAGATTTTAACGAACGTAATCAATGCATCACTGGGAAATTATTGTGTCAGGGATTTCGATACCATAAATTACTTAAAACTTTTACTAAATTCTTTCATAGATACAAAGATTTGATTAGTAAATTTGGCTGTACCTGTAGAAAACTTATTAAAATGGTATTTCACATCCTAAATTTTACGGTAATATTGTACTTAAAGCGAGGAAATCACTATGTGATCCGTTTAAACTCATCGAACCTTTAAACAAACTTATAAGTAAGGGTTATCGTACCAATATTGTAATTAGATCTCTGAATATAGTTTACATTGGCACTAATATCGATTTTGTCATTAGCAAATTAAAACATAACTAAGTTGTATCTTCTTTTGAGGCGGGATGTTTAGAGACACACACACGTTAATTTTATCTCTTAAGAAGTAGCTCCTCACTATCCTACTACCTGTCGATACATTTATTTTTGGCATTGCACAAGTCATGTCTTCTCTGACTGTTCATGACGTTAAAATACTAAATCCCTGGGATGTGTTTTAGTTGATTTTAGTCTCTGATGCATGATTTTTATCATTAATTGTTTTTGGCTTTTAACTAGCTGTCAGTAACTGCGAGTACTCTCAAATCGTACTTTCTTGTTAATTCGACCTGTTGATACTATTTTTAATACTTTTTGTTATTTTATATTAATATGGATCTTGTCTGTATACCAGCTTTGATTATTTGGAATATCTACTAATTTTCACTTCTTCATACTACATTTGTATGAACATCAAGATTATTCTCCTTTAATCTGTACAGGAAGTTTTATTGTTGATATTTACCCTTATGTATCTAGTGTTAAATTAGGTATTTATATGACAGACCTTTCTTGGTATTCCTAATTATTGGAAGATTTTATATAGACAGAAAAGTATACCTAAAACGACAAAGTTATTTTTCATTTACCTGTATATATTATGAAAACCGTTTTTTCAAAAGTTATTATTTTCTAAGGGTTAAATATTTCGCGATGGTGTCTTGCCATGGCTTTATTTGGACTTGTTTGTTTGCTTTTGGCCTTGAATGTTTGTCCCTAATATTTTATTAACTATGTATTTACTTTCAGGTATCACAGATCGAATTTATTCGTTCATAGTGTGTTAATTTACGTTTTGATTGAGTTAAGCCTTCCAATTGATGTTTTATCGTGTGTTTTTCTATATTGTGATGTTATACTATTGTTTCAGAAAAGGGAGAAGGTTTGGTACCATTAAAACGTTTAATCCCGCTGCAAATGTTTGCACCTGTCCTAAGTCAGGAATCTGATGTACAGTAGTTGTCGTTTGTTTATGTAATTTATACGTGTTTCTCGTTTCTCGTTTTTATATAGACTAGACCGTTGGTTTTACCGTTTGAATGGTTTAACACTAGTACTTTTGGGGCCCTTTATAGCTTGTTGTTCGGTGTGAGCCAAGGCTCCGTGTTGAAGGCCGTACATTGACCTATAATGGTTTACTTTTATAAATTGTTATTTGGATGGAGAGTTGTCTCATTGGCACTCACACCACATCTTCCTATATCTATATAGCACCGTGCATTTATATTGCATCCTCCCCAATATGCAATATTTGCCACAGAAGTTAAGGATTCAATGATTTTATGTCATATAAACTTAACCTTCATGCAAATATTCGTGTAATTGTTAAAAGTGAATAACATATAATTGATAATGACGATGATTATTATGATGATGAATTGTTGTTTAACATCCAGTGGCAAATACAACATGCATATCTTGACGATGAATTTAAATCCTACTCTGTTTCTAGCTGACTTATTGAGTCGGATTTAAAACATGCTAGTAAAAAATAGTAACAGTCTATTTTAAGACATGTCGCCCTACCCAGTTATAACGAGTTATTGCTTTTTTCTACTGAAATGCCACAAGCATAGTGGAATCGCAAATACTATTTGTCGGGTCTTTGATTTGATCCGACTTCGGATCAAACCCCCGACCTCCAGCACTTGTTGTGAGAACGAGACCACCGAGGCAGTTACTAGTAACATATGATTGTGATTTCCAACTTAAGTATTCATTCAATTTAATCAAAAAAGATGACGAGAGCAATTGTATAAATAATTTACATAATGTTATTATTATGTATTTATAATTGTTTTGATGTCACGTTATGCCAGTTACTTTCCTTATTACTCTAGAAACATATTGAAATACAACAAATTATTATAAAGTGTGTAATTCAAACTAGTATTGTGATTGTCTAGTTTAGAAATTACACAAACTAATATTGTGATTGACTAGTTTAGAGTGTGTAATTCAAACTAATAGTGTGATTAACTACTTTAGAGTGTGTAATTCAAACTATTATTGTGATTGACTAGTTTAGAATTTGTAATTCAAACTAGTATTGTGATTGACTAGTTTAGAGTGTGTAATTCAAACTAGTATTGTGATTGACTAGTTTAGAGTGTGTAATTCAAACTTTATTGTGATTGACTAGTTTAGAGTGTGTAATTTAAACTATTATTGTGATTGACTAGTTTAGAGTGTGTAATTCAAACTATTATATGTGATTGACTAGTTTAGAATTTGTAATTCAAACTAGAATTGTGATTGACTAGTTTAGAGTGTGTAATTCAAACTATTATTGTAATTGACTAGTTAAGAGTGTGTAATTTAAACTGATGTTGTGATTGAATACTTTAGAGTGTGTAATTCAAACTATTATAAAATTTGTGATTAACCAGTTGAAAGAGTGTAATTCAAACTAATATTGTAATTGAATAATTTAGAGTGTGTAATTCAAACTATTATTGTGATTGAATAATTTAGAGTGCGCAACTCAGACTATTATTCTGATTAACTAATTTAGAGTGTTTAATTCAAACTAATATAAAATTTGTGATTAACTAGTTTATAATAGAGTGTAATTCAAACTGATATTGTGATTGAATAATTAAGAGTTTGTATTTCAAACTATTATTGTGATTGAATAATAAGTAATGTGTAATTCAAACTATTATAGTGATTAACTAATTTAGAATGTTTAATTCCGTTTGCACCAATTTGCGTCTTTTGCACCAAAACTCATTTGCGCCACTAGTTTTTAAAATACATAGTACCATTTGCGCCAACAAAAACACCCAAAGTTTTTATCTTTATTTGTTACGATTTGAACTCCATGAAAGATCCTTAAACTCTTATTGACTTTTTGCCTGAGCTGTGAACAGTTTCCTTCTTTTTCTAAAAATGGGTTGTTCGATACATTTCAAATAATTTCTTTCCAAGTCATCCTTTTCAATGTGTAATAACTCCAAACATATGATCTGACTTATACATTTTTTATGTATACTCGTCTTTTATTTATTTTTCTAAACAACAATGGTCCCATTTATTACATGAATGATACTTTTAAGGTACTTTAATTTATCTATGAATTATATTTATGATAGTAATGTGTAAAGGTAAAATGGCTCATATGAATTCCGTGTATTGACGCATTTGATACCTTCTAAAAAACTAATATTTGGCGTAAATGATACATCACATCAAATAAAAAAAAAAAAAAAAAAAAATTGACGCAAAAGGACTGCTGTCAATTCAAACTTATATATATTATGATTAAATAATTTAGATTGTGTAATTTATACTAATATTGTGATTGAATAATTCAAAATAACAATTATCTAAATTTATTTTAATTGTTTACATAATTACTTATGGCCCATTAGTGTTATTAACTATTATGGTAAAGATTGACACATCAGTATTTATAAAGCTTGACAAAAGTTTATGATAATATGCCTTTTTTAAAAAGGGAAACATTATATTCACTAAGAAAAAATCGAATGTGTTGACATTTATCCTATCATCTCCGAGCAGTTCAGGTTACAAAATATCTTTGCTTCACGTAATGAAACGATAAACTATCAATAAATCAATTTGAAACTATAATATTCCTTCGTGGTGAATAAAATATACATCTATATATAGTCCAAATAACCGCGTTTACTTTCAAACTTGGTTAACAAGGTTTATGGTGTGAAAGGTGAACAGTAAAAGAAATGAACAGGCAAACAGAAAGGCAGATTTCTTCTGAATTGACATAAATCTTACATTACTATTATTGTTTGTGGTGCAGTAGCTTGTTGTTAAATAATGAGTATAGCAATTGAATATGAAAAAAAAAGATTTTTCTCAACCCTCTCCCAGATTAAGTGTGTCGCTTCAGCCTTTGATCATGAATTCTAATTTGAATTTGATTTTGGATTAAAAAAAGGAGAACACACGTGATCAATGATGTCAAAACAAAAATAAAAGGATGATGTATGATTGTCAATGAGACAACGCTCAACCAGGGATCAAACGGCGTAGAGGCAACTATAGGTCACCATATGTTTTGTCGAGTTGCATGAAGCGTTGCTAATGAAAAAAAACGCCAAGATAAGGTTTATTAAAATTGCTATCAGAATTTTGAAGTCAGTAGCAATACTTCTTTGGTGTTGATTGCAGTTTTTTTTTTATAGATGTTGCATTTTTTACATATTTCTATTGTTAAAATACAAATCAAAAAATTCAGAATGCGAAGTTCATGTAGAAAATTAATGTAATTGTTCATAATATCGACAGGCTACCGAAATAAATTGTTAAATATGGAAAGAAATATCTTCATTCACATTATTCAGGGATTCTAAAAGTTGGTAGTGTGTGTTGTAAATCCATATTTTTCTTAGAGAATAGAGAAGGTATATGGAAATCAGCATTTTTGGAGCATTTTAAATAACAAATTTATTTAATATGCATACTGAATTATATGTCTCTGTGTACAGAATGAATACTAAATAAATTGTGTTACTAGTATTGAAAATGCCACCTCCATTCTTCTAACAAAAACATTGTTTTACAACAAATAATACCGATTGTCAGAGTCACCAATTCACGGTTATATATGTCTCTGTTGTATACATTAACATCGTCTGATAGTTTGCTGTAATAAAATCAAACAATGGTAAGACTATCGGCTTTTAGAAATGGAAACGTTACATATAATACAGGAATATTAAATTAACCAAACTGGGAATCTTCCTAATCTCAGGATATAACATGCTGTTACAGTTTCATTTGCAATCATCTGCCACTATTATACAGGTATTGGTCCGGCCAGCTATCATTCAGTGGTTCCAATGCGGTGAGACAAAAAGCTAGGTTGGTGTCAAAATCTGTTGGTATCTGTATTATATAAGTTATACAAAGAACATTTGTCTGTTTTAATAGCTATAGCACCTATATTCACATTCGTCATAAATTTTGAATTTAAAGACGGATATGTTACCGCTATATATATATTTATATAGTCGTAATAAACGAGGCTCCGTCAAACATATGTGTAGTTTAACGTACCGCTTAAGTTCTGGTCGACATTCAACTGAGTGTTGTCATTTGTTTTCCTCGTATATGTCATTAGTCTTTTTCACAATTTTGCTCCAGAGTAGTTTGTCTGGAAAGATATTTTCAGCCAAAAAGTTTACAACAAAAACATCACACTGATATTTAATCAAAATTTTAATATAATCGTAAGTCAATGATATTTGACTGGACTCACCGGCTAATATTTGTCCCATACGAAAGTTGAACATGTGTTTATGTATTGTTGTTGGTTATGCACGACAAAACCTTCCAAAAACAAAGTTCCTTTTTATAAATATATCCTACTACAAACCACAGACCAATATTACTAATACAAGAGTCCGACGGACTTCGTTTATCCACCAATAGTATAAATCTGACGAAGTTTCCTTGAGTAATTTCCAAAATTTCAATATCACGGTAGGGTAGCTGACCCCAAGTTTCACATGCAAAAGTGCGGTTGTAAGGATATTTCTTTTCTAAATCAAGTTATTTGTTAAAGCACTCATCACTCCTGGATTAAAACCAAAAGTATAAAGTGAGTGAAGTTTCTGTTTCACATTTTTATTGATGTTATCTGTTCTGTCGAAAGATTTGCCATCTGAATTATTAAGTGTTCCAGCGTAAGTAAATGTACGTTTTCTTTCGAGTACAAAATTACCTAGGCTAAGACATGTTCCATAGTCATTATTGTAACGTGTCTTTCTTGATGGTGTAAAAATTATAACACTGCTTTTCGACGCATTATATTTTAGCCTCCATTTGAGTACATAGCTGTTTACATCGTTTAATAATGTCAGAGCACCATTTACTGCTGCGCAAATAAAGTTGTGTCATCGGCTTACAAAATTGTTGGTATGCTGATCGGACCTGCAAGTAGTCCATATGAGTTCACAAATCGAGTCATTGATCAACACGGAAAATAGCCAGGCAGACAATACACGGCCTTGACCTACTCCTATTTCAATGCGGAACACCTGACTAGTTATATCACTATGCTGAACATGTGCTGTTACAGTTGAATACTACATCTATATATCAGGTTCCACAGTTTACCTTGAATTCCAATTTGATTCAGTTTGTATAATAAGCTATCTTGCCACAAACGATCAAACACCTTTTCACTGTCAAGAAAAATGGCTTAAATTCGAATTACGTTAAAAATGATAACGAAATGCTTCTTTTAAGGGTATATATAGCCGGTATCGCACCATGTTCTTTTACGAATCAAAACTGAAGTGGATGAGACATCACGCTATTAATATCAGCAAGCAGTTTATGAATACATTTTAAAATTATTTTATCAAAAAGTTTTCCTATCTAGGAAGTTAAAGTTATGGCACGATAACTATTTGGATTTGTTTTATCTTTATTGTTTCCTTTATAAAGAGGTATAATTATTCCATGTCTAAATGATAAAGGTAAGTATTCCTGTTTAAGAATTAAATTGTATAACACACTCAAATGTTTTAATAATTATTCACCACCATATAGTATGTGTTCATTTGGTACATAGAATATTTGAAAGCAAAGGATGTATAAGAACCGAAACGGTTGAAGAGCTATATGACCAAAATGACACACAAATAAGAGCCAAATCCACTTAAGGTCATACGATACAGTTACAGGGAGGTGAATAAAAATGTATAAATTTTAGGATACTTATAAAATACAGAAATTAACAATTATTTAACAAAAACAATTTGTGTTTATCTTTAAAACAAAAGTTATGTCTTTCTTTCGAAAGGAAAATACGGCCACAAATCCGAATTTTGAGCAAAGATACCAAATTTCGACCTCATTTTACTCAAAAGTAGCACATGAAGGTATATTTTTATTACATATTTGATTTAATCAGGTAAAAAATAGTCTATATTGAAATTTTTATCAAAATGTAAATACGGGATCAAAACTGTATCGTATGCCCTTAAGGTCAGGAACAGCAAATAGGCTATGTCACAGATTTTCGTAAAATATTGCATACAACTTTGACTCGTTGAACTTTAACTGAAAATTGAAAAAATAGGGCATTTATCTCTTTTATTTTCTGAAATATTGCCGATTGAATTTTGAACATTTCTATAGAAAGCACATCAAATCGGCGAAAAACGCTCTTAATTTTGTCTTAAAATCATCAAATCTTCAATTTCTAATCTATAGATTTTTCTTTAAAAATTATATGTTGTTGATATATATAGATTTCCGTTTTAATGATATAAAAATATGTAACCACTACAGATTTGTTAATACACCAAAAACAAAGTCGGTTACCCTATTATTATTTTACATCAATGAAACGGAAATTTATGTATCAACAACATATCATTTTAAAAAAAAAATCTATGGACTAACAATGGGAGATTAGAT
The DNA here is from genome assembly GCA_017311375.1 of Mytilus coruscus. Taxonomy (NCBI): domain Eukaryota; kingdom Metazoa; phylum Mollusca; class Bivalvia; order Mytilida; family Mytilidae; genus Mytilus; species Mytilus coruscus. The sequence continues at coordinate 25,893,438 of CM029597.1, read as the reverse complement.
GGTTTTAAGACCAAATGATTTTTAGACAAATTTAAGAACGATTTTCGCCGATTTTAGACGCTTTTTATACAAATGTTCATTTATTTTGAATTCAATCGAAAAATTCAGAAAATACAAGAGATCAATCCATTATTTTCAGTTATAGTTCAACGAACCAAAGTTTTATGCAAAATTTTACCAAAATCCGTCACATAGCCCATTTACAGTAACTTGACCTTAAGGTCAACTTTGCCTGATGCAGCTGAAACCTTTGTTTCTTACTAATTTTCTAAATTTATAAACTGACAATTTAAGAGAGGTTTGTTATAAATCATGTCAGTATCGAAGTACAGAAGAACTGACTACTGAGCTCAGCTGATGATACTCTTGGAGACTGATAGGTCACTGACCAGCGGTATGGACCCAGTGCTCAGTAAAAAATGAAAACAACACTTGATAACGGTCATTTTTAAAATAAAATGCATACTTTCTTTTATTAAAACTTATTCTTGTTATGAGTTTAATTTTCCATTTCAATTAAAAAAAAGAAAAGATATCTGTTCATTACATAAACATTAAAATATTTTCTTTAGCTATGAAGTTTTTGTTGCCCTAACAAATTCATATTTACCTCGGGCAATACCCTAGGGAAATATAATTATTACTATAGTACAATGAAAACCATTATCAGAAAGTCGGTATATAAAGTGTTCGCAATTATTGAAATCAAGTAGAAAGAAGTTAATATATATAGAATTTGACTAAGAACTCAGAAAGTTAATACTGGCACGGGTAAGACTCATACCTCTTAATTCTAGATGTGAGGTAACTAACTTGTGAATGTTTTGAGTTGCTATCGAGTTGATGTATAACCCGTGCATCCCTTTATGCATGCTATTGATGGCTCTGTATGCTCTTATAATATTTACAGTTATGGTGTGCTTGTTCATGTGAGAATTTCTCATATTAATACACCGTCAAAATTTCATGTCTGGTTAAATTTGTTCAAAATACTGGTCTGTTCATCTGTTTTGTATATTGCCCTTTCATACTATTTTAAACTGCTAGGTTTTCTTACATAAATTTCGATGTGCCCCGTGCTGTCTATCATTTGTTATTTAGTTTTATATGTATTGTCTATCATTTGTTGTTTCGAAATTATTGGTCTTTTGTTGGGCAATGTATGACAAATATATGTTCCAAAACCTCGCCCGTAATTATAAATTATGTAATTCATTGACCGCTCCCGACATGTGTAACTTCAGTGCATATTTTAGCGGCGATCAATTATCAATAGTACCGCTTAAGTCGACGCTAGGGCCGTCTTGACCTTGTTGTTGGGTATGAATGATTTGTTCATTGTTGAAGACCCTACATCAACTGTCAAGATGAAGAACAGGAATAAAAGCCCTGTTCATTGATAATTTTCTATGTTTTCTATGTATTGTGTGCGATTTTGTCCCATGTACATTTACTCCATATCCTTTCATTTTCTATCTCTACTTACGGGTTGAGTTCATACATATTACAGGAATAAATACTTTAAAGCGCCAACCATTTAGTTTGTGTTGGCGGAGCATTCTTTTCTTTCTTTCTATAAACAAACTTTTTTTTTAACTTTAAATATAATACAAACTATTTTTTCCTAAAGCATTTTAGAATAAGAAATTTTCTTAGACATCAGTGTGGTTTATATTTTTTTAAGCTTATTTTCAAAAAACACAAACAGTTCTTTTCTTTTCTCTTCTTAACCAAATTAATTTGTTTTTCAATGGTCGGTGTCTGACAGCATTTATAAAGGAGAAGGTCCTGTAAGGGCTAATTTTGACCTAAAATTTGGAGTACATTTTTACATATTTTAAACACTTAAGTGTCTACTTCAGTCGATTCAATTAGTTTATATTAAAGAATTTGAACTAATTTGGTCATTAAAGACGCTCAAATCCAAGCTTAAATACGAAAAATCTATCAAATATGTTATAAAAAGTCACTTTTCAGATATTTTTTGTCTAAAATGTAAGTGACCGCATTCGTGTTCAGTCTCAACCTTTATATATATATGTTAAGTATTATAATCAAATACATCATATATTTAATTATTAAGGCTGAACTGATAGAAAATGAAAGGATATGGAGTAAAGTGGGACAAAATCGCACACAATACATAGAAAACATTTTATGAACAGGGCTTTTATTCCTGTTCTTCATCTTGACAGTTAATTAGCACAAATGCTAAAATAGTGAAGATTTCAGTAATTTTGCATGAATTAATGATGCAAGTATCTGATGCATGTGCATTGTATTGTCAAAAAAGTCCATAGTTATGTAATAAAAGTTTTCAATTTCCAATGAATAGCTAAAAGTTTACATTTTCAAATTTGTAAAAATGTATATTTTGGGGCCAAAAAGGGGTCTTAACACATCTATGGTAGTCTCGTTTACTTTATTCACAACTTACTACGACTAAAAGACTTAATCAAGAAGACAAATTGACTGTTATGACAATTGCGTATTGTTGACGATTGTAAAATATTGATCACTAAATTTTATTTTTATTTTTAGTTGTTGGGTTACTGTCTAAGTGACGCATACCCGCTATTTTATGTTTTTTTTTTTATTTTTTGTTTAAGGGTGCAAACAGTTGCACCTTTTTATTAAAAGAGTCGTTACTTCAAATAAACTGAACATTTTTAGGAAATACGAAACCTTTTCTCGCAATTCGCACTTGGAGTAATTGTTTGTTCACTTTTGGCAAAATATGACCTTGAATTTCAAATAGTTTTATAATAAAATAAATAAATTTGGTGTATTTACTGTCTTCTGATTGGTTAAAAGTATTACTTTTATTATCAATGTTGTCAATTTTGATGGCGCATGCCCACTCTGACGTTGTATATTCATACGCCAACATGTGTGTACGTTGTTATTGTTAATATAAATAATGTAAAAGTTCTTTGAGCCTTATTTTTGATAGAATTTATTTATAATGAATGGCAATAATTTATTTTGAATTTATTGAACCATAAAATTATTTTGACTCTTCACATTTACATAATCCGCTTTGCGGATTATTCAATGTGAAGAGTCAAAATTAATTTTATGGTTCAATAAATTCAAAATAAATAATAGCCATTCATTAAATATAAAAGCCACAATTTGGTTCTTGAATGGATCTTTTTCAAAACCCTAAATGCTAGGCAAAACTAATCTCTTGATATAGGCTTCGATGACAGCACATTATGATATTTTTTTGAAAATAATATGGAAAGGTGCATTGTTATGCTCAAAACATGACTAAATCTTAAAGAAACAAATGCATTCTTGTTGTCAGATCAACATACTTTTTACATGCCAGTACATAGATACAGTGTATATTCTACCGAATTTACCATGTCGATAATTATACATTCGTACTTATTATGTAATAAGATCTGTGTCCAGCTAGGTCAGAAGTTTCAGTAGCCTAGCATCCTGACCCAATCTTATACTTCGTCTATAGGTATACTAGCAATCAGTGAGCTTGGACTGCAGGCTAGAAGTTACAGCAGGTGGTATGTATACTACAGTGTTTATCGTCTGCCATTATACATCTGACGATGAAATTTAGCTTTAGGGCTTTGGTGTATATAAAGAAGAACGAATTTTGAAATACATAACATTCTGTCAACAAATCATTTTACAGGTAAACATTATTAAGGTCATCCGCAAAATTGATGAAAATGATAACATTCTTATCAAATTTCATGCAATTCAATTTTAATACTATAAGTTTTATAAGTAAGAGTTTAATGTTTTATAAATTAGTACAACGAATTGTTTTTGTCTGCACATACATCATACATCAAATGAGAGAGAGAGGGAGAGGGAATAAAACGGTAAAAAATATGCATTATCACTTTACATTAAGATTCTCGAAAATGTGTCCAACATTATGTTAAATATTGATATGTCATTGATTTAAATAGTTCCGTTTTAGTGATATTCAATTATTAAGGGTCGTCGGATTCGTTTTCCCCCGGTAGAAATATAAATTTGCCTCCATATTTTAGGCTTATAAACTGAGACTTCTATAACACATAGTGTTATGGTAGTCTCAGTTGTATAGGACAAAATGAGCTTAACATCTGACTGCATCACTCTGCAAAATCATGATTTTTCATATTTTTACACACAACACTCATACTTAAATGATTAAGACTTCAAAAACTGAATAATGTGTTACTCTCTATTATTGCTTATCTTTAAATCGGAAATACTATAAAATAATTGTTAAACAAAGTTATCATCTTATGTGGATGGAATTTCGATGAATCGTTATTAAAAGTACAAAATGCATATTGTTTGCCGCTTTTTACGTACATTCTGTGCATTTATAGATTAATGATCCATGTATTTTTTAATGATATATTTATATTTTATAAAAGTTCGTAAAAATCAATCATGTGACACTTTTAGATACATTACTACGGGCAATATTTTTTTGCGCCAAAATGAATTCATTTGTGCCACAACTTATTTGCGCCAATGCTACTCCTACGCCACTTTATTTTAAAAACTATAGGTATCATTTGCGCCAATAAATAAATCATCTAATTGCGCCAATAGTATTTATTTATTATGTTTAGTTAATATAAAATCATCATAGATACCAGGATTGAAATTTTATATTTGCGCCAGACACGCGTTTCGTCTACACAAGACTCATCAGTGAGTTCGAATCAAAAATATTCAAAAGGCCAAATAAAGTACGAAATATATATCAACTAAATGATTGACCTCGCTCCTTCTTTATCAGGGCTTTGGATCCCACTTTCTGAATCATTATACAAAACAAAGTCATCAGCTTTGCTTGTTAATACAACACTAATATTGTCAAGAATTCTGTGAAATTCGGCTTGATTTTTTGGTTGTCAATGAGCTAGATGTTGTTTCCTTTTTTCCATGTACATGGATTGACGAACATATGCAGAGGTACCGGTTATCATGTTGTCTGCATATAGATGTTGTAAAATATCAGCTGCGAGTCACAATATGAAGCTTTTTGTCGAGTGAGTGCAGCGAACGAGATCAAAACGCCTTCATATTGTGTCGAGCAGCTGATATTTTACAATCTCAATATGCAGACAACCTGATAATCGATTTATCGGGCTGTATTTGCGTCTTTTGGAAGTGTTTTCTTTGTTTCACCAGCAAACCGGAAGATGACTTGATAAGTTCGGGTCAAACTTATCAACGTCGGTTAAAACATTATGACGGCGCTGATATTTCCGGGTCAAAGTTATTAAGACCGGGTCAACGTATTTGACGTCACAAAGCCTTAATATGCAATTTTATTAAGAGCTGAGCAGAGTGATATAGACACTGAGACGACCGATAAATGACACGCATTCGTTGAAAAAGACTTACCGACAATATCGGCGCGTGCCAACTAATTGAATGCTAATGAGTGCAATATATTAAGTTCAATAGTTGTTGGATTTTTATATCATGGAAGTATATTATATTGACAAATAAGAAAATTAACACTATTTAGCATGAAATCCTATTTTTATTAAGTACATGTTCAATAATACACTATGACAGGAAACGGTCTATTTTAGATTGAACAATTTCTTGTTCAGATCAAGGGACACAGCTATTCAAATTATTAAGTATATGCAAACTTCTAAAATAATGTTAACTATAATGGTCATCTAAGACGTTTTTCTTGTTTAAAAGGTTTCCTTTTGTCTTTTGGGGTATTTTTATGGGCCGGAAAATTCATAAAACTTCATTATCTCATCAAAAATACTAAACTTAAAGTCCTGAATTTTATAATGTGATTTTTTTCAAAGTATTATCTACGATGTCGTTTGCACAATGTACTCTATTTTTTTTCATATAACATTTCTTTTCCTCCATGTTATTATTTAATATTTACTGCTTCTACTATTTAATGCCAAACATTTTGATAGACAAATATTTTAATATTATAAAGTTACATTATTTTGTTGACAACAGTTATAATTATTTGAATATTCAATTTTCATAAAGATACATGCATATAAGTAATTCCTTGTGCATGTTTTACGTGATTGATTGTTGTTTGCTTAATGTCCAATGACAAATATTTCATACATTTCTGGACGAAAACAAATTATCAATAATTAGGAAAGGTCACCAAATTAAGTCTAACGACAAGGATAATACGGATCTGCCACAGATAAACGATGGCATGTCGGACTGGAGCTTTTTTTTTGTAACATGAACTACAGATATATTAAACGGAATTTATGTTCAATCATAAAATTTGTTATTGGAGATATTCAACAAGCATTCATGGCTGATAAGGTGTGTAAATCGGTGAAATTTGATCTTTTGTCAAAACAATTAGAACAATGTGTAATTCGGCAATTTCAGATTGTACCATAATGTCTTACTAATATGCATGTTTTGTGCAAAAAAATATACAATTATAGTCTTTTGATGACGTTAATGTATGGTTTTATTGATTTTTTAAAACAGATATTCACAGCACATTCAATGAAATCATATATTTACCGAAAACAAATAACAGTAACAGTTTTATTCCATATTCCGAGAGAAAAAAATGTAATTAATGACAATTATTTACCAAAACCAATTGTACATCAAACATTTTACCATATTTAAACATGTTAAAACGTGACGTTGAGCGTTTTGAATATCATTTTTCTACAGTTAAATATGTTGTTTATTAAAAAACCTATTAAAAAAATACCAATATAGAATAATGTTTATTATATGATATACGTGTATTGGGCTACAATATCAATGTATGTACCCTGCTCACGTGTTGCCACGTGGTGATATAATTTTAAATACAGAGTTATCGGCTCTTTAAGAGGACAAATAATTTAAGTGTGTTATACCGTTATCATTTTAGTTTCTTTATACTCATTAATAACTGTATATTTACCTTGTGTTCATCGTACGCTCATCACTTAACGTGCAGTCATCGTCCGTGTTACGCTCAACACTCAATATGCGTTAATCCTCCGTGTAACGCTCATCACTCATTATGCGTTAATCCTCCGTGTAACGCCCAACACTCATCGTGAGTGCATTATTCACAGTGCATTCATCGTCCATTCACCATTCATTTTCCTTACGTGTATCGTCCGTACGTGTATCATTCGTGTGGTCAGTTTGAATTTTAGACAGTCTGTACTTTCCTTAATTCCTGATCATGAAAATTACTGGTTGTGAACCTACGGTCCTAGTATCCCATACTCTGTCACTTCCTGAAACACATAATTCTATTATTCGGATCAAGTTCTTCCTCGTCTCTTTTCTATAGTATTAAATTTACCAGGTTTTATCCATAAAGGTTGTCAAAACTGAACAGATAGCCCTGATCTATTAGTAGGTGAAAGTTACTCTCAGAGGGTCAATTTACTAGGGTGTCCTAGAAATACACAATTTGACTTAAATGTGGAAAGAATATAGACAGAATGCTTGTTTACATGATTGTTGCTTAAAAGAACAGCAACGAGTTCACTTATAAAAAAGAAAATATCAACCCCTAAAGAATCTAGAAAAAAACCTTCAGAAATGTGTTTTATCTTTTACTTTGATATGTAATTTGTCTTTTAACCATAATATTCATCATGTATGATCTTATTATTGGTTACACAAGGTTTTCATTTTTGATGATGACTAAGATGACCATATTTCTATACCCAAATTACCGTTGAGTTAGATTGGTTTGTTAAGGGTACAAAATGATGAATGAAAACTGAGATTACTATATTACACTATTACGTTATAGTAACCTCAGATGGAAAAAAAACTTGCTACAGCGAGTACACTGTTCTTGCTCGTTCCTTCTGCTCATTTGAGAGTTCCACATTGTAAATGATATGCAAACTGGCGTCTGTTTGATATTCTCTGTAGAGAAGATTTACATTTGAAGATGTTTGACAATGTTCAAGAACCAACTTTTAATACTGTGTTAATGCCAACTGATGATAGAAACATTCCAATGACCTCGGCAAATCCCAAATATTACAGCAAACCATGGTTTTTTATAATGACTATGAAGATACCAGAGATAATATTAACGCAACATCTGAAAGACGGTTAAATAAACATTCTTTGAAAAACCTTGGCAATTTCCACACGAATAACATGTAGACAAGCCCAGCATACTAACTGGAAAACATTATCTAAGGAATTACATCTTATGATGACGAATATGATTCAAAAGATCAAAGGTTAAAATTTCCGAAAACGTTTTAACATCTGAAAGAGAAATTACGAACAAGCTTGGTGAAACATACTGCTAAAGCATAAAAACTGTAACCTTTAAATCTCACCAGTTGAGAGCTTGTACTTTGGGACTGACAGGCCCTCACTCTCCCGCAGACAACTAAAATTGGTATCTATTGTGTCCTCAAACTAAAGACTTTTCTCGACAATCCTGCCTACATCGACTCTATGAAAATATTTTAGAAAAAAATAAAATGAAACAAAAACTCAACCTTTAGGAATATGTGAAAAAGCGCATCTCCAAACATCTGACTTGAAAATCGATAATGTTGAAACTTGTAAGTGCCCCCCATGGCACTTCCGCAGTTATAAATATTACCTGATCGTGAAAACAATAAGACTGCTTTTGCAAACTTTCTTGTAATTCAGCACCATGATACTGAAAGTATATCTAAATAATCTGACTTCTCAACAGCGTACACTGGTGGATATAAGGATCTAAGAAGACGTGCAAATGTTGCTGTCACTTACCTCCTGCTGAAGCTATCTAAACTTCAGAAGCAAAAGCGATAATTCTGGCCTTAGTTCAATACTGTTATTGTTAAATCGAAATTTATTATATGCTTTGACTATTTTTTTTTTTTTTTTTTTGTCTTCAAGTTATTCAAAATATGAAAATCCGGAACCTGTTAATATTAAAAATATATGTTATTAGGAATTCAAATATTCTTGGTAGATCGACCCGGAGACCAAAAAACAAGCCTTACAATACCAAGCGTTTCAATGAACAATACCTTATACAGATTTTCGACCTCCCATAAGGGATTGTGTGTCAAATATAAGGAAAAAAATTGAAGTTAACCTTCTAGCAATAAATTGCACGCCATAAAACTTAAAATTGGGAAATCGTTGAATAATTTAAATAATAAAAAAAAAAGACCGGAGTGTTATATCTAGGTACCTTATAGGTCACACCAGAATAACTCGAATATATTTTGAAAAAAAACCCACCCGAATGTACACATTCAAATGCAAGTATTCCAATAAAACATTTTCAATAAAATTAATATTTATCATTGATATTCGAAAGAAATATTTTAACGTTAATAGTCAGTATGATTTGGTTGTAAATGCTAAAATCCAAAATATAACATATTTTTAAAATTTTTGATGGCTTCAAATTCTTCACTCGTTTTGTTTCAGAAAACTAAAATCCACGAATGAAAGAGCCCACGAACATGTAGCTTTTGCTGAAACCACGAAAATAAATACGCACGAATAAATGTATTTTCACAGTAAAGATTTAAAAACAAAGCAACTGAAGATGAATGGTGCACTACTGTTTTCACCAAATATTCCGTAAATATAGACAAAAAGACAGTCATTACTGCAATGCACAATACTAGTTCTTACGGAAGAAGCTGTAAAGCGTGTGCTGGTATGCTGTGATGACAAGTTAATGTCTTTGTTAGTGATTCTTGTGCTTCTATTTTAGCTATGATTCGTGGGGGAAAACCTGAGGGGAAAAAACCCACATACAAAATGTGGCGGGGTTAAACTAGTTTGAAGGCGCCAACCCTCCCCCTAACCTGAGACAGTGGTGTAACAGTTCAACATAAGAACAAATGTAAAAATCAGTCGAAAAAGGCTTAACTCATCAATTGGATACAAATAGAAATACTTCTAACAAAAACACAAAGTTGGACGTGGCAGGGTACTTATACATCCCAACAACAAAATGACACTAAGTACAGATCTGAGAGTACTAGCAGTTACTGACAGCTACTTCAAAGCCAATAACAACTAATAGAAAAAATCATGCATCTAAGACTAAAATTTCATTCAGTACACATCCAACATCCAATGGATTTATTGTAATGACGTCATTAACAGTCAGAGAAAACATGACCTTGTGGTGTTTGAGCTTTTGATTTTGCCATTTGATATGGGACTTTCCGTTTTAAATTTTCCTTGGAGTTCGGTATTTTTGTTATTTTTATTTTTTATCATTAACAATTTGATTTCTTAGTTGGTATCTGTCTATAAAACGCAGACTAAAGCCGCATTTTTTTTTATATAAACCTCATGCTGTCTGTTGATAAGTTGTATGCTTTTTAAAGAAGAACCACTTTGGAGGAAATTAACGAGAAATTACCAAGTCTATTCAAAATAATCAATGGCGCTTGGGATCAAAGATGATATAAAAATTTGCTTTTATCCTAGCATAAGCATATTAAGTAGCAATTTAAACACTCCAATCTAATTCATCACCTGTATATTACTTGAATTTACACTGCTTCAATAACAATATAATTATAAAAAAAAACCTTCCACTTTTATTGTAAAAGAAATATTAATATCGTCAAAAATTTCTTCGCCTCATTCCTTTCAGCCGTATTTTTACCATTTGGAGCTATTATGACCCCTTTTCTTTTCCTCGGACCCTGGATCTCTGGTATGTTATTATAATATTTTCTCAAACTTTAAAACAGAGGCGACAGATATCAAAGAGATATTCACATTGGTAAGTCGAAAACAATCTGACATTGCCATGGCAAAAAACGACGAAAAGACAAACAACAGTTCACAAAACAGAACATATAAAACTAAAGACTGAGCAACACGAACCCCGTCAAAACTGGTTGTGATCCAAGGTGCTCCGGAAGGGTAAGCAGATCCTGCTCCACTAGTGACAAGTTTCCCATGTAAGTACAAACCCGGCGAATAGTTTAGTTCGGTAAGTAACATTAGAGGACCAGAGGACGGGACTGCGGTTACGACAAATACGATAATATGACTATAGTTAGGGGAGGGTTGAGCGTTTACAAACATGTTTAACCCCGCCACATTCTTTATGTGCCTGTCCCAAGTCAGGAGCCTGTAGTTCAGTGGTTGTCGTTGGTTCATGTCTGTCATATTTTTTGTTCGTAAATTGTTATGTTATAAATTAGGCCGTTAGTTTTCTCAATTGAATTTATTCATATTTTTCATGTCGGTGCCTTTTATAGCCGACTATACGGTATGGGTTTTTTTCATTGTTGAAGACCGTACGGTTGCCTATAATTGCTTACATCCACTTCATTTGAACTTTGGGGGATAATTGTCTCATTGGCAATCATACCAAATCTCCTTTTTTTTATTATGCTAGTTTCTTTTCTAGCGGAACTCGACTACACGTACATCCCATACAACCGGACTTTGATTCAGTTACATTTCATTTAACCTTATTTAAGTATATATTCATAAAATAACAGTACTGTAAATCGAGAGGTGGAGCAAATTCGTTTCTTGTCTTCAAATTATCAGGTACTAGTAATAATTGATATTGGATAGATTAAACCTTAATTTGATTGTAATTTCACTTATAAATGTCATATTCGTGCAACTAAAATTTTTCAGTCAGTTCAGTTTGAACACAGAACATGTAAGTACGAACTTGTAGCGTTTTATAAGATCAAACGCTTCTCCTTTAATTGTATCAAGATTTATTTTTCATATATACTAATGATAATATAATCCTGGTCTGGCTGTGGCTTAGCTCCTATTTTTATGTTAGGAGATTATATATTCTATTTGCTTATCCAAATTATTATTATTTTTATTATTTTTTTTTTTTTTTTTTTATGATGTTAATCATTGTAGTCGTTGTTGCAAGACTTCTTTTGGTTCAGGAAAATGGCTTGTATGAAGTTCTTGATATCTACTTGCATTCGTCTAGAACTAGTCCGTTTTTGCAGGTATTTCTTTTAATCGATTCATAGTCTGTATTAAGCACCATTAAGTGATGCACTTTGATTAATGGTAATACAACAAATTTGCTGTGTGGAATCCATGATTTTCAAATGGGGGAGAACCATTTGAAAAATAATTGAAATGGCAGTAAACAAAAAAAAAAACAGAAAAATATATTTTTTTAAAAATAATTGTTTTTCAAAAAACTATTTAGAATATAGCAGATGATCAGTAACGTCTTCTTCCGATCATGTGCATCTCAACTAGTCTTGTTTCCGGGAAGTTGTCTAATATTTTTGCGAATATTCTTTTTTTATATAAATATATTGAACTGAACAAATATGAAAACTTACACAATGGTACAAACCTACATCAACTTTTGAAAAAAAAACCACACCAAACAGTAAAAGATCAAAACTCATATACAAGCCAACATGTTTAGATCCAAAAGATTTTTTTCAATAACGTAAGAGGAGCAGTTAGTACCGGTAGTATCAATGTCTTCACACTTAATTATATTTTCGAAAAATTAAACATTCGTTCGCCACGCAAACCGATGGAAATTCTGCTGCAACCCATATGATATGAGAGAAACACTTGCGAATATGCTCAAATATCAGTATTGAAAGTACATTAAAATAAGCATTTGTCAAGATTTGTCAGTTAAAGTTTAATCGACTAAACCGAATGACCCGGACCTTTCGTCTGTACAATCAAGCACTAACTGTACACACTTTAAGTCTCTAGCGAATGGATATCAACAGGAAAGTCAACTTCTGCAATGACTTACCGCAGGTCTCTTGTTTGCGGTGTAGTTGTACTACAAAAGGCTACGTGTATAGACTCCCACTATTAATGAAGAATCTACTACAAATCACAAAGACTCACCAAATGTTTTATTAGTATGGTGTAGGGCATTTAAAAATGTTAATCCCACTAGAGATTTACAATAACTGTCGGACTCGGAGTCCGAGTAAGAGTAAGACTACTAATCATATAGGTAAGCTTTAGAGATGATCTCAAAATAATTTGTACGCTAATTAATATTACCGTGTTCAATCTTTGCATGGTGATAGGACAACACCATTTATCAAATTATTTTTTTACTGAAGGGTTGAAGACAACGCTTTTTCATTTAGGCTCTCTTACAGATTTGTTCAGAATTTTATGACTTTCACAACCATCATTTGCTCCTGTTATTTGATTAATTATATCGGTGTACATTCTCAAGTCTATTAAAAAAACCCATCCCTTTTTCAAGTTAAATGGTCCTTCCCTAACTGATAAATCATTTAATAGGGAATCGGATAATACTACTGTTCATTTTTTTGTGTATTTCTTTTTTTTTTAATTTTTGACATCTTTTTTTCAACTGTGTATAGTCTTGGAGGACAGGATAAATCTTTTCAATTGAGTTATGGCAAATTGTTTCTAACCGTTTTGGATCACAATATTTGTTTTTTTTTTTTTTTTTATTTTAGCTGCGAGTGAATTGTAATGCATACTCCTGTTCGCGTTGATTTTGATGAGGAAAACAAGATTTCATTAGTTACGTGAATGATTATGAATATCCAATCAGCATACATTTAATCCATTAACTTTCTAAGTCAGCCCAAACATCCTCCCTGTCAAGAGCTTGCAATTGTTTGTCTGATTTTAAAAGTGTACACAAATAAGTCTGACAGAGAACCATACGACGTTTCTTTCTCAAATAGATAAATCTACAAGATCATTAACATTTCAGCTATTCAGTTCGACAGTAGCTTTTTTGAATTTTTCATTGACAAATCAATTTTATAAAGAACAAATAAAATTGAGCAGCAAATGATACAAACGGTGAGTGACGCAAAATGATGTGTTAACTTCATCCGTTACGTATATCAAAATGAAAAAGAAAAGGGAAAAAGAATCAAAACGACGGGACGTAGTAGTGTGTGGGAGGAAAATTGACGGTGCATGTAGGTGGATGTGGCTTGAAGGAAAAATACTTTATTTGATAATATATAGCCATAGAAACTGTTATTTTATTTTTGGAACTGTGCATTAAAAGGGAGTACCTTTTTTATTTGTTTGTTTATTCTCGTTTGATTTTTTGTCATGTCGAGACACCGACAAAACTAAATTAACTAGTAAGCGTTGATACCATTTTGTTGAGGTAGATTCTTTGGTGCAACATGTTTTAATTGAAAACAAAGGCTGCTGCAAAAAAAGCTGGTAAGTGACGAAGCTTCCAACCAAGAACGTCAAGTATATGGAACGTAAAACTAAACAACGTGAAATATGACAGTTATTATCCATTCGTTTGATGTGTTTGAGCTTTTGATTTTGCCATTTGAGAAGCGACTTTCCTTTTAGAATTTTCCTTGGTTAATTTCTTCACTGTACATGGTATGGAGATGACTACGAATGACATTCATCGTTCTATAAGAGGGTTGTTGTGTAGTAAGACACGTCTTGTAATCTTCAAACGTAATGTTACGTTTGATGACAGCCTTTTTCATACCTTTGGCTTTCTTGGTATCTTTACCATCGTCCATCTGATACGAATACATTTTAGCGCGAAGACCCACAAACACTTACCTACACTTACCTCCACATTCATCTTTAAACTTACCAATGATCTTTTGGTTAACACCTGTTGGAATTCCAAACGGATTATTTGCTTCATAATTAGACGTGTCAAACTTGTCTTGTATTTAGGGTATCATGTCCTTGTAAAAATCATCGGTTTGAATTTCATACGCTAAACTGTCGGTATCGGTAAACAAAAGTTGTGCCTTGTCACCATACTTTTTTCGCATAAATTCATAATGAAAATCATACATCAAAATTTTGGAAATGTCTAAAATGCAACTCCCCAGGTAAACAGGCTTGTCAAATTTGAGTTTGGTTTTTTTCATGTGAACGGCTGCCATGTTTTCGGTAAATACGACTAGACGGTAAAAGTTAGGTTTGGCTACTAGTTTTAATGCTTGTTTCTCTGTCGTGACTAATTTAACATCTACACGTTTATCATTTTTTTTCCTTTGTTTTTCCAAACACAGAATTGTTCATCAATTTAAAAAAATCCTGTTCAGACTCAGTTTTGATACCGCTCTTAGTTTGGTGTTTTTGTCAATGAAAGACTTACGCCAAGGTGATTGTTTAAATGTAATAACACGATGTACTTTTGTTAATAGGATGCCATTCTGAAGACACTGTTTCAAATTTCTTTAATGAAGTACATATTTCTGACGGGAATTTAAATGGGGAATTAATTTATCAACTCAATTCATGTTTATACTATGAGGTAGAAAGGGGTAATCGTTATGACTATCATGAAGTTCTGATGGATACTCTAAATCACATTCAATTATACACCCCACCTCACTATCATCTTCCCAAAGTAAAATGTCTTCCACTTCTTTTGGGTCTCCCCATTCGAAGTTACCTGTAGGTAAAGGATCTGACATGGCTCACCCATATAAATCATTGGCATCTAAATAGGTTAAGTATGTAGTAGGTTGTGTAGTATCGTGGTAACTCATGTATTTATGGTTTGCCTTACCATGTCGATGACTTATTTGAGACACACCTCCTCGAGTGGCCTTTTCAAACATGTATAACATATCTATATCGTGTCATAATTCCAGTTTAACTTTACTAATTTTTAAAGCTGCATCATACGCTAATCCTGGTGATGTGTAATAATGTAAAGGGTCAAGTCCGCAATGTTGTAAACAAATGTCTCTAAAATCTTCAAAAATGCCTTGAAGTTGTGTTACATCCCCTTGCAAATATAAAGTGTGGTATAGTTTTACAGTTAAATGTGTTAAATATATGTTGTGCATGTGCATAGTCATCATCACTAATGTCTTCACCGTTCAGTCTGTTGTGAAACGCGTGAGGAGGTGGTAATTCTGTTTCTCTATTTTTGTAGGACCATCCATGTAATCATAAGGATACACCCCTTTTCTAATCATCAGTTCATAATGGTCACCAAAAACACTCCTTTACTGCTTTAAATTTATCTTTGGTTAAATTCTTTGCTAAGGTGTCTAATGAGTTCAACATAAACCTATGCGAATCAATGAATCGCATTTTTAAGTGAGTACCCTCTACTTTCTTTGAAAAACTAATATATTTCTCATCTGTATTGGGAATGCAGTCAATCTTACCCTCGGTAAACCCCAATGCCTTTACAAACAAGTGGGCGTCACACCCTGTTAAATTGTGAAACACAATAGGAACAAAGGTGGGGAGTCTAAATTACACTTCTTATGTGCTGCACCACGATACTTACCTGTTAAGTGATCGTGGTCACGCACTTTGTCTGTCCCCAATTCATCATCACAAATGTGAAAACGTGTACTCTTTTTAAAACATGCATCATCTTCTTTTGTCATCACCATATCTCTTTTGTCTTGGTACATGTCTGCAATGTCCCTCACTTCTTCTTCCATACATTCCACATTATTTTCAGCCACCTCTTCCCCATAGTACAGTAGTCCTTCTTTAGTTTCCTTGTGTGTATAAACAACTCGGTAATGAAAACCTGAAGGTGTATGTCGTTTATAAGCGTTGGTGTAAGGTTTTGATGCATCAGGTTTACAGGTATCTATGTTGTTTAAATAACATTCGAAATCGAGATAAATAACAGCAGGAACACGCATAGATCGTTTATAGCTTTGAAAATAAATACAATGACCTTCATCTGGCATCATCTCAGTTGTTACTGGATCCTTTTGATTACAATACTCCATGTGTTTATCTAAAAGGTCTTGTCTTGAAAAGTGGTTTAAACATCTTCGACAAAAATAAACCGATTATTTATGATGTGTTACTTGTGATGTTAAAAGAAGTGATGTACTCTTAATCCAATAGTAATGTTGTATAGTAGAGTTGGTTAAAAACAAAAGGTCTACATGTGTTGTGCCAGTATTGTTTGAAATTCTTAAAGGGTACACTTGTAATTTTTCTTCTTCATTCTCGTCTATTTCTACACCATCATAACCAAACACATTAATGTTAAGGTCTGTATTTCGTCTTTCAAATTTGTTAATGGATTTAAATGATGGAAATCAGTGCTGTCAAAGTTAAGGTCGTTTTCCCATTTGATGTATTGACTTACACGCTTAGTACAGTTTTTGTCTACTTCTTCATGGTGTAACGCTGATAGCACCGCCCACTGAAAACACTTGTCGTCCTTGTTTTGTACATTAATAATGGCTTTCCTTTTAGCTAGTTTAGCTGGAAGAGGTATGTATGAATTCCCCTTGAGTGGTATAAATTTATTTATATGAATTTCTTATTCCTCAATGTGACTAAATGTCCAACCACTACCTTCACACATGTATCTTACCATGCTTTCTTTTGCCTTTTCCATCATAAATGCAATGTCTAAATTAAGGTCTGTTGCTTTTGTAATAGTCACTACTGTTGATCTAAAATAAGGAGTCACATAAGTGTTGTTATCTGTGGCTGGGTTAGTTTTTACCAGTTCTACTCGAAGTACTAGTTGCACCTTCAAAGCATTATCTTTTATAAGTGACTCTGTAAATTTAGTGCTCAAATTAGCTTTTACTTGCCTTAAAAAACATATCTACATCAAAAGGTTTTAAAGGTTCAATCATAACTGTGCGAAACGTACCTTTTAATGCTTTTTTTCTATCATATACTTTTAAGGGTTTTTTTCAAATAGGAGTAAGAGTTAAATTTGAGAGTAGTACTACACAATTGAAAAAATAACTATAAAGACTTGAGTACTATAGTATTATATTATGATGGCTTCTTTTGATAATGACTTTATGAGTGTTAATGCCGTTGAAGACAAGGTACAGGAACAAAAAAATGAGGAAATTTTAAAATGGAAAGACCTTCCCACCGGGGTTAATTACCAAATTGTAGAAGTGAACGAAGTAGATGGTAAGTTGGGTAAGAGTAGTATACTTACCATGAAAACTAGGGAAGGGGACATGACAAGGAATACCAGTTCATTTTTTAATCTAGATTAAAAATGAACTGGTTTTCACTTAGTTATTTTTTTGTAGTCACTACTTACATTCTGACCAAGTCGTATAAAAAATACTCTTGTTTAGTCTTTTTACTAATTTTAATCCCTGTATTTCTTACAAAGGCACCTTCCAAGGATTCCTTCTCTCTGTTTTACCCAATGCAAGCCCACACCCTTGTCATGTCCCCTTCCCTAGTTTTCATGGTAAGTATACTACTCTTACCAAACTTACCATCTACTTCGTCCAAAAAATAATTGTGACAATTTTTTTTTTAAAAGGAAAAGGTATTTAATATATATATATATATATATTGAAATTGAAAACATTTTGTGTTTCAGAAAGACAAAAACACCCGAGTTACATTTGATACTGTCCACTCAGTTACACCCTTTAAATCACCTATTATTGTTAAGAGTTCTAAATATCCACTTGATATATAAAAGTAAAGTGAATGAGAGGCGAAAGATACCAAATTAAGGGACATTCAAACTCATAAGTCGAAAATAAACTGACAATGCCATGGCAAAAAAAGAAAAGGACCAAAAGACAAACAACAGTACACAAAACACAACATAGAAAACTAAACACTGAGCATCCGGACCCCACGAAAACCAAGGGGGATCTCAGGTGCTCCGGAAAGGTAGACAGATCCTGCTCCACGTGGCAACCGTCGTGTTGCCTTAAAACTGGTCAAACTGAACAGGTTTGTCTGTACTCAGAGCAATTTTTCTAGGTGAAAATACAGGCATTTGTGTCCATTTGTTATGATGAACCTTAAGATAGAAAGAATTACAGCTCTCATTTGAAATATTTTGCAACGAAATATCAGATTTTGGTGTGAACAAGAGAGTTTAATAGAAACAAATTTCAAGCAGTGTATTTCTATAACAGACAGGCAGATAGTATTTTCTTGTATCACAAAAGAACTAACACATAATGAAACATGCAATTAAAAGGCCTAAAAGACACAAAATTATTCAACATTCACAGATTTTGAATAAGAAAGTTGCACCTCAAGATGCATAAACTTTTCAAGATAAAGTATGGTCATTAATACTTTAACAATATCACAATAACAATATCGTGACCTAAATTACCATTCACACTAAAACCTGATTCACAATGTCCATAGAGGAAGTAAAAGAGAGGAAAATGATACTAAAGGGACATTCAAACTCATAAGCTTTAAGTCGAAAACAAACTGACAATGCTGTAGCAAAAAATGAAAAACGTTAAAAAGACATAAATTTCTTTTCGTTACAAGGCTTAATGATTACCATTATAATTAATAATTTGCACGGGTGGATTCACCAGTGCATTCTAAGAGGAAATTTAAATCATTTGACGGTTTGCATTCAACCAGTCTAGACGTTTGAAATTTAATTACTGCTAAGGTCTGTTTGACTTTTTTGTTTTTGTTTTGTTGTTTTATGTGTACTGTCTTTTACACGTATACGACTATTTCTATAGAATTGTACAATTCAATAGATGCACATGTACACTGCCAAATTAACAGTATTTATTCATTTTTCTTAATTCATATAGTTGTGAATTGATTCTAATATTTTGTAATTGTATTTTGTAGATTGTGCAGGCTGTTGATTATACTTCTAGTGAAGATAATGTGATATGGACTGTTTTTTGCGTAACACCTGCCATTCTAAATTTTTGTTCACATGTTGTTATTATATTTCAACTTATTATTAAATGACTGGATGCTGCAAACCTACATCCCAAAGAATATTTGTGTTTTGTGTTATTGAGCCTTGTTTAGAAAAGAAATGCTTTATGTTCGGTTGAACCCTTGAAAAAGACTCGGAACAAAAAGTATACAAAACACAACATAGAAAACTAAAGACTGAACAACAGAAACCCCACCAAAAACTGGGAATGATATCAGGTGCTCTGGGAGGGTAGGCATATCCTGCTCCACATGTGACTCCCGTCGTGTTGCTAATGTAAGTACAATCCCGGTTATAAGTCTATTGTGGTAGGTCACAATCGAGGGAAAGAGGACGGGATTATGGTTACAATTGAAACATATATGTCGTCATCTGTGAAACAGATATTCCATAACGGTGAAAACTCGTGATGGCGTCCGTAAAATTGCCGTAGGGCGATCTCAACTTCACCAATTAGAACTCTTGATTTAATAGCTTCCAATAAAAGCAGCGACACTCTTTTAAGGAAATCATGATAAGAAATGCAAACTCTAGAATATCGTTTCAACTGGAAGATAAATACTCCATATGCAGGAAGCTGAATCATCTCTTTTGTTTTGTTCTCAACCGACCCTCATTGTCAATTTCTAGATGTAAGTGAAGATATGAGGCAGACTTGACTGTATCTGTTGTATAGTTTATTTCAAGTTTAATGGGATATATATAGATGCGTTCAACATAGTCACCAACTTTGAATTATGTAGTGACAGGACATCATCTATGAGGATGGTAAAAAGGGTTATTTTCGTGCAACGTTTTCGGCCTTTTTATTTCACGTGTTTTCGTGTTTTGACGTTTTATTTCTCGTTTTCTCGTGTTTGGTTCGATGTGCGTGCTTCGTGTTTCCCCTTATTTATTTTCCGTGTTTCGTGTCGGTACTCTTAATTTCTCGTGCTTGTCCCGCATTTGATTAAAAAGTAAACCGGGACTTATTCAAAGTCAGCCCGGATATTGAATATGTATGGTATGTAATAAATTCCATCAAATTACTATGAATATTTTTTTTCAAATCAGATGCAACTAGCGGACGTTAAAAGTTGACCGCAGGGTCTTCATGTCCATTAATGATGACTGCATGATCTCCAAGAACGGCTGAGTAATAATTTCTAGTACTATTTTCCTTATTATTTAAGATTTTATTTCTCGTGCTTCGTTTTTTACGATTTTTATTTCCGTGCAACTTTTTGCGATTTTTATTTCACGTGTTTTCGAGTTGAGATTCCCCCCTTTACCACCCTCATCTATGTAACGGGAAAAGGTATAACCATAATACTAAACTCCAAAGCAAATTCTAAAGAGGCAAAGTCCATAGACTGACAAAATCAAATGATATCGATCAACGGAGCAAGTGAAAAACAACAGCCATATTCCTGACTTGGTACAGGCATTTTCCGAAGGAAATGGTTGGTTAAACCTGGTTTTAAAGCTAGCTAAACCTCCCACTTGTATGACAGTTGTTTATAGTTTCGTTATATTGACAAAATTGGGTAAGCAACCCAAACAGACATAATAGGTTAATGTGACAATAATTGGGATCCAGCAGTCGAAACTGTGTAAACATACATAACAGACATACAACCCAACTGACTAAAAAAATCAAACAAACATACAAATTAATCTAACAAAGACGTGAAGGTAAAGGATAATGCTAGCTTTTGTTATTCTTTCTATGAAACTCCTGTATGAAAGCAGCCTCATAAATTAAGGAAGAAGTCAGGATAAGAGGCGCACAGTTGTTTCCACTGGGAATGCCGATTGTTTGTTGAAAAGCACGTCTCCCAACGGTTCAAAATAACTGAAAGGCTGAAGTTTTGTGCTAATAAGATCAATGTTAATGATTTGGATAGAGGTTTTACTTAGCATTTTGCAGACCCATCAATATAGCGCTGTTTTAAGTACATTTGTGTTATGTTGGTATCAACTGAAGTAATATCTAGTTCTTCATCATTGGTTGAAATTCCAAAAGAACATAAAGGAACAGTTATGGCGTGTTCGTCAGTTTTCAAAGAATTCCGCTCAAAGCATTGCTAAGGGGTGTTAAACTTGCAGTAAGGTGAATTGTTGGCTCCATGTTAAAGGCCACCTCACTGTCGGATGAAGAACAGCAATAAAAGCGTGTTTTGCTGTACACATACTGATTTTTCGTCATGGATGGTACCCCATATCCTTTCTTTTCTATTATAAAACAGACCTATGATTGATAATGATTTCATCTTTGATCAGTGTAGTTTGAGTAAATGTTGTTTTCATGAAGAGGTGATCTTTTTACTATGAGTAATAAGTGAGTTTTATTTGGTATAAAGAACTCTTGTTGAGTGTGCCTTTTTTTCAGGGTTCACCTTATCTTAACATCATTTTCATGGTTAAGTTTTACATAAGTATGGTTCCTATTGTAATTTAATTTGTCTTCTGAATGATTGCAAGATGTACATGTCAGTTTGAAAGAGTTTCTTATGAGTATATATATACATATATAAAATAAACTTTCAAAGATGTACTGTACTGCTTGTAATAACTTATTGTTCTGAAAATATATGAACTGTTTTGTGTCAAACATTAATAAATTTCCTCATGTTTTGGACATTAATTGATAAAAAAAAACAATAATTGAGAGCACATCTGGTATAGCAGAACTTTGCCATGTTTGATCTTTAAGAAATAGGACATAATGTCTGCTTCCATAACGGAAAGATTTCAATTATTTCTAAATTGGCAAAGATATTAAATAAGGGAAAATTTTGGAGAAAATTGAATGAACAGTCAAGTCTTTTTTTTACAAATCTTTGCATTTTGTACAAAACATTTGAGTTTTTTTTTTTTTTGCAAATCTGCATTTTCTACATAAAATTTGATTCAAGATTCAGATACGTCATAATGATAATAATAACTATTTGTAAGCAATACAGCTCAAAGACTATATATAGATTTATTGTTAGCTTTTCAAAATTTGCATAAGCTTTTGGATTTTTAAATATTTTGTCCTTGAGCATCACTGAAGAAATTTTAATTGTGGAAATGTGCATCTGATGTAGTAAAATTGGTACCGTTAATGTTATTTCAAAGATCTGTTAGAGTTTATACAATCTTAGTCCTTCTCGTCATGCAAAAGTATTAAACATAAGACTTCTCTATCTTTTACACAGGTATTATATATTTTAAATTTCCAACTTTTGTTTTATAAAAAGAAAAGCCAAGGTAGCTACATATATCTTGTTTTTTGGAGGGGATAAACTATACTTTGTTAGGAAATCACTCTGATGCATACAAAGAGTTCTCTGAAATTAACATCATAAAGATGATGATTTTTTCATTGACAATATATTTATTTTGTTTGATGGACTTGTTTTTGAACTTCACTTTTTGCAATACAGATCATATCTTTTCACTGTATAATGCAAACTTAGGTGACTATGTTTATCGCATCTATCCATCTAATTTGAAGAAAAAAAATTATATCAAATTTAAGTTTGCTTGACAAAGAGGATAAGTTGAACTCAAAATTTCTGTTAAGAAACATTTCAGAAGTGCCTGCGTAGGAAGTATATATCTCAAAGTCAATAGAATATCTCAGCATTTTCAGGGGTTGCATTTTTCTGTCATAATTCCTGTGATAGAGGTTTGCAACATATAAGGAAGCTATTAAACCAAGTATTTTTTAAGGTTAATTTGAAATTAACCCTCTGAAATTTTTATGGATGTTATCATGAAGTAGTAAACTAACTATGAAATACCTGCAACACAGATGACCACTGCCATGTTCCACTTGTTACTTATACAATATTGTCTTCTTTTCATTGATTGTGATATCATTTAATGTACTTTATCACAGAATTTTTACTTGCAATAAGCAATATGAGATGGCAATAGAGGAACAGGAACACTTAACCTTCTTCTTTAGTTTTGTGTTTGTCTTCTACTCATTGCCAATTGCTATCTTCTTCTCCCTTTTTTTTAATTAGTTATTCATTGAGCTTCTATACTTCATACGAAGTGTCCCTCGGTCAACACATTTACACAACAATTAAATTCAATAAAGAAGCATTCAATTCTTAATTACAAAAAGTCTATATACCTTTCTGTTACCACAAATATGAATTAAGCAACTTATATCCCAGTTTAGACACATTTTTTTCATCATTCATATGTCTAACCATGAGCATTTTTCAAGCTTTAATTGCATAAAGTCATATTTCTATAAGCAGCTGAAGAATCAACTGAAATAATCCTAACAAAATATTAGCTCTAAAGGTAGTCAATCTCTTTATTCATTTGAAGTAGTAACTACAATGCATCTCTTAAGAGTATATACTACACACATTGTGTTTTTTACGTAAAAATCTGACTTAACATACAACAGTTCTAATGTCATTTAGGATAAAAAAAAACAAATGATGGTTTTATAATGTCATAATATTGCACTGTAACTCAAAGCAGGATATCATCTTCATTACGCATCATTAATGTTTGATTACATCAGCTCTTTAACTGCTGAACAATCTGAAATTAAATAATAATGCCATGATTAAGACTGGACTTAACATATTCATGTTGTAGCTTATGAGAAAGCAAGATGCATACAACCCAAATGGTCTTTCCATTCCTAAAATACTTCCTGGACTTATAAGGACTTTTTAAACATTAGTTTTTCAGTTTTTCACCTTTTTTATATTATTAATGCAGACAGATTGGAATACACAACATGTTCTAAACATAAAAGGTTGATAATACAAGGAACAAGTTTGAAATGGAGGACTCAAACCTTGGATAAGTCTAAAAGTAAAGTCCAGTCCCACTTACCTCAACCTATTAATGTTTGACTGTTTACAAAATTCAATCAAAATAGATATAATTGACTAGTCATATTTTTTCAAAAAGTTTGTGGTTCAAAATTTGTTTATTTTATATAGATTATCATTATATAAAACAAAATAGGTCTTGTTCTGCCAAAAAGAAAAATGTGTTGTTAGGATTTCCTGATCAACCCTAAACTAAGATCAACCAAACAGTTTTATCACTTCAGGTAGTATGGGAGTATAAACAAATAAGCATCGGTCCCAAGAGCTGTCCAGGTGCACTTGTCCTGAAAATTTGAAATTTTTGCCAGGATAAAATGGAATATTTAGAAGACATCTTATCAGAAATTAGAAAAAGGGTTTGAAAAAAGAAAATTGCATGAAAATACCCTTCAGTGTACGAATATTGCCTGTTAAAAAGTCCAATATCTCTGGATTGACAAACCAGAAAGTATTCAAAATCGCCAATCCAAACAGCAGTGCAAAGTTTGTAGTAATTGGATCCAAAAAAATATAGAAAAGAGAAAAATTGGCAAAAAAAATAAAGAATAGAGAATAATGGGGTACTAAAATATAAAGAATAATTGTGCAAAAATAAAGAATAAGGTAAAAAAAATACTGATTACAGAAGTAAATGATTAACAGAGTAATGAAACTGTGCATTTTCTGCACATAAAATTTATTATTGATAATTGACACAAGATTAGTAGATCATTTTGTATAAAATGTGGAAATGATCGTAATTGGAACTGTTTCATTGATTTTAGCCATGCCAATTTAACACATTCTTATGCATCAGTATTTTTCCTCTGAAAACACAATCTTGCACAAGTTAGAAAAATCTCTTAGTATCATTTCGTACACTAGTGCAGATGAATTATTTCTACATACAACTCCTGCATTGTGTCAGCAATGATTACACATCACAACACTAATAAAATAGTTTGTGACAGAGTTCAGACCAGGATAACCATTGACAACAACAAGCACTGCAATAGAAAGGAATTGCAGAGACAAAATGTCTAGTGATTTAAATTTTTTCAGTGTTTGTTGTTTTAATTAGATGTTAATCAAAATGGATAAATGGTGTCCTTTGTGTAGTGCAGTAACGGATTCACTGGGGTGGTGGTACGATCGCCATACCCCAACTTTATACATCATAAGCGTACGCTCCACTGCCCTTTGAATGGAAAATATAAAATTTTTAGCATAAAATCATTAAAAAAAACACTTGGCGGTATCATTACTGCTTTGGGGAATTATGCTCTCCTTTACAACATTCTCAGTGTGATGTTGAGTTGAAGGTTAGCTCTTTTTAAGGCACAATTCACAGAGTATACTCAAGCAACCATATATCTACACTACTGAAAATATACCTGAGTTTGAAAAAGACAAGAAGAAGAACTAGCTATCATGTAAAAATTATGATATAACAGCAATTTGCATGTGAACAACCCGAACATAAGAATTTTACAGAATAAGCATATTTTTTACTGAATAGAGAAAAATGGCCTAAAAAATTATAGAATACAGAAATGAATACACCACCCCCTATCCAGACCCTCTGTTAAGTTTCAGGTAAATCACTACAAACAAACACAAGGTCTGAGAGTTCAAGTCCCATAACTCTGTAATGACAAACCAGAAAATTTCTAAATTTGAAAGGAAGTATCATATTATCAATTTCAACATCAGTGTAAAGTTTAGAGAAAATAAATCAAAGAGTACTAGAGTAATTGTCTGATATGTGAAAAATGTCCAATTTTCCATGAATAATATATATCTCATAACTCTGGAATGACAAAATTGGAAATCATCAGAATCAAAAGCTTTTTTCTGTAAATCCTTTTGTTGTGTTTAATTTTCATGAGAACTAGTTTTAAAAAAATGTGAGTTATCGTACAAAGTGTGTTATAAGACATACAGAGGGAGGGACTACAGTATAACATAATAAGTCCTGTCTATAAGGGGCTTAAAACCATAATTTTTTCTTTGCAGTTAACCTTTACCCTAGTTCTAAATTAAAGTAAGAAGCTTACGTCAACAGTCTGTTCTTAAGCAGGTTAAGCTACACATTATGCAAAATTCTTATATTTAGTTAGGATTATTTACAGGCAAAACAAAAGTATAAACTCATAAAAAAAACTAACAGATTTAGAAATAAGAAAAGAGAGAAAAGCTTTTCTAAAGTTTTTGTTTATATTTACAGAAAGAGGAATAAAAGATAAAAGTACTGTGAAGAGGGATATTTTTGTGAGGGGTTTATTTTCAGTAATTTCATGATTAACGTAAAACACCAATATTTTGCCTGATGTAAATTTGATCTCCATGGGAAGTCAAAATCAAGTTCTAGAAAAACGTAAAAATAAAGCCGAACTGGTTTGTCATTTCAAATCGCAAAATTTAAACCTTACTTAAATAACCCACTTTACAGCACTATCCTAAAACATCTGCATTGTTTTACCTTATTTGCACCTTCTAAACTTGTGATTAACTTTTTAAGATCTTCTCTGTTTAACTCTATGGAATGTACTTGCTGGCCTTGTTGACTTTGGACATCTAAGTCTAATGAAGTAATGGGTTCTTGAACAGAGGCTATCTTATCACTTGATAGGGCCAACTACAAATACAAATATATATGTTGTTAAATTTATAAGACAGCAATCCAACAAAAACCATTTACATGAAAAGGTCAAAATCAGTTAAGTATATGGAAATTTCAGAATATGAAATTGTTGAACAAATTTACTTGGTTTAATTCTAACATTTCTTTTAAATGTTTGTAACATTTTTAAACATTGTAGAGAGTCTAATATGTCATTTCTGGAATCATGTCTTTCACCGGAAAAGATCACCAATTTCGCACGCCTTTATGATGTCATTTACCAGATAGAAGGCGCGCCTGTATTCCTGTTCTATTAAAAGTTTCCAGCACTTTCAGAATCGTCATTCTGTAGGGTAGTATAGAAATAATTTATGTTCCGTAAGTACATAATCTTGATTCCGGTACAACTTAGGGAGGGTGACCATCTTATTAGATTTTAATTTCCCAAATATTTTGTGCAGTATAAAATCAAACTTTTCACCTGTTTGCTCAACATGGGTTGGAAGTGACGATGCCTACATTTTGGTCACTTGGTGATGGAAGTCATATGACAGATTCAACTAAAAACCGTATCCCGGAACTGCTGTATAGTGACAACACTTGAGTGATTGCTGCAGCAATTTTATTCATCCACATAAGTGTTGTCATTATAAGACTCTCTACATTTTATGTGTTTTATTGTAACAACCCACCCCTGAGGTATCCACTTCAGGGATTCTGTCGTACTAGATTCACCAGGTGTTGGTTCTCTTTCTTTATAATTTTAAACATTGTATAGCAGAAGAAAAATTATTTCATTCTTGTTAGTGTCCCCACATATGTGTAAAAAGAATCCTATAGAAGGCAAGGTTTATTTTCTTATAACAACAGCCTACCATTTTTTCACTATACTGCATGGGTATCTTATAAATACTTGAGCAAAAACTCAAATATGAATTGTCTAAGTTGGCATATTTATTTTTATGTGTGTGCCACAAACTTCAAAGAAGAAGCACATAAATCATGTGTCTTCTTGTTTATATATTAAATACAATTTCTAACTTTTTTTTTATTTTCATGTTAGCTAACCTTAACCTGCCAATCAAAGTCATTCAGGACTGCATCTGATATAGAATTAGTTTCTGTTTTTAATGATTGCCGTACATCATCTCTCCGTACACTTATCACATCTACAACTATCTGTTTATGTCCATCTGGTAAATCTGACAGTATCTCCAATATCTACAAAATATAAATTATGAAAATTTATTTTTTAAGCTACCTAAATATATAAATATTATGTAGAAATCTCAAGTTTTAAAATGAATACTGTAAATTCAGAAATTATTGCGATGTTTTTATTATTGCGAAAAATGCGACAGGGTTATAATCGCAATAATTTAAACTCGCATTTTGAAATTTTTTATATGAATTAAACAGGATTTTTCTCAATATCGCAAAAATTAAAATCACATTTTAGTCTAAAATGACAAAATCGCATTAATAAATGCACGCAATAATTTTCTGAATTTACAGTATAATATTTTATAAAGTGCATTCAAAGCATTTTTCTGGATAAAATTTCATCAGGAACACTCAAACCACAAAATATGAAAGCTAATCTCCTTTTGACAACTATAGTATAAAGGATTATAATATCTGTCTTAATCTTCAACCTAATGTAACATCCATATCACTTCATAGTAATTGTAACAACAGCAAAATAAGAATCCAAAGGCAAATGATATGAGATAGGATGGTATTTTTACTGTATTTTGTTCATTTTTTTATGGTTATTTAAAGGCCAATTGGAAAAGATGTCATGCCTTTTCAGGGCAAAATTTCTGTTTTGTCAGTAAAGAGAGTTAATTTGTTTATTATAATGATTTTAAAAACTTGAAAGTAGCAGTAGGTCAACTAATAATCAGATTTCCTTTTGAAATTTCGGTTATCATGATCTTGATTTGATGAAGTATTTTTTTAGCTCACCTGGCCTAAATGGAGTTATTGCCCTTTTACAATGATTTTTATAATTTTTTTTGCATTTTGCCTAATATCTGAAAAACTATTATGGAAAGATAGATACTTATATAAGCAAAAGTGATCAGCAAGACAAGATCTACAAATATGGTTACAGTCTTGAAATCGTCTGACATCCCCTTATTTGAGTTATTGCCCTTTGATAATGATTTTTACCATTTTTTTTGCGTTTTTGTCTAGTATCTGAAACACTATAATATATTGTAGATAGATAGAAACATAATTATGCAAAAATGATCAGCAAGACTTGATCTACAAATAAGTCAAATTGTGGAAATCATCATTGGACTCCTTGTAGGAGTACTTGCTCTTTAACGATGATTTTTACCAATATTTTACGTTTTTGACTACTAACTTGAAGACTATAAAAGATAGATAGACACTTTAAATAGCAAAAATGATCAGCAAGACAAGATCTACAAATAAGAACAATTTTGCTGAAATTGTTGGTTTACTCTTTATAGGAGTGATTGCCTTAATTGATATTTTTCAACTATCTCCCAAAAGATCAAATATTAGTAAAAAATCAAAACCCTGACCACATGCACACCTTCAATATATGTACAAACAGCCAGCAAAGTGAAAACTTTCTAGCATTCAAACTGTAGGAGAATTATCTGGAAACGCTCCTCTTATGCAAGTAAATACTCCAAAAAATGACAAAGTTCAACTATCTCCCAAAAGAGCAAATATTAATAAAAATCAAAACCCTGACCACATGCACACCTTCAATATATGTACAAATAGCCAGCAAAGTGAAAACTTCCTAGCATTCAAACTGTAGGAGAAGTTATCTGGAAATGCTCCTCTTACATACATGTCTGCTAGTAAATACTCCAAAAAATGACAAAGTTCAACTATCTCCCAAAAGAGCAAATATTAATAAAAATCAAAACCCTGACCACATGCACATCTTCAATATATGTACAAATAGACAGCAAAGTGAAAACTTCCTAGGATTCAAACTGTAGGAGGAGTTGAGCTGAATAACTATATACCCATAATGGGATGGACGGACGGACTGACGGACAGACGGACAGGGGTAAAACAATATGCCCCCCCAACTTTCAGTTGCGGGGGCATAACAAACAAAAAAAAAGATTTTTGTCATGAATTCTATTCTAGTCCACAATGTTGAAGAGTCCATTGTTGAAGATGATCATAGACCAAGGTGAGCGAAACAGGCTCTTAAGAGTCTCTAGTTTAAGTAACATTTAATGGATGAATTTATATTGCAGTCACTGTAGCTGGGTATTTTGTGTGGCATCAAATGGAAGTTTATAAAAAAATGTTCAATTATATACATCAAAACCAAATTTTCAATCCATCTTAACTGACAAGTGGGAAAACTTTAATTTTTAATTTAAAACAGTGTACATATCTTTAAATCCTTTTTAATTTATTTCAGGTCTTCTCACAGCAAATAAAATAAAAGATAATCATCATTTGTTCTTTTTTCCCCAAAAAAATGATTTTGATGTTTGTTTAAGAACAGAAATTAATGAGATAAACTTTTGTATAGAGTAAAAAGACTACCTTCATTTACACATATTGATTACAATTCAAATGGTGAATCAAAACATAAACTGATAAGTTTATGATTAATATTTTATTCTTCAGTAGGGTTCCTAACCTGATCTTTTGTAATTTCTTCTTTAACAACCTGTTTTACGAGTCCTGTATAGGCATCTGACAAATTCCACCACTCGGGTAGTGTAAACACTTCTCCATACTCTTGATAGATTGGTCGCCCAAGTTTACATATACCATCAACAATGCTGTGAAGGACCTACAAATATATAAACAACCTTTGAAATACTATGTTCAAGAAGTTAAATTGATGTATGGAAGTAAAAAGTTATGATTATTTTCCCTTATTTCTTTATTCTGTTTTTTTTTCTTTGAATGATTAAGAATACTATGGATTTAATATCATTCAAGGCATCAAGGGGTTTCAATTTTCAGGTATTTTATGCATGCTATGAGTTGCATGTCAGTAACTGCTAGTAGTCCTTTGTTAATGTATGTATCATTGTCATTTTGCTTGGTTTCTTTTGTTACCTATTCTGACATCGGTCTTGGACTTCTTTTAAAATGAGTTTTACTGTGCGTATTGCTATGTGTTTCTTTATTCTACATTGGCTAGAGGTATAGGGGGAGGGTTGAGATCTCACAAAACATGTTTAACACCGCCGCATTTTTGCGCCTGTCCCAAGTCAGGAGCCTCTGGCCTTTGTTAGTCTTGTATGTTTTTTAATTTTAGTTCATTTATATGTTTTGGAGTTTAGTGTGACGTCCATTTTCTCTGAACTAGTACACAATTTTATTTAGGGGCCAGCTGAGACCACCTCCGGGTGCGGGATTTTCTCGCTGCGTTGGAGACCCATTGGTGGCCTTCGGCTGTTGTCTGCTCTTTGGTTGGGTTGTTGTCTCTTTGACATATTCCCCATTTCCATTCTCAATTTTATGAACCACTGATTTAATAAATATTCAACAAAGTCCAAACCTAAAGGCTTGTATGCAGACTTTGGCAAAACAACGAAATCAAGTATCCACAATTCTTTTTCTTCTAAATCTGCGAAAACTGATACCCACAAAAGTAAAAGAATCCATAGAAATTAATTATGATCTTATTCTAAACATATCAAACAACATTGCATAACAAAAAGTCTGATACAGTCAATGAATATATTCTACTTAAGAAATTTATTTGAAACAAAAAAAAAACTTTCGATACGGCACTCAAAAAAATTGAATCACTATAACCAGGTCATGATAAGAGACCATCACAAAAACAGAATTTACCAAAATTTCCAAATTGCATTTAACTTAAACTGAATTGATTTTTATCATGACAAAATAATAATAGTCATACCAAAATAATAAATATGCAAATATAATCAATACACAAAAATGTCCATGTATGTGTGTGTGTTCCATTGTATTTGTAGTAAGTATAATTAATATAATTTGTCTTCTTTCCACTAAATACATTCAACCCAACTACTTAAAGAAAAACACAACACAAACTTATGTTTGTTGACTAGCTCGAGTACACTGAACATTATTTTCCAAGTCATCCATAGTGTGAAGGGCACTCACAAAAATACGATGTTTACAGTACGAAGTTCAGGCTAGAATCAAATACATAAAGCCGTCTCTTTACAACCTAATTTTTTTACGCTAAAAATTCCTACGCCTACATGAACATGTATTACACATGCAAGAAGACAATCAATTCCGTTATAATTATGTGCCTCAGGATATTTTTTACAATCGTAACTACTAAAAATACAATATTTTCTTCTCGAGCATGTCCATATCTCACACTAAAGACACTCTCAGATGTCTGATATATGACTACACTTAAGATGAATTTTTGATCACTTGCTTAATTTCTTAAATGGCAGTGAATTATTTTCTGTGTACCAGTAGAGAAGAAAACTGGAAAGAGATTTATATTCTCTTTCAGCTTTCTTTTGAATCCTGCAAAGCTGACAATATATTCTATTTCTCAATTAGTTGAGTTCTACTTTTCAAAAGTAAATGGATAAAACATAGGATGTGTTTCAACACCTTACTTGTAATATTCCTCCTATTTCACATACCCATCACTGGCCATCAGTAGGATGTGTTTCAACACCTTACTTGTAATATTCCTCCTATTTCACATACCCATCACTGGCCATCAGTAGGATGTGTTTCAACACCTTACTTGTGATATTCCTCCTATTTCACATACCCATCACTGGCCATCAGTAGGATGTGTTTCAACACCTTACTTGTAATATTCCTCCTATTTCACATACCCATCACTGGCCATCAGTAGGATGTGTTTCAACACCTTACTTGTAATATTCCTCCTATTTCACATACCCATCACTGGCCATCAGTAGGATGTGTTTCAACACTTTACTTGTAATTTTCCTCCTATTTCACATACCCATCACTGGCCATCAGTAGGATGTGTTTCAACACCTTACTTGTAATTTTCCTCCTATTTCACATACCCATCACTGGCCATCAGGACCATGCTCTACATAATATTTAGCTTTATGAACAAACTATTTGTTTTCTATCACCTGTTCAGGGGAAAATCCTGAAATTGTTTATCATATTATTTCTGTCTCAGTTTTACCTTTCTTAGTCCTGTTACAATTCTAGCAGCACCTCAAAATGTAAACCAAAATTCATAACATGTCTATAATCAAAGGGCAAGAGCATTACAAAAGCAATTGCTGCCAAGTCAATGTTTTTGTGATTTATACTAGTTTTCATACTAATATAAAAGAATTACACCATGTACAGCGTACAGCAGACTATAATACAGAAAAGACTATTGACAATTGATTTTAACTAATTCAGTATCATAAGGAGAAGAGAAACTGATCTAATACTGCTGCATATCTACAGAAAAAAAAATTGAAAAGGAAAACAATTTATCCTTTATCAATGAGTTAAATAAAGAAAACTATTCTGTTTATGGTATACACTGTAAAAAAATAATGTTGCATTAAAATATATACACATGTACTTGTAACTAAGGGAATCAAACTAAATGACTATCATTTGACTATTGATCAGCGTATTTTTCACTTTGGACTCATATTTCTCCAATCATCTGAGCTATGCATTTGTCTGTAGTTAATATCTTAAAAATATGGATTTCTGTCATAGTTGGTCTGGAATCGTCTCCAATCTTTAGATTGTATCATTTTTCAAAGGCAGATGCAGGAAAATACATCTATAATGCAATAAATGGATCAAAAGTTAACTAAGGCCATTATAATCATGTTTTAATGAAGTGAAACATTATTTGCCGAAAATTAGAATCTTTTGATGGTTTGCTCGAGTTACGAGAGCCAGAAGTGAAAAAAATACTTTGATTCATGCCATAGATAGCTGTTCCTTTGAAATATCATACCACCGGTCTACAAATTCAACAGGCTTATTTCTTAATTTTTTTCACACAACTGGCACTTCAACAAGAAGTATACTAAAGAATGAAAATGGCAATGTTAAAAAAAACACACTTGTTTTCTTCGGATTTCTACCTGATTCATCTAAGTCAATTGGAAAACATGAAAAATGCAAAATACATCATTAAATTAATATTCTGAAACTTCACCAGTCCACCATTGTCTTTAACCAAACTTGTTCTAAATGGATTTATCAAAAACATTGGAAATTTATCATAGCAGAAGAAGATTCTAAATTTTGTACTTCGACCAGTTTGGTATCCGCCTCATGAATCTATGTCACAAAAATGGCATATCGCCATAGCATAAAAGCAATTGCTTTAAAAACATTTGTCAGTACAGACTTTCCAATGTCTATCATTTTTTTTAATTTCTATAATAATGGACATGATGGATAAGAGTCTACTTGCTATTGTATTCATGGAAATGTCCTGTATGTGACTTGGCTATCTGGTATATTGACAAAACATTTATACCAAGGTGCTTTTTCCTGATGCATTTTCTGAAGGGGTGACATCAATATTATTTTCCTAATAAAATACATAGATTAAGTCCAAGACATTAAATTAGATGCTTTCAAGATGACTGCCCATTCTGCAACCCACTGATTGAATGACTCTAGCTTTACATGTAAGAATCAGCATTCTGCTGCTGACATATCGTTATCCAAAACACAAGATTACCAACTATCATCTGAAAATAGTCTTATTTTGTGCAGTATTTACATGGACAGATCAACTGAAGATGGTATAATTTTCGGACTTATCAACTTTGGAACAGATCAACCTGATAAGGTAACTACATGTTTTTTGTGTCTTACAACTACAATATTTTTACCCAATACAGTCCATGACCTCCATTTTCACTGTCTTGGGTTGACAGCTCGGAGTTTAAGACAGACATGTGATATGTATGCATGAGATTTAATGTTTGTGTCTGATGATGTTTTAAAATTGCTTTTCAAGGCTTTTGTTTTCATCCTTAATCAGTTTATTATAGTATTTGTATTTTGGGACCTTCTTCTTCTTAGATAAAGTAATTAAACTCATTGATGAGTACTCAATACTTTCGTCTATTTCAAATCAGATTGTAGAGTGATTCCAAGGTACTTTGCCAAAGAAACAGATCTTTAAGTATGAGTTTGGAGAATATGTGTTTTTATTTTTCTAGTTAGTGGTGGTAATTACTGTTTATTTGTCTGGGGAGAAACCCTATAGCAGCCAGTATTCTTCCCACTTTTATTTTTTTAAATAAAGGACTTTAACAGTTCAGTTGCGGATGAATAGAAAGTGTGAATATGTTGTATATACTTAAGGGTTTCTTTTTTGCCTAACGTACACGTTTGGTCTGCTTAGAGTCAAGTTTCCCTAAAAATAAGAGACACTCCTTCTGATTCTGGTCTGTCATTTTGAGATCATGTGCTCAACATGAAATCACGTGATTCAACAAGCACCTGTTGTCATCTTCGTTTTAATTGGCGCATTAGCAAACCTTTCACCAATCGAACACGTCGTAATGACTGGTATCTATGTTGTGGTGACGTAGTTGTGTATGTACACAAAGAGTGTTCTAAAAATCGATTAAAAAATGCATTCCAGTTTGGGACATGTGTTTGGAAGTTACCCTGGGTGATGTCCACCCGAACGTTAAGGTTATGGTTGTCTATAACTGATTATTAAGTCAACCATGTCTGTATTGTAAACCATGACATAGGACACTATGACGGAATATTTGGTTTTACCTTCATTCCAGGTCATGGTTGAAAAGGATTGCAAAACTGCAAGACGTTAACATATGAATTGATTGTAATGGAAATTAGCTTGATTGTGGAATATTTATTAGAAAAGGAATTGTTATTTAGTTTAATGTGATTATTCTTGAAATGTGTTTACAAAATATTTTCACGTGTTGGCAAGGTATAGGTATAACCGGATACGAGTGAAATACTGAAAAAATATTACAAAAACTACAAAACAATTTGTTCAGCAAAATAAGAGTCAGAATGGGAAATTTTTTTGACAAGACTAACAAATCTGGACCAAAGTCACGCACTGTCACACCAAATCATACTCAACCACCTGACTTGGCCCCTAACGCGAAGGGTCACCCAAATAGGACGTTCAAATCCAATAGAATTAGAACGACAAAGTACTCAATAATAACTTTCATACCAAAGAATTTGTTTGAACAGTTTCATCGATTTGCTAATTTGTATTTCATATTCGTGGTATGTTTGAACTGGGTACCACAAGTTGCAGCGTTTGGAAAAGAAATAGCTATGATTCCAGTGATATTTGTTTTATTAGTAACTGCTATTAAAGATGCATATGAAGATTTCAGAAGATACAAGTCTGATAAATGTATAAACCATAAAACTTGCAGAGTCTACAAACATCATTCTAGGTGAGAGCAAATGTATAATATTGAGTATGTGTCCCCTATTTCACAGTTTATGGAACATGGACAATTGATAGTGTAAGCAGGTCTTGGTTTCAAACAGACACATATTCTTGTTGGTTATTAATTACTTAATCAGATTGATATGATTTTCCCATGATGAAACTGCCATTGTATTTTACAATAATCTTGATGGCCAGGGCCCTCAAGTTCACTGTTTTAATGCTTCATAGGGGTACATGTATCTTTATTATACATTATTCCAAACATCCTGGGATTTAATACTTGGAAGTTGGCACTGGCTACGATTACGTTGAAATGTAACAATAATAAAAAAAGTTATCGTTATTGTTATATTTGTGACTACGGTAATGTTGTTGTATTGTTACGTTAATGCACTTCAATGTACATGTACACATGTATGCTGGGACTTAAGTAATACATGTATGTATTAAAATACAACTTGAAAACTTTCATTCATAAACATTGCATACACATTCAGAAATTATTGTGTGCATTATTATTGCGATTTTTGAAGAATAGACAAAATGGGAGATAAATTATTGGGATTTCAAGAAAAGCTGCATTTAGATATATGAATCAGATACTTATTATCATGATTATTGCAATACTCACCCAAACACCAGGGTTCGACATTAACTTTTATACCAACTTGTCCAGTTGGGCAAGTGCCCTATTACTTTTACTTGTCCGAAAGTGAAATCTACATGCCCAAACTTTTACATGCTATTTTTGTGGATGTAATGTAGTACATGCAGATAAAATATAGTTATCATGTATATGAGGAATTCCACTGAAAAAACTTGCCAGGGTTGATTGTTGTGCCATGATGGCAGCAACTAGACTTGACCACTGAGATACTATGAGGCATATATGAGCCTAGGAGGTAGGAAAAAGATCGACGAATATACGGGAATTGGATCATTTACATAGAGATACTTATTTCATAATAATTTATCTAAGAAATGCCATTTCAAAAAACCCTTCTTGATAAACTGACAACTGACAAATTTGTTAAAGTTTAATTTCATTTTCTCTTTCAAGCTTTTACGTTTTTCCATCTTAGGAAAATACACATCCAATGTCAAATTCTAAAGTTAGAACAACGAAAATAGACCTCCGCTTTCCATTGGTCGGTGGGAATAACACGTGCGTCGGAAACGCCCGAGTGGTGTCCAGATTGATAACGATAATGACGAAGCAACGCCGTGGCCGCCTGATTGGCCAATATTTTTAAACGTGATCTATTTTTGGTAAAGTGGGGAATTCAGTGCGAACAAATGACAAAATATACGCATTGAAGGGGTTAAGACCACTTTACTCGACCGTGCGGTGATATCTCTGAGTAATCTATGGACAAAACAACAGACACTATTGATTTTGTGAAATTTTAATCATATAACACTTTTTTTTTCACTTGCCCGATTGGACAACCAAGATGATGTTTTTACTTGTCCGAATACGGCATTGACTTGCCCCGGGCAATCGGACAACCGTAAGTGTCGGACCCTGAACACATTATACACATTAATAAAACCTTGCAATGATTTATTAATTTTTGGAATAAAGGTCAGCTTGGGTACATGTATTCAGGTAGATGTATTAACACTTTGTCTGTCTGTTCTAAAGTCTTCTGCAGAGTGATCAAATGTTAGATGCGACAGTCCTTAATATCACGTTTCATGTGTTTACACGCAAATGAAATAACATGTATCACAGTAAAAGCTTTTGTTGTTGTTGTTGTCACTAATATCCTTACTGTGATCACTTCTGGCATGGAAATATAAAGAATACACGTGTAAATATGAGTGCATGTTTAGTATAATTTATAAGTTTTTAGTTTGATCAATTTTTAGGAAAGTTTATAATACATGTTCAAGTAACTATAACACAAATAACAAGAATAAATCATTTTAGATTTTTAATTACATTGCATTTTGTAAATAAAGTGCCTGTCGCAGAACATTCCTAAAGAACTTTCCTAATTATAGTGGTATTATCTAAATCATGTGTAGGGCAAACAAATACATTGTACATGTGTATATAATGTCTGTTTCCTACCCACAAGCATGACAAGGTCTTGGTCCGTCAGGATTTAAAAGAAAAAAAGTTGTTTTGCTTATTGAAAGATTTGACTGAATAATCCAGTGGAAGTAGAATTTGTAGTCTACTCCATCAACGAAAAATGCTATTTCTTTAATGAATTTTGGAAAACAATAGATGTTTTAGGGTCAGTGATCAAACTTGGTCTGTCAGTAGACAGGAAACAGACATAAGAGTGATAAGACATAAATTTCCTTTTTGGCCTATACAATAAAATAGACATTGATCAGCTTTTATCATGTTTATCATGATTTATATCATTTTCTTATAAGGATATCCTTCAGTCAATGTCAGTTATAATATATATTGAAATTTAAGCAATATATTTTTTCTTCTTTTCAGCATAAAAATAAATTAAACAAAATGTACATTTGAAAAGAATTCACAGGAACCCAACAATAAAACTATGTTCGTTTTCTCCACATACCCATTTACAATAGATGTCAGAAAATAGTTTTTTTTTTGTTGGGGATTACATGTATTTTATGTATTTGCTGTTTAAAAATGTTTAATTATCATGATATGTTTGTATTTCTGATTTTGAACTTTCAATTTTTTTTTTACCATGTTTAATGTTATGAATACTATGGTACTGTCGTCTGACTATAAGAATGGACTGATCACCGCATGTATAGTACATTCATGACTGATACGTATATGTATTCATTTAGTAGTAAAATTCTGTACACGTTGGTTTAGAAATTTGTAAACAAATGAGACAGCAACCAAATAACAACACAATATTAAACAGGAAAAGTCCTCTATAAACACCTTATGGTCATGATGGTAGACCACTTTCATTGACCACTAAAAGAATAAAATCCAGACAAACAATGAAATTTAGAAGTGAAGTCAGGTGCTGGTAACTTCCTTTTTTTATGTTGGTAAATATGTGCAAGTATGTGTTCATGTGAAATGTGTTACAAGAAACTGTTACATGTCATGCATGTGTTAGTACCACTTTTTATTTGTTTCCAGAAAGTTATTTGAAAAAATTTGAATCTGATTGTTCAATTCAATTAAGATTTGTTACAAATGATACTCCATTCTTGGAAATGACACAGATTTGTTCTAATAAAGAATAATGGTGAGAAGCTCATATTTCCTGTGAATTTTCATGTAATATTCACCATATATGAAAAGGAGATGTGGTATGATTGCCAATGAGTCTTGAATGAGATAACTATCCACCAAAGTTCAAATGAAGTGGATGTAAGCAATTATAGGCAACCATACGGCCTTCAACAATGAGAAAAACCCATACTGTATATATGGTCAGCTATAAAAGGCCCAGACATGAAAAAATATGTAACAATTCAATTGAGAAAACTAACAGCCTTATTTATAACAAAACAATTTACGAAAAACAAATATGACAGACATGAACAAACGACAACCACTGAAGTACAGGCTCCTGACTTGGGACAGGCACATAAAGAATTTGGCGGGGTTAAACATGTTTGTGAGCGCTCAACCCTCCCGTAACCTGGGACAGTGGTGTTGCAGTACAACATACATGTAAGAACAAACTATAAAAATCAGTTGAAAAAGGCTTAACTCATCAGAAGGATACAAATAGAAATACATCTTTAGAACAAAAACACAGAGTGGATGTGGACGGGTACTTATACATCCCAAAAACAAAAAGACACTAAGTTAAAATGCAGAGCTGAGAGTAGTAGCAGTTACTGACAGCTAGTTCAAAGCCAATAACATCTAATGAAAAAAAATCATGTATCTAAGACTAAAAATGTTTAGTTTACAACTTTATATGAATTAAAGATATGTACATACATTTGTACCTTCTCTTTAGACCCTATACCCGGTAGTTTTCCTACCAAATGCACAATGGAATGAGGATATGAATCTGAATGTACATAGAAAAATCAACAATTGTAACAGTATACATATCATTTTAATGTTAATTTTATTGTACATCTTCTCATCATTGCTGTTCATTGCACTGAACAAGTACTACTGCTGGGAAGGGATAAAACTTTATATCTAATTATGAATTGAGAGTCACAATACAAGCTTTTTGACATAATTTTCTGGAAATAAGATACCAAAACCATAATACTTATCACTGTCCAAAGCATGATATAAATCATTTGGTAAATATTATTCTAAATTGTTTTTATCATACATTTTATAAGAATTATATAAATTTTGTTTCAGTGATGGGGATGAACGATATGTTAAGACAGAATGGAAGGATATCTATGCAGGAGATATTGTACATTTATCATGTGATGAAATCATACCAGCTGATATATTATTATTACACAGCAGTGATCGAGCTGGTCTGTGTCATGTTGAAACCAGTAATTTAGACGGAGAGACAAATCTGAAGCAAAGACAAGTAGTAGAAGGCATTGATTATCAGGTAATTATATTAACAGGGGTCAGGAAGTAGTACATAGCTGAACAAATAACAGGTATCGCAGACAATTGATAAGGACTTTGTTTAAATCTGAACTAAAAATGTAACTTTTAGACAAGAACCATTTAAAAAGTAAAGTTTAATAACTTTGTATGATCAAATAGATTGGTATTGATTTTAGATAATGACATACATACACAATGTATTTCAGGATCTTTAAATTTGTAAATGTATGCAAAGTTGCTAATAAACAAGAAGAAATTAAAAGTAAACTTATCAAAAAAGGCATGAAGGGATGACCTAAGTTGACAGGGATCAACATGATCAAGCAGCACATTTGTAATATATCAACCGGAATTTTAAATATTATGTATTTGTGATGCAACCATTAAAAGGTAGAAACTGGGTGAGATTTAGATATTTTAAAACCCCAAAGAAGTATTTAGAAGATTATTTCAGTGTTCTCCCCAGGACCTTTTAGCATCTTGGTAATGTGATGCTATACATGCTATAGTTCATGAATGTGATGCTATCTGAATTGATTTTCTTATAGATTGTGTTATGGATGTGATGCTATAATTTTTAGAAACAAGATGGTATTTCAAATTTCCCTGTTTACCAGGATGCAACATGTATATGAAATAATTGGGGAGAATACTGTATATGATTAAAAATCATGCATAGAGCTGGAAATGGCAGTTATCCATATGGTCTTACAAAACTTGCAAGATCCTTTATGACAATTCCTTTCTACATATTTACATTGCATATATATAGGTTTTAAAAAATAAATAAAAAATGGCCACTTGCATTTTAGGACTTGCTTTTAAGATTAAAATGAGGGGATGTAGTATGATTGCATATTGAGACAACTTTTAATCAGTGACTAAGTTATGTAGAAGTTACATGTAGCAACTATAGTCCATCGCACAATCTTTAACAATGAGCAAATCCCATACATTTATAGTCAGCAATAACATGACAGGATGTTAAAAAATTCAAACAAGAAAACCAATGGCTTGATTTATATTTGTGTATGCTAAAACAATAAACAATAACAAATATGCAAAACACAAGAACAAACAAAACGATCATCAGATCGGAATGGAGCATATGTAAGACACAGAAACCTTTAATCTAGATACATACACTTTTAACCAAAAGATAGACTATGATAAGTGCTAGTATTTGGTCTTTGAAATTGCTAAAACAGGAAATTCACTGATTTTTTTGCAGTCGTATATTGCTATCACGTCGTCAGCGGCATTGTCGTCTGAAGACATTTGGTTTCCGGACAATAACTTTAAGTGTATGGATCTCTATGAAATTTAACCAAAAGGTTCAATACCAGAAAAGGAAGGTTGGGATTGTTTTCGGGGGTGATGGTCCCAACCGTTTAGGAATTAGGGACCAAAAAGGGCCCAAACCAGCATTTTTCTAGTTTCAGGACAAAAACTTGTGTATAAGTATTTTGATTGCTCTGAAATTGTACCACAAGGTTCAATACCACAAGCAGGTAATTGCCCAAATCGTTCAGGAATTAAGGGCCAAAAAGGGTCTAAAACAAGCATTTTTCTAGTTTTCAGACCATTACTTGTGTTTAAGGGTATGGATGTCTCTTAAATTGTACCACATTTTACAAAAAGAAAATTTCTTTAAATAGTATATTTTTTGGAAGGGGTTAAACAATTTTTTTGGTGGGGGATTTTTTCCTCAAGATTTAAGAAATTTTCCAAAGAAAAATTGGGGTCACAATTTATTTTGCTAATTCTTTGTACATGTTGTATATAGTCTGAAAACAGATTTACTAAGTATTGTGCAATCTTCAATTGAATATAAATTCAAATCATACAACCAATTTCAAGTTCTTTGACTACATTTATTCCGTGTCAGAAACCTATAATGTGTCAAATATTTAAGTACGATCCATATTCAGACCTGTATCAAGCTTGAATAGTGTCCATTTTTGCTCCAACTGTTCATGGTTGGACCTCTGCTGTCGTATCCAGCTGCGCTTGGCAAAGCAGTTTATTTCAGATTGGTATTCCCTGCCTACAATAGTTGGATGGCATTAGGTTTTTCTGGTCTGTGTGTCTGTCATTTTGTCGATCCCATATTAGGTTGAAGTTTTGGGTTAAAATAGTTTACCTTGAAGTTGCCACATCGATTTGAAAAACCTAGTATACATCTTCATACGTCTGCAGGTTGATAATGATGAGTTGTAGTGAGTCAGCAATTTTTACATCTGCCATTTAGCCACTTCCTGTTTGCCGATAGTTTGAAATTATACAACACTCAATGTACAAGGAAAAGTTTTGTCAATGTTTTCTTGGCTTCTATGAAAGGGAATGATTTATTATTTGGTCTGGGAATGATCAGTTAAGTTCGGGATCACATGTTACCTCAATCAATTGCATGCATCAACGTAGGTCCAGACCCAGTATTGGTCTTGTTTTGACCAAG
Source organism: Mytilus coruscus (assembly GCA_017311375.1). Classification (NCBI taxonomy): domain Eukaryota; kingdom Metazoa; phylum Mollusca; class Bivalvia; order Mytilida; family Mytilidae; genus Mytilus; species Mytilus coruscus. The sequence goes on along the minus strand of CM029597.1, from coordinate 25,850,021 downwards.
TATGATGCTGCTTTCTAATTATTACTGAGTGATTATGAGATATCTGTTACAAGGTGTATTGATGCTCATTGCAAATATGTGAGGGAAAATTCAGATTATACATGTACATGTATTATTACTAATGTGTGACATACCAATGGCTTGTAAATATCTGAAGAGTTTTATCGGAGTGATTTACAATACTTTGTGATTTTCAAATTCAAGTGCCAAAAGTGGTCTTATCATACCTCTCCCCTTTGATGTGAATGATGGACAATATTTATCAAAACTGATCTTTTAATAATGGTAATTACCATGATAAATAAGTTTAAAACATGTTGGCCTTTTTGAAAGATTTTTGTTAACAGAGAACTATGACAAAAAAGTTGAATCCATTTGAAAACATCATTTAATTAAGCAGTGGTTTGCCTCGCAGATAACCTAATTACCAGCTGGCAGAGTTCTCGAAAAGAGGTCGTCCAAACGTCCTGACCACCATAATTTGGGAACGGACAGACACAATTTTGGTATTTTGCAATAGAAAAAATAGTGAGGACCAGCAGATTTTCTTCAAGGACCACCACAGATAAAAAGATATTGAAAACTCTGTTGGCACATTTTTGGAATTCTATAATTTGTCTTAAGATTAATTGGGTGAAGCTCATATCATCTTAAATCAAGATGTTTGTGGCAAAGATATTTGGCTATTTAGACATATTGCTTTTTTTTCTCAAATCAATGGTAAACATGGTAAATGCTGTATTGAACTTCTTTGTTATGTTAAGAATTATAAGCAGAGCTCTGTTCCTTTACCTTTTGAGACGTTTTCTGTACTGGTCAGTTGTTTTTATACGACTGCAAAAGGACAATAACTTTAGTATAAGTAAATAGAAATCTATGAAATTTAAACACAAGGTTTATAACCATAAAAGGAAGGTTGGAATTGATTTTGGGGGTTATGGTCCCAACAGTTTAGGAATAAGGGGCCAAAAAGGGGACCAAATAAGCATTTTTCTAGTTTCCAGACAATAACTTGTGGAACGATGTATGGATCTCTCTGAAATTATACCACAAGTTTCCATACCACAAAGAGTGGTTAGGTTTAGCTTTGGGGGGTTATGGCTCAAACCGTTTAGGAATTAGGGGCAAAAAAAGGGGAAAAAAAAGGGTTTCTTGGTTCATGGACAATTACTTAAGTACAATATATAATTTAAAAGCAGTGTAAAAGAAATGGTGTATTGTCTTGAGGTGATTTGCTGTCAATTTATATTTAGAAGTTACTATTAAAAATGCTGGTTAAGGTATATTAATGATTATGTATGTCATTTTCTATTTTAAGACTTTTATGATGTATTTAAATGGGTAATTATGGTTGCAAACTCCATTAGAAATTTGAATTGAGATTATGACCATATCTTGAGGGAAAGAATATTTTTTTTGGAAAAGGGGGGGGAAATGGGGAGTTAAAAGGAAATTGTGGGGGGATAATCTTTTCTCCTCAAGATTTCAGAAATTAACATGAAAATTTCTTCAGACATTTTTTTTTTTGCCAGAAAAAAGGGGGTGTAAAATTTTTTTTTTTGAGGGGGTGGGGGGTCAATTGGCAACAGCATAGTGTTATGCATAAAAGCCAAAAAAAAGGGGGGTAATTTTTTTTTTGGGGGGGGTGGTGTGGTCAATTTCGCAACTGCTGTACATGTATTGCACAAAAGCAAAAAATTGAATATAAATTCAAATCATATAACCAATTCTAAGTTCTTTGACTACAGTTATTCTGTGTCAGAAACCTATTATGTGTCAAATATTTAATTACAATCCAAATTCAGACCTGTATCAAGCGTGAATATTGTGTCCATTTTTGCCCCAACTGTTCAGGGTTGGACCTCTGCAGTTGTATCCAGCTGCGCTTGGTGAAGCAATTTATTTGCTATATTTTTATAAAATATATTTATATATTTGTATCTTAGAACCTAATTCTATCAGTTCTCACAAACATTTAAGGAATCAGATTTTCTCATAAGCATAGTACCCTCATGATCAATGTGAGAATCTATAATGGTGAAAATAACCCCGCTGACACATGAAGTGCATGTAGGAAGTAGACAGAAGATGTGTTTTTATGTTTATTTTAATTCCCATACTTATACATTAAGTGTTTTATACAATGTGCGTCAATGACTTTCAAGTGTAAAACAAAAAAACAAATAAGGAAATTCTTTTGCTGCTCATTGATATTTTCCTGATGTGGTTTCCCTTAGATAGCAAGTTAAATTACAGTACTTTAATATTAACTTTCATTTTTTTGTGATTCAAGTTAAACCTTTTAAAATAAAAAAATACATACACAAATGTATAATATACCAAATTATATTTGATTTATTTTATACAGTATTTTAGACAGACTGATTTTAATAAAAGAACTCCTTTTTACAGTTAATTATATATAGTATCATAAAATATAAAGTAGAGCTTGTACAATCAAAACATTGATGTTATCATTTGCCTTACACCCAAAGTTTTGTGAAGACCACTTTTGGTCTTTTGAGAGTTAAATTATTACCTGAAATGTGCTATAGTAACAATGTTGTTTTTTTATTTGTTTGTTTTTTTTTTGTGATCCATTTGGGCGTTAACATGTACATTTCACTTGTATCGCAAGCAGCCATTTTGTCATCAAGAAAAAATTGATTTGATTAAAATGCAAGAAATATTTTTCTTTTCAAATTGTTATTAAAGTTACTGCCTTTAAATCACTTTAGCTGACATTATTGAAAAATATATAGCTAGTAAGTAGTACAAAGACTGGTGTTTATTGATTGATTGTTTATTTAGTATAGAATTTATTGTATCATGTGAGGATGAAAAATTGGAGTATGACATACATACATGTATTGAACAGTTGTTTGAAACCATATATTTGAAAATTTATAAAAAGTATTAAAGTCTTTAATCTAACGCTATATTTAGATAGAGTGTACCACAGTGATGTACAAATGTACATTTGTAGTGTTTGCTCATAAGAGAATTCATAATCATTCTGATGAGAAATAGAACTAAAAATCTAAATTTGTAAAAGTAGATGTAGGGTATATGCCAATTACAGCAACCCAACAACATATTTTTAAAATAAAAACAAAACAGACATCTTTGAAATATATATGTCCAAAAGTTTTGATATATTTGTTAACTAGTTATAGTAGTAACCTCTCTAAATCAGTCATCATATACCTGCTTTTGTATGAGATCACTGCTCCAACTCCCAATTACAGTGAATATCAATGATTTACATAAATTTACATAAATTGTATTTGCACATTTCTCTTGTTTGCAGATTTCTCTAGTTTGCATTTTAACATCAAGATGAGTATGACCATTGTAATTAGAATTCAGACTTTAATCAAATTCAGTGTAGTTTAAAATAGCTGTTCTGTGTTTGAATTGGGTACCTGATTTCTAAGGTCACCTTCTGACTTGAGGGGTCACTCTTTGAATTAACCATGAGTGACTGTAAATGGATGTTTGACAGAAGTGAGCAACTACTTCATGTATGTACATTTTTGAAAGAACTAAGTCTGTGTTACGATTGGTTGACCGTCCATGTTGACCTTGACTAATATTTGCATAGTTTCATCAATATTAAGCAAGTCATATACATGAATGAGGAAAGGATATTTTTGGAATGGTTATACATGTACATGTATCTAAGGTAACTACAGAAGTCAATAAAAACACTGGCTCAACTTGACTTACATCTTACACAAGAATAACCCTGGTACAGTTTGTATGTGGTTGACCTATATTTTATGCAAGAGTGATTCTAATATATATGATTAAGGGTTCAGATCAAATCAAATCGGGTACAGGTAAAAAAGGGCTAAGGAAATAGCTGTTATCTGTGACATGTCCATTTTGGTATTTTAATTGCTCTTTCTAATTTGAAGTTCCAATTTCTGACACTGAAAGGTAAAGTTAAAGTTCCATTTAAATGTGTAATGTATACAAGTAAAGTCCACTCCTATTTGATATTTGTACAGTATACTTGTACCTATATATTCAGACTACCATATTACAATGTATATATTAACAATTTATTTGGACAAAAGTCTTAGCATGAATTTAAAGCAGATTTTGAAGTTTTCTTATCAATTTTATGAAGTTGAAATAACATTTTATCCTTCTAAAAAGTGATAACTTGAAAAGAAAAGATTTAAACTATGTCCTGGTTTTAATTTCAATTGTTATCCGCAAAAAGTGTGCGAATACTTCAATAAGTCCGTATTTAAGTAGAGTTCATTGCACTTCCTCTAAGGGTGGAGAGTCCATTTTCATCTACACTTCCTACAATGCAGTGCAAATTTTTTATGTATGCCTAATAAACAAAAATATATCTCAGTTTAGATGTTGACCCATGTACCTCCTGAATTTAAAAATAAAAAAATAAATGAGTGAAAAGTAAAAAAATGTATCTATTTAAAAAGATGTAGCTTTGAAATGCCTACATATACGGGTACTTGTATGTAGATGTTCATTTTGTCTTAAATTTAGATAGCAACTCAGTGTATATTTGTGTAATTTTTGAATGCTCTTGCACATTCATATATTACTCCATAATTTTGATAGATTAAAATCCCCCAAAAAATTCTATACTTTGTTAATTAACATAGGATTGATATACATTGAACATTAAATACAACTTTAACAAATCGTCATGATCAGCTAAGTCTGTCACGATTTATGTATTTTAAAATTGGTAAAATTATAGGTCAAGATATTTCTTAACATAATAAACAACAAAACAACACACAAGGTTTTTAGAAAATGAGCTTTATGATTTATAGTCTGATTGGCTTACAAATCTAACCTAATGTTTGTCAGACTTCCAAAAATATAACATAAGCAAACATGTTTGATGTTTCATTGATAATATGTCATTGCAATTGTAAAATTTTAAGCTCAATAAACATGTTAGAAAGGAAGGGATAAAAATTTAACCAAATTATGATCATTCTAACACACGAGATAAGATATTATCATGATTATCGGTCTTCTTTATAATCATCAACCTTTCATAAAAAAATAAACATGAATATAATACATAATTAAGTCCAACCTATATAATTACCATTCTTGGTATATTCTGAGTTTTGTGTGATTTTAGACAGGGATTATAATTTTTGCAATTAATCAATATCATTACTAGTTCCAGGTATTAGTAGATTAAATTTCAGGAAATTTACATACCGATCTTTAACAGTGAGACAGTTACCTGAGACCTTATGATAAAGAATAAGTTATTTCTCATGCATTTGACTGTTTAGGCAGATATTAACAATGATCACAAATGATAAAATACTTGCATGTAAGAATGATAATAATTTAAAATCCATTACTGGTATACATAATCGTGTTTATCAGTAGTTACTGAAAAAGGGTGACAGAATCCAAAACACAAAGTCAGATGATTGTCAAACATTAGGGAAATCAGTCAAAGTAGGTGGAGTTCAGTCTGTGTTCTCACCACACATTTCACATAGCATCTTGTTTAACAGGCAATTTTAAATATTATCTTGTTTCCAGAGATACATCCATAACACAATCTATACAATGCTATAAGAAAATCATTTCATATAGCATCACATTCAAACAATAAAACATCACATTGCCATGATGCTAAAAGGCACTGGGAAGACCACCTATTCATTCATAAGTGAACACTTAATTTGACTAAATGTCCAGTAAAATTAATTTTGCTAAGGTCTTGTAAAATTTTACTGGTCATTATTGACTAATATTTACTGATCCAAATGTGTTTTAAAAAGCTGAGGCCTTTGGAATCACTTATGGATAATTATTGGCAGGAAACTGTATTTGTATAGGTTATCTGGTTTTCTGCACATTGATATCATAAATATCGGTGTTCCGACTATATGTATCATTCTGCTCAGCTCTTCATAAAATTGCATATCACAGCTTTGTGACGTCAAATACGTTAACCCCTCCTCAATAACTTTGACCCAGCATATCACCAACGTCAAAATTATCAAGTCATCTTCTGGTTTGCTGGTGAAACAAAGAAAAACACTTGTTTCTATCATGCAAAATACACAAATACAATCTGATAAATCAAATATCAGATTTGCATCATATTTATATGGTAAAATATCAGCAGCTCGACACAATATGAAGCCTTTTTGAACTTGTTCACTGCCCTCACTTGACCAAAAGCTTCATATTGTGACTTGCAACTAAAATTTTACAATATCAATATGCAGACAACCTGACATCTTTGCTAGCCAAGGCTTATGATCCAGTCCCCTCCTCTCCACCCTTTGCAGATTAAGCCAACATTTGTGATTACAATGCTGTACCATCTTACGGAAGATAAAGTCACGCCCATTCCAACTGCATCATTTTTGACCAATGGCAGCAATGGAACTCTCTTCCATGTGGAGGTATAAAAATGATTGTGTCTATAGCTAGTGTTTATAAATTTTGTGAAGCAGGAACAGAAAATATATGTTGACATTCCAACATTTCCACTAGAAACATACCCAGGAACTTCAATTACTTGATTAAGAACTTTAAAATTGTCACTAAATATCGTCCTATGTTTTGGGAGTAAAGACTTGTTGCACAATCAGCACGTGGCAATTGTTTATTTACATTTTCTACATTTACACTTGATCATCTTATAAGCGCTTTTTGATTGGATGCAGCCAGTTATAACTGCAACCTATGGAAACCATTACCTTGTGGATCCGAAGTTCTACCTTAATCCGCCAAGGGTGGAGAGGAGGGGACTGGATCGTTACCCTTGGCTAGCGAAGATGACAACCTGATAATCAGTGTATATCTTTCCAGAGCCTCAATGTGAACCCCTTTGGTGAGTGAGTGCTTAATAACTTCTCACACATTGTTACATTGTTGAAAAAATTTGCTCATGTCCTAAAGCCATGATACTGAGCAGTGTGATACAGGGGTAGTGAAGCACAATCATTTTTTTTATAAGGATGAGCTTTTGCTGAATAGTTTTGATAAATGCAAAAACTATGATAAAATTAAGTGTGAAAAAAAAGGGGGCTTTTAGTTGCCATTCAGTCAATGAATTGAAACACCGATAGTCCGTGGGTTTGTATCAGGGTATTAAATTGTAAAAAAAAAAATTTAAGTTTCCATCAGTTAGAGTTAAGTCTGTTTTTATATATTGGTAATTATTTAATTTTACTAATTTAGCTGTTTCTTTTTCAGGACAAATTTAAACCAGAAAAGTTTTGCTATGAAGTAGAATGTGATTTACCTAATGCAGAAATATACAAATTCACTGGTTATATGTAAGTAAAAATACATATAGAATTTAAACAAACATTTACAATGTACTCTTAGAGAAAATAAAATTGATGGAATATCAACCATTCTCCTACTTCGGTTAGAATCCTTTATCGACTGGGATTATTGTTTTTTTTACCGTATAATGTAAATAATATAAATTAGGGATCCATATACTTTCAATCATCATTTTTACATAATTTTAAGTATGTGATGTAACAGTTTAGTTTTGTCTGAATTGCTGTAATGCTGGTATGCACACTAGGATTTGTATAATCAGATTAACCTTGAGCATTTATGTTTTACATGAATTATAGGATTAAGTGTACACACAATATGACTGAATTCATAAAACCTAAAACAAGAATTAACATGTGTGTTCTGAATTGGAATGACATTTTATATATATTTTTCAGATATAAGTCACTCAAATTATGAAAACAATATTTTACTGTATTTTCATGGAAATTATTTCTTGTTAAAAAACAATAAATATTATAATTGGTATAATTACAATATTAATAACCTGATCCTTGTTTCACAAAAAATCTTCCGACTTAAATCAATCGTAAGTCATTTTTTAACAATACAGTGTACTTAAACTGGTAAATTTAAGTCGTAAGATTTTTTGTGAAACCCAGGCCAGATACAGTTGTACTAAGATAAACTGTAATGTAGCCTATTTTTCTTCCTGTTAAGAAATTTTACACTCACCATCTGTTACATACATGTATCTAGATAAGATCAGTATTGAATTATTGTCAGTTAAGCCTATGGGGTTGGATCAATTTTCAGATACTGGGTATATACAATAATTTAATGTAAACACTGATGACAATAAACAATAACATAAATAGGCTATTTATTGTAAATAAATACACCATTATTCAATACATTTAAAATACATAGGATTTAAAAGTTTAATAGAATAATACTAAATACAATACAATATAGCATGTATAAGTACTGTAATGAATATCTAATGCAAAGTTACTACCGTTATATTATGTAATTATTCAATAGTTAGGTTTTGTGTTTAAAAATATTTATAGAAAAGAAATGGTCTAGTGATATGCTATTGTCTTGACTTTTATAGTCTTTTTTTAAATACAAAGGAGTGTTTTTGAATATTTTAAAACCTTATTTGAATTTCTTCTTTTACTGTCAAATAAGATTATTTTTCCGTTAATCAAATTATTCTGATAAGTAAAACTAACCAAAAAAACTTTGCCATCTCTTCCTTAAATGACACTTCTTATTTATTTTTCAATAAAAAATTTCTGGAATTTACCAGGATTCTTACTTGCATGACAAAATTTTACTTTCCAATAGTTTTTGAACATTTATGGTGATTATAAACATATATAAGAATAAAAAGCACAAGATTTACAGAATATTTGTATCATTTCTAGGTTTTTTCTTAGACATTATTTTTTTTTATAATCTTACAGTAAACATGGACCAGATAGAAAGAAAAAAGTACCATTGAATAAAGACAATCTGTTACTCCGGGGATGTACTATCAGGAACACAGATTTTATAGAGGGAATGGTTGTTTATGGAGGTAACATGCTTAAACAGTCTCTTCTTACAGAACTTGTACAAATATTATCTTTACTTAAACAGTCTCTTCTTACAGAACTTGTAGAAATATTATCTAGACTTTTATCATACTGAACATTTTTTGTTATCAAAATAACAAGATGTGGTATGATTGCCAACAAGACAACTCTCCACATGAGAACAAATGACAGAAGTTAACAACTATAGGTCATTGTACGCCTTCAACAATGAGCAAAACCCATACCACATATTAAGCTATAAAAGGCCCCAAATGATAAATGTAAAACAATTCAAACAAGAAAACTAACGGCCTGAGTTGGTTTGTTACAGAAAATGTTGTGAAAATAAATGTTTTGCCCATTTTGAATAGGATCAAGTTACAAATTTGTAGTAGCCAAAGTTAGAAAATATTCTCTTCTTACCTTCAAATATAAAATCAGATTTCATTGAATTGATGTAACATAAATGCTATCTTTTTGTGTATGTGTATTTTATTGTATTTGGCATGCACTTTCAGACACTAATCCTTAATGTGTATTTTATTGTATTTGGCATGCACTTTCAGACACTAATCCTTAATGTGTATTTTATTGTATTTGGCATGCACTCTCAGACACTAATCCTTAGAAACTAGTTATTTTGTCTTAAATTGCCAAAATATAATATGCAAGATAGCTAAATTCACCTCAAAACATTATAGGTAACATTGCTAACATCACAGACAGGCCTGTTTACAGTCATTGACTGTATATCATAAATGCATACACTATCAAGACTAAGTCTAAGTTAAACTAGCCTCAGAAAGTTAGGCAACATGATATTTTTAACAGGCAAAAATTCACTACTATTTGATGAATTTTACCTGCAAAACATCATTTTTGTTTCCTTGTTCACATTAATTGTCTATATGATAGATAGTTTCCTAGTTCACATTAATTGCCTTATATGATAGATATTTTTTGGATGTTAAATATTATTTGTTTGTTATTTCAGATTAAGGCTATTCCATTAAAATGTATGTGGGAGGATAGGAAGGGACTTTCAAAATATCCCTACAACCAAGAACCATTTTTTAGATAATTTTGCATAATGGTAATAGACGCATACTGAAAAAAGACCCCTGACTCACATTCAATAATTAAACTTCCCTTCCTACCCTCCCACATACATTTTAATGTAATAGCCCTTTTCTTTTGCAACTTTATTTTGGAATTATTTTTCAGGTCATGAAACGAAAGCAATGTTGAATAACAGATCTCCACGATATAAACGTAGCAAATTAGAGAGACGCATAAACCGTGACGTTATTTACTGTGTTGTCTTGTTATTGCTGATGTGTTTTCTTTCTGCAATCAGTTAGTACAACTTTATAAATTGTTATGTTTAAAAATATTTTAGCTGTTTAAATGAATACTAATGAATTTTCTAAAAAGCAGTTGTATTTAGATTTTTCGTGAAAATGGTTGTAGGGCTGTCACTAGGACCATTCTCTCTCCAGTTGAATGAAGTCTATTTCAAATTTGCAGAATTGGAATTAATGTTAACTTTTTTGAAGGTTGACCAATGCATGAAAATTTTTGATATAGAAAAAAAGATACATGTTCAGACATGCAGTTATTTATACATGATATAAATATGATACATATGTTAAAGAAAGAATACAATTTTAAGTGATCCTCAATATGTATAATGATTTTTGTAGTAATGTTTCTAATTAAGATAATACCAGTACTTTTTTTAGTTATGACATACTTATTTTTCTACATTCTGAATACCAGAAAAGAAAGTTAGTAATTTGATTTCTTAGTTATTTGATATATAAACTAGTAGGTATAATAACAAAGGAAGAGTATAGAAATGAGATTTGATACCGAAATGTTAACCATAGATAATAGGAAAATAGTTCTCTCTGACATTTGACATATCATTTGACTTGTGGATTAGATTAGCTTACCTTGATAATTTATACTGCAATAACTTTGCTTAACTTAAATGATTTTCATATGAATTCATGATAAAATTTTTGTACCTTATGTACAGTTTTTTAAAGCCCCTCCTACGATAGTTAAAAATTTCATATGCCTTTTTTTCTTTTCAGTGAGTGCAGTATGGTTAGGAGCCTTTGAGGACAGTACTATAGTCCCTTTTATCCCATTTGAGAGTGAGGAATGGTATAATCCATATTTCCAGGGATTTGTTGTATTTTTACCTACATTATATTATTCCAGGTACATACTGTCAACTTCTTTAAACTACATAAAAGGGGGGACGTGGGTAATAATGGAACATATTGTCCCTCCTCTAATCTATCCTGATTTGAGTTTTCTTCAAACTCTTTATGTTATTCACAATGTTTTAGCATTGCCAGAATTAAATTTTCTTATCAATAGATTTAGATACAATAGTATAGTTCGGGGTATCCTTGGTTTTGAAAGGAGGCATTTCTCTTCATCAAGTAAATTTTTTATTTTTCATGTTAACCCAATTATTAAAAAAACCCAGACTAATGGCATCAAAGATATAAGGAATTCTGATTTTTTTTTTATAAAATGTGGAGGGCTTCCTTTTGAGTAGGAGGTAACATATATTCTTTCATCAACATTTCCTCTACATTTTATATACAGTTGCCCATGCTTACATGGTTATTTTATATCATGGTATTGTATATATTTGTAAACAATTAATCTGAATCAATGCATTTTAATGTCTTTCTTAAAATCGTTAAAAGTATGAAAAATATGTGTGGCTAAATAAAACAAAAGGTTATCTTTCTTTCATATTTTTCAAATAATATCCAATTTCCAAAAAATCAATATCAGTATATTTGCTATAAGATGAAATGAAATTGATTCCATGATAATGAAATCGGTGTTAAAACATTTTAAAAAAAAATCTTAAAAGACGAAAAGATTTTGATGATTTGATAGTTTTGGGTATTGACTTATTAAACTATCTACATTGACGTTTGTTACAATAGGATTAATTAGTTAGCTTGACTTTTTATACTGGTGTTGTTATGTTTCCCTTGGAACGAATGGAGACAGAATGTTTTAGAAAATATTTCTTCTGATTCTGAGTTCTTACTGTTTATTGGCCAATATCTAAAATGGCTATTCACGCAAATGAACAAAAAGTTATTGTACAATTCAAGAAAACTAATGATTGTAAATTTTAATAGGTTTAGGTTGAAAAAAATTGAAAGCAACACTTTATAAAATAGTCTGAAGCTATTTTTTGGATTTACCTCTCACCATGAAGGCTCATACAATGCAGGGTTCAAACTCACATCCTCAGTGTTGACAAGCTATTGATACAGTAGATGAACTACTTACACCACTCAGTCACCAAGGCTGGGTTAGAACTCACAACCTCAGTGTTGACAAGCTAGTGATACAGTAGATGAACTACTTACACCACTCAGCCACCAAGGCTGGGTTAGAACTCACATCCTCAGTGTTGACAAGCTAGTGATACAGTAGATGAACTACTTAGACCACTCGCCACCACCAAGGCTGGGTTAGAACTCACATCCTCAGTGTTGACAAGCTAGTGATACAGTAGATGAACTACTTACACCACTCAGTCACCAAGGCTGGGTTAGAACTCACATCCTCAGTGTTGACAGGCTAGTGATACAGTAGATGAACTACTTACACCACTCAGTCACCAAGGCTGGGTTAGAACTCACATCCTCAGTGTTGACAAGCTAGTGATACAGTAGATGAACTACTTAGACCACTCAGTCACCAAGGCTGGGTTAGAACTCACAACCTCAGTACTGACAGGCTAGTGATACAGTAGATGAACTACTTACACCACTCGGCCACCAAGGCTGGGTTAGAACTCACATCCTCAGTGTTGACAAGCTAGTGATACAGTAGATGAACTACTTACACCACTCGGCCACCAAGGCTGGGTTAGAACTCACATCCTCAGTGTTGACAAGCTAGTGATACAGTAGATGAACTACTTACACCACTCAGTCACCAAGGCTGGGTTAGAACTCACATCCTCAGTGTTGACAGGCTAGTGATACAGTAGATGAACTACTTACACCACTCTGTCACCAAGGCTGGGTTAGAACTCACATCCTCAGTGTTGACAAGCTAGTGATACAGTAGATGAACTACTTAGACCACTCAGCCACCAAGGCTGGGTTAGAACTCACATCCTCAGTGTTGACAAGCTAGTGATACAGTAGATGAACTACTTACACCACTCAGTCACCAAGGCTGGGTTAGAACTCACATCCTCAGTGTTGACAGGCTAGTGATACAGTAGATGAACTACTTAGACCACTCAGCCACCAAGGCTGGGTTAGAACTCACATCCTCAGTGTTGACAAGCTAGTGATACAGTAGATGAACTACTTAGACCACTCGGCCACCAAGGCTGGGTTAGAACTCACATCCTCAGTGTTGACAAGCTAGTGATACAGTAGGTGAACTACTTAGACCACTCGGCCACCAAAGCTGGGTTAGAACTCACATCCTCAGTGTTGACAGGCTAGTGATACAGTAGATGAACTACTTACACCACTCAGTCACCAAGGCTGGGTTAGAACTCACATCCTCAGTGTTGACAAGCTAGTGATACAGTAGATGAACTACTTAGACCACTCAGTCACCAAGGCTGGGTTAGAACTCACATCCTCAGTGTTGACAAGCTAGTGATACAGTAGATGAACTACTTACACCACTCAGTCACCAAGGCTGGGTTAGAACTCACATCCTCAGTGTTGACAAGCTAGTGATACAGTAGATGAACTACTTAGACCACTCAGCCACCAAGGCTGGGTTAGAACTCACAACCTCAGTACTGACAGGCTAGTGATACAGTAGATGAACTACTTACACCACTCAGTCACCAAGGCTGGGTTAGAACTCACATCCTCAGTGTTGACAAGCTAGTGATACAGTAGATGAACTACTTAGACCACTCAGTCACCAAGGCTGGGTTAGAACTCACATCCTCAGTGTTGACAAGCTAGTGATACAGTAGATGAACTACTTAGACCACTCAGCCACCAAGGCTGGGTTAGAACTCACAACCTCAGTGTTGACAGGCTAGTGATACAGTAGATGAACTACTTAGACCACTCAGCCACCAAGGCTGGGTTAGAACTCACATCCTCAGTGTTGACAAGCTAGTGATACAGTAGATGAACTACTTACACCACTCAGTCACCAAGGCTGGGTTAGAACTCACAACCTCAGTGTTGACAAGCTAGTGATACAGTAGATGAACTACTTAGACCACTCAGCCACCAAGGCTGGGTTAGAACTCACATCCTCAGTGTTGACAAGCTAGTGATACAGTAGATGAACTACTTACACCACTCAGCCACCAAGGCTGGGTTAGAACTCACATCCTCAGTGTTGACAAGCTAGTGATACAGTAGATGAACTACTTACACCACTCAGTCACCAAGGCTGGGTTAGAACTCACATCCTCAGTGTTGACAGGCTAGTGATACAGTAGATGAACTACTTACACCACTCAGTCACCAAGGCTGGGTTAGAACTCACATCCTCAGTGTTGACAAGCTAGTGATACAGTAGATGAACTACTTAGACCACTCGGCCACCAAGGCTGGGTTAGAACTCACATCCTCAGTGTTGACAAGCTAGTGATACAGTAGATGAACTACTTAGACCACTCAGCCACCAAGGCTGGGTTAGAACTCACATCCTCAGTGTTGACAGGCTAGTGATACAGTAGATGAACTACTTACACCACTCAGTCACCAAGGCTGGGTTAGAACTCACATCCTCAGTGTTGACAAGCTAGTGATACAGTAGATGAACTACTTAGACCACTCGGCCACCAAGGCTGGGTTAGAACTCACAACCTCAGTACTGACAGGCTAGTGATACAGTAGATGAACTACTTAGACCACTCGGCCACCAAGGCTGGGTTAGAACTCACATCCTCAGTGTTGACAAGCTAGTGATACAGTAGATGAACTACTTAGACCACTCAGCCACCAAGGCTGGGTTAGAACTCACATCCTCAGTGTTGACAGGCTAGTGATACAGTAGATGAACTACTTACACCACTCAGCCACCAAGGCTGGGTTAGAACTCACATCCTCAGTGTTGACAGGCTAGTGATACAGTAGATGAACTACTTACACCACTCACCAACACCCTTAAGCAAACTGAGAATTTGGATGAAATAGATTAAAAATATTTATAATATGTTTTTTTCTTAGTTAGAAATTGTAACATTTGCCTATAGCTATCCCAGCAGTTACATAGAAATCTGTATAAACTAACATTCTTAAAGTAAAGTACTAGTGACCAACAGTCTAGATCATGAAAGTGTATGTTATACATTCAAAGGCTGCAAGAAAATGATGGTTAATCCGATTAATTAATCCTTCACATATTGTCTTCTTCTCAGAAAATTTAAAGAATTATTTTCTCTTTTTTTCAGACTGTGATTCCATTAGCCTTATATGTGTCAATAGAACTCGTCAAACTAGGACAAGTTTTCTTTATTAATTATGATCTGGATTTATATTATGAGAAAAGTGATAAAAGGATGGAGTGTCGAGCTTTAAACATCACAGAAGATCTCGGACAGATTGAATATATTTTCTCAGATAAAACTGGGACATTAACAGAAAATGAAATGGAATTTAAATCATGTACAATTTGGGGAACAGATTATCCACATGCACCAGGTTTGTTATTAGTCCCCTACGGAAGAAGTCGAAGAGGACTTTAGGTTTGCACACTGTCTGTCTGTCTGTCTGTCCATCCGTCAGTCCGGCAAATCAGTTTTCCACACTCTTTTCTTCCTGCTTGAAGATATTGATTTGATATTTGGTCTATAGTTTTATCATGACAAGTTACAGATCAAGTTCGAATTTTGTTCCGGTCTGATGATTTTGTCCAGAGTTATGGTCCTTGGACTTAAAAAATTCACCCAAATAATCAGTTTTTTTCCCTTTTTTAGCTCACCTGGCCCGAAGGGCCAAGTGAGCTTTTCTCATCACTTGGCGTCCGTCGTCCGTCGTCGTTAGCTTTTTACAAAAATCTTCTCTGAAACCACTGAGCCAAATTTAACCAAACTTGGCCACAATCATCATTCGGGTATCTAGTTTAAAAAATGTGTCCGATGACCCTGCCAACCAACCAAGATGGCCGCCATGGCTAAAAATAGAACATAGGGGTAAAATGTAGATTTTGGCTTATATCTCTGAAACCAAAGCATTTAGAGTAAATCTGACAGGGTAAAATTGATTATCAGGTCAAGATCTATCTGCCCTGAAATTTTCAGACGAATCAGACAACCCGTTTTTGGGTTGCTGCCCTGAATTGTTAATTTTAAGGAAATTTTGTTGTTTTATACGACCGCAAAATATTTTTGTGGTCGATATTGGTATGACGTTGGCGTCGCGCGTCGTCGTCGTCGTCGTCGTCAAGACACATTGGTTTTCGCACTCTAACTTTAGTTTAAGTAAATGGATCTCTAGGAAATTTTACCATAAGGTTCAATACCACAAAAGGAAGGTTGGGATTGATTTTGGGGTTATGGTACCAACAGTTAAGGAATTAGGGGCCAAAATAAGCATTTTGTAACTTCCAGACAATAACTTGTGTGTAAGTGTATGGATCTCTCTGACATTGTACCACAAGGTTCCATATCACAAAGGGAATGCTGGGATTGATTTTGGGGTAATTGCCTCAAAATTTTAGGAATTAGGGCCAAAAGGGGCAAAAATAAGCATTTTTCTAGTTTCAGGACAATAACTTGTGTGTAAGTGTATGGATCTTTCTGAAATTGTACTACAAGGTTCCATATCACAAAGGAAAGCTGGAATTGAGTTTGGGGTAATTGCCCTAAACGTTTAGGAATTAGGGGCCAAAAGGGTCAAAATAAGCATTTTCTAGTTTCCAGACAATAACTTGTGTTTAAGTGTATGGATCTCTGAAATTGTACTGCAAGGTACCATACCTCATTGAAGGCTGGGATTGAGTTTGGGGTGATGAATCATAAGGGGTTCAAAAATTGGGGGATTTTTTTCCCCTTTTCTTCCTTTTTTCCTTTTTTTTTTTCTTTAAAATTTTCCATTTTAAGTTGGTTATTTCTAATTTATATTTAAAAGCAAATAATAATGATATGGCAGGAGATACACACCAAACAGGATATGTAAATTATTATATAATAAGTATTGTGCAATAGCAAGAAATTTTCAATTCCACAGTATTGCAATAGCAAGAAATCTTCAATTGCACAGTATTGCGCAATAGCAAGAAATATCCAATAGCACAATATTGCACAATAGGAAGAAATTGTCAATTGTACAGTATTGCACAATAGCAAGAAATATTCAATTGCACAGTATTGCGCAATTGCAAGAAATATTTAATTGCACAGTATTGTGCAAAAGAAGATTCTTTGTATAAATTGCTTATTTCTTGACCAATTTCAATGGGGTTTTATTCTTGAATTCTTGGGGTTCTTTAATATGCTGAATCTAACGTGTATTAAGTTTTTGGATTTTGGGCCCGCTTTTAAATTGGTCCACATTGAGGTCCAAAGGGTCCAAAATTAAACTTTGTTTGATTTCATCAAAATTGAATTATTGGGGTTCTTTGATATGCCGAATCTAACCGTGTATTTAGATTCTTAATTTTGGTCCCGTTTTCAAATTGGTCTACATTAAGGTCCAAAGGGTCCAAAATTAAACTTAGTTTGATTTTAACAAAAATTGAATTCTTAGGGTTCTTTGATATGCTGAATCTAATCATGTATTTAGATTTTTGATTATGGGCCCAGTTTTCAAGTTGGTCCAAATTGGGGTCCAAAATTAAACTTTGTTTGATTTCAACAAAAATTGAATATATGGGGTTCTTTGATATGCTGAATCTAACCATGTATTTAGATTCTTAATTTTTGGTCCTGTTTTCAAATTGGTCTACATTAAGGTCCAAAGGGTCCAAAATTAAACTTAATTTGATTTTAACAAAATTGAATTCTCAGGGTTCTTTGATATGCTGAATCTAAACATGTCTTTCAATTTTTGATTATGGGCCCAGTTTTCAAGTTGGTCCAAATCAGGGTCCAAAATTAAACTTTGTTTGATTTCAACAAAATTGAATATATTGGGTTCTTTGATATGCTGAATCTAACCATGTATTTAGATTTTTGATTTTTGGGCCCATTATCAACTTTGTCCACATTGAGGTCAAAAGGGTCCAAAATTAAACTTTGTTTGATTTCAACAAAATTGAATATATGGGGTTCTTTGATATGCTGAATCTAACGTGTATTTAGATTCTTAATTTTGGTCCCGTTTTCAAATTGGTATACATTAAGGTCCAAAGGGTCCAAAATTAAACTTAGTTTGATTTTAACAAAATTGAATTCTTAGGGTTCTTTGATATGCTGAATCTAATCATGTATTTAGATTTTTGATTATGGGCCCAGTTTTCAAGTTGGTCCAAATTGGGGTCCAAAATTAAACTTTGTTTGATTTCAACAAAAATTAAAAATTTGGGGTTCTTTGATATGCTGAATCTAACCATGTATTTAGATTCTTAATTTTTGGTCCTGTTTTCAAATTGGTCTACATTAAGGTCCAAAGGGTCCAAAATTAAACTTAATTTGATTTTAACAAAATTGAATTCTTAGGGTTCTTTGATATGCTGAGTCTAAACATGTCTTTAAATTTTGATTATGGGCCCAGTTTTCAAGTTGGTCCAAATCGGGTCCAAAATTAAACTTTGTTTGATTTCAACAAAATTGAATATATGGGGTTCTTTGATATGCTGAATCTAACCATGTATTTAGATTTTTTATTTTTGGCCCCGTTATCAACTTTGTCCACATTGAGGTCAAAAGGGTCCAAAATAAACTTTGTTTGATTTCAACAAAATTGAATATATGGGGTTCTTTGATATGCTGAATCTAACCATGTATTTAGATTTTTGATTTTTGGGCCCGTTATCAACTTTGTCCACATTGAGGTCAAAAGGGTCCAAAATTAAACTTTGTTTGATTTCATCAAAATTGAACTCTTAGGGTTCTTTGATATGCTGAATCTAACCATGTATTTAGATTTTGGATATTGGACCATAATAGGTGAATGTCCAATTTAAAATTTTAAGTTCTTAGACCACATTCATTCTGTGTCAGAAACCTATGCTGTGTCAAATAGTCAATCACAATCCAAATTCAGAGCTGTATCAAGCTTGAATGTTGTGTCCATACTTGCCCCAACTGTTCAGGGTTCGACCTCTGCGGTCGTATCAAGCTGCACCCTGTGGAGCATTTTATTGGTTATTATCTTGAAAATTATTATAGATAGAGATAAACTGTAAAAGCAATAATGTTCAGCAAAGTAAGATCTACAAATAAGTTGTCATGACCAAAATTGTCAGTCTACCCTTTAGAAGTTATTGCCCTTTGTAGTCAATTTTAACAATTTTTCGTAAATTTTGTAATCTTCTACAAAATCTTCTTCTCTGAAACTACTGAGATAAATTTAGCCATACTTGGCCATAATCATTATAAGGGTATCTAGTTTAAAAATTTGATCGATGACCCCGCCTTCCAACCATGATGGCCGACTTGGTTAAAAATAGAACATGGGGTAAATGCAGTTTTGGTTTATATCTCTAAAACTGAAGCATTTAGAGCAAATCTGACAGGTGGCAAAATGTTCATCAGATTTAGATTTATCTGCCCTGAAATTTTCAGACGAATCCGACAACATGTTGTTGGGTTGCTGCCCCATAGTTAGTAATTTTACAGAAATTTTGCAGTTTTTGTTATTATCTTAGATATCATTATAATATCTAATATCTAATACTATTAATTATGATTTAAACCTTATTTTACATGATTTCCAAAGCATCAGTAAATACAGGTGAGCAACACAGGCTCTTGAGAGCCTCTAGTTTGTCATACTTGAAGATATTGATTTGATAATTGGTATATAGTTTTATCATGACAAGTTACAGATCAAGTTTGAATTTTGTTTTGGTCTGATGATTTTGTGCAGAGTTATGGTCCTTGGACTTGAAAAATTCACTCAAATAATCAATTTTTCACACTTTTTCTTCGTGCTTGAAGATATTGATTTGATATTTGGTATATAGTTTTATCGTGACAAGTTACAGATCAAGTTAGAGTTATGTTCGGTCTGATGATCTTGTCCAGAGTTATGGTCCTTGGACTTAGAAAATTCACCCAAATAATCAGTTTTTTCCCTTTTTTGTCATACTTGAAGATATTGATTTGATAATTGGTATTTAGTTTTATCATGAAAAGTTACAGATCAAGTGTGAATTTTGTTTTGGTCTAATGATTTTGTGCAGAGTTATGGTCCTTGGACTTAGAAAATCACTCAAATAATCAGTTTTCCACACTTTTTTCGTCATTCTTGAAGATATTGACTTGATATTTTAGGGCCAGGTGAGCTTTTCTCATCACTTGGCGTCCGTCATCCGTCATCTTCGCCATCGTCGTTGTCCGTCATCATTAACTTTACAAAATCTTCTCCTCTGAAATTACTTGGCCAAATTAAACCAAACTTGGCCACAATCATCATTGGGGTATTTAGTTTAAAAATGTGTCCGTGATCTGGCCAACCAACCAAGATGGCCGCCATGGCTAAAAATAGAACATAGGGTAAAATGTAGATTTTGGCTTATATCTCTGAAACCAAAGCATTTAGAGAAAATCTGACAGGGTAAAATTGTTTATCAGGTCAAGATCTATCTGCCCTGAAATTTTCAGACGAATCAGACAACCCGTTGTTGGGTTGCTGCCCTGAATTGTTAATTTTAAGGAAATTTTGCCGTTTTGGTTATTATCTTGAATATTATTATAGATAGTGATGTAAACAGCAATAATGTTTAGCAAAGTAAGATCTACAAATAAGTCAACTTGACCAAAATGGTCAGTTGACCCCTTAAGGAGTTATTGCCCTTTATAGTCAATTTTTAACCATTTTTCGTAAATTTTTGTAATCTTTTACAAAAATCTTCTCCTCTGAAACTACTAAGACAAATTTAACCAAGCTTGTCCACAATCATCATTAGGGTATCTAGTTTGAAAAATGTGTCCCATGACCCCGCCCGCGAACCAAGATGGCCAACATGGCTAAAAAATAGTACACGGGGTAAAATGCAGTTTTTGGCTCATATCTCTGAAACCAAAGCATTTAGAGCAAATCTGAGGAGGATAAAATTGTTCATTAGGTCAAGATCTATCTGCCCTGAAATTTTCAGACCAATCAGGCAACACGTTGTTGGGTTGCTGCCCCTGAATTGGTAATTTTAAGAAAATTTTGCAGCTTTTGGTTATTATCTTGAATATTATTATAGATAGAGATAAACTGTAAACAGCAATAATGTACGGCAAAGTAAGATCTACAAATAAGTCAACGTGACCAATTGTCAATTGACCCCTTAAGGAGTTATTGCCGTTTATAGTCAATTTTTGTAAATTTTTACAAAATATTTTTCACTGTAACTACTGGGCCAAGTTCATTATAGATAGAGATAATTGTAAGCAGCAA
The DNA here is from genome assembly GCA_017311375.1 of Mytilus coruscus. Taxonomy (NCBI): domain Eukaryota; kingdom Metazoa; phylum Mollusca; class Bivalvia; order Mytilida; family Mytilidae; genus Mytilus; species Mytilus coruscus. The sequence continues at coordinate 25,828,615 of CM029597.1, read as the reverse complement.
GAATGTTCAGTAAAGTTAGATCTACAAACACATCACCATCACCAAAACACAATTTTGTCATGAATCCATCTGTGTCCTTTGTTTAATATGCACATAGACCAAGGTGAGTGACACAGGCTCTTTAGAGCCTCTAGTTTATATAGTTTACACCATGACAAGTTATAGAACAAGTTAGCATTTTGTTCCAATATATTGAAATTTTAACTGGTAGGGGACTATGTATTGCCATGCAATACTCTCAGAATGCTTGTTTCTATTTTTTCTTACTTGCAATTTTGCTTAACAATCGATAACAATCAATATGGTTTGCTCATTGTTGGAAGCCGTACTGTGATATATAGTATAGTTGCTTACATCTACGTTATTTGGACTCTGGTGTATAGCTGTCTTATAAGCAATTATACCACAATTCCATATTTTTATATTTAAGTAAAAATAAAATGGATTTCAAAAGCAAATAATTCACCATGAAGCTGAGAAAATATCCTTGATAAGATGAACACAATAATAAAATGGTTTTTCATTTAATTTTCTTGGTTGATTGAATTCCTGGAATCCATTGGTACTATTCTACAAGATTTATTCTAGAATTCAAAGTCTCGTAGGGTAGCTTTTCAGAACCTGCCCAAATAAGTATAAAGCAATGAAACAAGTGAACAAATGGATGCATGATAGTATAATTCAAAAAGTGCTTGCTTCTTTCCAATTTGTTGAACAGCCTCTTATAATGATTTTATCTAGAGATCAGACATGTAGTTACAGATGAAATAACTATGGTACATATATTATTTGATTATCTCAAAAATATACCCTACATTTTTGTACATATAAATTAGTATGCAAGTATAAAAAAGATTTGAACAGTTTACAATTTTTAGAAAACTGTATGTGGGATATCATTTGAGAAAGCATCTCATATTATATATGTTCTTTGAGTCATGTCCACTGTCATCATTACATAAAAATGATTACATTACAAAATCTTACAATGGTTCGGTGTGTTACTTGTTTGGTTCCACCTGATTGGTTAAGGCATAAAAATACTTAAAATTGGATCAATATGGCAATATAGAATATATTATAATCACTGTTCTGAAAAGTCATTACATTTTACTAAATGTTTCCTAATATTGTCAAGGAGACAAGTATTATTTTGGTTTAGTAGCATCAAATTTTAAAGTCTTGTAACTGCTTCCAGAACATACACATTAAATGAATTGTATTAAAAACTATTAAATTTGATATATGATTTATTTACAGAATTTGATGAGAATATAGATGACAGTGAAACAGACAGTAGATATTCAATAGGAACAAACATTAGTAAATCAAGCTCTGTGAGTAAACATATTATTTGACATTTATACAGACTTTGTTGGGGCTGTTCCATACCTGGTACCCAGGGAATGCACCTTGAAAATGGGGAAGCAATTTTAGAATTTGTTAGAATACTACATGATAGCTCCGTCATAAGTAATACAGTCTGAATACATTAAACTATCCATCTGAAATGAATGAAGACCTTTCTAGTATTTTAGAAAAAGAAGACATTCAACAAAATTGCTTATTTTACCTGGTTATTTGGGGGAATTTCTGCTAGTAGATTTATTGTCCCCTGAACCACGCTTCGTGGGTGATATAGAAATACTGGCCGTCTTTTCGTTCGGTCTTGTTAGCACTCTCATGTGTACTATTGCCAAATTTTTATTTAAATTTTATAACAGGTTTATATCAGCATTGTCTAGGACAAGTTCAAAAATCAGGGCCAATCATGTAGTCTCTTTGGTATTGCATTGTTGGGAAAATAAACTTAATTATGCAGAGCATATAGTGATGCACCATTAAAATGGAATTACTCTTTTCATTCATTTTCTTGATAAACAAATTTTGGGTTATTGGTTTTTCCTGCTACTGTATCTTAGTAAACTTTTTGACATCAGATGTGTTTGACCTGGGCATGATAATTTTTTTTTTTTTTTAACTTTGATTCTTATTATGAAAGCCACTTGTGTCAATTAAAACCTTATAAATCAATTATCACATTTTCCATTATATATTATGTATTTATAGATTATCAATGGTTTTAAAAACCAGAGGCATTTTCTCTGCTGCGATCTCATCAAAGGGTGAAAGCGAGATGAGATGTAGCCTAGAAACATCCTCCAGTTGACTATAGATAATCTGTATATCACTGTTTTCCTAGGCGACGTCAATGACATTGGCTTATGACCTCATCGTCTATCTAACTCTACTGGAGTCATGTCAATTGAGATGGAAAATTATTACATAAAAAGATCAAAGCAAAGTTTAAGAAAATAGCAATAGAGTAAAATATCAGCTGTTGGACACAAATTGAAGCTTTTTGAGCTCAGCTCTTTTGATACATTTACTCACCAAAAAGAGCTTCAAATTTAACTAGCAGGTGATTTTGTACAATATATATCAGTTTGCAGAAAACTTGATGATCAGTGCATTTAAATGTGAAGGTTGAAGAGCAAAACATAATTTATATAAGAACCAATCAAGGCAAAGGAATCATGTTAATTCACTGGGGGAGTGGAAAATTAATTTTTTTGTCAAAATAACAAGTTTAACTTTGGAAATGAAGTCTGTTAACTTGAAAGTAATTTAATGTCTTTAACAGTTTGCAAAAGCCTTTAAACCATGGAAATTTGAGGACAGTCAGTTGTTACAAGTAAGGTTGTGGCTTATGGTATTGGCAATATAATTTAACTGCTTTGTGACTGACTGACTTTATTTGTTTTGCTTTATTGATGGAGTGTTGCTCAACATTTATTTAAAATGATAATTTTCTTGTTTTGAACATAATTACTTGAAAAATGTAACCTGTGTTGCCTAACATCCAAGTTGTAGTGATTGGCTGATGTGATCACTTTTGTTGTCTTGCATCATGGTGTCACACTTTGTTAATCTGCACCTCATTGAAAATGCTTAGACATGATTTTACCAATCTTTTAACAGATATTCAAGACATTAAGTTGTGTGCCTGCTATTTAAAATTTTTCTGAGGAATTTTATTTGGAGTTCCCATAATAAAACATACTTTTTTGCTTATATTATATAATGACAAAATGCAACACAGGTTGTCTTGGAACACTTACACATTTAAAAAAATGTTAACTGGGGCATACCATATCACAAAATATAATTTTCATAGTCAAAAATGTATTAATGGCAACTAAATGTTTCATTCTTTTATAGACTATGGAAAATCTAAAAATAGAACCTGGATTATTTCGAGAAGTAATGACAATGAGTTTGAGGAGTTTGACTAATGTTGAAGTGACTGTTGACAGTAGTGGTGGAAGATTAACTAACTATAACGAGATGGAATATCAGAAAAGTCAGAAAATACAAGATTTCTTCCTGTTGATGGCTATTTGTAATACTGTTGTTGTAACAACTCATGCTCATGAAGATTTGGTAGGTACCAGTCGATCATTTGACAAGGATACAGTTTGTAAATGTATCTTTATCTCACATAGATAGTTCATTGTTGATAGTTTTAACTCAGTGTTAGTTTTAATTGGCTTACTAGCGTAATTTATTCTGTAAAAATTTGTATCATTTCCTCATTTTTGCTAGTACATGTAGTATTAAGTAATAGGATTTTATGAATGAATGAGCAATCATTCATGTAGAAAATTACCTATTAGAATCTCTATTATGATAAAGGTGATTCACTTTTCTCACTTTTAATACTAACAACCGTGTTTATTTATATTTGCATTAGATTTTATACTAAATTCACATATCTTCTATAATCAGAATTAGTTTATTTAAGAACTTGATATTATTTAACGTCATTGTAAAAAACTTAATTGATGCAGAAATCATTGCCATACTTCAACATTCAAAACATTGAAATAAAGTGACAAAACCTCATGTTATATAAAAGTAGTTTGTAGTTATAATACCGTTGTTTTGTAAAAGTAGACATTATATGTGTCCTGCTTCAGTACCATGTTTGATTCTAGATGCTAGACAAATTGAGGTTTTGGCTAGAATTTCTGTTTTTAACTCTTTCTGACATAACTGGACAAATCTCTGATCCCTGTTTTCATCATCGTTTATTCATTTTTAATGGTCCAATGTTTTACAGACTTAACCACCTATTTATACATTATAGTAAAAACTACAGCGCTAAAATTGTTTGACCTTGGTATCAGTTTCATTGTTTGAAAAGACATAAAACAGATTCATTTGATTGAAAGCGAAAAATTTATAGTCACAGAAATTTCATGTCATCTTATTCTTTTTCTCTGATCCTCCTCTACCCATTCAATAAAGGTAAAAGATTGAGTATATATATTTTGGTTGATTATGATGTAGTTTTCTTGAATCCTGTTATATTTCAACGACTGATTTAAGGATGTTACATTTACTGTTGCTATGTTTTGTACTTCCTTTCTTTACCTTAATTTTTTGGGTTTATTCTCATTAAATTCTTGGATTTATTATGTTGAACCTGTTGCAGTTATATCATGTTCTTAGCACAATTAAATTTAGTAGAATCAATTTTTTTTTTCTTCATATATTTCATATTTATTTCATACAAAACATGAAAGGGCTGTTCTATTAAAATATATATTGAACATCAGATTGTCATTTTAACAATGAAGTAACTATCTCTGATTTTTGTTTATTTTTTGTCTTTTTGAAACAAATGTTTACAAACACTTATCCATTTGTATGTTAGAAAAAATGATGGCATTAACTTATGTATACTGTATATTTTAATGAAACAGCCCTGATATGTAGTAACTAGACTGCAGTGTGATTATCATAATATATGCATTGTTTTCAGGAAGACATCCATTTGGAGATGGTAATTGTTATTGTCAGAACCTAAATAAACAACGCTTATAATTTATTGTGTGTCGAATTCAAGTTGTAGGAATGTCAATTTGTTGTTTTAAAAAAATTTAAATGTGGAAACAAAAGCCTATCTTATAATTATGAATTGTGTCCCTGAATATTTTGTTGTGATGTTGGTGTCATTGGTGTCTGAATTTTAAAGATATATGCATGAATATTTTTTACCATAGTGATACTAAATGTCAATCCAAAGCTAAAGTTTTACTGCAAATTAAAGCCTTCAGTTCTTAAGATCCTAAAATTGATATAAGTTAAATAACGACACACCCTTGAAAATAAAAATGATATATACTTCACATATATCTTAGTTTAGAGTTGTATAGGGAAATATTTACTCAATATAAACTAGAAAACGGTCCTGTATAATAGGATTAGCTAGTTGATAGAAAATGCTTGGTAAAGGTACTCTATAAGCCTTCTAGTAATTAAAAGGTAAATACTTCATCCCTCATGTGTATTAGGTAAAGTTAAGTCTATATTTAATGTATCTGTAATTAAAATTCTATTTAAAAATTGTCAATTTCATCAGTTAAGAAATCTATGCATAGATACATGAGATAATATATAACATGCCAGTGTACTATAAATTCAGAAATTTTTACGATGATTTTATTATTGTGAATTATGCCACTGGTTGGGTTTCGCAAAAATAAAAACTGCATTTTAAATTTTGACAGCATTTTGTATGCATGATTTCTTGAAATCGCAATGATTAATCTGGCATTTGTGCCTATTGAGCAACAGTAGTAATAATAAATACAAAGTTTCTGAATTTACAGCATTTGGAAATTTTATCTAAATGAGAATTTTGAAATCAACCAATTAGAGATATATTGTTTAATGGATGACCTTTTAATGCAATGATGTTTTCAATTTTGCAAATTTACATAGAATCTCTATAAAGCTTATTATACATGTACCTTGTCATATTTTATTTGCCATATTTTCAATACAAGTTAAGTTATTTTAACATGTATACCAAAAAACTAAACAATTCTGTCATACAAACAATATTTTTGTTATCCAAGTGCATGGTATATATTTGTTTAAAAGAAAGAATAAAATTTATCTTTTTGCTTACTTATATTAAATATAACTGAATGTATCAAGGCGTAACTTTTTAAAAATATATTACTCTACACATGTACGATTCATGAACATTAGTTAAATTTAAAGTATAAGCTTCAGTGACAGATGACAAATAGCTTTAATGCTACAGCAAGAACAAATCCTAATGCTTTGACATTTTTATTTCGAGGACTATTTTTTAATGTAAAAGGTTAACTTTGTCCTCTATATCCTTATTCTATCCATAATTATTTCAGAGATTTGTACATTTCATTTGATTATAGTATCAGAGGTTTTCACTCTAAAAATTACTCTTTGAAGTTCTCTCATGTCAATTTTATTTTACTTCCATAATTACATTAAGATTGTTATTCTTGTTTATACTAAAGTTTTTACTTTATAGTAAACACACAATAAATTAATCCATTTGCACTGCTCAGTACCAAACTTATAAGTGCACATGCGCATTAGTAGGCTAGGTTACAATTACATCAAATGGACAGATTTTAGCAAAATGATCAGCAAGTTGTTCTATTTAAAGAGGGTAAGAGCAGTGTATTTCAAGTTTCTTTGCCACTGAGATGAGTATCTTATAAAATTTGTCAAACTTTGTTGGACATTGTGGTTTAATACAGAGTAGCTTTACCAAGACAGTTCTGCAAAAATCTTTTGTTCCAATGTTGAAAAAGATATTTTCTGTTGAATTTTTTAGTCATTATAAAGGGTTATAGCCCAAACTTGATTATTTTAATAGAATTACAATCATGTAAAAATAGTTATGTATGGACTTTTTATACGACCGCAAAAAAATTTTGCGGTCATATATTGGTATGATGTTGGCATCGGTGTCGACGTCGTCGTCCAAAGACACATTGGTTTTCGCACTCTAACTTTAGTTTAAGTGAATGGATCCCTATGAAATTTTACCATAAGGTTCAATACCACAAAAGGAAGGTTGGGATTGATTATGGGGGTTATGGTACCAACAGTTAAGGAATTGGGGGCCAAAAAGCATTTTTGTAACTTCCAGACATAACTTGTGTGTTAGTGTATGGATCTCTCTGACATTGTACCACAAGGTTCCATATCACGAAGGGAATGCTGGGATTGATTTTGGGGGTAATTGCCTCCAAATTTTAGGAATTAGGGGCCAAAAAAGGGGCAAAAAACAAGCATTTTTCTAGTTTCATGACAATAACTTGTGTGTAAGTGTATGGATCTTTCTGAAATTGTAATACAAGGTTCCATATCACAAAGTGAAAGCTGGAATTGAGTTTGGGGGTAATTGCCCAAAACGTTTAGGAATAAGGGGCCAAAAATAAGCATTTTTGTAGTTTCCAGGTAATACGTCTGTTCAAGTGTATGGATCTCTTTGAAATTGTACTACAAGGTACCATACCACAAAGGGAAGGCTGGGATTGATTTTGGGGGTAATTGCCTCAAAATTTTAGGAATTAAGGGCCAAAAAGGGGCAAAAAAACAAGCATTTTTCTAGTTTCAGGACAATAACTTGTGTGTAAGTGTATGGATCTTTATGAAATTATACTACAAGGTTCCATATCACAAAGGGAAAGCTGGGTTTGAGTTTGGGGGTAATTGCCCTAAACGTTTAGGAATTTGGGGCCAAAAAACAAGCATTTTTCTAGTTTCCAGACAATTACTTGTGTTCAAGTGTACAGATCTCTCTGAAATTGAACTGCAAGGTACCATACCACAAAGGAAAGGCTGGGATTGAGTTTGGGGGTGATGAATCATAAGGGGGTTCAAAAAATTTGAGGGGGGATTTTTTTTTCATTATTTTTCTTTAAAATTTTCCATTTTAAATTGGTTATTTCTGATTTATATATAAAAGCAAATAATAATGATATGGTTTGAATAGGTAAATTAAAAATTTTTAAGTTCTTAGTCCACATTCATTCTGTGTCAGAAACCTATGCTGTGTCAAATATTTAATCACAATCCAAATTCAGTGCTGTATCAAGCTTGAATGTTGTGTCCATACTTGCCCTAGCTGTTAGGGTTCGACCTCTGCGGTCGTATCAAGCTGGGCCCAGCAGGGAGCATTTTATTTCTTGAATGAAGTAGTATCATGAGGATTTTCATATTGAGTTGAGTTTTACTTGTAAGTAAATTACCTAATTATTGTAAACTTTATAAAAGCACTTTAAATTCAGCAAAGTAAATAGTTCCAACCCCTGTATTATGATTTATGTTTGTCTTTGTTTATGAGCTAACGAGTTAATTCATACTAAGTGTAAAATCATCAATCCAAATATTCTTAATAAGATAGCTTTACAATATTGAAGGTATTTGTTTTTTTTTTTATTTCAGATGGATGAAAGTGGAATTGTACATTTATCACCTGAAGAAGAAAAACGTTTATCCAAGTTAAATGGTAAACGTAATGGCAATGGGAATAACCCACATCTACCTCCTATAAGTACTATCAGTAGTACTGTAGACTCTTTGAAAAAACCAATTCATCCACCAAAACTAACTGATTCTTGGTCTTTTGCAAATGGTGGGGGCAGAGAATCCCCACTTCGCACACCATCAGAAGGCAGTATTGCTGGATCTGTTTATTCAGATATGGCTAAAATCAGATTTGAAGCTGAAAGTCCAGATGAATTGGCACTGGTCAGAGCTGCAGCTACATATGGATGTTGTCTCAAAAAACGATCTCATGGAAAAGTAACTGTTCATCTTCCAGGTATTGTACAGTTTTTTATAAGACACTTTTTCAATTGCGTTGAGGTCAGTAGCATCGTGTCTTGATCATAAATAAATTACAAAAAATAGAAAAAAAATAAAATGATGTTTTGCTTTGAAATACCTTCTTAAATACGTCCTCATATAAACAATTGAAGATGCTTAAATTTTGATTATCCTTATGTTGCCAGTAACAAGTGAGTTATAATATTTTTCTGTTCAAGACAGTTTCAATTTTAGAACTTTTACAACCATTTCCTAATCTATAATTTTACTATCAGGAGTTGAAAAATGTTTTAAATCGTAATCAAACTGAGAGAGGATTTGTTTCTCCTGTACAGTTTCATTCTTTCTTTTGTGATATCCCCTGATAAGATAGGACATTAATGGCAATGTTGTCAATGAATCAACCAATCGGCATCATCTTCATGAGTTAGCAACCAATGACAGCACCCTAAATCAACAGTTAAATGTGATAGATTACATGACCCACATGTTTGATCACCTTGCTGAGCATTGTAAAAAAGTGCCCACTAATGGAAGAACACCCTCAATTTACAGATAAAAAAATCTCAAGTCCTAAAGATTACTTTTTTCGTTCAATTGTCAAAGCAAGATCAAACATATGGTGGGATGAGAGCAAATTCTAAAAAGAATTATAATATGATTATTTTTGGACCTTTATACCTGGAAGTATTTGTCAGTATTTTTTTTATAGAATTTTCATTGCTATTAAATAATGGTATAATTATAATTAAGCTGAAATCATGTTAATATGAGAAAAAAATAATTTTCAAATCATTGTTATAATATATCTAAAATTTGAGTGATTTTTCCTTTCAGGAGAAGGTGCTGAAGTTGAGTTTGATTTATTACATATCCTCTCGTTTGATTCTACAAGAAAACGTATGTCTGTGATCGTCAAACATCCTATGACCAAAGAAATCATTCTACTAACCAAAGGAGCAGATTCTCAAGTTCTCAGTGTTCTCGATAAAAAATATAAAGGTAAACATCATCATTCGCCATTTTACTGAAAGAGAAAGTTGTTTTTAATTTATTTTGTTATGAGAAAAAAGTATCATGAATTATATGTAAATTGTGAATTTTTTTGTTTACTTTTGGAAAAGTTTAAAGGTAAAAAACTATAAACTTGTCGCTGATTCTTAATTTCATTTTACAATTGGAGATTTATCTTAGACTTTCATGGTTCATGCTTAAAATTAGATAGTTGTGATTACATATATAGCACAATTGATTGCCATTAGCTATAATTATATGAATTTTATACAAAATTTTCTGATAAATTTTGAAAAGATTTTTCAAAACTTATCATTATGCCTGTTTATTTAAAATTATTCGAAGTCATAATGCTCCACATACACTTTTAAATGATTGGAGACTATTCATTTGACCTTCATACAAACAAAATAGGGATAACTAAATCAACAGCTGTTACTATATTAATTTCAATCATTGAATTTCAAAAAGTATTTTTTTCATTCTATATCAAAGAATTAAAGGCATTTTGTTACTCTGTAAACAATTTGCATAAAGAGTGGGAAAGAACATTAACCTATGAACTTTGAAGAGTTAAGTTAATGTTAATAATATTTGTTTTCTTAGTACCTTTGTTTAACACCTCGATATGTTTATAGAAATAGAACCATATAAGAAGGTTCTGGAAGAGACAGAAACACACATATATAACTATGCCATTCAAGGACTACGTACCTTAGTCCTGGCAAAAAGAGTAAGTCTTTAATTTGCTTTTGCAATATTTTTCCCTCCATTTGTAGAAAACGAGGAGTATAAAAAGATTGTAGAGGACACAGAAGATCACTTATATAACTATGCTTTACAAGGCTTACGTACATTATGTATGGCTAAAAGAGTGAGTTAGATTAGTTTGTAGTTTGTTTGCATTTTGTTTGATTAGAATGTTTGACAGTCTTTAATCAATGCCATAGAGAGAGTTTATACTAACATTATATATTTGTCTTCCCTGACTAACACACTGGAAATCTGATGTACGGTAAATTTTGAAAAGTTTGCATGCATTTTTATCGCGATCTTTGAACAAAGATGTGAGATTCATTATTGCAAATTTCAAGAAAACATTCATTCAGATAATTCTATCACAATTTTTTAATGCAAGTTTTATTTTTACAAACCTATCCTTAACAGTTTCTTCAATAATTGCAATAATAAAACCATTGCAAACAATCTGAATTTATAGTTGTTAAAACTGAAGAGTGTTGCTTTGACCTATTCTACAGAGTTCAGAATTTGGGTTGAATCACTTTAAACCGTTATTGAGTTATGTCCCTTTATAACGTTACATGCAAGTGGGGCATCATATATGTCTCATGGACACAATCACCATTTTTTATTTTATATTTTAATGGTGCCATTCATTAATCAATACTTAGGAAATTTAAATAGCAAATTTTCAAAGATAAGCTTGTCAATCATTTGATAAACATACACATAATATTATTTCCATAAAAGGTCATTATTAAGTAAAACTAAAGACAAGGTATATTTTAGATGAAATTATCTGCATACCCTTTCAAAATGATAAAAGCAGTGCTAATGGATTTACTTTTGTTTTCCTCACATAACTTTTAAATTCCTTATATGTATAACAGCTGTACTTCAGAAATATCCCCAAAATAATAAAAGTTTATTAAAGTTGCTGCTATTGTCATTAATTTTGAGAATAATAACACGCTATGTATGAATTGCTTATTTCTTGACCAATTTCAATGGGGTTTAATTCAAAGATTTGAATTCTTTTACGGTTCTTTAATATGCTGAATCTAACCGTGTATTTAGATTTTTGTTTTTTGGCCCAGTTTTTAAATTGGTCTACATTAAGATCCAAAGGGTTCAAAACTTAACTTTGTTTGATTTCAACAAAAATTGAATACTTGGGGTTCTTTGATATGCTAAATCTAACCATGTATTTAAATTTGGATATTGGACCATAAAAGGTAAATGTTCAATTTCAAATTTTTAAGTTCTTAGACCAATTACTGAACTAACACATGTCCTTAGATCCTCAGTTAATATAAATGAATTATATTATTTTTTGGTGGTAAACAATGGAAACATATAAAAAGAATAGGAATGTTATGATGTGAAATATTTTATGGTAGTTTTGATTTTTAAAGGGACATATGTCAAATTCATGTTCATCGATTTGACTCAAATTCTCATATTTGATTTATAACATACTAAAACTTATATCCAAATTACAAAAAGTCTAAAACAAACAATTAACAATGCATGGACTAGGTAATATTTATTAGCATTTTGTTTGTATTTTAGTCTAGACACCTTCTAATTAACCATCAAGATGACCTCAAAGACTGCCGACAGTCATCTTACACGATATAAACATAAATAAAAGTATAAATAGATAAAGAACATGTTCAAATTGATTTTTCTAGGTCTGTTTAATTTCATTTTATAGGTTAAAAAAATATGTTAATTATCATTTTTACCTGTATAAGAATGATTTTTGACAAATTTAGGCCAAACTAACTGCTTACCACAAAAATGTTATTTCAAAAATCCTTTTTATACCTCCCTCCCCCCCCCACCAGCTTTTAAAAAAAGGGTATTCTGTTTTACCTCTATCCATCCGTCCGTCAGTCCCTCCGTCCGTCCCATGAATATTTTTCGTCGCATCTTTCTCAGGAACTACATTACAAGGATTTCTGAAATTTGGTTTCAGGGTTTATTGTCGAGCCTGCGACTTTTGTTGCATAAGCGAGACATAGTGATCCTAAATTCCGTCGGCGGCTGCGGCGGCGTCCACAAATATTCACTCTGTGGTTAAAGTTTTTGAAATTTTAATAATTTTCTTAAACTATAATGGATTTATACCAAACTTGGACAGAAGCTTGTTTATGATTATAATATAGTATCCAGAAGTAAATAAATTTAGTTTTTCTGCCAGTTAACATTACATTCACTCTATGGTTAAAGTTTTTAAAATTTTGAAAAAAATCCTGTTTATAGACAGAAGCTTGTTTATGATTTTACTTATAAATGGACTTAGTTTTTCTGCCAGTTAACATTACATTCACTCTGTGGTTAAAGTTTTCAAAATTTGAATAACTTTCTTAAACTATCCTGGATTTGTACTAAACTTGGACAGAAGCTTGTTTATGATCAAAAGCTAGTATCTAGAAGGAAATTTTGTTAAAATTTATTTCCTGTTTTTCCTGTATATTACTTATAAATGGACTTAGTTTTTCTTCCAGTTAGCATTACATACAGTCTGCAGTTAATGTTTTTAAAACATTTATTAGATTCATAAACATCCTGGATTTTTACCAAACTTGGATAGAAGCTTCTTACAATCAAAAGATAGTATCTAGAGGAAAATTTTAATAATTTTTTCCCCCATTTTTGTTGAGCCTGCAACTAACAGCAAAAGTAGGCGAGACACTGGGTTCCACGGAACCCTTACAAATTTTATGAGTCAGCTATACCATGTGATGCGTTTTCAGATTCATCATTCAACAACTTCCTGTTTACCGAACACTTGTATCATTTTACACATTATAGCCAAGTTGATATGATTTATTGAAATGAATTTGTAAAAATGCACATATTTATATCAAACCAAAATATTTGGCTGTGAACAATACAAAACAAACAAAACAAAAAAGTTTTGATATCTGACATGAAAGGCATTTCAAAATTCTGATTGAAAGCGTTAAACAAACATTCTACATGTTACAACATAACTAAACATTGAAATAAGTGTTTCTGATATAGTAGAGAGGTTTATTTTTACAAAATTTAAATTTTTGATTTTCAAAGGCCAAACATTTTGTGAGGTGTGAGGTGTTTTTTTGTGAGGTATTATTTTTGAATTTTTCTTGTTTGATTTTGATATTCTAAATTTATACAAGGATTTTTTATGGTTTGATCTGTATCACAAAACTGGCGAAAATAGACCTCTCCGAAATTTCCCACTTTAAATTACACTCTTTTGTTTATAGATATTGCATAAAAGGAATATAAACGCTGGAAGAAAAGTTCATAGAAGCAGAAGCAGCAATGCAAGATCGGAAGAGAAAATTATGGAAGTAGCCTGTGATATAGAGAAAGATTTTGAATTATTAGGTATGCTTGTCTCTATGTAAGGTTCAATATTGATCAAACAAAAAATTGAAGTTATTTTGAAAGAAAGGAAGTTTCTCGATTGAGAATCAGCTATACTTGCAAAATAGGAACAGCAATGATGTAAATAGCATGTGATATAAAAAAGATTTTGAATTCTTAGGATGTTTATCTTGCAGTGAAAGTGATAGTCATTTGTAAGGAAAGGATAGTTATATCTATTAAAAACACCATAGGAGAAAATATCTGCAAAAATATTAGAGACTATGTGTAACAACTGGCATGAGCTGGACATAATAGTTAAAGCAATGTGAAAGTAAGATGAACTTGGTGGATAGCTGTCTCATCAGCAATCATACCACATCTGATAAGATTTTTAATTGGCATTCGCCTTCTAATAGTATAAGTTAAGTAGCTTGGAATATGAACAGAGTGTGAAGTAAAGAAACATGCTTAGATAAATTGAATTATTTACATTATAGGTGCAACTGGTATAGAAGACAAGCTACAAGATGGGGTACCAGAGACAATAAAAAGCTCAGGGAAGCAGGAATTAACGTCTGGGTTTTAACAGGAGATAAACAGGTTAGTGTTAGCAACTGCTGGCCATTGGTAAATATTAAATGAAAGCAAATATATATATGGTAAATATTAAATGAAAGCAAATATATATATATTCCTCACATTTAAAATAGGTCTGCTAATATTGCACAATGTTGTTTTTTCACTTATTGTCTCCATTTGTAACTTTTCGGAACATTCAAATGAAGTTCAGTTTGTAGTTATATAATGACCTCATACCATCTGATATAAAATTATAAAATTTCACATATTTTTGGGGTATGTGAAAACCAGACAGTTATGTCTTTCGTTTGGACTGTGTTTTAATATTTTACGGTAAATGTCTAGTGAGGAATTACAGACAATTACTAATATGTTCTCACTTCTCTCATTTTTCTGCAAGAAGGAGAAGTCTTATAATGTGCAATTTGGACAAGATGTCTTTTATTTATTTTGTGTTGTTTGATTGCTGTCTCATTAAGGTTTGCTCCACGTCTGCTTATATTCTTTAAGTTTGAAAATATTTAGTATATATCTAAAAATATTTAAGTTTCTCCCTTATTGAAATGTCTTCAATAGACCCTGTATGATAAGATTTTAGAGTAAAACGAGAAGTAATTTGTTGATTTTGTTTCAGGAAACAGCAATAGAAATAGCTCATTCATCACAGCTTTTGATGAGGATCAGCTGATGATCAAATTAAATGCTAACGATAGGGTAATTATTTTGTATTGGTCTTATTATATAAATGGTATATTGCTAACATGCAAACAGAATGATTTAATCATGAGTTTCATATGTAGTTATATACAAAACATAACTGCATTGAAAGCAGGCCACCTCTATGTGTTTATTTTATACGACCGCAAAAATTTTGTGGTCGATATTGGTATGACGTTGGCGCCGCCGCCGTCGTCGTCGGCGTCGTCGCCGTCAGTCCCAAGACGCATTGGTTTCGTGACTCTAACTTTAGTTTAAGTGAATGGATCTCTATGAAATTTTACCATAAGGTTCAATATCACAAAAGGAAGGTTGGGATTGATTTTGGGGTTATGGTACCAACAGTTAAGGAATTAGGGGCCAAAAGGGGCCAAAATAAGCATTTTGTAACTTCCAGACATAACTTGTGTGTTAGTGTATGGATCTCTGACTTTGTACCACAAGGTTCCATATCACAAAGGGAATGCTGGGATTGATTTTGGGGTAATTGCCTCAAAATTTTAGGAATTAGGGGCCAAAAAGGGCAAAAACAAGCATTTTCTAGTTTCATGACAATAACTTGTGTGTAAATGTATGGATCTTTCTGAAATTGTACTACAAGGTTCCATATCACAAAGGAAAGCTGGAATTGAGTTTGGGGTAATTGCCTGAAACGTTTAGGAATTAGGGGCCAAAAGGGCCAAAATAAGCATTTTCTAGTTTCCAGACAATAACTTGTGTTCAAGTGTATGGATCTCTGAAATTCTACTGCAAGGTACCATACCTCAAAGGGAAGGCTGGGATTGAGTTTGGGGTGATGAATCATAAGGGGTTCAAAAATTTGGGGGATTTTTTTTTTCCTTTTTTCTTTAAAATTTTCCATTTTAAGTTGGTTATTTCTGATTTATATTTAAAAGCAAATAATAATGATATGGCAGGAGATACACACCAAACAGGATGTGTAAATTATTATATAATAAGTATTGTGCAATAGCAAGAAATTTTCAATTGCACAGTATTGCACAATAGCAAGAAATCTTCAATTGCACAGTATTGCTAATAGCAAGAAATATCCAATAGCACAATATTGCATAATAGCAAGAAATTGTCAATTGTACAGTATTGCACAATAGCAAGAAATATTCAATTGCACAGTATTGCACAATTGCAAGAATATTCAATTGCACAGTATTGTGCAAAAGAAGATACTTTGTATAAATTGCTTATTTCTTGACCAATTTCAATGGGGTTTTATTCTTGAACTCTTGGGGTTCTTTAATATGCTGAATCTAACTGTGTATTAAGTTTTTGGATTTTGGGCCCAGTTTTAAATTGGTCCACATTGAGGTCAAAAGGGTCCAAAATTAAACTTTGTTTGATTTCATCAAAATTGAATTATTGGGGTTCTTTGATATGCCGAATCTAACTGTGTATTTAGATTCTTAATTTTGGTCCGTTTTCAAATTGATCTACATTAAGGTCCAAAGGGTCCAAAATTAAACTTAGTTTGATTTTAACAAAAATTGAATTCTTAGGGTTCTTTGATATGCTGAATCTAAACATGTATTTAGATTTTTGATTATGGGCCCAGTTTTCAAGTTGGTCCAAATTGGGGTCCAAAATTAAACTTTGTTTGATTTCATCAAAAATTGAATATATGGGGTTCTTTGATATGCCGAATCTAACCATGTATTTAGATTTTTGATTTTTGGGCCCCGTTATCAACTTTGTCCACATTGAGGTCAAAAGGGTCCAAAATTAAACTTTGTTTGATTTCATCAAAAATTGAATTATTGGGGTTCTTTGATATGCCGAATCTAACTGTGTATTTTGATTCTTAATTTTTGGTCCTGCTTTCAAATTGGTCTACATTAAGGTCCAAAGGGTCCAAAATTAAACTTAGTTTGATTTTAACAAAATTGAATTCTTAGGGTTCTTTGATATGCTGAATCTAAACATGTATTTAGATTTTTGATAATGGGCCCAGTTTTCAAGTTGGTCCAAATCGGGTCCAAAATTAAACTTTGTTTGATTTCAACAAAATTGAATATATGGGGTTCTTTGATATGCTAAATCTAACCATGTATTTAGATTTTGATTTTTGGGCCCGTTATCAACTTTGTCCACATTGAGGTCAAAAGGTCCAAAATTAAACTTTGTTTGATTTCATCAAAATTGAATTATTGGGTTTCTTTGATATGCCGAATCTAACCGTGTATTTAGATTCTTAATTTTGGTCCCGTTTTCAAATTGGTCTACATTAAGGTCCAAAGGGTCCAAAATTAAACTTAGTTTGATTTTAACAAAATTGAATTCTTAGGGTTTTTGATATGCTGAATCTAAACATGTATTTAGATTTTGATTATGGGCCCAGTTTTCAAGTTGGTCCAAATCGGGTCCAAAATTAAACTTTGTTTGATTTCAACAAAATTGAATATATGGGGTTCTTTGATATGCTGAATCTAACCATGTATTTAGATTTTGATTTTGGGCCCCATTATCAACTTTGTCCACATTGAGGTCAAAAGGGTCCAAAATTAAACTTTGTTTGATTTCATCAAAATTGAATTATTGGGGTTCTTTGATATGCCGAATCTAACCGTGTATTTAGATTCTTAAATTTTTGGTCCCGTTTTCAAATTGGTCTACATTAAGGTCCAAAGGGTCCAAAATTAAACTTAGTTTGATTTTAACAAAATTGAATTCTTAGGGTTCTTTGATATGCTGAATCTAAACATGTATTTAGATTTTTGATAATGGGCCCAGTTTTCAAGTTGGTCCAAATCGGGTCCAAAATTAAACTTTGTTTGATTTCAACAAAATTGAATATATGGGGTTCTTTGATATGCTGAATCTAACTATGCATTTAGATTTTGGGCCCTGTTATCAACTTTGTCCACATTGAGGTCAAAGGGTCCAAAATTAAACTTTGTTTAATTTCATCAAAATTGAACTCTTGGGGTTCTTTGATATGCTGAATCTAACCATGTATTTAGATTTTGGATATTGGACCATAATAGGTGAATGTTCAATTTAAAATTTTTAAGTTCTTAGACCACATTCATTCTGTGTCAGAAACCTATGCTGTGTCAAATATTTAATCACAATCCAAATTCAGAGCTGTATCAAGCTTGAATGTTGTGTCCATACTTGCCCCAACTATTCAGGGTTCGACCTCTGCGGTCGTATCAAGCTGCGCCATGGAGCATTTTATTATATTTTCTTATGTATTCAGTGGCTGTTTCATCCGTGTTTGCCCAATATCTGCTTTTCAGTTTTAGAAAATATTAAGTTTGCAGATATGGTTTCAAAGTAAGAAATTTAAGAATTTGAACTCTACTTTAGTGCATATCTTTAAAAATATTTATTTTAATGAATGTATATTAGAGCAAATGCCTGAGAAAAATATAAAAATCCTACATGTCATAAATTCTTACAATGGAATGGTGTTCTCTTTATGTGACTATACTGTAATCCAACTTTTTTCACAGATAAATTTTGATGTTTAGCCATTTCTGTACGACTTTGTTTGGATTTATTTTCACAATGTTCTAACCATAATTCTGATTGAAAGCGTTAAACAAACATTCTACATGTTACAACATAACTAAACATTGAAATAAGTGTTTCTGATATAGTAGAGAGGTTTATTTTTACAAAATTTCAATTTTTTGATTTTCAAAGGCCAAACATTTTTGTGAGGTATTATTTTTGTGAGGTGTTATTTTTGTGAGGTGTTATTTGTGTTATTTTTGTGAGGTGTTATTTTTGTGAGGTATTATTTTTGTGAGGTATTTTATTTTTGAATTTTTCTTGTGTTTGATTTTGATATTCCTAAAAATTAAATTTATACAAGGGGATTTTTTTGTGGTTTTGCTCTGTATCACAAAACTGGCGAAAATAGACCTCTCCGAAATTTCCCACTTTACATTACACTCTTTTGTTTATAGATATTGCATAAAAAGGAATATAAACGCTGGAAGAAAAAGTTCATAGAAGCAGAAGCAGCAATGCAAGATCGGGAAGAGAAAATTATGGAAGTAGCCTGTGATATAGAGAAAGATTTTGAATTATTAGGTATGCTTGTCTCTGTGTAAGGTTCAGTATTGATCAAACAAAAAAAATTGAAGTTATTTTGAAAGAAAGGAAGTTTCTCGATTGAGAATCAGCTATACTTGCAAAATAGGGAACAGCAATGATGTAAATAGCATGTGATATAAAAAAAAGATTTGAATTCTTAGGATGTTTATCTTGCAGTTAAAATGTGAGTCATTTGTAAGGAAAGGATAGTTATATCTATTAAAAAACACCATAGGAGAAAAAGATCTGAAAAAATATTAGAGACTATGTGTAACAACTGGCATGAGCTGGACATAATAGTTAAAGCAATGTGAAAGTAAGATGAACTTGGTGGATAGTTGTCTCATCAGCAATCATACCACATCTGATAAGATTTTTAATTGGCATTCGCCTTCTAATAGTATAAGTTAAGTAGCTTGGAATATGAACAGAGTGTGAAGTAAAGAAATTTGCATAGATAAATTGAATTATTTACATTAAAGGTGCAACTGGTATAGAAGACAAGCTACAAGATGGGGTACCAGAGACAATAAAAAAGCTCAGGGAAGCAGGAATTAACGTCTGGGTTTTAACAGGAGATAAACAGGTTAGTGTTAGCAACTGCTGGCCATTGGTAATATTAAATGAAAGCAAATATATATATATATTCCTCACATTTAAAATAGGTCTGCTAATATTGCACAATGTTGGTTTTTTCACTTATTGTCTCCATTTGTAACTTTTCGGGAACATTCAAATGAAGTTCAGTTTGTAGTTATATAATGACCTCATACCATCTGATATAAAATTATAAAAATTTCACATATTTTTTGGGGTATGTGAAAACCAGCCAGTTATGTCTTTCGTTTGGACTGTGTTTAAATATTTTACGGTAAAAGTCTAGTGAGGAATTACAGACAATTACTAATATGTTCTTACTTCTCTCATTTTTCTGCAAGAAGGAGAAGTCTTATAATGTGCAATTTGGACATGATGTCTTTTATTTATTTTGTGTTGTTTGATTGCTGTCCCATTAAGGTTTGCTCCACGTCTGCTTATATTCTTTAAGTTTGAAAATATTTAGTATATATCTAAAAAATATTTAAGTTTCTCCCCTTATTGAAATGTCTTCAATAGACCCTGTAAATTGAGATTTTAGAGTAAAAAGAGAAGTAATTTATTGATTTTGTTTCAGGAAACAGCAATAGAAATAGCTCATTCATCACAGCTTTTTGATGAGGATCAGCTGATGATCAAATTAAATGCTAACGATAGGGTAATTATTTTATATTGGTCTTATTATATAAATGGTATATTGCTAACATGCAAACAGAATGATTTAATCGTGAGTTTCATATGTATTTATATACAAAAACATAACTGCATTGAAAGCAGGCCACCTCTATGCGTTTATTTTTATATTTTCTTATGTATTCAGTGGCTGTTTCATCCGTGTTTGCCCAATATCTGCTTTTCAGTTTTAAAAGAATATTAAGTTTGCAGATATGGTTTCAAAGTAAGAAATTTAAGTATTTGAACTCTTCTTTAGTGCATGTCTTTAAAAATATTTATTTTTAATGAATGTATATTAGAGCAAATGCCTGAGAAAAATATAAAAAATCCTACATGTCATAAATTCTTACAATGGAATGGTGTTCTCTTTATGTGACTATACTGTAAGCCAACTTTTTTTCACAGATAAATTTTGATGTTTAGCCATTTCTGTACGACTTTGTTTGGATTTATTTTCACAATGTTCTAACCATAATGATCTATTCTTATAAAAGAAAATTTAAGGGGAATGTTTGAGATCTTATAAACAGTAACCCTCCACATATTCATCTGTCTGTTCCGTCAGGAACCTGCTCAGTACTTGTCATATGTCATATCTTGATGTTTTTGTTACTGTAAATTCAGAAATTATTGTGAGGCAAATATTAATGCGAATAATGCGACTGAATGAATATTGCAATGTATAAGAACTAGAATTCTTATATCTGATACATATAACTGTATGCAGATTTTCCTGAAATCGCAATAATTAATCTTGCATTTTAGTCCATTCTACAAAGTTCGCAATAATAAATGCATGCAATAATTTCTGAATTTACAGTATTTTTAGAATTGATCTTGATGGCACATCTTTGTTTTTCTGTTTATTTTATTCAGAAATTTTATAGACTCAGGTCAATTATGAGATTGACATATTGATAAAACAATTGTCTATTGCTGAAGGTTGTATGTTGCACTCTAGATGTCTTTTAGTTATTTTTATAGTAAGGTTGCTGTCTTTAATACTTATGTATAACCCTTATCTCCATTAATTCATACTTATTCACATTTTGTTTCTAATTGTGCCATGAAGAAAATGCTCACAAAAATATTTTGGTGAACAGTATGTCCAGTGATTAGTGTACAATTACACAAACATCTTGTCACATTGTTTTCTCATATTTACTTTCAATGTTCCTTTAGATATTTGAAATTAGTAAAGTTGTAATAAGTACTTTGTTAAATACTTAATTTTTTTTACAGGAGGAAACAGAAGCATTTTTAGACCATGAATTAGGAGAGATAGAAAAAGACAAAAAAAAACCAAGACCCTCTAGTGCAAGAAGGAGAATGGGGTCTACAAAATCTCTTAGAAGTGTCAATCAGAAAATGGAATATGCTTTAGTGGTAGATGGTAAAACACTTGCTTTTTGTTTGGAGAAATCACTTGAGAAAAAGTTTCTGAGGTTGACACAGATGTGTAAATCTGTTGTCTGCTGTAGGGCCACACCTATACAGAAAGGATTAGTTGTCAAGTTGATAATGGACAATCTGAAGAAACTGTCATTAGCAATTGGTAAGATAAGAAATAGTATATATTTCACTTTAAAGCTTAGGGTTGGTATGCATAAAACCTCTAGATTACAATAAATATTACCTGAATAGGCAGGTTTAAATGTAGGAATGATTTCAAGTAGATTTCTGGTTTGAAATAGTATTATGTACCTTATTTGATTTGAATAAATACAGATAATATTGTTAAATTGTGGCAAGGTTGGGTGGTATTTACTACCCTGTGTGACACTTATCAATTCTAGTGAAAAAATGGTTGATGAGGGGAGACATAGAAATAACGTATAAATCAAGATATTTTTTCTTGAAAAGGTTTGAATTTTACAGGTAAATAGAATTACAAGTGATTAGCAATATAGATTATCAGAGTCCGTCTCCTAATAAAATGTTGACTGCCTGTCTGTCTGTCCAGTCTTGTTAATGCTCTAACGTGTACAATTCTTGCCAGATTTTTATGAAACTTATATCATAGGCTTATATCAGTGATATCCCAAACAAATTTGAAAACCAGTGCTGATCAATTATTTTTAAAAGAGTTATGCCCCTTGGAAATATTAATTATATGGTAAATTGCAGTGTAAGGGCTCTCATGTGAACAATTCTTTTCAGATTTTTATCAAATTCATATCAAAGGTTTATATCAGCAATGTCTTGGACAATTTCGAAAGTAAGTGCAGATCAGATATTTTTAAAAGAGTTATGCCCCTTGGAAATATTAGTTATATTGGAAATTGCATTGTATTTGCTCTCAAGCCTTTATTTTCTCTAAGATATTTGTAAAAAGTTTTAAAGAACAACAAAAAAAGAAGTTTTCTTTAGTTATTGCCCTTGGATAGATAAGTTATGTGCAAGGCGGGGGACATTGGAACTCTGTTCTTTTATTTAAACTTGTAATGTGCATAATGTCCATTCTTTCTATACAGCCTAACTTTCGTGACATATTACTCATCTTCTGCATGAAAGAAGGATTTGATATTTGATCTGGAACTTTTATAATGTTGAGTTGCACAGTGTAAGAAATTTTCAAATCTATCAGCTAGTCAATTCCTTTCTGACAATACTTTGTATTATTATTATACCAACTTAGCAATAATTATTTCGTCAAAATCTTGTAATGTGTGCAACTTTATCTTTCAAATTTTGTGAACCAGTTTCTTTCAAATATTCTCAAGATAAAGGGTTAAAGAAATTTCAGCAACCATTGTTGTCATGTTCTCTTGCTAATTATTGTAACTGATACATTCCAGGTGACGGAGCTAATGACGTTAGTATGATACAGACAGCAGATGTAGGAGTGGGTATATCAGGACAGGAAGGAATGCAGGCTGTTATGGCATCAGACTTTGCAATATCAAGATTTTGTTTCCTTCAGAAGTTATTATTGGTCCATGGTCATTGGTGCTACACTAGACTATCAAGATTCTCTGCGTTTATGTTTTATAAAAGCTTGGTAAGTATACTTTGATTAGTATAATTTATTACATTGAATATTATTGCTTTGTTTTCAGTCTTGCAGTCATCTCTTAGGTAATCATGACCTGTGGGCTGGATTTGTTCAGTACACTTGTAGTTACATTTTCTACTTTCATTTTCAGGTGACAGTGTTCTGCATATTTTGGTACCAGATATATGCTGGTTGGTCAGGTGCAGTACAGTTTGACAGTATACATCTAATGTTCCAGCATGTGTTATATACATCATTACCTCCAATTATCAATGGAATATTAGATCGTGATTTATCTGCTGAAACACTGCTGCAATTTCCTACTATTTATAGAATGGGTCCGGAGGATCAAGTAAGTTTTAATTTGACAAGGCTTATAGACAAATTTCAAATTTGTGCACTTTCCCATACATTTCCTGTGTCACAATGCTTTTGTTATTACATCACACGTGACAGTAAGAACCGATTGTTTGATGACGTTTACACCGATTGACCTCAAGTGTATAAATATAGATTCGTACATTGGTACCAGTGGATTATTGGATTTATCCAATTGAGATAGTTAAATTATCGAATTTTAAAGTCTGAGCCTCCGCGAGGACTTTAAAATCGATAATTTAACTATCCAGATTCGATAAATCCAATAATCCACGAGTAACTATGTAAGAATCTGTTTGTCTAATGATTATCAAATACATTTTCATTTTTGATAAATGAAAAATCCCCTTCGAGTGCCTTCCACATTCCACAAAGTTGTCAATTTCATTAACACCTGTTAGCATATTTTGATACATCCAGTGAGCTGATAAAGGTTATGACCCTTAAACTCATCCAATCATCTTCTGAGATCATTGACAACCACACGTTGATTAAATTTTTTTATAAAATAGGTCCGGAAACAGTTAAATTGCCAAAGAATAAGAGAAATGGCAATCCCATTTTTCTAACCTTTCATGAAAATTTCATTTATGTTTTTCTTTTTCACAAAGTTTTGTCTGATTGACCAGCATTTTTTTTTAGACGTATCAATGTTATATTAATATATATTTATTATATTGACAGAAATCAGTTAAAATTAAAAAAATTTATTTGATGCAGTGATCTTATATTTTGTATTGACACATACCTTTTGTATGGTTGAAGTACACAATTAACCAAAACTGATTATGACCACTAGGTTGATAGGGGCAAACTCTATAACTTTAGAATTTTAAGAATACATGTAGTTTCATATTAGAGAAACTAAACAGTATATACATGTAGGTACATTTGAATATCTGTATAGATAAAATGATTACACATAATTTCCGATATTGATCTATCACAAGTCCTCAATCATAACATCGGAATTGTTGTAATGGCCAACATGAAATGCCATGTAATAATTTGTTTATACATGTTTTAAAAGTATAAATTTCCTCTTTTACAGATGTATACAAGAAAATCTTTCTTTGTGGCAGCTTTTGATTCTTTGTACCAAAGTGCAATTTTATTTTATTTGAATTATTTGGTAAGTATTAATTGTATTAAAAGATGTGCTAAGCTTTCCATACCATAAGAACTGTGATGTTTATGTTTTGTCAAATCTTTGTATATAATGCTGGCAGTACTCTTAGCATTAAATTTTGTGAAATGCCAAAGTTAATCATAAGACAGATGCAAGAAAGATAATGATATTTCTATCAATTTGAAAATATTCAAAACGTAGAGACAATAATGCAATTTGATTATCAAAACTTCAAGGGTTTACTACTCCGAAACTTCAATCTATTTGATTGTATTGAGATGTGTACAATGTGTGTTCATTGTTGATATTTTGAATTTAATTTAAACTCTGTACATGCTATATGAAATACATGTAAACATGATTGTGTACATGTTTACAGGTGTATACAGATTCTGTAGCAGGTGTGTGGGAGTTTGGTACCACCACTACTGTAGGACTTATATTAATCATATTATTCCATAATGCTGTGGAAACTTTCTCATGGGTAAGTACTCGTTTGAATTTTAATCAAATATGATTACATTACATGACTATGTTTTATAAGAATCCATACTTTTGATTGGCTGACAATCATGACAATATTAGAGAGGCATTCCAAAATTAGATTTTATACATTCAGGACAGCAGGTTCTTCCAGTGAAAACACCACAACAATGTATAGGAAAATCATCAAAATATTTGGTAAAACTCATAATTTAGTGGTTGTAGCATAAAAATATGATTATAAGAATTGAATGCTTCATTTTGTAATTTTATAGGGTTGTAAAATCATTGATTGTGCACATATTTTAAATATGAAGACATGCATCAGTTAATGCTTTTACACCCAATAAAATCACAAAAAGAAGCAATCAATTCTTAAATATTGAGTAATTTATTTACATTCATTTTCTAAAGCTCTTACTGAATATCTTGGAAATTCCAAAAACTTGCTACCACCAGTTTAGTTCTTGTAAAGAGCAAAGAGTAATTAACCATTGATAAAGAATAATGGGTTATAATAGAAAAATTAGATTTTTCTTTTCTAAACATTATAAAAAACCAGCAATCAGTGAATATAATTAGATAAAAAGAAACTTAGAGTAACGTTTTTGTACATTATATAGCTCAAGTTAAATTTTTTTTAAATGAATACTTGAAAATTATAAATATCAGTTATTTCTCAGAAGTTTATATAGAATCCAACAATTGTTTTATTTCAGATTTGGCCTCAATGGTTAATCACTATATTAAGTTTCTTGGTATACTGGTTATTTGCTATTGTCATCAATGCCATTTGGTTTTCATTTGATCATCCGTCTAATCCATACTGGGTAATGCAGAACACAATGACACAACCCATCCATTTTATCACTGTTGTCTTGACTTTGTTGACATGTCTATTACCAAGGTAAGTAGCTCTTTTATGTGAAGACAGAAATAGTATAAACATAGTTTTCTGTTGTCAAGATTCTGTAAGGATGTGATTATTATATAGCTACCATCTATGATTTTGTTAGAAAAAGATCCATAAAGTAAAAGATACTTTAAGAAGTCCTTTGTTTACACATTAAGATGTACAATGTCTCATTTTCCACACAATTATTTGAGAATCGTGCCAGATCCTGATTTCTTAAAGATCAAATTAACATGAGGATATATTTTCACAAATTTATTTTAATCATGAAATTATCGAAAAATATAGCCAGCACAAAATTTCCAGTGTACAGAACATACTTTAAACAGAGTTCTCACTACATTTTCATTTAAGTTCATGTTTTATGGCCAATTAAATTAATTTGTCTTTAACAGATTTGTAGTTAGAGTTTTACATCGGACAATAAATCCAGATGAAATTGTCCGTGCTCAATTGTGGGAAAAAGAGCAAGAAATGATACACTTGAAGGAAATGGAAGAGAGATCTCGGAATGAAAAAGATGGAAATGTGCCAAGTTGTAGTTCTAGTCCAGACACAATTGACAAAGATAACAACGATGTTAATGGAATTACCAACAACATCCCTGACACTAATCATGTGACCACAAGACAGAGGAACGGTGATGTGACATTTAGAAATGGAAAGTCTCACATCAATTCTGGTTATGAACATACAGAAATGTGATTACTTCACACAAATCCATTGATGCCATGTCTTTCAGTTTCTTTTTGTTTATTTTGTACATTTATTTTCAACCATTGTGATTTCATGATTTCTTAAAGTTGTTCAGCCTGAATCATTGTGTTAAATAGTGAAAGATGTATACTATTAAGACATGCATTATATGTCAAATATAAAGTGATAACAAAAAATGTATGGAAGAGATGCTTTAAGCTTGTGCTGTTGTGAATATCGTTAAAAGTTTAATTTGATTGTGATTTAGTTTGTTAAGTTGTGAAATAGTTTTGTGAATTGGAAATGTACAAAGTTATCTTTTGTATTTGTTGGATTTTTCTAGAAATTTTTATAGCTGTACACAATCAACCAAAAGTTGTGATATAAGGTTTTCAAGTTTATGAATTTTTATAACTGTGTATATCAGATTATGAAAATGTTTAAAATTATTGTTAACTAAAAGAGGGAAACATCACTACAATTTAGCCCTTCCATGGGAGATTTCTTTTAAAAAAAAAGAAGTGGAATGGGAATTAATTTTTCAAGCTTAGACAATTTATGAATATTCTTAAGGGGGAAGGATAATAGATGTTAATAAAGGCTTAATGAATTAAACAGATACGTGTGTTTACAGTATAAAAACATCTGTTTGGTAATGTGTATTTGTGCGTATCAAAAAAATGCTTTAGAAAAATTAAAATTTTGTTTTAGGTTAATATTTGCAGTAGATTAAAAAATTTATTATCGGATGTTTTGGGCATTCATTCATTCATTCTTATGACACTCCATGTTTTGTTAGACATGTTAGAAGTGAAAGGAATTACCACAGTCATAATTATAAGCAGCATAATACAAAATGAATCTGAAATCAAAACATTAAAGATACCAACATTTACTAATCGTCTTTATTCCTTTAATGCATACAAACTAAACTTTATATCATATTTATTCGTTTTATGTATACAAATTAAATTTATTGACTTTACTGATTTTATGCATACAAATTAAAGTTATTGACTTTAATGGTTTTATGCATAAGTTTAATAATTATTTTGACAATATGTTATTGAGGTATTAACAATTCTTTTAGCATTTAGAATAAATCGAAATATATATAACACCTCATTTTTTATCGTCTTGTCTTGAATATTCATGAAATATTTGGCATTTGATATTCATCAACAATTACTCTATTTTCACCACTAAGGGAAGCAATAATTTCCTGTAATTTTATACACTTTTAAATGTAGACAAAATCTAACTTTAACCATAATCTGTTCAATTCTTTTTCACTTACACCATTTTATAACTATTATGACGATTATTGTCCAATGATAGTATGCTGTGAAAAGGAAATTAACATCAGATTTACTTGATATTTGAAAAATTCATGTTTAATGAATAAAGCTTACATTTTCAGTCTTCACAATATAAATGTAAGTTTTGAAGTACATAAATGAAAAGTGAAAGAAAGAGTTAAAAAACCAAAAAATTAGGCAGAGTAGATAATTCTGCTTTAAAATAAATAAGGGTATGTATGACCCTGTAACACGGGTGCTCCAAGAGCGGATGAATATACTAAGACAAGATGAATTGTAGACATATTTTGTTATGCAAATCATATCAGGAATCCAGCCATTCAATTGTGTTTTGTGTGTATATTTAATGTTCTATAATATTTTCAAACCAGTGATTTGGGTTTTGTGATTAGTTTATCATTTTATTTAATTTATTTTTGTATCATGTGATGTATCATGTGATTAACCAAATGTTTCCTGTACAGGTATCATATGATCAGTTTCATATATTTAACCAATAGAACCATAGCTTACATATTTCATATAGTGCTATAAGTATGTGTACGTGTGTGTTGTTATGAACATAAAGACTTGCTGTATATATTTGTTAAATGAAAGATATATTTATATGTTATAATGTAAAATGTGTATTTATTGTGAGAGTATGAAAGATTATGACAGGTAATATTTTTAGTTTCATTGAATTATTCACACAATTTTTTTTTTATATTCTATAGCAGTGTGATTATGTATCTTATCCATTTTAATTGTAATGTAAAAAAATCCGCCTATATTTGTAAACAATATTATACATTAATACGTCATTTATATGTGTTAAAAATAATAACTTCACTAAAGATTTCCTCTGAAGAAAAGATATGCATTTATAATTCTGTGATAGTGTTTTAAAGAAGTCATGAATATTTGAATTACAAGTATATAGTTATCCATTTTATGCTGTCTCTACAAATATTAAACTTTACAGGTCAATAAATCCATTTGTTCCGATCGTTAAATTACAATTCAGCATTGAAACAGTTGTGAAATGCTAAATCAAAAGTCCCATTATAGAATTATAAGTTTAGAAAGAAAATTTACCACTGAAATAATTATAGGTTATGAAGATGAGGAACAGCTATAAAAGCTCTGATCCTTTTATATATTTGTCATTTTCTATCTTTTGCTCACTTTGCAAAATTTGCTCGAAATTTAATCTCTTTGAAGAATGATTGATACAAAAGGTAAAATAGAATTAGTAATAAAATAATGAATCAAAGATTCCAGAAGTTTTGTTGTTCTAGATTTCAGAAATGAAAATTATAAAAGGAATGTAATTTTGTTAACAATAATTGGCAAAACTTCAGTATGGCAACCCCTTGGAATACACTTTATCGCTATTTATTCCAATCCAGATAAGTTCTTAAATTGCACAACTTTTTCTTTATGTCACAAACCATTTGAAGCTATCTGGGGCCCTGTTCAAACAATGCATTGTGCTTAAAACTTTCCAAAGAGACATGTTTACATCATTTTAAACACTTCAAACAAAGCATTTTTATAACTTTAATTTATGTTTCAAAAAATTGGATCATAAACAATCAAAATTTCAAATGTTCACTTTCTAAACCTTTCCCTCCCTCAGCTCATTACTGATGAACTTTGTTTTTGCAACAATTGAAATAAAAATGAAGTTGTCTAAGTGACTGCATTTCCCAGATTGGACTAAAAAGTTATCATTTGTATAAATTGTAAGGTGTAAGGTGTAATTGTGTTTTTTGAAGGGTGGGGTTTCATTTGGAACTCTTGTCCAGTAATTGAAATTTGCAGAACCAAGACTCTAATATATTTTGGCTATTGTGTGGCATAATAATCGTAATTTGTGTTCAAGTTGATAATCCATGACCTGATTTTTTCGTTTGACAATCAAACAATTCAGATTCTTCTTGTTTGTATAGATATTAAATTTAATATTAGAGCAATGATGTTATAAATCTTTGTGTATATATATAGTTCCTGTTACCTAAAATTATTCTTTCTTTTTTATTACCTCAAAGAGGAAGAATCTGTTTTATGATAATTTAAATTTTAACTGATAAAGTACTGCTTTGTTGGGCTAAATTTGGTAGATAGTCTCACTACAATATAAAAATATCCCCGTGATAACACAAAATGAAAGCTGTGCATTTGATAAAATATATGTGATGGATATAAGCAGTCAAAACAGATGACCTATAGTTGTTTATGTACATTTGGTTTCTGGTTCTAGTAGATAGTTGTCTCATTGGCAATCATACCACATCTCCTTCTTTGCATAGCTTTAGATTAGTTTCATTCGTATTCTATATAAATAGACAGCAAGTAACATTGTAACCTTTCAAATATGTGCTAGTGGCATATTATTACATTGCAATCATATTGTCTGACCATCCATTCGTTCAAGAAATATTTTTTCTTCACATTTTTGTCAGAAACAATTAAACAGAATGACTCAATATTTGGTCAGCAGCTCAGCAGGGATGAGTTGTAAAATTAGTGAATTTAAAAGAATTGTCAAACACTTAATTACTGTTTTCCAATACTTTGAATGACGAGTCACTATAAGTCAATTCAAATGGTTTACAGATTACAGTCTAAAAAGCAATCTTGATGCCCCTACTCAATTTGAAAATTACAACAAATATTTTGTTATTAAACAACTTTTTCCAATTGCTAAATACAAATTTGCATATGATGGAAAATATGAAGCATGTTTTATTATCTGACAATTAGTCCTCAACAGCTATTTGTTGCATTACCTGACCTGCAATTAGTTTTAGTAGAGCAGTTAAAATTTAGGTGACAAAAGCAGTTACAAGTTTTGTTTTTGCTGTTTGTTTATCCATCATATGATTTCAATAGCACTTTTTTGTTCTAATGGTTATATGCTTTCTGTTTAAGCTAGTTTTGGGAACATTATGGTTTGTATGTTGGCCTAGTTTTTGGTCCATGGTCGCTTGCCCAAATTAAGATATTGGTTTTTGCTCTGTATAAGCCTATTGGCATCAATAATTGAACCTGCCTCAAATCCAGATCTTTTAGACACAGTTACTAGTTGAACCTGAAGTAGATAGAATACATTTACCATTATAAGAAAGGAGATGTATAAAATTTAGATTTACTTCACAATATGTTTAGTGTCCATCTTATTTAAACATTCCACTGAGGTTTGCTCATTTCTATCTTTGACAATTTTTAATGTGTTCATATCTTGTTGTGGCTTCTGCTAGATATTTTTATATGACTTTGTGACGTGAGATTTTAGGCTTGAATTGCATATTATTGGTGATCACTGTTAGGAATATTTTGAACACATTTTATTTTATTAAATGTTAACCGACACATTACAATTAAATCTTAAAAAAAAAAAATCTTACAATTGAAATTTTTCTCAAGTTATACTGAAATGTACATGATTAGCTAGTATTTTTGAGGCAATATTATAATCCTTAATTTAGTATGGATTATTTGAATTTTTGATAAATCTGAATTTTCTCAGAACTATTTTGAACACATTTTATTTTATTAAATGTTAACCGACACATTACAATTAAATCTTAAAAAAAAATCTTACAATTGAAATTTTCTCAAGTTATACTGAAATGTACATGATTAGCTAGTATTTTTGAGGCAATATTATAATCCTTAATTTAGTATGGATTATTTGAATTTTTGATAAATCTGAATTTTTCTCAGAACTGTACCAGATCTTCATGAATTTTCCATCAAGCATGAAACATGTAGTATGACTTCATCACAGTAGATTGATTTAATATTATATTAATTTATTAACTATTCAGTGGGACCAACTAATGCAATTAATTCCATGCTTTTAATTTTGTATAATTATTCATAAATACAGATGTTATATTGTACATGCAATTTTATTCATCCAGCCATGTTGAGATGCTAGTCAGTATGAACATTTTACATGTAATTTGAA
Source organism: Mytilus coruscus (assembly GCA_017311375.1). Lineage (NCBI taxonomy): Eukaryota > Metazoa > Mollusca > Bivalvia > Mytilida > Mytilidae > Mytilus > Mytilus coruscus. The sequence goes on along the minus strand of CM029597.1, from coordinate 25,796,314 downwards.
TGAAGTTCTTTCACTTTGAAACCTTCAAATAAAACTGTATCCTTGTCGACATCTTCAACCTGAGGGATCACCTCTTTTACAACTTGTAAACCAAGGAAAACTTGTTTGATGACATATTCTTGGTTAATTCTATAGTTTAATTGAGTAAACATAATTCAAAGCTTACAAAAGCTTCTTATGAAAAGGGGGGACAATTGTGTAATGTTTTTGAATACTGTAAATTCAGAAATTATTGCGTGCATTTATTATTGCGAATTTTACAGAATGGACTAAAATGCGAGATTTATTGTGATGTCATGAAAATCTGCATATATTTATATGCATCAGATATCAGAATGCGAGTTCTTATTATTGCGATACTTATTCAGTCGCATTATTCGCATTAATAAAATCCTTGCAATAATTTCTGAATTTACAGTAGTAATCAACTATTTTTATATTGAATTAGATCAATATATAAAACTAAAAGGGTTTGCATGTTCTTGTTCATATGAAATAACATCTTGTACATCTATATAAAGATCATATGTTTATTTAAAGTAAGATAATCTAGGTTGCTTGATATGTCGTTTTTGTGAATCAAAAATTCAAAACCTCATCAGGTATTTCATACTTCAGGAATGCGAAAAAAAATGTTGTGAACTTGCTAATTTTTTATGAATTAGTTGTTTATCTCATTAGATATTTCCATATCATTAATTCAGATCAGATAGAAAAAAGGGGTTAGATTGGGTAGAAAACAATTTTATTTAAAAAAAATAACATTTAATTTGTGGGTGTGCATTATACATACTTTGTCAATCTATTGTCACATATATGTATTTAGACTTGTATCAGTTCTAGAAATAATCTCCAAACATACAGGTTCCTCCCCAAATGTCCTAAATGATAGGAAAATCTGGTTTTCATTAACAGTATACCATGCAAGTTATTGGATAATGGGTACCAGTTTCAGGGACATGTTAATGGAGTGTTATTATATTATACCTATTCTGTCTACTTACATTTGTCATTTAATTTTATGCAAATTTTCAAAATGTGATATGTAATATATGTTATCACCATAAACACTGGACATACTGACCATTTTACTTTTGAATTAAAGAAAAATATTGGTATTTTAAAATAAAATGTTTTTATTATGCAGTTGTTAGTTGGTTCATACATAGTTTTTTTCTTACCCAGGGATATAATATATCCAGCTTATACTTACAATCATGGGTATGATGATCTAGTATAGCAGGTGATTGCTATACAATGGGTGGATTTGTAAGGATTGTCAAGTAAATTACTTGTCCTGAATATGCATGAAGTACACGCCACGGGATATTAAGCAAATAACAATAAAAAAAGTGAAGTCTTCTTAAGTACAGCTCTTTATAAGAACCAGGCAGAGTGCCATATACATGTGATATATGAGGGTATTCAGATTTTATCTATAATTGGCCTAGTAGAAGCAGTAAGTGAATACTGCTCAAAAATAATTTTGAGTGGGAAAATATGAGTGGTTGCCATGGTAACGAACACTCTATTTTTGGTTGTTAAGCGTGGTAAAATCTTTTAAAAATCAGCTAAATCACTACAATTCAGAGCCTGATTATGAATAGAATCATGAGTTTTCATAAATGTTCATATGTAACATCGATACAACTTGGTTTAAGCTTCATTTTAGTGAAGATTGCATGTCAACCAAATTTGTAAATTTTTGAAAAATTTTGCCAAAAATGCATATTTTCAACTTTTCTGAAATTGGGATTTTGCGAAATTATCAAATTTTCTCTGGTGTTTTTCAGAAAAGTGCAAATGCGTACAGAATAGTTAGCCCTGTAGTTATGAAATTTGGATACTACTTTACCAAATTAAATAGAAAATGTGTGGGACTTTTTAGTTTTATCACCATAGCAACCGATTTTTCCTTGAAACGGATTTATTATTTGCAGAATATTGCAGTTTAAGAGCTTAAATGTCCTGAATTGTTTCATAACCGATAAGAAAATGCATTAAAGCTAACGCTAACTCTATATCACCATTGTTAAGAGTTGCTGACTTCAATAGTTACCACAGAAACACATATTATCCATAGCAACATCCATTCAAAACTGTATAAATAGAAATTTATGTAAAAATACATAAATAGAAGGTATATATTTAAAAATTGAATACGACTGCATGCTTTGCTTACTCACAATCTTGTCTGTTCTTTTCATAAGGGTCAACAAATGTAATATATAATGTAACATTGGGGTTGGAAGGTGGGGAAAGAAAAGGGGGTAGGTCTATTTTTTTTAAATATCATACATGTAGATTCTTGAAAAGAAAACGTTTGGTCGGAGAGCCTGATTATATAAAGAATCAAATTTTTTCAGAAATTTCATATATAACATCGATATAACTTGGTTTCAGCTTCAGAGCTTAGTTAAGGTAGTTCGCTTGTCATGTTTTGGGATTTTGTCAGATTTTCGAAACCTCTGGTTTTATTCATTTGAATGCCTTTAAAAATGGCCATTGACCCCATTTTCTTTTTATAAATCTATTACATGTGTAATGATAAGCCATCTGTAAAAGTCTTATAAAATTTCGATTATTCTTTAATAGTTTTAAGAATGTAAACTTGTCAATGATAAAGCTATGAAAAGTCAAGAGAGAATATTTTCCGCCAAAATTTCAATGGGTAATATCTCAAAACAAGCACATTGACCTGTATATTTTTTACTCTTTTGATTCCTTATTGATCCCTATCGATATTAACTAGTGTTTTGAAAAGTTAATTAATTTGAAACTGAGAAGCGAACTTCCTTAAGATTGCAGTTCAACCCGACTTTTAGACTTTTTGTTAAAATATCAGAAAAAAAAAACCACATATTTTCTTTTCTCTGAATCATGGAGTTTTGTGAAATTTTAAAATTTTCTCATGTGTTTTTTATTGAAAAGTGCAAATAAGTAAAGCATAGCTAGCATTGTAGTAACAAAGTTTGAATACTACTTGACCAAAATAAATAGAATATTGCGTGGGGCTCTCTTGAATTTGATCACCATATTAATGTATTTGTCCCTTGAAATAGAGTTTTATTTGTTGAATTCTGCAGTATAGGGAATTCAATGTTCTCAATTGTTTCCAAACCTTTATGAAAATACATAAAAGCATATATACACTCTAAATCTAAACTACAACGGTTCAGTATTATTACAACAGTTGTCATAGTAACAAATATCACCCATAACAGCATCCAATCAAAATATATATAATATAATTTTACAAATACATATAATTATGCTAATAATTTTCATTTTCTAATGGGAATATAACTGCATGCTTTAATCTATTTAACTCTCAGTCCTGTCTTTGCTCCTTGAGAAGACTCAACAAATTTGAATATATACACTGTGGCATTTTGGGGAGGAGTGGAGGTTTGGTAGTTTTGTTTGAATCTTTCATAAATCCTTTTAAGGAAAATTGAGAGGTTTAGCTATAAAACCAGGTTTCATCTACCATTTTCTACATAAGAAAATACCTGTACCAAGTCAGTAATATTTGACAGTTTTATCCATTCGTTTGATGGGTTTGAGCTTTTGATTTTGTCATTTGCTTAGAGACTTTCTGTTTAGAATTGTCCTCAGTGTTCCGTATATTTGTTATTTTACTTTTTTCTACAACATTTGGTTTCAATCTGGTAATCTATAATTATTCATGAAATGTTACTAACAGATGACCGACTTCATGGGGATTGCAATAGCACATTCTAGCTTTTGTCAAGGTCCATATAATTTTTGAAAGTATTGCTCTGACAATATATGTTCTTTACAAATGGGAAGAAATTAAAAAATTTTGGAAAAATTCTAATTTCCTAGCGCAATAATTCTCACAAATTTCAAACAGCAAGAGACTCAACTTGAAATTTCACTTATAAATATAAGCTTACAAACCAATAATAGAAACATTTGGTTTAAGCATTTCCAAACTGAAACTGAAGTGACAAGGACAGACAGATGGACGGACAGACCAAAACAAAACATATAAAGTCATGGTCTTTTAAGAACACTTTACTCATAACAAAGGTAAAATATCTTAGTTATTACTCAGGATAATACAATGCTAAGGTGTACATTAACTACTGCACAGTTCAAATGTACTCATACCTTTGGGGCTGATCCTAGACTTTGAAAGGGTGTTATTCCATAAAATAAAATAAACAGCTGCGCCATGAGCACATGTTACGCCTGTCGCTTTTCAAAGAATAAATTTCAATAACTTCTCAATGTCATATCACAAATTTATGAAAACTAAAGGAGGTTATGTTAATATATATAAACCCAACAACAAAGTTCAGGCGTTAGATTTTCTTGTTTGAATTGTTTTACATTGTCATTTCTGGACCTTTACAGCTGACTATATGGCATGGGCTTAAGCCCCAGTCCCACTTGACCACGATCGCACCACGCCCACCGCGATATAAAATAAATTCAGATCGTGGTGAGGTCGCGGTATGAGCGGCATGAAAATATTATTTTCGTTGATTTCACGATGATACCACGTCCTCATTACGCTTCCACAACGATCCCGCCACGATTATACCACGTTCTCACCACGCTTTCACGATTATCATGATCTTACTACGCTCATCACGTTCTCACTACGACCATACCACGAGTTATCCGATTGCAACACGATCTTACCACGCTTCTACTGCGATTATAGCCCGTTCTTACCACGATTATACTACGCTCATACCGCGATCTTACTACGTTCTCAGCAATAACGTCAACATCGTGTTCCATATAAATACTGTTCCATTCCTTATATTTCTGATTGATACTTAGATTTCTCAGAAACAACACAGTCATGCCACCAAATCTACCAGAACGCGTGGGCGTGGTGGTAGGTGTAGGTGTAGAGGCAGAGGAGGTCTGATAGTAACGAATCCTGATCTAGCAGAGATGTCGCACCGACCAATGCAACCTGAATCTTTTTCTTTTTTTCAAGTTTTTTATTGTCATATAAACCAACTCATACGATTTGTGACAAATTATATACAACCTATTGCTAGTCCCTCAAGCTCAAATGACGATGTTTAAGTGAACGAAAGCAGGGATGACAGAGATGTGTCAAGCAGGGTTGAGCCGTTGGAGAAAAAGACAAGAAGTCCAAAATTACATACAGACAAACAAAAGCTGGAGGGCTTTTATATATTTCATGTGAAATGACAATTAGCATGATGGTCGTAGTAAGAACGTAGTCGGGTCGTTAGAAGAGCGTGATGAGGACAGCATGGACGTGCTAGAATCGTACTATGGTCTTGAACAGCTTGGTGTAAACGTGGTATAGTCGTAGTGGAAGCGTAGATGGGTCGCGGTGAGAACGTGCTGGTCGTAGTAACGCCGCTGTGAGATCGTAGCGCAGTCTCTCCGAATAGAATCCCGCCGCCACGCCTCGCCACGATGTAACAGCGACCTTGCGATCTTACCACGACCTAACTGCGCCTCACCACGCTTCTACTACGACCTGATTTCGCCACAACCGAACCACGATTGCTTTGAACATGTTCAAAGATGACCACGCTCATCACGATCTTGAAAATCTCACCACGACCGTATTGCGACCTTACTGCGATCTACACGATCGCACTACGATCGTCTAAATTTGTATTTTTCACAGATCGAAAGTGCGATCGTGGCCTAGTGGGACTGCGTATAAGCTCATTGTTGAAGGCCGTATGATCACCTATAGTTGTTAATTTCTGTGTCATGTTGGTCTCTTGAAGAGAGTTGTCTCATTAACAATTATACCACATCTTCTTTTTAAATTCACAGAAAAGATAAAAAATCTACATGAAAGTCGAAAAATATAATATGGTATGTATGACAGAAAAAAGGGCTCCAGGAAGGTTCTCATAAGATCAAATGGTCACTTTGAGAAATTTCTTTAGTTAACCATGCCATTTAATGCAAATTATACAGTTGACAGTGACACCAACAAAATTCAAACTTGAACTCTGTTTTGTGGTAATAAGCATTGTGTATACATTTTTTCATAAGATTTGGTTGAGGCAAACTAAAATTAGAAAATGGAAACCAACTTTGTGACGACTAATGTACTGACAGACATGGTGGGTTAAACCTACCCCCCAACCCAACCCAAATTGCGGTGCGGCCATAACAGTTTTTATTTTAGTTTTGCCCTTGTACCTTGAATCGATCAAATGTGTGCATTGGAAATTTGTTCTTTATTTCACATTGGACACTAAAGTCTTGTATTCATTAATGATTACAACTTGTTTGGACAAGAAAGCATTGATAATTACAAAGAAAAATAAGATTGGTATGTACTGCGCTGTTTCTAGTGTTGCGGTTAATTGAATAAGACAATGTGTGGAATTTGTCTTCAAATTATTACTGTTATTAATCTTGTGATCATGCAGATATTCTCAGCTTAATGGTTTCATTCCAAATCTCGGGACAGTCTTTTATAAAGGTTACAGAGACAGATACAGAAAATAGGGCGTAATTCATGTAAAGGTTAAAAAAAACGTTGAGAATAGCAAACGATTTTTGAAGATTCAACTTAAAGAAATGATACATTTTTACATGGATACATTTTTACATGTTTACTTTCTTAAAGGAGAGGAAGGAGATTTCAGAAGAAGGATAAGAAGTGTGCTTCAACTGACCCCCCGCCACCTCAATACAATTATTTTGTACAATAATTTTGATTTGATAAATTTGCCGGTAATATCATAATTATTTTACCGGGATTAGCACAATTCCAAGTTAGCAGATGTATCTATTTGTCTATCTCGGGATCCTGAATTCCAATTGTGGGATAGCAGTACAACAAAGGAGCTATTAATGATATGTTAATAGCTATATATTAAGAGGATTCCATTATACTGCACTTCTGATATTAGCGATCACCAATTGACTATTATTATTTTTTAAGTCATCACCAACTTAAAATTTGATTCAATTTGCCTGTCCGTCTATCCGTCCGTCCATCACACTTCAGTTTCAGTTTAGAAATGTTTTGGCCAAATGATTCTATTATTGGTTTTAAGCTTAATATTATGTTACAGGTCAATTTTGTGATTTATGCTGGTGGAATAACATCTCAGACGGCGGTGTGTGCCCTAAGAAATTCTGAATTTTCTTACAATTGTTAAGGGCCATATCTATCATGCCTTACCATAAGCCAAGTTGGCCCGGCTATTGCAATCCCATGAAGTTCATCATCTGTTTACTTTCAAAATGGATTATCAGATGATGAACTCAAACAAAGTCCGACCAAACGCAATTATCTTTTCAAGTATCTACTTGTATGAAACATTTTAAAAATCAACATACCCCCTTTTTTCCAAACCCCCAACCCCAATGTTACATCATATATTACATTTATAGAACCATCTGAAGAAGAAGAAAACAGACAAGACTGTGAGTGAAGCAAAGAATAAAGTCATATTCCAATTTGAAAATAAACACCTCTATTTATGTATTTTTTACATAAATTTCTATTTATGCAGTTTTGAGTGGATGTTGCTATGGATAATATGTGTTTCCATGGTAACAATTGAAGTCAACAACACTTAACGATAGTAATTTAAAGTTTGCATTAGCTTTTATTTATTTTCTTATCGGTTATGAAACAATTCAGTACATTTAAGCTCTTAAACTGCAATATTCTGCAAATAAAACTCCGCTTCCAAGAAAAAATTGGTTGCTATGGTGATAAAACTAAAGAAAATCCCACGCATTTTTCTATTTAATTTGGTAAAGTAGGATCCAAACTTCATAACTACAGTGCTAACTATTCTGTACACATTTGCACTTTTCTGAAAACACCAGAGAAAATTTGATAATTTCGAAAAATCCCAATTTCAGAAATGTTGAAAATATGCATTTTTGGCAAAATTTTTCAAAAAATTACAAATTTGGTTGACATGCAATCTTCACTAAAATGAAGCTTAAACCAAGTTGTATCAATGTTACATATGAACATTAATGAAAATGCACGATTCTATTCATAATCAGACTCTGAATTGTGGTGATTTAGCTGATTTTGAAAGATTTTACTACGCTTAACAACCAAAAATAGAGTGTTCGTTACCATGGCAACCACTCATATTTTCCCACTCAAAATTATTTTTGAGCAGTATTCATTTACTGCTTCTACTAGGCCCATTTTAGATAAAATCTGAATACCCTCATATATCACACTCTGCCTGGTTCTTACAAAGAGCTGTACTTAAAAGTAGAAGATCTTGGAATTTGAATTGCTCATCTTGAACTCATTCAGTACAGTCTATGGCTAATGATTGAGGGCCATTCATCCAATATAATAATGAACAGGAAGTTGCAAATGTTGTCATGTTAAGCACATCCCCACTCTTTTTTCAGAATCAGAAAACAGAAAGAAGTGTCTGACTGTGACAGTTAAAACAAAAATGCTCACACATTAAAATGTATCACTGTCAAGCTGCTGCTTAAATATGAAGTCATATAATTGTTCAATAGTAATTGAGAAGTGTTTTACAAAACTATTTGACTGACCTGAAATGAGCACACACATTACAACTCTTCACTGTCAAACTGCTGACAAGATATGGTCATTTTGTTCTGTAGTTCCTGAGAAAAGTGACTGAAATATTTGTTTTCATTCACCATAATGAAAAATTCAAAGTATCAGCAAACAGATAGTATGTGTTTGATAGATCCCAAATGTGCACACACACTGCAACTCATCACTGTCAAGCTACTGAGCCAATTCTGTTTAGAAGTTTCTGAGTGACAGAAATATTTGTTGGAGGAATAGACATGATGATTGCAATATAACCCTCACTTATAAATAAATTGTATGTTACTTCCAACCATTGAAGCCCAAAATACAATTAATTTGACATTGGTTCACTGTAGCATGTTAAACCTGTAAATATGTCAAAATCAAACTGGATTGTAACCTTTTGTTAACACAAGAATTGAAAAAAAACCAACACAGGATCTGCTAGGAAGGATGAGATTGTCTGTATGCAAGATCTTATGGTCAAGGTACAGTAAATGGGATATGTCACAGATTTTGGTAAAATATTGCATACAACTTTGGCTGGTTGAACTTTACTGAAAATTTTAAAAATAATACATTTGTCTCCTATTTTCTGAAATATTTTAAAAGAATGAATTCTTTCAAAATAGGTGAACATTTGTAAAGAAAACACATAAAATTAGCAAAAAAACCCTAAAATTTGTGTTAAAAACATCAAATCTCAAATTAAAAGTCCATAGTTTATGTTGTTAGACAAAATTGTTAAAAATATTAAGTTACCAAGTCTGGAAAAATGGAGAAAAAGTCCTAATTTTAAAAGTAATTCCATAATATCAGGTGCATATCTTTCATAATGTATACAATATTTCTGTGAAGTTTCAGGATCTGGGTTAAAAACTGAAGGAGATGATTAAACAATATCTGTAGCTTATTTTAAAAATTTTACTGATAAATTACGGACTTCCCAAATCTGGAAAAATTGGGGCAAAAAACCTCAAGACAATCTCATAATAGTGCATGCACAACTTTAATATATATATATGTGCAATCTTTCTGGAACATTACAAGGTCCTTGGTTGTAAACTGTAGGAGCTAATTACTCCAACTTTGTACAGCCTTTTGAAAATTTTTATGAGAAGACCAACATAGCAATTTAGTTTGCCAAAATGGGGAAAAAATCCTATATAATTTTATGATATCGATGTTTCAAGGATCTGGGTTGAAAACTGTACCAGTAGGTTATTACACAAAATAGGTACAGTACCTATATTTCCCTTGACATCCCCATGCTGACGGTCAATTTTGCACATTGTGCAACTTGGAAAATTGCTACTCTTCATGTGTCAACGTTGTAGACTGGATTTAAAATGTAATTGACTTCTTGGATAAACTCCTTTGTGCTTTAAGTACCAATCTGATGAGTCCAGCCCTTTCTATTGGAATTTTGTCTAGCCTGTGACAAGTGATGGAGAATTCAAGACATAGGGGTGCTGATATGGTGGCAGTAGCATACCTGAATACTTCATATCTTTTATAGATTCCATGTTATGAAATTTCTGTTTTGTCCTTGACCTTATTTCATAATTCAGGGAATGCTGAAAAAAAGTCATTAATTCGGAGTAATAAGGCAACTATATTTGGTATATAGAATTATTGCAGTTCTTCAGGTTCACTTGACCTTGACCTAATTTCATGGATCAGTTATCAAGGATAGGTTTTCCAGGTCAAGTCTGTATCTAAATACTGTAAGCCATAGGTCAACTATATTTGATGAATGGAATTATTGTAAGGTGTACATGTCTTGTCTTGCAGGGTTCATTAGTCAGCCTTGACCTCATTTTCCTGGTTCATTGGTTAATGTTAAGTTTTGCGGTAATGTCCATTTTCAAGATATAATTAGCAATAGGTCAACTGTGTTTGGTGTATGGAATAATGGTAAGGCAACTATGTCCATCTTGCAGGGTTTACCTGACCACGACCTCATTTTCATGGTTCATTAGTCAACATTAAGTTTTCCTGGTAAGGTTCAATTCTTCTAAGGTGTACATTTTCACTATAGTGGTTCATTGGTCAAACTTTTTATGGAAAGATCTGTTTCTCAGATACTGTAAGCAATAGGTCAACTATATTTGTTATATGGAATGATTGCAAAGGGTACATTACTGTCTGCCAGGGTTCATCAGACTTAACCTAATTTCATTGATAATGTTTTTTAAAAGTTTCTATGAAACTTGATGTAGAAACTTTATCTTAAAGACTTGAAGACTTTCAATATAAAATGTAAAATTGATCTGCAAAGCAGGCAAAATATTTTCATTGTGCAATTTCTTGTTAGAGTTAGGTCTTTTATTGTGTTGTTAAGCTTATGTCCCAGTTTGATATAGGGAGGGTTGAGTGCTCACAAACATGTTTAAAATCATCCTCCCCAACACATTCTTTGTGTGCCAGTCACAAGATAGAAGCCTGAATCTAGAGGTTGTCATTTGCTACACAAGGTTTTTTTTTGTACATTGTTGTGGTATACTGGTAAATCAGGGTAATCTTTTTCAAGTTATGTTATCCAGAGGCCCTTCATAGCTTACAATACAGTATATATTTTGCTCTTTGTTGAAGGACTTATGGTGACCTGTATTTCATCTTTGTCCTTTAGTCTTTATTAGACTAGTTGTCTCCTTTGCAATTAAACCAAATCACCTTATCTTTTAAATTGTAAGTAGGATTTCTTCTCTAACTTGCACTACTATCATTCATGATTCAACCGCAGATCTCCTAGAGCAGGTTGATAAATTTCTTACAAATTGAACAGCTTGATTATGTATACATAAATGTCAATCAACTCCCTACAATACTCTTATACCATAATGCTAAACCATGCAATAACAGACACATGTCTATTGTGAAAGACTGAATGTTGCATACTAGATGTCGTTTTGATTATATTTGTTGCTGGATTGCTGTCTCAATATTCCCCAAATCTCACTTTTCTCAACAAATGAAAAATAAGGCACAATTATAATGAAGTTTTTAATGATGTTAAATGGAATAAAAAATTAAATGATTCAAAATGATTAAAACATGTATAGGATGACATAACAATAATAACTCTAACAAACAGATCATTAGGAATCATAATATAAACAATCATTTGCATCTTTTTCATTGGAATGGTTAAAGTTGTATAAATATAATACACTTTGTATATAATTGTCTAGGATTTAACTCTTTTAATACATATTTTTTTTCATTTGACGAAGTGCTATAACAGATTTTTGGGGTGTCTTATCATAAGTTTGATTATAATTTGATTAACTGTTGATAAAAGACTTTTCATTTCTTTCCTTCCATTCTTCTATATCTACCAGATGCATACGAAAATAAAACATACAATTATTGTGTGTCAAACCTCTCGTCTCTCTGTTAATAACCTTAATAATAATAATAATAAGTTTATTACAGTGGATTCATTGTTATTCGTGGGAACCAATTTTTAGTGGCTTTCGTGGATTTAAGTAAACTACGAATTTAAACTGTTCAACGAAACACAAATTTATCATAAATCAACGAAAATAAATGAATCCACAGTATTTAAGTGTATGACACCATGAAAGATTGGAAATTCATCAAATAACACAAATTCAACAATGTTTCAATTGATTTACCAACAAAATATAAAAACTTTAATTATATAGTTACAAGAAATAACTATGTTATTATGGATACAAATCTTTTGGGGCAAATAACTGAGATATTTTGAACTTAAAACTACAACAACCCTTTTTTAATGCAAAGAAGAGTGAATTGTGAAATGATTACCAGTCTTCAATTTCAATTTAGATATTTATGGCTGAAGAACATCCATTTTCATTTGACCAACAATTTTATTCATAATTTAAAAAATTTATCAGTAAAAACATAATTGTTCACTTGAATTCATATTAATTTGTGAAATTCATCTACTTTTAGTCATCTCAACTTATTTCACAAACCTGGGTTTTTAAAGTTCTTGTAAATTGTTTTTAAGGTATCTTTAATGAAGGGTATACATGTACTTAAAGACTAGGTGCCATTTTTTGTTTGGCAGTCTCATTGACATATACCCACTTCTCTGTTTATTGAAAAGTCTTCATTTAAAACTGATTGATTGTCTACTAGCAAATCATTTCGGAAATATTCAGCAAATGTTCTGCATTCAATATATTTAAAAGAGTTAAATCCACTAATAGAATAATTGTACTATCACAAAACAATTACATGCAATTTTTGCTCATATGCATTTCAAGAGACAATTGCTCAAAATATCATTCATTTCGTTTCACCTGAAAAACACAATTTCTTTCACCTGAACTGAACTTTTTCTTGCACCTGAACAGAACTATTTCTTGCACCAGAATATTATTATTTATTATGAAATATCCAATACCATATATTTAAATTCTGAAACTCATCAATAGGTTATCAAATGACTTATTTTGATCCTTATTTGATTTAATTAATAATAATATCAAGAGATTTATATCAATTTAAAATATTTTTTTTTATTCAATCTGCATTCATACAGAATTCATATATGAAGTTCACATATACAAACAAAGTCCAGACACAATATACACTACAGTATTTTGTTCCACTTAATCCACATGAGCAAAAATTGCCTTAGAATTCGAGGTAAACTATAAACTTTCTAAATCTACTAGGAAAGATTTTTTACACATATATTACACTTACATACATCAAATATTTTTAATTCTGAATCAAATCTCAATCTTTTCAGAACAGAACACTATAAATATATTATAAGAAGATATGTGTTCTTAGAACACTTGTGTATATTATGTATGCAGTTGGTATACAAATATTTACAAAATAATTTTCTGTGTTATCAAATGAAAATATTAGAACTTAGGAAATACAAGATTGTGCTTGAAGCCATTTATCCAGTGCTGAACACTTTTCAAATTTCTATTTTATCAAAATAACTTGGTTTTTGCTTAACGGTAAAATGTTTCAGTAAGGCTAACAATAAAAAAAATCTTTTAATTGGTACAGAGTTTGAACTTCGTAAAAATAACATAATCATAAACTTTAAACAATTGTTGATACCTGAAAGAGGGATTACTCATAAGTGTTGCTTCTCTAACTATCATCGTAAGAAAGACAAATATCATATTCAGAAGTCAAATGAGATTTCAACATGAAAATATCTATCTCAACCATTTCATAAAAATACTGAACATTTTTTATGGCTTTCATCTATTAATTAAATTGTAAATTTCTCTCAAAAGATTTTCACTTTAGATTTAATGCTTCTTCAATGGTAAAGAGTTGAAAAAAATTATTGTGTATCACCACTTTTAACCATTTTTAAACAGGTATACACAAAATATGCAAAAACAAACAGAAAATGTTATTTTTATATGCAAGAAGATGCAAGAGAACATAGTAGAACATTAAATTAATAATCTCCTGTAATATAACTGTGTATACAGAACACCTGTTTAATCAAAACGAAATCTGTTGGAATCTTATTCATTTCATTTTGCTTAAAAATTACAAAGTAAAGGTATTTTGAGCAGATACACTTTGTAGAACCAAACATTCTATGACTTCCGACATTTTCAACTTGAAACATTTAATATTGGATTGTCTGTGTATACATTTTGAATGATGAAGCAAACTTATTATCTGTTAACTTTCATACATTGATAACTATACATACTTCATACATATATTTACATGAATTCAACAATATAGCACTAATATAAAACTTTCCGAGACGAACTAAAATTGTGGTTTTCATGATATTGTTATGTTCAATGTTGATAAAAACAATTTATATCAAGAAAGTAAAATCTGGTATAATATAAGCAGATTAAATTCTTAAGTTTTGTAAAATGTCTGTAAAATTTATAAATGGCATATATGTATTTTAAAAGGGCAAAACCTCTTAATGTAAAACAGATTATAAATGAGAACTGAAACATGTCTTTGTTAAAAAAAAAAAAAAGAGAAATAGCAGTTTCTCTAGTTTTACCTGCAAACAAGCTGAAAGGCAAAAATGTACCTGAATTATAAATGTTTAAAAAAATTGAGAAATAGCAATTTCTCCAGTTTTACCTTCATACAAGCAGAAAGGCAAAAATGTACCTGAATTTTAAAATCATGAAGGATTCAGATTTAAGTATTCCTTAGTGATCTTACAACAGACCTATTTGTGGTATGAAAATCTATGAGTATGAAAGAATGTTTAAAATAATAATGCAAGCATGCTATACGGTTGGGTAAGGTGTTTAAGAAGTAATAAATATAAAATGACAGCAATGTAACCATTACAACTAACTTTTTAGGATTTAACATTTGGAGATGACAAAAAATGTTATTTTCTCAACTGCATATTTATCTAAATAATGTAAAATGAAACAAATCAATCTATTCAATCTTTCTACTGCTAATAAATTTCACTGATATCTTAACAAATCTTACGAGATTACTTATGAGCAAAGATGAAAAAGGGTGTTTTTGAAGAGTTGCTATTTCACTTTTTAAATTTCACTTTTCATTTAAATGTGCGTGTTAAATGTTGATCGTTATAAAACTTAGTATTTAAAATACAAAAAGGTTATAATATTGCTGCCAATTGTAAACGATATGCAATATAGTCCAGTGATACAAACAGTGAAAGAAAGTTATATACATTATGAAATATACGATGTGTTTGTGTACCATACAGCAGACCATGTGATTCTATCCAACCCATAATAATTTGGGATATTTATACAAGTCCCATTCCCCTTAAATAGTACCCCATTTCTGATTTTCCTTAACAAAATTGAACTCATCCGCAGTTTTGATGAGTGGAAATCTCGTATGAATTTGAAGAGAATTTAAAACAAAAGAAGGTTTTGTCCTGGCAACAATAATAAATTTGGGAATTTTTTTTACAAATTCCCTCTCTGAAAAATGGCTCCCCATTTCAGATTTTTACATCATTGTACTCATCCACAGTTTTGATGAGTGGAAACCTGTTTATATAAATTTGAAGAGGAGCTGATAAAAAATAAAGGAACTATAATAGCAACAAGAATTGATACGAACTAATTTACAAATCCCTCTACCAATGAATTATACCCAATTTCAGATATTTGATTACTGAACTCATCAACTTTTAAATTACAAAGTCTGTAGTATGGTAATTTAGTATTTATAGGAGAAAAAAGTGATATTTTTATTAACAAGAAAAATGGATTATTAATACACAGCATGTTGACATAATTTCTATGACTTAAAATAGTTTAAATATGTCTTTTTGGTAGATTCTGCATCAGTATGACATCTAAAGTTAGAAACAATACTATCCAGTGATCTCACCTCCCTTGATACCTGGGAGCCTAAATAAAAGAAAACGAAGGGCATTACTAGACATGTGCCTAACAAGATCCTGTAAATACAGCGGTGGTTGAACATAAACACGCAAAAATTGTTCACAGAAAGGCAGGTCATGCATCCGTGAAATACAGTCTGCTAGTATATTCGTTTTCCTAGAACATGTTTAGCTATCAAATGAAAATTATACCCCATTTCAGATATTTGATTATTGAACTCGTCAACTTTTAAATTACAAAGTCTGCTGTATGGTAATTTATTATTAATAGGAGAAAAATATGTGCAGATATTCATATATATAGCAAAAGTTTACATCCACAACCAAAGAACTAAAACCCATCACCATGGCAACAATTGTCTTTGAAGTAAACATTCTTTTGACTAGAATAAGTTCATATGCAATTTGGGTTTCTGATTTTGATGAATGTTTATTAATGCATGAACATTTGTTGAGCACCAAAATACATAATGTCATTTTTCTTTTTTCTTCCGTCACCAACATCATAAAATGAGGCTGAGGCCCTGCACCTGTGTGAATGATGCTTCTAACCTGGAAACTTAAATCTTTGTGATCTTCATTGACCTGCTGGAAAGGGAATGGTATGAAAATGTGAAAAGTTAATGTTATGTGGCAATGGTGATACATAAGGTTTAGGCATATTAGGCAGGCGAGTATGACTAGAACATGCAGTGTGCACAGAAGGAGAGGATGGTGGTGGCATGCTATTCTTACTATTACTTATATTATTGTTGCCTTGACTACTACAACTATGTGGTAAATTTGAAATTACCATGCCACTTGAAACTTTCCCTGGCACAAAACTCTGTGCCGAAGGGTTCAAGTTGACTTGACATGAATTACACTGTGACAGTGGCATCTGATTGTGTGCAATATTCCCAACATTAACAGGTTGAGGTACATTCTGAGGTGCCAAAATGATTGGTTCACCCTCGCACCTTGATTTTTCAAGACTTAAATATTTTAACAAATCAAGATATTTTGTAGGAATTTCTTTTATCGGCTTTATAAGCTTGAGATTTTTATACATAAAATATTTCCTACGTTT
Source organism: Mytilus coruscus (assembly GCA_017311375.1). Classification (NCBI taxonomy): domain Eukaryota; kingdom Metazoa; phylum Mollusca; class Bivalvia; order Mytilida; family Mytilidae; genus Mytilus; species Mytilus coruscus. The sequence continues at coordinate 25,779,340 of CM029597.1, read as the reverse complement.
AACAGTCTTATAACCATGATCTGAAGATGTATCGATCTCTGGAGGCGGAGTGCTGACAGAATCGGATATTGACATATCTGAACTATTACCATTTCTCTCATTCATGCTACCCTCATTATTTTTGACATTATCTTGTTCACTATCATTCTTGTTTGCCTCACACCCGCTATCATTCGATATGTTACTACTTCTGTCGTCATTTTCATTACCATTGTCCGGACTATGTGTCGTTGGTTGTATGAAAGTTGTAAAGACGGGAGCACACTCAACTCCATTACTAGGACTAGTTTTATATTTTGTTACTGGGGCAGACTGACATAAAACAATCGGAGACTGACCCTGTGTGATTCCATTGTGACTAGCAGCCATCGAGTGACTAAGAAGACTAACAGTTCTGTAATGCTGAAATAAAAAACATTTCTATCATTAATACTTGCATTTGAATATAATAACAATACATTTGATCTATGAACTTCTGTAATCAATGCATCACAATTGTTCTAAATAATTTTCTATATGGTGTATGCCCATCAGATAATTGAAATCTAAAATCATCCAATAAAAAGAAGTATTTACTTTTCTATTACAAACACTACTTTTCTATTTAGAGCTATACATTATATAGACACCAGTCCATTGTTGGGTTTTGTTGATTGGTTGTTTCAAATTGACATATGCTCCTACATTTAGTTTTATCTATAGAGATATTTTGGAAGTCAATGATTTAACGATTGAAAGCAGAAATACTCTGCATTTTGTTTTGTGTTCTAATTTTCAACTGTATGAAAAACATGTATACTACTGTGGATTCATTACTTTTCTTTGGACAAAATTTTCGTGGATGTACAGGTGAACTACGAATTTAAATGTTCAACAAATTACAAATTTTCCATTGGTTGGAATGCAGACTTTGGCAAAACCACGAAATTAAATATCCACAAAAGTGCAAGTTTTCCTATATCCACGAAAATTGGTACCCACGAAATCAAATGAATCCACAGTATGTCTACTACAAAATAATTGTACTAGTGAAATTTTTAACATTCAGAGTGCTGCCTTAGTATAAAAATTTTAAGATGTGGCAAGAATGCCAAATGCAATTATCCACAAGAATTTAAATTTTAAACTTGCTTTGTATTTAGTACCAAGTCAGGTACGCCTGAATTGTCCCCAACTCACATTTAAGATGTTATGTATAATTTCATTCAGCTGTGCATTAGTGTATTTCTTCACATTCACACAAGTTTGTAATTTATTTCATTGGAAACAAAAAGAAAAAGTTCACAATCAGAAAAGATTCACTGTTGCATTTACCCATTGGGAATTGTGTAAATATCTCATGACTTGCACATTTTCATAAACCATTGCTATTGTTATTGAATCTTTGTTATTAGATATATAATCAATCACATATGATTATAGGAATGAAGTTTATCCCATCACAATACATTTTCAAACTGGCATATTATGTACAGTTACTCCAATATGTTTGTCAATGGAATTTCTCATTATTCTGAGACAATTTTATACTTACACTGACACCAAGGTTAAAGAAGAATCTTAGTGTGTTGATATCTGAAAAAGAAAACAGTATTTTACAAACGAGTAAATGAAAGTTTCCACATGTTCTAGGTAAGATTTGGCAGAGAAGATTTTATGCTCCAATCCTTCTATTCGAGCAGTCATTAACAGTATAAAGCACTTAGCCACACCTTCCACTTTAAAATTCAAAATGAAATGTACATATTTCAGAAAGACAGGAATCAACATAAGTATTTTCTATACAAAAGTTACTTTCACTGAAAACTACATGTATCTAGATTATCGCTCTATGAAAATTTTTGAGAAATCTGTCAGATGGACTTTTTTTCATGAAAGATTAAAAAATCATCTTACCACTAAATTTAATAAATTATTCCAAGGCTTGCATATCTTTGTACTTAACAAATTATGATTATCACAATGTCAATGATGAAGTTTCTCAAGTAACAACATTATTTTCACACTTACACATCATAAAACAGATTTTTCATCCTTTCTTAAGTTTTCAGTTTAATATAAAATATAGAATGATTTTGTTGGTTGTCTTTTTGCAGATGTTATTGTAAACAAGGTCAAAAGACAGACAAACTTTGTGAGAGATAAATTTTTCTTTCACCTACAGTTCTAAAACGAATAAATAGATTATATCATACAATTTTAGGAACCATATTCTAATTGAAATTGTCCGTTTTTTTACCTAGTTTGTTCTTGCCACAACATAGACGATGTGTGCCAACATGTTAAACAATCATCTATTAGCACTCTAGTTACTAAAATACATACCATTAAGAGGGAGATCCAGTCCCCTGGAATCTTCAGAAGGAGGATAATCCACATTAACTTCTGTAGGCATAATTGTTTCCATGAAAGGAACATAAACTACAGGATTTGTCATATTTTCTTGTCCCATCATGCCATTCTCACCATTGTAGGCAACCATGGCACCACCATTCATCATGTGAGGTGGAATGGGTGGTGGCTGACCATCCATACCAAGACATGCCACAGGTACATTCATATGTGGATGTGGTGGTTGTTCCATCATTGGGCCACCATATGCCACAAGTGGAGGCTGATGAAAGACTGGTGGTGGCTGTAATGGGACTGCCATCGTAACTGGTGGAGGGGGTGGCATATTAGATACTGGTACTGCTTGTTCTGAAAACCATCATGTTATATAATATTGTAATTGTTTTTTTAATTTTCACTGAAACTTAGAGGAAATAACATGCAACTGTTTGTTAAGGAAATTATCTATAACCGAAATGATATAACATAGGAAACATTTACCATAGAGTGTAAGGTATAATAAACAACAAATGGATGGCTCATTCCAAAAACAATTAAACCCTAAAATCTTTCAAGTTATGTACTGAAAGGTAGTTTACAGTAAAACTAGTACTGAATTACAATACTAGCGTACCATCAACTTGTACATACTTGTAGATTTGCCAAAAGAATTGGGATGGAATTCATGCAAAAACAACCTTGAGCCTACTTTTGCTGTAAGATTTTTGTTCTAGACACTTAGGTTAAATCTTGAATAAATTGTCAATATGATCTAACTTATTTATTGTTTCGATCCAACAATCATCTGACAAGTTTTTTGGTTATAATACTGCAATTTCTCACTTTCTATAATTACAAATTCTAATAACTTCATTTACTACCATATCACAATGCACCATTCCAAATAAACACATACTACTTCCTACTAACAGCAAGTACACTATTTTTATTTAACTGCCATCATACCTCCCAATTACAGCCCATCCCATTTCTATAAACAACCATGCCCTCTTTTATTAACTGCTACATACCCCTTTCCAAAAAATGACAAATCCTTCTTTCTATAAACTGCCATGCCCCTTTTTATTAATTGTCTCCCACTTTCACATGCCCCATCCCCTTTCTATATTTCTAATAACTCCCATGCCCCTTTGTATTAACTGCTTTCCCACTTTCAAATAACAACCCCAACCCCTTTCTATATACTCTCATGTCCCTTTTTTATTAACTGCTGCCCCACTTTCCGATAACAGCCAAACCCCTTTCTAATAACTCCCATGCCCCTTTGTATTAACTGCTTTCCCACTTTCAAATAACAACCCCAATCCCTTTCTATATACTCCCATGTCCCTTTTTTATTAACTGCTGTCCCACTTTCCAATAACAGCCAAACCCCTTTCTAATAACTCCCATGCCCCCTTTTTATTAACTGCTGTCCAACTTTCCAATAACAACCCCAACCCCTTTCTATAAACTCTCATGTCCCTTTTTTATTAACTGCTGTCCATTACTTCCCAATAACAGCCACACACCCTTTTTATAAATAGTTATACCACATTCCTACTTACTGTCATTCTGTATATTAGAAAGAGGAGGAGGGGGGAGAGCTGCAGGCTGGGTCATGCGAGGGGGAAGATTCTGTTCAACAGTCATTGCTTTCATCTGTAAAAAACATAAAACCCATCCATAACAACAACACCAAGGCTATTAAAACAAGTCCTGCATGCAAAGAAATAAAACATATTATATAGGCTTTTATAAATGAGCTACATCAATACAAACAGACAATAGGTTTGTATAAAATACAAAATCTGGAAAAAAAACTGATCTGAATTGAATGTTTTACTTTCTTTAGAGTATCGATATTCTTCATTAAATATTCAAACAGAAAGTTTTAATTTATGAAGCACCTTTTACACTATTTTCAATTTAACTAAAAACTAAATTATAAACCCAGACAGGAGAAAGATATAGATAACTGAATGGAATCCATTAAGATTCTGATTGTTTTGTGATTGAAAAGTTGTTAAAATGTGATTCTTCAAAGATTTCTCAATTTCATAAAAAAAAAATCTTTTAGACTTTGTTGCAGAGATACAAAAAGATGCAGCAATGTTATTTTTAATTGAAGAATAAGATGTGTTGATCCCTTCAACAAAAGTCATTACAATTTTCAAAGTATTCCTGCAAAAAATTTGGCAACACTACCATTGGTTTAATATCATATTTGTTTTGTGTTGAGCTAGGTTTTGTGGATAATATGATACAGGTTAATCACGAGAGCTTCAACTAAATGCATAGTGTCTATGAAAGTTTTATGAAGAATTGGTTAAAACCATGCATAAAATCAAATATTAAAAAAAAAAAAAAGAAAACCTAAACTCATTATCCATAGCAGGAATTACATGTTAAGAAGAAATTTAAGTAAGGTACACTTACCCGCCTTTTTTGCCAGTGTTTAATAATAGATCCTGAAAAAAATGATAGAAAAATTGTATTGTTTTTTCATGTTTTTTCTGTCTATCAAAATTAACAAAGGGTATTGTAGTTTCAAGGGAAGCAATTACAATAGAAATTTCCAAACTCTCTTAAAATAAAAATTGTAATAAGGCATATTTTACAAATCGATAGGCTTTCATAAACAATAACAGTGGTGAAATATTCTCTTTAAAGGACAAAACATTGCAGAATTATAATTGAAATGTGCAATTTGTCTATCAAACTTCAATTTTGTTTTGGAGCAAAAGTTAATTAAATGAGAGAACCTTAGTGAGCGCGCTCACATACCCCACGTCCCCACATTGTCATTGGAGAAATAAAATAAGTGTAAGAAAAAAAAATTGTATCAGAAAAAAAATTGAATCATAATTTCCTGTCAATATGCACATCTACATAGTATGTCCTTATTATCTACACAGTTTCATGAAATTCTGTTGCGTGGTTTCAGAGGAGTTGCGATGACAAACTGTTGCAGAAGTACATTGAAGCAAATAAGTTCAAAGGGGCGTAACTCCTGGAGAAAAAAAATTGAATCGTAATTTCCTGTCTATATGCACATCTACGTAGTATGTCCTTATTATCTGAAAAGGTTTCATGAAATTCTGTTGTGTGGTTTGAGAGGAGTTGCGATGACAAAAGGTTGCAGTAGTATATTGGGCAAATAAGTTCAAAGGCGGAACTCCTAGAAAAAATTGAATCATAATTTCCTGTCGATATGCACATCTACGTAGTATGTCCTTATTATCTGAAAAGGTTTCATGAAATTCTGTTGTGTGGTTTGAGAGGAGTTGCAATGACAAAAGGTTGCAGTAGTATATTGGGCAAATAAGTTAAGTAACTCTGGAAAAAATTGAATCATAATTTCCTGTCGATATGCACATCTACGTAGTATGTCCTTATTATCTGAAAAGGTTTCATGAAATTCTGAGAGGAGTTGCGATGACAAACTGTTGCAGTAGTACATTAAAGTAAATAAGTTCAAAGGCGTAAAAAAATTGAATCGTAATTTCCTGTCGATATGCACAACTACATAGTATGTCCTTTTTATCTAAAAAGGTTTCGTGAAATTCTGTTGTGTGGTTTGAGAGGAGTTGCGATGACAAGAAATAGGACTGACAGACGGACGGGTCAAAAACATTATACCCTCCGCAACTCGTTGCGTGGGGTATAATAATATAATATAATAACAATGACAAAATAATAATTTACATAAAACTTTACCTCTTGATAAAATCGCCAAAAAATAATGTCCCTGAAAAATATTTGAATGTCTTACTTCACACTTTCACCACTAAAGTATAGTGACTTACTAGCTTTAGCTGATTTGTCTGGACGTAGTCTATCTACATCTACTTCTTTCCTGAAATTAAGAAGGAAGTCCTGGTATTAATGAAATCATCATAATACCTATATAAGATTATCTACTTAGGTCTATTACAATTTCAAAACAACACCAAAAAAATGCATTTGACATCCCAGGATTATCTCCTTAAACTTAAGAAGTCAATAAACACTTCCAGTAGAATAATAAGAATAAAGCCTGAAAGGTCAATAATCATTTTAATTATCTAAATAAAATGCATTCCTCTTCAACTAATTAAAAGCACAATTATACCTGCCTGTGTACACGAGTTATACAAAAGTGTGTTTTTATATATATTTTTCTTTTCTGTTGTTTGATTGCATTAACTTAATTTTAACTACTTTTGTTTTGTTAGTTTTGTTTTTTGTTGGTTTTTTTTGTTTGGGTGGGGAGGCTTGGGAAAGCAATTTAAGGCTTTTGTCAGGGCATTGGAAGTTTTCTCACCAAGAAGGATGTTAAGAGACCAATCAACTATCAACAATCATACTTTCAAATCATAAATTTATTTTAGAAAAAAAAGTTAGTTATGTATTCATTAAAATAATGGTTACAGTGCACCTTTTCTAAGATCCAAATATTGAATTCTACCATCTGACACTGCAGTGGGTTTGAAGTTATAATATTAAAGACAAAATGGGAGATAACTCAAATATTATTAAAATAATTATGTTGAAAGTTGCTTGCCATATCGATGCAGAGTTCCTCATGAAATATTAAATTTACATATTCAAACATTATTATTACAAGAGATAATTTGACATTTTATCTTGATACTTAATACTTAATATTGCCTGAGATCAGCAAGAAAAGATTTCTAGTTTGAGACGGAGGACTTGGGATGCATACCTTTCACCTAATTCTTCAATAAATGCGATCACAGCTTTGTTGTCAAACACTTCTTGTATGTGTCCATGATATAATTGTTTTCCTTCTTCAGATACGATCTACAAATATAAAATAATGAATGTTATCATTTTCATGCTAAGGCTCTCACGACTAAACAATATGCCTTAATCGTTTCAATTCAGAAAGTATCTGTTTATGATCACCATCTGACTATATACTTCTCAGGAAGAAATGTATGGACGTGTAAGAACTTTATAGCAATTTAATATAAAAATGCTTTAATCAACAAGACATGCAAACATTAAAAAAATTTTGTAAAGGTTTTTTAAATTGTTTTCTTTTATTTGTAAATGAAAATTGACACATCTTCACTGAACAATTACTCAGGATCTTTTTAAATTCCAACTTCTTAAATTTCAGAAAAAGCATTTGTTTGCCCTTAAATCCAAAATAATTTTTCTTTTCAAAATTGCTGAATTTATATGCTTGATTACTTCTGATGAAACTTAATGTATTAGTATACGACTACCAGATTATTCTTTACATAAGAGGAAACAATTGGCTAGTTTTTATAATTGGTTAGTTTTCACAGGGCAAACATCTAGTTATATTGAAATAATGGTGAAGCAGGGTGACATTTGGAGATTTGTTTACTCGGTTGTGGGAATTTTAGTTGCTGTTAAAGACTATTAGTACTACTGTATATCATCAGGAGGTATCCAAAATTTTGGGAGACTCCCACTGATATCTGAACAGTTGAAACATATATGAAAACTTGTCAGCTAATTTTTCTAATACAATAGCACTCTTGAAGGCTTTTATTCATATTCTGTACAGAAGCACTATCCATCTTATTTTGGTGATTTCATATTCACGTTTTGCAGTGCAAGTACCTCATCTTTGCTTTTGCTTCCTTTTAATAATGTACACCAGAAAATAGGACGATTGTAAAATCAGAATTTTTAAAAACAAAACAACACATAAAACCATTATAAATATATAATGGTAGTACTAAAACACTGCATGGTCATTCTTACCAAATATATAATGGTAGTACTAAAACACTGCATGGTCATTCTTTAAGAAATAATTCATGGGGGCTTGAATATATCGTGATTTTACCACGGGTTGGCCCTTTATGACAAATATTTTACCCTGAGCGATAGCGAGGGTAAAATATCGCATAAAGGACAACCCGTGGTAAAATCACGATATATTCAAGCCCCATGAATTATTTCGATTCTAATAGGACAAACACGGCAATTGTTTTGGATCAAGCGCTCTAGATGAAGGCATTATTTGCCGTTCCCATAAATAAACGCACTATTAAATTGGCGTAAAGACCGAGCAAACTGAATAAATGACATGCTTAAACTATTTACAATAACATATTTAGATAGGTTTGGATGAATCTAAATGATAATTGTACTTATATGTCTTATATGTATACAAAATGGCTTATATAACACATTTTAGCATCGTTTGTTTATGTTTCCTTGTTGTGATGATTTTCGGTTACACAAGCGTGTATTTTCCCGTAAAATGCTTATATTCTTACGTCATCGTTCTATGACGTCGGGTTGCTCATTCATAAAAAGCATATGACGCGGAGTACGATCGAACAGCCCAAACAATATATTCATATTTTACCACGGTGTGTACTCAAAGCGTTTGAAGAACGTCATGTTAGAATATCAAATATATAATGGTAGTACTAAAACACTGCATGGTCATTCTTATCAAATATATAATGGTAGTACTAAAACACTGCATGATCATTCTTATCATGTATACGTTAGAACACATTATAAATATATAATTTATAATGGTAGTACTAAAACACTGCATGGTCATTCTTATCATATATATACATTAGATATGACACTAAGATGCAAGACTACAATTTCTATTTACCTTTTAAGAATTAAAATCCATTATAACAAAAATTCCTGTCTATGATGACATTTAAAAGGGCATAGGGTTCCACTATATGTATAAATGATTAGATTATGAAATTTTAAACAACTTATACTTTTTCTAGTGGTGACTTGCAAATATAAATAAATAAACAAAAATATCTCACACATTGGAGTGTATTTATATAAGATTTAAAATAAATATCAATTATGTTGTTGGGCGTTTACTTTTACTCCCTTCAACCGGACAATATCACACCATTTCTGCAAAAAGATTCACTCATCCATGTCTACAGCCTGGCAAACTCCCTATATTTCACTTGGGCATTTAAATATTCACAACTCATAGATGAAAGATTTCTCACACTACTATATAAAGCAGTATGATGTCTTTTATACACTTAAGTAAATAATTAATCCATTAATGTAAATTTGTCCTGACCTTGGGACGTCTGCTGAATTCAATAAATATTTAAAAATTCTATTTTTTAATAGCCTTGAATGTAAATTTTATGAAAACCTTCCAAGTTTGTCGACGTTTAAAGTCTAATACAATAACTTTTACTTCGATAGCAATTTTTTTTATGATTTTAAAATAAAACAAATTTATTCTGGTTATTATACAATTTACATTTATACAAAAACTTTTTTCAGTTAAGGGAATTACAAAATGTCACTTTTTTGGAGGGTATTATGTTTTAAGTTAATGGTTAAGTAAATATTTATGTTCAATCACCATTTTTTGGCTGAAAAATAGTTTTCAAAAAAGGTAAAATAATATATGTATATTACTGTACAATATTATAAAACAAGAGTGCACATGCTGCAATGTCTTGCCTGCTTTACTGATCATGATTGAGAAACTGAGCTTACCACAAACATCTATGTTGACAAATGTGTCAACGTATATTTGTTCTGCCTAACAGAAGTTTCCCTGGAAACTTTGTTATAAACAATGCCATAATATCTGTTCCTGTTGGAACACAAATTTTATATTCTTTAACCCGTAAGGAACACATACTGGAATATTTGTTCCAGTGGAAATAATATTACAGAATATTTCTTCCACTTGGAACTTATATTATGAAGGAACTTCTATTTCATGACATAAATGAACCATAGAACTGAGGTCAAGGTCAAATGAAACCTACCTGACAAATATGTTCACCTTAGTATCATACCATACAAAAAATATAGTTGACCTATTGCTTTACAGTATCTGAGAAAAAGACTCAACCATGCAAAAAAGCCTATGGAAGCAATGCAAAATTCTTCCTTCTGCAGAAATATGTCAAACTGATCTGTCAGATTTTGTATCGTGCCACCTTAAAATCTTGTCCTTTAAGCCATGGCGTTGTCAGTTTATTTTCGACTTGCGAGTTTGAATTTCTCTTTAGTATCCTTCACCTCTCTTCGACAAGAGAAACCAAGTGGTTGAAATAATCTCCTTGAATTGACCCTTGCTGTAAAGCGATAATTCAAATCTTGATTGGCATATTTAGTATAATAATATCAAAAGAAAAGTAACATAATTTGAACACTCTTTTCAGAGGATATTGTACGATTTGTCACCATCAATTCAAATGCATATTTATCATGGGCTTCATTGAATGGCCTCAGTCTGTTACACTAATTTTGTTAACCATGATAAATTTTACTTTAACACCATCAAATTTAAGTTGAGACTATTCTTTAAAACTGTAATGTTGTTTTAAATTCTGTAACTAGTAAAATTACTGAACATCACCAATCTTAATTGTGTCTCACTTTGCCAAAGATCAGCCTCTGTGGAAAAAATCATTAGCTAGGTTAATACAAACTGGGTGGGTTTAAAAGTATAGATATCACTTATTAGAATGCTAATTTAAATGTAGCATACATTTTCTGTCTGATCAACCAATAAGTTCACACATCTTTACAATAAACCGATATAACCATTAGACAAAACTAGAGCATCAAGTCTAAACTAATTCTCAGGACTACAGGATCTCCAAGGAAATAAATTTCTATACTCAAAACTTGTTGTTCTAAAATATGTATGTTATCTTTTGATTCATAAATGATTACCATAGTTTGTAAATTCTCATTAAATACATTAGGCATTAAAAATTTGATACACATGTTATTGAAATTCAAATTTTAATATAAATGTGCAGTCATTCATGCGCAATGACAAACATATCTTCTCTATGAAATCTGTAACTGTAAAATGTATAAAATGAACATAAATTTATAGTCTCAAGTTGCAAAATAGAACTGAATATGCTTTGATTTACATTTTTGTGAACTTTCATAAATTTTATTCATTTATTTTAATATTGTAATTTATTTTAATAAAAGATGCATATTCAGACATTTTAACAATTTATTGTTTGGTTGATCTAAAACTTTCACACCACAATCTTTTACAATTACAAAGCAATCAAGTTTCTGGAAGAATGCTGAAGACTCAGTATAAACTCCATCACATTAGAGGTGGAAGAATACTGACAGCAAAGTGTAAACCCTGAATTACACCATTGGAGGTGGGAGAATACTGATGGCACAGTGTAAATCCTGAATTACACCATTGGAGGTGGGAGAATACTGATGGCACAGTGTAAATCCTGAATTAAACCATTGGAGGTGGGAGAATACTGATGGCACAGTGTAAATCCTGAATAAAACCATTGGAGGTGGGAGAATACTGCATGGCACAGTGTAAACCCTGAATTAAACCATTAGAGGTGGGAGAATACTGATGGCACAGTGCAAATCCTGAATTACACCATTGGAGGTGGGAGAATACTGATGGCACAGTGTAAATCCTGAATTACACCATTGGAGGTGGGAGAATACTGATGGCACAGTGTAAATCCTGAATTAAACCATTGGAGGTGGGAGAATACTGCATGGCACAGTGTAAACCCTGAATTACACCATTGGAGGTGGAAGAATACTGATGGCACAGTGAAAACCCTGAATTACACCATTGGAGGTGGAAGAATACTGATGGCACAGTGTAAACCCTGAATTAAACCATTGGAGGTGGGAGAATACTGCATGGCACAGTGTAAACCCTGAATTACACCATTGGAGGTGGAAGAATACTGATGGCACAATGAAAACCCTGAATTACACCACTGGAGGTGGGAGAATACTGATGGCACAGTGTAAACCCTGAATTAAACCATTGAGGTGGAGAATACTGCATGGCACAGTGTAAACCCTGAATTACACCATTGGAGGTGGAAGAATACTGATGGCACAGTGAAAACCCTGAATTACACCATTGGAGGTGGAAGAATACTGATGGCAAAGTGTAAACCCTGAATTACACCATTGGAGGTGGGAGAATACTGATGGCACAGTGTAAACCCTGAATTACACCACTGGAGGTGGGAGAATACTGATGGCACAGTGTAAACCCTGAATTACATCATTGGAGGTGGAAAAATACTGATGGCACAGTGTAAACCCTGAATTACACCATTGGAGGTGGGAGAATACTGATGGCACAGTGTAAACCCTGAATTACACCATTGGAGGTGGGAGAATACTGATGGCACAGTGTAAACCCTGAATTACATCATTGGAGGTAGGAGAATACTGATGGCACAGTGTAAACCCTTAATTACACCATTGGAGGTGGGAGAATACTGATGGCACAGTGTAAACCCTGAATTACACCATTGGAGGTGGGAGAATACCGAGAGCACAGTGTATAATCCCATTCACACTGATTGATTGATTGATTGATTTTTTGTTGCTTAACGTCCAGTTGCAAATATTTTATGTCAACGTATATTTGTTCCGCCTAACAGAAGCTCCCCTGGAAACTTTGTTATAAACAATGTCATAATATCTATTCCTGTTGGAACAAATATTCTATACCATTTATTCCGTTAGGAACATATACTGTAATATTTATTCCTGTGGAAATAATATTCCAGAATATTTTTTCCTTTTGGAACTTATATTATGAAGGAACTTCTATTCCGTGACATGTTCAGGACGAGAACAAATTAATAATAAATACAATAAGTAGGTCCTGTAATAGAGGCAGTCCAGGATGAAGGTCAGGGAAATTTGGACTGCCACAGGAAAATAAGGGTCTATTGGATAGGGACAGAAACCAAGCCTTAGAGTTGTTGCAAGGGTTCTTAACCTGCAAAGAGTGAGGCATCAGACCAACCACACTGAGTAGTGCAAGAATCCTGTAGACCCAATAGTAACCCAATCACAGTGAGAGATGGAAGAATACCGAGGACACATTATGTAATTCAATATCAATAAGTGGAAATATACCAACGGTCCAGGGTAAATAGATATAAGAAGATGTGGTATGAGTGCCAATGAGACAACTCTCCATCCAAGTCAAAATTTATAAAAGTAAACCATTATAGGTCAAAGTACGGTCTTCAACACGGAGCTTAGGCTCACACCGAACAGTAAGCTATAAAGGGCCCCAAAAATTACTAGTGTAAAACCATTCAAACGGGAAAACCAACGGTCTAATCTATATAAAAACGAGAAGCGAGAAACACTTATGAACCACATCAACAAACGACAACTACTGAACATCAGATTCCTGACTTAGGACAGGTGCAAACAAATGCAGCAGGTTTAAATGTTTTAATGGTACCAAACCTTCACCCTTTTTCTGAAACAATAGTGTAACATCACAACATAGAAAGACACACTATAAAATATCAACTGAAATAGCTTAACTCAATCAAAGGACATATTAACACCATTGAACATACACTGAACAAATAAATTTGACCTATGATACAATGCAAATTCAAAATAAATAAACTAAGGGAAGAATAATAAAAGTAACATGTTATATCGGTATGAAATGTTAAACAATTTAAGAAAAACAATATGCTTGAACAAAAATACCAGCCATTTGCAATAACTTTAAACACAGGTAAATGAAAATAATTTTGTTGTTAGGTATACGTGTACAGTTACAATAGAGAAAGGAAATATTTTAACAAAATAAATAATTTTGATGTTCATAGTACGATGAACCCTGTCACACCAAGATGTGGAAGAATCCAAAGTTTGCCGTTAATTTTTTAAAACCTAAGCACACCGAAAAGGGCAATAATCTGGTGCCTCGGCATAAACAAATTCACATCAACAGGTGGAAAAATCTTGAGGGCCCGGTATAAGCCTTATCACGTTGGGCGGTGATTAGAACCAGAAATGTGCTACTAGTGCATATGTAAAATAAAATAATGTCCCCCATGAAATATTGTCTGTAGGACAATATTTCATATAAAATATTGTCCTCAGACACTACTTCATAATGAAAACAATATTTCATTATGAAATAGTGTCATTGTCCATGAGATTTTGTCACCTCCTTGTGGACAATATTTCACTATGAAATACTGTCCATGATAATATTTCACTGTAAAATACTGTCCATTAAAACATTTCTTAATCTAATTATGTCTTCCCTGGGAAATCCTCTGCCATGAATCTGAGCATTTATTGAAATTTTTTAATAATTTTCATGAAAAGTATGTGTATAACCATAAATTGCTGCATAAATTAGTTAAGCAGGTTTGTTTGTCATTATCAATCAAATAAAACACCTTAATGATACATGCATCATTATCCAAAATATTAAATGTTTAGAACATCCCTTTCAAGAGACAAAATTTCATGACAATCCAGGTCTCAATATAAAAAATATACAATCTTGGATAACCTCCCTTTAACAAGACCAAATGTCATAATATCCATCTATGAAATATTGTCTGTATATGGACAAAATTTCATATGGGAAATTTTGTCCATATAAAGACAATATTTCATATGGGAATATGTCCTTCCCTGGAAATTATTTCATAGATTGGGACAAAATTTCATAATACAAAGTCATTGTCTTGGTGGACAATATTTCATAGGACAATGTTTTCCTTTACACAAATGAACATAGGAAGACTTTCAACATGTCTGTGTCAATGGCTATATATGAGTTACTTCCAACTCTGCTAAAAATGTAGCAATTTCAGTAGCTGAAAGTTTCAATAATAAAAATGGCATGTCTACCCTAACACAAGGGTTCACCATCCAATTTTGAGAAAAATCTGTAAATCATAACCAGCATAATTTTGTAATTTATAAGACCCAGAGGCCAGAGTAGAAACCAAAACATACAGCTCTACATACTTTGTTACACACACATTAAACCAAACTGATTATTATATTGGTGATGTTCTCCTCCTAGTATATCAATATAAAAAGTTTGATGTTTGCCTTTAAACTATGACTCATCATTATATACCAACAGACAAACTACCACAGCTTGATCTTTGACCTCTCGTGATAATTATGGGTTGTCCTGTACTGACGATCATCAAGTTGCTAAGGGGAAGACATGTCAAAGCATTAATTTTTTGGGTGTAGACAGGGTTTTACAACACAGGAACAGACTCAATTAATTTAGTATACAAAAGTATTCTCGCATACTGGTCTCTTTCAGTGATTATTTTATAGAACAATAGAATTTAAAATATTACAATTCCTAAAGGGCCATATATACTAACTATGTGATAAATGAATTATAGAATGTACTAACCAAATGAATTATTTTTTGTTATTGGGATAGGTTATGCTTTTGTTTAAAATGTGAAACCATTTTTCCCGTATATTGGGTTTTTAGCGCGCATGTTTAATTTTCGCTTACTGCATTTTCCCAGATTTATCATTATTTGAATGTTTCATACATTATACTTTTGATTGTTGAGTCTTTTGTGTTGTTAAGTAGATCACAAGAAAATGTGAACATACTTAATTAAGATTGTTTTTATAATAATTAAAATGACTAATCATACATGGCACACTTTTTGACAACACAACAATCAGCTGTGACAGGTTACAAAATGTTAATAAGCAACAATCTATTGATTGGTGTCATAACCCAATTATTTTGCATATTATGTAAATCAAAATAAAAATAAATCACATTTACACAGATATTTGTATATCTGTTCAGTAATGATCAAAACCTTCAATTTTTAGCATGCCCCAATGTACATATTTCTTGAAAGTTTTATTTCTGTGTATTTTAGTTCGTAGTACCCATCTTTATTTGCAATTGATTACCTGTCAGTCAATCAAGTTTATGTATTTTACATTTTTAATTATACGATACAGATACAGTTATTTTTCGTGTGTATTTTCCCATTCAGCGAAAATATAACCTGCCCATTTTGTCATCAAATCATGATAAAAAGCCAATACGAATAAAACCCAATATATGGTACATGACAAATCTGAAAATTCATTGACAAAAAAAAAAAAAAATTATTTTTTCAAAAGATACAATTAAATGATCCACGATGAAAGATTGCCATTCTCTCTACAAAGGTCTTTTTAAACCAACTATTAAATAACCCCTCTCAGAGACTTGACTTGGCTATCAGCCTCTATAGGCCTGAATAAGATGGAATGAACTGAATGCAACATGTTGATCATCAGATGTGGATCCAGGATTTTGAAAAAGGTAGGTGGGGGGGGGGGGGGGCTAACAAGATAATATTAGGTGTAGGACTAGTAAAAAGCCTACAGAGAAATCATATATGCAGCTCCATAAGGGGGCTGGACCCCTTTCCCCACCCCCTGCCCGCCCTAGTTTCAACCTTGATCATTTAAGTAATTTTTAGATTAATTGTACTCTCTAACTTGTCATGTACTAGTGTCCATTCTAGTGCACGACAAGTATTGTGTAAATCAGTAACATCTGGAGCACTGGAGTCTTTTCTTATCTGTCTGTATTTATCCACTCTATAATTCTCAAGTAAAACATCAATGAACTATCCATTCATAACATTACTTTAACAAAATTCTTTGGAAAAGATTTAGGTCTAGCAACACCTAGATATATAAAAATTGATCTTTTTAGGGTTTTAAGATTTATCTTTTTTCAGTCTGAATAAGTACAATCAAACCTGTATTAAGCAGTCACTGATGGGAAGTATTTATAGTGACTGTTCAAGAGAGGTGACCTTTTAAATGAGGTTCTGAAAAAATTCTGATTCCAATATCGCACGTGACCTTGATCTTGGTAAATTGTTTAAGTGTTCTCGATGGGTAGAGTTTTTGTTCTGGCGAGCAGACAAATAAAAAATGGCAGATTCCTGCAATCCAAATTTGAAGAAAACATTTGAAATATTCATGGAGAAACAAGTCGATGATACGGTTTTAAATGGAAACTAAAAGGATTGTAACAAGAGAAATTCACAAATTCACCACCTATCATGTGATCTCAGATGCAAACAGGTTTCAATTTCATTTTGACATAGATAATGAACACACAAGTTTTTTGTCGTGATGTATTTTCTTTGTTAAAAGCATGAAAATGACCATTGTTAAAAGTTGAAATGATTATTTCATGCAAAACAAGTGACCGTTCAAAAGTGATTTATTATATAGAAAACCGTTTGGGATGGTCTGAAAGTGACCGTTATAGGCAGGTTTGACTGTAGTTTCTGAGAGGATTAAAACGTAAAGAGATTTTTAGTTGACAATGAAACCTAGAGAGATGGCCATAGCCCAAATGGTAGAAATAGATTAGACATAGTCTTAATCACAGACGTTATCATAGAAAACAAATTATTCTCGACTTATCAAAATATATGTTTGTCACCAAAGAACATTTACAACCAACAGTTGTATTGTACTTACCATACACCTATCACCAGGACAGTATACAATGGCTTTGTGTCTTGCTTCTGAAATGAAAGATGATAAGATACAGAGCTCATTACAGAAGCTTCAAGGGATTACCCAAATCACACATTAAAGGGAAGATTACTATTTTATAACATTGAAAACTGCATGAAACTGGTGATTACATGTAAAGTGGTGGTTTCCCAGTTCTGCCACAAATAAATCCACATAATAAACTAACAAGATATAGAAATAAGAAGATGTGGTATGAGTGCCAATGAGACAACTCTCCATCCAAGTGACAATGTGTAAAAAGTAAACAATTATAGGTCATAGTACGGCCTTCACCATGGAGCCTTGGCTCACACCGAACAGCAAGCGAGAGTCTGCATATAGAAATGTCTTGCCTGCTTTACTGACCATGATTGAATTCATGTTGAAATCTTAGAGAAAAGAATATACAAGGAGTTCAAATAAATGGAGATGCCTCGCTTGCATATAACGTTATAAAGGGGCACAACTCGAGACTGGCAAAATTCACGCCACCCAAATTCTAATTTGATCTGTGTTTTGTGGTAATAAGCATTGTGTACAAGTTTCATAACATTTGGTTGAGGTAAACTAAAGTTAGAGAATGGAAACCTATTTCGGGACATCCCTAGACGCACGGACGGACGGACAAGGGTAACACTTAATGCCCCCTCCGGTGAAGAAAACAAACCAAATTCATCAGATAATGGCAAAAGTATTATCATTTAATTTTAACAGTAGTTAAAACATCTAAATCAGCATTTAAATTTAAAGGTCTTAATGGGTAAACATTTCACTGGCAATAAACCTTAATTCATTAATGTTATCAGACACTCAATTATCAAGCATGAATGATCAAAACACTTATTCATTTTAATCCATAGTAGGGTGGCATGGCGAAACTTGAAACTGAAGACGCTTGTACCATACATCTTTAATCCAGTCAATAAGACATTCTTTTTTATGCATATGACCTTGATAATTTTTAATCTCTGGTGTCCGTCCATAAGAAAATTTTAATTCAGAAATATAATTTTACTTTATATTCTCAAAAAGAATCCTTCATTGAAAATGCTTTCCTGCTGAAATCACCATCAAGGATTTGGGATTGCTCATAAGTCTTAATTTGAGTTCTAGGTTTCCAATGTAAGATATAATATTATTGCATAGCAATATAATATTTCCCACAGAAAGTAACCAAAAGTTAGCGTGCAATAAATTCTAATATTGCACTAGTGCAATAAATCTTCAAAATTTATGACATCATCAACGACAAAATCTTAGTTTAAACCAATTTTTACTTTCAAATATTATATATGCATAATGCAATAATGTTTCTATTGAATTTATTGCTTCATAACCTGTTGAACAATTGATTCTTTGTGGATATTTTTGTACTTTTAGGGGGATTGAATATGAGCTGCCAATAATGATATTCTATGCAGACTCCATTTACCTTATGTAAACTTGGTTTTTCAAGGTATTTCATGATCATGTGACATGAAATAGCATGATCAAGAATTAGGACATGAAACATTTTGTTAAAACCATTCTTTTTCATGAAATTTCATGAATTGATCATTGATCATGAAATCCAAGAAAGCAGGGTTGGCATCATGGTTATTGATGAATCAACCATGGTCATCAAAACCATGGTTTACCATGGTCAGCCAATTAACAATTTTGTCAAACCATGGTCAACCATCTCCTTACGACCATGGTTAGAAACTGCACATTGACAGGGGTTGTACCAACTGTAACCCAAGTGTATGAATATAGATTCTATTTACTTCATAATCAAATTTTTCAGTTTTTAACTGTCTCGAGTGGATACATACTGTAATTAAATGGGTAAAGTGGTAGAATCTGTTTCTATAACGATTAAAAGGAAAATGATGAACACAATGTTGGGAATAGATATAGCCGCAAATTACACACAACAAATACTAATAACATGTGGTAGACAAAAAATTATCAACTTTATCAGAATCATTTCACACAGAATTTTAGAAATACATGTATCCCATTTCTTAAAAGTTAATAAAAAAGTTTCTCTGTTTCAGTATACAAGATCAAAAATTTTTCCCTGTAAACTGGAATAAGATATTATCTACATCCTAATCTAAGCCGACCTTGGAAAGATTACCATGTCAAGTAAATGATGACCACAATAAATAAACAGCTGCTCATGTATCTAAAAGATCACTTGAAAAATTTATATTGGGGCTACGCTTGCAAGGAAATCCTGTGAAATTTTAAATTATTTCTAATTTAATTTTCAATTCTATTGCATTAAACTTATTTAAAATCATTCATAGATACATCATTTTTAGTGTTAAAATTTCCTAAGATTTGTCAACCTGTAATCTTTCTACAGAACAGCATTCTTTTTTATTTTTATCCTTTCGAACAGTCCTTAAATCAAGTAACTGTTGTAAATGATACACCTTACCAACCTACCTCTTTTATCTTCTTCCCAAATATCAAGTTCTGTGTTCCTGTATATCAGAGGATCTAAGGCTTTAGCTATTCTAAATGGTACAGGGGGCTTTATTATAAAAATACCAGTATCTTCCTGAAATATATGAAGAGTTACATCAATTGATACATTAAATAACAGAAGAAATTGGCCGACAGTGATTAACCTTTATAATGTAATAAAAAAATTTCAATCAATTAATGAAGAGTTTAATTGTGCACTTCCAAACACTTACTGACGTCATATATTAAAAATCACTGTCCAAATATCATATTTTAACCAAAAAACAAATTACATAATGTTTGAAATACAATAATATTTGCTAAGGATGAAATTGATAACAAATAAATCATCAACTAGACAACAACTTTATGCATGTATTGATGATTACAAACTATCTTTACGACATTACTAAATCAATGTCTGTTTATCATTCCACAGATGTGCCATCACACAAAGGGAGATAACTCTTGACCAATTTTGATTACTTTACAAGTACAATTTAAACTCTATTATATTTTTTGTTTGATGTATGTTAAGCAATATTGTAATCAATTAATCTTTATGTATTCATTACAGATAATTACAAGTTTCTTTCATTTTGAGCAACTGGGATTAAAGATAGTATATTATCCACTTAGTATACAATTTTTTTTCTTTTTCATTTTATTTCCCAATGATTACTCCTGTGATAACTACATATATTGACCTTTATTATTGTTAGTACATAAATTAGAAATATTAAACTTACATAGGTTAGGAATATTCAGGGTAACAGACTGAAATTACCAGACAATATGAAGATCCTACTGATGAACAGAAAACACAGCTGTAACATATGGTTCCTTTTGACTTTTAAAATAAATAAATTCAAGTAGGACAACCATGAAATGCAAATTATATTTTACTTGAATCTCAACAATCAAAAAACTCAAAAGTAGACAGAACTGTACTAAGGAATATTGTAAATTACTGAGGACTTAATTGCTAAAAAGACCAAGATTTTAAATTAAATGTATCCAATTTTTTTCAGAATCTTCAAAATGTTATTAATTTCACCAAAATTCAGAAACTATGTGTATCTTAATTATTTATATAGTCATGACAATGTCAACATTCTAGTTATTCTCTGGTATTGCCATTGCCATTGTTTTATGCAAGTTTGCAATACTATACTACTATACTACAGAGCTGCATCGGAGAGAAATAGACCTTATGCAAGTGCATGTATACATTTATATGTAAAAGACTTTGATTGATTTCAGAACATTCAAAGACGAAATAAAAGATGAATTTGGGTCTGTTTTGTACGTCGGTTCTTGTATCAACTCAATTTTCAAACAGTTACAGACTTTGCATAGAGATTTTTTCAACCCAAAATAAGTTAACAGATGTATTGATATTCATTTGCATAAGGTCAATTTCTATTGATCGCAGCTCAAATTATGAATATATTAATTTTGTGTAAAATTTATCTGCCTAATTGTTCATTTGCCTAATGGTGTTGTTTTCAAACTTTTCAAAATTGTTTTACAGCTCTTGTTTCATTCATTCATATCAAGTTTAAGTAGGTATCAGCTTCAGGCTTTTAGAGTGATCTTAAGAGTCTTGTATCAGGTAAAAAAGACATTTTTATCAGCAAATTTTCAACTAGTTCCCAAGAAACAAATGACTCAGACACAATTCATCCTATGCTTTTACAATAAACATGTTCAGTCATTATATATCAATACATGTATTTCTAACAATTTAACAAATTATACTTTTCTACTCTCTCTAAAATCAGTGTTATTAATATGTACTAATATATTGATGTCTCATACATTTATTCAATACAAATTTTTTTTATTCTGTTGTGTTTTTTTTTTCACTGGAAAAACTCCTTAACTCTGTGACTTCATCAACCAGTCAGTATGGATATCATATTTTATGTATTATTGGTATTTTCCTTTGCTGGACATCATTTAAAGCAGAAGAGGCTTTCCAGACATAAAATGATAATGTATAAATTTTTGATATTTTATAGCATTTGTATGAATTGATCCATGTTTGCCTTGGTATAAAATTTGAGTCAGTGAAAACAGTATTGATAATTTACACAATGCCTCTCCATCTAATGATGACCAGAGGAACTAATATTTTCAAAATGTGCGAGTCTTACAATGACGAGGTGTGTCACTAGTCATCCCCCAATAATATTAGCAGAAATGGTTAAGTATATATGTTTGTATTGGAAACCCATTACTCAGATCAGAACTTAAATTTGCAGATGCACAATCTTCCATGTTCTGTACAAGAATCTGTTGGTTGAATTTTGTCAAGTCCTTTTGAAGGATTTATAAATTAACAAACTAATATATGATGATGGGCAAGTCAAGGTTTTGTAAAGGAACCCTAAAATCACTTGAAATTTTAAAATTCAAATATGTGTAGCAGGTGCACTATTTCCATGTCCTGCAGGAGGGAGAATCTTTGCTACTTTTGTTTGATTTCTTTCAAGCTTTTATAAAGACCTGTAGATTAGCAAATTGATAAAAACAGAAATGGCTAAGATGGTCGTTACATTTTGGTATGGGAAACCAAAAGCATCCTAAAGATAAAAAAATAATTTCAAGTAGAACAAGAATGTGTCCATAGTACACGGATGCCCCACTCACACTATCATTTTCTATGTTCAGTGGACCATGAAATTGGGGTCAAAACTCTAATTTGGCATTAAAATTAGAAAGATCATATCATAGGGAACATGTGTACTAAGTTGATTGGACTTCAACTTAATCAAAAACTACCTTGATCAAAAACTTTAACCTGAAGCAGGACAGACAGACGGACGAACAAACGGACGCACAGACCAAAAAACACAATGCCCCTCTACTATCGTAGGTGGGGCATAAAAATTTGGTTTAATTCTGTGCAGTAGTAGTCAAGAAGCTGTGGTTTAATGATTGATGTGGACAAGGACCAGAGACAACATATGTTATCCCTGTGTGTTGCTAGCAGCAGTTGGACACCACATCATGTGTCAAAACAAGTCAGTAAACAATAAAATTCTTGCAAAAACAGTGAATAGAATGTATTACCTTAAATAGTCTGCAACCTAATGAATTACCTACACATATTACATATCTATATCTTGAATGTTAAGACTACTGTAAATTCACAAATTTTTGCGATGCTTTTTTATTATTTCAAAAATTGCACAAAGAGATTTATATGTCACAAAAATAAACTTGCATTTTAAATTTTGATAGCATTCATTTGTATGGAGCATTTCACAAATCGCAATAATCAAAATTGCATTTGTGCTGATTGTTCAACTATCCCTATAGGCTATAATAAATGCAAGCAATAATTTCTGATTTTCCAGATCTTTGAAGAATGGCCAAAAATTTGAAAATTATTATTGCAATCTCATAAAATTCTGCATACAGATACATGTATGGGATATTAGAATGTGACTTCTTATCATTGTGATACTCACCAAGTCACATTATTTGCATCAATAAAAACCTCGCAACAATTTCTGAGTTTACAGTATAATGGCTGCACTCAAGTTTTGTAGGATTCAGGAAACCACAATATATAATCCAGGATTATCAGCTATAGCATAAGGTCCAGGATGTGATAAGATTAATTCACTACAGTTTATGATAACAAAGGTTCGAAAAATAATAACCACAAATTTTCAAGTTCCAATGATTCACCAGTAATGCATGCTTGTCAGAATGTACAGCTTATAATTTTACCCAACATTCAAAAATAAGAACCACAACTGTTCAAGTTCTAATAATTCACCAGTAATGTATGTACGTCTGTCAGAATTTATACTACAGAATACTAAAGCTTAATAGAGAGCTTACATTATTTTTATATCAACTTATAAAACTTTTTCCATTTCAATTTAACTTACAAACTGTTTGTTTTTAGTACCTCATTGACGTATTGAAAATTTCTTTTGATTAGAATATATCATTGAATGTACTAAAAAGGAACTATATAACACTGACAAAACAGAAATAATGTGATTACATAACATAATCTCACATTTAAATGTTTAAAGATAGCAGGTAACTTTCTGATTTCAATAAGAAATTTCCAGTTTTTCAATGATGTTTTTAACAGTTTTTATAGGGACTACAACAACATTATTAAACGGAAAAGTTAAAGATAGGAGCCATTTTGGTGTTGTTGTTTAAGGCATGATGAACTCTTTACCTCACTGTTGGACTTCCAGAAAACTTCAAGATGAAGAACATCACTCTGTGTTAGATAAATGGTATAGTCTTCTTGTATATCTTGAGAATCTAGTCTCATATACAACCATTTATAATATTTTTCCAAAAATACTTCAGTCTAACAAATATTCAACTCATGATCCAAAAAGTATTTTGTTTTATGACAGGAAAACAATTACATGAACAAATCTATTTAAAACTTTGACCATTGTCCAGTTGGCAATAAGGTGTTCAACTTCTTACCTATAAAATTGATATATGACCCGCAGGCTGTCAGATTTTTAATATCATTTATAAAGTTTTACTTTTCATCTTTTTACTTTTTTTCACAAATAAAGATATTATTTTTCTTAACAATATTGATCTAACTTATTTGCCTTCTACTTGTAATCCTATTTGTTAAATTGATTTAAATCCTAACTTACATTATGTACTGACTGATTTATAATCCTATTACAATATTGTACAAATCAAACGATGATGTTTTTATGATGTTTTTTTGTCTAGCCACACGGAAAACTCTCTTACCGAATGACGGTTGTAAAGAATGCAGGCTTTTTCTGGCGATTGTTCCCCGCTACTGTCACTGGAGTCTGGACTGCTGCTACAAAAGACAGATCCTAAATCAGTAAAGACAAGATGTTATTTCTCACTTACTGCATCAACAGATCTCCGTCATTAAACGATTGATCCATGAAGGGAAAACAGTCTGTTGCAACAGCCAACAAGCGTGGGACATCCTTTACTATCTACCACTAAACAAAAGACGACAAACTGTTACACAAATCAATGAGAAGTTATCATTTAAAGATTTTCAATTGTAAACTAAAAGATTTTTCAAATGAAGAACATTAAACCATAAAACTGATTAAATCTTAGTTGCTTACCAAATAATAGCTATTATCGCATAAGTCATTTCCAATAACTTATTATTTAACTATTGTTTATAGAAAACTTCAATGATCAGACATCAAAAATGCAATAATACTTTTAATCTATTTTTATATTGTAATGATTTTAATACCAAATATGAATTTACATCAGGTTGACAATATATCAGAACATGTAAAATATACCTCTTGAACGCATTTAATATTTATCTTTGATCTTTCATTACACAAAAGCTTTATTTAGCATATTGTGCAAAACATTTTAATTATTTTTGACAGAATTTTTAATTTTTTGTCCTCAATATGCATGAAATATTTGTTACTGGACCAAATCATACAACAAGATATCAATTGAAAAGTCTGTTTTAATGGAAACTGTCTCAAGAAGGGAACAGAGTATAGTATTTAGTGTTACAGTTTTTAATAGACTTAATCTAAGAACACACATTTTAAACGTATTATGTTTGGCAAGCAATTTAAATATCTAAATTAATGTCATAATTGAGTTTTGATGAAAAGCTGAAAACAAGTTTACTATCAAATAAAGAGCTGCGCCATGAGTGCATGATACGCCGGTCGCTTTTTCAGCAAATAAAGTTCCATAACTCCTCAATGTCATATCAGAAATTTATAAAAAAAAAAAAACAAAAGATAGGTTATTTCAATAGATATAAACCAGTCACCAAAGTTTCTGAATACTGCTCAATGCACTTTCGAGTTATTGTCTAAAAACTGGAAAATCCCCTTTTTTTATGAATAAAATCCCACAACCCTGAAAAGTAAAATCTAAAATTTATAAAAATTGAAAGGGAGCTTACGTCAAAAGATATAAACAATTCACCAAAGTTTCATGCAAATTGGTTAAAGCGTTTTTGAGTTATTGTCAGACATGTTGACGACGGACGGACGAACAGACGGCAAACAACGGTATACCGTATTGAGTCCCGTAAACGAGCGTATAAGACGGACGGGCGGACAGACAACGGTATATCATAATACGTCCGTAAATGGGCGTATAAAAATTATCCACAAGTTGAGGATACTTCGATTTTGCTATTCTAATTAATGACATCCAATCCCCCTCCGAATCAATCCCTGAAAATGAAGAAATTTATATACATCATGTACTTACTTTAACTTCAGACTTCCATTTTAAAATTTTATCTTAACATAAGTATATAGAATATATTAAGCTTTCTATATTTAATCACAATATTTTTTTCTTTAAAACCCCTTTTATTCATATCAAACTTTATATAAAGTATAAAGAAAACTGTCATTCCAGTCATTTGGTGAATAAATACGGATATATACTGCAGGGTGAAGAAGGAATTAAGGATACCAGATTAGTTTAATGACTATACTGCCTTTTATAATTCACTGATAATAAATGTGTACTATAGGTGAGGGCAGGATTAACATACATGGAAAATTTAATGTCTAATTTCTGATAACAAAAATACATGATGAATAATTGCAAAAACCTGAATTTATTTATCTGGAGTAAAAACTTATTTTTAAATTTAAAAAGTTTAAACAGCATATTGTACGTCATATTGAAAAAAAATTATTGTGGAATATTTATAATCAATAATCATTAAGCTCATGAATCTTTTCTTAATTCAATACCATCGACAATTCCATACTTCATTTGTACCCTCTCTAGCTCGAAATGCAGTCTAAGACTATTTTATACATCTTACACAAAAACTTTGCGCCCAAGTTCCTGGTCTTGAATCTTAAGCTCTTTGGTTTTGGGGAATCCGGCAAATAATACTGTTAAAATGTGAATGTAACATAAATATGAAAGAACAGAACTATAGGCTAAACATCAACAAGACAGAAACCCAATGACAAAAAAAAAAAGTGTCAATATAGTATGTCAAGTTGCAAGTCAACACAAGTCTAGAAAGGATGTGAATAAATTCAACAGCGACTATCAACAATCTGTCATCATCTTCAAATTCCTCAATAGAAAAAAACCATCACAATATAATTAAGACAACCACTGACAAAATTCCAGTCTTGGGACAGGTACAAACATATGGCAGGGTTAAACTAATGTCTATAACTCTCACAATCCCTTTTAATCTTGGTGAATGATTAAGTAAAAATTATGTTGAGTATAATATAAATCAATAGCTACTAGCACTGAACTCTTATGGTACCAGAATAAAAATCAACATGATACACAGATGCAAAGAAACAATATTAACCTAGAGGCTCGATGAGTGAATCTCATAAAATGATACCCCACCCCTATCAATCAAAGTCCATGCTTTGGTAAAGGAAAGCTCCAAAGGCATTATATGGTTAAGATTGTGAGAAAATTTCAATAAATCATAATAAGGGGTGCCTTTCAAATAAAGCAATGTTGTTAAAATCAACAATCTGCTGATGTTATTGTTAATTTTGTTGTAATCTTTTTTGGTGCTTTTTTGTGTATTATACAATGTACATTTATTTAGAGAGAACAATAAAAATAAGGTCTCAAATCATATCTGTAATTAAGGGGGAAAAAATAAAGACTTGTGTTAGTGAACAAATGGTAAATATACAATATTTTTGTACTTTGTAGAAAAATATATTTTATTCTTAAACCTTTAGTATACTATAAATTCAGAAACTATTTTGAGGTTTTTATTAATGCGAATAATGCGACTGTGCAAGTATCGCAATAATAAGAACTCCCATTTCGAAATCTGATACATAAATCTGTATACAGATTTTCATGAATTCGCAATAATTAATCTCGCATTTTTGTCCGTTCTTCAAAAATCACAATAATAAATGCACGCAATAATTTCGAATTAATGGTATTACATTTATTAGAAGTTCAATTTGATTTTTAATGAAATCGACATATGTTATCAACACAAGATGCTTACTTCTACGTAATTTAGTCATTTTGGTGGAAGGTTGTCTCATTGGCAAATGTACCTCATCTTCTCAATTTTATGGTTTAAACTCTGAATGAAGAGAGGACCAAAGGTGAACTGTTTTCAAATAGCTTGTGTAAGCGTACTTTCATTCCGCCTTGTATTTATTCCGGGTAACTAAAATTGAGAATGGAAATAGGAAATATGTCAAAGAGACAACAACCCGACCAAAGAGCAGACAACAGCCAAAGGCCACCAATGGGTCTCCAACGCAGCGAGAAAATCTTGCACCCGGAGGTGGTCCTCAGCTGGCCCCTAAATAAAATTGTGTACTAGTTCAGTGAAAATGGACGTCACACTAAACTCCAAAACATATAAATGAACTAAAATTAAAAAACATACAAGACTAACAAAGGCCAGAGGCTCCTGACTTGGGGACAGGCGCAAAAATGCGGCGGGGTTTAACATGGTTAACTGTTTTTCACCAGAGAATATTGGATGTAAATAGTGTGAAAGCGTCAAACTTGATATCGTTGTTTTGTTTATATTAGACCGGTTTATTGTTTACATAAATAAATGGGTTAAAATTAAAATGATTTACAAGGAACCAGTTTAATTAATCTGAGTCAATCTAGTAAATAATATTAATGATAATGAGGAGGATGTTTTTATAACTCAAAATACTTTATCAATGACCAGGACATTGAACTTGATATAAACCAAATTTAAAGAGCAGATTTGTTCTTACAATAAAGTTTAAATTATATAAGCATTCTTTGATATTGACATAGAAGATATGATTTTATATCCAAGTCGACCGAAAAGCAAATACACAGAAAAACTTCGGCAATCCAATAAATATAAATATTACAATTAGTGACAATTTAAAAGCATATGATTTTATAGATTTGCATAGAAAAATCTTAAATCTTATAATGACTGGTGGATGTTTTACACTGGACCCGGATAGAAAAACCTGGTGAATTTTTGTGGGTGGATACAAATCACTGGGGATTTTCTTCCTCCAGATAAAGTTCACTGGCAGAATCAAACCACTGTTACACTAGCAACTCAACACAGAGGAAGGATACCAAAAGACTATATTTGTATATATACCTGAAAAAAGCAAATATTTATTTCTACACCTGTTATTTGTACAATAGTTTGCTGACTGCAGTAAAAAATTAACAATTGATGTCAAGTGAAAACTGTAATATTGACATCCTGCACTGAAAATTGTAATATTAACATATTGGACTAAGAAACATATTTTCTCTCTCAATCGTGAAAACAATGACTTTATCAGATCAAATTCCTTTCACAATTGTGCAAGATGAAGTAACCGAACTTTTTTATATTGATTCAACAAAAAGGTTAATGCTGAGGGTTTAAAGGAGAGAGAGAGAGAGATCTTCGGTTTCCAACCAACATAATATTATTCTTAATATTCTAATACTTAGGATTAAAATTAGTTTGAAACATTTTAATAAATGACGACTATCATAAACAGACACCTGTCTACAGATTTTACTGTATTTAAATATTAGTTTTACATATATTTTTTATCTTGGTAACAGGTTCTGAATTCATTTTCTCAACATATCAAAGATGTTGCAAGCTTGTGTTTTAAGTTGGAGAATTGATTTAATCTAAGAAAAATGACCAAAGTAAAAAATATAAATTTTCAATTAAAGAGATTTAACATTTTGAGATGATTTGTAACTCTATAGCTTTACCACCTGTACAGATTTTGAATTATCAGTAGTAAAAAATCAGTACTTTTAGAGATCTTCATGTAAAGCTTCGATGAATGAAATTTTTCACATATATCAAATTTAATACAAAATAAAGAATTTTTGGGATCATATATGTTAATAAGTATTCTTGGAAAAAAAATTTAAAGGTATTTTAAAATGCAAAATGATGAAAGGCTGAAAAGCATAATGTCCCCCCCCCCTTTTGACATTCTTAAGTATTGTCAATATTGCATATCTTGGACTATCTGCAGAAATCCACTTAAACAGCAAGCGAAACAAAGAAGTGTTGTTCAGCTATAAACAGTTAGCAGCCAATGTCATAATCTTATACAGGCAATAATAGGAAAACAGTTAGTTTTCTCTTTTGAATTGTTTTACATTTGTCATTTCGGGGCCTTTGATAGCTTACTATGGGGTATGGGTTTTGCTCATAGTTGAAGGCTGTACAGTGACCTATATTTCTTAACTTCTACATCATTTGGTCTCTGGTGGAGAATGTCTCATTGGCAATCCTACCACATCTTCTTATTTTTATATATTATTGAAGACTATGTTGATCTATCATAGATGTCTTACAGTTATTTTTTGTCATCGAGGTATTCTATCATTTCCTTTTATTCTAAATATTCA
Organism: Mytilus coruscus; assembly: GCA_017311375.1. Taxonomy (NCBI): domain Eukaryota; kingdom Metazoa; phylum Mollusca; class Bivalvia; order Mytilida; family Mytilidae; genus Mytilus; species Mytilus coruscus. The sequence goes on along the minus strand of CM029597.1, from coordinate 25,748,815 downwards.
TCATATTTATTGCTATCCCTTTTCTCTGGTTGTTATCAAAATAACAACACTGTGAAGTCTATTTTTTTCTTTTTTGGCAATATAAATAACATATCAGGGCTCATGCTATCAGGCGACAAAGACGCTTTCCCATCTGTCCTTTCGCTTTCCCGACCGTCAAAAGCGATAGGTAGTTGCCCTGGTGTTCATAATAGTCGCTTGCAGTCGCTTTTGTCATCGACAATTTCCCATTTTTACCAAGTCAATGAAACAGCATATTTTTCATTTAAAAGTGAAGAAATTCAAAGACATTACACGATTTATTTCTTTAGAAAAGATGTGAAAATATTGACTTTACAGATTGGTCGTATGTCATTTCAAAGAAACAACTTTTATAAAGTATTATCTTTCACTTCCGGTACTTGTTACTAGAGATCGTATATCAAAACATTCTGATTTTTCGGCAAAATAAGTTTACTTCTTTAGAAAGTGATCAAAATTGCCTTTAGTTAATGTTTGATCCAGTTATTGCATTAAAAGCGTCATATTCCTTTCCGAATCGCTTGTCAAACATTGTTTATTTTCGTAAAATTTCTTCGTCTGCCATTAAAATATTTGTACGAACCACGGATCAGAGGCAGGAATCATCGGAAGCGGACCAGCTTTGACTGAAATCCATATTCTTACGATAATAACTATAGACGCCTGAATTGAACAGCTGACAAAAGAATAATGATCCCAAAAGTTAAAATTACGCATTCCACACGCATTCACAGACTTTTGGTTAGATCTCCTTGCTAAATGTATATATTTTCATGTAAATACATTGTTTCAATTTATTGATTAAAGTTGTTTAACTTGTTTAATTTATATATCTTTTTAATGAGAAACTGAATTTTATTAACATGATAAACAGAATATTTTTTGAATTCCATTTTTTATATATAAAAAAGTTCTTTTTAGTGCTAGATATTTAGTTGGTAGATTCTGACAAGAAGACCAATACAATTGTGCAACTATAAATGACTGTTTAAGACATAAACTGAAACAACTGTTACTTTAATTGTCACAGGTATGAATTGAACACCTATATAAAAACAGAAATAGGTAACATATGGCTCTTTATATTATAGTAAAAACCAAACATTGAAGCGCCACGAGCAAACAAGCATTTCTCTTTCAGATCTCACCAAATTTTCCTACCAGTTTCAAAAAGAGAAGTCACTTCTCCCTATGATTTTGAAGTAGTGTGAGCCCTGACATATAATGCATAGCTCATGTGTGCTTTGTATGACTTTACAGACAATCTGAACTTTTGTCCTGCAAAGTTATTAGGCCAAATAAAAATATATGTGTGGTTCCAGTTACATCTTGAAAATAACTAGGATTGATCGGGTAACTGGAACCACACATATATTTTTATTTGGCCTTACAAGACATCAATACAATGTCAAGGTATATTTTAAGGTTATTCAAAATTACAAAAGTTTTATTTTTTCAATCGAATATTAAATCATCATCTATCTTAACAATCGAAATAAATTGCTTCGACGGGCGCAGCTGGATACGACCGCAGAGGTCCAACCATGAACAGTTGGGGCAAAAATGGACACAATATTCGCGCTTGATACAGGTCTGAATTTGGATTGTAATTAAATATTTGACACATAATAGGTTTCTGACACAGAATAACTGTAGTCAAAGAACTTAGAATTGGTTATATGATTTGAATTTATATTCAATTTTTTGCTTCAGTGCAATACACTGTGCCTGTGCAAATGTACCACACCCCCCCCAAAAATAATAAACAGCTGCGCCATGAGCGCATGATACGCCCGTCGTTTTATGCAATAATCATAAATAGTTTCTGAGATACAGCGTGACATGTGAAAACACACCTTTTTTAAAAAAAACTCAATAACTCTTAAATAAAATTTTGAATCATCACCAAAAAGTATACAGATCTTGAGATTAATATAACTAAAAAGTGTGTAAAGTTTTAAGCAATAATCATATATTGTTTTTGAGATACAGTGCGACATGTGAAAACACACCTTTTAACAAAAACTCAATAACTCTTAAATAAAATTTTAATCATCACCAAAAGTATACAGATCTTGAGATTAATATCACTAAGAAGTGTGTAAAGTCTTAAGCAATAATCATAAATTGTTTTTGAGATACAGCGCGACATGTGAAACACACACACACACACCCCCCCTTTTTAACAAAGAACTCAATAACTCTTAAATAAAATTTTGAATCATCACCAAAAAGTATACAGATCTTTAGATTAATATATCTAATAAGTGTGTAAAATTTTAAGCAATAATCATAAATTGTTTTTGAGATATGGCACGAAATGTAAAAACCCCATCCCCCTTTTTTACAAAATACTCAATAACTCAAAAATAAAATTTTGAATCATCACCAAAAATTATACAGATCTTAAGGTTAATATAATTAAGAAGTGTGTAAAGTTTTAAGCAATTATCATAAATCGTTTTTGAGATACCGCGTGACATGTGAAAAAAAACACACCCCTGTTTTAGTTACAAAGTCCTGTAACTCAAAAAGTTTTAATCTTATTTTCACCAAAAAGTATACAGATCGTTTGACCACCATAAGGAACAACTGCATTAAGTTTCATGAAATTTGGATGAGTCGTTCTCAAGTAACGGTGCGACATGTTTACGCCGGACAGATAGACGGACAGCACCCCTGTTTTAGTTACAAAGTCCCGTAACTCAAAAGTTTTAATCTTATTTTCACCAAAAGTATACAGATCGTTTGACCATCATAAGGAACAACTGCATTAAGTTTCATGAAATTTGGATGAGTCGTTCTCAAGTTACGGTGCGACATGTTTACGCCGGACAGACAGACAGACAGACAGACGCCGGACATTTGTATACCATAATACGTCCCGTCAAAATTTTGACGGGCGTATAAAAATTAACTTTTTAACTTTTTTCTTTTTTTTTTAAAATATGTGATGAAAATTTTGTTTAATTTCTGAAATCTGAAATGAGAAAAAATTGCCCCCGACCAATTACTTTTTTACCCCCCTTTTTCAAAAAAAAATTCTTTCCCTCAAGATATGGTCATAATCTCAATTCAAATTACCAATGGAGTTTGCAACCATAATTACACATTTAAATACATCACAAGTCTTAAATAGATAATTTAAAAGCAGTGTAAGGGAGGTAATCCAACATTGTACAATTTTGTTTTTGGATTAAGGGAGGTAATCCAACATTGTACAATTTTGTTTTTGGATTACCTCCCTTACACTGCTTTTAAATTGTCCGTTAACCAGGAAACCCTTGTTTTTCCCCCTTTTTAGCCCCTAATTCCGAAACAGTTTGAGCCATAACCCCCCAAAGCCAATCCTAACCATCCCTTTGTGGTATGGAAACTTGTGTTATAATTTCAGAGAGATCCATACACTTAAACACAAGTTATTATCTGGAAACTAGAAAAATGCCTTTTTGGGCCTCTTTTTGGCCCTTAATTCCTAAACTGTTAGGACCATAACCCCCAAAATCAATCCCAACCTTCCTTTTGTGGTTATAAACCTTTTGTTTAAATTTCAAAGATTTGTATTTACTTATACTAAAGTTATTGTCTGGAAACCAACTGTCTTCAGACTATGAAGACGACGTGATACCAATATACGACCACAAAATTTTTTTGCGGTAGTATAAAAACATGTGTAGTCTATTCCTTTTAACTTACTATATTCTTCTGAAGTTTTACTTTTTTACAACTGCAAGTTACTATGAATTAGTATGAAATGAAGTGTAAAATGTATAAAATATTACCTTTTACATTGAAGTTCATTTTCCTTCAGTGCATAAAAAATGGAGATAACTTGGTTTATTTGTTGTTCAACTTTTTATTTTAAAATATTTTCTTATTCATGCTATTATAAGGGATGCAGTTTTTTGAAAAGTGAAGAATGTGCCAAAAATAAAGAATAGAGAATAATTGGGCACTTAAATATAAAGAATAGAGATTAAAGGATAAGAAAAATGGCCCAAGAACTTAAAAATACAGAAATGAAGATTGTCCATCCAAACCCTTAATTATACATTTGATTATTCCATGGGAGGTAAAAAAACCAGAGAAAATGTATGGATAACTTTTTTCAAATGATTAAGCAACTGGTATTATTCCACTGCATGTACATATTAATGGCTTAATCAATATTTGATTGGTTGAGACTATCCCACGTGTCATTGAACAAAACTTCATATTCCCCTCTGAAGATCAGAACTTCATCGTGCGACGTTACACGTTGTTAATGTACATAACGTTTTGAGGGGTTTTTTTTTTTAATAGTGATAGTAAAGTCATTATTGTGTTCAAATTTATTCCAGACGTTAAAACAAAAAGACTAATAATTAACTTTTGATCCGTACTGTTTATCAATGTTTATGTTATGTTTAGTTATAAAAGCAAGCGGATAAGAAAACTAGAGGCTCTCAAGAGCCTGTGTCGTTCACCTGATTCTATTTTGGTTTTGGAAATCATGTAAAAATAGATTAAAATCATAATATACCTTAATTGGTTCGCACCTCATAAGGAAAATTCATGCCATATTTGATTTCATTCCATTCAGTGGTTCATATAAGAAAACAATTTTATGTAATTTCTATAACTAGGTCTCCCGTTGGAGGCCATCTTGGATGATAAATCAGTAACAAAGTTACCTAACTTGGTAAGTACCGGGTAAGCACCTCATAAGGAACATAAATACCATGTTTGGTTTCAATCCATTCAAAGGTTCTTTAGAAGAAGACATTGGTTACATATTTCCCCATAGTCCGAGATTACTCTGACGTCCAACGGCTGTTTGCCAGACAAGCTGGGGCGTGGGGCGTCAGAGTTATCCATATCAAAAGTGGATATTTCCCGTCCAAAATAGATCGCTGCCGTTGCTTCTTGAGCCGACTGGTGGCCTTGAATTATATAATCGGGCATCAATTTGTTCATTTTCATTTATCTCTTCATTTATGTAAGTTTCACCTACCTGCCACCTTTATTTTCCATATTTAGACAGTTTTCACAGTGACCCATCGATTTCTGTGTTTTAACTTTCATTTTGAAAAATTGTCACGTGACAACGAGAAAAGTAAGCCGCACTGCATTGTGGAAGCTGATTTATGCATAATACCTGGGTCAATATGAATACATAATCTAACACCTCGTTCATTTAAGATGCAAATAAGCTGAATGACTGAGGGTATTCCGATTGTAATCATGGTTGCTACTAAAAGTTTATTGCGAAATTAGCATAAAATTTGCATACTTCAGTCTCGAGGCGCAAAGTCTCTCGTAACTTGACGTCCATTTGAAAATGAAAGTTAAAATGCAGGAATCGATGGGTCACTGTGAAAACTGTCTAAATATGGAAAAATAAAGGGTGGCAGGTAGGTGAAACTTACATAAATGAAGAGATAAATGAAAATGAACAAATTGATGCCCGATTTATATAATTCCAAGGCCGTCAGTCGGCTCAAGAAGCAACAAGCAGCGATCTATTTTGGACGGGAATATCCACTTTTTGATATGGGACGAGCTCTGACGTCCCACGGCCCCAGCTTGTCTGGCAAAACAGCCGTTGGACGTCAGAGTAATCTCGGACTAATTTCCCCACAGTGTTCTATGTTAAACTAAGGTCCTCCTGGTGGCCATCTTGAACAGTAAATCGGCAACAAAGTAGCAACACTTCATCAGCACCTTATAAGGAACATTTATGCCATGTTTGGTTTCATTCCATTCAGTGCTCCTCTAGAAAAAGCATTTGTATGTATTTCCCATAGGGTCTTATGTTAAACTAAGTCCCCTGCTGGTGGCCATCTTGGATGATGGTTCGGCTACAAAGTAACAACACTTAGTCAGCACCTCAAAAGAAACATTCATACCATGTTTGGTTTCAATCCATTAAGCAGTTTTCTAGACGAAGACATTTGTATATATTTCCCACAGGGTCCTTTGTTAAACTAAGTCCCCCATTGGCAGCCATCTTGGTTGATGGATTTGCTACAATGCAACAACACTTGGTCAGCACCTCATAAGGAACATTCATGCCATGTTTGGTTTCATTCTATTCAGTGGTTCTTCAAAAGAAGACTTTTATTAGATTAGATTAGACTAGACCGTTGGTTTTCCCGTTTGAATGGTTTTACACTAGTAATTTTTGGGGCCCTTTATAGCTTACTGTTCGGTGTGAGCCTAGGCTCCGTGTTGAAGACCGTACTTTGACCTATAATGGTTTACATTTATAAATTTTGGCTTGGATGGAGAGTTGTCTCATTGGCACTCATACCACATCTTCTTATATCTATTTTGTATGTATTTCACATAGGGTCCTTTGTTAAACTAAGTTCCCTGCTGGCAGCCATCTTGGATGATTGATTGGCTACAAAGTAACAACACTTGGTCAGCACCTCATTAGGAACATTCATGCCATGTTTGGTTTCATTCCATTCAGTGGTTCTCTAAAAGAAAACATTTGTATGTATTTCCCATAGGGTCCTATGTTTAACTAAGTCCCTCTCTGGCGGCCATCTTGGATGATGGATCAGCTTCAAAGTAACAACACTTGGTCAGGACCTTGTTATGATATTGTAACTATTACATTTATTTAGTTGGCCTTATTTGTTTTGTGTGGCCTATTATATGTTTTTACATTGTGTACAAAATAAAACACATTGTGTTACAACTATGCAGTTTAGAAATCACTGGAACAATCATTGATACTCATGGAATGATTAGAACTTTCTATTTCACTTACATAACGTTTCCAGAATGATCATAACTAAAGATGCGTAATTTAAATTTCTAGCGTTGTCTAGAAGTTTCCGTTTGAGTATATATATAAGTATGCAGACCCTAAAGATTTAGACATAGATAGATTTAGACATCGATAGACATCAACATTCTCAGCAGTTGGATTGACACTTTTATTTACAAACTACATCATACTAGATTGTGACCAATTGGATATAATATTCTGTGGATTCCAAGAAGATTTCGGGATAAAGAAAAGATAAAAGATTGGACATATATTTTGACAGTTAAGTTGACATTTCCTTTTATGTAATACTTCTTGTAAACTTGTGTATAATAAATCTTGTTAAATTTTATTATTGATTTGTGTCTTTTGTTGGCTACAATTAAAAGGCGATTTTCTGGCGTAACAGAAATTGGGGGCTCGTGTCCGGGATAACGTTAATATATTGGTGCCGGTAAATTTTTTAAAACGCCAGACCTGGAGGGGTTTGATAATTTAAAGAAAGAGGAATTAGTGTTGCTTGCTAAACATCTGAAATTAGACTTTAGAGTATCTATGAGAAAACAAATTATAAAAAATTTGGTAATAGACAAATAAGTTGACGCAGAAATTTTAGGTGAAGAGGCTCTTGAACTCAAGGTCGAAAATGTTGATGCTTTCAAATTAAAACAGCTTGAATTAGAACATGGACTTAAATTAAAACAATTGGAAAAAGAAGAAAGATTCGAGATGGAGAAAAGAAAAGAAAAAGAAGATGAATTTAAATTAAAACAGGCAGAAGTTGAAATGAAGGAAAGGTTAGAGATGGAGAAAATGAAAATTGAAATGGCCAAAGAAGAAAGCAACACTAAATTCCAATCAATATCAGAACATTTTAATTTTGATGCAGCAAAAATATCGTTTGGTTCCCAAATTTTGTGAAAAACAGTTGATAAATTTTTCCAAAGTTTGAGAAAATTGCTCAAAATTTGAAATGGCGAAGCCTTTTGGACTACAATGCTGCAAAGTGTTTTTGAGGGCAAGGCCGCTGAAATTTACTCAGCACTTTCATCAGAAAATAGTTCTGATTATAACAAGGTTAAAAAGGAGGTTTTGAAAGCTTATGAGCTATTGCCAGAAGCATATAGACAGAAATTTAGGTCTTATAAAAAGTTTGATTCACAAACCTATGTTGAATTTGCTAGGGAAAAAGAAGATCTATTTGATATATGGCTTACGTCAAAGAAAATAGATAAAAATTTTGATAACTTAAGACAATTGATGTTATTAGAAGAGTTCAAGCAGTGTGTTCATTTAGACTTAAAAACACATTTAGATGACAAAACTGTTGAGACATTACAAGATGCAGCTGTTATTTCCGATAATTATACCCTTTCACATAAAAGAAGTTTCAAAGGTCAAAATTTTAATACTTCGAGTGGAAATTACAAGAATCAAAGCACTGAGCGTACTGATAGTAAGCCTGTTGCACAGAATAAGAGTCAGTCTAGTTATAATATGTCTAGTCCAAAATTTGATACTTTTGAGAAGTCCCTGACTTGTGCTTATTGTAAGAAGAATGGTCACCTGATGGCTGATTTTTTCAGACTCCAGAAGAAGATTGAAAGAGATAATAAGCCAAAGACCAGTGCTTGTACGACACCCCGTGTTGCCAATACGTTTGAATGTCCTGCGAGTCAGGCTTTTAAGTCCAGTTTTTGTGATTACATGGAGGATTATAAACCCTTTATGTCTGATGGGTTTGTTTCTATTGTTGATTATACTACTCCTCAGCCTATTAAGATTTTACGGGACACTGGAGCTTCTCGGTCTTTATTGTTAGAAGGTGTGTTGCCTTTGTCCGAGTAGACTTCTGTTGGTGCCTCCGTTTTGTTACAAGGTGTGGAATTAGGTTGTATAGACGTTCCCCTCCATCGTATTTATCTGAAGTCAGTTTGATTTCTGGACCAGTTATTGTGGGTGATCGTCCTAACCTCCCTGTTGAGGGTGTTTCATTATTGCTAGGAAATGATCTAGCTAGGAACAAAGTGGTTGCTGAACCAATTGTTACCAGTGAACCGGATGTGGATGTTAAATCACCTGAAGATGATGCTGAACTGTATCCAGCTTGTGTTGTTACTAGGGCGATGTCTAGAAAACAACAAAATGAGCATTTGCAAGAAGACCAGTTTGATTACATGGACCTTTCTGACACCTTTCTAGCCAACATTGAAGGTCCTGGTAGCTCAGAGAAGGCCGTCATAAGACCACCTAGTATTAGCAAGAATGTAATTATGCCATGGCCAGATGTAAACAGCCATTCATTAGACCGATGGAAATTTGCTGAAGAACAAAGTAAAGACCCTGAGGTTCTTCAGCTCCGCAAGAGGGCTCAACCACAGAAGGAAGCAGACAAAGTGGCCGAATGCTATTACCATCAAGACGGCATTTTAATGAGGAAGTGGAGACCCCCTGGTGCTACCCCAGAAGAGAAATGGAGAGTGGTATACCAAGTGGTGGTGCCTAAAGTTTATAGGCAAGACATTATTGGTCTTGCTCATGACACCCCCTTGGCTGGACACTTAGGTATAAGGAAGACTTGCCTTAAGATCTTGCAGCATTTCTACTGGCCAAGACTTAGAAATGATGTCGCAGAATACTGCAAATCATGCCATATATGCCAGGTTGTTGGTAAGCCTAACCAGAAATACCACCAGCACCACTTCTGCCTATTCCAGCCTTTGAAGAACCTTTAGCAGTACTCATTGATTGCGTTGGACCTTTACCGAAGACCAAGACTGGAAATGCGATTTACTGACGATCATGTGTACCTCCACTTGTTTTCCTGAGGCTATTCCGTTAAGGAATATCAAGACACCTAGTATTGTCAAAGCTCTGATCAAATTTTTCACGCTAGTAGGACTTCCAAAGTCTATACAGTCCGACCAGGGTTCAAATTTCATGTCAGGTTTATCTCAGCAAGTCGTGGACCAGTTAGGGATTGCTCAGTATAGGTCAAGTGCTTATCATCCAGAATCTCAAGGTGCCTTAGAACGTTTTCATCAAACATTGAAGAACATGATTAGAACTTTTTGTCTTCAATTTGACAGGGACTGGGATGATGGTGTTAACTTTTTACTTTTTGCGGTCGGAGAGGCTGTTCAAGAATCCCTTGGTTTTAGTCCCTTTGAGTTGGTATTTGGTCACACTGTGAGGGGACCTTTAAAATTGATTAAGGAAAAATGGCTTACTGAACACACGGACTTGAATCTTCTAGACTATGTATCTAGATTGAAAGAAAAATTGTATACTGCTTGTCAAATTGCTCAGAACAATTTAAAAACTGTTCAGAATAAGATGAAAATATGGTATGATAAAGATGCCAGGGACAGAGTTTTTGAGCCAGGTGATAAGGTACTTGTATTTTTGCTAGTCCCTGGACATCCATTACAAGCTTAATATTGTGGTCCTTATACCATAGAGAGTAAAATCAATGATTTGAATTATATTGTAAAAACACCAGGTCGGCGTAAACAAAATAGAGTATGTCACATTAATATGTTAAAACCATATTTTGAGCGTACTAATGAGGGTGAGAGTAAACCAGTTGCCACTTTAGCCATGGTTAAATTGGAGAACAATCATGATGAACCAGATATAATTGAACCACCTTTTAGTTCTAAAACTATGGAAGAGACAGTTAGATTGAAAAATTCAGAAATTTTGTCAAATTTAGATTCAAAACTTGCACATCTGTCTTTTGATCGTAGAGAAAAATTAAAATTTGTCATGTCGATGTAGGTGATGCTTCTCCAATTAAGCAACATCCTTACTGGCTCAATCCACTCAAACTTGAATTTATGAGACAAGAAATTAAATATATGCTTGACAATGATATTATTGAGCCGAGTAACAGTGAATGGAGCTCTCCGTGTCTCCTTGTGCCGAAACCAGATAAAACCTTTCGTTTCGTAACTGATTTCAGAAAAGTAAATTCTGTTTCAAAATCTGATTCCTATCCGATTCCAAGGATAGACGACTGCATTGATAACATTGGACAAGCAAAATTTGTGAGCAAATTTGATTTATTGAAAAGTTACTAGCAAGTCCCATTGACACAGAGAGCTTGAGAAATATCAGCTTTTGTCACACCAGATGGCTTATTTCAATATACTGTAATGCCGTTTGGCATGAAAAGTGTTCCAGCTACATTTCAAAGAATGATCAATAATGTTATAAAAGATTTAGACTGTTGTTATGCTTGTATTGATGATCTTATTGTATGTAGTGATAGCTGGGAAGAGCATTTAACACATTTATATGATACTTTTTATAGATTGTCACAATCAAATTTGACTGTTAATCTTGGTAAAAGTGAATTTTGTCAGGCCACTGTTGATTATTTAGGGCACACAGTTGGCCAAGGTCAGGTGAAACCTATTATGGCTAAAGTGGATGCAATTACCAAATTTCCTCTTCCTACAAATAAAAAACAACTTATGAGATATTTAGGCATGATTGGATTTTACAGGAAATTCTGTTCAAATTTTGCTACTGTTGTTCAACCATTGACTCATCTTTTACAGAAAGATTCTAAATTTATCTGGAGTGATAATTGTCAAAACGCTTTTGAAAATAGCAAATCACTTTTAATTAATAGTCCAGTTCTGATCACTCCAGACTTTGAAAAACAATTTAAACTTGCCGTTGATGCAAGCTATGTAGGAGTTGGAGCTGTTTTATATTAGGAAACAGATGATAATGTTGAAAAACCTATATCATATTTTTCTAAGAAATTAGATAAACATCAGAAAAATTATTCAACTATTGAAAAAGAGTGTTTTGCACTGTTGTCTGTACTTCAACATTTTGATGTATATTTAAATCTCACTGTCCATCCTATTCTTGTTTATACTGATCATAATCCTCTCACTTTCATACATAAAATGAGAAACAAGAACCAGAGATTGACTAGGTGGAGTTTATTGTTACAGGAATATGATGTTATTGTAAAACATATTAAAGGTAAAGATAATGTAATAGCAGATGCTTTATCTAGAACTGATTGAAACACTTTGTATAGACTATGTATTTTTGTACATATTATTCATGAAAAGTTTTTGTTACACTCAAACTTTTTTTAAAGGGGGAGGTGTTATGATATTGTAACTATTATATTTATTTAGTTGGCCTTATTTGTTTTGTGTGGCCTATTATATGTTTTTACATTGTGTACAAAATAAAACACATTGTGTTACAACTATGCAGTTTAGAAATCACTGGAACAATCATTGATACTCATGGAATGATTAGAACTTTCCATTTCACTTACATAACGTTTCCAGAATGATCATAACAAAAGATGCGTAATTTAAATTTCTAGCGTTGTCTAGAAGTTTCCGTTTGAGTATATATATAAGTATGCAGACCCTAAAGATTTAGACATAGATAGATTTAGACATCGATAGACATCAACATTCTCAGCAGTTGGATTGACACTTTTATTTACAAACTACAACATACTAGATTATGACCAATTGGATATAATATTCTGTGGATTCCGAGAAGATTTCGGGATAAAGAAAAGATAAAAGATTGGACATATATTTTGACAGTTAAGTTGACATTTCTTTTTATGTAATACTTCTTGTAAACTTGTGTATAATAAATCTTGTTAAATTTTATTATTGATTTGCGTCTTTTGTTGGCTACAATTAAAAGGCAATTTTCTGGCGTAACAACCTCATAAGGAACATTCATACTATGTTTGGTTTCATTCCATTCAGTGCTTCTCTAAAAGAAGACATTTGTATGTATTGTCCATAGGGTCCTATGTTAAACGAAGTCCCCCGCTGGTGGCCATCTTGGATGATGGATCAGCTACAAAGTAACAACACTTGGTCAGCACCTCATAAGGAATATTCATGCAATGTTTGGTTTCATTCCATTCAGTGGTTCTCTAGAAGAAGTTCAAAATGTAAAAAGTTAACGACGACGATGATGAGAAAAGCTCACTTGGCCTTTTAGGCCAGGTGAGCTAAAAAATGTATGTAAATTAATAGTTTACGTACAGGTAGTAAACAAAGCCTAGGCAGTGGAATAAAACATTCATTTCCCTTGGTCTCGAAAGAAATGTGAAGATTTTGTTCACCCTCATGAAATATGAATCTTCTTGAGTGAATAAATCTTCATATCGCCCTCAGGCACAGGAAATAAATGTAAAAAGTCAAATGGTATGAACAAAGGACAATTTCTACTCATTTATTTTCAACAGAGTATCAAATGTTTTAATACAACATATACATAATGCGGCGTTTACACAGTGCCGATTATGGCTCCCGTTTTAGATCAGACAGCACTAAGACACGAAAAGTTAAAAAGTCAGATTACTATCCTCAATAATCTGGAATGTTCTTACATTGTCTTAACGAAGTAACAGATTCCTAGGCATCGGGAATGGTCCGGAGAGGTCGGCCAATCATCCCAACAGTTAGGTGCGTCCCGTAACATTCAGGGAAACTCAGCCGATGTTGTCTAGTCAGATTAAAATCATGACTATGTCGTGACAGATTCTGATATATCGGATCAAAATCGTAACAATGTTCTGTGTTTTCTGGATGTTGTCCTCTGGAACGTGCATGATCTGGAGAAATTTTTCATTGCTGTTTTTTTGCCGTTTGAGTCGAGATTGCATCCAGATCTAGTCTAATGCGAACTTATGGAGAGGGCTTACATAGGCTCCAGACAAAGCCGTTTGCAATGCGGTACAGCAGACTGTGATAGGATTGCGTTCAGACAGTACCTGACCATCCTGAATATTGTGACAGTTTTGTAACGGATATCATCTGTCAGCGTTGTTTAACTGTCTGGTCACTGTCTGATCTGTTAGATCACATTCGGTAGAATAGGGATGCTGTCGGGACAGATTTGGTCGTTTTGTACCATGTGAAAGATACAAATCGGATTAGAATCGGATTGAGAACAGGATAATCGGAACAAATTGGGTTGGAAAAGGCCGAAATTGGACGCTTCCTGATTGGTGTTGTGATTCAATATTTTTTTTTACAAATTTTAATTAAAGTTTGAATTTCCAGCCACGATTCACAGGATCTCGATCAGACTATTGACATATTTTAATCGGGAATGGTCCTGTCAAAAACAGCAGTTAAAATCGTGAATGTGTGACCCCAGTTCAAGACCTTGGATGTGATATCAGAAGGTGGAAGAATTTAGGTCTACAGTTATGCTCTCATATCCGAATTGTTTTTAATCAACATATCTTGCATGTTTTAAAACATTTTCAGTGGTGTAAAGATGTATTTTTTCTCTTATATGTGTATGCGCAACAACAAGTCCATATGGAGAAAATTAATTACTAAAACAAAAATTCAAGACAAATTTTCAATAACGTTTTTATATCTGACTGAATAATTACACTAGTTAGAAGAAAACATATACAATAGGACATATCATATACTAGAAATTCTATACATCAGAATGAATGTATGGTTACATATTTAATTTTGTTTACATCGCTATTAATTTGGAATAAATTATGTTTTGTTGAAATCCTATTACAATAAGATTTTTCTCATGATTTTTTAACCATAATTATTACATTTTTCTGTATATATCAATTTTAATTGAAATCCTAGCACAGTAAGTCTCGTTTCTCCAAATCTGTGATTTTTGAAGAAAAGCAAAGTTTCTACTGCAAATCTTTCAAAAAAAGAAAGTTGTCTAGCAATTTTGGTGTAAATGGACAAAAGGAATTTCCCATCATTTGGAACATTTCTGCCCATGCCAGATTTTCTCTACCTACAACAGTTTACAAGATAATAGAAAATACTTGCATTTTACCCGTGTTCTTCTTTAAGCATTGGGGGCCAAGTTGGTTGGCAGGCGTGGTCCATGGATTTTTCTAGCATTCAACAGGGTCCGGTATTTGGCCCATTCTCAATGGCAAAACCCCTACATTTTTCCCAATTTCGGGTGGAAAAATTCCCAAACAAGATTTTTAGGGACATCTGCACGCCGGATTGAAAATTGTTCTAATTACGTTTTCACCTATATTATGCATGACAGTGATGTTCTTTTTGTTCAACCGCTAGCTTTATGCAGAAAATCGCAAACAAGTAAATGTGTAAAACCGAGTAAAAACAGATCCGATTGACAAAATACAACTTCGACAAATGGCCGCTATAAACAGGAAATGTAGACAAATGCAATACCTGATCAGATTCCGCAAGCGGATAAGGTAGCACTCCACAGTTAGAAAATAAAATTAAAATTGAACCACAAAATGTTTAATAATCTTCTATTCCTCGCTTTCTAATACATTAAGCCACTGTTTGTGTCATACATGTGCATACGTATGTAATCAGTATCTTCCATAGATTTGATTTTCAAAATTTAAAATGGTGAAATATAATTCATTTTTTGTGTATCCATGACAACATTCTGCATTTATTTACAATAAAATATTGAAACTAGAGGCTCCAAGGATCCTGTGTTGCTCACCTGATATTTTTATTTACAATTGATGCATGATAAATGCAACTGTTATACTGTCGTTTAGTTTCAGACATATAAGACTAAAAAGTGCGTTTGAAACCTATGTTTTATTTCAGCCATGTGTGCCATGTTGGCAGGCAGGGTCATCATACACAGTGGTCCCTGGATATCCTAGTGGTGATTTAAACCAACTTTGGTTTAATTTGACAGTAGTTTCAGGGAGAATTTTGTAAAATTTATCTAACGAGAAATGCGAATTGATGAGATAGTTTGTTGTGAAGTTTTGTTGTTGCGCAACACCCCAAAAAAACAAAAGGTAATAAAAATTATCATTTAAGGGCAATCTTTCCTATTAATGATTTCTGCAAAATTCAGTTGATTGTGCAAGGGTTGTATAGCCAGCTGAGGTCGTTAAAACTCTCATTTGTTGTTGCAAAATTCAAGTGGTTTTGAATTGCTTTGTTGATCTTTTTGTATTCAACTTTTAAACAACAAAGTACAACAAATATGATGACTGATACTCACGACACTGAAAATATGGTCTTCATTCTTGTGAAGAAAATGGTAAGGTTTGAAATATTTCTTAAATATTAATTCAATACCAATACTTTAATTTGTATTGGATTTATCCCAGGAAATGAGAACAAGGGACACAATTAAATTCAATTTTTTCCTAAATTTTGATAAAATATAAAATGAAGAACTATATTTTTTAATGAGAATTTTTTTTAATAGTTAATTGATAATTTGAACAATATTAATTAAGTTTTAGATCTTGCATGGTTGATTAATTTTCTCTCAAAATTTCTGATATTCTATTAAAGTTTTAAATATAATATGAGGCAGGCATTATCTGTGAAAGGGATGAAGTCTGTATAAATTAGTGTAGGAATTCAAGCATCATTTGCACTTGAATCTGTAGAAAATGAAGCCAAAGTACTGAAACATATCTGACATTCGACCAACTGTTCGGGATTAAAGTAGTGACATCATTTTCAATGTAAAGAAAGAAACACCATCATCAGGTATTAATGTGGTTTTTTTTCATGTTATAGAATTATCAATCATTTTATTGCCAGTTCATTAGAAGATTGTTTTCTATATTGATTTTCTTCTGCAGTTTCATAAAAGAAGATTACATAAGGAAAACATTTTGTAAAACTTACCAAAATTTACCAAATTAATGAAAATTGTTAAAATTGACTATAAAGGGCAATAACTCCTTAAGGGTCAAATGACCATTTTGGTCATGTTGACTTATTTGAAGATCTTACTTTGCTGAACATTATTGCTGTTTACAGTTTATCTCTATCTGTAATAATTTTCAAGATAATAACCAAAACGGCAAAATTTCCTTAAAATTACCAATTCAGGGCAGCAACCCTACAACCAGTTGTCCAATTCATCTGAAAATTTGAGGGCAGATAGATATTTACTTGATAAACAAGTTAATTCCTGTAAGATTTGCTTTAAATGCTTTGGTTTCAGAGTTACAAGCCAAAATCTACATTTTACCCTATGTTCTATTTTAGCCATGGCAGCCATCTTGGTTGGTTGGCTGGGTCACCCACAAATTTTTAAACTAAATACCCTAATAATGATTGTGGCTAAGTTTGGTTGAATTTGGTCCAGTAGTTTCAGAGGAGAAGATTTTGTAAAAGATTACAAAATTTACAAAAATTGGTAAAAATTACTTTAAAGGGCAATAACTCCTTAAGGGGTCAACTGACCATTTTGATCCTGTTGACTTATTTGTAGATCTTACTTTGATGAACATTATTGCTGTTTACAGTTTATCTCTATCTGTAATAATTTTCAAGATAACCAAAACGGCAAAATTTCCTTAAAATTATCAATTCAGGGCAGCAACCCAACAACCAGTTGTCCAATTCATCTGAAAATTTGAGGGCAGATAGATATTTACTTGATAAACAAGTTAATTCCTGTAAGATTTGCTTTAAATGCTTTGGTTTCAGAGTTACAAGCCAAAATCTACATTTTACCCTATGTTCTATTTTTAGCCATGGCAGCCATCTTGGTTGGTTGGCTGGGTCACTGCACACATTTTTATACTAAGTACCCTAATAATGATTGTGGCTAAGTTTGGTTGAATTTGGTCCAGTAGTTTCAGAGGAGAAGATTTGTAAAAGATTACAAAAATTTACAAAAAACTGGTAAAAATTACTTTAAAGGGCAATAACTCCTTAAGGGTCAACTGACCATTTTGATCATATTGACTTATTTGAAGATCTTACTTTGCTGAACATTATTGCTGTTTACAGTTTATCTCTATCTGTAATAATTTTCAAGATAATAACCAAAAACGGCAAAATTTCCTTAAAAATTACCAATTCAGGGGCAGCAACCCAACAACCTGTTGTCCAATTCATCTGAAAATTTGAGGGCAGATAGATATTTACTTGATAAACAAGTTAATTCCTGTAAGATTTGCTTTAAATGCTTTGGTTTCAGAGTTACAAGCCAAAATCTACATTTTACCCTATGTTCTATTTTTAGCCATGGCAGCCATCTTGGTTGGTTGGCTGGGTCACCGCACACATTTTTAAACTAAATACCCTAATAATGATTGTGGCTAAGTTTGGTTGAATTTGGTCCAGTAGTTTCAGAGGAGAAGATTTTGTAAAGATTACAAAATTTACAAAAATTGGTAAAAATTACTTTAAAGGGCAATAACTCCTTAAGGGTCAACTGACCATTTTGATCCTGTTGACTTATTTGTAGATCTTACTTTGATGAACATTACTGCTGTTTACAGTTTATCTCTATCTATAATAATTTTCAAGATAATAACCAAAACGGAAAAAATCCTTAAAATTACTAATTCAGGGCAGCAACCCAACAACCCATTGTCCGATTCATCTGAAAATTTTAGGGCAGATATATCTCGACTTGATCAACAATTTTACCCCTGTCAGATTTGCTCTAAATGCTTTGGTTTTTGAGTTATAAGCCAAAAACTGCATTTTACCCCTATGTTCTATTTTTAGCCATGGCAGCCATCTTGGTTGGTTGGCCGGGTCAACGGACACATTTTTTAAATTAGATACCCCATTGATGATTGTGGCCAAGTTTGGTTAAATTTGGCCTAGTAGTTTGGGAGGAGAAGATTTTTCTAAAAGTTAACGACGAGGGACGACGGAGCCGGACACCGGACGCCAAGTGATGAGAAAAGCTCACTTGGCCTTTTAGGCCAGGTGAGCTAAAAAGGGGGATGAAAATGTCACATATTCCCCCAAAATTTGGTTCAAACTAGAATTACATATCAGTATTTGTTGCTTTTATACATAAATCAGAAATAATCAATGTAAAAATGGAAAATTTTGGGGAAAAAACCCCCTAAAAAATTATGAAAAAAAAAAACCCAAAAAATTTGTCCCCCCCCAAAAAAATTTGAATTTTAAAAATCTTGAAGAAAAAGTATAAACCCCAAAAAATCCCCAAAAGAAAATTTTGAAATTTTGAAGATTATTTTTTTTTTTCAGGGTATGTACAATTTCAGAGAGTTCCATAACTTTAACACAAGTTATTGTCTGGAAACTAGAAAAATGCTTGTTTTTGGCCCATTTTTCCCCCCTAATTTCTAAACGTTTAGGGCAATTACCCCCAAACTCAATCCCAGCCTTCCCTTTGTGGTATGGAACCTTGTAGTGCAATTTTAGAGAGATCCATACACTTATACCCCAAGTTATTGTCTGGAAACTAGAAAAATGCTTGTTTTTGGCCCTTTTTTGCCCCTTATTCCTGAACGTTTGGGGCAATTACCCCCAAACTCAATCCCAGCCTTTCCTTTGTGATATGGAACCTTGTGGTACAATTTCAGAGAGATCCATACACTTTCACACAAGTTATTGTCGGGAAACTACAAAAATGCTTGTTTTTGGCCCCTTTTTGGCCCCTAATTCCTAAACTGTCAGTACCATTACCCCCAAAATCAATCCAAGCCTTTCTTTTGTGGTATTGAACCTTCTGGTAAAATTTCATAGAGATCCATTCACTTAAACTAAAGTTATTGTCCGGAAACCAAATGTGTCTTCGGACGACATGATAGCATTATAGGAACGCAAATTTTTTGCGGTCGTATAAAAAAACATTACAATAATTTCCAGACCCATGTCTGGTATGGATATGAAAATACGGACTGTCATACAGACAACAGCCCATAAAATATACATTACACAATATATATATTCCTATAAACCCAATATGAAGGCTACATTAATCTTCAGCCATCCAAAAATGAATTTTATTGCACACTAGCTTTCATATTTGAAAAATCCACAGGGGCTACCTAAGGCTAGTTCTGGGTTTGCCAATCAAATACAAATAAATTGCTTCGATGAGCGCAGCTGGTTACGACCGCAGATGTCCAACCCTGAAAAGTTGCGGCCAAAATGGACACACTATTCGCGCTTGATACAGGTCTGAATTTGGATTGTAATTAAATATTTGACACATAATAGGTTTCTTACACAGAATAAGTGTAGTCAAAGAACTTAAAATTGGTTATATGATTTGAATTTATATTCAATTTTTTGCTTTTGTGCAATACACTATGCTGTTGAATATTAACCTCCCACAAAAAAGAAATTTTCTTTTAATTTCTGAAATCTGAAATGAGAAAATTGTAGCCCCTCCAAATTCTTATTTAACCCCCCTCCCCAATTTTTTCAACTCCCCTTTCCTTAGTAAAAAATTAATCTCAATTCAAATTTCTAATGGAGTTTGCAACCACAAGTACTCATTTAAATACATCATAAAATATTAAAATATAAAATGACATACAGTCATGGTTAAAATTAATATCAATTAATAGTAACTTCTAAAAATAAATTTATAGCTAATCATCTCAAGACAGTCATCATTTCTTAATACATAATTTACAAGCAGTGTAAGGAAGGTAATCAAACATATATACAACAGTATTCTTTAAATGGATTGGATTACCTCCTTACACTGCTTTTAAATTGTCTAAATTGTCCTTTAACCATAAAACCCTTGTTTTCCCCTTTTTGCCCCTAATTGCTAAATGGTTTGAGCCATAACCCCCATAACAATCCCTTTGTTGTATGGAAACTTGTGGTATAATTTCAGAGAGATTCATACACTTAAACACAAGTTATTGTCTGGAAACTGCAAAAATGCTTATTTGGGCCCCTTTTTTGGCCCCCAATTACTAAACCTTTGGGACCATAACCCCCAAAATCAATCCCAACCTTCCTTTTGTGGTTATAAACCTTGTGTTAAAATTTTATTGATTTCTATTTACTTATACTAAAGTTATTATCCGGAAACCATCTGTCTTCAGACGACCCTGATGACGACGACGCTGACGACGACGACAACGTGATACCAATATAAGACCAAAAAATTTTTAATTTTTGCGGTCGTATAAAAAAACTGTTTTCACATGCTATTTAATTTACAGCGAAAGTTTGACAGAAAACAGCTTTCCATGGATTTATATTGGTTAATAGGTTAAGTCCAGCAATGTTTTTTTTACCCATTTACATAGATGTGCTATCATTTATCAGCAAAAAGTTCAGGTTTTGGCAATTAAACGAGAAAAAGACAAGATATTAAAGTTATTATCCGAAACCATCTGTCTTCGGACGACACTGGCGACGACGAAGACGACGTTGACAACGTGATACCAATATACGACCAAAAAAGTTTTTAATTTTTGCGGTCGTATAAAAATTAATTTTTAAAAAATGTGGATTGTGCCCCGTTTGCATATCATTTAGTTATAAAGGGACATAACTGAAGAACAGTAAAAGTGACGCTACCAAAATTTGAACTTGATCTGAGTTTTGTGGTAATAAGCATTGTGTGCAAGTCTCATAACATTTGGTTGAGGCTAACTTAAGTAGAGAACAGAAACTAAAAATTCAGCAATTTTTCTTTTTGTAAACACGCATAACTCTAGAACGGATGTGTATAAGTTTTATAACATTTGGTTGAGACAAACTAAAGTTAAAGAATGGAAATGAAAAATTCAGCAATTTTTATGTTTATAAAGGGACACAACTCAAGAATGGTAAAATTGACGCCGCCAAATTTCGTACTTAATCTGTATTATGTAGTAATAAGCATTGTGTATAAATTTCATAACATTTGGTGGAGGCAAACTAAAGTTCGATAACGGAAACAAAAAATTTGTACTTAGATCTTAGTTTTGTGGTAATGATTACTGTGTATAGGTTTCATAATGTTTGGTTGGGGCAAACTTAAGTTACAGAATGGAAACTAAAAATTTTGCAATCTTTCGATTTATGAAGGGGCATAACTCAATAATGGTTAAAGTGACACTACCCAAATTCAACTTGATCCGTGTTTTATCAGTGGAAAAAAAAATTAAACATTGCATTGTATAAAGCATTGATTGTAGTTGATTCAACTATAATCATGGACAAAGGAAGATAATTCCAATTTTAAAAATTACTTGAATAATGACATTGATATTTTTAGAAATTACATTTAGTTAAGACAAACTCAAGATAGAGAACAGAAACAAAAAATTCAGCAATTTTTTCATTTGTAAAGGGGCATAACCCTAGATTGGTAATCAAAGTGCTCGTAAGCACTGAATGGTAAAGATTGCTTTAATTTATTAGTAGGAAGTAAAATTGAATATTGCATTGTATAAAGCATTGGTTGCAGTTGATTCAACTACCATTATGCACAAAGAAAGATAGCTCCAATTTTCAAAGAAGACTGTACAAAATTTTAGAAATGAAGGATAAAAATTGCTTTAATTTATCAGTGGAAGGCAAAATTAAACATTGCATAGTATAAAGCATTGATTGTATTCAACTATAATCATGGACAAAGGAAGATAACTCCAATTTTAAAAATTAATTGATATTTAGAAAAAACTAGAGGCTCCAAGGACCCTGTGTCGCTCACCTGATATTTTTATTTACAATTGATGCATGACAAATGCAACTGTTGTACTGTCGTTTAGTTTCAGAGATATAAGACTAAAAGTGCGTTTGAAACCTATGTTTTATTTCAGCCATGTGTGCCATGTTGGCAGGCAGGGTCATCATACACAGTGGTCCCTGGATATCCTAGTGGTGATTTAAACCAACTTTGGTTTAATTTGACAGTAGTTTCAGGGAGAATTTTGTAAAATTTATCTAACGAGAAATGCTAAGTGATGAGATAGTTTGTTGTGAAGTTTTGTTGTTGCAACACCCCCTCCCAAAAAAAAAACAACAAAAGGTAATAAAAATTATCATTTAAGGGCAATCTTTCCTATTAATGATTTCTGCAAAATTCAGTTGATTGTGCAAGGGTTGTATAGCCAGCTGAGGTCATTAAAACTCTCATTTGTTGTTGCAAAATTCAAGTGGTTTTGAATTGCTTTGTTGATCTTTTTGTATTCAACTTTTAAACAACAAAGTACAACAAATATGATGACTGATACTCATGACACTGAAAATATGGTCTTCATTCTTGTGAAGAAAATGGTAAGGTTTGAAATATTTCTTAAATATTAATTCAATACCAATACTTTAATTTGTATTGGATTTATCCCAGGAAATGAGAACAAGGGACACAATTAAATTCAATTTTTTCCATAAACTTCTGATAAAATATAAAATGAAGAACTATATTTTTTAATGAGAATTTTTTTTTAATAGTTAATTGATAATTTGAACAATATTAATTAAGTTTTAGATCTTGCATGGTTGATTAATTTTCTCTCAAAATTTCTGATATTCTATTAAAGTTTTATATATAATATGAGGCAGGCATTACCTGTGAAAGGGATGAAGTCTGTATAAATTAGTGTAGGAATTCAAGCATCATTTGCACTTGAATCTGTAGAAAATGAAGCCAAAGTACTGAAACATATCTGACATTCGACCTATTGTTCGGGATTATAGTTGTGACATCATTTTCAATGTAAAGAAAGAAACACCATCATCAGGTATTAATGTGTTTTTTTTTCATGTTATAGAATTATCAATTATTTTTATTGCCAGTTCATTAGTAGATTGTTTTCTATATTGATTTTCTACTGCAGTTTCAGAAAAGAAGATTACAAAAGGAAAACATTTTGTAAAACTTACCAAAATTTACCAAATTAATGAAAATTGTTAAAATTGACTATAAAGGGCAATAACTCCTTAAGGGTCAAATGACCATTTTGGTCATGTTGACTTATTTGAAGATCTTACTTTGCTGAACATTATTGCTGTTTACAGTTTATCTCTATCTGTAATAATTTTCAAGATAATAACCAAAAACAGCAAAATTTCCTTAAAAATTACCAATTCAGGGGCAGCAACCCAACAACCAGTTGTCCAATTCATCTGAAAATTTGAGGGCAGATAGATATTTACTTGATAAACAAGTTAATTCCTGTAAGATTTGCTTTAAATGCTTTGGTTTCAGAGTTACAAGCCAAAATCTACATTTTACCCTATGTTCTATTTTTAGCCATGGCAGCCATCTTGGTTGGTTGGCTGGGTCACCACACATTTTTAAACTAAATACCTAATAATGATTGTGGCTAAGTTTGGTTGAATTTGGTCCAGTAGTTTCAGAGGAGAAGATTTTGTAAAGATTACAAAATTTACAAAAATTGGTAAAAATTACTTTAAAGGGCAATAACTCCTTAAGGGGTCAACTGACCATTTTGATCATGCTGACTTATTTGTAGATCTTACTTTGCTGAACATTACAGCTGTTTACAGTTTATCTCTATCTATAATAATTTTCAAGATAATAACCGAAACGGAAAAAATCCTTAAAATTACTAATTCAGGGCAACAACCCATTGTCCGATTCATCTGAAAATTTCAGGGCAGATAGATCTTGACTTGATCAACAATTTTACCCTGACAGATTTGCTCTAAATGCTTTGGTTTCAGAGTTATAAGCCAAAATATACATTTTACCCCTATGTTCTATTTTTAGCCATGGCGGCCATCTTGGTTGGTTTGGCAGGTCACCGGACACAATTTTTAAACTAGATACCTTAATGATGATTGTGGCCAAGTTTGGTTAAATTTGGCCCAGTAGTTTCAGAGGAGAAGATTTTTGTAAAAGTTAACGACGACAGACGACGACGGACTCCAAGTGATGAGAAAAGCTCACTTGGCCCTTCGGGCCAGGTGAGCTAAAAAATGCTGAATTTTTCCATTTGTAAAGGGCATAACTCCAGAACAGTAAAAGTGACGGCACCAAAATTCAAACTTGATCTGTATATTGTGGTAATAAGCATTGTGTGTAAGTTTCATAACATTTGGTTGAGGCAAACTTAAGTTAGAGAACAGAAATGAAAAATTTAACAAATTTTCCATTTGTAAAGGCGCATAACTCTAGAACGGTAAAAGTGACGCCACCAAAATTCAAACTTGATCTGTATTTAGTGGTAATAAGCATTATATGTAAGTTTCAAAATATTTGGTTGAGGCAAACTAAAGTTAGAGAACAGAAACCAACTTTGGGACGTACATACGCTATGGCGGGGCATAAAAATTTGCTGCAGGTGACAAACTGTAGCTATTAAATATAAACTCTTGAATAGAAAACCAAAAGATATATAAAAAAGAAAGAAGAAAAAGGTAATATTTTTTACGGAAACTCGGAAGACATTTTAGTCCACAAGTGTTCATGTCAAAATCCAATAAAATTTTATTCACTTTTCTTTATAACTAAAAAATTGATGTTGGATATTCTTATAATATAAATACATTACTACAGATATAGGAGGTAATGTTTTCTCAATTTTGGAGGGACAGTAAAAATCTGGAAGGGCAAGTGAATTAAGAAAAGTGTTAGCCTGCTTGGCCAGTTAAAAAAAATCTTATTTAGGCTATCCCTGAATTTATTATTTTAAACTGCTACCATCTTTGAAGGTGAAAAAGAGGGTAAATTCTTATCATGTGTGCACGTTAAGAAGTATGGTATTTTGATACTGAATTAAAACTTGATTGCCTTGTTGTCAAGTTTAAAAACAAAAAGGACAGGAAAATAAATTATAAATGGCAATCATGTAATTTCTCACTTTATTTTCAAAAAAGAGATAATTTCAATGAACTATACACATCAAATTCACATCTGGTATATTTGTTGGATTGTCCCAATTTCATTGCAAATCAGGTGAAAAATTTTCAAAACTGCCTAGGGTCCTTTTTCCCAAAATACCCAGAAAAACCCCTGTGGTCATCTGACACGCATTTTGTAAACAAGATACAAGAAGGATGATTGTAGCCAAGTTTGGTTTAATGAGATACAGTAGTAAAAAAAATACATTACCATGGAGTTCCACTGTATCTATAGGACTTTTTCCTCTGTTTTCCTTCTTGTTCCCTTATTATTTGTATTGCTTCTTTTATTTCTTCTTCACCAAAGTTGTATACACCATGATATAATATATCATAGACAATAGCTGAAATAATTATAAACATTTACAGATTTTGAAGCAAATTAAGTAACTGTAAATAACAGTAGGCAAACATTTAAATGTAGATACATTATGAAATAGAAGTTCCTTCATAATATAAGTTCAAAATGGAAGAAATATTCTGTAATATTATTTCAGGTAGTATTGCATTTAATTTTCACTACGAGGAATGAATGAAAAGCCATTAATAAGACCACAACTCAATATCTGTATGGGAGCTACCATTTGATTTTTATGGGGGGCTAGGATGAAATTTGAAAAAAAAAGGCAGGATGACAATTTATGTAAAACAAAGTCAGGATAAACTAATAAAAACAATGCAGGACCAAATAGAGTGAAAAATTAAAAGGCAGGACAGAGATTACAACTAAAAAAAAATGCAGGACAAAATTTTTCATCTTAGTCCCCCCCTGCCTAGGTAGCTCCCTAATAATAATTTCCCACATACTTTTTTTTCTGAACTTTATATAACAATTATTCAACAAAATTACTTACCTGTGTAAGAAATATCTTCAAATTTCAGTCTTATGAATTCAATCATTTTTAAGAGATACTTTCAAAAATAATAAACATGATGAAAGCACCACGTGTAAGCATACTTTTATTCTGGCATGTAGATTTCTGGTACATGAAATGCATGGAAAGCCAAACAGCCAAAGGGGTCAAAATTACATAGAAAAGCACTTGACTGTATTCCTTGTCTCACAAGCATGTTCATTCCTTTAAAAATAAAACCTTAGGGAAAATATGTCGGGAATATTTACTAGTATTTCAACCAAAAGGATATAATTCCAGTTAACACATGAGGGTCTGGATGGGGTTTACAGAATAGAGAATAATGGGCAAAAGGTGCAGAATAATCAGCGAAAAAGTATAAAGAATAGAGAATGATGGGGTGCTAAAATATAACAATGGGCAAAATTTATAAAAATAAAAATTGGCTTAAGAATACAGTTAGAGTACCCCGATCCAGCCCCTAGCACATGAATGCCAAGTGAATATATAGAGGTAGAAACATCTTTGTCCAATACAATCAAATTTTTTAAATGTTTTCTCTTTTCAAGTGACATGAACAAAACTTACTTCAGTATTGATGGCATGGAGGATTTAAAAGATAATATCAAGAAAACTTAAACTTTACCAAATTTTCAGTCTGTTGTGACATTGACCTTTGACTTCCTACAAGTTCTTGTTATATTGCCCATCCCCAATAAAGCAACTGTGTGAATTGTGAGCAGAAATTTATTTTCTCAGGATCAAAATTCTTATCTGATAATTAATGTCATCATTTAATTAACAATGTCATCAAGATTAAAGATGAAACTTAACATTGTCATATTGTGTAACTATTTAACAGGATGTAAAATCACAAAATTATTACATGAAAACTAGGTCAGCAATCAATAGTTGTAAATTTTACTATCAACAATTTGTGTAGGAAAATCACACTCTCAATTAAGACCCCTTCACACTAGCATTCTTTTAATCAATCTAAAAATGCAATCGATCTGACCTAATTACCCATGAAATTGTAAACACTGTATAAATAGAAATATTTAATCAAATTGATGTGTTGTTACACATGCTTGCAAAAAACTAATGGATGAAATTATTGTTTCTCTTGAATTACAAGTTCAAATGTTTATACTGCTGTTTATATAGTTTTCGTTAATTTTCAGTCCTTTTATGTTGGTAGTCCATTTTGTAATAAATTGCATGTGTAATTTTGCCACCATACATGCGCACAAATTATTTTCGATTCAATCGTACTAGTTTAGATTGATCTCTGCATTCACATTTAAAGTTAGAATAGTTCACTTTAGATCGATTCAAACTAAACTACCTCTTTTGTTGTTATAGTTTAGACCCTTTCAAGATCAATCACATTGGGCTTAAATCCATCTAAAGTGAACAGGGTCCAAGGTGTTTTCAAGACAGCAACCCAACAACAAAATGTTAAGCTCTTGTACATCCAAAGTCTTTTAAAGTATCTATAATTTTTAATCAACTTACACTGACATAGAGCTAAATCTTGTACATATGACTTGGGAAAAACACTTTCAAGGTGTGTGGCATCTATTCTACATAGCATAACCTGAAAAACATCATTTGTTTTACATTTTGCATTTAATGAAACTGCTTGAGGTCTGATTATCAATGGAGTAAGTTAAACCATATGTTAATCAAAATGGATTTTTTTTTCAACTTTTTGTCACATTTAGCATGTTTAGTGATATATATTTATTGTAAACTTTGTATCGATCTGATGAGTTAAGCCCTTTTTAACTGATTTTTATAATTTGTTTAATGCCTGTCCCAAGTTAGGAGCCTGTAATTCGTTGTTTATTGTTTATTGATGTCTCTTATATTTGTTTTTTGTTTATTGTTATGTATAGTTTGTTCTTGTGTTGTGCCGTTACACCACTGTCCCAGGTTAGGGGAGGGTTGGCGCCTTCAAACATGTTTAACCCCACCACATTCTATATGTACCTGTCCCAAGTCTGGAGACTGTTGTGCAGTGGTAGTCGTTGGCTCATGTCTGTCATATTTGTTTTTCGTAAATTGTACTATTATATATTAAGCCTTTAGTTTTCTCAATTGAATTGTTTCATATTTTTCATTTCGGGGCATTTTATAGCTGACTATATACATATGGGTTTTTCTCTTTGTTGAAGGCTGTATAAGCTTAAGAAGTAGAAAATACAGACAACATTGCAGATATATGCAAGTCACTTTTAGATTTATTAACTTATCAAGACACTGGCCTTTTATAGCTTTATATGGTTCGGTTTTTCTCATTGTTGAAGGCCTACCTGTGACCTATAATTGATTTTATCTTCAGTCATTTGGAACTCCGATTGATAGTAATGTCTCATTATGGCAGTCATAATAATAAATAATAATAATAATAAATTCTTTATTTAAAGAGGGTATACACAGTTAGATTACAATTACTAATCTTCCTGAGGCCCTCATATACAATACAAGTACAAAAATCATATACTCGAAAAAATGCAAACATACAACATATTAACACAATGTATAGACATAATAGTTCAATGTACATGTACCATAATTAAAACATATAAAACAGTTACAGATTGCATGTAGTAAAATAGCGATATACAAATCAAAATCATACATTCTAAAAAGAGTAATAGTTGCAATCATTTCAAGAATGAATATTGGGACTGTCTCAAGTATTGTTTTATAATTTGTTTAAAAGAATAAGTGTTTTGCATTTTGTGCATTTTTTCATATGGTAGTCCGTTCCATAAAACTGATCCAGAATAAGCAAAGATTTTTAAACAGTTCAGTTTTCGGCGTTGAACTATCAAATTACCATGAGTAACACCCTTAAAGCATAAGGATTAATAACAGATATAAGTTGAAACTTTTGAAGTAGGTACTGTGGTGCTTCTTTCCGCATACATTTAAATAGCAATAAATATTTGTGGTATTTGATTCTGTTTTCTACTGTCATCCATCCAAGTTTTTAAATAAGGGGCTGATGGGGATAATGGGTCTGCATCAAGAATTAATCTTGCTGCTCTTTTTGAAGTTTTAATATTCTTACTATCCTTCATTTTACAATCTCCCCAAACAATACAGCAGTAATCGATGAGAGGCAGAATATACCCATTATAATACCATGTCTCCTTTTTATACTGGGCAGTTAACAGCTTTATACCATATGATGTATTATAGCATTTAAAGGCAATCATATCTTTTGATATCCTTTGGCAAAAACAATCAGTTTTGGATGCTAGTAGTAAATAGAAATCAGACAAACATACCTGTCCCAAGTCAGGAGCCTGTTATTCAGTGGTTGTCGTTTATTCATGTCTGTCATATTTGTTTTTCGTTAATTGTTTTGTTATAATTAGGCCGTTAGTTTTCTCAATTGAATTGTTTCATATTTTTCATGTCGGCATCCACTTTATTTAAACTTTGGTGGATAAGTTGTTTCATTGGCAATCATACCTCATCTCCTTATGTTTATATATATAAATTTCTTGAAATAATTATCATAACTTACATTTTCTGAAAAACAATTATCTATAGCTAAATATGGTGGACACCCAGGTACTTCATATACTAAAAAATTATGTCTGAAATAAAATAATGGAAATAATATTTATCTATATATATTAGCAGTTTCACCATCTTCATTCCAGTAAGTTTGTAGGATTTAATTTGACCTCATAGTTTCAATGGGAATAAAATCTGAAAACTGACCAATTATACTGATCTGCAGTCAAGTTTAGCGTTTGATAATTCATTGATAACATTCTGGCGTATCACAAACAAACAACTTGTAACGTCCCATTTCATTGGCCGAAAGATTTAAATACAACAACAATCGTAGTGTGCACCTGAATTGACACAGGTGACAGACAATGGAATGTACTATGTTACTACGAACGTAAAAAGAATTAAAAAAAATCTGTGTTGTCGCCTGATTTTCAAATAGTGGGGTCGAAATATTATAATTTTGATATTTTTTATTTAGTAATGTTCTTTATGCAACAACACAGTTGTCATGTACTGGATTATGAAAGAAGAAAAAAAATACAAGCCTCATAATAATGATAAACACATGGGCCACTTTTATACGGATGAATACATGAAAACTTTTAATTTTCGGATCTCATAATAATAAATAATTTATGATGGGTTGCACATTTCTCGTTTTTTGTTTTCATGCTATAAAACGAACATACAGAAGCTAAGCGTTTTAGTAACACATTGTCCCATTCATTCACCGAACGGTAGAAAGCCCTAGAAACAAAATATCAATGATCGTATTGTGCAAGTGAATGAATACAATTGACGTAGTATGGAATGTACTATCATAAATGTATACGGTACTATCATAGATGTATAAGGTACTGTCATGGTTACTACGAAAATAAAATGTTTGTGTAAAAGGATTGAAATATAACATCATTACAAGTACATATAGAAAGATATTTTATTCTTCCAAATCTAAGAATATTAGAATAAAATATCTTTCTATAAGTACTACCAGTATCTTACATCTGAATCCGCTAATGAATTATTTTTAAATATACTTCATCTTGATAACATTGTGACTTTATTTTAATAAGCATACTACATATCACTTTGGTGGATAGTTGTCTCATTGGCAATCATACCACATCTCCTTATTTTCATATATACTGAATTTGTTTACCTTCAATCTTATTATATTTTATTGATATTTTATGTTTCTCAGTAAACTTATACCAATGAGGTATAATAAACTGTTAAACGAAATATTTAGAAATTAAGGATGACAAAATACTTGTAAAAGGAGGGACTCGGTCCCTTTTTATTGATACATTTAATGATAAACACATTTTAAACTGATTGTTTTATTACCAAACAGTGAGTTAATTGATATAATACTTGGTCTATGTAAACATTTATAATATAAAATTTACGTTTTTTTTTTTTCAACTGAGAACAACAATACAGATCATGAATTAAAAATGCATAACCTATATCACGGAGTTACATAAAGTACATTTCCTTTCATTGCGCCAATGTTTTGTCATCTCCAAACAAAGCATGGTTACCTGCTCTGAATTTACATAGAACTTAGGGATTTTTATAAAGTAAACTGAATCAGAAAAAATATCACACTATCCCAAGTCGAAACCCTAAAACCCCAAGCTTCCTGCTTTAAAAGTTACTGGATTATACCATGTAATGATGTAAATTTAAGTTAGTTGTCATTTATAACTAGTCATTGGGATTCCATTTTCGATTTCTCGTAGTTTCATATTTATAAAATAAAGGTTTTGTATATGCGAGCATAGTTTTAGGGTCGAGGAGGGGTTTGATATACTGACGATCGAATATATAATATGAATAATGAACAGTTTATTTCACAACCCTATTTACTGTGGCATGCAATATCTTTATTATGTAATTGTAATTTGATTATTTTTGAAGTTACGGTCGTATCCGACATCATCCGAGCAATTTCATTCACATTTCCTATTTTGTTATCATTGCAAACACATAATAATGTAAATTAACAGATAGAAAAGGTGCACGGGTTAGTCCAGAACTATTTGAGAGGAGACAGTTGGATTCAATATTTCGCCGGAAATCCGTCAGTATTAAAGAGTCTTCGTTATCAATTTCAAAAAATTTAAAGAAAGAACTTTATTAGAACTATTGCACAAAATTATAATATAAATAATATAAATAAATTTTATATGCACGTGTATAAGCTAGAATTGCCATCAGATAATCAAGTACACAATCCTGTACGTGATCAGTCCATTCAACTTTCAATCGGTTATTGTACGCGTGTTCTATTTTCGCAGGTGTGCTTGGGCGGGGCTTGAAAGTTTATTTAAGGTCGAAGGTGTGAACTGACCAATGACAACGATCGTTCCTTAACATGTTGTTCTAATAAAGTTTGTTTGACTGATTATGTAGCACGGCCTTTCGCTAAGCTTGGCTGCAGTTTAGTGTAGATACACAACATCTATTGGGTCTTTGACTTTTGTTTTGGGTTTGATTTAGAAAACACAAGGAACTAGTTATTCCTGCCAAGGTGCTTCAAACTGGTCATATATTTTCAGACAAGTAAATACAATTTTAATTTATCATAGCTTGTATATATAAATGATTATCATCTACCAGAAATATTTGATGTAAACTGTAAACCAGTGACTGCAAAAAATGACAATGAACTGCCTTATGTTTGTAGATGACATTCTGTTAATATTATCTGCAACTCCTGAAGGTCTACAGAACTCTATAGATAAATTAAACTCTTATTGTAACAAGTGGCAGCTCACAATAAATACAAAAAATAAAATGCTTTGCTGAGCGCAGCTTGATACGACCGCAGAGGTCGAACCCTCAACAGTTGGGGCAAATTTGGACACAATATTCAAGCTTGATACTGTCTGAATTTGGATTGTGATCAAATCTTTGACATAATATAGGTTTCTGACACAAAATAAATGTGGTCAAAGATCTTTAAAATCTATTGCGTAATACTGTGCAACTGAAGATTTCTTCTTGAAACTTTTCAAAAAATTTAAAATTTGAAAAATTTTGAAGAAAATAAAATTGGAAAAAATCCCCCTCAAACTTTTGAACCCCCTTTTGGAGCAATTACCCATTCACTTAAAACTATTGTCCGGAAACCAAATGTGTCTTCGGAAGATGACGACAACGCAGACGACGACGACATCATACCATTATACGAACCCAAAAAAATGTTTGCGGTTGTATAAAAACTGAAATAATGGTCTTTCAACAGAAGAATAGTTTATGTAAGGCCACACCAATTTGATTAATAGTTCTTTGGACAAAAGCTCCAAAACATATGGGGGGAGCGAGCGAAATTATTTTTGTTTTTATATATTTCTTGAAAATGAGTTTTTTTGAGGCGAGTGCTCTACAAGTGAAGCGAGCGGTATAATTTTTTTTTTAAATTGTGTGATTTAGAAGTTGTTCAATTTATGTACATGTTATAACTGGGTTATTTCATAGAAAAACGAAGAGCAACAGATGCTCTAATGCATATAATTTGATTTATTGGTGCCTGTACCATTTCAGACTTTCTTGTCTCAGTGTGGTTTAGTTAATTTTGGTTATTTTCTTCTAGCAAGCTTTGTCTATGTGAATTTTCATTTAAATCCATATATATATTTAGGAAGCATAGCAGATGCAGTTTTCCAATGTGAAAATTTCTTGCTTTGTACTAAAACAACATCCTGAGAAAGATAGTTGTATTGTTATACATGTAGATCCAAATGTATTAAATACCTCACCTGTCACCCCATTCACATGCATTTTTCTTATTGAGCAAAATACTCTTTCCTTTTGCTCCTAAAAGCTGTAATGCATTTATTATGAGCATGCCAATCACAATACGGCATCACCTTTGTCTCCTTGGAACTCTTTAAATTCCCCCCAACAAAAGAAGAGTTCTGCTTGCATGCCAAAAGACTAACAAGGGGATATGGGGTTTCATCAACATCAAATACTTCTGTGATTTTTTTAAAAGTTCATGGGAATGTACAATTCATTTCATCCAAAAGATAGACAGACCTATGTCTGTTGAAACAAGGATCGGGGGTGACAATGGTTCTAACAAATATTGATGTGTTTGTGGTCATCTAACGAAAGATTTTTTATTTTTGCATCCTAGAACAGGTCTTTAAAGGTAAAACGAGAAGCATTTCAGATAACTGTGTGTTCAATAACTACTTGTCCACGGCAATGAGCTGACACAACTGCATGTTGGCATCCCGATTTTTGACCTTTTATTTACAAATGGATTTATCACACGTGTGTTTAAAATGATAGGATCATTATATGCAACAGAAAAGCGTCTATGTGAAAAAAAAATTTCAAGGAGAAACTAATTTTGGAGCGGCATGCAGACCAAAATTTTTCGGAAGCGGTAATTTTTTTTTTTATTGAAAAGTCAATTTCTCCAAAACAGGAGCGGGAAAATCCAAAGAACTATTAATCAAATTAGTGTGGCCTAATAAATATGATTTTTACTCATATGGTGACAAACTAGAAAAGGTTTCAAATTATATACATCTTTGAAATATAATTCGAATTATTGAAACTTCTAGGAAACTAACTTCATCCCACATTGAACTGGCTAAGAAAAGTATTAAAGTAATGTTTTCTATTTCAAATATCTTTCATTAACATGACAGCAACCTACCCATAATATCCAAAAAAATAAATTGGTCTTTGTATATTTAGTATTTTTGTAATTCATTTCAGAAGGGGGATTTAAAATTAAACAATCATATTCTAGAATCGCCTCTATATGGCACAATTCTAGTTTCATGGGGAAATATTATGCACCAATCCTGCCTTAACGAAAATCTAGATTTTTTTATTCATTTCAACTAGAGAATGATTTTCACTTTTAATGATTTTTTAAATAGGTTCCTGTCCGACTTTTAATAATTACCTGCATATAACAGACAAAGAAAACATAGCATCAGATTCAGTCCATACCTGTAATTAGTAAATGAAATGAATATTTAATTGCAGATATATCTAGACCATAAGGTCATAAAGGTAGTATGAGAGTTTTCCATTCCATAAAAAGCTTAACGACTGCTAATGATCAGTCCAGATTTTTACGGAATTTAGCAAATTTTAATGCAGAAATAAATATATAAATATATTTGCAAGCTTTTTTTTATTTAAATGAAGCAATTTATGATTTTTTTTCTAATTCATATATGTTTGGTATTAAGTAAGGGGACGACTATTTGATATTCTGGGGGATGGGGGGGACCAGGAGGATTTTGAAAATAAATAACTCAGCCTTGATAATCACAAAAATAAATGGTTTGTTCTGTGGTAGTTTGAAAATAAATTACCTGACTTGCAATGTATTGAAAATAAATAACTCAGCAGGTCTAATCGAAAGTATGAGATGGCACCAGATTCTTCATAAATTCATCTTTTTCCAAAAAAATCGGAAACACTTCCCATATCTTTTAATAATAAAAGTATAAATATTATTTAAATATACTTGAAATGTCAGAAAATTGGTTTCATTTAACTTGAGGTTAATTGTCTCAGGAACACTTACCTCACTTTTATTAAATCAGGGCCGTAACTACATTGAGACAAATGCCTCATGTAGGAAATTTCAAAACCAAACGCTTGTCTCCATATCAAATTGTGTTCACCATGAGTGCCTTGCAAGAAGCAAGTTCTGTTCTCCCTCAGACGCAGCCCCTGATTTTTCGGGATCAATGTTTCTTATTTATTTGTCTTTTGTTCATTGATTGACCTTCTGTATTCTGTTAGTGTTGCATTCATTTTGTAATTTAGTAATTTTATTATTAACTTGATCATTAGTTTAAAAAAACAATGCAGCCACAGACTTAACTATGTGAATTACATTTTTGCTTTATCATGCATATATGTCTTTTGATGTTGTCCCTAGAAACTTAAGTCTTACACTGAATCTATAACGTGATTTTGCTTTGAGACCAAAATATTGTCAAAAAATTATTAAAACAGAACTTGCATTTTCAGTTTAAGAAAGGGTCTGGGGAACACCCAAAAAGCATGATTTTGCATCATTTGTTCTATAGCTTCTTGGGCCTTCAGCGGTTCAAAAACCCTTCAAAACATGTTTGCCAATACTTTTAAAAGAGCCTTAGTTACAACCAAACTTTAATACTGTGTATGTATGCAATACATGTATATGTATTGGGGAATATAGAAGATTCATTTCTGCAGAGGATAATAATCAATTCTGATTAAATGGTATATAATGACTTGACTATGTATGATTTATAATAAACAAATAATTTAAAAATTGTATGTTTTCGAATATTATAAATATAGTTGTGAAAATAAATAATCAGTCCCTTGCTTTAATATAAATGAAAAATCTTGCTTCAATAGTGCAGAAAATAGATAATCTGTCCTCTTATTTTACAAAAATAAATAACCAATCCAAAACAAATCCTCCTGGCCCCCCCCCAGAATATCAATTGGTCGTAAATTATTTTTCTACGGGATGAACTTTACTAAATTATTCTTTTAAGTTAGAAGAAAAGATTTAGCATTGTTGCTTAATCTTTTTTTTTTTTTTTTCTGAAAGTACAAAATGCTACAACCCATCATCAACCACCTTCAAATTCTATGATTTCGTTTTCTTCTTATCACAAATGGTTTTTGTGTTGTAAATGAGAGAATTTTGCACAAAGTGAAGCTGTTGACTATACATTTTTAAAATGAAACTAAACTAAACTTACTGTCTCTGGTCTAATAAGATTTTTATCGGAGAAAAATTTCTACAGATAAATAGTAGCAAATCCAGATTTTCAAAAAAAAGGGGGCACAGAAGGGCCACCAAAAAATAAAGAGGGCCTCCCAGTAAAAATTCAAAAAAATGTACCAAAAAGCACAAATTGTTGGCTTCAAGGGACTGATCATGAGGTCTCCTGGTTCCACCAATTATTAAGTTAAGTTACAATCAGAATATGTCCATTTGAAAAAAATAGACAAAGTGATGCCCCCGCACTCCACTCTGATGTAACTGTATTATAACAAATGTAGGACTTTCTTTGAGATATTATTGTGTCTGGGAGACACAAATGATGCCCCCTCAGATGCAAAGTGTTATTTTAAAATACATAAAGTTGAGCATGGGAGCACATAGGTCTATGGTTCACTGTAGGAGTTATCCGGAAACGCTATGCACCTCTTATGCAAGTATATACTCCAAAAATGACGTGCACACCTTCAATATATGTACAAACAGCCAGCAAAGTGAAAACATTCAAACTGTAGGAGGAGTTATCTGGAATAACTATATACCCATAATGGGACGGACTGACGGACAGGGGTAAAACAATATGCCCCCAACTTTGTTGCAGGGGCATAAAAAATACGACTACAAATCAACTATTTTTAGTAACTACATCAGATTTTTTGTGCTCTAAAAATCTCACCAATCAAGACTACTAGCTTCCTGAACTGGATCGGCTATTTATTAAGTGAATGAAAATCATTTAAAAAATACAATTACTTATGTTAGAAGAAAACTTACATAATCCTGGTCTATTCCTTCAAGTCTGTAGAAAAATTCTTTGGATAGATTGTATAGTTTTTCATAATGAGCCTGTGTCATGTATACCTATAAATATATTTTCACAACTATCAATGACTATTACTAGCAGAGTTCTCAAAATCTTTTTTTACCTGGTGGTCCTTGAAGAAAATCTGCAGGTCCTCACTATCATTTCTATTGCAAATTACCCAAATTGTGTTGGTCCTTCCCAAAAATGTGGTGGTCAAATCCCTAGGACCGCCACATTTCGAGAACTCTGTACTAGAGTATATAGGTTATCAATTAAAAAGCATACAAATATATCACTTTTCCACAGAATTTTACCTTTTATATATCAATTCCAAAATTTCAATTCATAAAACTACATTATATTTATATACTGACCCCTTGAAATGATGCTTGGTATCAACCTACATGCAATGGTTAATCTTGATGTTGTCAGATTTTGCCATATTCATTTCTTATATGAGTTACAGCAACAATATATAATTACATGAACTGTAACTGTAAAAAAAATGAATAACAAACAACTAATTCATCAGTTATATTTGCCGTTTGAAATTGTTTCGCAAGTTTTATTAAATATTTAAAAAAAAAAAAACGATATCATGCTTAAAGAAAAATAATTATATCTCAAACATCATACAAATAATAGTAATTTAGCAAATATATTCTTCAGTGCAGTTTCTGCAACAGAAACTCCATTCGTCAACTCACCTGTTCTGAAGTTGCTCGAAACAAACAAAACCCATCACGGGCAACGGGTTTTCTCCACAGACCAAGGGTGGACAAATAACTGTCCATGCTTGAAAGTTTTTGTGATCTTTGGTTACTCTTTCCTGGACTGCTCACATAATAATGCATTGTTTTCGCGACAACGCGTGTGCACCGTGTGTCCCTGTTACACACTGTCCATCAGCTGATTAGTCTAAAAGTGCACGAAATTGATGAACTCCGCATGTGGAAACTGACAAGGTCACGTGGCACACATCAAAGAACCGATGATTACTTCCCACGAGAAATCGTAAAAATTTCTTTTGATGTTTTCAGGCGAGAATGTGGGTCAAATCAATGTTTATAGGGATCAAAAACATGTCAGCACCCTTGTTTTCCTTGCCCGAAATTACAAATGTATCTAGCTGCAGAAATCCGAGTTTGAGAATTAAATAAACATACATTTTGAAATAACATCAGTCTCGGATTAGATAGTCTCTACCCTGAGATCATTCCTTAAATTGCTTGATTACAGTGGCGGATCCAGGGGGAGGGTTCCGGGGGTTGGAACCCCCCTTTTTTTTGCCGATCAATGCATTTGAATGGGGACATATAGTTGGAACCCCCTCTCCCTTTATCCTGGGTTGGGACCCCCCCCTTTGAAAATGGCAGGATCGGCCCCTGGATTATATATATTCGGGAAGGGGGATAAGGAAGCAAACATTTGATCCTCGAGGAACGGAGTTTTCAAGTTTACAACCCAGAACAGAAAACATCTTTTTTTATTCTTGGCGCAAACAAGACTGCTGGGAATTTACTGTTTCTGGCATTTGGTTTGTTAGGGAACGACCATTTAACTTCAAAGGGGAGGGAGGGTTATGTTTTTTCCTAAAAAAATATTCTGATCCCGAATTTGATGAAAAAAAATATTGTGGTCAAGCAGATGACAAAAAAATATTCTGAATCCAGATTTTCCCCATACATAATAGTGTTAAATTTTGAAAAAATAATTTGATTGATAGCGTCGAAAAACTAAAAAAAAATTGCGCGAATTTTTTTTTCTGACTCGGACGAAAAACCATAACCCCCCTTTTGAAGTTAAATGGTTGCTCCCTTATCTGCTCTAATACTTTTGACCTCTGGATTTCCAGCCATTTGCAGAGAAGGGTCCATGCAGGGTTCGATGAAAAGCGGGTAAGTATCTATAGTGCATGGTACCTGGGAACAGTATATCTAATAATATATAGGTTCCTGATGGTACTAACATCATCAGCGAGCGTAGTGAGAAGATCGTTTCTTCTTATTAATGCCGAAGAATGATATTTTTTTCGTATGAAAGGGGTATACAACCTCTACGACCCCTCAATCAACCACTGAATGATTTGGTATCAACAGAGGCGGATTTAGAGGGTTTTTCAGGGGGCCCGCCCCCCCCCCCCCCCTTTTGTGGTAAAAATTTGGTTTAATATATATGGAATCACTGAAGCATGAATGGAGCGGGCCCCCTCTTAGGCAGTTAGTGGGCCCCCACTTATAAATATTTCTGGATCCGCCACTGATCAACCATTATAATAATGATAGACGCGCTCGCCAAATGTGCAAATGATAATGGTATATGTTATTCTGCACATTTAGTCTATTGATCAGTGCCGTCTTTATTCCTTTAACTTAGTCAACTATTTTAAACCTTTTTTACTAATCAAAAACATTTCACTTTTACGAATGCTACCTTTTTTTTACATCCCACAAACCCGATAACCAAATGGTTCCCCATAATTTGTTTCAAAAGTGGAGAGGAAACATTTTGTTTCCATTAATAATTCAATATTGAGTATGCATGAGACAAAAAAAGATGAATGGTTGGTGACAAGAAGATACAGCGTACGATAATGCATGGCTGGTGCATGGAGGTTGTCGATATGTTTTACAACAATTTTATCAAATAAAATTCGCAAAAACGTCAGCTCCTTTTAAAAATTTTTAAAAGTTTATCTCTCAACATTTTTCATGTTTGAACGAAAGAAAGATCAATATTCTTAATACCTATATTTAACGTTTCATATAAATTAAAATATCTAATTATATATAACTATTTTCTTACGTAAAAAAATCACACTATATTTATACTTAAGAAAAAAAAAAGAGTCGAAAAATACCAAGTGGTCATTCGAAGCTCACATGTCGAAGAAAAACCGACAATGTCATGATAAAATAACAGAAAACGACAAAAATCCAAAGAAATCCACATACACAACATAGAAAACTAAAAACTCAGCAGCACGAACCCCAGCAAAAACTGGGGTAATCTTAGGTGCTCCGGAAGGCAGATCCTGCTGCATTAGTGGCACCCGTCATGTTGCTCATAGTCATTACAAATTCGGTATTAAGTCTCAATCGGTGATGTTATAATCCAAGAAGAGGGGACTGGTTAACCCCGCCATATTCTGTATGTGTTTGTCCCAAAGTCTGGAGTCTGTAATTCAGTGGTTGTCGTTTGTTGCGATAAGTCATTTTTGTTTTTTCGTTTATTGTTTTGTACATAAATCAGGCCGTTAGTCTTCTCGTTTGGATTGTTATACATTTGTCATTTCAGGGCCTTTCATAGCTTACTATGCGGTATGGTTTTGCTCATTGTTGAAGACTGTACGGTACCCTATAGTTGTAAACTCCTACGTCAATTGATCTCTGTTTGAGAGTTGTAATTGGCAATCATACCACATCTCCTCATTTTTATATGGATTTTAGTTATGACAATTGGAAAACATATATCCGTGATCATCTGTGACTCAGATATTCCATAACGGTCAACTATCTCTAAATGTCATTCGTGTCCCGTAAAACTTGGTGACTTCAACATTACCCCTTGAAACCCATGGTTCAAGAGTTCCTTTGTCAGTTGCAGCCCTCTATCAGGAAAATTGTGCTGGAAACGCAAGTTCTGGAATATAATACCAACTAGGAGATATACACTCTTTATGCAGGCGCTACTGGAATGTTGCTACATTGAAATGGAAAGTTCACAATTGGGAAGCTGAAATCATTCCTTTTGTCGTAAAGTTTTGTTCTCAACCTACTTTCATTGTCAATTTCCAGAGGTATATGTCAAGATATGACGCAGACTTAACTGTTTCATTTATAAATGTTCACACCTTGAGAAAACAAATACAACTAAAGACAAAATTATGACCAAATATACAAATATATTTCAGACTGTTTTGTGTCTTTAAACGCACGACTAGTTAAAATACAACAATAGATGTCTTCAAAATATCTTTCATGGCCAAATAAAGTGTTTTCCTCTTCTTTAATGAGAAGACTATTTTTATCGTCTGTTGTCTATTGGTTTGTTTTAGCTGAGACTATACTCCAAGTCTCAATATGGTTTTTTTTCTTTATCTCTTTTCTTTTATAGATTTTCTAGTGTGTGGGGAAGAGGAGGCAGGAGGATTATTTTGAGACGGAATTGTCATTTCTACCTGTTGCCGTAAGGTGGCGGCTAGCTTATTTACTTAGCACAGAAATTTGATTTATGGAAAAAGCTTCAGATTCTCTATATGGCTACAATTTTGTACCAGATTGTTTTATCAATGTACAGCAAAGATTCTACCGCGATTTTTTTCTTTCTAAATAACAAATAAAATTAAGACAATGTGTATTTGTATGTATATTTTAAATGGTTCAGATTAAGAATATATAAACTATGAAAATAAGAAGATGTGGTGTAATTGCCAATGAGACAACTCTCTACCAAAGACCAAATGACATAGAAGTTAACAGCTAAAGGTCACCGTATGGTCTTCAACAATGAGCCAAACCATACCGCATAGTCAGCTATAAGAGGCCCCGAAATGACAAATGTAAAACAATTCATACGAGAAAACTAACGGCCTGATTTATGTACAAATTAATGAACGAAAAACAAATATGATATACAGCAACAAACGATAACCACTGGACAACAGGCTCCTGACTTGGGACAGGCACATATACAGAAAGTGGCGGAGTTAAACTAGTTTAAAAGCGCCAACCCTCCCCTAAGCTGGGACCGTGGTGAAACAGCACAACACAAGACTAACTATGCAAAACAACAAACGAATAACAAATATGAGAAACAGTTAGTGCAGAAAACGACAACCACTCAGTTACAGGCTCCTGACTTGAGACAGGCACATATACAATGTGGCGGGGTTATATGAGAAACAACTAGTGCAAAAAAAACGACAACCACTCAATTACAGGCTCCTGGCTTTGGACAGGCACATATACAATGTGGCGGGGTTAAACTAGTTTGAAGGCGCCAACCCTCCCCTAACCTGGGACAGTGGTGTAAAAGTACAGCATAAGAACAAACTAAAATCAAAGTACTGACGTGCTGTTTACTCGGATAAACCCAAGATCTAATGGCTGGCAAATAAATAATTAAATGTTCTACCTCCATATATAGACTACTAGCAGTTGCTTTTTCAAGTCAAATATCAAACATTTCAGTCACATTTAAGACGTTAACATACTAGTATTAACATGTAATAAATTGTCTAGTTTCTGTGGGCATAGAGGGTCGAAAGGGATAACAAGAACATTTTTGAGTTTTGCACTGTACTGGATAATACATTTAATGAACGCATTTCGATCGGACGTGATTTTGTTTAAAACAGACACCCCTCACCAATACAAGACTGGAGAAGTTTATGGGACTATAATTCTATAGTCATGTGACTCTTGCTTGTGTAAACAGTATGCGTGGGTTGCCCTTTTCTTTAATTAAGGGCATACGATACAGTTAGAGGGGAGGTAATGACGTTGCTAACGTAAAATGTTATTTTCGCGACGTCAAACTGTGACATATCGGGAAAAGATGCATTTTTCGACTGATTTTTTTCTTTCAAACTAGTTTAACTTAAAAACGAGTTCATTGACCCCTCTGTTTTAAAATGACATTTGGTTTGATTACGTATGAAGATTATTTGTACCAATTTAAAAAAAAAGTCAACAATGCAATTTTTTTAAATTTGATAGATTCTACATTCATGAACATTTGATAAATATAAGTTATTTGTAAAAATGAAATGCATAAATTTATAGGACATTAATATAAAACAGAAGTTACAAATAATTTGACAAAAAACAGCTTGTGTTTATCTTTTTTAAAAAACAACAAAGTTATGTATTTCGGTCGAAAGGAAGAATACGTCCTCAAATCCGACATTTGAGCAAATATATGAAATTTCTATCTCATTTTACTCAAAAAGTAGCACATGAAGGTATATTTTTTATTACATATTTGATTTTATCAGGTAAAAAATAGCCTCTATGCAAATTTTCATCAAAATTTCATTATGGGATCAAAACTGTATCGTATGCCTTTAAAACTTCACAGCGTAGACCGTTTTTGTTCTTTGATAGTTTTAAATATTTCTAATTTACTCACTGTTTCTTAATTATGCAATAACCCCACTAATGCATAACATACTAAATTCATGTAATTTCTACCATGTATATAGAAGCAATTGTTTTATTTGTCTTTATGAATTGTTCAAACTGAAATCCCAGAAGCATATTTTGATTCGCTTAGTTTAATCAGTAGTGGATCAAGGAACTATTTAAAAAGGGTGTGGTTACATGTCAGTTAGGAGAGGAGGAAGGAGCCAAACATGTGAGCGTTTAGATAATGAGATCGTGTTCCTGAAAATAGATTAGCACTGATGAAAGTGTATTCTATATTTACACTTATACCTTGATATGACAGTTTACACTTTTCGGGCATCATAATCATGTGATATGATCAGAGTATAAACCCCGCTTTGTACTGAACCGACACACTAAGTCTGATTCTTAACGTGCTTTTTCACAAGGAAATAGTCCACAGGTATACATTTCAGCATACGCTTACAAATTATTCTAACTCCGATTCGACCAGTCTATGCTCTTACTCCTAAATGACGTGTGCCTAGCGGAGAAGCAGCAATGACGTATTTCCAAGTCTTTGGTTTTATCCGGCCGGGGTTTGAACCTACAACTTCCCGCAATCGGAGGGGAGCACGCTACAAAAAGACCAGGAGGCGGTCAAAGAAAAATTGAATTAGAATAAATTATGTAAACCATGTGTTACCATTTGTTTTGTTGCTACCTATAATGACCTTAATATCGACTAAAAAATTGAAATATTTTGAAAGTTCGTTTTGGTGACACCACCTGAAAAATTTCTACATGGATCCGTCCTTGTTGATCCTTACAAGCATTTGACAAAACGAAATAAGGAAAGGGATGGTACTTTACTTCTGTTT
Source organism: Mytilus coruscus (assembly GCA_017311375.1). NCBI lineage: Eukaryota > Metazoa > Mollusca > Bivalvia > Mytilida > Mytilidae > Mytilus > Mytilus coruscus. Next base: position 25,704,500 of record CM029597.1, on the reverse strand, counting down.
TCTTAACGTTTTCTTCAAATTATTTTATTTATGTTATCAAACATTCCTTCTATAAATAATTGATAAGCAAGCTGTGTATTGGACTCTGTGTATCAGTGTCAGATCCAGGGCGGGGGTTCCGGGGTTAGAACTCCCTCTTTTGACGATCAATGCATTTAAATGGGGACATATAGTTTGAACCCCCTCCCTTTTATCCTAAGTTGGGACCCCCTTTTAAAAATGGCTGGATCCGCCCCTGTGTATTGTAAATATCATACCCTAATAAATAGATATCTTTTTCAAAATTATGTACAATCATGAGATGAGAGTATATATTCAGTCAGGATTCTACTTCGTCAAAATTATTTCCCGATTACGCAATCTAATTTTTACAATCGTAAAAATGGAAGCCATTGTAGGGATGACGCGCTGTCACTTTAGCTCTTGAAAACCGATAAATTTATCCACATAGCATCATTACGATTCTTATATTCCAGTTGTATTTTAAAAGACAAATGTATCTAATAGCTTTTGGGCATCACTTAGTGTACTTTTATGCCTTTAGTCAACTTAAAACTATTGTTTGATCGGTAGTCAGGGAGAATTTTCAAAATTTCATAAACATTTAAAAAAAATAATAATTTTTAAAATATTTCGTGGAAGGGCAGACTAAAAATTTCAGAGGTTGAAGACTAATAGCCCTAGATAACACACACACACGCACACACAAAAATGAAGTTTTTTTGAAGTTATGCATTTTTAAGATCCACTTGTTAAGTCTGTCGTCAAATACTTGAGTAAACATTTGTTAATTTTTCAAACACACCTATTCCGTTGTTATGACTCTATAGAAAGGTATTTTACTTGACCCATATATTTCTTTTTTTAGTTCTGCGAATTTTTAATGTTATTATACCAAGCTGTAGCCTAAATATATAAAAATGATAGAATCTGAAGCGAGGTGATGTATCAAATATTTTTGCTGTATACGTTTTCAAGACAAAATAGTCAACTCAAACACGCCTGAACATCAAAAGGTGTACTCGACTTTCTCTTTTCGGTGAAATTATTGTCCATTTTTGGCTTTTTTTCCAAAAACTGTTGCCGGGTGCAGAGACCCAAATTAATGCTTAAAAAAATCAATCATTTATCTTTCTATGGAATTGTTTTCGGTGGAATTTATGCTTTAATATGCACAATCAAAAAAGATCCACATGTATTTGCACCTACAACAATCGACTGTTTTGTGAAAAATTGTCTTTAATTTAAAAGTTTACAAATATCTCGACTCTCCATACTATAATCTAAGTAAAAACATGTATATAAGATGCATAAAATCCTATATTGTGCACCTTCATTCAACTTTTGTTGCCCATAGAAACAGATGTAAACAATTCAAATATACCAACTTGGCCTTTTTTACCTTCTCTATAAATAAAGTGTTCCATTTCTTTTATTTAATTTCAACTGGGTATCTTATCTGCATGTATTGTCTCCGTAGTGTAATGTTGATAAACTAAGAGTAATCTCAGTACTAAATAATATCATTGAAACCAGTCGTGATATAATACAACTCTTGGAAACTGGATTTAAATTCTAAACATAAAGGCTTATAATTCAACTTCAAATTCAAATTCAAATGTTTATTGCCATATAAACTTTAAACAAATAAGATTGTGACAAATACAAAATAAGTATATATACAATATAACTGAAATTCACATATATAATACAAAATCATTTACAGTAAATAGTCCAGAGTTCCATGTCCTCAGTTCTAATGACTTAATGTAGGACCTCAATTTATTTACTTGTGATGGTATTGATGGATTGAGCATAAAAATCACATTTTCTTCATCATACAAATCTTGAATAGAAAAGTTTATTTCCAAATTATAAAAAAAAAAATGTTTCAAAGCTCCCTTTTTAATTCACAATCTAACAAGGAAAAAATGTTTTTCGTCTTCTAATATGTTACATTAAAGCATAATCTCTGCTCTCTAAGTATAGTAGAATTTCTTTATTTTTAATATTCAAATTATGGTCTCTAATTCTTAGTTTTGTAATTAATTTTCTATGTGTAAAGTTTGGTGTTCTTAAATAGTCTTCAAAATTAAATTTTGTTTAAGGTTCTTTTATAAATTAAGTTTTATTTTACTTTTCATCATCTTTTTTTTTTTTTTTTTGCATTTTATTATGTATTAAATTTTCAAAGTAGATTTTAGAACTTGTTTTTATATAACCTTTAAATGAATTATTTATTTTTAGGTCTGAACTGATCTTGTAGGATTTGTGTAATATCTCAATTAAGTTCACATAGGAATATTTTGTTTACATAGGTAATTATAAAACCTTATAATGATTACTTAAAAATACGGACGCACACATAATAATGTCTTTGAAACAATTATTATATAAGAACTATTGTACAAAATAAATGCATAACCATATTAGTTTATCGTTACCAGAAAAGAAATATGATCGATCGGTGATGTTACAAACCTAGTGATAGTATTCCAAAGGTATGTACATCTATATAATTACGTTCGTCATATTGTTATTCACAAGGAACATGCATATGCTTATAATTTTTAAAATCCATCCGCGTGCATTATGGGTACTTAGATGACCCATGTATCTAGGTACCTGTTCGTTATTATGATATTCATGATTTTTGACTGATATATATTTAGAATTACTTCGGATTCCCTCACGGTAATCCGAGTAAAAATCAATTGAAAAGGCTTAACTCATCAGATCGATACAAAGCAGAAATACATCTAACAAAAACACAGACATGATGTGGAAGGGTACTTATACATCCCCACAACAAAAAAGACACTAAGAACAGATCTGAGAGTACTCGCAGTTACTGACAGCTAGATCAAAGCCAAAAACAACTAATAAAATGCATGCATCTAAGACTAAAATATCAATCAGTACACATCCAACATCCAGTGGATTTAGTGTAAAAACGTCATTAACAGTCAGAGAAAAACATGACCTTGTGCAATGCCAAGATACAGGTATCGACAGATTGTAGAGCATATGTGCATATGTATATAACAAATAACATTTAGTTTGATTTTAATTTAGTGATGACAAAATCAATATTAATACCAATAAAAACAAAATTCAAAGATCTATAATTACAGTGCTGAATTGGTAACCTTTTAGAATAGTTTATTTAAAGGATTGATAAGTTTACCCGGATCGTTTCTAAATTTCCGGGCTTGGTAAATAACATCTCCGCAAAAAATAGGACGTGCTATCCTGTTTAAAATAAGTTTTCTACAGGTACAACCAAACTTCGAAACCAAATCTTTTTATCTATGGAAGAATTTAGTAAAGGTTTTAAGTAATTTGTGGTAACGAAATCCCTGAATCAAAATAATATTTAAACATTGTGGTGGCTATCGACGTATATACTATATTCACTTTTCATCTCAATTACAAGACTAGTTACACCTTGTCTTGTTCTGGGTGGGATTCCACTAGTTTTCTCCGTTACATGAGAGGTATATATATTGTTATATTAAGACCGAGAAGTGCATGCAGATTCGAATTCGATCGTTTTCCAAATGTGTTAAGCCTTTTTGGATTTGGATAAAATGAAGTGTTATCAACATTATATTATCTGTGCGTGCATCAGTGGGTGGGGATGACGAACTTTTTTTTAAATAAATCGTATTTTAGGCTAATTAGTTTGCTTTCAAAACGCTTAACAGCAACGGTTTGCCCTAAAGTTTGAATGGTTGCATAAAATAATGCTGTCCCTAGTATATGTATGAAACGCAACAATCAAATCCCCCAAAAACAAACAAACAAAACAATGAAGACATTGCATGCTTTCCACTGACATCTAACCGGTTCTCCGTCAGTCTATAAAGTTCCGGATAACGGTTAGGAACCAAGATTTTTTTAATGTTTAACCTAGAATAAATCATATTGCATTCCCCTGTATTATCTTACATATTCTTTGCCGAAACTAATATAGAGTTGTTGCTCATTGTCCAGTGATCATGCTGCAAAATGCCAGGACTATGGATCGACTTTACAATGTATAGGACCTTCTGTCCAACAGTTTCTTTGAAAGCAGACTATCTTTTTAAAGAAAATAATCTTGGAAGAAATCTAACATTAAGTATTGTTTTAATGGATTAAGAAAGGTAATATTAAAATGTACAGTAAAAAAACTTGTTAGTCAAACATTAATCAGTGAAAACAGCAGTTTGAAATCATATTTGAATATACATGTAGTCCGATATCGTCTGACGGCCTTTTAGGTTGACTTGTTGGAACTGTGGAGCTCTGACATCTGGCGACCTTTTCAGGACCGTCGTCCCCAACAAGTCATAAGCAATGCCGGACTTATTTGAATACAATGTTATGCGAAGAAGTATGTTAAGCCTTAATTGAGGTCAAGGTGCAGTACATTTTGGTAAAATTGTGCATACATCTTTAGCTCGTTGATCTATAACTGAAAATCGAAAAAAATAATGCATTTATCTCTTTTATTTTCTAAAATATTAACTGGTTAAATTCTTTCAAAATAGGTTGACATTTGTATATGTACGTATATAATTTATATAGAAAACACATAAAATCGACAAACAGCGTTCTCAAAAATGTCTTATAATCATCAAATCTTTTAATTTCAAATCCATAGGGTTTTCTTAAAATTCGATATGTTGCTGATACATAAATTTCTGTTTTAATGATGTAAAATAATAAAAGGGTCATCAACTTCGTTTTTACGGCGTGCATATCATTCAAAGTACGTTGAAATCAGCATAACTTCATTGCGGTGTAAGCTGTGAAACGTCGATTTTAGACCAACGTTTTGGTAGCAGATTGTTAATACACCAAAAAACGAGGTTGGTGGCAGTATGATTATCTTACACCATTAAAAACGGAAATTTATATATCAACAACATATAATTCTATAAGAAAAATCTTTGGATTTGAAATTAGAGATTTTATTATTTTAAGACAAATTTAAGAAACTCTGTTAGCGAGATTGTGTTGTCAACATTTAGGAGTAAACGGTATTCAGTTTTAAAATCAGCAATAACCTTTTCCAAGGATTTGTCTATGCAAATCCTCGCCTTTTCCAAACCTTTATTGAATTTCAGGAAACTTTTCGAATTTCAGTCAAGAGAAACATGTTGACCCCCTCCCCTCACACACACCCATTTAGATAAAGATTGTAGTTACAGATATTTAATCTTGATTAACTTCATGAAATTTAAAATAAAAAAGTCTTATTCGTGAGATATCTAGCACCTTGAGTGAGCACATTTCATGTTTCTTTTTCATTTTCTGTACTTATTTAATAGATAAACATTCATATTCATATTCAATATTCAAAGTTTTATTTAAAGTCGATATTCAATAAACTACATAAACACAAGCTCTAGTGAGCTTTTCAAATCGACTGAATAACAATATATACACACATACAAAAGTCATGAAAACAACACAATTTTAAACATACAGTACATAAAGGTACCATAGATGACATATAAAAGTTAAAAGCATAGTATTCAAAATAAAGTATATCTTAAAACATAGCATAAGTTAGAATAATATACACAGCAGATAATAGCAGCTAAAAAAGCTAAACAAATCAAATAGTCACACACAAAAAAAAAAGCACAGGCATAAAAACACAATATGCATGCAGTGCACTGGTATGAGCTGTTATTTGGATCCCATGTTTGTATTTATTTTTTTTTTTAATTGGTCAAAAGATGTTTCCATTCGACAATGGTTAGGCAGCTTATTCCAGATTTGTGCAGCATTATAGCCAAACGATCTTAAACCATACCTGGTAGTTTTGACTCTCGGGAGTACTGCTGTTTCCTGTGATTTTAAATTATACTTCTGAATTTTGATATCAATTAAATCATGAAGATAGCTTGGACTTTTTTTGTGAATTATTTTAAAAGTTTCTGTTGCAATAGTTTTTATTCCTCTTATTTTTAAAGAAGGTAATTTTGACTTTTCTAGCAGTTTTTCGTATGAACTATCATAGTCTTTATAGATGAATCTAAGAGCTCTTTCTTGAATTTTTTCCATTTTAAAAGATTTTTTCGCTACAGTAGTGCCAAATTACTGGACAATAGTTAAAATTCGAAAGAGTAGTATGCTGTTAACCTACCTAGCCTGTTTAAATATTTACCCATTCGTTTTAGAATATTTAATTGGCTTGATGCCTTTTTACATATTTCAGATATATGATTGTTAAAGTTTAAGTCTGAATCTATAGTTATTTCAAGAAGTTTAACATTTTCTTCACAAGAAATTTTATTTCCATTTAATTTGAATGTCAAATTATGTTTATTTGGTTTTTTTTTCCAATGGCTATAGCCTGGAATTTGTCAGGATTAGCCTTCATTAAATTTATCGAAAACCAGTTTATTAGATTTAAACTATCAGTTTCTAAACTTTTAACAATTTTATCTATATCATAATCACTATATGATACAGTGTTATCATCAGCATAATTATGAATAGTACTATTTCGTACAAAATGAAATATGTCATTTATGAAGACATTGAAAAGAACTGGACCAAGAATTGACCCTTGTGGTACACCTTTAAACATACGATCCTATTCACTGTAAGGACTTCCAATTTTAATACGTTGTTTTCTGTTTTCTAAATAACTTTGTAATAATTTTAGAGAATTTTTTGACAGACCATATGCTTCCAATTATAGTAAAAGTAAATCGTGCGGTAAACAATCAAATGCTTTAGATAGATCCATCAGAATTGCAGCAATGAATTTGTTGTCGTCCAGAGCTTTTTTCCAGTCTTCTATTATTTTAATAAGTGCTGTTTGGCAACCAAAACCTGACCTAAATGCCGAAAGAAGAGGATGAAAATGTTTATTCAAAAATTCCATTAATAGCTCTTTCATAAATTTTGGAAATACATGGTAACACACTTACAGGTCTATAGTTTTCTTTATCTACAGAGTTATTCTTTTTAAAAAGTGGGGATACCTGAGCAGCTTTAAGATTATCTGGAAAAATTGAACTTTCAATTGATTTATTAACTTAAATTTTAATAGGATATGATATTACTGGTTGTGCCATTTTTATAAATCTTGGTGAAATATTGTCATAATCCAGTAGCTTTTCTTATATTTAATCTATTTATTTGTTTACTCACAAACTCTTCTGTTACAGGTTTAAAATTCAACTCATTATAATCAGTTTATTTTTTTTTATTCAGTATACTTGATTGATTTCTGTCTATTTTTAATGTTTTTGTCTCCTATATCTTTAGCTGCATTTATGAAAAATTTATTGAAAATTTCTGATACCTATTTACGATCACTAAGAATTTTATCATTTTCATATAAAATTATGTTATTATTTGATTTAATGCTTTTATTAGATAAAAATGGTTTGAATAGTGGAATAAAATGTTGTTGATTTTGGACCACCAGCAGTTCTTTCATAAAAATATGTTTTAATTAAAATAATTTTTGGCAGTCATCATAACACTTTACACAGCAGTGATCAGCAGCCGCGGGTGAGGCGCCTGTTTCCATAGAACCCTTGACGATTCGTTTACGATTAGTGATACTGTGTTTTATTCTAGATTGATTTACTGGTTTTTGGTTGAACCCCTAGATGGCGCTGTAGGGTAAACCGGAATAAGGTTTTGTTTACACACGAGAAACTTGACAATTATCATTACATATTCTTCAAGATTTGTACTGTCATACTTTTTAAAGGGTAAATGGTAGTAAATAATATCCACCAGTATTTTATATGGTCTGAACGTGTCCCTTTATTTCAATGACATCTGCAGGAAGGTGTAATGAAAAAAAAAACCTACCATCTTCTTCTTCTTTCGTAATTCCCTCCTGTTTAGGAGCACTCGGATGAGACCGATAAATTATAACAGTATCTGTACATTAAAACACAATAAATCCTCTGTAAAATATGAATGAACCGTATCCTCCACCATAATAACCAGTGTATATACAACAAGTCGTGAGTTTATATATAAGCATTAATATAGGGTCTTTAAAAGTAATGTAATGTTAAAATGGCAAGAGACAGAAATAAATTACATGTTCGTAAGGCTTGGGAATCATAATTTTAAGTAAGTGGTTTTTTTAAATGCAATATTAACATCAGAAGCATGACTAATTTGGATGTTTAATAATATTATTTAAATAGGCTTAACGTTAGTTTAAAATGCCAAGAGATAATATAATTAGCATGTTGGTTTAGCGTGGGAATCATAATTATCAAGGTAAATGTTCTTATAAGATGAAATTTATAAAATCTGAAATCATGACTTTGATGTTTTAGTAGTATTATTTTGATTGGTTTAATAATGTTCATATGGAGTACTACTTTTAAGATTTAAGATATGAGACTGACTTGACCATCATAATCAGAATATTTTCTAGTCAAAACGTCTGCTAAGGCCAGTTGGGGTATTTGTTAATAATGATTTTTGAAGTTCCCTGTAGAAGGTTTGAAAGCAAAATATAATTGTCTTATTAGAAGTCACAACATTATTTGGACTAGATTTATTATAGTCAACCTGATGACGGTAGATATTTATTAACCTTGGGTGAATTCAAATTTGTAGCATCTACGTAGGGCCACATACATGTATATTTGAACTACTCAACGAATAGCAGATCCAGGATTTTGAAAAAGGGGGTCCCAAAACTAGACAATGTTTGGAGTGAGACAAGTAAAAAGTATATACATTACTCATTAGTCATTTAGGGGAACAGGTATTAGGGCGAACGCGAATCAGGGCGAACGGACCCGGATTCTATATTTAGCACTAGAGAAGGGGTGCTGCTCACCTCCCCTCTTAATCCGCCTCTGCATGGAGGCCTAGTCGCTAAGTTGATCTAGATAAAACTTTAGATCATGCTATCTAGAGAATCTAAACATGCTAAAATGGTGTTGGATTGATATTTCTATCAACACATTTTTATAGGCTACATGTAGCTACATTAGACATACCATATTGTTCAACATAGTTAGAATTATTTAAGGCATACATTGAATCTGCTTTTGAATTTTTTGAGGGTTCCTAAAGTTGCTCTAATAAACAGATTGATATATATATATTTTTTTCTTTTTAGAAAGTATTTTTTAAACATGTTAGATTAAAAATGTAGCAGAAATGGAAGATGGAAAAACTTAAGGAAGCAGCTGAGTATGCAGAGGTATGTTAAAAATATTTTCTGGGGCCAAGAGCTGGGAAGGGAGGTTACTATGTTTTTAGCTCCCAACTTTTTGGCAATTTTTTTAATTGGAAATGAAAGAGGACACTGACTAACTTCTAAACTATTAGACTATAAAAAGGATACATATCAGATCAGTATACTAGTTGGTCTATTTCAAATGTTTTGTGAAATGAGCTACCAAAGCTTATTTTATATTTTACAAAGCATTTTAAATTATATTTATGTTTAGGGGACTTAGTGACTATTGATTGACTATGATTGCCAGAATTCTGGGGGAAGGTCAACAGTTCTCTCATAGTATTCTGGTTTCCTCTACCAATAAAAACTGGCTGATATGATGCAGTAAAGAGTGGCGTAAGTGGTGTTAAACACCAACAATCAATTAATCAATACTTACTTTTACAAAACATATTACCTTTAGTCAACACACAAAGCCATTGTAGATTTGAGAACAGTTTTTAATACAGCTGTATTACTTTTTTTTTATCCACTTTGTAAATATTTTTTCAGTACATTATTCAGAAGGTTAAACAAAATCCAGGAGCCTGTGTTAACCCAGATATACCACCAGGCAGTAAGGGGTAATGTATTTTATGAAATACTGTTGAATGATTAAAATTATTTAGACTTGACAAAAAATGCATACCTGAATTGACTGCATGTCTTTTTGATTTAAAAAAAAAATTGTATGTAATAGAGGTACAGAGGTTGGATACTCATGGAAAAATAATATCATAGATCCAGGTAATTTGTTCATAAACAGATTTAGTGTAAAGACGTCATACACAGTGTGGTAAAAGCATGACCTTGTGAATTATGTTATTGTTTTTCCTCCTACTGGAGTAATTGGATAGTAACCATGGTAACACCAGCTATTATATAACAAAAATATTACAATTAATTTTATATAAGATGTAGGCTTCTCATAACTGAAGGCCTTTATCCCTGAAGATATGAGACGACTACATCTGATTTACATAGAAGTAATAAATAATTGTTTTATCTTTTCTCTTGTTATTAAAAGAGCAATTAAATCATTTCTGATAAAACAGGAATAATGTCATTATCTCAAATTTTCCAGATGCAGTAACACTTTCACAAGATTTATGTAGTTATGGATTTGGAATGAAATCTTAATTGCTTCTTTTCTTCTGTCATCAAATTGAAACCTTATCACTGCTTTTGTATGGCAATATGAATCGCTGTACTATCTTGTCTTTTTCTGGTTTAATTGCCAAAACATGAACTTTTTGCTGATAAATGATAGCATATCTATGTAAATGAAAAAAAAAACAATGCTGGACTTAACCTATTAACCTATATTAATCCTTGGAAAGCTGTTTTCTGTCAAACTTACCGCTGTAAATTAAATAGCATGTGAAAACAGTCTTTTTTAAATACTGCTATTGTAAAAATGTTCTATAATTTTTTTTGATAAGTTTTAACTTAATTAATGCCATATTCATTGCAGAGATTCTATTATGGGATTAAGTGTGTTTTTAAAAACCAGGAAAATTAGTTTATTGACATGATATGTATATGACCAACACTTTGCTTTTTGTTATACAGAAAATCAATTCATCAGAAATTATCAGATTTATATTTAGAAGAGAAAGCTAAAGACACGGATGACTCTGTAAGTCAAACAAATAAACTCATTATTTACTGAAGTACTGTCGTTCATTATTTTTTGTTGGATACTAATTTCGTGGATTTCTTGAAATGGGTATATGTGAACCACAGAATTATATGTTCAACGAATAAGGTTGTTATGGAGACTTTGGCAAAATCATGAAAATACAATTTTTCTTCAAGCCACAAAAATTGGTACCCACAGAAATAAAAGACTCCCCAGGAATCGTAAAAATATTTTTCTATAGCAGCTTTTTTATGAAGAAATTTCTATTGATAATCATTCAGTTATCACATTTGTAATTATACCAAATCACCTGATTTTTTATTACCTAAAACAGGATGCCCTAGTAATATGTGGCCATTGTTTCTGAAACTGATTTGTTTTTTTTCGGGAATAATTTTGAAAAAAATAGGCCTAATACTTTAAAAAATGTCCTCAAAAGTTGATAAATACTATGTAAAACCTCAGTTTGGTAAATGACTTTTTGAAAAGCATCTCATGCATAAATAGAAATCCAGACTATATGGACATTTTTTTCCATTTCATTTTTTTTTTGTCGAGCCTGCATAATTTATTTCACGAAAGCGAGACATAGCTATCCTAGATTCCGTCGTCAGCGTCGTCAACATTTAGGTTCATTCTGTGGTTAAAGTTTTTTTAGACATCAATAGCTTTGTCAAACCTACATACAGTATTCAAAGAAAAATTTTGAAAATATTTATTTTCAATTTTCTGTATTTTACTGATAAATGGACTTAGTTTTTTACAGTAAACAAGTAGATACTGTCTGGGGTTAAAGTTTGTTACACATCAATTACTTTGTCAAACCTTTATAGAGTTTTATGAAACTTTGGCAGAAGCTTTGTAATGATTAAGAGATAATGTCTGAAACAAACCTTTGAAAAAATAATATTTTCATTTTTTAGTATTTTTTCTGATAGATGGACTTCGCTTTTTTAAAATTAATATTTAGAGACAGTCTGGGATTAAATTTTTTTGACATGATAAATTTGTAAACCTTCATGGATTGTTATGAAACTTGGACAGAAGCTAATCTTCAAGACCAAGAAATAGCATCTAAAGAAAAAGTTTGAATTTTTGTCTCGCCTTGACGGAGTCAAAAAGTGAGACATAGGTATGCTGTTTGTTTGTGATTAGGTCTAGTTTATGGTGAACCACTAGTGGTAGGTCAATGATATTTGGTATGCAGTTGTATTAGCATTGGCACATCTCATTTCCATGGAGATTATTTGGCCTTTTCCTTAGTCATGGTCTATTGACTTTGAAACTTTTGCTTTGTTTACATGTATTAGTTTGTGATTAGGTCAGTTTATGGGTAAACACTAGTGGTAGGTCAATGATATTTGGTATGCAGTTGTATAAGCATTGGCATATCTCATTTCCATGGAGATTATTTGACTCGCTCCATACATGTGAACCTCCTGACGGAGTACAATAATCCCGTTTTCAGGGTCTCCTCCGTCCTCCCGTTGAAAAGAAAAAAATTCCGTGTATAAAATAATTCATGAATGAAAACTTTCAGCTGCCATATCCGGTGTAACTGACATTACCTGAAGTTAAATTTTACCTGTAAATCAATTAACATGCATAATTTTATGGCTTCACTTGCCAGCTTGTGTGTCAAACATACTGGTAATCAACGATTTTTACCTCAGTCTAACTGCTGTTGTGTAATAAAAACTGACTATTTAAAAGTATTGAAATTAATTTTGGGTTACTTCCCTTGTTTTATGCTGTTTTAAAGTTATTTTCCTTTAAATAATGTGAATTGTTAAAAGAATATAAATGAAATATAAATTGAACAAATTAATCATAAAAGATGGTAATTAAATGATTTTAAATGTCTTAAGACAAATAAAAATAATAATTTGGAAATTATTTGAGGTTCTTTACTTCTTTTCAAGGCTTAAATTGAAATTTATGTAGTAAGTATAACACCCCTGTAGTAATTGGTTAGATTGTGTTTGATAACATGAAAGATGCCACAAAGGAAAAGTTAATGATTAATAAATTCTTTATGCAGTCATTGTTATAATATATATAAATTTAATAGAAGATAAAATATGATGTTAAAGTATGTTCTGAAAAAGGATGTTAGATAGAATAAAGATAAAGAAAATTTAATAGTACAAGGTACTATAAACATATTACATTCAGATGGAAAGTTGAAGAAAAACACTTTAAAGACAATTTGACATCGCACAGTTACATTTACGACAAAATTTATGTCGATAAAAACCTCCTGATCTGAGACCTAATCTCTGACCAAAATTTCCCAATCTCCTGATCTGAGTTTCACAGTCCATCACATGTATGCCGCTCCCTCAGTCATGGTCTATTGACTTTGAAACTTTTGCCTAGTTAACAAGTTGATGTTTGTGTTTAGTTTACATGTATTAGTTTGTGGTTAGGTCAGTTCAAGATGAACTGCTAATGTTAAATCAATGGTATTTGGTATGCAAATTTATTGGTATTTGAAAGTCTCGTTTCCATGGAGATTATATAGCCCCACCCCCTCATCATGATATTTGGTATGCAGTTATATAAGCATTGGCATACCTCATTTCCATGGAGATTATTTGGATTCGCCCCCCTCAGTCATGGTCTATTGACTTTGAAACTTTTGCCTAGTTTACATGTATTAGTTTGTGATTAGGTCAGTTCAAGGGGAACCATTAGTGGTAGGCCAATGTTAATTGATATGTAGTTGTATAAGCATTAGCACATTTCATTTCCATGGAGAATATGTGGCCCACCCCCTCAATCATGGTCTTTTGACTTTGAAACTTTTGTTTAGTTTACATGTATTAGTTTGTGATTAGAGCAGTTTAAGATGAACTGCTAATGTTAAATCAATGATATTTGGTATGCAAATTTATTGGCATTTGCAAGTCTCGTTTCCATGGAGATTATATAGCCCCACTCCCTCATCATGGTTCATTGACTTTGAAACTTTTACGTAGTTTACAAGTTAATGTTTGTGTTTAAGTTTGTTTAAAGGGAACGACTTATGATAAATCAATGGTATTTGGTATGCAGTTGTATTAGCACTGGGGCGGATCCATCCATTTTAAAAAGGGGGGGTTCCCAACTATATGTCCCCATTCAAATGCATTGATCGTCCAAAAGGGGGTTCCAACCCCCCGGAACCCCCCTTCTGGATCCGCCACTGTAGCATTGGCACATCTCATTTCCATGGAGATTGTTTAGCCATGTACCTTCAGTCATGGTTCATTCACTTCGAATATTTTCATAACTTACATGTTAAAGTATTGCTATTTTAATTTCAACATTTGCATTATGAATTACAAAAAGGCGAGACATATCACTGTGTTAACAGTTTATTTTTTTTAAATTCTGTAATTTATTGATAAATGTACTCACTTTTTAAGTCAAAATTACACTGACAGCAGCAATCGCAGGCGAGACACAGGGTTTTGCGGAACCCCTTACGAATTATTTTTATAATTATCATGCAGTTTTAGAAACAAGAAATTGAGTAATGGTAATGGATGTTTAAAACGTGTCATGTTGATCTCAGTGAGAACATATGACAGGAAATGCTCAATTTTGTTACTTGAATATTTTTTGAATTTGATACAAATTCACATACTTGTACTGAAGTTTCATCAGATGTAAAATTAAAAAAATACAAGTATATTATTTACAAATAAACTAATGTTTTCTATACCTCATTGGAATTATACCAATAGGTGAAAAAAACTGATAAATATATTAAATGAATTCTTATATTTCATTTACCTCTGATTCTTGTTTTTATCTTCTTAGGGTCAGCTCCATGCTTCACGTCTTTTAGGAAAGTTGGTAAAACGTGATAAATTAGAATGTTTGGTGTTAAATCTGTTTGCTGGAAATGAAGGGTATTCGTTAATGATCAAAGGAAGAAATGGAATAGAGGCAGAAACACTTAAATTACCATATGAGGTATGTCTTTGTTAGATTGAGAATTTTATGTTATGTAAAAGAAAGTATGTCTTTTTTCCAGAGAATTTACCTAGGTTTCCAACAGAAATATGTTTATTGATTTGGGGTTGTATGGTTATTGTGTTTCCATGCAATTATTTGAGAACCTTTCAGTCAATGCTTATCACATTGAGGATCTTAGTAATCTTGTGTAATACAATGTGTACAGTATAAAGCATGATACATTTACTTTTTGTTAAATTTTATAAATATTAACAGTCTGCGATGTTGTACGGTAGCCCGAAGCCCCTGTCTAGTAAAAATCAGAAGCACTGGTGATTGCCCGACCGGTCTTGTGAACATCTGAAATCGTTTGCGAAATTGTAGCCGGTATTTTATTGAATCTATGAAAAACAAGTTACAAATTTGTCGTGACCTTGTTTTCTTCTGTTAACTGCGATATACCTAATTACCAACGAAATCGAGAACGAGGCTCGACCATGTGCTTGCAATAAACACAATCTATAAATACCACTCAATGTAAACAAACAATCAAAGATTCGATCTCATTCGATTCTTAAATGGAAACAGGGGGCTATCCCAGGTAAAACATTGAAAAGTTGAAAATGCCTTCATGAATAACCGGTTTCAAGTTTCGAGTTGAAAAAAGCTATGCAGAAAACGATCTATAGGCATTTTATTATTTTAAAGAAAAGTCAAAATTAACGGCGAAAGTGACAATAAAGAGGGTGTTGATAGGGGTTTATAGAATAGAGAATAATGGGCAAAAAAACATAAAAATATTTGTTTAGAAAAAAATTGACAAAACATAAAGAATTGAGAAAAATAAGGTGTTCAAATATAAAGATTGGAGAAAAATAGCATAAAAAATAAAGAATACAGAAATGAAGGCCCATTCCAGATCAAAAAGAAGTGCCAGAGAATTAACTTTGATATTTAAGACTAAGGATTTGTGTACAAATCCTTGTTAAGACTTAACAAAAATATGAAAGAATATTAGGAATAATTTTTAAACTGGTTGGGATCATCCATCAATGAGGGAATTTTTCCCCAAAAAAGTAACAATCCCTAAGTTTAGTAATAATTTACTAGTGCTTAAAATGTCTTTTTACTTGAAATGGTACAAGTTTATGGAAAAAAGATTTTTTTTTTTGGCAAAAGAACTATTCTAATTTTTTATTGGAGAAAATGAGAATTTAACATTTGACCTGGAGAAAAAAACAATTTTTGATAAGTTATATTCACTTCCAGATACAAAATGTAACCTCAGAATGCAGGATTATACATCTTATTTTCCAAAATTTTCAAGGGGGGCATGCCCCCAAACCCTCCTAGCAGGTTCGGATCACTTTGTGATCCTCACCAGTGACACAAATTTTTTCAAGGCTAGTAAACATCAATTCAGTCTAGTAATTTTTTTATTCAACTAGCCCTATGGGCTAGTGCTTTGAAAAGTTTTTGGCACAGACTGTATTAAATTGCCTCTATGGGTAGATAAAAGAAGTGTTTCAAATATTATATTCTAGATATCTCTCTGATATGACGAATAATATGAATTTATTGAATGCACTTTAATACTGAAGTGTTTGTCAAAAAAATATTTAATTAAGTATTTTTTACATTACTATTATTTGCATTTTTCAGGCTTCAGAGTTTCTTGAATATGTGGACTCTTCAGAAGTAAGTCTCTTACAGTTGTAAAATTCAGGTTCCCTAGGGAGGATGTATGTTTTTTTTTGTCAAACATTTTTGTAAGGGTACATTGACCAACACACTACAAGATCCTTATCTTTCTTCCTACTTTCGAATGATAAGAACACCTCTTTTTCATAATGTTAACACCATTCAAGGGTAAAACCACAAGTTTCAGGGGATATGAAAGCTATTTTATTATTTTTTGCTGTTTTTACCTGCAGGAAGATGTTTAAGCAATTCCAAACAGATTTATACACACCTATCAGAATTTACCTTAAAGTATGATCCATATACACAATAATATTTTGGTATCAATTGCATATGAATAAACATATTTTTCAATATCAAAGTCTATTTTTTTACATTTTTTTATTATAAAATAATTATAGCTTCTGTGGCCGATTTGGGTTTTTGCCAAAGTTTGATTTATTACATGTATATTACACTTTGCAGAATAAAAAAAGGTTATGATTTTTTTTATGTAAGCATAAGATAAGGGACATAATAAACATATTCTGGTACCTGACTAGACAGCTAGACAGAATGGCTGCACCAGTTAAATGAATAAATGTTTTCATACAAGTAGCTATTAAAATTATAAGTAGATATTAAGAACAAATAATTTCAATGGTTTCCATCTTACACCAAGACATAAGCTGAAGAAAAGTCAGCTAATTAAACAAGTCAATTTTACAACCATGTTTTCAGAGGGTCCAACTGAAAAATTTAAAGTGAGGACTTTGCTTATTTCAATTGCTGGACAGTAAAATAAGATAAAACCTCTATATCTTAATATTCAATTATGTTATTTTCTAAATCATATACATTCATGGACTTAAAATTTCTTTATTCCAGCTTCCACCATTCCTTGTAGATTTACTTGAAAGAGCACAGGTACGTTTAGAAATAAGAAATGCAAAAGAAATGTTATGCTGTTGAATCATGGCAAATCGAAATTGCAAATGTATCATAAAGATGTTGAGAGAGATATGTTGAGCATGCTTTGAATTAGTCTTAAACTCTTGAAAATCATGCTTGAGACATCACTTCTGAATCAATGAGTCTCAAGATGAATCGAGATTCCATCCATTGGGCTGAGGCATAACCATTTCTTTATAAAAGTTGAAATAGTAATGTAAATAGTGAAATGGAGGGAAACAATATTATGTAAGAAGTTGTAAATGTAATCGTTGCAGTGTTACAATTAAATTACTAATCAATTTCATCATAGATAACCAATAATACATACCAATACAAATATCATTTTTGTCTCGCCTGCAGAAAGCGAGACATAGGGATTGCTATTCTGGCTCTGGCTTTGGCCCTGGCTCCGGCGTCAACAATTGTTAAGTTTTCTGCTTAAGTTTGTTTGATAGGAACTACTTGTGATAGATTATTGATATTTAATATAAAGTTGCATTACTATCAGTACATATCAGTTTGATAACTATTTCGAGGCCCTGCCCCCTAGATCATGGTCCAGTGACTTTGAATTAATTAGCAATTTTCAATATCAAGTTTTCTGGTTAAGTAAGTTTGATAGGATTTACTTGTGATAGATCAATGATATTTTGTATGAAGTTGCATTATTATCAGTTCATATCAGTTTAATGACTATTTCGAGGCCCTGCCCCCTAGATCATGGTCCAGTGACTGAATTAATTAGCAATTTTCAATGTTAAGTTTTTCTGCTTAAGTCAGTTTGATAAGAACTACTTGTGATAGATCAATGATATTTTGTATGAAGTTGCATTATTATCAGTTCATATCATTTTGATGACTATTTGGAGGCCCTGCCCCCTAGGCCATGGTCCAGTGACTTTGAATTAATTAGCAATTTTCAATGTTAAGATTTTCTGCTTAAGTTATATTGATAGGAACTACTTACAATAAACAACGATATTTTCTATCAAGTTATATTACTGTCTGTACATCTCAGTTAGATCATGGTCCAGTGACTGAATTAATAAGCAATGTTGCTGTCCATCAGATTGTCCTTTTCTGAATTTTATGCCGATATAGTAGAGGTCATATTGTGTCTTCATTGGGTAAACACATTGTTAAAGTGCTCTCATCTTATCCATTCATATTTATTACCTGTAAAACACTCTACATTTAATTGTAGAAGACAAAAAAGAAATTTGTTCAAACCAGGAAATTTGCATCCTGAGATTAGAAGTACCTTGAAATGGTTCTGATCAAGTGGGTACAGAAAGGCAACTCTTCTGTAAACCAGGTTCAAACCACTAAGAATTTTACAGTAAAGAGCATACAATTAATTTTCTTAATCCTAGTTTTCATGGTATTTATGAAATGGGAAAAATGAAACTATTTATTCTTAAGATTCTACCTCTGTTGAAGGTAAATGTGTTCTACAGCGGCTGTGTGATACTAGAAGTTCGTGATTACCGTAGAGCTAATGATGGAAGATACGATACAGATTATGTATTATTGAAGCCTACTTCACAGGTAAGTTTTGTCTGTTCCACGTTGTGAATGTCTGTCCCATTACAAGGTTATAGATAGCTTGAAGAAAGAGGACATAACATGATATATATACCTATTTGTATATAGCTCAATTTTGACCTTTAAGAAAAGCTGTGTTTAAAGGGTTATTACTATGAATTTATATTATGAAATTGAGCAAAAATTTCAATGATACATTTACTATGTGTGTTTGTATGTGTCTCTTAAAATCAGGACAATTTTTGTTTTTTCAGTCTTTGTTGGCGGATATTTATAACCTAAGCAGTGATGGACATAGATGGACACAAGATGATCTGTTCACATTAGAAAGTCAGTTACTATTGGCAACAGAAGAGCCAATATGTTTGGATCCATCTCCAGCTGTTCATCTTATTGCCAATAAACTCCAATATGAAAAAAAAGTTCTTGATACTCCAATGATTAAAAGGTAAAGAAAATTGTTAGACTGAAAACTGGCTTTTATGATTAAATACTGAATAACGTTATACCAAAAACTGGCTTTTATGGTTTTGAAAAAGGATATTATTCTATTAAAAGGTATGTAACAAAATTAATAGTTCATTTAACAACAAAAAAGACAAATTGACAATTAAAAGAAGATGTTCAAGCTTTCATCAGTGCTAAATACAATAATCTGACCTTTACAACTGATTTTTTTTCTTCTCTTTGATGTCATATAAATATATATGCAGGTTCAGAACATTTTAGGTATCATATAATGCTATTTATTGTGCTTTTTCAGATCTGTTAAAAAATTTACACAAGCAGCTATTAACAGAAAACGAAAATTTGAGCAAGCTGAAGCGCCAAAAGAATTACGTCTTTATGACTTTGTACACAAGAAACGTGTGAGGTCACATCCACATGTCAACCTGAAGGTTGGAAAAGCTGTATGTAGTTTGCATGTTAATATTGTATATCTTCTCTCATGTTTCTTTCTTTATCTACATGTATGTACAATAACTTCAATAAGACAATTCCAAGGGGTTACGCCAAAATATAATAAAATATAGAAAAACAAAGGAGTGATAACAAACATAAAGAAAAAAGGTGGAAAGGCAAACAAAAATCAACGAAACATTTTTAAGAAAATCAAGAGATTAAACAAGAAACCTTCTAAAAAGGGGGATGTGATCTGATAATTTGACATTCCTAATATAAAGTAAGGAGGTGTGGTGTGATTGCCAAATAGACAACTATCCACCAGAGACCAAATGATGTGAATTGAGGCAATTATAGGACACCATACAGCTTTCAATAATGTGAAAAACCTAAACCTTATAGTCCGCTATAAAAGGCACCAACATGCCAAAATGTAAAACAATTCAAACAAAAAAAACCAAAAGCCTGATTTATGACAAAACAACTACGGCTATCTGGGAATGGCACACCACAGTGTGTAGATGTAAGATAAATAGATGTATGGGTAGATTGGTCAATTGATAAATGGATTGATGGGAATTTGTTGATAATTAGACGGAACTGATAATTAAGTTCTTTCATAAAACAAAGTGAAGCATTTCATGGCAACATATTTTCCTGACATTCATCAGATTTTGTTGTTTGCTTGGTTCTAGTCTTTTTTTATTTGACCATACTTATTCTTACCATGACTACACACATGTGGCTGTACTCAGTAAAGCGAGAAGTACTGGATCCTATTTAGTTGAGGAACACCAGCTTCAAACCTCAATGGTTTGAACTGATAATTTATAAGTTTTTCTTTTCTTTCTCTTTTTCTTTCAGTACTATTTTTATACGCCCGTCAAAATTTTGACGGGACGTATTATGGTATACAAATGTCGTCTGTCCGTCTGTCTGTCCGGCGTAAACATGTCGCACTGTAACTTGAGAACGACTTATCCAAATTTCATGAAACTTAACATAGTTGTTTCTTATGATGGTCAAACGATCTGTATACTTTTTGGTGAAAATAAGATTAAAACTTTTTGAGTTACAGGACTTAGTAACTAAAAGAGGTGTGTGTTTTTTTTCACATGTCGCACCGTATCTCAAAAACAATTTATGATTATTGGTTAAAACTTTACACACTTCTTAGTTATATAAATCTTAAGATCTGTATACTTTTTGGTTATGATTCAAAATTTTATTTTTGAGTTATTGAGTATTTTGTAAAAAAAAGGGGGAGGGATTTTTCATATGTCGCGCCGTATCTCAAAAACAATTTATGATTATTGCTTAAAACTTTACACACTTCTTAGTTATATTAATCTTAAGATCTGTATACTTTTTGGTGATGATTCAAAATTTTATTTTTGAGTTATTGAGTATTTTGTAAAAAAAGGAGGAGGGGTTTTTCACATGTCACGCTGTATCTCAAAAACGATTTATGATTATTGCTTAAAATTTTACACACTTCTAAGTTATATCGATCTAAAGATCTGTATACTTTTTGGTTTTGATTTAAAGTTTTATTTTAGAGATATTGATTTTTTTTGTTTTAAAAAGGGGGGTT
Organism: Mytilus coruscus; assembly: GCA_017311375.1. Taxonomy (NCBI): domain Eukaryota; kingdom Metazoa; phylum Mollusca; class Bivalvia; order Mytilida; family Mytilidae; genus Mytilus; species Mytilus coruscus. The sequence continues at coordinate 25,683,023 of CM029597.1, read as the reverse complement.
TTCACATGTCGCGCCGTATCTCAAAAACGATTTATGATTATTGCTTAAAATTTTACACACTTCTTAGTTATATTAATCTAAAGACCTGTATACTTTTTGGTTTTGATTCAAAATTTTATTTTAGAGATATTGAGTTTTTTGTAAAAAAAAATTCACACACAAGACTATGGGCGTATCATGCGCTCATGGCGCAGCTGTTTATTTATGTATTGGTTACATAAGTTCATACAGGAAATAGAAAATAATTATCATCATGTGCATGTATTGTTGTTTTTAATATGTTTGTACTCTTATGAAAGTGAAGATAATATTGTACACACCTCCCCGATATGATTGTGACTATTTTCTTTGTAAAGTCAAGCCTCTTTTTTAAAGGTCTGTTTCAATGATCAGTACACACAAAATTGAATTAATACTGAATTGCACTTAAGTGTAATGCATGCTTTTTGAATTCATTCTGAATTCTGCCTTTCCTTTTATTAAGTGATATGCTCAAATCATTAATAAGCTATTTATACACCCACTCCAAAGGAAGGGCTACCTTGTCATATATTTTCAAATCCATAGCTCATTAGCTTCCTGTTTCCTGAATTCTTAATAAGGAGTGTCATTAGTAAGCTACTCAGTTAACTTGTAACTTCTTATTTTCAGCATGTTGACATGTGGAAACAAAAGTTAGTTCAGCTTTCTACACCAGAAACTGTGGAGGTATGTTTGTATTGCAGACACATTTTATTTTGTATTTGCCCTGTTTTACATGTCCAGACTTGTTAAACAATTGTTATCAATTTCAACAAGAATGCATACCAGCACTCGTAATTCAAAGTACAAAAACAAGAAGTATGTGTCTGACAGATCTGAAAAGTCCTCACAAGTTACAACTCATCCCTGTTGAGCTGCTGACCAAATATGAAGTCATTCTGTTTAGTAGTAATGGAGAAATATGTAACAAAATATTTTAAGCTCATTCAACATATTGAAAAATTCCAAGAATTGGCTATCAATATCACTATCATTCCTGTAAATTGTACTTGTTACCATGCTCTATGATTCCATATTTTCATTTCAGGTTGAGAAATTTGCAACAGTAATGGAGTCACCAGATAATGTAGCTGATAATGATTTGGTAATTGTTCAATTATTCATGGGTTAAAATTTATATTATGAAACTACAATCACTTGCAGTTCATAAACAATGTGACAGACATGTATTTTTACGTTATCGTCCAGTTAAGTCAAGAGGAATAAAATTTTATTGCTGACAGTGATTTCCTGTAATTTTTGTCTCGCCTGCCATTTAATTTGCAGAATGTGAGACATAGGGATGCTAATCCTGCAAAAGTGGCTTAAACTATTAAACTAGTTATTTAAATTTTATCAGACCTTGACCTAATTTTCATGGTTCATTTGTCAATGTTAAGTTTTTCATGGTAAAGTCAGTTTCTTGGATACTTTAAGCAGTAGGTCGATTATATTTGTTGTATGAAATTATTGTAAGGTGTACATGTCTGTCTGGCAGGGTTCATTTGACCTTGTCCTTTTTTACATTGATCATTGATAATGTTAATTTTATGTGATACTTTTAGTAAAACCTTTTGCTTAAAGACATACAACATAATCATGATCAGAAAAGAAAAGAAGGCTAGATGTGCACACTTGTTTTAATGCAAACATGGTATATAGGTCATGTCTTGGTAGTAGAGTTACACCATTGAATATTTGTAACCTTGTAGTTATCTCACAGTTAATTAGAACCCAGTAGAACTATAGTGTGATCATGTCAGCTTGTAGCATGACATGATAAAAATCTGAAGAATCGACTGAGTAATATTGATTTTAATATCTTACTAATTATGTAAACACAAATTGAACTAACTGGTTGCAGAAAAAAAATGGTTTGGTTCAAGTTTCCAAGAAGTTTGAAACTTGGTTTATAAAAGAGGGAGGGTAATCAAAAACTTAAAGAAAAACAGACTAAGCTGTGGACAAAAATAAAATGATTAAAGGACAACAGTTCACACACAAAAATTACACAGAAAACTAAAGATTGTGCAACGCATTTCTCAAAATAGGGGTGAACTCAGGTGATCTGTAATGGTAGCAGTTTCTTCTCCACTAATGGTACCGATCTTCTGGCTCTCTTATAAACACATTTCATTTTTTGGGAAATGTGATTTTAACATATATATAGCTAGGATTTAATGAATTCAATTTTATTGCAGGATCTTGTAGAAGAGCAGATGTTAGAAAGGGGAACAAATCAAGAAAAGAAATTATTGGCCAAACTATCTATATTTAAACGTAAATCTGATCATGTATATTATGGAGAATTATACATAGATCATGATCATAAAGAAGGTTCTCATGGTTCATCTTGTACGTAAGTATAAGTATTTTTGATCAAAGAGTACTTTTTGGATGTTGCCAAAAAAGAAGGATAAATTCAGGACCTGATATTGATGGGTTTCCAAAAAGGCTTTTATTGGGATCAAGGGGTTGCAAATAACATATTAAAATCAAGTAACAAGTTTTTTAGCAATATTTTTGGGAGATACCCTCCTATCTATTTTTCATTCTCCATGGGGTTTTCACAAAGATTTAATTTCTTTTTTTAATTTTGAAGCTGAAAGATTGCAATTGCCATAATATGTCATGCATCATGTTCATCATTTGAGAAAAATACCCTAATAGAGCAGGTTAGGCTGCTCATTGGGAACCCCTGCTCAAACTTTCTCAAAGAGAGATTCAAAAGAGATTCTTCTGCATTTTTAGGGCCTTTTCAACTACCAAAGTACAATGCTGTTTTTAAATTCATAAAGGAACATACGTCAGTATCATGCATAGAAAATAGAGGAGTGATACAGACTTTTAGGAACATAAGTCTTGATTTACTCTGGCTTTAAATGAACATATTAATAGAGATTTAAACTTATAGCTAAGCAATCTGAAACAAAACAGATTTAAAAAATAAAAACCTAGATTTTCACCTATCATTCTTTTTAGATTTCATCAGAAACCAAAATATTTTTTCAATAAATTTTATTCTCTTTTATTGAGAAATGGAAAGAATAACATCTTTTGAATCCATGTAACTATTTACTTATTAATCAATAACCATTTCTATTTTCAGCTTCATGTTGGGATCAAAAGGCAATGTAGACAAGTGAGTACAGATAAACCATTGGTATTAGTATTACTGTATGAGATATCACCTGCAAAGTTTTTAATTTCCCTGCATACATAGCAATTATAAATTCACTGGGAACACATTCTCATTTACAGAATATTTTAGCTGGACACTTCTTTATGCAAATCAACGTATTTATTATTCCACACATGAGATTTTTTAGTTACAATAAAGATACAATGCAGCTAACATTGTGAAGCGACAAGAGTTGTTTTTATAGATTCAAAACAAAATACAAAATTAAAAAACTTATAAGTGCATCTCTACTGTATAAGGTAAGTGAATTTTATAAAAATTCCACACTGCACTTCCAAAGTATTTATAGTAGAAAACAAGTTGGTATCTAAGTGTCTTAAACCTTGACAACATTTTTTTCAAAGTGTAGGAAATATTTTGATAAATTTGATGCCATATTTAATTAAGACTACACCTATAAAACTTGACCACTCTGCCCTTTGTAATACTCTGTTTTTATTTGAGCGTGTTTTTAATTGAACCTGTATTCACTGTTGTAGATACCTTCAGCATTTTTATTTGAGCTTGTTTTTGATTGAGCCTATATTCACTATTGTAGATACCTTCAGCAGTTTAAGGAAATCTTCACAGAAGAAGGTAGATTAGCTGTAAAAATAACGAAACAGATTCCTGGTCAGCCTGCTGTTATAGAGTACACCCAGACATCATCTACCAGTTCTGGAATAACTAATATTAGTGCTTCAGCTGTCTTAGGGACACACCATCCTAGCTCTAGTGCTGCAGGGGTTAGTTTATTTTTAACACTGATTTTTATAGTTAATATTAAAGATACACCAACCCCAACTGGTTCATAAGGGAGATAAGCTTATTTATGGTTTGAAAGAACTCGTGTTAAAATGTGTTCGTTTTTCTGAAGTTTTTATTTTGAATTAGTTTCAATCCAGATTAAACAGGCATTTTATAAGTGTGTCAATCAGTCAACTTTTCTGTTTTAAAACATATTTCATCTCTTATCATAGATACCATTCCAACTCCTTTGTAGCCTCTAGTTACTCAAGGTGTAATACCACCAAATCATAGTAAGTCACATCAAGTTTCATACGAAAAAGGGTAGAAAAAAAATTCTCCCTTGAATTTGATGGGTGTAGGAAACTAATCCTACATTTCATTGCAGTAAAAAAGTTCTGAGTCATAAACCTGTTATTTGAAATGTTCACTGTAGTACTGGATAGGATAAAACTTTACTCATGCCAAGTAGTTCTTTATCAATGCATTTTAATTTCTAATAAAAGTATTACATTACATATGGTAAGGACTAAATATTTGATTGTATAGTCACAGGTAAATGACCTTCAATTTAACATTGTGTGATTGTCTAGTCACAGGTAAATGACCTTCAGTTTAACATTGTGTGATTGTATAGTCACAGGTAAATGACCTTCAATTTAACATTGTGTGATTGTATAGTCACAGGTAAATGACCTTCAGTTTAACATTGTGTGATTGTATAGTCACAGGTAAATGACCTTCAATTTAACATTGTGCGATTGTATAGTCACAGGAAAATGACCTTCAGTTTAACATTGTGTGATTGTAGGTAGAACATACTGCTGCTCCAGGATTACTGATGGCCAAGAGAAATGTACCAATACAATTATCACTTACCCTGGCTCCTGCTGGTTTGTAACTTTGTTATTCTTGTTCATTTACAAACATGCTTCTCAAAATGTAAAGGTACTATTTATTTCAAGTAGTATGGATATAGTAATTGTAAGATATGTATGTTTTATTGAGCATATACCAGGTATTTTGGTAAAGGGCTTTGTTTGCAGTTTGAACCTTAAAAGGCCAGTGAAGTTTTGACAATGTTCATTTTTTGTATTACTAAGCCTTCCACAATGCGTTTAAATGGATAATAAAATGTTTGTAAAAGGCAAGTTTCACAATAAAATGCCTACCAGGAACACAGCGAAAATGTTACACACACAGAAATTTCGTGATATACAGTTTCAGATCTATTCATAGTAAATTTTTCATAGCAAAATTGTTTTGCAGTTAAATAGTTTCTGTGCTGTAAAAGAGTTTTTAGCTCACCTGGCCCGAAGGGCCAAGTGAGCTTTTCTCATCACTTGGCGTCCGTCGTCCGTCGTCGTTGTTAACTTTTTACATTTTGAACTTCTTCTAGAGAACCACTGAATGGAATGAAACCAAACATGGCATGAATGTTCCTTATGAGGTGCTGACCAAGTGTTGTTACTTTGTAGCCGATCCATCATCCAAGATGGCTGCCAGCGGGGGACTTAGTTTAACATAGGACCCTATGGGAAATGCATACAAATGACTTCTTTTAGAGAACCACTGAATGGAATGTAACAAAACATAGCATGAATGTTCCTTACAAGGTGCTGACCAAGTGTTGTTACTTTGTAGCCGTTCCATCATCCAAAATGGCTGCCAGTGAGGGACTTAGTTTAACATAGGACCCTATGGGAAATGCATACAAATGACTTCTTTTAGAGAACCACTGAATGGAATGAAACAAAACATAGCATGAATGTTCATTAGGAGGTGCTGACCAAGTGTTGTTACTTTGTAGCTGATCCATCATCCAAAATGGCCACCAGCGAGGGACTAAGTTTAACATAGGACCCTATGGAAAATACATACAAATGTCTTCTTTTAGAGAACCACTAAATGGAATGAAATAAAACATGGCATGAATGTTCCTTATGAGGTGCTGACCAAGCGTTGTAACTTTGTAGGCAATCAATCATCCAAGATGGCCGCCAGCGGGGGGACTTCATTTAACATAGGACCCTATGGACAATACATACAAATGTCTTCTTTTAGAGAACCACTTAATGGAATGAAACCAAACATGGCATGAATGTTCCTTTTGAATTGCTGACCAAGTGTTGTTACTTTGAAGCCGAACCATCATCCAAGATGGCCGCCAGATAGGGACTTAGTTTAACATAGGACCCTATGGGAAATAAACACAAATGTCTTCTTTTAGAGAACCACTAAATGGAATGAAATAAAACATGGCATGAATGTTCCTTATGAGGTGCTGACCAAGTGTTGTAACTTTGTAGGCCATCCATCATCCAAGATGGCCGCCAGCGGGGGACTTCGTTTAACATAGGACCCTATGGACAATACATACAAATGTCTTCTTTTTGAGAACCACTAAATGGAATGAAACCAAACATGGCATGAATGTTCCTTATGAGGTGCTGACCAAGTGTTGTTACTTTGAAGCCGATCCATCAGGCATGAATGTTCCTTATGAGGTGCTGACCAAGTGTTGTTACTTTGAAGCCGATCCATCATCCAAGATGGCCGCCAGAGAGGGACTTAGTTTAACATAGGACCCTATGGAAAATACATACAAATGTCTTCTTTTAGAGAACCATTAAATGGAATGAAATAAAACATGGCATGAATGTTCCTTATGAGGTGCTGACCAAGTGTTGTTACTTTGTAGCAAATCCATCAACCAAGATGGCTGCCAACGGGGGACTTAGTTTAACAAAGGACCCTATGGGAAATATATACAAATGTCTTCTTCTAGAAATCCGCTTAATGGATTGAAACCAAACATGGTATGAATGTTTCTTTTGAGGTGCTGACCAAGTGTTGTTACTTTGTAGCTGATTTGTCATTGTCCTTATAAAGTCATTTTCTACAATTTCAATGAATTTATTGGTAATTTCTGTAAACTTTACAAAAGTCTTCTGCTTTTGATTAAATTACGGGGCTAATATTAAACCAAATTTGGCCTCAATCATTATTAGGATATCTGTTATGATTTTTGTCTATTTTTACATGATTTCCAAAACCAAAGTAGAATCAGGTGAGCGTCACAGGCTCTTGGGAGCCTCTTGTTTGGAACAGTTTTTAATAATAGAATAAATAATTGACAAAGTTGAATGAAACACACAAACCTTTAACTCATTGTATATAAAACTTATTGAATTTGATATCTGTTCAAGTCTCTTTTCCAGAACAAGTAATTGCTTTGAAAATACCATTAATTTACCAGTATTTTGATCTTTCATTTCTCTAAATAGGAACAAATGCACAGACAGGGAATCAGTTACAACTTAACATACAGAAACAAACCGTTAGTACTCAGTCTCAAATGTTTACTCAGAGAAACAAATTTTCTACAGCACCCAGTTCTCAGAGGTAAATATGTAACAAACCATCGGTATTCAGTCTCAAATGTTTGCTCAGAGAAACAAATTTTCTACAGCACCCAGTTCTCAGAGGTAAATATGTAACAAACCATTAGTATTCAGTCTCAAATGTTTGCTCAGAGAAACAAATTTTCTACAGCACCCAGTTCTCAGAGGTAAATATGTAACAAACCATTAGTATTCAGTCTCAAATGTTTGCTCAGAGAAACAAATTTTCTACAGCACCCAGTTCTCATAGGTAAATATATAACAAAACATTAGTATTCAGTCTCAAATGTTTGCTCAGAGAAACAAATTTTCTACAGCACCCAGTTCTCAGAGGTAAATATGTAACAAACCATTAGTATTCAGTCTCAAATGTTTGCTCAGAGAAACAAATTTTCTACAGCACCCAGTTCTCATAGGTAAATATATAACAAAACATTAGTATTCAGTCTCAAATGTTTGCTCAGAGAAACAAATTTTCTACAGCACCCAGTTCTCATAGGTAAATATATAACAAATTGTAGTACTCAGTCTCAAATGTTTGCTCAGAGAAACAAATTTTCTACAGCACCCAGTTCTCAGAGATAAATATATAACAAACCATTAGTATTCAGTCTCAAATGTTTGCTCAGAGAAACAAATTTTCTACAGCGCCCAGTTCTCAGAGGTAAATATGTAACAAACCATTAGTATTCAGTCTCAAATGTTTGCTCAGAGAAACAAATTTTCTACAGCACCCAGTTCTCATAGGTATATATATAACAAATTGTAGTACTCAGTCTCAAATGTTTGCTCAGAGAAACAAATTTTCTACAGCACCCAGTTCTCAGAGGTAAATATATAACAAATTGTAGTACTCAGTCTCAAATGTTTGCTCAGAGAAACAAAATTTCTACAGCATTAATATATTTCATTTTAAACACCTTTAGAATTGCTATAAAGGTAAAAATAAAACTCAAATTGATTGATGGACATGGAATTCCTTTTATAAAACTAGACAAGGATGCAAAACATCCAAATCTAACTTTTATTTTGTAAGGATAATAAAATCCTTTAAAAGAAAATAAAACTTTATAAATTTAGTGCCTTAGAAGCACTTTTATGGATTTTCTTTCATCAGGAAAACACTCAAACCCGAACATATGTAAGTCAGGGATGTATATGTAGAAAACCAAAAGTGATCTAAAGAGAATAGTCTAATCAATCTCATGTCAACTTTGCCTTTAAGTTAGTTATTTAATAATTTCTTAATTTTTCAACAGGGAAATTTGAGAAAAATATGTTATAAATCATGTTGGTACTGAAGTACTGACAACTGAGCTGATTACACCCTAGGTAGCTAATAGTCCACCAGCAGTGGTATTAAAGCTAGCCTTATTTGAATTCAGGAAAAACTGGATTTACGTATACTTATTTTAAGATAAACCAGAACAAACATAGATTTAAATTAACTCATTTATTTAGCTATCTTTGACTAATTTTTCTCATTTCAGATCAGCTTCCAATACTCCAAATCAAAGTCCAGCAACAACACCCACATCAGGTATGATGGTTTTATTAAATTGATAGCTAGATAAAATTTCCAAGAATTGTTTTTAGTTTTGGCATCAAGACTCCTATTCATGATCAAACATGGCATAGGAAAGATTTGCATGTGTTAAAAAAACTGTACCATACAAAAACAATATTTTGATAAACCACTATATCAGCACATCAGCCATTTAAGGTAGATCAGGGATTTTTTCCCTCATCTTGGATTGTGAAATAGCAGAAAACAGTCTTTCTAGAATTTTAATGAAATTTGCAAATTTTGGGACAGGAATGCAGTTCATTTGTTAGAATCTTCATCTAGATGAAGAAATTTACAAGTATGTGATTTATCCTATTTTTAAGACTGTTCTGTTCAGATTCAAATATTTTTCAACATTGCCATATAAGTGGAGATTACACAGATAATTCTATTTTATGAAGGAATGTACAGTAAAGCAAGAAACAAAAACAAAATGTTGATCCAATTTTTCCTATAATTTTCTGAAAGCACATTAATAATAAGATCTAGCTGCTTGTATTATTTAACAATTCTATCATTAAGTTTTCTTTATATTTACACAAAAGTGGTTTTCCCACGTATATATTATTTTGATTTAAAATCTGACAACTTTGCACAACTTTTTGCTTTAAAAAAAGCTCTGTGACCAATTATATTTATTATTTTTTTGAAAATAGCATGATATGAACATCATATTTTTATAATTCTATTGTTTTAATTAAGACCCCCACCCCTCCTCATTTACCTTAACATGAAAAATTTCAGGGATAAGTTAGTTAAAGAGTGCTACTATGAGCTTTCCTTAAATTCAAACATGGTGCCATCAAAATTCAGATTTTTGCCAAAGGTAACTTTTTATTTTAGAATAACTATATCACAGAAACATAAAATGAATAGCAATTGAGGTTCAACAGATGTAAATAAGTTTGATAAAAAAATCCTAATCTTGAGACGAAGATTCCTGATCATATTTACCCAAACTTTTGGTATGTCTTTGGCATGTTTGTTTATGTAATTGAATGAAAACATATACACTTCTAAATTCTAATATAAAATACAGTTGACACAATTTTTTGATATGTGTATATTTTCCTATTTTACTTTAAATAAACTTTCTAGATAGAAATAAAAAAACTAACTAAAAGTTATCTATATTTATGTATTGATTTTATTTTATCAGCAACAGTTCAGAGTCAACTCTTCCCACATCACTTGACCAACAATTCATCTAAATCACACCTGTTCATTTCATCACCTCCATCCATGTCAACAGTTACCACAGCAACTATCTCCAAGAAATCTAGTCATACAACAGAAGTTGGTAATCAAGGTCAAGTACAGTCTGGTACTTCAGGAAACATAGCATTTGTACAAAGTAGGTCAAACATTTTCTTACTGTGGATTCATTACTGTACTTGGTATACCAATTTTCATGGATGTCACAGGTACAGTTGAACCACTAATTTAAAAGTTCAACATAGTAGGCATTTTCTATGGGCTTGTATGCAAACTTTGGCAAAACCAAGCAATCGAAAATCCACAAAAATCAATTTTTCCTTACCTCTAATCCACGAAAATTAGTACCCACAAAATACTGTGAAAGTACTTTTATTCGTGGGGAACCAATTTTCATGGTTTTCGTGGATGACTTTATCCACGAATTTAAGTGTCTAACGAAATATAACAACTGTTGTCCAGATCAAGACATGAAAAGATTCCCATGTAGGTTTACCTACCGATATGATCTAGAGAAAACATTGAATATCAACAAATCTGAGACTACTATAATAGTAGTCTCAGGGCAAATGCACTATGAACTACAACTGCATGCAGGATTATACCCATTTAATCTTTAAAAACCTAAACTGTACAACTTCTGATCTTTTAATTCTCATAAAAAATATTTTTGATCGATGAAAGTCAGATTTCCGGTGATGATATGCTATGATAAAGTGTTCATTTTATATCCTCAAAATTCTTGTAATAATAACAATTTCATGCTGGGCTTGCTTTTGATAAGAATTAATTTTACAATTAATGTACATTTGTAGCATTTGTTTATGTACCTGTTTTCTTTAAGTGACATGTTTATGGCCTAATTAACACCTTTGACGGTCTTTAATCTGTTGATCACTCGATCTCAGGTTAATTAGTGTCATCACTATGCAGGTGCAACAATTTAAATGTTTTCTTTGCAATTTCCTTCAATCGAGACAATTTGTAATCTTCGTTTCTAATGGCTTCAATTCTACGCACTATTTGTGTTTTTTTTTTTTTTTTAGAAAACTAAAATCCACGAAATTAAATACCCACGAACATGTAACTTTTGCTCTAACCATGAAAATTGATACCCACGAATTAAAGTACTTTCACAGTAAATAAATTCACATTATGTTAATCAACATCATACCCAATTAATAAGCATCAGTGTAATTTATCTTAGTGATTATAATTTACTGACATAAATTCTTACAAACTGTTTTGATTGAACCAGTAGAATTAATTATCACAAAAGAAAATTTAAAGATGAGAGTTTGAAAATTTGTCTTTTGTATTCTGAGATAAACTTTTCATAGGTTTTATTCGGAACCAGACATAGTTAAAATGTGCAGGTGTAAACATCCTTATATTTCATGTAATGTATTTCATTGTACATTTGGAACAGTGGAACTTAAAAAAAAAAGAACTTAACATCGATATTTAACCTCAATGATAGTTCTATAGAACTTTATACTTGCATTGCCTTAAAATATATGGGACATGATGGTCTTTACACCTGAGATAATGTTATGTCCGGTGACTACACTCATGGCAGGCAATTGTTTTTTCAAGTCATTTTTCTGTCTTTATGCTGGTCGTGTAGATGTCATATCAATCACAGAACAGAGTCAAGAGGACATTTCATTGGTTTTTAATTTGGTTGCACAATCCATAATCACATTATTTAAATGGATTGAAATGTAAACCCAACAATTGTTAAATACCTGGTCAAATGAAGGCCTAACAATTATAAAATATTTTGATTGAGAATACAATAATACATAATTGTTTGTGCCATAAACAGAGAAAAGTCTAAATACAATTTCAAACCTACTGTAGTTAAAAAAAATAATGATAATTCATGAATTCAACAATTTAAAATTTTAAAGATTGTAATAACCTTAACTTGCAAATTTCTCAGTAATCAACCATGCAGCTACTCGATCCTGAAAAAGGAAATGAAAAACTGGAAGTTTCAACTTCATTTTGAATTACCATTTCTAAATACTAATGTAATCCAATTAATGATTAATGGTTTCTTCTGACTATCAAGTGGCAGTAAATCATCATGTTTTTAAGTTCATATATGATAAAGTGTTGTAATTATTTTTTTTTTATTTTTTTAAACAGGTGGTGAAAACAGTCAAGGGCAGACAAACCAACCACAAGGTCTGACTAGTATTAACTTCAGTGGACTTCCACCTAATATTAACATTCAGAATATAACAGGACTGTCAGGGATCAATATTGCCAACCTTCAAGGACTACAGAACCTCCAGATGTCTAATATAGCTGTACCTGTACCAATATCTCTTGTCAGCTCAAATGCTGGGATGCTCCAGAATCAAGGAGGAATATTCGTCAGTTCAATTCCTGGTTTAGTTACAGTATCTAGCAGTGCACCAACAACATTATCACAAATAAAGCAGGTACAACTTACTGTAAACATGCAAATTTTAGCACTGGTGTTATTTCAGCTTAATTTACTATCACTTTAAATGTCTGTAAATATCCCTAGCGCCAATTGTTTGTACAGATCAGCATTATTGATTTGAAAACAATAACCTGTGAATATATTCTTAAGGCCACATGAAATTGATTTTTCATAATTTGGATTTTGCCGCACCATTTTTCGACAAAATGATTTTTTGATAATTAAAAAAATTTGCCACACCTGGAATTTTCTCACCCGCATCCTGCACTTGATATAGAAATTAAAGATAAAAAAAATATCTGGTTTACTGTTCTCCTTGCTGCAAAATTATGTTAATTGTTTTAAAAATCTGGAACAATTTCGATAAATTGAAAAATGTCGACCTTTTTTGTTGTAACAGCTCACTGTCAAGTGCAAAACCTACTGGAAAAACAGTAGTAGAATGCTCAGCGGCACATTCGACGATTATTCTAAATGTCAGTAGGTGTGAAGATAAAATCGCATTAATTTACACTCTGTGCAAAATTTCTGAATGAACTCAGCCCTCGTCAGAAGCGATGACGATATGAAATTGTCAGTTTCTCAATAGTCCTTCCAATGTGTGTTGTGTGTCTTGCAAAGGGATTTGAAGCGAAAACAGGCAGAGGGATTCAATGAAAGACAGAAAAAAAAACTAAAAGATAACTCAGAATTCAGTGTTCAAAGAGTGTTGAAACTTTTGTGACATCTATGTATTAACTCTCAACTAGTAAAACATTCAGTGTTTTATTTCTATGTGAACATGTGTTCAGAGCTACATGTATAATACATGAAAGTGATAAAAGTTGCCTCTAGTAAATGTTTAATCCATTTATTGCATTAAAAACGTCATATTCCTTTCTAAATAGTTTGTTAAACATCGTTTATTTTTGTAAATTTTCTTTGTTCGCCATTAATCGTTTACTAACTACGGATCGGAACCGGACCAGCTATGACTGAAATCCGTATTTTTACAATAATAACTACGGACGCATGAATGGAAAAGCTGACAGAAGAATATTGATCCCGAAAGGAAAAATTACGCATTCCACACGCATTAACAGACTTTTGGTTAGATCTAATTGATTAATGTATAAAATTCAATATAATTTATATGGATTGTTTCAAAATATTGATTAAAGTTGCTTAACTACTAATATTATTAATATATTATGGCCCAGCTTAACTTTGTATATCTTTTGATGAGAAACACTGATTTTCATAATATGATAAACAAGATAGTTTTAATTGAATTGTAATTCATATATTATAATTTCTTTACCTTTTTGACATAAAAAAAAATTCTTTTTAGTGCTAGATATTTAGTTGGTAGTTTCTCACAAGAACCTAAACTTAAACAACTGTGAATTTGAACTGTTAATTTAATTGTATACTCAGATATGAATTGAACAATATAAAAAGAACATTATTTACATATGACCCTATATATACTATAGTAAAATCAAACATTGTAGCGCAGCGCGCGAAGAAGCACTTCTCTTTCAAATCCCACCACTTTTCCTTATCAGTTTCAAAAAGAGAAGTCACTTCTCCCTATGATTCTGAAGTAGTGTGAGCCCTGTGTATTCAAGGATTTCTATACAAATTCTTGATGAATTATAATGAGAATTTGATTATTGATTTGAAAGTTATTAAAAATAAAGTTTATTTGGACATTTAGCTTTGGAATAGCTTTTGACAAATTGTGTATAAAGACCGTATGACCCAACTTACAAAATATCCATTCATATAAGTGAATATTTGACTGTCTAGATAAAGTTGATAAGCACTCATGGACTAGACTTTGCATCCACATGGCTGTCCACAACCACAATCAGTTCTCTGAAACTAATTGACCTACAACCATATAACTTAGTTTACTTAGTTAAGATACACGACAACACATTTTCCTTTGATTGATATATTTATAAGTGCATATAATTTGAATTTTAGGCCAGTAGTGTGTCCTCAGCAGCTCCTAGTATTGTGACATTTGTAACATCATTGCCTAGTTCTGTGTCCAGTAGTGTGGTCAACACAACATCAGGTAACTCAGTTCTGTTTCCAGTAGTGTGGTCAATACAACATCAGGTAACTCAGTTCTGTGTCCAGTAGTGTGGTCAACACAACATCAGGTAACTCAGTTCTGTGTCCAGTAGTGTGGTCAACATAACATCAGGTAACTCAGTTCTGTGTCCAGTAGTGTGATCAATACAAAATCAGGTAACTCAGTTGTGTGTCCAGTAGTGTGGTCAACACAACATCAGGTAACTCAGTTCTGTGTCCAGTAGTGTGGACAACACAACATCAGGTAACTCAGTTCTGTGTCCAGTAGTGTGGTCAACACAACATCAGGTAACTCAGTTCTGTGTCTAGTATCATGGCTAATTAATACACAGGGTTCTCACTAAGGATTTTTGAAGGCGAGACCAGGGACTCCTCATTTTGGCCATGGTGAGTCCAACAGTAAGAAGAAGATATTTTATTGCAATACAATTTATCATTTTAGTCTCCATGACCTAATAGAGCAATGAAATGACATTAAATTCAGATTTCTTTTAAACTTTTGCTATAAAATGATGATATGTGTGTTCAGTTTATGCAAAATATTTCAATCTTGATGCATCTTTGGACTCACCAGTTTTGACAATGGTGAGTCTAGACAGATTTTCATGAGTCCAGGACTCATGGACTTGCCTTAGTGAGAACCCTGAATACAACACCATTTTAACATATTTTTAACAACATTTACAAGACTGTCTTTTATGTTGAAAACTATAATAGAATATAAAAACATAATTTTGGCATACAATCATAAATAAAATGGTTTGCCTTGCTACTCACCCCGCCATTTTTAACATTACAATCAATTAATCCCCCAGTTCTCAAACTGTGGTTCTGCCCCTGGTGACTATGGCTATCTAGGTAGGCAGTATATTGAATGTCTTTACTTTATTTTACAGGTTCAGCAGCACCAACTTCTACAGGGATGCTGTCAGTTTCTATAGCAAGTTTGGCTCCTCTGGTCAGTGCTGGAATGAGAACACAATCTGGATCTGGAATAAGAACAAATTCTCTCCCCTTATTACAGGTACTTTTAATCAGGAAATAAATTTATCAGAATTTCATCAATACATTACAGTTGATAAACATTTATTTCCAGTTCTACTGTGGAATCATATATTTTCATGGGTACCAATTTTTCGTGGATTGAGGAAATACTGTATTTTCATTAATATTTGATTTCGTGGTATTTGCCAAAGTCTGCATACAAGCATATTGAAAATTTGTACATTGTTGAACATTTAAATTAGTCATTCACCTTGACCTACGAAATTCACGAAAGTTGGAATCTCTCAAATAATTATGAATCCACAGTATCAAAAATATATAAGGTATATTCCCTTGTTGAGATATATTGAAAATTTGAAGAGAGGCTGAATTAAATGCATGATTCCATTTAGATTTTGATGCAACCCTGCAGCTAAGGTAGTTAAAAAGTTCTTACGACTAAAATTAATCTTAACATGACAGCTGATCCATTTCCAGCCACAGGGTTCATCTGACCTTGATCTCATTTTTGTGGATCATTGATAATGTTAATTGTATATAATAGCTGTAGTTAAACTATTACCTGCCAGATTTTCAATAATAAATTCAACCATGATCAACAAAGCAGGCGAGACAACACAGCATGCATTCTTGCTATTATTTTGTTTACAACATTTACCCTTTAATTTTATAATATTACTAATTAAAAGAAAATTTGGTAAACAAATATTGTTTTAGAATTAAAAAATATAAGAATGTTAATAAATTAAGCCCCCCCCCCCTCAAATATTTTTTGTGTTTTGTGACCAGATAATTTTTAATTTTTTTTTTTATGCTTTATTCCTAATGAATAAATTGTTTTTCTTTGATAAATGATCTTTATGATAGTTTTTTTTTGTGAAATCTCCTGGCAAGTAAAGAACTGACCAAGTAAAAAGGTTCATTGAAAAAAAATATTGAGCCAAAGAAGGTAGTGGAACAATATGCAAGCAGAAATGAAGACAGGGAGAATTTTTCTGCCTAATATTGTTGCAGAAGAGTTTTTTTATAGTGATTAAATGTTATAGTTTTCGTCTTAAGACCAACTTGATCACATGTATGTATATTTTTCATGTTTCAAATAACATACTGTATGTACATGACTAAACAACTCTTTAATATTTGTTTCTGATAGCATGAAATTTGTGACATTTATTTTTCAAACCACCAGTTATTCTGACAATACAATACTTTTACAGATCCAAGGTCAGCCAGGTGGATTACAGCTTCTTGGACTTCAACAACAAAGAGCCCCTCTTAAACCAGGAACAGCAACTCTTGCTACACAATCAGCTGGTCAAATACATATTGGAGGCAAAAATGCAACAAGTATCCCTAGTTCAGGTAAAGCTATATTTCACTGATGTGTGGTTTATTCAGAGCTATATTCATGAAATAATTGCCACTGGACATTAAGCAAGCAAAAATCAATCATATTTGTTAAATAATTAAAACTTAATTCCCAAAAATTTGATGACAGTATTTTAATTCTCTTGAGTTTTGGTATTTATAGAATGAAGTAAGAACATGATATTTATAAACCCTTCAAAATAGGCTAGTTTTATATTTAATTACAATGAAATATGTATATAAATGCATAAATTATATCATTGTTATTTGGAAATAAAATAGAATTAGTTTCCTGTTTGGAAAGCATGTTTATATCAGTCTGTAACCACTATCATCTGCTAGGAAACACATAGAAATGTGTGAATTTTTAATAAAAGTTCTTCATGGTCACGTGATAACACTCTTAATAAATTTTTGATTTTTTTTGAAAATATTCTGTACTTAAATGTTAAGTAAGTCCATTCACAATCTTTTAATTATAAGTCTTTAAAACATGTATGTATTATTCCTTCACATTTGTCATGTTACCAACATGAATTTCTGTCAAAGCGCCATCTAAAAAGTGGGGGATTTTTACCAGCAGACTGAAGATTAATATAAAGTTATTTGTTGTTTGGCAAAGGGTACCATATATATTTAGCAAATGCCTTAAAAGCTTCTTAAAATGTTGAATGAAACAGTATTTCTAAATTTTTACCTTTTAGGTGTTCTGACAGCACAGACAATAGGTGGTCACCAGGTGGCACTGTCTCAGTTAAAGCCTGGTCAGCCACAACAAGCTGGAGGTCAAATTCCACAACAACTGATGTTACAACAGATTCAACGACAACAATTCCAGCTGCAGCCATTCCAAATTAAACCACCATCAACACCAGTTACATCGGTAGGAGCTAACTTAAAACCCAAAAGTAAAAAGAGGACAACCCCAACACCACCAAAACATTAGACTATTTGACATTGTGTAAATGACTTATTTCTGTTTATGGTATTTGTCTTAAGCCTCTGTGGTCTTGTCATTCTGTATGTTTATGAATGACCTTGCAATAAGGTATACAATTTAGTGAGTTGTGACATTATGAGTCATATAAAAAGCATGTAAAAATAGAAACTTAGATTGTGGATTTTTAAATTATACATACAGCTTTGTATTAAATATAGACAATGTATGAATGAAAATTCAGTATGAAATATGACTGAAGCGTTTTTATTAATGCTTGATTATGGATAAAACTGATGAATGTTTGTGCAGTTTTTTTTAAGAGATATATATATATATAGGTAGAAATTTAGGATTGAAATTTTTATTGTTTATATACATGTACTATTTAGGAACAATTTACATGATGATGAAGTATTTTATATGAATAAAATAAATGCTATGATAGAAAATTAAAACAGTTTATTAATCCAGAGCCTATTAAAATATTTTATAAACAGTAAATTTTAGAAAATGACTATCAGTGATAATTCATGTCATCACAGAAGAGGACTGTTAATACCCTTGGAAACATCCAACAGCAGTGGCATAGACCCAGTGGTTGTAAAAACTCATTAGAGATCACAGTCTAAAACTTAACAGTCAGATGCACATTTTTTCTACACAAACTCATCTTTGGCACCTTGTTCAAAACAGTTAGAGTGCCAAAACAAATATAAAATTGAAAGTCATTGGAAACCAAAAATTCCAAATCACTGTACCAAATGAGTCCATCTATGTCTGGGTTTAGAAAAACCTGTCTTTCAAATAATTCATCCATTTATAAACTTAGAGTAAATTTATAAAAAATGACCATATCAATGTTTTTCATGTCAGCTCAGAAGTACTGGCTACTGGGCTGGTCATACCCTCCTGACAAAACCTGGTGGTTGTAAATCCTCATCAAAGATAATAGGCTTATAATTAAGTTCTCCAAACTTGCATATATCTACACCAGACACGGCAGTGGTGCTAGAATCAAAACAGGTGGAAGGCCAAAGTAAATACAAATGTGAAGGGCATTGAAAACAAAAAACAACCCAAAAGTTGTGCCAAATTTGGCTGAGTCCATCCATGTCTGAGGGGGGGGGGTAGCAGTGTTTGAATTGATGAAGTTGGAACAATAGAAAAGTCACTCTTCTTATGATAATGGTAACAAAATCAAGAGTTTGTTTACATCACTAACCAAACTTATTAAGAAATATTTCAAAACAATAATCATACATTTTTAAAATATCATCTGTTAAACTACAGGTATGTTATTTAAAAATATATGTGCAAATGCATATGGTCTTGTTTTAATTTTTTATTAAGATAATTGTGTCAGAACCTTGTTATACAATGTACTGACATTTTAAAAAAATTTAACAATGAACAGAAAAAAATTAAAGCTCTTTCAATACACCAATTTTCAGAGTGTTCCAAATTGTCATTAGGAGCAAGGATTTGTATAGAAAGACTAATTATACAAATGCCTAATAGAAGGGTTAATTTTTCAAAATAGAACTCTTTCCCACAACTAGGTTTGAGTGCATGCCATTGACATGGGAAATAATTTTACAAAGATGGCTATCTGTTAAAAGATGTTTTGAAACAATTGAAAAGAATAGTCGCCTCCATTTTTTGCTCACCTGGTCTTAAAAATAAAATATTAGAAGTTGGTCCGAGTACATGAGCGATTAATGGTCATCTAAGTCATGATAGCTTTCCTAAAATTTTCTTGGAGATGACACCCCTTCGTAGTCAGTATTTCTATGGGAACTAATTGCACATTCCCACTGGCCAACTTCTTTTTGTACTCATATGAAGCATAACTCATGCAAAACCCGAAAGACAAAAAAGAAACAAAATCTTGCAAACTTCTTTAATTTCACCTTCAGATATATTGAACATGTCCTATCAATCAATAACCCACATTTCAGTGAGTACTTGCAAATAAAATATCCGATCAAACTTTAGAGTTAGAAAACAACCGAAACTGGAAGGTTTTCTTCATATTTTTATCTTGTTCCCAACATTGACATAGAAGGACAACTGCAAACTAGAATCTATGACAAAAGTGATGATTTCGACTGTCAACATCCCATTTCTCAGCAGCAACATACACTCTGCCCAATCCTTAATCGTTTTGGCAATTTGTATATTTTCCCTTTGATCTTCCTGCTTAACATTTTTAACATCGTGGACAGCCCTGATTCTCGGAAAATATTAGGCAATGGCAACGTCACATGTTCATGTCCATCTACATCAATTTATCAATGAAATGCATGCGACTTCATTCATACAACCAAACCACTATCATAACGTTTTCTATGTGTAAATATAGTTTACCAACTATTACATTTTAAATATAAGGAGATGATGTATGATTGCCAATGAGACAACTATCAACAAAAGTTCAAATTAAGTGGATGTAAGCAATTATAGGCAACCGTACGGCCTTCAACAATGAAAATAACCCATACTGTATAGTCGGCTATAAATGGCCCCGACATGGAAAATATGAAACAATTTAATTGAGAAAACTAACGGCCTAATTTATAACAAAACAATATGACCGACATGAACCAACGACAACCACTGAACTACAGGCTCCTGACTTTGGACAGGCACATAAAGAATGTGGCGGGGTTAAACATGTTTGTGAGCGCTCAACCCTCCCATAACCTGGGACAGTGGTGAAACAGCATAACATAAGAAAAAACTATAAAAATCAGTTGAAAAAGGCTTAACTCATCAGATCGATACAAAGCAGAACGATCAAATAAAAACGTAGACCGGATGTGACGGCATTTATCCATCCCTCATCCCTTACAACAAAAAGGACACTAAGTACAGATCTAAGACTACTCGCAGTTACTGACAGCTTGTTCAAATCCAATAACAACTAATAAAAAAAACATGTATCTTAGACTTAAATATCTATCAGTACACATCCAACATCCAATGGATTTAGTGTAAAGACGTCATTAGCAGTAAGAGAAAAACATGACCTTGTGCAATGCCAAAATAAAGCTATCGACAGAATGTAGCACCGTTAAAGTGCATATGTGTATAACAAAACTATTAAGTATGATTTTATTTTAATGATAACAAAATTAATATTCGTACCGATAAAAACAATATTCAAGATCTAATTACAGTGTTGAATTGGTAACCATTTAGAATAAGGGATTGATAAGTTTACCCGAATCGAATATAAATTTCTGGACTTGTTAAAAAGCATCACATTAAAATTTAGGATGTGCTATTCCGTCTGAAAATGTTTTTTTAAAGGAACAACCAAACTTGCAAACAAAATCATTGTATCTATGGAAGAATTTAGTAAAGGTTTTAACTAATTTGTGGTAACGAAATCCCTGACTTAATAATTTACCAGTAATACATAGATTACGCTCATTGAAATTCAAAACGTCACTACAGACACGGGCATAACGAACGAGTTAGAATATATAAACGCCGTAAGATAGTGCCAGAGGAACATCACCGTTCAAAAAAGGAAAATTAACAATAGAGAAAAAAAATCATCCCTGTTATCGTAAATTTGTGTGTAGAGTTTCTGGTGTAAAACTTAAACGTCTAAATCTAGGAAAGGAATATTCTCAACATGTAAAAACATATTGTTAAAACAAACTGCTGATAACAAGAATAATGACATTTTCATTTTTTTATACTTGCCTCATCCGTTTGAATATCAGCTCGACCTAACGGGCTTGGTTGATATTCTTGCTGATAAAGTCAGTATCAAAAATGAAAATGCCATTATTCTATATGTTTCTCAATTGATACGTTACTCTCGTGTCCCTTACACAAAAAACTACACCAACAGAGTTACAAGGAATAGCGACTGAAATCGACACTTAGTAAGTTTAATGGCCACAATCACGAACTTGACGATATGTCGCAACTTATGTTTGCGCAGTCTTAGATCTGTAGATACCTGAATAGTCTTCTTGTATTTTTTACTAATTGTGTCCTATTCCTGAGTGTGGATTTGCATGGCGGGTAATGGATGCATTACAGGAGACTCTGACACAGTCTTGCTCCCTTTTCCCTTCGGAGTTAATATGTATCCTTCAGATTTTGTTTGTTACCTTGATTTTTGTTTTCTTAATCGATTTATAAGATTTGAACATCGATAAACTACTGTAACCTTAATTCATCTTGTCAAAGCATTGGTTTATTAGCTTTCGTCATTAAAAACCCTTGTTTCAAAGGCTTTCTTGTCTGCAACAACCTTTTTTTCGAGGAGATCCTTATAGGTAACACACGCTCTGGAAATAAACTCATCATAGATACCAGGATTAAAATTTTATATTTACGCCAGACGCGCGTTTCGTCTACAAAAGACTCATCAGTGACGCTCGAATCAAAAAATGTTTAAAAGGCCAAATAGAGTACGAAGTTGAAGAGCATTAAGGACCAAACAATTCCTAAAAGTTTTGCTAAATACATCTAAGGTAATCTATTCCTGGGGTAGAAAAGCCTTAGTTTTTCAAAAATTCAAAGTTTTGTTAACAGTTAATTTATAATTATGAACATATCAATGATAACTCAAGTCAACACAGAAGTGCTGACTACTGGGCTGGTGATACCCTCGGGAAAATAAATCTCCACCAGCAGTGGCAACGACCCAGTGGTTGCAAATAAACTCATCATAGATACCAGGATTAAAATTTTATATTTACGCCAGACGCGCGTTTCGTCTACAAAAGACTCATCAGTGACGCTCGAATCAAAAAATGTTTAAAAGGCCAAATAGAGTACGAAGTTGAAGAGCATTAAGGACCAAAAAATTCCTAAAAGTTTTTCCAAATACATCTAAGGTAATCTATTCCTAATAGTATGAAAGGTTGAAAGTTCGAGTCCCGTACGTGACAAGTGCGTTCGACTCTAATCTTAATTGACTACGATTGTCAGTTTTCATACCAAAGGTCGGTGGTTCTCCCCGGACATTCCGGCTTCCTCCACCAATAAAAATTGGCCGCCACGGAATAGCCAACAGTACTGAAAGTAGCGTTGAACACCAACAATAAAATAAAAACAGAATAGTAATACAACCTAGAGAGATATAGTAACATGCAGGTGATGATGGAATGTGGTCGCATACATATCAATAGTTCACAATGGGAAAATTCAAATTATCTCTTCTATCGTACAGTTTATTTTTCAACCGTCCCTCATTGTCGATTACTAGATAGAAGTCAAAGTATTTATCAGATCTAACTACATCTGTTGCATCCTTTGTTTCAACTGGAAAGATGCGACCAACATGGTCACCAAACATTTAAAATGTTAAGTGAATTCATATAATACATAAGAACGTTGAGTAAAAGGAAGATGGCCATGCCAACGTCTTTTCACCCTCCATGAGAACCCCTTGCAAGAAACCTGCCCCATGCGAATGAAAAAAGAGAAAAAAGAAACGAGTGTATAAGAGGAGGATTTTAGTCGGATCCAAGATAATAGTGTTTGTGGACAAACATTACAAATATGTTCAAGAATCTTGATTATTTTTCAGCACTTAAAAAGGGTTTTATTTTACAAATTATAATTTACCTCACATAAAACACATTTGGTATCTATATTGGCCATTCTATTTTGTATAACTGGACTAATCCGTCCAATTTGGCTTTAAGTTTGAAACGAGGACTACTTTAAAAGGGAACGAAAAGTCAGATGTATTAATTACATTGCAAGTAAAGATGGTATTAGTTTCACTGTAACTCAGAAAGCACCGTTTTGGTTGCTGATAGAATAAATGCTAGGAATTTTAAAAACCAGTATCTAGAATTTAACAAAATCAGCAATTTGAAATTTTTCGAAAAACCATTGCGTAACTTGCATACCCAATACAGTGAAGGAAGACTCATTGTTTTAACATTTGGCTTAAGTTTCAAAGAAACATAAAGCAGGTCTATGATCTTTCAAAATTGTTCATCTTTTGTAATTGTTATTTGGGTAAACATTGGGTTACAAAGTAAATTGTCAATACTTTATTCCCTTTTTAAGCACTTTTAATTTAAATGTATTTAAAACACAAATTGGTAATGTCCTGGGTCTATTCCAGCGGCGACAACCAATCAGAATATATGTCATGAAAATAAGACAGGCTTGTACAAACTATTAATCTTTGAAAATTGATAATAATCGGCGTTCGTATATCTGTAAAGGTTTTAATTTTGTTTGTTTCAACGACCTCCGTTTTAACACAGGCGGAATGAATATATACGTTTTGTCCCCTGGTTGTCGATACTAATATGATTTATACTCTCTCAGACAATGTTGACGTTAGGTGGAGTTGGCTATTCTTTTTGTTACCCTTTTGATCATAAAGCTCTTCAAGAATTTCAGTATTTGTACATCGTTCTCTTTCAAGTTTTATTCGTTTGAGCGTTTTTGATGAAGGTAAAACCAGAAAAGCCTTTCGAAAGCACCAAATTTATGAAATATGTTATTTTTATTTTCTGTCATTATCTTCGACGGAATCCTATAAAATGTAAAGTGAAGTTTCCAATAACATTAGACAGTACCAACCTCACTACACCAGATGCACATTTTGACCAATTTATGTTTCTTTAGCGATGCTAAAGGCAAATATATTTTTAAAACAATAACCAAATTCAAACGTTGATGAGAACCCAGCAAATACATAGAAATAACAATCAGTAACCACCTAACCTTTGATAAACACATCGACAATACAGTTGGCTACGGAAATAGAACATTAGAATTTGTCCACAGAAATCTTAAAGGCTACACAAACCTGTAAAGGCGGCTGCATATGTGTCCATGTTAAGGCCTGCAGTGGAATATGCAGGCACAGTATGTGATCCAACAAACCAAAATAAGATCAAAGCAGGAACAGAAAAGAGCAGCAAGATGTGTGAATAACAACTACACAGACCAAACACCTGGCTATGGCACAAATATAGTCAATCCATTAAAATGGGAAAGCCTTGAAAAACGGAGGAAAACAAACAGATTATGCATGCTATTCAATATCCAGTATGATCTAATCGACATAGATCGTCAACAGTACCTGACCCTAAACGATAAGCGGACCAGAGGTAAAAACCGTTTCTACCAAGAAAGAACCAGTACAGATGCCTACGTCCAATTTCTCTTTTCAAGGACCATCAGGGACAGTTATAATCTACCAACATCAATATTGTCGGCCAACACAGTTGAGGGATTCAGAAATGCCTTGGAGACGGGCTCTGACATGAATCAGGCAACACCAAGATCTACATAGTTTTAATTGTAACAATATTGTAAACGTTTCAACTGTTTTGATTGGAGCGTCACTAAATGAGCCTTTTGTAGTTGATACGCGCGTCTGGCGTACAATCATAGAGGGTAGGAGATATACAATCACAAAGGGTAGGAGATAAACAATCACAAAGGGTAGGAGATGTACAATCATAAATGGTAGGAGATATACAATCACAAAGGGTAGGAGATATACAATTACAAAGGGTAGTAGGAGATGTACAATCATAAAGGGTAGGAGATGTACAATCAAAAAGGGTAGGAGATATACAATCATAAAGGGTAGGAGATATACAATCATAAAGGGTAGGAGATATACAATCACAAAGGGTAGGAGATATACAATCATAAAGGGTAGAAGATATACAATCACAAAGGGTAGGAGATATACAATCATAAAGGGTAGGAGATATACAATCACGACGAAAATCACTGATTATAAACTAGATAGTAGAGTTGAAAACAACCATAGGACGTTGCAGACGCCGCTTCTTGAATCCAATTGCCTTCTATTATCTTGGGAGAGGTAGCAAGAGCTTGCGTGTGGTAGCGAGGGGTGGCAATTTATTGTTCTGTGATACTAGTATATATTTTTTTGATGATGCGAACTCTCATAACAATGATTGGATCAGGGCTCATGCTTTCTTTTCAAGAATCAACGCTTATTCGTTGTATCTATAATACATATACAATATCGTAAGAAATATCATTATTACAACATAAAGGTATAAATTGTTTCGCCTACCTTTTTATTTACTGACATATGGCAACCCTTAAAGGTAACTCACTAATCCATTTATGATATAAGTCCAATTACAATTTAGGTTCTCGTTTTGAACAACCTTGTTGTAACTCACTTTTAAAAAAAAACTCATCAAAGATACCAAGATTATATTTGATATGCCAAACGGCCGTTTCGTGTACATACGAATCGTATGTTGCACTCAAAACAATATAGCTTATAGACCAAATCAATTACGAATTTATAGATCAATGAAAAAAAATCCCCCAAAATGTGCAAGTTTTGCTTCGTCTATCTATGCCTAAGGAGGGGGCGAAAAGACATTCCTTTTATGAACGATTTTAACGTTTTAAGTTTTTAATTTACAGAAAACTACCGAATAGGGATATGACATGTCAGCAAAAGAGCACTGCATACCTGGAAGATTCTACCCTCGGTAACGAAACGACCTCAGTCAAGCATCGACCCAGATTTTGTAAAAACTCATCCAATTATTACAATCATTGATTTTACAATATATATGGAAACTATTCATTGTAAAGTCAGAAACGAGGAAAGCAAGGACGGTCGATACTACGAATTTTCATTACGGTTAACATTGCGTAAAAATGAGCATGTATACGTATTGAAGATTTAAAGTATTGCTAAGTTAATCAGGCCTTCTCTTTTATTTCAGAAGATGAATTGGTTGTAATTGAGTTCAGTTAATTGTTTTAAACGTTACATCAACATAAATTCGACAACGTTTGCTGGCTAGAATTAACCGTTGTCGGTGGCTAAGTTATAGTACAAGCATCGTAGGATAACTTATAATTTAGTAATCAATATAAATTTCCGTTGGGACAGAGGACAAAAAAGTTTTGCTTCATGATTAAGGATTTTAATACGACAATAAGACATGGCAAAATTATTTAAAAAATGATAACAAAACAGTTCAACTTGTACATCTGTACCATGTTTGAACAACAACAACAAGAACAAAACAATAAATTAAATCAGTCGAACTAAACATGTAAAGCTATCCAATCATTTTCATTTCTGTTAGAACGCGGTGCTTTATTTGTCCCATTATTTAACAATGTATGATCTTTTTCATCTTTTTCAAGTGATAGGTTTGTCAGTTTTCTGGTATCGACATTGATTTGTGATTCAATTATGTCCGCTTCAACAATATCTTGCAGTGCTTCTTCAGTTGCCTTCGTAATTTCTTGTTTTCTCTCTCGTTCAACTTTCGATGATCTACGCAATGCTATCTTCTTTTCAAATTCTTGTCGAAGGATTTCATCTTTCTGTGAGCTTTCCATTAACTTCTTAAAATCTTCAACGCGACGTTTGAAAGCTGGGTTTCCGTCCATATGTTTAGCCATTAGTTTATGTAATTTGCCTCTAACTCGTCCAACCTCTGTCTTTTCTACATCAACTAAGCCATCTGATATATCCTTCATCATTTTAGCCTTTTGTCTTCTATGAATCATCTGTGCCTGCATCATTTCACTAAAATGTACCAAATAAGATCAAATACTTAACAATAAATCAGATTAAGAGTTTAAGGGGAAACGCGCCGTTTAATGAAAAATAGCACTTATAAAAACAATATAAAACCAATTATTGAAGATTTTTGAAGCAACGTCTGTGAAAATTAGATACAGACATGAATAGAACATTACCAATACGTGTCTACTGTGATTAGAATTTAAACTGTATAATTGAAACATAAAATGCACAGTATTCTGCAACTTAATCACTCAAAAAGCGGGTCATCTACTTTCACAATCTGACCAGAAGAACAGCCTTAAGATGAAAATTAAATCTGATAATTACACATGTGCCATGAGCTGTATTTCATACTAATCTTAAGCCATAGTCATTTTATGTCGGCAAATTGAATTTGCTAAGAAACAGATTTATAAGTTACAGGCTTTTAATGCAATATTTAATTCATATTACAAGCACTTGAAAACACACTTTTTGTTGTGTAGAAATAATACATACGCATATTCTATTTCTCCGCTGTCATCATCATCTAGTTTATCTATTAATAACTCTAAACAGCGTTCTTGTAGAGGAATTCCTGCCATCTGTAAATGAAAATACTTAATATATAACTGATCCATGGCACCATAAAAATATACTGTAATTTCATCATTATTCAAGGGATAACATTTTTTGTGGATTTCGTTGGTAAAGGTAAACTGCAAAATTAAATGTTCAAAGAAATATAAATTTTTCTATAGGTTTGTATCCAGACTTTGTCAAAACTATGAAATGAATTATCCACGAAAATAAAATTTTGCATCAATCCACGAAAATTGGTATCAATGAAAATAGAAAAATCCATAGTATAACCTATGTAGGTCTTCATACACGGAACATTAATTCAGAATTTAAAATATAAAAGACTACCATGCTGAAACATACAGAATGTATAACATTTAAAACGATTTTTTGGTTTTCAAATATTTCTGTATGAAGGTGTTTATTACAAAATATCTGGTAACATAAAGGTGTACATATATATTCCGTGTAATATAGTTATTACTCGTTTTGTTGTAGTACGCTATTGAATTGTTATCGGGGTTGTTTGTGGCTATACACTTACACGGTAGAATATACCTGTGCCCAATGTAGATTTTAATCATGCTATTTGAATACAAAATTATAAACATCACCAACCTTAATTTTAAAACCACAGGATGTGCGAACTTCCCTAACTTTACACAAAATATATATAGAAAAAACAAAAAGTATGGAATAAAATTTGAAGAGGCAGCTTTCCATGAACGTTTCAGAAGTTAAAAAGAAAAATGAGGTTACCAATATCGCATACTTGCTTTACAGCAAAAATAGTTGATAAGGTAAATTTGCATTCAATTTCATTGTCACGAAACCATAGAGAAAAATAACTGTAAAATTTATTCTAAAATGAAACCATTGGAAACCTTTACTTTTAAATCTTTAACTTCGTTGATAAATTAACAACACGTGTTTGTATATATATATATGCAAGATACAATAGCATAATAAATTTACATGTTACAGATGTCTTATTACAAATGAACATATTCGTATTGCTAGGTAATCAGTGCATTTTATGTTTGCAATTTTCAGTAAAAAAAATATACTAATGGTTTGAGCCACCACAATTTTCTGACACCGAACAACCTCACAACAACAAAACATTTTCGTGTCTTTACTATTTATCTATTGTAGATCTCAGATGTGTGCAGCAGAAAAATGTGATATATACATCAACGAGACAGCAACCCAACATTTTAAGCTTTTTCATAAACTTTTGTTCTTATTTTGTCCCAGTTATTGTTTATCTGCGTGGTGATATCTGGTTTTTTTTTTTACAAATAAACACATAATTTGAAAAATGGTAAGCAAGACGTTCATACTGCTTCTAAACTATAAACTGCACTGCAACAATAAGATTAAACTTTTATATAAACAAATATTGGTTTGGAAACTTGGTTTTTATAAATTAAATATCAAAATACTTGGGAGCATTTTTCATTTAAAAATTTTATATTATTTTTGGTTGGAAAATTTGTGCTCTAAGAAATGTAATATCATTTGATTTGGAACTTTTAGTTTTTTTTTAAAATACAATACATTTTGTTTGGAACATTTTAAAAATATATTAATATTTGATCTGCGAAATTTGAGTATAAATCAAAGTACAATTTTCATTCAAATTATGCAAAATAAAGTAAAATAGAATATGTGGAAGTGTATAAATCATTTATCATAATAAACAGTATTTTACTAGCATTGACCAAATATACACATCTTTTTCTTTCGAATTATATCTCGATAATAAATTTAAGACTGAAAAAACTGAAGAAATTAATTGAACAGCGATATACGTATCTGCCTCCGTTATTTTTATTTGTCAATTTTCATAATAAATACGAAATTGGAGAAAAAAAAACAATCTACGAAGTCAATCTACACTACAATACTAACAACACACAAGCTATTAACCCAACAAAACTAAAAACAGCCCATAAAAGATAGTAACCTACTTCATAAATACCCTGCAAAATAAAAGTCATTATATATGCATTGTAACAACCAGAAATTGTGTTAAAAGTTGCAAAGAAAGATTTTTTATTTACATTTGTGGAACATGATATCAATTATGGAAGTCAAAGATAACGTATGAGCTTCAAGGAATATGTGCCCATTACTGAACACATACTAAACCTATATGAGTAAATAATGTTACTAGTATGATAAATAGATTTACTGATAAAAAACTTCAGCGTGAAACAAACATTATTTGCATGCCTTTGAATCCTATTAACCATACCCTGTATTTTTACAGTATCTTACAAGGTGTAACAAGTCACCTGAATGATATCAAATCTCAAAATCCAACCATTAGATAGAAGAATAATACCAGTGTGTTCCATATTTCGAATAACTGAATTAATTGTAGTTATTTTGTATACCCCTATTGACAAATAAGAATGTTTAAAGAACTGGGGCCATGTTAAGTATCCCTAGGACGTAAAACAAAGCTATCTTAGGACAGTCCTATCTACAATTGTCCTAGGACTATCCTTACACATTTATCTAATTAATAAGAATATGCATGGAATTCAATGAAATATTTTTCAGCATATATGTAAGATGGGGAGGTCGCATTTTTAATAAAAAAAAAAAATAATAACCCAAAATAAAGTTTTAACGTAATTCTAACAGATACATCATTATATATTATTATAATTTGCCAAATAACTATATCTGAAAACTTCAAATTTGAGTCACAAACTTCAATCACATTTAGCGAATGGTAATTTTTTCTGTTCAAGTATAAATATAAAAATAAGACGATATGGTATGATTGTCAATGTGATAACTCTCAACCAGAGACCATCTGGCATATATGTTTATTACTATAGGTCACCGTACGGCCTTCATCAATTAGCAAAACCCATATGAAGGCAAAATATGAATCTCACATGAAATTCACGTGAAATTAACCTCAAACGACCTTATAAATGAAACTGCACGTAAAAATTTTCATGTGAATCTCACGTGAAATTTTTCACATGAATTTCACATGAACTTTACAAACAAAAAAAATTGGTATTTTTCATGATTTTAATTAAATTTGTAAATTTAGATGTTATTTGAATTACTTTATTTTAAAAATTAACATGAATTTCACGTGAAATACTTCATGTGATTTTTAAGTGAAATTCACGTGAGTTTCACATGAGATTCACGTGAAACTCACATGAACTGATTACACGTGAGTTTCAAGTATAAGCTCGTTTGAGGGAAAATTCACGTGAATTTCACGTGAGATTCGCATGAATTTAAATTCACGTGAAATTGATGTGAGTGAAAATTTCCTGTGTACCGCATAGTGAGCTATAAAAGGCCCCGACAAGACAAATGTAAAAAATTCAAACGAGAAAACTAACGGCCTCATTTATGTACGAAACAATGAACGAAAAACAATGATGAACAGCAACAAACGACAACCATTAAAATACAGGCTCATGACTTGGGACAGGCACATACAGAATGTGGCGTGGTTAAACTAGTTTGTTGGCGCAACCCCCCCTAACCTAGGACAGTGGTATAACAGTAGAACATAAGAACACACTATATAAATCAGTTGAACAGGACTGAACTCATCAGATCGATGCAAAGCAGGAAAACATCTAACAAAAACACAGACCTGACGTGGTATTTATACATCCGGGCCACAACAAAATGACTCTAAGTACAGATTTGAGAGTACTCACAGTTACTGACAGCTAGTGCAAAGCTAATAACAACTGATGAAATAATTATGCAACAGTTGGGCTTCTCATACACACATGAGTACCATCTACAGCAACAATGACAATTAGAGACAGCAAGAAGAGAGCTTGGTCTGTGGGCATAGAAATATATTGATTGCAAACATTTTTTAGCATTCTGTAACGTCACGTGTAATAAATATAAGAAACACTTGCTCTTGATATACGGTGGACGTCTTCATTAACCAACTGAAAGCTCCCAGTCGCATACAACCTTAAGGCCACCATTATTTGTAATGAGACAAGAAAGGCCTTGGATCTTACAGTCGCATTAGCGAGTTCATTTTGAAACTTTCTACAAAGTTCTTGAATCATAGGTTTAGAAAGTCTATATTTGCAAACAATATAAACATCGTCCAAATAATCTAATGGTTTGTCTCTGTCCCTAATCACCCTGTTTCGGCGAATGTTATTTGCTCGTCGTCTTACATGAACATACACAGCGGCCATATTTGTTGTTTTTATTTTGATTCGGGACAGCGGAACTTTTAGGACTACCATACGACCATCCTAAGACACTTATGTATATATTAGAACTTTAGGACCAAATTTAGGACATGTCTTATCTTTGGAGACTTTCGTTAACCTGACTTAGGACTAAAACGTGTCCTAAGACCATCCCAAGACACGTTATACTCTAAGACAGCTTTGTTGACACGGCCGCAGGTATCTTTGGACAGAAAAACGTCTTTAAAAATTAATTCAGATTAATTCTAAAATTTTAAGGTTACATTATTATTTTATTCTGCCAATTACAACGGAACTGGTTCGTTCGTAATTGTATTGACTCATCTTTTTGTCGTATAGACTTATTTCAAAGTTTCGCTAGATAGGTGAACATAACTTTATAAGTTAAGTCCGATTTTCAGTTGATTTCTAAATACTCCATACCTAGTTTGCTGTAAATCATTGTTTGTTATTATTATATTTTGTCGGGAACGGTACATTTGGCTTTAGGCTACGTTGCATTGTGGCCTTAATCACTCTTCACGCTGTCCTATTTTGATTGATCTTTTTTTTTAATTATTCCTTACAACAGATAGCTTCAAATTCTTGTTGACATAAAATAACATACCATCAAGCCAGTTTTTATTTCACTTTTGTCCAAAGATTTACTTCCGTCTTTGTCAAATACAGAAAGTAAAACAATACTATCTTAGGACAGTCCTATCTACAATTGTCCTAGGACTATCCTATAGGACTATCCTTATACACATTTATCTAATTAATAAGAATATGCATGGAATTCAATGAAATATATTTCAGTATATATGTAAAAGGGGAGGTCGCATCTTTCATGAAAAAAAATAACCCAAAAGTAAAGTTTGAAGGTAATTCTAATAGATACACCATTATATACTATTATTATTTGCAACTATATCACAAATTTCAATCACATTTAGCGAATGGTAATTTTTCTGTTCAAGTATAAGTATAAAAATAAGAAGATATGGTATGATTGCCAATGTGATAACTCTCAACCAGAGACCAACTGGCATAGATGTTTATAACCATAGGTCACCGTACGGCCTTCATCAATTAGCAAAACCCATACACAGGCAAAATTTGCTCACGTGAATTTCACATGATTCTCACATAAAATTCACGTGAAATTCACCTCAAACGAGCTTATACATGAAACTCACGTGAAAATTTTCATGTGAATTTCATGTAAATTGAATTCACATGAATCTCACGTGAAATTTTCAAATGAATTTCACGTGAACTTTACAAAAAAATTGGCATTTTCATGATTTTAATTAAATTTGTAAATTTAGATTGTATTTGAATTACTTTATTTTAAAATTAACATGAATTTCACGTGAAATTAATTCATGTGATTTTACGTGAATACACATGAGTTTTACATGAGATTCACGTAAAACTCACATGAACTGATTTCACGTGAGTTTTACGTATAAGCTCGTTTTAAGTGAAATTCACGTGAGATTCACATGAATTTAAATTCACGTGAAATTGATGCAGTGAAATTTTCCGTGTACCGCATAGTGAGCTATAAAAGGCCCCGAAAAGACAAATGTAAAACAATTCAAACGAGAAAACTAACGGCCTGATTTATATACGAAACAATGAACGAAAACAAATATGATAAACAGCAACAAACGACAACCATTGAAATACAGGCTCCTGACTTGGAACAGGCACATACAGAATGTGGCGTGGTTAAACTAGTTTGTTGGCGCTAAACCCTCCCCTGACCTGGGACAGTGGTGTAACGGTACAACATAAGAACAAACTATAACAATCAGTTGAACAGGACTGAACTCATCAGATCGATGCAAAGCAGAAAACATCTAACAAAACACAGACCTGCCGTGGCAGGTATCTATACATCCGGGCCACAACATAAATGACTCTAGTACAGATCTGAGAGTACTCACTGTTACTGACAGCTAGTGCAAAGCTAATAACAACTGATAAAATAATCATGCAACAGTTGGGTTTCTGATAAACACATGAGTACCATCTACAGCAACAATGACATGTGGAAAATTTGCAATGTAATTAAAACCTTGCTTTACAGCAAAAGAGAGCTTGGTCTGTGGGCATCGAAATATATTGATTGCAAACATTTTGAGCATTTTGTGACGTCACGTGTAATATTATAAGAAACACTTGCTCTTGATATACGGTGGACGTCTGCATTAACCAACTGAAAGCTCCCAGTCGCATACAACCTTAAGGCCACCATTATTTGTAATGGCTTTGGATCCTTCAGTCGCATTAGCGAGTTCATTTTGAAACTTTCTACAAAGTTCTAGAATCATAGTTTAGAAAGTCTATATTTGAAAATAATTTCAACATCGTCCAAATAATCTAATGGCTTGTCTGTCCCTAATCACCCTGTTTCGGCGAATGTTATTTGCTCGTCGTCTAACATGTACATACACAGCGGCCATATTTGTTGTTTTATTTTGATTCAGGACAGCGGAACTTTTAGGACTACCATACGACCATCCTAAGACACTTATGTATATATTCGAACTTTAGAACCAAATTTAGGACATGTCGTCTTTGGAGACATTCGTTAACCTGACTTAGGACTAAAACGTGTCTTAAGACCATCCTTATAGATATAAAAGATGTGGTATGAGTGCCAATGAGACAACACTCCTAGACACGTTCTACTCTAAGACAGCTTTGTTGACACGGCCCCAGGTATCTTTGGACAGAAAAACGTCTTAAATTAATTAAGATTAATTCTAAAATTTTAAGGTTATATAATCATTTTATTCTACCAATTAACACGGAACTGGTTCGTTCGTAATTGTATTGACTCATCTTTTGTCGTATAGACTTATTTTAAAGTTTCACTAGATAGGTGAACACATGAAGCATAAATTCATAAGTTAAGTCCGATTTTCAGTTGATTTCTAAAACTCCATACCTAGTTTGCTGTAAATCATTGTTTGTTATTATTATATTTTGTCGGGAACGGTACATTTGGCTTTAGGCTACGTTGTATTGTGGCCTTAATCACTCTTCACGCTTCCTATTTTGATTGATTTTTTTTATTATTCCTTACAATAGATAGCGTCAAATTCTTGTTGACATAAAATAACATACCATCAAGCCAGTTTTTATTTCACTTTTGTCCAAAGATTTACTTCCGTCTTTGTCAAATACAGAAAAGAGATCCGTTAGCCGGAAACCATTCATATGTCCGAATTCCATAAGCACTATTATAGGATTTTCATCTATTAGAGAAAGTTCGTCATCATCGTCACCAGAACCATGAGCTCCGCGAATTGGTCCATGAATAAACGTAATGTCCCTATCTTCTTTTAATTTTTTCACATTCTCTGAAAATTCTTTCTCTACAAGCTGCGTCTAAAAAAAGAAAGTTAGAGTTGGAGAAAAGAATCATCAATCGGAATTAATAATGAACTTCATAAAATGAATATTCTGGAGAGGACTTCCAAGTGAACAGCTTTTATTCCTTTGTGAGATTTTGCAGTTATGCGTGAACGTCATTTTACATATCATATGTATGAAAATAGCAAAAAGGACTGAATTAAGCAACAGTCAACGTTATATAACGATGACAGCACTAAAACACACGAAAACCGGTAATTGACAATGTGATTACAGAAAGTGCATTAGTTGTGAAAGAAGGAATTTTAAATTGACGTGCTATATTAGTTTCAAAGATCATCATAACATCAAAATAGACAACTCATTGTTAAATTCCACGATTACGACGAATCGAGTTTGAACTTTACTGTTTTCCTTTTTGAGAGATATTTTCCATCAGAGTAAGCCAAAAGTTGAGTGATTTGCTTTAGAATTTTGAAGTTTGGTCAAATCATTGTAATTAATATTGACATCTGTCCAATCAAATCGGTGTATATTGTTAACAGAATGAAACTCCACATATTGTTTTCTTCAACTCGCAAACTTAATTATAATGCTTGGGCAAACACTCAAACAAATTCAACATGCAAATTAAGCGAACTGTTGTTCTACGTGTAATCAAAAAATATCTTTAATGCTTTAGTTGAATATGATTTGGTTTTAATGTATTTCTCGTCAATCGGTGGTTAGTTTTGGTACTTAATTGTGGTGTCTTTAAAGAACCAGAAATTTACATCCATTTCAATGCTTACTCGGATATCAACTTTCTTCAACCCTGAGGTAGGATTATCGTTGATAAAATCTAGGATCATCTGTGCGCCTTTTGTCGTAATAGGATTCCAGCCTAACTGAAACGAAAGACAGGATATGATTATAAAAATGAAAACAATGCCGGAAATTCTTGTCTTCTAGTCTTTTCAATACTCATCAAACTTTTCAATTTCCATTCTATTGCAATATACAAATATTGTGATTTTAATAATTGAATTTTATAGTAGGGATACATATTTATTAATAATAAATATAAAACAGGGAGTGCTTATCCTTTCGAAGCATTGCGCCATTTTGAGCTCTAGCAATTCCGATACATTTTTACATTTTTACATTGAAAATTATTTCGAATCAATATTTGCCCCTTTTTGTATACACTCCGTTAGTTGAAATCATTGCATATCACGTCAGTGTTTCAATCCTTTCATACTTGATCGGAACTGTAACTTTTGTAGATGTAATAATTTTGTACATCTTCGAAGTTGTAATCACACGATTTTTGGAGACCAATCGTAACACATATAGTCACAGTTATAAGCACTACATACAACCTTGAAATAATTGTACATTTTCTTAGATGTGTGATCAATACAGAATAATTGTCTAACTAACTCTAACGGTTCTTTCTTGATATCTTCGTATTTTTTAACTTAACCAATAGTTAAGGGCATCTTCATGTTTGAACTTTGTATTCCGTCAACGTTATTCAATTTTCAGAAAAAAAAAAGATGGAAATACATTAAGCATGCATACCTTCAACACTTGTAAACACTGATTAGTTTTCATTCCTTTTAAAAGTTTCTCTAAGGCATCTTTGTTTATTCTGTTACATTCCAAATTCAATTCAATTAAATATTCATTAAATTCTAAAGCTTTGGCAAGAGATTCACAACCTCGTAATGAAAATCCGTTCCATGATATATCTAATTTCTTTAAGCCTTGATTCAACTGCAAAAAATGAACAACCACCAAGTCATGTTTATTCATAAAACTTACACATTGAATATAAATCCTCTTTATTTATAATTCGATACACTAAGATTTTTCTACTCCCTATCCGTATTTAGCACAATTTCCGGTTTTTGATACTCTTCATCTTTTTATTTGAGATTGCCTTCTGTTGCCACTGATGAGTCTTGTGTTGATCAATCGCGCATCTGGCGTATCAAATTATAAGCCTGGTATCTTCGAGGAGTTTTTTTAATCATAGTTACGTATACTATACTTAGTGTATGTTCATAATGTGTAAAGGGAATATTTTTCAATTATTTGTAAGACTTTCAGTAATGTGATAGTACTAATTTTAGAGCAATGAGGGTGCGATTTTCGTAAACAACTGGTCTAAAATCAATACTTTCATAGCAATGAAAGTCACACAAATAACATGCAGTGTCAAACCAATGTTAAAGCTTTTGAAGCAGCAAGACACAGCACTTAGTTCAATGATAAACATGAATGCTTGAATTCAGAAAGTTTGATTATGTAAAAACAATCCAAATTAATAAATGTTGTATAAATCTGGATTTTCTGTACTTTTCAATTTTTCTCAATACTCTTAAACACATTTCTGAGCTTTAACACATTACTCATACATAGCTAAAGCATTTTTTTCATTTGCAACATAATGTTATCATAATGAAAATGAGCATCGTCACGTGTGTTATCCATGTCTAATTTGTTGAACATTTCAATATATCAATGAATCTTAAAGAAATGAAGAAAATATATAAAACATCGCATTGTTAAAATATCAAAAATAACATGTTTGCTTAACTCGGCGCTTGCGACTGGTAAGAAGTGAGTTATATGTCTCATCGTTGAAGACCTACAAATGTCGGTTATGATAAAGAAAAGTTTTATAATAGCTGTGTTATTTCCCGATCAACTTTTTGGATTGTTGTCTTAAATTCATCCAATCCATGATATGTTCTTCCTATATTTATGCATTCTGACTATACACCAGTAACTGTCGTACTATTGTTACTCTAAGTCGTCGCGATAATTCGATTCCTACACGTGTAAGTGCTTACTGCTAATCCATTTGCAATAGCATCAGCACCATCAAACCGTAAATGGTTCCAACTGAGATCTAATTCTTCTAATGTATCGTTGATTTCTGAAAAATATATTTTCATTCAAATTATTGACAACATATACAACGATGGTAAGGCTGTGCTACACTTTGATTTTATAAACAACTGTCATACAAGTGGGATGTTTAGCTAGTTATAAAACCAGACATACATAATTTGTTTACCGCTATTCTCTGGATATTGCCATGTATGTAAAAGCCAATTTTGGCAGAAAAAAAAATCACCGAGAATCAACATATCAAAAGAGCATTTAAAAAGGACAGAAAAAATATCAGGGACTAACAGTTCAAAATCATTGCTGATGATGCCAATGTAAATGAATACGACCTCAAAAATAATCTTTTTGGAAGCGATTTGTAAATCTGAAACCAGGATTGGCCATAAAGATACAGATCTAACCGTGAAATGTCAACAGTGCCAGAAGGATTTGCTTATTATTTATAAACTAAAAATCTACACGCAAATGTATCATTTAATGTATTCCCTTAAATTAAAGAGTTTTGTATTAATGCAGACTTCGAAAAGAACTGACTAAATAATTTGGTCCTTGAAGCATACTAAGAAATAGGCTCCATGAAATATCTAGCAGAGTGAACAAGGAACATATCATGTCATTTGGCATACAAAATATCCAATGGTTTGTTGCAGTATAAGACTTCTCATTTTAATTAATCGTATATACACCCTATATTAAAGTTTGATATTGTTAAAGAAAGATCCACTTTAAGTTGTGCATGTTTTACCGCTGTGCTAATAGATTCTTCTGATATCAACCAGGTTTCAGAATAACATATTAACATAAAGATTGGGAGAAAAAAATTAAATGCACTTACTTAATGCATCGCCTATGACTTTCCCTCCAAACTCACGAAATTCATTATGGCTTAAAGTCAGTCTGAGTAAATTATGTGTATCCTAAAATGGACAGAAACGAAATTAAATATCCTACACAATTTATAATAATGGCTACATTTTGTTTCCACATTTTACCATTCTTTTATTTATCCATTAAATGGTTAATTGTCAGCATTTATCATTGCATGTATTCCACATTGTTTTTTTCGTTGGTAATATCATAATTCCTGGCCTTTCTGGTTTATAGCTCTTCATATTTTGATAAGCTTTGGATTTTCAAATATTTTGGCCTCGAGCATCACTGAAGAGACATTGATTGTCGAAATGCGCATCTGGTGCAGAAAATTGGTACCGTTTATGTTATTACATTCACAATACTAATATGCATAAAATTTCGATTGACTGATATTAAAGAAAAGTTGTATGATT
Organism: Mytilus coruscus; assembly: GCA_017311375.1. Lineage (NCBI taxonomy): Eukaryota > Metazoa > Mollusca > Bivalvia > Mytilida > Mytilidae > Mytilus > Mytilus coruscus. The sequence goes on along the minus strand of CM029597.1, from coordinate 25,643,136 downwards.
ACGTAAAGATCGCTTCAGATTGATACTTTTAAAAATTCTACAAATAAGGTTTTACAGAAAAAATGAAAAACAACACGTTATAAATTTAATTTGTCTGAAGCGCTTTTCTGGATTTACCTTCATCAGGAACGCTCAAAGCCGAATATTTAAAAGTCAAGGATGTATAAGAACCGAAACAGTTACAGACCTCATAAAAATATTAAATGCTACATCGCAAGGAAATCAATAGAACCTAAAATTCGTGAGTATATTTTATCAATTTTCTTGTTGTGATGAAAGACACATTCCTAAAAACTTTGCTATTTTACAATTCTATTTATTTATCAAAGCAGCACACGATTTAAAAGATGTAACACCAGCTATATGTAAGTCATATAAAGCATTCGTCACTATTTTTAGTACAATGTGTTGTTTGGATGCCTTTACATAGATATTAGAAGATGTGGTATGAGTGCCAATGAGACAACTTTCCATCCAAGTCACAATGTGTAAAAGTAAACCATTACAGGTCAAAGTACGGCCTTCAACACGGAGCCTTGGCGCACACCGAACAGCAATCTATAAAGGGCCCCAAAAATGACTAGTGTAAAACCATTCAAACAGGAAAACCAACGGTCTAATCTATATAAAAAACGAGAAATGAGAGAAACTTTTGTATATGTCATTAATTTTAACAAAAATATCTCGATGGTCTGGGTTAAAAAAAAAATGGAAAAAAAAAACATACGTCAGGATACCTTATTCATAGATAGAAAAAAAATCGAACAACCACTCATTGGAGAGGGAGAGAGGCAGTTCTAAGAAGGTAAACTTCTCCTGCGATGCTTGCATCATTTGATTGGTTATCAAATGACAAGCACAATTGAGATAAAGTCTGGGGAAAGAATTCTAATTCAAGACAAAACCATTTCTATTGACCTTACAAAATATAAATAGCACCCGTAAATCAATTCCACGAGATATAGAGTCAATTTCCTTGAATTTATTTCATTCCAGGGTCATTTTAAAAAAGGTATCTTCACTAAAACTCACTGTAAAACAGCACCATGTATTTTTAAATTCTTATACATTTATGGCGAATATCTCAACATGATTTCAAATTTTGAATGCCAAAAGATGGTTCAAAACTACAATTTTGATAGAACCTGGTAACCTTGATTTTGTCTTCAGCAGCAATATTGCATCTAGCATCTGTTCGTGAAGTTGAATTACTCGTCTGTTCAATATGTAACCACCAAAATTAATTGGTTTTAATATGGGCAATATTTTTTTGCGCTAAAAAGGTCATCAAATTATTATTAATTTTTCGCTAAAGTGTCCGCGCCAATTCTGATTACCGTTAAAACTGTTGACACCTTACCTCGAATAGTTTTCTTAAATGTATTGCATCAAATTCACGAAAACCATTTCCTAGAAATGAAATTAGACAGATAAATTTCATATTTTTGACAAAGAGTATGCATATAATCTTACTCGTGTCTCTCAATTTTCATAATAAATAAAACTAGTCATAAAAACAAATACGAAATATTTGATGTATCTTTATGAACGACATATATGCATAACAATCTGAATGAAATGAAATGTGGGGTGGGGTATACTTTAATGAAACAACGATCCAAAGACACACAAAAGGACATTTTGATACCTTCTTAGTTTCATCAGTTGAATGGTGTCTCTAAATATGTCTCGGGTCTGTTAGTTTTTTTCGTCGTTTTTCTTTTTTGTCATTTTATTGTCTGTTTTTCTTTGATTTATGATTTTTATTGTCCCTTTGGTTTCTTTTTAAAATTTAGGAAAACACCAGCTATGACGGGTTACCAATGTCCTATATTGCTACACGGAACACTGTGGTACTCGGTTTGTATGTTCTATCGAACGAATTTACCTTGACGTTCGGTATTTTGTTATACTTTTTACTACTACCAAGTCTATGTCAAGTATCTTCCTAGAAGAAACTTTTCTGCTGGTGGATTCCCCTCCACCCCACCCCCCGAGGGCATCATAAACTTGGAAGCTTTATGCATGATAGACAACAAAACAAAGAACATACCAGCTAGGACGTCGCCCCGGTTACCAAGGTCCTATATTGCTACACGGAACACTGTAGCACTCGGTTTGTGTGTTCCATGGAATAGAATTTACCTTGGAGTTTGGTATTTTTGTTATATTTTTATTTAATGAATGACTATTATTTATTTTGAATTTATTAAACCATAAAATTATTTTGACTCTTCACATTGAATAATCCGCGAAGCGATTATGTAAATGTGAAGAGTCAAAATAATGTATGGTTCAATAAATTCAAAATAAATAATTGTCATTCATTGTAAATAAATTCTATCAAAATTAAGGCTCAAAGAGCTTTTATATTATTTATATAAACAATAACAACGTACACACACATGTTGGCGTATGAATACATAACGTCAGAGTGGGCGTGTCGCCATAAAATTGACAACATTGAAAATAAAGGTAATACTTTTAACCAATCAGAAGACAGTAAATACACCAAATTTATTTATTGATAGATATTGATACACCATTGTTCTCGTTTGAAATAGTGTAAACTTTCAAGGTAGAATCTTACCTGAGAGATTCAATGAAGTAAAGTTGTCTACCTCGACTGCTATATTCACAATGTGTTTAGCACCTTCAATACCAATCTGACTGTCCGATAAGTTCTTCAATATGTCAAACAAAACCATTATCCCAATGAAAAGCAGCGGAATTTGAGTGAAGCTTTTTAGATGTGTCAATTAGGATTTTATATAACGAACTGATGTAAAAAGCTTTAGTAACGGTAACAAATTTGCCTGAATTTTGTACTTTTTGCAATATTTTTAATATAACAACCTGCTGCACAATATTTGGTAAACGGCAACGGATTTTGCTTAATTTCTTTAATTTTGCAAGAAGGTTTTTGACATAACAAACTGCTGCAAAATCTTTGGTAAACGGCAGCGTATTTTGCTTAATTTCTCTATTGGTGCAAGAAGGTTTTTGATACAGCAAACTGCTGAAAAAGCTTTGGTTATGGCATCGGAATTTGTTTGATTTTTTTAAAAGTTGCAATACGGTTTTCAATACAACGAACTGTTGCAAAAGCTTTGGTGATCCAGCGAAATTTGTTTGAACATTTTTACATGTTGCAATAAGGTTTTGGTATGACAAACTGCTGCAAACGTGGAATTTAGTTGACTTTTTCACATGTTGCAATAAGGTTTTTAATATAACCATGGAAGTATTATATTTCACTTTACTTCCATGATTTAACAAACTGCCACAAAAAGCTCTGGTCTTCATATTGATAATGTTTATCATATTTAATCAAATCATTCAATGACAGAATGCTTAAACGATTAAAAAAATCAATAGGTATATTCTGAAGCTGTGTAAGGAAACTTACTAAATCAGTAATGATTCTGTTATCCGTTAACATTTCAGCTATATATAAAGCACCCTTTGGTCCTATTTCATTGTCTGTCATATCTAAAATTTGTACTGTTGGATTCTCCTATAAAACACCAACATACTGTTAGTTTTATACTTAAAAAAATCATACAGTTTCAATTTCACTGAAAACAAAATGTAAGAAAAGTAATTTAAGTGAATATTGTTTTAGACATTATCCACATAGTGATGATGCAGTTGAAAATATTAATATGGTAACACAAAGATAATTTGTTTTTATTGCTGCTTTTTTAAATTTGTTTTGTTTGTTTATTGTTTTCGTTGTTGTGCTAAATTATACTTTGACCTCAAAGATATTGGAAACATTTCGAAATATTTTATGTAGCTCCCTGATATTCAAATTCCTAAAGGTTACTTACTGAAAATGTCTGTATGGGCAAACTAAATAATGTCCATAGGTCTTTGTTTAATTGCTAATTGAAAGAAAAATTATGTAAGATGAGTATACTAGTATGTGTATACTAACAAGAAGAGCAACAGACATTGCTTTGGCATCCTTTGGACAGAGCGAACGATGCCTGACGGATACTCTCTTTTTTGACAGTTCCCGGATGAAGGATGATACAGGTGAAATATTTAACATTTTACACATCCGCCGATATTGGTTCTCACAATATGATGCTGGATCCTTATCTGATCTGGATTCACTTTCCTCCTCTGAAATGTATGTATTTTTTTTTACAGATTAAATAAAAGTATTTTAGTATGTGATAGACGATATGGAATTATAGAATTCAGTAAATAAAATTGAAATAATTAGTGTATTTGAATTTTTGATAGTTGTTTTTTCTTTACTTATTAAAATTCACTGAGACAGGAATTAAGAATTCCGGTAAATATTTTAAATGTGTACATTAAAACGTTGCAATTTGACTGGTTATCAAGTTTTAAAGAATGAATATTCTACTAATAAAGTTTCGTTATTTTCATTTTGGTTTACACGAACTATGAAATCCATAAGTATATTAGGTGAATCTTTACATATCACAAATGTTTTATACTACGAAAAAAACAATCTATCAGAATACATAATCAGATTCTACACCTTAAACTATGAATGATAATCTTAAACGTCGAGATGAAAGTGCTCACAAAATGCAACTATATAGTAAATCTAGACCTCGCGTTTTCGTCAAAATACAATATATTTAAGCTTTAATTGTGCTGAATAATATTGTAATAGAAAAAAAAAACATAAGATAAACACCAAGTATGTGCCAAAATCAAAATGCCAGCCAGAACCCTCTCTATTCTGTGCAATGAACTAGTAAAATGATGCGTTCAACAAAGAAGCAAAATTAAATCGCATTGTAATATCATATAAAAACGGTTAGTTATATCAAGAAAACTGTTAAATTTTACACTAAATGTATAAAGCCACACCCATTTTTAACAAGAATAGTGCATGTATATGCCATCCCCACAAAAGCCGATAACATATTCAAATGCAAAACCAAATGTATACGTTTGACTCCTCCTACTGATGACATTCTAGATGCCAGAACAGGTGATGGTGAACAACTTTCAAGAGACGTCGTCACAAAGCTGTCTTCGTAGTCTTTAAATGTTTGTTTTGTGTCTGGTTTTGAACACGGTTCTAGTTCAACTGAGTCTGTCCCTGTTTTCAAATCTTTTAAACAAAAAACGATCATTCTTAAAGTATCAAAACTCAATAAAAGTTACGAACAGTGACACACCATTTGTCCTCAAAACGGCTGGCGTAAAATTTTGAAAAATAGAATAAAACAAAAACGAACAGTTAAAGTAATGAAAAAAAAACGAGTTTTATGTTTACATAGCAACATCGAAGATCATCTAATCTAGACTTAATTTTTATGTTTTTAACCAAACGAAAACAAAAAAGCGTTCGTGTGTTCGTCTGAATGTAATTATTTAAGCATACCATCAAAGTCAAAATCCTCGTTGAACTCGTCAAACAAGTCTGTTAAAGAAGTATTATAGGTGTGTAACGACGATTCACAGCCCCCATATTCACTGTCTATTATTGACGCCTTTCGTCGCCCTGTCCGACGTCGTGTAATGATGGCACGATTTGTCTTCCGACTCGCAACCTTCGCCTTGTTTCTGTATTTGACCGCCATGACATACGGTGATGCTGTCTGTGGTCTTTTAATAAGGCTTCGGTTGTCATTCTGAAAAGCCGAGCAAAGTGTATACAAATTAGGGGGATTCAGGATTTTAGGTTAGGGGGGCGCAAACTTAAATTATCACATTGTGACTTGGATGGATAGTTGTCTCATTGGCACTCGTACGATATCTTTTCAATTACCAGAATAAGAGTGCACTGATGTTCAATATATTTGTCAAGTTTACTGTTTGACACCCTATGTTGTCATAATCGTCAAATACAGAAAAATAACTTATTTCACAAACATGAAATGAATATAATAATCATACAATTCAACAGATACTTGAAGAAGGAAAACTTTTGAATTAAATAATTTAATTTTTTTTTTTAAATTAAATTGTACATACCAAAACTCACGATTTATTTACTTACATTGTCATATTTTCTTATATTATCTTCGAAACTAAGACTATTCATTTCATGATTTCCGAAGTCAGGTGTAAAATAATCAGAATTATCGAATATATAAACATCTTTAAATGCATTTAAATCCATTTTCAAAATATTATCATTTTTTCACCCATTTAGACTCTACTTAGCTATAGAACAAATGATATAAACGTTACAGAAATTTAATAAGAATAGCTTATAGCTGCCTTTGGTATTGATTTAATAAAATATTATTAATAAATCATGTTTTAGTGTGTAATACTATTGAATCTCTCATATATAAATGTCAAATGGTATACACAATCTTTCTTCTGTGTGACGTCAATTTGGAAGTGCAAGATAAATAAAAACTGACGATTTTCCTTTTTCGAGAGAAATTTTTAAAAGTTTGATAAGTTTTGTCATCGATTGCCTTAATTGATGGTGTTAGCTTATTTGTCAGCATTGACCATTGAAACATCTATTCAGTTCAGTATTAAACATCCATTTAGGTGTATTTATTATGCTTTATTGATTGATTGCAGAGGAGTCAATTAAATCATCAGTGGATCTAGTATAGATATATATAGTCAGGAAACAACGCAGTGTTATGAATAGTTCGTAATTGTCTCTGATTTCCGGAACAAGTTCATTTCAGCTGAAGATAACCTTTTTATAATGGATGCCGTTTGGCCATTTAGTAATAAAAATAATCTAACAATGACAATTAATTGAAGATATTTTAACGGAAGATCAGCTTTCAAGACTAGTGGACTTGCCTCTTTTTTTCTGGGGCTCTGTAAATAATTTTAAATATGCTTTATATAGTACAGTTTATATATAACAAGCAGAAAGATCCTCAACTAACTGGAATGAAAAGAAATTAAGAAAACATAATTAAAATTTCATCAAATGAACAATAAAAAAACAACAAAAGAGAGAACAGACAAAGTAAATGTGCACTTTACATATAAATGACAATTTAAACTCAGGTCCAACTTAATACCAGCACATACTGCTTATTTTGGATAAATTATATTTAATAATTACAAAATGAAGGGTTTGAAATACAACAGAAAAAGTTGATTGGCGAAGGTCCATAATCCAGAAAAGCGTGAAAATATTAATTTGGTTTACAATATGAATGTGAATATAGGGTGATACTTGGTATAAGTCAATGCGACATCCGCCAAACGACATAAAAAAACCAATAGACATATAAGGTCACCATACGGTCTTCAACAATGTCAAGTTCTTAATCGCCTCAAGTCTAAATATCTTGATAGACAGTGACTATCAACGATCTGCCATCGACACCAAATTCTCAAAATAACAATAACCATTTAAGATATGAAAAAGTCAAACACTGACTTATGATATAGACTTGAACATATGCCGTGTTAAACTAGTTTCTCTACTTTTGTTTCTTCATAATTTAAATTAAATAAATATTTCATGTAGTACTCACAAGTTAAACCATGAGTAGCTTCATCCTATAGTTTATTAGAAATAGAAATAACACAGCAAGATGAAGTGTTGTCTTGATTGATTTGAGTGCTTTTTTTTACGGCCTTTTGATTTTGATGTTCCCGGAAATTATATGTATTTGGCCTGCCATCGTTTTGCTCTCGAAGGTACCGGATTAATGTTTAGTCTATCAACATGTAGTTGTGCGTACTGTAATTATTACGATACGGTAATTTTAGTCCAACAAAAATAATTTCATGGATATTTTTTTTATCAGCCTTAATGAATTTGAATCTACAAAATTTTAAAACCTTTTACAAAGTAGCAACAAAGCATTTATAGTATAAGAAGAACATATCTAAAGATAAAAATATTATCTACCTCTAGTTGTCATTTTACGTTATTGTTTATGTTGTTGACTTGCAGTCTTCTTGGCGCAATTATAAAACATAACCCCTTTAATACAACAAATATCAAATTTCAGTATGTTAAACTGGTTTAAATAATGTTCAACGAAGAACAAGTTTCCAATGAATGACTTTGAATGTCTTATTGAAATATGTTTACAGATATGACAACTGATCTGTATGTGTGCAAACGTATTAAATGGCAGGAAAATAAAGCTTATCATTTGACTGAATTTTTACTTTGAAATTATAATGAAATAATATTTGTATGAATACTTGATCTTATTGTAAACTATTGTTGTTTCAGCATACGATAAACAAACTTCTGTTGTCGTTGTCAGAGAGAGAGAGAGAGAGAGAGCTAAGTGGAGCGAAAAAGAGTGATAGGGGGAAAAGTCGATGCTGACGATCATGATAATAATGGATTTATCAGTGAACGTCCAGCGGCAATTATTACATGCATATCCGACAAAAACAGGTTGATGTCACAAGGTAATAGTACACAGGAAGACAGGTCTTTTCTAGTATCCACCTGAGCACCTGAGATCCCCCCCCGCAGTTTTTGGTGGGGTTCGTGTTGCTCAGTCTTTAGATTTATATGTTGTGTTTTGTGTACTGTTGTTTGTTTGTCTTTTCTTTTTATCCATGGCATTGTCAGTTTATTTTCGATTTATGAGTTTGAATGTCCCTTTGATATCTTTCGCCTCTCTTTCACACCGAATCAGGTCGAGTGCTGAGGGGAGAAGAAGGCAAATAACGAGTCTTTGGTTTGATCCGACCGGGATCGAACCCACTACCTCCCGCACTCGAGGCCTAGCACGCCTACAAATGTATATGATATATAATTTTTACAAAGAATCCTGAACTTCAGTTATCGTAACTTATTGTTGTTTCGGAAGACGAGATTGCTATTGTTATTCAAAAATTCAGACACACACAATAGTAAATTAAAAGCGAAAAAAAAACAAAATTAACTAAAATAGTAAATCTAAAATCCCTCATTTCGGCAGGAAACATGAAAGTGTGATTTCAATTTGTACAATGTTACGTTCGACCTTCGGTAAACAAATATAATACTAACGAAATTCATCGTTAATTGAACACCATAAAATTAATTGGTATTTCTATATCAGCTGTCAGATATAAATGATAATCTTAAATATCACAACTTCTTGACTTGAATATCGTTGTTTCTTTTAAAAAAGAAACATAATACAAAGGTTTTGAATCTTTCAAACTCACAAGGTCACTTATGATTTAAACTTCTTTTACTTTTTTAAACACAAAATTACGTTGCAAACAATAGTATCAAACAGACTAGATGTCCTTATCAAGAAAAGGTGTTAGGAGAACGATAGAAAATAATCTACATATTAGTTAAAAATATTTAGCATTTTGGCCCTATATTTTAGACCTGAAATATTATTTTATGTCTCACACTGAGTTTACAAATACCTAGGTTTAATGTTTTTTTTCTTTTATTATTTCCTTATTTATTTATTTTTTTTTTTTTGTTAACACCAGCGTTACGAGATTTATTTATTTTTATTTAAATACGTAAGGAACAAAAAATAAAACAGCCGAAGAGAAAATGGACAATGAAGTAAAATGGCCAAAGAAGTGTATTTTCTGTAATTGTTACAAATCAATCAAATTAAATCAAATCAAATAATTTGATTTGATCTGTTACAAGATTGGTCAATTTCTTAATGGTGAAGCAGAATAGAGCATAGCCGAACAATAGACATTAGATATTTTTACCCAATCATGGGCCCTTGTCAGGTAAGTTGCATAACTATCATAGTACAAGTGATTACAAATGATAATTATGGTAAACATGTGAAAATAAACTTTTTCGATGAAAACATTCTCTATCCCACACTACCATTCTTACTTTCGTACTTTGAATTATTGTCGTTCCCTATTGTTAATTTTCCTTTTTTGGATGTCCATAGAATGAAAACACTTTTCTACTAGTGTTGGTATTTTAAAGAGTTCAAGAACTTGACATAAAGCAAACATACATATAATTAATGGATGTTATAGAAATTTCTATCCTCTGTGACATGAAAGTACATAATTTTAATTATGCTTCTACTTAAACTTTTTTCAGAGTTAGCAAATCTTAATGAATTTTTGTACTAGAGTAATATGATCTTGGAGACACATTCACTCTAGTCTTTCATTTCCCTTTCGATATCATCGATTTTTAATGTTGGGAAATGTTCAATTTACCAAATCGAAGTGTATCTTATGGAAAGTGACAATGTGTAAAAATGCAAAAGATTTGGCTTCATTTATCTTCCAGAAAACAAAGTACGAGAAATAAATAAACGGGCGAACGACAGACGAACGAACGGAATGATCAATAGGTATAAATCTTATGCATTTAAGATTGTGTATCATAATGACAAACGAAAATCACACTTATAAATTTCGTGCATCCGAATCGCTTTTCCGGATTCGCATTATCAGGAACGATCAAACACAATTTGAAAGCCAGGGTTGTATAGATACATAAACACGTGATGAAAGCCAGGGTTGTACAGATACATAAACACGTGATACATAAACACGTGATGAGAGCCAGGGTTGTATAGATACATAAAAACGTAATGAAAGGGTTGTATAGATACATAAAAACGTTATGAAAGCCAGTGTATAGATACATAAAAACGTAATGAAAGCCAGGGATGTATAGATACATAAACACGTGATGAAAGCCAGGGTTGTATAGATACATAAACACGTGATGAGAGCCAGGGTTGTATAGATACATAAACACGTGATGAGAGCCAGGGTTGTATAGATACATAAACACGTGATGAAAGCCAGGGATGTATAGATACATAAAAACGTAATGAAAGCCAGGGATGTATAGATACATAAAAACGTGATGAAAGCCAGAGTTGAATAGATACATAAAAACGTTATGAAAGCCAGGGTTGTATAGATACATAAAAACGTAATGAAAGCCAGGGTTGTATAGATACATAAAAACGTAATGAAAGCCAGGGATGTATAGATACATAAAACGTAATGAAAGCCAGGGTTGTATAGATACATAAAACGTGATGAAAGCCAGGGTTGTATAGATACATAAAAACGTTATGAAAGCCAGGGTTGTATAGATACATAAAAACGTTATGAAAGCCAGGGTTGTATAGATACATAAAACGTAATGAAAGCCAGGGTTGTATAGATACATACAAACGTGATGAAAGCCAGGGATGTATAGATACATAAAAACGTTATGAAAGCCAGGGTTGTATAGATACATAAAAACGTAATGAAAGCCAGGGTGTATAGATACATAAAAACGTTATGAAAGCCAGGGTTGTATAGATACATAAACACGTGATGAGAGCCAGGGTTGTATAGATACATAAAAACGTTATGAAAGCCAGGGTTGTATAGATACATAAAAACGTTATGAAAGCCAGGGTTGTATAGATACATAAACACGTGATGAGAGCCAGGGTTGTATGAGAGCCAGGGTTATATAGATACATAAACACGTGATGAGAGCCAGGGTTGTATAGATACATAAAACGTAATGAAAGCCAGGGATGTATAGATACATAAAAACGTAATGAAAGCCAGGGTGTATAGATACATAAAAACGTGATGAAAGCCAGAGTTGAATAGGTACATAAAAACGTTATGAAAGTCAGGGTTGTATAGATACATAAAACGTAATGAAAGCCAGGGTGTATAGATACATAAAACAATAATGAAAGCCATGGGCCCTTGTCATAGATACATAAAACGTGATGAAAGATATATGTATAGATACATAAAAACGTGAAAGCCAGGGTTGTATAGATACATAAAAACGTAATGAAAGCCAGGGTTGTATAGATACATAAAAACGTAATGAAAGCCAGGGTTGTATAGATACATAAAAACGTAATGAAAGCCAGGGATGTATAGATACATAAAAACGTGATGAAAGCCAGGGATGTATGAAAGCCAGGGATGTATAGATACATAAAAAGTTATGAAAGCCAGGGTTGTATAGATACATAAAACGTAATGAAAGCCAGGGGTGTATGGATACATACAAACGTGATGAAAGCCAGGGATGTATAGATACATAAAAACGTAATGAAAGCCAGGGATGTATAGATACATAAAAACGTGACGAAAGCGAGGGTTGTATAGATACATAAAAACGTGACGAAAGCCAGGGTTGTATAGATACATAAAAACGTGATGAAAGCCAGGGATGTATAGATACATAAAAACGTGATGAAAGCCAGGGTTGTATAGATACATAAAAACGTGATGAAAGCCAGGGTTGTATAGATACATAAAAACGTGATGAAAGCCAGGGTTGTATAGATACATAAACACGTGATGAAAGCCAGGGTTGTATAGATACATAAACACGTGATGAAAGCCAGGGTTGTATAGATACATAAAAACGTGATGAAAGCCAGGGTTGTATAGATACATAAAAACGTGATGAAAGCCAGACTTGGATAGATACATAAAAACGTTATGAGCTTTATTATTAAACTGTTAAAACACGCAATTTGCAGTCAATATCCATATGGATAAGTCGCTCAGACCATATTAATATAGTAAAAATCTTCAATCTAGCTAGTGTATAGACGTATATAACGACTGTTGCAGCTTAATTAGATGACAAATTTAATACCGACTTTAGGAAAGCAAGATTTTGTATCATACCTCAGATATTCTAGAAATAGGAGTCCTTGCTGCTGACATTTCTCCTGCTATATCCATATTTCAGTCAACAAAGTTAGAAATTTTCATCCAAAATAAGCTCAATTTATTTTTAAAGTTTTAACAGACCGATTTATTTACTGTCCATTCAATTGTTTCAAAGGCATAATGAAAAGTTATTCTTGTGATCAAGTTGTCATTTGATCTCAGTTCTGTTTGTGTACATTTTAACCTACGAATAAATAGTCTTCTTCTAAATTTCTTGTTCCACTTAATAAAGATAAATTATATCACGGTACAAAATTATAACAGGAGATGATTATAAATTTCAAATAAATCATGAAACCTGTACGTAATCACGATGGTCCCTTTTAATCTAAAAGTAACTTTTATTTCTGTTATCTTAAGATACAAATGCATTGTACATGTTGTATCCTTGTATAATATTTCCGTTAATTATACTAAAGGCCTTCGCATATTCTTTATAAAATATATCTAGTGTCTGTAGTCAAAATAAATTTCTAAATCGTATGAACCACCAGTATTTGTTTTCAAAATTATGCTTTATCAATTAAAATGTCCATTTAAATCTCGGACTTAAATTTTAAAATGCATGAATGTGTAAATTTATTATTTGTTTTTTTTTTTTGTATTGATGGATTATAGGTTGGATAACGACCCTAAGCGGATATGGATAACGATCATGAATAAGACCATACAATATATATATTTATGCAATGCATTCATCATTAGGATAATACGTGAAATCACAAGAAGTGGGATAGGTATTGGATTAAGATGTCCATTTTCAAAATTCACATTGTCAATTGATCAATTGATAAAGTACATTGTTTTACATTTCATACCGATATAACATGTTACTTTTATTATTCTTCCCTTAGTTTATTTATTTTGAATTTACATTGTATCATAGGTCAAATTTATTTGTTCAGTGTATGTTCAATGGTGTTACTATGTCCTTTGATTGAGTTAAGCTATTTCAGTTGATATTGTATAGTGTGTCTTTCTATGTTGTGATGTTACACTATTGTTTCAGAAAAAGGGTGAAGGTTTGGTACCATTAAAACGTTTAAACCCGCTGCATTTATTTGCACCTGTCCTAAGTCAGGAATCTGATGTTCAGTAGTTGTCGTTTGTTGATGTGGTTCATAAGTGTTTCTCGTTTCTCGTTTTATATAGATTAGACCGTTGGTCTTCCCGTTTGAATGGTTTTACACTAGTAATTTTGGGGCCCTTTATAGCTTACTGTTCGGTGTGAGCCTAGGCTCCGTGTTGAAGACCGTACTTTGACCTATAATGGTTTACATTTATAAATTTTGACTTGGATGGAGAGTTGTCTCATTGGCACTCATACCACATCTTCTTATATCTATATAGTCATTGCTAATGTTGAAAAAGTAAGTGAACAATTTCCGTAAAGATGAATAGTTTTCTTTCATTTTTTTGCTAGTCAAATGCTGTGCGTCAGCTTACTCTAGAATTTCATTGGTCAATGTCATTACAGATTGATAAATTCCATTGTGTTACTTTGCGAAATTGAATTCCAATGAAGACAAAATCATTCAAAATGTATATGTATAAATATCCATTTATTTTGATACATCAATTTTGTTTAAACCAGAACGCATCTTAAAATATGTAAGGTTCTTAAAAACAGTGATAATAATTTTAAAAGTTTCCAAGCAAAATTTAACTCTTTCATGCGATTACACTTCCAAATAGGTGCTTTCGTAATGAAAAAGTAAAATAACAAAAATACCGAACTCCACGGAAAATTCAAAACAGAAATTTTTTTATCAAATGGCAAAATCAAAAGCTCAAACACATCAAACGAATGGAAAACGACTGTCATATTCCTGACTTGTTACAGGCATTTCTTTATGTAGAAAATGGTAGATTAAACCTGGTTTTATCGGCGCGGGACGTTTGCGCTTTTTCATAGGACATTTGCGCTTTTTTAATGGACATTTGCGCTTCAATTTATAGGACATTTCGTTTTTAAAAAGGACATTTGTGCTTTTTATATAGGACATTTCCGCTTTCATAATATTTGCTTCTTCTGACATCCTCTTATTTTATCCGGGCTTAGGACCGGTAGGCTTGACCTGGCAGAGTTAAAGTCATAATTTTCATTAAGGATAAAAGTTAAATAGTCGATTCATAGCACATTCGTGTTTAAAAGTCATTTCACAGCACATCAATATAGTTATATATAGCTAAAAGTAAATATTCTAAAGACATAAAGACACGTATAGGCATCACAATGATATCTGAAGTTTAGGGAATGAACAAATATAGCTCTTGTAATCTGTCCTGACTGGTATTTCGCCCACGTTTTAAATAAATATTCTAGTTTCTCTTTTTCAAATTTTGACTGAGGTCTCTGTTCATCAATATAACGAATTTTAATGTAATTAATCGACAGTTGTTCACTGATAAGAATCCATCGTGACATATACATTTTTTTTCCTTTAAAGACAAGAATACAAACATGACCATATCACAATAACGCAATGACGGGATGTATAAATACCGAGCCACGCCAAAAGTATATTACCAAAAATGGACTAGACAGTAAAGGTTAAAAATATACAAAACCAATAAAAAGGACACATAACACGGAATTAAAATGATAAACAACGTCAGTTCCTAGAATCTATACTTCAAGACCATCGTGTATTATTTTTGAAGTTGATACGGAATATTTATCAACAAGGTCTTGGTATCTTCCATGAACTTTTTTTTTGAAAAAAGGACGAGACGTTCTTTGACATAACCCTGGTTCATCAACTTTCAACTTTCTGCTCAGACACTGGTGACGTATTATAAAGTCTGAGTAGCAGCTGCAAGCTCTTAATACCAAATGAGTTGGAAAATTTATATCCCATATGCAGGTGAAGTTTGTATATCGCTGCTAAGGGGGAAATTTATAATTTCAAAATTAAAATCGTCTCGTTTGTCATAGATTCTGGTACTGAGATGACCGCTTATGTCAGATTCGAGGAATAAGTCTAAAAATGAGGCGGAGGAAGCCGTGTCTGTTGTTTCTTTAATATCTAGTTTTGGATGATATATTAATGGAACCCAATCAGAAAAGTGTGGATTGTTCATGGAGAGAACATCATCAATATATCTGAATGTGAAATTAAATGATCTGGCTTCTTTGATCGTCTTGTTTTGACTAGTATCTGAAAGAAATCCGACTTATATGAAAATAAGAAGAGGTCGGCAAGGAGAGGCGCAAGAATGATCTAAGTTACAGGAAACAAGTTAAAAGTCGTTAGCTTGCTGATGTGAAACAATAATACGAACCATGTTAAGTAAAGCAAATCGTAAATTAAAGCCAAAAACTTCTATCTGTGGTAAACAAAATTTATATTGAAACGCTAAAATTAGTTAGACATTGTCATTCATGGGCACGTATCTCCTAAAAGGAGTCCTCTAATGAATAAGTTAGAAATGGAAAGTTTCAATTGGCTGAATGCTGTCAGAGGATTTTTTTTAAAGATCTCAGACGAACGAAGACTTTGAACGCCAGAGAAGGATGTAAAATGCTAAGAATACCAGAATGGGTTTATAAAGAATCGCTATCTTTTTTCTCATGGGTTAAAGAAGTGTTGTTATATAAATAAATCTGAAATTTCCTTATTGACTATTATAGTTCGTCATCGATCCGTAAACATATGTGGCAAAAATCAGTTTAAAAAATGATATTAGTATTCAGAAAGGTCACACAGGACAAAAGGCGGAAAGTACTTAAATATTTTTAAAATCCTTTAATCCAAATGTAAAGGCTTATATCCACTAATTTGAACTCTAGTGGATAGTTGTCTCATTGGCAATCATACCATATCTCTGTACTTTCTATTCGTTGTAAAATTGACATTAAAACAAGTATACATAAAAATACAACACAGTAATTTCCCATGATTTCTTTTGTTATAAGTTTAGTATACAAATTGATATTTTCTATAAAAATGTCATTTAAAAAAATGATTATTTAATTTATATATCTGAATGCTTCTCGTATAAAGAATATTCAGACACAGGGTTAATTACCACACTTTATTGAAAATATTATACATGTTTTTTTTTATAAATCAAATACAAAGAAACAAACGCAAAAAGGCATGATATATAAATTGACATTGAAAAAGTGACAGAACAATCAGACAGTTGATTGTGGCCGCTTAATTACCAGGAAGAAGAAAGCTGGACATACTTATATATTTAATTACCACATGAAATTATAAAGGAGGTTACGTTTTATATCATATCTTTTATAATCTCCTGTAATGTAAATATGTTTGAAACAAAGCTTAATTGAGTGTATCTTTTACTGACTCAAGAAATGCCCATTTTCGGAAAATATTGGAATATCGGTATAAAAGATACAGAGAAAGGAGTGAAAATATATTTGTTTGCTTCGCAGTGGGTACAAATTGTTTTATATTTCCCCGCCAGAATGTTTTTTTTTTTTATGTTTGATTTAATACATTGTCTCGGATATTAATTCATCGGTGCCACGAAACGTTGTAGAAATGGTTGACAATTATGGTCTTTCTCTATATATATCCTATTCTCGTGTATAACATATCTACAAATAAAAAATACAGCCACACTTGGTTTTGAATATATGCAATGATTTGACTTTTTCTTACCTGTGACTTTTCAGTCTTAGATTTTGGTGCAGAAAGTGGTCGAGCTAAAGCAATTTCCATGGTCCTTCGAATATTTTATTTCTCATTCACAAATATTACTTAAATCCATGCTGGTTTTTTTCTATATGACATATATGCAGTTATAAATCCTGGTATTTAAACAGTTTACTACATAACCTATCCATAGTTATGTTTTTACTTTTTCTTGTATCATAATCAGCTTCAATCAACGTGTTTAATTGTTGTGTGAAGTAATTGGTAGATATGTGAAAAGTTAATGGACATTTTTCATTGTGTATTGGTATTCGATCATTATTAATTAGATTTAAAATACTAAGTAGCTTAATCTTAAGTCGTTGACCCCGATCCGATCAGAAATGTTACAGAACCATTGTAATCCATGTTCGAGTTAAGTATGTGCATGCATACTCGAGAACAAGTCAACCAATAAAGGAATGAATAACATGAAAAAAGAAACAAACAAACAACAAACAAACAAACAACAAACAAACAAAAAAGAAACAAGTAATCAATTGCATAAATTGTTTGTTGATTGATAATCAGTATTCTTTAAATTCTTCAATTAGTTGATTATTCAATCTTTTAAAAACAAGAAAATTAAAACATCCCATATGGGAAGATGGACATTAAAGGTGGATACTAAACACCCAACTAGTCGGGTAACTAAGTCTTAGGGCAATTCGAACTTCCGCCTGAAACTGGCCGCTCTAAAATATAAGAATGACAGGTGAATGCCAAGCAGCACACTCGATAACTTTCTAAATTCCCTGTAGTGAAGCCGTTAAAATGCCAAATTCCGTGGGCCAAAATCGTAAGGAGAACTAGAAACCCAGACCGTCAAATGTGACTCGAGATAATTTTCAAAAACAGACCAAGTAAGGTGATCTTATATCAATCACCGATGTGTGTTTTCTCGAATTTAATATTTAATGTCCTTGTTTTATGTTGTCCTGTGGATATTGACTCGGTTTGGTATATTATAAACAATAAGGGTTGTATCAGAAATAGTTATATGAGAAATAGACTTCTCTCCCCCACCAGCAGGGCCCTGCTGAGGGAAATAAGTTTGAATAAGTTTGGCTGTAGGAGTTGTACAAAGATGCAGACACATGTGGTCAGAGTGCTTACATTGAATAAGATTCCCAATGATTGAAGAGTACCACGCTCTCTGTCGATAAAGCTCGCCAAACAGCAGGACCTTTGCTGATGGACATAAGTTTGGCTGCAGGAGATGTATAAAGATGCAGACACATTTGGTCATAAGATTCCCCATTATTTGAGAGTACCACGCTCTCTGTCGATAAAAGAATCTTGTTACAAATCTGTAAGGAGTCCAAAGATCAATTATTTGTGCCTACCTGCATGAAGCATTAATTCTCTCTAGTGGAAGTCTGAAGGAGTAAGGCGAATTTCCACTGTAATTGTTTCCCACACAGGGTGAACAACTATATCGTCGCTGGGCTTCCAAAATGTAGTAAATTACTAATTTTCCAAAAAAAAAAAAAAAAAAATATCTCACAAACAGGCTTTGAAAATTTGGTCGAAATGCATGCTTCCAAAATGTCGTATGTGAACTTGAACATTTTTGTAAATAGCAGTGAAATAAAAACTTTGACATTTCTGGATTACACAAAAACTAAATTTATTTTCACAGAAATAAAGAAATGTACAAGTATTTGATTCCCAAAGCCATTGTACAACAATTTTCAAGTTTACATACAACATTTTGGAAGCAAACTTTACAAACAATTGAGATTGGCAATTTTGTAACATGTCTTATTTCAAATGTTTTGATTGGTCTAAAAAAGTAGTTTTAGCCAAAAAAGTCATATACGACATTTTGGAAGCCCAGCGACGATATGTTGTCAAATCATACTGGAAATTGATTATAAGAGAGTTTATATCATAAATATAAAAGACTGTTTCATAATTTTACATATTTCCATTATATCAAAATGTTATTCAGTGCTACATGTTGTTGTTGAAGGCAGTTAATGTTACATGTTTTTGTCAAATCTTGAATCGAAGGACCCTTCCTCTCCAAACCGTTATGATTTTTTTTTTGTACTTGAAAGACAATACATATCTTTAAATCCAAAATAATTTAGGCTTTGATTAACGATGCGCATTTTCGGGATAAGTTCTTAAATTTTGCTCAAACCTCTCAAATTTCGTTTGTAGACATTCATCAAGGGTTTATAATTTGATGGCCGGTAGAAATAAGTCAAAATAATGTAGTATCTTAAAGTACATACGTTGGGCTGTGGTACAAAGACTCTTTTAAAAGTAAAGATTTGATTACTTTTTGAAAATGGTAAAATAAATGGAGGGGAAATTGGTCCTACTACTTTTCATTCTTCATTCTGGTCGACCCTCTTTGCAGTACTTACTTTAATTCATTTATTGTTTTATTTGTTCTCGTTCTAAGTTTAACGTTACACGTTTTAATTGCAACATTAAGCAAACGACATTCAATCCAATTTACTGGCTATGAGAGAAGAAAGTGCTGAATACACAACTTACACAACTTTTACCTCAGTGTACATGTGAAATATGTGTACGTATAAGGGAGTTCATATCAAATTAAGTCAGAACATTGATAGATAACATAATAATTTCTTACTTGGAACCCTACATAAATAATAGATATGGCCATGTTATTGTTGTTGACTATTTATAGTTTCTTAAATTATTCTCTAAGTGAAAAACGACTTTTAATAAGTGACCCAGATATACTTGTGGAACGTCTTGGTATTCTCGAGAAACTAGTTCACCAACAGACAGAAACGATCAAACAGCAGTCTGATACTATCAGTAATTTAACGTCAAAACTGTCAGTTCTACAGGATTGTAAGTACGCAGTGTTGTTATACATGCCATATGTGTATTTGTTGATTAAAACCAAAGGAGACTGTTTAACGTTTGTTGCATTATTTGCTATCACACCACAGTCTAAGATTGAGTGCGCCCAACTTTGTTTAGTTACATAAACCTAATGTTTATGTTCTAAACCAGAAGTCTGCCAGTGGTCTACCAGAAGTCCGCCAGTAGTCTACCGGAAGTCCAGTGGTAGTTGTTGTCTTCCTGTCTGTGATATGTGTATTTTTCGCTGAATTATTTAACAAATTATGGAAATACATTGCATCAATAACCACTAGAGAAAATATTTAATAGTTTATTACTTGTCAAGTTTTTGTTATAACATAAGCTACAGGATATATGATTTTTGAATCGCAGGATGTGTAGGGTTGAGTGCTCACGACCATGTTTAGCCTCGCTACATTCGGTATGTCCGAAGTCAAGAGCCTGTAATACAGTGGTTATTGTTGTTAACTTTCTGCCAAAATCTATTGTAGCATAAATTAGGCCGTTAGTTATTTCTTTTGAATTGAATCACAGTTTGTCATGCCGGCCTTTTTATAGCTTACTGTCCGGTATGGCTTTTGTTCATTGTTGAAGGCCTTACGATGACCTGTGGTTGTTTACATATTGGTCATTTAATCTCTTGTGTATAGTTGTCTTAATGGCAATAATAGCATATCTTCTTATTTATACATACTTCATATAAAGGAAGAGAAGCTGTTCATGTATCTAATCTTGATCCTGACTGCTTTCGTTTATTTGTCTGTATGTATCTGACTTCCGTGACGGTTACTCTTACAATATATATTTCAGCAAAATTTTCCGTATGTTAAGAGCAGCATTAGGACAGAACTTTAACGTTTTATTACTGTACTGTATTTCAGCAATTGGCTCAACTTTCGTTCACTGGGGAAGAAGTGATTGTCAATCGAAAGATACAGAACTTGTATATTCAGGTATTTTAGTAATCCTACCAACTAACATTTAAGTTATATAGCCGTGTCAAACTGAAACTTTATTTATATCTAAGTTGTTGCTCTTTCAATTATGTGTACATGTTTACCCTATTGATTTGACTGCAAAACATTTTTATATAGAGACGAACAGCTTCCAATAAATTATCGGTCAAATGAGCTCTGGTTTCAAAGAGATTGGTCAAATATTGTTTTTGGCATTCAAATTTTCTAATTTTGACATTGTTGCATGTTTATACTGTAACTCGAAAGAGAAAATATTAGATTCACAAATTATTTTGATGAAAGCCAGCAATTTTGTATATTTAAAATAAACTCAAATATATCATCATTTATTTAGTAAACAAAAGGCAGCCAATAAGCCAGACAAAGCCATACTGCTTTAACTACCATATAACGAAAGAGACGAAACCATACAAAAATTTTCGTTTCGCATCTCAATTTTTTTTTTTTTTTTGCAAATAAAGCATATGTTGCCTATAGTCATGATAGTATGACCAACAACTGTCCATATTCGAGATTAAAGAAATATTTAGAGGTAATTAGTTGTCGATGTAGGAGGAACTTCTGTGCATTAGTCATTAGTATTATAACTATCTTTATATTATCATTATTATATGAAGAAAATTGGTATGCAAACCTATTATCTCGTCATTCATGTAGGTTTTGTTGGAGGAGGACATTACAATGAGACTGGATCATCACCTGAGTTCGTGTGCTTACCGACTGACCCCAAGCTAAGACAGACAGCAGGAGGGTATGATTATGGCAGAATGTATGGAGCAGAATACGGTACTAACTTCTGGGGTCAACATCCTAACCCTATTAACAACGAACTACCATGTGCCGTTTGTAGAAGCCAGCGTACTTCCACTACCATAATGATTCCAGGAAAAGACACGTGTCAGGCTGGATGGAAAATTGAATACCATGGATACTTGGGATCCAGTCACCATTCATTTACTTCCGGGTCAATGTATATATGTGTGGATATAAATCATCAGAGTGTACCAGGAGGTGGCAGTAGATTTGATGGAGGGAAGCGCGTGGTCAATGTAGTTGCAGAATGTGGATCGCTGCAGTGTCCTCCATACACAAATGGAGACTCGTTTTCTTGTGTTGTTTGTTCAAAATAAAAGTTTTGCAATTTCATGATTCAATATTTTTGTATACATATCATCTGTATATAGATTCAGCAACTATAAGATTCAGAAATAATCACGATATTTATTAACTCAAGGAATACTGTGTAGTTTTTTTAATTTTGATAAAATTGAGAATGGAAATGGGGAATGTGTCAAAGAGACAACAACCCGACAAAAGAGCAGAACATAGCCCAAGGCCACCAATGGGTCTTCAACACAGAGAAAAAATCCCGCACCCGAAGGCGGGCTTCAGCTGGCCTCTAAAAAAAGTGTACTAGTTCAGTGAAAATGGACGTCACACTAAACTCCAAAACATATTAATGAACTAAATTAAAAAAAAAAACATACAAGACTAACAAATGCAAGAGGCTATTGATAGTTTAGTATTTGTCGACAACTTTAAGAATCTATGTGATCATGAGGGAGACTTAATGATTGGCTGTTATTTGCTTAAGTTCCAGTGGCACATATTTCATACATACTCAGGACGAAAATAAATTAAAATGAATCCACAAGGTGTGTAGGACTATGTATATAACGGTTAAACATTTTAAATTGCAACAGGCCACCACCAAAACCATGTGACAGTTGTTGCAACGGTTTTTTAATGTAAGTAGGTGAGACAAGAATAGAATTCAACAACAAGACAGTGAAAACCCAAAATCCATCTAGAGTTCAAAATACATGCTTCAACAACAGACAGGTGAGTCTTTAGAATATACTTCAGACATTCTTAAATAATTCAACATATTTCTATAAAATCAAATTATATATACCAACATTATTCAATTTGGTGAACACATCACATCGTTGATACAATTTTGTAAAATTTTCATGCGTTTTGTAAAACTTTGAACCGAAGGAAATCTTTAACAAAAATTAGTATGTTGTACCTTAATATGAAAAAAAAATGGTTCTAAATGTTTTTTTAATAATACTCAAAATTTGCCGCAACCTATCAAAATTGCAGTTTTGATCTATATGTAGGAATTTATCATTATGTCGTAGATTCAGAAATAAGCCACTATATATTGTTTGAAACTGTAGACGTACATACACAAAGTTAAAATACATTATTTTAAACAGAATTGAAAGACTGTTGGGCAAATGGCCTTTTTGTGATAATAATTTACAGTACAATGGTCGTACCTCCTTCAATACCGCAATTAAATATGACTTAGAATGAAAATGAGCAGAAACTGATCATGTCTTCATGTGCTTTATTATGCAAACTTTTGTCAGACTGTTCTGTCCTTAACAGCTTAAGATTTATGATTACCATTCATCAGCAAAAACTCGCACCATAATCTATTTTTTAAATATCATAACGTGTATTTCTGAAGAAAATGTTCTTAAAGATTTTATTTTCAGTTAGACCATATATCCTACTTCTGTTATGATTTTGATAATAGGTAACAGATGTGGATACAAGAAATGATTGTTCACGACTACAAGATATCTAAACATTAAATGATACCTTCCTGCATTTTCTATTTGCTTTTTTTAACAGTTACGAGGGAAAATACTCATCTTCACATTTCGCTCTCATTGGAAGCAGGAAACTTCTTTGTTTATATTTTGTAAGGCCATGCAAGAAGGTTCACTGGTTTTGTCCTAAACAATACACTTATATAAAATGTATATCAGACTCCTATATCACCAGCCCATGACCAGTAGTCAGTACTTGTGTGTTGACAGGAATTATCATTAAAACGTTCATTTTCTGGCCAGTATATTTCGCTCTATAAATGAAAAAAAAATATTCAAAACTATTAGATTTTACTCCGGGCATAAATCTAGCCTTATCACAACTTTTTCAAATGTTTGGATTTCAGTGCTCTTCGATTTTATGTTTGAATTGTCCTTCCGACTTTTTGATTCAAGCGTCACTGATACGTCCTATTGAGAGGAAACGTGCGATTGGTGTACCAAATTATAAACCTGGTATTTTTGACGAGTTTTTTCCCCTCAAGTCGTGAAACCATTCTTGAAAAATAAAACAAAACGAATAGTTTATTTGTGAAAATTGTAACTGGTCTAACTTTCCAATGATTCGGAATATAAGACAAACAGCACCCTCTCTCACATGAACAAGCTCAAACCAGGTTGTGTATTCCATTGTGAAGATAAAATATTTGCGGTGTATACATTTTAAAGATTTTCTCTGCACTTTCAATAACACAGGAGAGTCATTCCATGACTTTTATGCTTGTTGAAAATTCGCCAGTATTTTATACGAGACAATTTCTTTGTTCAATGAAAACAACATTTTATAAATTACATGCATTCTAAGCGCCTTTCTTGATTTTATTTCTTTAGAAACGCTTAAACCTGAACATTTGAAAGTCATTGATATATACATACGTAGACCAGTTAGGAGCTTAATGACCAAAAGGGATATCAAAAGAATAGCCAAATTCATTCAAGTCTAACTTCAAATTGCCTGACTCAAATGGAATTAAACACGGTAACTATTAACTGAATAACATTCTTGTTCTATTTGGATTCAATTATGGCTACTGGATACACAACGACAATCTTCAATGCAAGTAAACATGTAATACAGAGATAACAAAAGTAAATTGGACAATTTGAACAGGAGTGACAAGATGATAGACCCAAAATGAAGACAACTTACATCTGAAATGTCTTGTATTTCTATTTTTACCATATGGTACTTAGAAGGCATTTCATATGGGGAAAAGCGTCTACTGTTGACTGACCCTGATGTATTGGCTCAACGTCATGGGGAAAATTGAATGTAAATTACAGCAACTTCCAAGGAGCAAGCGGAAACGAAAAGAATTTATCATTGCTTTATTTTATAACACGTTTAGCCAAATATTAAACATGATTTTAGCTGGTAGTTCAGTGAACGTGCATTGGGGGAAGAAGTGACTGCCAGACTCAAAACACGGATCTTTGTTAATAAAGGTAACTTTTAAATTTATTTTTTAATTCCGTTTACACGGAAGTGTCTTTTTTTTAAATTATGTACTACACTAGGAATGATCAATCTTAATCTTGAGAAAACTGTGATATTAATAACCGAACGATTACTATGGTGATGAACTGGCAAATACAAGGCTTTACCAAAAAAGATATTCTGCTTGAAGGTGTACTTTTCAAATATGCTGAAGTGTTTTTAATATATTTTTGGGTAAGGCCTTTCCGCATATTTATTTTACGTGAAAACTACTTATAAACAAATTCGACATTTCTATGGCGTCAATGTAAAACTACAAGTGAAGTGAGCCTTCTGTACCAAATTGACTAGGCAATATAACCTTTATTTTTATAAAAAAAAATTAATTGCATTAATAGTTTTGATAATTACAGGGGCAAAATAATGGTTTTTATCATATCTCCTTCTTTATTCACCATGTAAGCAACTCTACTGGTATCCCTTGTTTGTGATACAAGTAATTATTTTATCGTTTTAAAAGTGATTTTCCAGTTCGGGTTTTTATTGTATGTTTTGTTAATTCACTGGTCAAAATTAAAAGGGAGGAAAATCAAACTAAGGGCTCTTAAGAGCCTGTGTCACTCACCTGGGCAAATCTGCATCTTCAACAATGGCCACTCTCTAACATTGTAGATTATTGATTGTATGTTCATCTATTCATGACTTAAATCTCTTTTGTGTTTTAATCCAAAATGTAAAAATCGGCATTCAAGGACAATTACTGCTATTAAAAGTGGACTGATAATCTGCTAGTATTATAGATTTCAAGATAATATGAAAAAAATCGTAAAAATCTTAATTTAGGGGAAATTACTCCTATAAGTAGTCGACTGATGAGGTCTTGCTGATTAGTTTTGCTATAAACAGTTTCTCTCTGTCTTTTATATTTTTAGATAATAGACAAAACCAAACAAAAAAAATAAAAATGGTACAAATCGTTCTTTTAGGGCAATAACTCCTAAAAGCAGTCGACTGACGATTTAGGCATTTTTTACTTTTTGTTAATCTTGTCTTACTGATCCCTTTTGCCAGTTAAAGTTTCTATTATAATTTTTAAGGTTATTACTTAAATCGGGAGTTCTCTGAGATCTTAACATCCTGAATATTTTTGCTTATGTCCAAATAAAAGACGAGACTTGCAACTTATGTTCTATTTTTAGCCTTGGTTGGGATATTGGTTGGCAGGATCACCAGACACATTTTAAAACAAGAATACCCTAAGGATGATTGAGGTAAAGTTTTGTTTCAATACGACCAGTATTTCAGACGAGACGATTGTTTTAAAAGTTTACGAACAACGACGGACGATGGAAGCCATGTGATTATAATAGCTCACTCGGCCTTTTGGGACAGGTAACCTAACAATTTTTGAACTCCGTCATATTTTCATGTGCCTGTACCAAAACAGTAACCTCTTTAATAATTTTTGTATGTCATATCTTAATGTTCTTTTCGTTTTGGATATTAGGTGTTTATGGCTGATCTTAAATTGTATTTATTACACTTATTAAAAATGTTTATAAAAGCAGGAAGATTTAGAGCTTCACAAATTGTTTCGACACCTGTTTATTGTTGTAGACTATGTTGCTCTCTAGATGTCTTTTGGTTACGTTTTTCTTTTAGATGCTGTTTCATTGATTCATATTCATGATTCTGAAATGAATGATACTTGTTTTTGTTGGACTTTTCTGCTGTCACTTTGTGTTCGTCATCGTCATTAATCTGTCATTCATCGTAAACCTTTTCAAAGAACTTACTCTATGAAACTACTCAAAAATTTTGCGAACAAACATTGGCATCATGGCTGAATAGAGAACATATCGGTAAAGTGCATTAATTGTTTTTTATCTTGAAAACCATGTTAAATAGAAGAAACCTGGCAGAGAAATCATGCTTAGAATGTCAAGATACACCTACTTAATTTTTCCCCAGAATTATGAGATGACTCCTTAAGGAGTTGTTGCCCCTAAATGGGATTTTTTAGCTTATTTACATGTTTTTGTCTATAATCTCAAAAACTATATTAGAAAGGTAAAAACGGTTAAAGGCAAATATGATCAGTAATAAAAGATCTACATATATGTCAATATGACCATTGGATGACTACTTAACAATGTAAACGGTACCACTTGCTGGACCAGATGCGCATTTCGACTGTCTTTTTCATCAAAGGATATACTGGAAGTGGCAGCGATAACAAAACAGGTGCTTCGCCAGATCTAGTTTGTCTTCTACCTGATTCTAAACTTAAATCAGTAACATAATTTGATTATGGTAGAATGTATGATGCAGAATTCAATACTAAATTATTCGTAATTCACAATGATATTTCAAGTGCTGTCTGCAGAAGCAAACACACGTCTGTTTGGTGCCAGCAAACATGTTTATCCCCGCCACATTCTGTATGTGCCCGTCCCAAGTCAGGACCCTGTAATTAAGTGGTTGATATTTGTTGCTGTATATTGATATTGATGTTCGTTTATTGTTTTGTACATAAATCAGGCCGTTATTTTTCTGGGTTGAATTGTTTTACATTTGCCATTTCGGGCCTTACCATAGCTTTCTATGCGGTATGGGTTTTGCTCACCGAGTCTCTGGTGGAGAGTTGTGTCATTGGCAATCATACTACATCTTCTTTTTTTTTATAAATCGGTAAGAATGTCAGATTACGTCACAAGTATAGTGGTTATCTTTGATCTACAAGTCAAAATGAGACAATAAAACAAATAATTTTAGTCGTCCTTCCTCACAACTTTAATGACTTTGAGCTAAGAATAAAATCTGTCAGTTAAATAGACATAATAAGAAATCTTCCTAGCAGATCTTAACAACTTGGATTCGTAGTAAATGCAATAGACTGGGCCTGTATGGGTTAAATGTAATAATAAGAATAAGCAAGAATGGGAACTTAACAATAGGAAAACTTTAAAATCCGCGTTTTTCATTGATTCTTTTGTTGATGGGTTGCTCTCCCATTTGCAATTACTGCACATATTCTTTCATTCGGAACCGCTTCAGTGGTCCATTGTAGCGAGTTCATCTCAGAGTGTGTGAAGTCATGGGTTCCAACAAAACAAAACAAAACAAGTCGGTCTAGTTCAAAGTAGGATGCATATCACATCACTGATATGCATTTTTTTTTTGTAATTGGATGTTAAACACCAATTCATCAATCCATCAATTCATCAATCAATCATCCATTCGCTGAATCAAATGCTTTTATCGCTGTTCTTCGGTGAGTATGTGGTCTTCAGCAGATCAAGACAGATATATGGTTCCTTCGCGTCGACTTCGGTGATAACCGTAAATATTCATCGAAAATTGCTACATGCGTTTTAACGGGAGTAAATTATAAATTGCATGTAAAACCAGTAGGTCTTGCAGTTGATCCTACATGACATGTAATGGAAAAGAAAGCACTGTTGTAGTATTTTATTGAAACATAATTAGTAGCTAATGCTTATAAATCAAACATATGGTTTAAAGTCAATGGAACAGCCGATCAACAACTATGGCACGTACAAAAATGAAAATGTAAATATCAGTATATAATAGGTGCTCATGCCTAAACGAATGTTTTTCTGAGGCCCAACGAACTTTGCCCAAAGCAAATACGAATCTATGCATAATTTGATTCCAAATACATGTATAATTAAAAACAAAAGATGTGGTATGAATGCCAATGAGACAACTCTCCACAATAGACCAAATGACACAGAAATTAACAACTATAGGTCATCGTGTGGCCTTCAACAATCAGCAAAGCCCATACCATACCATGCCATAAGTCTGATCTTTCACCTGAATGTCATTAGTTTACATGTCTATCAATTATACTGGGAATACTGGGAATATTTATTGACTAAGTTTAAACGTGTGTTTTAGTCACCTATTAAAATAAAAGATGCTTTCAATAAATGTCAGCAAAACTTGTGTTCTGAGGTCTAGAAAGCTTGTCTAAAAAGTCAACAAGTAATTTTACGTTGTATGACGTAATACGCATGAAAGAAAATTTAGATGCAGATGAACATTGATAGACAATTATTCTGTTATTTTCTAGTAACATATGAAGGAATATCAAAAAATGACAGGTTAAAGTTATTTATTCAGTTTCCCTTTAAATATACGTATGGATATCGACACTTTAAACAATACTGTGTCTGTTCCCTGCAGAAATGGTAAAGAGGTTATTTTTATTAGGTTTAGCATATAATGTTTAAGAAAAGTAAGATTATCATGTATAATTATTGCATATAAATCCATCAAAGCACATGAATATTGTACTGAACAAAACGTTTAGATTAGATTAAAACCATTGCTATAAATGTCAAAAGAATAGTATATATCTTGATAGCTTCTACTGAGCATGCATGATTGTCATCATTAACAGGCAAGGTCGGGCAAAATTGAGGCAGATTTCCCTGTTGTTGGCATATATTGTAACAAAACATAGGAGGATTGTTATCGTTCATACATTCTTGAATATTAGGGCAGTTAGCTGGTCGGTTTGGATTATTCGGTCCACATTGAGACGGATCTGGCATATTTCCATCACCCTGTCCTCCCTGCTGTGGACAATTACAAAAATACCCGTTCCATTCATTCCAATCTTCCCAACCTGAAACAGTTAGATATAATTCAGAACAATCTTGTAATCGCACTATCAGCATATTATACACGATTACCTTGTCTAAGAAGTCTAAAACATGAAGTATTGACAGGAAAACATATAAAAGTGTTATCGCTAAACACTACGGAGGGTATGGAATCGACGCTGTTGAAAGGAAAATATGTTTATAAGGTTTTTGTCTTGATGGGTTGCTGTCTCATGGACGTTACTCCAAATCTTCTTTATTCATTACGAATTTTGAACGTTTAGGACGTTACTCCAAATCTTCCTTATCTATTACGAATTTTGAACATACAGTTTTTCGTCTGTCAAATAAATAGAGAACTACTTAGAGACGACTTAGTTAATTATATGCAACTACATAAATACCTATTACTGGTATTTCGGTTTTGGGACTCACATTCAAAATCTTCGAAAATCTAAAATATAACATTATGGAAATTTTGATAGATTTCTCATTTCTGTACTTGTTCA
The DNA here is from genome assembly GCA_017311375.1 of Mytilus coruscus. Classification (NCBI taxonomy): domain Eukaryota; kingdom Metazoa; phylum Mollusca; class Bivalvia; order Mytilida; family Mytilidae; genus Mytilus; species Mytilus coruscus. The sequence goes on along the minus strand of CM029597.1, from coordinate 25,612,825 downwards.
GTGCAGTAATTATGACGTGTCCTTTCTGAACTTGCTTTGTGGTTTTATGAACTTTTGTTTTTTGTGAACCTGCCCAGTTAGCTATATTTATTATACTATTTTTGCTCGCCTTTTCCCATAAGATGACATGTTAAACTACTATGTTTGCCACTATACAACACTTAGCAAGGGTACACATGAGCAATGCCTGATGTTAACTTCTATGTTTGCCACTATACAACACTTAGCAAGGGTACACATGAGCAATGCCTGATGCTAAACTACTATGTTCGCCACTATATAATACTTGGCAAGGGTAAAAATGATCAATGTCTGATGTTAACTAATATGTTTCATACTCTAACTTGACAAGGGTACAAATGAGCAATGCATGATAACATCATAAAAATAATGCTCGTAGAAAAGAACATCCTTCTAGCAAATATCAGGAGAATTTTTCCGGATTGATCTTTATTTTCATCTGATGCTATGGATGCTTAATTTGTTTCTGCGTGACAATTTATGTTAATTTTTGTACAAATTTGTGTACTCAGCTATCCTGCATTTTATCTTGCAGAATATTCACCAAGCTGTCTCGTGCAAAGTAATTTATTTTTTCAGTTTTACCAGGCCAATCTATTCATTTTCAAAATTCTCCTTCCACATAGAAAATCAAATTGTCGTCCCCTTTCAATATTCGCACATTTATTTTACTTGCATATAATATAAATATACCTGCAGAAGTTTTATTGGTTGGTTCACAAATATACTGCAAACCAGACTGATCTTCTAATACCACACCCTTAAAACATCCAAGAAAGTACGGCCATGTCTCTGTCGCATGATATCGATAGGTGCCATTTACCTCTCTACCATGACATTCGTCAAGGTCAGTTGACGTCAACAGACTTTTAACATTTGATGCGTTTGGACCATATATTGGAAATCCATCTAAAGCGACACCGATGAATTCGTCAACTTCTCCTTTATAAAGGCAGCTATCTGGAATTTTGTGATAATGATATGATCCTGTGTTTGTTGGATGGCCATCGCAGCTGTCAAAAGTCTCTTGTGTTTGCCCTTCAACTGCATTTTCCATATTAACATTTAACGGATAGTATATGGCTACGCCTGTCCTGGTAATTCCAATCATACCCATTGGAAGGCAACCATGCGCTCCATTATTATAGCATGGTAATTTTGGAATACTGATATTATAGTTTTGATCAGTTGCATCATTTGGATTGACCTTTTCCCATGGATGATCTGGTATCCCCGATGAATAAATAAGATGTCTAAAATATTACAAGAATTGATTATAAATAAATTTAGTAAGTCACGTATCTCTACAGTCAAAGACAAGCACTTACAACTTTTGACTTGGACCTCCTTTTTTGTGTTACAGATATTTTCAATAGGATTTCTTTATCATTTTTTAATTATTTTCTTTTATTTAATGCTTTCTTGTATTACTACAACAATCCTAATTTGAAGCAGTTTATATATGTATATGGCACCCCTTCACCATATGAGCAACGGACAGCACATCTAAACTCCTCCCAATGAAAGATTTAACATACTTTATCAGTGTCTTCGCTTTTCTTATAATCATAATAGATAAATGCACTAAATAATCGTACCCTGCTATTTTGTATCAGTATTCATGAAGCAGCATTACTATAATATATAAAATTTACCTATCTGATAGAGTCGTATCGACTCGTACAGTAGATTCAGGAAAGTTTCCCGATGTTGTAAACTTTGACAGTTCTGTAACAGTTAAACCGTCAATAAAGCCGTAAATCCCCATGGTGATGACAGAAAACAGCAACATAACTGAAGTACATAAAATTGTAATCATTTATTAATAAATGGTGCAGGTTTTTGAACAGTAATTACATCTTGTATTAGTATCATGGATTTTGATTGGTTAAAAGTTAATATTTCCAGATCCGTTAGGCAAAGGATGTTCCTTCACAAGACTGATATTTTTTCGAAAACACCCTCATACACATGCCATATATGTTTAATTACACCGAATATCAATAGAATTTATTAAGTTGAAGTTTCGATCTAATTTTATTAACAGGCGTAAGCAAAACAGATCCTTTTTATAAAACGCACTAATAATCAATCGTCTACGTGGAGGGTAAAACAAGCATATTCATTTTTTGCAAATACCAAGCCAGAGATGATAAAAAAAAATGACCTAACCTTATGCATATACCCCAGTGGTGGTGCAATATTCCTTAGATAAAATAAATTCCATAACAATACAATGGCTTTCAACCAAATACAATTCAGCATAATAGGTGTAGTTATATGGATGATATCGAAAGACATGGTGTTCATACATTTTCTACAACAAATGTTTACGGTGTAACATACAAACATAATACCGTAATCGTTACTAAGATTTTCCAGCGTTTTTATTCCGATGAGATTATTAAAATACTTTGTATAAGCAAGTCATATACATTTGTTCTAATCTTAACATATACAAACAGATATCGCTTCAAAAATATACAACCTGAGTAAGAACACAACATGACAATCTTTGATTAAAACGGATGAACTACAAAGTACAAAATGCCCGGTATGTTCATGCCTTCATTAATAGAGATTTACGGAAAGTCTCGGTACCGACCGTTGACCCCGACTTTGACAGATAAAATGAAAGGGGTCGTCTCAAATGTGAATTTTACGGCGCACTTGATTATTCATTAATGGTGTATTTTTGTGCAAATAAAACCAGAGATCCATGTAGGGAGTATACTATTACAACAGGTAAGAAGCAGCAAAACTGGAATCCTTAGTTTCCGTAATAGCACATTTGAAATAGATATGTCGTCACAGTCAACCACTGGGTCGATGCCACTGCTGGTGGAGTTTTTATTTTCCGAGGGCATCACCAGCCCAGAAGTCAGCACTTCTGTGTTGACGTGAATTATCATTGATATGGTCATAATTATAAAACTTTGAAATTTTTGAAATACAAAGGCTTTTCTACCTCAGGAATAGATAACCTTAGCTGTATTTGGCAAAACTTTTAGGAATTTTTGGTCCTCAATGCTCTTCAACTTCGTACTTTATTTGGCCTTTTTAACCTTTTTTCATTCGAGCGTCACTGATGAGTCTTTTGTAGACGAAACGCGCGTCAGGCGCTAATACAAAATTTCAATCCTGGTATCTATGATGAGTTTATTCACACACCAGAATATGAAGCCAGATAAGTACTTATGATTGATTTTTCTTTAACTGCTATGCCATTGTGCTCAAACAAAAAATCCCGTTTTCTGATGAACATATTTTCTTGTTTCATAGATACGAAAATAGAGGGAAGGTTAGTTAACCAGGGGGAGTGGATGAATATATACCAGGTTTGGTTCATATACCTTTTTTGAAGTCGGAAAATGTATGATTGTTATATCTTATTTTTGATATAAAATGCATTCTTTAATCTCAATCTGTCCATCAAAAAGCTTTAAAAAATTTAAAATATCTCTTTTTTCAAATAATCATTCAGAAAATTATAATAGAAAAAAATATATAATAAACACAGACATTTTGCAACCAGCGAAATCCCTGAACGAATGCTTTAACAAGATAATGGGAGATCCCACAACATTTCAGAAAGAATTGGGTTATTTTGTAAATAATATGGCTTTGGTCGTATCGATCATACAATATCTCTCGTCGATTTTCAATGTTAGTGTTGCCACAATTCAAGCGGAAATTAAAACATGTATTCCAATATTTCAAAGACCTTTGATTAGTGACCTGCTCTGAACAAATGACGAGGAAAATGGGATATTTGGCCTAACTCTCTACACCCGTCAGTTCAATAGATGGCACTTTTGTGGAAATATATAGGTTAAAAAATTGAGCCGCAAGAACTGTATTTTTCCGGTCATCGTCATTACCACGCCATACATACGCAAGTTATAGTTGACAATGAGAGAAAGATTTGTTGCGTTCAAGACCATCAAAATGACTCACAGCAGTACAGAATCATGAGACAGATTGGACCCGATGCACCACTAAAATTTCCTCAAGAAAGGTGCTGCTAGGAGATAAGATTTATCCAAATCGACATCCCATAATCACGCCATTTACGCGTCAGTAAATCAATAGAAAACATTTATGGAGGTAAGCAAGACAAAAATCCAGACAATTGGTGGAGACCTGTGCAGGACTTGTGTGAACTGACGACAATGTTTATTTTCAAAATTGAATAAATCGTTGTGTAAAATCTTGTTAAACAGTTATTTGTAACTTTTACTTTGAAATGCTAGTTTTTTAGTACTTTTTTTTATTTTGAGACGATTCCCTTCATTTTACCTGTCAAAGTTGGCATACACAGTTGGTACCGAGACTTTCCGTAAATATCTATTAGAAATATATAAAAAAAAACTAAAGAAGATCAAAATCAAATTGAGAGAAATAGTTCAAGAGAGCTAAGAGAGTCGTTTATACACGATACGTATTTGTGCAAATGGACGAATCACGACTCTCATAAAAATCTTCAAACGGGAATTTAATTATTATATTTTAAAATATAAAATGAATTTAAAAGTTTATTATCGCGCCTACATAGCTAACAGTGAGCTGACACGCCACTTTTACTGCAATTAACCAACCAACCAATCACATCATAATATCGCCCAACTAGATCATTTACACAGTCGGGTAAAGTGCTAGAACGAACAATTTGGTTGTAAAAACTTTTAAAATCCAGCTTTAGTAAGTTATCTAACAAATACAAGGACTCCGAAGAAAACTTCACATGGCTAAAAGAAGTTAGTCATGAGAGATCAAGGTAGTCGTGTCACATAGTCAGATGATACACTTAACTGCGGCCAAGCTTAGCGAAAGGTTGTGCGACATAATCAGTCAAAAAAACTTTATTAGATTAACTCTTTAAGGAACGATCGTTTCCATTGGTCAATTCAAACCTTCGACCTCACACCTGCGAAAATAGATCACGCGTACTATAAAGTTGAATGGACTGATCAGTATTCACTTAAATGATTGTGTTAATTGTTGATTATACCATGGCAATTCTAGCTTATATACACGGCATGTAAAATTCATTTTTTTTATAATTTTGTGCAATAGTAAAATTTTGAACTTAAAAATCTTAACAGTTTTCACATCGAAATATTTAATTCAACTGTCTCCTCTCAAATAGTTCTGGATTAATGGAGCTACCATTTGATTTTGATTTGGGTGAAAAAGGGGGGCGCTTGGATCCCCATTCGGTCCTGCCTTTATTTTTATTAGTTAATCCTGACTTTTTTTGCCAAGTTGCTCTTCCTGCCTTTTTTTTACTCAACGCTCCTGTCCTGCCTTTTTTTTCAATTTTCATCCTAGCCCCCTCCCCTAAAAATCAAATGGTAACTACCTAACCGAGCCCTAACCCCGTGCACCTTTCCTATCCATTATATGTTTGCAATGAGAACAAATTAGGAAATGTCAATGAAATGGGCTCGATGAATTAACGTTGTACTTGAAATGAAACTACAAAATAACCAATTTACATACTAAAGATATTGCTCGATTTTTATAGTGAATAGGTTTGTGTTATAAACTGTCATGTTCACTATTCATATTCTTTCGCATATTCGACTTAGGATATTGTGATTTTTTTTCTGATTTAAGATACTTAATTTTGAAAAAAAATCCCGGAATTCTAAGTAACCAACCATGCTTTGTTTAGAGAAAAATGGAGATGGCAAAACACTGGCGCAGTGGAAAGAAATAAACTTCAAGTAACTCCAGCGATATACTTGATGAATTTATAATTAACTGTTTTGCTGTTCTCGGTTGAAAAACGAACGTAAATTATCTATTGTAAATATTTAAATAGTTACATAGAAGACAATCAGTTTTAAAAGCATGTTTATTCATTAAATGTATTGATAAAAGGTGAGTCCCTCCTTGTACATGCAGTAAGTCATCCTTATAATTTCTTAATATTTCGTTTATCAGTTTATCATACATGTATGATTTTGTATTTCCGTGATTTTAAATACGCATACTACACGTCACTGGCGGATAGTTCAATAATGTTATGCAAAGCTCTATTCTTACGGTATGAAATTAAAAGATTTAAAATCAAAACAGTACGTTTATATTGTTCCTAATAAACTACGACATTTCTCACAAGATATTTATTTATTTTTTAGTTCCACACATGCAAAAGAAAAAATCCTCGCTGATGTAACATTTCAATCCCTTTTTCACAAACATGCCTTCACTGAATTCATTTGAATTTCGTGGTAACCATGATAGTACATTGCATAGTACGTCAATTGTGTTCATTCACGTGCACAAATGATACGATTATTGTTCTTTTGTTTCTATCTTTCGGAAACAATTTGCGCCGTTTATGATACATTATTTCTGAATGACCAAACGCTAATTAGCTACTTTGTGTTCGTTTTATAGCAGGAAAACAAAAGAGGAATGTGCAACCTATCATATAAACTATTATAATTATTGTAATTGATAATTATTATGAGATCCTTTAATATTATAAGTAACTAACGTCACAGTACCCAAATTGCACCGACTACCCAAATTGCACCTATTCAACAAAAATAGCTGCGGAAATCTTACAAGTTTTCTTTGAGGCTAAACAATTTGTATTTTCATGATTTGACATTATACACGTCTTTCAACATAGGTAAATATATTTGAATATACACAAAACGTTCACAGTATATATCAACAGATGAAGCATTCACTGGAAAAAGTAAAATCTACGGAAACGTCGCCATGCGACGTTCACAAAAAAATCATCTTTTAAAAATGAGCAAATAAAATATGTTACAAGCATCCGTTTCTTAAAAAATGAATAGTAAGCATGGACTAATGTCAAATTGTTCTAAATATTTGAAGAAATAAAACAAAACATCTGTTATTCGATTTTTAAGGATGTGAATTTAAGCATGGATGCAATTTGGGTACTCCTCATTACAGATATGGATCGTTTGGAGGTCGGTTCAAACCCATTTTTCTATGATTCAATATGCATGGATTCAAAATTGAATTGGTGTAACTATATAATAAATAAGGATATGTCTACAAAATAAACACAGAAGGGAAACTTCTGTCTGGATCATATAAAAACGTAGTTGAAAAAAACGTCAAAATAGGTGCAATTTGGGTACCCTCACGTTACGACATTGTCAGGATAATAACCAAGCGTCAGTATGAAAGAAATTAAATCTGCGTTCGGCCATTTTGTCATCTTCTCCGTTTAGAAACCACGATATGTCTATAAACCACAAAGGACAAAACTACAGTAACCTGATGTAGTCGTAATTGCGTGTCGATATCTTGTCAATTGTACGGTTGTTTTATCCGACTAACTAACTTGATACGGAAAATGTTATTATTTTTTAAATAACCATGGTCTGTCATTTTTAAACTGTTTATATTGGAATTAGTTAAAAAGTCAAAGTTCAAATCATAAATAAGTGTTCCGTGAAAATTGTTTTCGAAAATCTAATTTGTTTATAATTCTTTTATGTAATAAACTTAATTTAAATACATTCGGACCTTCCCTCATCTGATCACCAGCACGGCTAAAGGTATTACTTCCAAGGGTATTGTGAGGTGACACGTCCAGGTATTCAAGCGATTTCCTGTCGGGCTTGCAAGTTCATGCATCATTTCACTTCTGAGGGTATTGATCAGTGTACACGGCCGATAACTTGTGACTTTCCATTTTGAACTATCAGGTGTATAATATACATCTCTGTCTTGCGTGTCCGAAAGTGATATACTAGTTATTACTTAACTCATACGCTTGTTTATAAATAACATTTCTGGTGTAAAGAATATTATTTATAAAATCTAAATAATACAAAAAAAAAAGCTTTGATAAAATAAAAATCTATTTACATATTTTTCCAAGGGTAAATTTGATAAAAATGTAAGTATAAAATTATACTCGTTGTCAATAGTGAAGGACAGATTGGAACATACCAGAAATATTGATTAAAAAATGTATGCACTTGTCGACCATTCGTAATACGCCTGGATAGAAAGTTACGGAACTATAGCGCAATTTGAAATATATACATGTATACATTGAACATAAGAAAGAAACATACATTTTGTGTAAATTGGGGTAAAAGTTTTGTAAATAGACTAGTCCACGTATGCCAACAGTATGTAATCATCGAATGTCAAAAGACTATTGTATACTAAAGAAGAAGAAGAAGAGAACCAATTTGATTTAAATACAGGTCGATATATAACTTGCTTCGAAGTTATGGACATAGTAAAATCACAGATTTATATTCAATTAGATTGTTTTCGAATAAAGGAAGAAATTCGTCATCATCACAATTGTTCCGACATGCATGTACTATATATGCAACTGGACGTACACTAATAATCCCCAAGGGATGTGAATATTTTCCCGGAAAACTATTGAGTATCAAAGTTTCAAATCAATTTCAGGATTTATTTTCTTTCTTGATATTCAATAACAGAAATTGAAAGAATAAACTGCTTGTCCGCTTTAGGGTATTCTTGCCAGTTAAAACAGACTTATAATTACATTCAAAAATAGGAAAGATGACATTAAATTCGTTCTGTCTTTTTTTAAAACATCGTTGGTCAAATAGTTTAAAGTATTATACGTTGTGAGACGAAGACTATTTTAATAAGGACATTCCCGATTATGTATAAATTTTGTTGATGTTTTCACACTTGAAAAGAATATCTGTTCGTAATTTTCGATTCCATTCCAAGAAGATCCTTAAATTTCCTGTCAATTTTTAAACATCTTTTTTCAAATAGCTGAAGTATATTTATGCGTTGTGAGATTTAAAATATTTTGATGAGAACATTAATTCCTAAATATGTAAATAAAGATCGCTTTGGATGGACTAAATTATATAATTGCAATCGGTAATGATCTGTTTCAAATATTAAAGGTTACCGTTTCTTATTTAAAATAGTACAATTTGGGGTTAATACACTCGTGTTTAGAAGGCTATTATTATTTATAAATTTATTCAATTAAATTAATTCATCGTTACAAAAGTAATCAGAAGTCATAATTCATTTAAAAGTGAGCTTATGCAAAATATAAAAATATACAACGGCTATCCAGTTATTGTGCGACCTTATTACTCCTGTAAATTAATTTTAATTCTTTTTTACATTTCTGTGAACTAAAACTATCACTCCCGTTTATCGGCAGCAGTCCTTTGCGCCAATTACTGTTTTTCAAGGGTATCATTTGCGCCAAATTTTGTTTTCCACATGTATCAACTGCGCCAATATTCGGAACTCATTTGCGCCAATTTACCTGTAAACATATCTATCATAAATATTAATGATTAATATGTATTCTTATTTTGGCTTAAAAAGTATCATATGTTCGAAAATTTCACAATGAAGATGAACATCTGGAGAAAATGACTTGAAAAGCATTCAGACAGTCAATGTACAGAGAGAAAACTTATTGCTTTGCTGAATATTTAATACAAGATACATGTAGTTCAAAAGAGAAGAAAATAGAAGCTTTTGCTGATTATATTTTAGCCACATATGTTGATGACACAGTGCTTTGTTCCCACCATCCGTATGGGCTGAAACTCTATCTAACGCAAGACGTACCAGTCATGGAGCAGAAGCATTCCACAGGATTTATTATGAACTGCATTTCATCCTTCAGTGTTTTGTCTTTTGGATAATAAAGTGAATATACAAGCTACTACATACATTAAATTGGGAAGTACCCATGCAGCAGCAGTAAGAAGAAAGTATGTTTCAGAAAAGAAACATTTGCAGTGTAAACTGCCGGTTCGAAGTCCAAATAAAGGAGGAGGAAGTATTTTTCTTCTAATTGGCGCAATCGTATGTTGTATTTTGGCGCAAATGATAACATGTAATTTTAAAACAGGTGGCGCAAACGTAGCATTAGAGAAGAAAGTTATGACGCAAAGGATCATTCATACGAAATGTTGTTCACACCTGGAACGGTGAACCGTGACGGCAGGAATTCACTGAATGAAGATCAAAAGATTAGAATTACATAATGCTAATCTTTTAATGACCTTGAGTTTAATCAACGGTTTACTCCTGGTTTGCCCACTTTTAATTATACCAATTATCTATTAGTAAAGAAAACAAAAAGACAAAGGTTTAATGAACATACAATTGTATAGTCTGTTCCAACTTAGGTATATAGTTTATTAGTGTTTTCTATATATTCAGGTATTTTTATTTTGTACTTCCATTTTCATTCGTATAGAAAATACTAATTAAATTAAATATTTTTCTCAATAATTTAATATCAATTCAATGGATTCATTTAACTTACATGTACAACTATTGACAAAACAATGAAATTTAGTAATAAAAGTGTCTTAATAATTCATTAGTTTCTGAATGATTTTCATGATATAAATACACCAATATATATATAATATATATGAATCAAGTTTATAAATGCATTGCATATTAAGGAAATAAATAAAGCACTATGTCAAAATAAGTAATATGGGGCACTATATATGTATAATGATGGAAATACAATCTTTTATATATATATCAAAAGTCACAAAACATTAAATTTACAAAGTCACAAATTACAATATTTCACTAAGTTATTCAGTTCAAATGGAGAAGGTGGGATGTTGCATCAGAGAAGACTATCACGTTGATGAGTCCTTGTTGGTATCTGTCTTTCAGTAGTTGGAGTCTGGTGTCTATTACTCTGTATCTTCGTCTTTTTAGTGGGCGGGCTCCTCCTGCTGCATACTCGATAATATTACATTCTGTTAGTGCATGGGTCTTGTTCAGTAACTCAATGATCTCATAGATGTAAGGGTGGGCATGTTGGAGTCTCTTCTTAATTTTGTTGTGCCATCCTTCCAGGTGATGCATGGTCCTTCTGTGTAGTAGTGGTTCCATAGAAAGTGGTATCCTTCAACCCAGAACTCTGTCACGTAATCAGTAAATGATGCTTCACCTATGTATTCTAAAGTTGTTAGCCAAACATCCTCAACTAGGTGGGGTGGAAATTATAAGGGTAATACTGTTCTAATTGTGTCATATGTAAAGCTTGGCTACTGAACAGTTGCATTTATATTCTATTTGTTAGAATTGATAGGACATTTTTATATTAAATTTCAGAACAGTGTATTTATCAAAATTTAAAAAGAATAAGTTGAATAAATAAAAGAAATTCAAATGACTTTTATTCTAATCTTTTCTTAGTTTCATTATTTTACTTTTAACTTTTTCAGAATGTACCAATAATTAAAACTTTTGTTGATAAATTGTAAAATTTAATTAACATTTTGTACACATTTTTAATTTTTTTCTATTTGTCAAATTCAATATATTTTCCTGCTAAACATTATATCAAATATAAAAATATTTTTGCACATTTTCCCTGATTTAATAGCAGAATATAATATCTTTCATAAAATTTTACAGGTAAAATAATAGGTAAAAATATGACTATAATTCAGAAATAAACTATAATTGTTAAAACAACAATCCCCTATGTTTACATATGCATGTAATTAAAAGTGGGCAAACCAGGATGACACCCATTCAACATTCACTAAGTGTCACATAACAATACACAGTACAAGCAGAAAATGTTTGCTGGACTGAAGCAAAAGGTCAGAATACAAACATGTATTTTTAATACACTATCGATCATGTCAGTTTCATATGTTTGTTTAAAGTATTTGTAGATTAAAAGTAGTTCATGTATTCATCCGTATAAAAGCGGCACATGTATTTCATTTATATTTTTCATAATGCGGTACTGTCGGTACGAGCATAGATAATTGTGTTGCTGCATGCATAAAGAATATTACTTTTAATAAAACAATATCACAAGTATAATATTTCGACCCCACTATTTGAAAATCTCAAAACATTTATTTAATTCTTTTGACCAAAGATTAACTATACAAATCCTTGTTTTTACGTTCGTAGTAACATAGTATATCCATTGTCGGTCATCTGTGTCAATTCACGTGCACACTACGATTGTTATTGTATTTGATTCTTTCGGCCAATGAAATGAGACGTTACAAGTTGTTTGTTTGTGATACACCAGAATGTTATCAATGAATTATCAAACGCTAAACTTGACTGCAGTTCAGAGTAGTTGTTTGCATGTGCTGATGTGAAAGTTTGTATTGGGATGCATAATGGAAAAGCCTTAGTTTGTAAAAAAGACAATATGAGCCCAAAAGGGTAATATAAACTTTTGTTTTATGAACTACAATTCTAAAACTATTACCGAGACGTCTTTTCGCGATTTGTAAAACAGAAAGTTTGTAAAACAGTGTCATTTTTCAACCGTAAAGTCGACTATAAAGTGTGGGTTAGACTCCAAGTGGCAAACAATAAAAAAATCGGAGATCAAAGATTAACTTCATTTGTGAACAGATATCAGTCAATTAGGCAATTGCAATATATAAAAATTAAGCGTAGAAAGTGAAAAAAAACTATTCCAGTGACCGATTTAAGAAGCTTTGATACTAGTAAATGAATCATGGTAATGAATAGGTTGACATTACAGCAAAGTGAATTGGAAAACGGACGATATCACCCTTACATGAGATAATTTTAGCTTTCCAATTGTGAACTTTCCATTTCTATGTAGCAACATTCAAGCAGCGCCAGCATATGGAGTGCATTTATCCCAGTTGATATTCCAGAGCTTGCATTTTCTAACATGATTTCCTTTATAGAGGATTGCTGCTTACAAGGAAGCTATTGAAGTCAGAGTTCCAAGTAGTGCAGTTGAAATCATCCCTACGAAAAGTTTATGAACGCCATTACGAGTTAGTTGACTGTTATGGAATATCTTTTTCACAGATGACGACGGATATGTTCCTATTGACATAACTACAATCCGTCCTCTTTTCCTCTAATATGATCTACCGAATACGACTTTTCAACGGGTTTGTACTTTCATGAGAAACATTACGGGTGCCACATGTAGAACATGATCTGTTTACTCTTTCGGAGCACCTGAAAACAGATGGGGTTCGCGTTTCTCAGTCTTAAGTTTGTTATGTTGTGTTTTTTGTACTGTTGTTTGTCTCTTCGTCGTATTTCACTTTTTGCCATGGTTGTCAGTTTGTTTTGACTGATTAGTTTGAATATCCCTTTGCTATCTTTCGCCTCTCCTCATATGATAAAAAAACCACTGTTGCTCCTGCAACATCGATATATAAAATGCATGTTCGATTACTTTAATCAGTTTTCCAACTTTTTGTAGCCATTCAATTTCAAAACCGATATCGTAAAGTGTTTCACTGAGAATTTGCAGATAATTTACATCCACTGTTAGCATATTGATCATTGCAATTTTGCTTATTTTCGTCTGTTATCTATTCTAACATCGGACTCAGACTTCTTTTAAACTGAGTTTTACTGTGCGTATTGCTGTCTGTTTGTGTATTCCACATTGGCTATAGGTAAAGTGGGAGGGTTGAGATCTATCAAAACATGTTTAACCCAGCCGCATGTATGCGCCTGTCCCAAGTCAGCAACCTCTAGCCTTTGTTAGTCTTGTGTGTAATTTTAATTTTAGTGTTCATTTATATGTTTTGGAGTTAAGTGATGCGTCCATTTTGCTGAACTAGTAAATTATTGTTTAGGGGCCAGTTGAAGTCTGTCTGGTGTGGGGTTTCTCGCCTTTGAAAACCCCTGAGCTGTTTTCTGCTCTTTGGGGTTGTTGTCTCTTTGACACATTCTCAGTTTCCATTCTCAATTCTACATATAAGTACTATTTCCAGACTTCCTTTGCAGCCGTTAGACAAAGGTTGATAGGTGTTAATTGGGAAGAAAAGTATTGACGTCAAAAATACTTCATGTATTGTCAAATAATAAATATTATTTATAACATTGGTTGCAATGAATTACCGTGATTCCCAGTCGTATAAAAACCGATAATTTCACATGTGAAATAAACTCGGTTATTTCACTCCTCTGGCGTCTTACAACAATAGGTGTTGTCAAGACGTTGTCGATGACGTCGCATCAAAGCAAATTGTGAATGCGTAGAAAAGATATAGTTCCTTGCATTTTCTACTTTAATTCCATTAAAAAGCCCACTGTCAATGTAATAAAAAGAATAACTAATCAAAGAATTCAAATATCGAAAAATATTCAACTCGTGACCAAACAACACTGATAATTAACGCATGCGCTACGCGCATTAATGAATTAATGTGTTGTTCGGTCACTCGTTGAATATTTTTCTATATTTGAATTCTTCGATCGTTATTCTATAATTATTCAGAATATCTGTAAAACAGATATATTAAAAATGGGAAGAACGTTTATGACCTGAGCGTATTTGCCTAGTGTCGGGCAAGTTTGGGAATTTTTTTATTGTTGATAACTTCCTTCGATTTTGCCAGTGTAGTACTGACTTGGTTTAGTCACTGTGTCTCCATAAGAAATTTTCAAACACTGCATAGATAAGTTTGACAACTGTAATAAAATGCAGTTAAAATATTTCTTTTTAAAATGTAAGGCTCCCCTATATTAAAATATAATTTGATATTTTTTAAAGGTATTCTTATAGATTATGTTTTTTTTAATAAATTACGTGCAAAAGAGGGCAAAAATCAAAACATCCTTTTTTATTTATTTGGTCATATCGTCATACAAATTCAGCACAATAGACAATTTTGTCAAATGTGAATAGACATTGATTGATTGGATTTAACGTCCCCATTCCGACCTGACGTGGCTGCGCATTCATACACCCCACACAGCCAGATGGACACCCACTTTACCAGGGTTTAAAGGTCGGAACAACCAATTTATCTTTAGCCCAGTCAACTCTTGGTGTTACAGAAGAGAGAATAAGGAGAAAGAAATAAAAATTCAGAAAAATGAGTTAAAAAAGTCAAGTATTGAGAATAATGGACTGCTAAAATGTAAATAATCAAGAATAATTGGTCAAAAAATAAAGAAAAGAGAAATGTTCTTAATCTTAAACGAATAGAGAAATAAAGAAACCCTATATTTGACCGTAATAATTACCGTTTGGAAAAGAGAAACAGTTAATAAATTATTTATCCCCTAGGCTAAATTTCCAATGGCTTTTATGTAATTCTGTTTAGATCATCATTTATATTAGCCAAAAAGAAGTATTTATTCACTTTTTGTATGCTTATATTGTTTTGTGCACTGAATCCAGATAGGTACATATCATCTAAAGTATATTTATCAATAAAAAGGTTATAATGATGTTCAAATAGTATTAGATATTATATATTGTCATTTGCCTGTGCTTATTGTAAAGCTACTCACCACTTTTTTCACCAAAATATTATTGGTCCTGTCTTAACTCAACAAAGATATATTTTTCTGTCTGCAAAATGTTTTGAATTGTGTTTTTATGTTAATTCTTCTTGGGAAATACGTTCATAAATTATCAGCTGAAAGTACATTCATGTGATACTTATTGCCTCGTATTGTTCTCTGTTGTTTTAGCTTAGTCATAGCCATTTGCTTTAGCATTATTTTTATACCTGTTCATTCAACTTTTTATTCTTTTATCTATTAGTCATATATTCGGCTAGCCGTAATAAGGTAGTCACTAAAATCTTAGTCACAGTTTCTCTTAAACGGATACAAATAAATATCAATAAATAATGCAACTCACTTATTACAATCAAGTTTACTTCAATATATATTGACGAAAAACGGGTGTTTTGCATTCAATTCAGTATTACAAGAAATAAGAAATGAGGATGAGATCGATGAATTTGATTGATGATTGACTGTTGGTTGCTTAACGTCCAGTGGCAAATATTTTATACATGTTCAGGACGATCGATGAATTTGAGTGGCATGTTATGTTGGGAATGATGTGGTGATCTATGGTTAAGTATGCATGGCTTGATATTTGACCTGAATACAGGGCACTGGCATTTGAAATGATATTGCAATGATATAAGTTTAAGTAATCAATACCCATACTATTAGCTTTTCAATTCAGTATTTTGCCCTTTGATTTTTTAATTTATCAGTTTTACAAATCTTTAACTAATATTTGTAACGGTTTTGCTGTCAGTAAAGCATCGTCATTTTTTGTCGAACTGTTACCTACAAGTGTTGATGGTAGTTTTTTTTTTAAGGTTCTTATATGTATGAATATATGAATAAGTATACGTGTACCGGTCTATTTCAATCTAAACCAGTCTTTGCACAGTTAATTTGAAGGCTTTTTGCTTATTTTGTTGGGTGAAGAAGAACCAAGGGGAAAAATTGCATTTAACTCATCATTGTCAGAAGAGAAATTAGGAAATATAAGATGTAAAGTAAAGGTGGGCATTATTGTTTCCTCAAAGAGTTCTTTAGATCTTTTAACATAAAAATCAAAGCAAGAAACGAAACAAAAAGAATTTTCATTAGTGCATTTCTCCAATGAGAAAATAGAAAACAGATATATCTTTCGCATCGAACAGTTTTTGTCTTTAAAATTTCAAATTGGAGTTTAAGGAAAAAACTTTAGGGCCATTTTGATTTTTTAATGTTTAATATCATCCATGAACACTAATGCTGCACATATGGAAATCTACAGCCTCGGAAGAATATTTTTAGAAGCAATTTTAGTCTTAATTCGGAGTATTTAAAATTGATTGCATAAGATTTTTCCCCACCCTCCTACTCAATGCACCGTATTAACAGTAGATTTGCGGGTCACTCCACCGTTTCTAACAAATAAAATTTAAAACAATAGGCAATTTTGTTATTGTCGTTTGAGTGATGGTTTGAATTTGTGAATACAAATTTAGTAAAAATGTTGGCTTTCCATATTGATCTTTAATAACAACGATGAAATATAAAAATAAGAAGATGTGGTATGATTGCCAACAGACCAATATGACGTAGAAATTAACAATAGTAGGTTTCATTTTACCTGTTTGGTAGTATATTCTGCACAACCATTTATGACTTAATTTCATAACTTATACCGTTTACAAATTGTTTTGATAATTTCGTTTTATCATTTCCAATCGTACAGCTGTGGTCACAAATTATGTTTGAGAGATCTAACTAAAACAATTAAATTGGTGATGCGAGATGATTTTATCTTATTTCATTTCCTATCTTACTCAAGAAAGATATAGTTTTTCTGTGTGCAAAATTTTTGAATTGTGTTTTATGTAAATTCTTCTTGGGAAATACGTTCATAACTTATCAGCTGAAAATACATTCATGTGATACTTATTGCCTCGTATTGTTCTCTGTTGTTTTAGATTAGTCATAACCATTTGCTTTAGCATTATATTTATACCTGTTCATTCAACTTTTTATTCTTTTATCTATTAGTCATATATTCGAGTAGCCGTAATAAAGTAGTCACTAAATTCTTAGTCACAGTTTCTCTTAAACGGATACTAATAAATATTAATAAATAATGCAACTCACTTATTACAATCAAGTTTACTTCAACTTACAACAACATATATTTACGAAAATGGGTGGTTTGTATTCAATTCAGTATCAAAAGAAATAAGAAATGAGGATGATATCAATGAATTTGATTAATGATTGACTGTTGGTTGGTTAACGTCCAGTGGCAAATATTTTATGCTTTTTCTGGAGATCGATGAATTTGAGTGGCATGTTATGTTGGGAATGATGTGGTGATCTAGGGTTAAGTATTAATGGCTTGATATTTGATCGAATACATGCCACTGGCATTTGCAATGATATTCTTTTAAGTTTAAGTAATCAATACCTATGTGGCCTTATGTCCCACTGGGGATGAAGAGGATAAGTAAGTAAAGTAACCAATACCCATACTATTAGCTTTTCAATTCAGTATTTTGCCCTTTGATTTTTTAAAGAATTTATCAGTTTTACAAATTTTTAACTAATAGTTGTAACGGTTTTGCTGTCAGTAAAGCATCGTCATTTTGTCGAACTGTTATCTATAAGTTTTGATGGTAGATTTTCGTTTATGGGTTTTATATGTATGAATATATGAATAAGTATACGTGTACCGGTCTATTTCAATCTAAACCAGTCTTTGCGCAGTTTATTTGAAGGCTTTTGCTTATTTTGTTGGGTGAAGAAGAACCAAGGGAAATAATTGCATTTAACTCATCATTGTCAGAGGAATTAGGAAATATAAGATGTAAAGTAAAGGTAGGCATTATTGTTTTCCTCAAGGAGTTCTTTAGATTTTTTAACATAAAAATTAAAGCAAGAAACGAAACCAAAAGAATTACCATTGGTGCATTTCTCCAATAAGAAAACAAAAAATCACGTATATATTTTGCATCGAACAGTTTTTTTCTTTTAAATTTCAAATTGGAGTTAAGGAAAGAGGTTTAGTGCCATTTTGATTTTTTTGAATGTTTGATATAATCCATGCATACTAATGCTGCACAAATGGAAATCTACAACGTCGGAAGAGGCATATTTTAGAGGCAATTTTAGTCTTAATTCGGAGTATTTAAAATTGATTGCATAAGATTTTTCCCCACCCTCCTACTCAATGCACCGTATTAACAGTAGATTTGCCGGTCACTCCACCCTTTCTAAGAAATAACAATAAGCATAATTGTAATTGTCGTCCGAGTGATAGTTGTAATTTGTGAATACATATTTAATTAAAGTGATGGTTTTTCATATCGATCGTTAATAACAACGAAATATAAAAATAAGAAGATGTGGTATGATTGCCAAGAGACCAAATGACGTAGAAATTTAAAAATAGTAGGCGGTTTCATTTTACCTGTTTGGTAGTAAATTCTGCACAACCGTTTATGACTTAATTTCATAACTTATACCGTTTACAAATTGTTTTGATAATTTCGTTTTACCATTTACAATCGTAAAGCGGTGTCCACAAATTCTGTTTGGGAGATCTAACTATAACAAGTAAATTGGTGATAGGAGATGATTTGATCTTATTTCATTTCCTATCTTGTTAATTTCAACAATTTATCCAAAATGAAATTACCATGTACGAAAATACTGATATAAATATTAACAAATAGTAGAATGAAAATATTTCATTGCAATTAAATAGCTGCATTCTTTTGATTATACAATTATGTACAGAAACTTACTTCCTGCAAAAAATAAACTTTAACAACGATGAGTGGTAATAAACTTCCCTTGAGAAAGAAATGTTTATTTTTAAACATTTAAAACCCGTAGATCGTGATTTCATTAACAAAAGGAAATATAGTAAATGACAGAGAATTTAGGTCTACTTATACACTAACACTGCTGCCTCAGTTTTAAATGGCGCGACAACGATAATTTTATATTTGAATAATTGTGCTTGAGTAGCAATGTACATTAGTCTGTGAATGATTCATTTTCTTGGTTTATATCATAAAGGTGAGCAGATAGGATAGTTATAAGATACATGGATGTACTTAATCATGGTTTCGTTCACATATGAAATTCGATAGATTAACAAAAACAAATATGAGTGAAAGGTTAAGACATGGAATGAAATAAAACAACACAAACCATTTTAGTAGAATGACTTCATTTTCACCACTCTTGACTTTTGCTATAATCTAACCGAGGTGACATCTTACCAGGAAATAAACAAGGATCAAAGAGATGAAATGGTCAAATAGGTACCATATGTTCCTGAAAATACATCCGACGTTCATAATACAATTAGCCGAATTTGCACTCCACACAATCTGGTGTATGAGTTTCAAAACACTCTCCAAAATAATAACTCATAAAAACCACTTGAGTCTTGACAAAATGATATTTATTTCAGAAGGATGTTAACATATTGTATGTTTCTATGGAAAATAAGGGAAAAAAAGAAAAACGTTGATTTGAAATAAGTATTTCTTAATTTACATAAATAAAGATAAAAAGAGAAGAAAAGGTACCCCACAAAGACGTTTGGTCGGAGTCTAACAGAAAAGGATATTTTGGATTTTTACTGTTTTGTCTTGTAACAACCTGACTCATTCAAGAAAAAAAGTGCCTTGGCAATGTGTAATGATCTGTCTACTCGAACAAGAATTGTTGCAAAACTGGTAATTTCTACCTTATATCCGTGTGAAAAGTGAGAAGGTGTTGCCCAGATGATCGTTTTTGTCTGTTCTCTCTTTCTACTATAGTTATCCCTTAAAAACGAGTTGGTGCAAAAAGAGCCAAACGACTATTAAATAACGCTTACATGCAGAGTACGAAATATTGTTACATTTCAAATACTTCATTATAAATAAAAGTTTGGTACGAAAATTTTGTTTTGGGTGATTTTAAAATAGGATTGTGTATCGTAATGAGCTGATGAGTATCGAATACAGACATTATCAATGTTTTTCTAATAAATTCGCATTGGTGAACGACTGAAAATTTAATTTATTTTCTAATCGCAATATTTAGTTTGAATTATATTTTAATTTCAAATGTGTACAAATGACAAAATAGTAAAGAAACAGGGATTAGGAAACAAGAAAGACTTATACAAACCCGTCTCCCTTTACAAGATAACAACATTGGAAACACGCTACAATATAATATATATGTTCTATAAAAACATATTATCGTTACTTCTCTCTAAGAATCACTCATTATGACAAATATTAGTGTCTATTCCAAGTAAAAGATCTCCTTTTTCCGATAGTGTCTGCTACAAAAAACAACTAAAGGCTCTAACGAGCCTAATAGTTTGTTGCTCACCTTGGTCTATGTGCATCTACAACAAATTATAGACAGTGCGGACTAGAATAGAATTCATGACAAAAATCTTTTTTTGTTGGTCTTGTATTACAGATATTTTTTCTGTATACAGTTTTTCTCTAACTTCTTTAGATTTTGCCCAAAATACAAAATAAAGTATCAGTGAAAGGCAATCACTCCTTTAAAGAAGTCTTCTAACGATTTCGACAAAATTGGAGTTACTTGTAGATCTTGTCTTGTTGATAATTTTTGCTATTTTAAGTGTCTATCTATCTTTTATAGTTTTCAAGATAAAAGGCAAAAAAGGTGAAAAATGGTAAAAATCTTCATTACAATGCAATAACTCTAATCAGGATTCGATTGACGATTTCGGCCATATTGACTTATTTGTAGATCTTGTCCTGCTGATCATTTTTGCTTTTTAAAGTTTCTATCTACCTATTATAGTTCTCAAAACTAAAAATGAGAAAATAATCGTCATTCAATGGCAGAACACCAATAAGTAGTCAGACGTTTTCGGCCATTTGACTTATATGTAGATCATTTTTTCTTCTTAAAATTTCTCTCTATCTATAACAGTTTTTAAGATGTTGTGTAAACATGCCAAAAATGATAAAAATTGTCATTTAACGGCTATAACTCCAATAAGTACTCGTCAGACGATTTCGGCCATGTTTTATTTTCAGATTTTGTCTCGCTGATCATTTTTGCTTTTTAAAATTTGTCTATCCATTTCAGGGCAATAACTTCTATCAGAAAGCGTTTGACAGTTTTGTTGTAAATAGACAATACCTCAACTTTCTGAATATGTTGACCCTGTCAGATTTTCTCTATCTATAGCCATTTTCAAGATAATAGACAACACTTGCATTTTACTATAAATCTTCCTGTTCTATTTAGTTTTGTTTCAGTTTTGGCCATGTGTATATATAATTGCAACCATATAGCATCTTCATGTTTCTATATTGCAGTGAGGATTCACTGCAATATAGAAATTTGCATATAAAACATATTATCTACCAACGACTAAACAATAGGGGTGTAGACAACTATAGTTACAACCTTCCATATTATAATGAGCAAAACCCATACTATATAGTAGGCTATAAAGCCTCCCAGAAACAAAAAGCAAAACAATTCAAACGAAAGTTGACTTAAAACAACATAAAAGGGTAATAGAAAATTTAAAAACAAATAAATAAAAGAACAACAGACCACACCCAACCACCAACATCCGCCACCTCCGAAAAAATAGACTTGCATAAAAAGACAAACATCAACGATGGCACATGCACACAATGTTGGGATTTAACAAGTTTTACGTGCCCACAAACTTCGCCGTATGTCTAGTTAGACCGAAAGTCATAAGGGTAAAACACACAATAAAAAATCTGCACAGTGCAGCCACCAACAGGATGACCACTAATTTGAAAAAGTAAATAAAAAACGGCACATATTTTGGAAAACAGTTTGAGAATATACCAAGGGAACAATGACATCAGGAAAGCAGGGTCAAATGACATGTTTACGACCATGTTTATAATTTTTACACAAGGACAAGATCATAACATATAATTTTTTGTATAAGTAGCAGATAAGAATACACAGAGGAAATGTCTTCACTTTCTTGTCCTACCTTATATTGTTTCGTAACCATTTCTTTTGGGGAAATGCGGTTTCTGTTGTTTTGGCTTTCCTCTTGTATACTTAATAGTTAAGTTCTGATTTGTGACCCGGATTTGTTACAGTTAAATCGATTTATGACTATTGAACAGAGGTATACTACTGTTGCCTTTATTCAGCAACAAGCGGATGCTATCTAGCAATTAACATTAATGGTGACCTGGACAAAAAATCAAGTATATGAGTAAAATTTATAAAATCACAAATAGCGTTACTTAACGTGACTATGTTCTATTTTTATCAATGTAATTAAAATATAATTCTCTGATTTCGTTATACTCATACTCATATACTCCTATACATGTATATACGAGCGCGCGAGTTAATATGGATCAGAATTTTAATCAGATTGGTTTTTTAGTTAATGCAAAAGTGAACATAACTAAGGTGCAGGTTTTAAAAAAACATGTCCTTCAAACTACATGTAAAAATAATGCTTCTGAAAATTGTCCATAAGGAAACATTAAGGTATCAAAAGCATTGCAATTAAATATATTAATCATCGAGAAATCTAATTGACAGATCGACAGTTTGTCTGGTCACATTCTGTTTTGAAAACTAAATACATTAATGTGATAAAAGAAAGTGATATTTATTTGTTGTTTCTAACCAGATATTAACTTAACTCATATATTTAGCTGTTGGTTCAGTTTACGTGCACTGGAGAAGAAGTGACTGTCAGACCCAAACGACGGAGCTGATTTATAAAGGGACACTATAACGAAAAAAGTTACAGAATGATATTAGAAATGTTTTTACCATCAGGAAAAACTGCCCTGCTTCACTTTACAAGCGAGTGAACAATAGAAAAGGTGTCATTAGGAAGGTGATAAGCATCAGATAACAATCACCTGACGACTGAAAAGAAATATTACGCATTTAAGAAACACTGTTGTTATCGCTTTTCGTCTACTTTATTATTAATCATTGAATAAATAGTTATAGAAAGGTTTTCAAAAATGTACCTATAAGTTGCCTAACCTTTTTCGTAAATCCAAGCAAAGAAACCACAAGCATGCAAACCATAGCACAGAATAATTATGAACATTTTAACAGAAAAAAATTAGCATAAAATTAATTTTCATAAGACTTGACGAGTTTCTCGATGGATGTAATTATACTATACTTCTTGACAAACTTGTCTGACGTATTCTTATGTATATACAATTTTACACAACGAATTTTACCTAAAATGAGTTATAATGAATAATAACTTTTCAATGGAAAAACGAAGAGGAAATGAGAATGAATTAATTCAAAGCTCTTGTAATAACATGATATAACATTGATACATTTCTTGTGAATGTACAGTTCACAACTTGTAAACATTCAAAACACTATGTTTTTTTTCTACCCTCAGTCATAGATATCCTTAGGCAGATTTGGCACAACATTTTTCATGCCATTTATGAGTCTTTGTGAAGACGATACGCTCGTCTGTTGAATTAAATTATAAGCCTGGTATAATTTCTAACCCAAAACTTAAATTCTACTGAAAGTAAAGGGCTTTAGTTTAATGCATTTCAAATACAAATAATTCATTAGGTTAAATGAAAAAATGCAATGTTACATGAACAATAGACTTTCTTAAAAACATTTTAAATTCCAGTAGGATTTAACAACTTCTGATTTTCAACCTTCAAATGAACTGGTTACAGGGAAAATTTGATGCAAATCATGAGCAACATGACGAGTGTCACTTAAGGAGCAGAAACTTCCCACCCTTCAGGAGGACACACCTCATCATCGTTTTATTTCTGTTATTGTTGTTTATTGTTGATCTTAACTCAGCATGTTATAACATGGTATGAAAATTTTAAATTGTTGACTTTTAAAACTACATTAAATTACCCTTTGGTTGGTGTCAGATATGGTTTCAATCCTTTTCTTTGCGACATACCTCTTGGAATAGGCTAGTTAACGAAAAAATGTTCTTCTCGCCTGAAACATTTAAACCAGTTTGAAATAGCTTAAGAGTATCATTTCAACTCATATAAAGAGCCGATTGAAATCCATAAAGTAATATGCTTTTATTTTTGTTTGTTTGATTCATCTAAAGATATATTGGAAGTGATAACGAAACAGGTGCCTCGCCAGTGTTTGCCTGCTGATCCTAGATTAAAGCAAACAACGAAATTCGATTATGGTAGATTGTATGGTGCAGAATACTATACCAAATTATTAGGCCTGTAATTCACATTGATATTCCATCTGCTGAATGCAGAAGCAAACAAAAGTCTGCTTCAACAATGATCCCTGTTACTGATGTTTGTTATTTAGGGTGGGAGACTTAATGTTATGGGAGATTAGGATCAAGTCATCATTCACACATTTTTAGATTTTTCGTTTATTTGTGTTGATATCGATCATGAAAACATCCCAGGGGGTAGCATGCGTACTTTGACCTATAATGGTTTACATTTATAAATTTTGACTTGGATGGAGAGTTGTCTCATTGGCACTCATACCACATCTTCTTATATCTATAGGGAAGGAAGACGTTTGTTAAACGTTATTGCTGAATGCTGGTCGCTTAAGTGTCCACCTTACACCTTACACTCAGGGTTATGACAGAAACACCAGTTATAGACAATGATCTTTGGTATTCTGGCTGGAAGACAGAATACCATTGGACATAAGAATCAAGTCATTATTCACATATTTCTGACTATTCGTTTATGTGTGTGGATACCACTCACGAAAACATCACAGGGGTGGCATGTTTAGACGTTTGTTAAATCAATTGCTGAATGTGGTTCGTTTAAGTGTCCAACTCACACACAGGATAATGAAAGAAACACCAGTTATAGGCAGAGAAATATGAGTATACGACATCAATATGACAAACAAGACTATTTATAGTTGCCATTTGCTTTGAACTAGCTTTTAGCTTTTACTAACTGCAAGTACTCACTTATCTGTACTTTGTGTCTTTTGTGTTTTTGTTAGGGGTTTTATGTGCTTTGTATCTATCTGATGAGTTAAGCCCTTTCGAACTGATTTATCAATTTTTATAGCTTGTTCTCATGTTGCACTGTTACATACTGTCCCATGTTAAGGGGAGGGTTTGGCGCCAGCAGAAATGTTTGACCTCGCCACATTCTGAAGGTGATTGTCCGAAGTCAGGAGCCTGTAATTCAATGGTTGTCGTTTGGTGCTCTATATCACATTTGTTTTTGGTTTATTGTTCTGTACATAAATCAGGCCTTTAGTTTTTTTACATTTGTCATTTTGGGGCCTTTTATAGCTTACTATGGGTTTTGCTCATTGTTGAAGGCCGTACGGTGACCTATAGTTGTTAAGTTCTATGTAATAAAGTCTCTGGTGGAGAGTTGTCTCATTGACAAACATCTTCCTTTTTTTATATATAAACCGGCAAGAATGTCAGACTTCGTCATTAGTATAGTGGTTATCTTGGATCTACAAGTCAAAATGAGACAATAAAACAAATAATTTTAGTCGTTCGTCTCATTACTTTGACGATGTAGTACTTAGAGCTAGGAATAAACATCTGTTATTGAAATAGCCATAATAAGAAATTGTCCTAGCAGATCTTATCAACTTAGATTCGTGAACGCAAAAGACTGGGCCTGCATCGGTTAAATGTAGTAATTATTATACTCAAGAATGGGAACTTTATAATAGGAAAATTTAAAATCATCTGTTTTCATTAATTCTTTTGTTGCTGAGTTGCTTTTACATTTGCAATCACTCCATAAATCCTTTCGTTCGAAACCCCTCGGTGGTCCATTGTAGCGTGTTCGCCTCAAAGTGTTGGAAGTCTAAAGCAAAACAAAACAAAACACAAAAAAACTTGACGGGCAAAGACTGGTCGGCTTTCAAAATAGTGTGTTTGGGTATGGTGATATGTCTTCGTGTGGACTGTAACTGTATACTCTAGCACGTTAACAAAATCGACTTGGCGGATCGGTCTAGTTCAAAGAAGGGTTCATATTCATATCACATCAACATGTTCTCGGCCTGATATGCATGTATAATTTGCTATTTGAGGTTAAATGCAAATCTATCCATCCATCATCCATTCGCTGAATCAAATGCTTTCATCGCTGTTCTTAATTGAGTATGTGGTCTGCAACAGATCAAGACAGAAATATGGTACCATCGTGTCGACTTCGGCGATAACCGTAAATATTCATCGAAAACTGCCACATGCGTTTTAACGGGAGTAAATAATAAATTGCATTTAAAGCTAGTAGGTCTTGTAGTTGATCCTACATGACATATAATGGAAAAAAAGCACTGTTTTGTATGTAATTGAAACATAATTAGTAGTTAATGTTTATAAATCAAACATATGGTTTAAAATCAACGGAACAGCCGATTATCAGCTATGGCACCAACAAAAATGAAAATGTAAATATCAGTGTATAATAGGCGCTCATGCCTAAACGAATGTTATAAAGGGTCTGTTAATGATAGAAAAAACAAATATTTTCCAAGGACAACGATCTTCACCCAAAGTATATACGAATCTATGCAAAATTTGACTCGAAATACATGTAAAAGTCTGATATTTTAGAATGTCATTAGTTTACATTTTCTATCAATTATACTGGTAATATTTATTGACTAAGTTGAAACGTGTGTTTTGATTACCTATTAAAATAAGAAATGTTTTTCATTAATGTCAGCAAAACTTGTTTTCTGATGTCTAGAAAGTTTGTCTAAAACTCTATAGTTTTACTTTGTATGACGTAATACGCATTAAAGAGGATTTAGATGCAGATGCACATGTATATTTGATAATAGACAATTATTCTGTTATTTTCTGGTAACATCTGAAGAAATATAAAACAAAAAATGACAGGTTAAAGTTATCTATTCAGTTTCCTTTTAAATATACGTATGCAATCGAAATTTTAAACAATACTGTGTATGTTTCCTGCAGAAATGGTAAAGAGTTTATTTTTATTTGGTTTAGCATATAATGTTTAATAAGGGTAAGATTTATTATTACATGTATAATTATTGCATTTAAATCCATCAAAGCACATGCATATTGCACTGAACAAAACGTTTACATTAGATTAAAACCATTGCTATAAATGTCAAAAGAATAGTATATATCTTGATAGCTTCTACTGAGCATGCCTGATTGCCATCATTAACAGGCAAGTTCTGGCAAAATTGAGGACGATTCCCTTGTTGTTGGCATATGTTGTAACAAAACATAGGAGGATTGTTATTGTTCATACATTCTTGAACATTAGGGCAGTTAGCTGGTCGGTTTGAATTATCCGGTCCACATTGAGATGGATCTGGCATATTTCCACCCCCCTGTCCTCCCTGCTGTGGACAGTTACAAAGATACCCCTTCCATTCTATCCAATCTTCCCAACCTGAAACAGTTAAATATGAATTAGAACAATCTTGCAATCCCACTATCAGTATATAATACCTTTTCTAAGAAGTCCAAAACGTGACAGTTTTTCGTCTGTCAAGTTGATAAAGAACTATACATAACGACTTAGTTAAGTATATGTAACCACATAAATACCTATTACTGGTTTATTAGTTTAAGTACCCACATTCGAAATCTTTCAAAAATAAAAAAATGTAACATTATGGAAATTTTAATAGATTTTTCATTGAAGTCTGAACTTGCTTAGTGGGTTGTGATGTGACCTTTCTGAAATTGCTCGGTAGTTTTATGAAGCTTTGTCCTTTCTGAACTTTCTCGATGGTTTTATGACCTTTTGTCTTTTCTGAACTTGCTCGGTAGTTTGATAAACTTTTGTCCTTTCAGAACCTGCTTAGTGAGCTATAAATGAGGGTCTGGATGGGGATCATTTACTTCTTTTTTGTTTTATTTTTGGATGGGGATCCTTTATTTCTTTGTTCTTTAATATCTTAGACAATTCTTATCTATTCATTATTTATTTTGCCCCTTATTCTCTATTTTTTATATTTTGCACCCCATTACTAGTATTATCTATTCTTAATAATTTTCATAATTTTTTTCTCTGTTCTTTTTTTTAAGCCTTTAATTCTGCTCGCTTTGTCAATTATTCTCTATTCTGTAAACCTAATCCAAACTCTCATAATTATTATACTATTTTTGCACGCCTTTTTCCATAAGAGGGCATGTCAAACTACTATGTTTGCCACTACATAACACTTGAAAAGGGTACAAATGAGTAATGCCTGATGTTAAACTACTAATTTTGCCACTATAACACTAGACAAGGGTACAAATGAGCAATGCCTGATGTTGAACTACTATGTTCGCCACTAAATAACACTTGACAAGGGTACAAATGAGCAATGCCTGATATAAAACTACTATTTTCGCCATTATATAACACTTGACAAGGGTACAATTGAGCAATACATGATGTTGAACTACTATGTTCGCCATTATATAACACATGACAAGGGTACAAATGAGCAATGCCTGATGTTTAACTACTATTTTCGCCAATATATAACACTTGACAATGATACAAAAGAGCAATGCCTGATGTAAAACTACTATTCTCGCCACTACACAACATTTGACAAGAGCACAAATGAGCAATGCCTGATGGTGGACTACTACGTTCGCCATTATATAACACTTGACAAGAGTACAAATGAGCAATGCCTGATGTTAAACTACTATTTTCGCCATTATATAACACTTGACAAGGGTACAAATGAGCAATGCCTGATCTTAACCTACTAGTACTATATTCGCCACTACATAACACTTGATAAGGGTAACAATGAGCAATGCCTGATGTTAAACTACTATTTTCGCCAGTTTAATAACACTTACAAGGGTACAAATGAGCAATGCCTGATGTTAAAATACTATTTTCGCCACTACACAACATTTGACAAGAGTACAAATGAGCAATGCCTGATGGTGGACTACTATGTTCGCCATTATATAACACTTGACAAGGGTACAAATGAGCAATGCCTGATGTTGAACTACTATGTTCGCCACTAAATAACACTTGACAAGGGTACAAATGAGCAATGCCTGATGTTACACTACTATTTTAGATACTAAATAACACTTGACAAGGGTACAAATGAGCAATGCCTGATGTTAAACTACAGTTTTCGCCACTACATAACACTTGATAAGGGTACAAATGAGCAATGCATGATAACGACATTAAAAGAATGCTCGTAGATTCTCTAGAAAAGAATGACAGCCTTCCAACAAATATCATGTTAAATACATACATATAAAACGTTCAAGATAAGTCGCTTTAATTAAACAAGCATGTCCGTTACCTATTCTAACATCGGACTCGGACTTCTTTTAAACTGAGTTTTACTGTGCCTTTTCTTGTATGTTTGTTTATTCCACATTGGCTAGAGGTATAGGGGGAGATGAGATTTCACAAAACATGTTAAACCCCGCCGCATTTTTGCGCCTCTCCAAAGTCAGGAACCTCTAGCTTTCGTAAGTTTTGTTCATTTTTATAATTTTGGTTCATTTGTATGTTTCGGTGTTTAGTGTGGTGTTCATTTCACTGAACTAGTATACATTATTGTTAAGGGACCACCTGAAGCCCACTTCCAGTGAGGATTTTCTCGTTGCGTTGAAGACTCATTGGTGGCTTTGGGCAGTTGTCTGCTCTATAGTCGGGTTGTTGTCTCTTTGACACATTCTCCGTTTCCATTCTCTATTCTATGTAACACAAATAATGCAACGGTCGAATTTAAATACATGTATAAACGACAAAAAAAAACCTTTATATACAATCAGAAAATTGTATCCGTTTTGCAAATTTGAATCATAGAAAGTGGGTTGTAAGAAATAATGTTTGGCACTGGTTTGTTTTATTATAACCTATTCGCTATTACTATTAACAACGTAATCCATACCCTATATAGTATATTCATTATTTTCCAGTTTGAAAGGTTTGTAAATGTGAAAGTCATGTCAATAAATCGCTTACAAAATTATTTGGTTTACAGCCGGTATTTACACATTTATTTTACTTGCATATAATCAAAATATACCTGCAGCTGTTTTATCGGCTGGTTCACAAATGTATTGCAAACCAGAGATTTTCTAATACCACACCCTTAAAACATCCAAGAAAGTACGGCCATGTCTCTGTCGCATGATATCGATAGGCGCCATTAACCTCTCTACCATGACATTCGTCAAGGTCAGTTGACGTCAACAGACTTTTAACATCTGATGCGTTCGGACCATATATTGGAAATCCATCTAAAGCGACACCAATGAATTCGTCAACTTCTCCTTTATAAAGGCAGCTATCTGGAATTTTGTGATAATGATATGATCCTGTGTTTGTTGGATGGCCATCGCAGCTGTCAAAAGTCTCTTGTGTTTGCCCTTCAACTGCATTTTCCATATCAACATTTAACGGGTTGTATATGGCTACGCCTGTCCTGGTAATTCCAATCATACCCAATGGAAGGCAACCATGCGCTCCATTATTATAGCGTGGTATTTTTGGAATACTGATATTATAGTTCTGATCAGTTGCATCATTTGGATTGACCTTTTCCCATGGATGATCTGGTATGCCCGATGCATAAATAAGATGTCTAAAATATTACAAAAATTGATTATAAATAAATTTAATAAGTCACGTATCGCTACAGTCAAAGACAGACACTTACAACCTTATATTCAATAAATAGACATTTTGTGAGCAGAAAACAGGCGCTTTTGACTTGGACCTCCTTTTTTTTGTGTTACAGATATTTTCAATAGGATTTCTTTATACATTTCTTCATTATTTTGTTTTATTTAATGCTTTCTTGTATTACTACAACAATCCTAATTTGAAGCAGCTTATATATATATATAGCACCCCTTCACCATATGAGCATATATATAGGACAGCACATCTAAACTCCTTCCAATGAAAGATTTAACATACTTTATCAGTGTCTTCGCATTTCTTATACAATCATAATAGATAAATGCACTAAATAATCGTACCCTGTTATTTTGTATCAGGATTCATGAAGCAGCATTACTATAATATATAAAACTTACCTATCTGATGGAGTTGTGTCGACTCTTACAGTAGATTCAGGAAAGTTTCCAGATGTTGTAAATTTTGACAGTTCTGTAACAGTTAAACCGTCAATAAAGCCGTAAATCCCCAGGGTGATGACAGAAAACAGCAACATAACTGAAGTACATAAAATTGTAATCATTTATCAATAAATGGTGCAGGTTTTTGAACAATGTTACATCTTATATTAGTATCCTGGATTTTGATTGGTTGAAAGGTAAAATTTCCAGAGTCCGCAAGGCGAAGGAACTTCCTTCTTAAGACTTGTATTTATCGCAAATATCCCTCTTGCACATAATATATATGTTTGATTACGCCGAATATCAATAGTAATTATTAAGTAAAACTTTCGATTTAATTTTATTAAAAGGCGTAAGCAAAAACAGATGCATTTTGTAAAACTTTCGATTTAATTTTATTAAAAGGCGTAAGCAAAAACAGATGCATTTTATAAAACGCACATATATGATCAATTTTAGCGTCTACGTGGATATTCGTTTTGGCAAATACCATGACAGAGAGGGTAAAAAAGCTTATCCTAGTGCATATATACCTGCGGTGGTGAAATATTTCTTAGATAAAATAAAATACAATAATACACACTGGCTTTCAACCAAATAAAATCCAGCATAAAAGTCATAATTATATGAATGATTCCAATCTTTATATCTTTAAAGGGGCATCGCTTCTAGAAGAAGTATACAAAAATATATAACCTGGATAAAACACAAAATGATAATATTTGATTATGATTAAAAAAAGTATGGATTATAAAGTACAAAATGCCAATTATTTGTAGGGCTTCACTAGAAGGAACATCAAAATAATAAAGAAAAAGAAAAACCAAATTAAGAGAAATAGTTCAACAGTATTTAAAGCGCCGTTTTTACACGTGTAGGTACGTATTTGTGCAAATGGATGGATCATAACTCTCGTAAAAATCTTCAAACCAGGATTTTCATCGTCTTATTTTGAAAAACAAAATGAATAAATTTGTTCTCGCGGCTGCATATCAACCAACCAATCAATTACACTAGAATAGTGCAAAAAGAACAATTTTGGTGTAAAAACTTTTAAAATCCACCTTGAGTAAGTAATTTAACAACTACAATGACTCCGAAGAAAACTTCCCGTGGCTATGAGAAGTCAAGGAGACGTCTTCCCATAGCAAGATGATAGTTGTTTCAGAAAATGAATGTGCTGATGGTAAAATTTGTTTTGGATGCATAATAGAAAAGTGTTAGTTCGTAAACATGATACTATGAGCCCAAGGGGTACTATAAACTTTTGTTTTATGAACTACACGTCTTAAACTATTTTCGATAGTCCTTTAAATGGGAATGAGTTGTTTGTTCCTATTAGCCCTTTTACGATGAGCTGAAATAGCCACGAATTATATTGAAAGATGTACGGTTATTTAGAAAACATGTGTGTTACTACGCCAATGTACAGATTTTTAAGATTAATTCTGCTGACAAAAATGCTTTCTGACAAGATAAATAAGTAGGAGTTCATACTAAATTCATTTTGCAAAACAATCAAACCGCTATTTACCACATAGAAAAAAAACGACATGTTTATAGGAAGCAATGATGTATATCATACATATAAAATCTACTTTAAAATATCGGCAAGTAGCTAGTCGAATGATTTTCTCGATTTGTGAAACAGTGAAATTTTTTAAAATGAAGTCGACCTTAAAGTGTGAGTTCGATCCCAGGTGGCAGAAAATGAAAATTATTTTAAAGATCAAAGGTTAGCTACATTTGAGAACAGAAATCAGTCAATTAGGCAATTGCAATAAATCAAAATTACGCGTAAAAAGTGAAAAACTGTTTCAGTGACCGATTTAAGAAGCTTTGAGATTATTAAAGTAATCATTGTTGATAAATAGGCTGACATATCACCGCAAAATGAGGATCGTTTGCTTTGGCCAATGATTTGCAAAAGCAAATACATTATACACTAGGCCAACAATTTATATCTCGCCTAACCCAAATTTTAGAAAATGCGAAAGTTTTCTTGTAAAAGGTATCATGGATAAAAATATAGTTCGTGTATATCAGCATCATTAAAGGTAGATGTTGGAAAATAAGCCAAAGAGACAGCAACACAACAACACAAATGCAAAAGATATGTGAGGGCAACATACAGCCTACAACAACAGACAAGTGTCTATACAGTGTGCCTGATGTACTAACGTGCACGTGCAAGTCATGCAATAATAATTGATATTCAGATTCAATAGTTATTAGAATCTCACCACATAAAAAAAAACCACACAATTTAAACAAGATTTACAGATTAAATCATATGTTTATATATGTGCTATTCTTAAAAGAATTACGAAGCTCCAAGGATTATATAAAATACATATTTACATCAATCTACGATAATGTAAAACATGTAAAACAATAATTAATAATAAAACACTATTTCTCCTGTAACATCGATATAAAAAAAAAAATATAACAAAAATATCGAACTCCAAGGCAAAATCCAAAAGGGGGAAGTCCATAAAAACTGACCAAATCAAAAGCTATCAATCAACGGAACAAGTGAAAAACAACTGCCATATTCCTGATTTGGAACAGGCATTTTCCGAAGAAAATGATGGGTTAAAACTGTAGCTAGCTAAACCTCCCACTGGTATGGCAATTGTTTATATTGTACGTTCGATTACTTTAATCAGTTTTCCAACCTTTTGTAGCCATTTAATTTCAAAAATCTAAAATGTTTGTCTTACCATTTCGTAAAATGCTTCGATAAGAATTTGCAGATGATTTACATTCACTGTAAACACATATAAGTACTATTTCTAGACATCTTTTGCCGTTGTTGTTTAGACAAAGGTCGAAAGGTGTTAATTGGGTAGAAAATTATTGACGTCAAAAACACTTCATGTATTGTTGATTGTGTAGACGTAAAAGTGGACTAAAATTAAGGGCATACGATACAGTTACAGGGGATGTAATGACGTTGCTAACGTAAATTGTTATTTTCGCGACGTCAAACGGTGACTTATCGGGAAAGATGCAGTTTTCGGCTGATTTTATCATTCAAACTGATTTAACTTGAAAACGAGTTCATGGACCCTCTTTTTAAAATGACATTTGGTTTAATAACGTAGGATGATTATGTGTACCAATTTTCATGAAAACGTAAATAGTGCATTTTTTAAATTTGATTGATATACAGCAAAAATGACGGTTTTTCCTACATTCATGAACATTTGATAAATTTGAGTTATTTGTAAAATAAAATGTACAAATTTATGCAATATTTATATAACACATAAATTACAAATAATTTAACAAAAACAGATCGTGTTTATCTTTTAAAACAAAAAGTTATGTATTTCTATCGAAAGGAAAAATACGTCCACAAATCCGTATTTTGAGGAAATATCTGAAATTTGAACCTCAATTTACTCAAAAGTAGCACATGAAGGTATATTTTTATCACATATTTGATTTGATCAGGTAAAAATAGCCTACATGCAAATTTTCATCAAAATTTAAATACGGGATCAAAACTGTATCGTATGCCCTTAAAACGTCCCTTTTTGGTCATATCGTCATACAAAAAAGTATAACAAACATAACGAATTCAAAGATAAATTCAAAAAGGGGAAATCCATAAAAACTGAAAAATCAAACGTTATTATTCAACGGAACGGGTGAAAATCAACTGTCATATTCCTTTCTTGGTACAGGCATTTTCCGAAGAAAATGGTGAGATAAACCAGGTTTTATAGCTAGCTAAACCTTCCACTTGTATGACAGTTGTTTATAGTTCCGTTATATTGACAAAATTGGATGAGGAACCCAAACAGACATAATAGTATATTTGAAAAAATTGGGATCCAGCATCCAACATTTTGTAAACATTCTGCTCTTTGGTCTGATTGTTATCTCTTTGACACACTCCCCGTTTCCAATCTCTATCCTATACATCACAATTGACTAAAAGATTCAAACAAAACATATAAATAAATCTAACAATGAAGCCAACAAATAAGGCGTTATAGTTGATAGTAAATTTGACAAAGACGCAAACAAACAAAAACTCAACACAATAAACATTGACTTATTGTTGTCTGCCTAAGCTCGGTTCAGGGCGAGAACAAATTAACAATAAATACACAATGGTAAGGGGTCTACAATATTAAGGGGAGGGGAATTTGGACTACCAATAAAAAGTTATGGTATGTTGGATAGGGACCAAAACAATTCCTAGCAACAGTCCACCATTCTCTTTTAAATAGTCTTAATAGAAATTATCGTAGATTTGGTATAAACACCGTCGGCACAAAATATGATGGAATAAAATAAAATAACCCACCCCATCCCATCCCACCCACTTAAAAATTTGAAAAGAGAATTAAAACTAGTCTTTGAACAGTCAGAGGGTGAGGAAGAACCAAGGGGAAGTAACTGCATTTAACTCA
Organism: Mytilus coruscus; assembly: GCA_017311375.1. Lineage (NCBI taxonomy): Eukaryota > Metazoa > Mollusca > Bivalvia > Mytilida > Mytilidae > Mytilus > Mytilus coruscus. The sequence goes on along the minus strand of CM029597.1, from coordinate 25,576,993 downwards.
TCATTTTCAGAGGAATTAAAAAAAAATGTAAAGTAAAGGCGGGCATGATAGTTTTCCTCAAGGAGTTCTTTAAGTTTTTTTAAATAAAAAATCAAAGTAAGAAACGAAACAAAAAGATTTATCATTTGTATATTTCTCCAATGAGAAAACAGAAGATCCCATATATTTTTTGCATCGAACATTTTTTTTTTCAAGTTGGAGTTTATGAAAGCATTTTACTGACATTTAGAACTTTTCAAATGTTTGATATAATCTATGCACATTAATGCTGCACACATGGTCATCTACAGCATGCTATTTTTACAAGGAATTTTAGCATTATTTTGGATCATTTAAAATTGACGGAATAAGATTTTCCTTCCCGCTCAATGCAACGTATAGACAGTGGATATAATCTATGCACATTAATGCTGCACACTTGGTAATCTACAGCATGCATATTTTTACAAAGGAGTTTTAATTGGGATCATTTAAAATTGATGGAATAAGATTTTCATCCCCGCTCAATGCAACGTTTAGACAGTGGATTTGCAGATTATTAAATATGATACACAGCAACAAACGACAACCACTGGAGACCAATGTGACGTAGAAATTAACAATAGTAAGTTTCATTTTACCTGTTTGATAGTAAATTATGCACAACCGTTTGTGACTTTACAGAGGCGGATTTAGGGGGACAGGGTGCCCGGGCCTCCCTTATGGGGCTACATTTATGGTTAATGTAGACTTTTTACCTGTTCCACTCCAAACTGTGTCTAGTTAGGGTCCCGGGCTCCCCTATTTCATAATTTGTACCGTTTACAAATGTTTTTGATCTTTCCTTTCTGAGCGGTGTCCACTAATTCTGGTTGGGAGATTTAACTAAAACAATAAAATTGGTGATACGAGATTATTTCATTTCATTTCATTTCGTAGCATGTACATGTAAACAATTTACACAAAAATAAAATTACCATGTACGAAATACTGATATTTTAATAACAATAACCTGAATATATATATATGAATGTATATTGCAATTAAAAATTTATTGCATTCTTTTGATTGTACACTTATGTAAAGAAACTTACCCAATTTATTTACACCTGCAATAAAATAACGATGATTGGTATTAAACTTCCCCTGAAGGAAGAAATGTTTGTTGATTTTAAATATCTTAAATTTCGTTCAAGTGGACATACCTTTAGTGTATTAAAACCGTAGGTCGTGATTCATTGACAAAAGGAAATATAGTAAATGACCGAGCCTGGATTTATATCATTGTAACTGTATACACTATAGATATATATAACTGCTGCCTTGAATGGCGCAACAAGCATATTTGAATAATTGTTCTTAAATAGCAATGCACAGTAGTCTCTGAATAATAAGGTTTATATCATAAAGGTGAAAATATAGGGTGGATGTAAAATACATCGACGTACTTAGTCATGGTTTCGTTCACATATGAAATTCGATAGATACGCAAACACAAATATGGGTGGGAGGTTCCGAAGGGGAATGAAATAGAACATCACAAAATATTTCAGTAGATTGACTTCATTTTTCACCACTCTTGACTTGAGATGTCATCTTATCAGGAAAAAAATAAGGGTCTAATAGATGAAAAATTGTCAAACAGGTATCATATCTGTTCCCTGCGAACACGGACGGTTTCTTAATGTCGAGTGTCGAGTTGCGAGTTAAGAAAGTCAAGTTGTGAGTTACAAAAGTCGAGTTGCGCGTAAAGAAAGTCGAGTTGCGAATTAAAAAAAGTCGAGTTGCGACTTAAGAAAGTCGATTTCCGACGTCAGTTACATATGAAAAAGTCAACAAATATGGATACGAGTAGATTGACTTCATTTTCACCACTCTTGACTAGAGATGTCATCTTATCAGGAAAAAATAAGGGTCTAATAGATGAAAAATTGTCAAACCGGTATCATATCTGTTCCTGCGAACAACGGTTTCTTAATGTCGAGTTCGAGTTGCGAGTTAAGAAAGTCAAGTTGTGAGTTAGAGTTGCGCGTGCGAGTTGCGAATTAAAAAGTCGAGTTGCGACTTAAGAAAGTCGATTTGCGAGTTACAAAAGTCAACGTACGAGTAACAAAAGTCAAGATGCGAGTTAGAAAAAAAAACGAGTTGCGAGTTAGAAAAGTCGAGTTGCGAGTTGAAAAGTCGAGTTGCGGGTTACAAAAGTCGAGGTGCGAGTTACAAAAGTCGAGGTGCGAGTTGAAAAAGTTGAGTTGCGAGTTAAGAAAGTCTAAAATATGGAAAAAAAAGAAAAGAAAAAAAATAGATCGTTATCAGTGGAAAATAAGTGGACGGCCACTCTACGCTGTATAATTGCTGCCAGTTTTGAGTGATAGAGGGAGTCGGAGTACCCGAAGAGAACTACCGACCCTCAGGAGGAAAACTATCATTCCTAGTCAATTAAAACTAGAGTCCCAACCTCAATTAATATTTATTCTGTCCTGAGTAAATTAAATATACTAGGACCCTTGTTTGAGTTGAAACAAATAATCTAGCTGTCTTTATACTTGAAGTATCATGCATTCTTTTAATTTTGTTGTATCCAAATATACTTTTTAAAAGCATCCATCTTCCAATTAACTGAATATAGTCATTTGAAATGCCAAACATAGCTGCTGAACTAGCTGCCCCAATCCTGAAACTATGTCCTTTATATAAAATAGCCCATTGTAAAGATAGCTGTAACTGGGGTGTAAAGTACTGCCTGTGAACAGGTGTACCATCCATAAAGCAAAATAAAGGACAATTCGGAATGGCCCGCATCTTCAAAATATTCCCTTGCAGCATGCATTCGTATAACTCTGAATTTTTAACGTTAGAGTTAGTTTGAAATTTATGACAAGACTTCCCAGTGTGGTGTTTGAAGTGATTCATGTATAACAAAACCGCATATGGGTGCTCCCCAGTTCATTAATATCTGACATACGTGAATATTTTGGGGTAACAGGAAAAGTGAACGGGTACCAAACAATAAACCTGAACCTATATCGAATTTTGACATGATACAATTTTTGTCATATTTGAACATTGACTGCCAATGCAAGCATCATCAACTGATTGATGTTGTGCTGCTGAATTCTCTGGAGAAGTTCTGTCATTAATCGAAGACTCCAAAGGGTAAAACAAATCATGTATATAACTCTAAATTTTCCTGGTTTAAATTTAGGAACCAGACCCAAACGAGAAACCCTAAAATATTCAAAAAGGATGATTCTTAAGTGGACCAGAAACCCGACCCACTATGATCTCTTTTGCAATTTTTCCTTCTAAAAAGACCTTGTTTTCTCTAGCTGATTTAAAATTTCTGCTTAATTGTTATTTTTCATCACCTTCAAAAGGTATCTTCTGTCTCTCTTTTACCTCTTCCTTTTAAATAGGTTGATTAGACGGCAGAGGCACATAACAAATATGGCGTCGTTTAGTCAAAATGACATTAATAAATCTAAGAATGCAGACATAATAGAATGTGAGCTGTGTGATAAACGTGTTTATGGTATGACAGCCTTAGAAGGACATCCGTGTAGGGACGATAAGCTGGATAAATATAAGAACTACACAGACAATAACAGTAAGGGGACGACTATTTGATATTCTGGGGAGAGGAGGGGCAGGAGGATTTTTTTGCGGATTTATTATTCATTTTAATCTGTTGCTAAGCATGCCTATTTTGTTCAGCTCTTACCAGGCCACTATATTCATATTCAAAATCCTCCTGTCCCCCCACCCCCCAAAAAAATTAAATATCAAATGATTTTCCCTTATTTAACACGAATTCAAATTGATTGATTGTTGGTTGCTTATTTTTAACGTCCAGTGACAAATATTTCATGCATGTTCAGGAAAACACGAGTTTAAAAGTCAGGTATATCATATAACAAGAGGCTGTCAGAGTGACAGCAAACCGGATTTTCCTGCAGAGGTCGAACCCTGAACAGTTCTGGCAAAATGGACACAATATTCAGTGAAGCTTGATACAGGTCCGAATTTGGATTGTAATTAAATATTTGATTAATATATACAATACACTGTGCTGTTGCTCAATACTTACTAAATCTGTTTTCAGACTATATACAAAGAATTAGCAAAAGAAATTGTGACCCCAATTTTCTTTGGAGAATTGACAATTTCTTAAATCTTGAGGGAAAAATTGAACCCCACCCCTTTCCAAAAATATATTTGAAGAAATTTTCTTAATTTCTTAAATCTTGAGGAGGATACACTTAAACACAAGTTATTGTCTGAAAACTAGAAAAATGATTGTTTTAGATCCTTTTTGACCCCCAATTCCTGAACGGTTTGGGCAATAAACCCCAAAATGAATCCCAACCTTCTGCTTGTGGTATTGAACCTTGTGGTACAATTACAGAGCAATCAAAATTCTTATACACAAATTATTGTCCTGAAACTAGAAAAATGCTTGTTTTGGGCTCCTAATTCCTAAACGGTTGGGACCATCACCCCAAAAGCAATCCCAACCTTCCTTTTGTGGTATTGAACCTTTTGGTTAAATTTCATAGGGATCCATACACTTAAACTAAAGTAATTGTCCGAAACCAAATGTCTTCGGACGACGACGACGCGATAGCAATATACGACCCCAAAATTTTTGAGCCCGGTGAGCTAAAAGTGGGTAAAATCGTTGTTCTAGGGCAATAACTTGTATAAGAAGTGGACTTACTATTTACGCTTTGTGAACCTATCTGTAGATCTAGTCTTGGTGGTATTTTTGCTGTTTACAATTTTATCTTCTATAGTTTTGTCCAATACATAAAAAAGGATAAAAATTGTCAATTCAGGGCAATAACTCCTGTAAGGAGTCAACTTACAATTCCGGCAATGCAGACTCCATTTTTTATCCTGTGATGCTCATTATTTTTGGTGGGTAGTTTTTCTTTATCTATTATAGTTTTTGCTTAATATGCAAACATTTGGTAAAAATCAATCCTATAAACAGTGGACTGACAATTCGCTTGCTGATATTTTTACTGTTTACAATTTTTCTCAATCTACTTAATTTGAGGCCAAATATGTAAAAAATAAGTAAAAATCATCATTAAAGGGCAATAACTCCTATAAAGAGTCAACTAACAATTTCTGCCATCATGACAAATCTGTAGATCTTGTCCTGCTGTACATTTTTTTCTATTTTAAGTTTCTCTTTATCTATTTCAGTTTTCAAGATAATAACCAAAAAGATTTTTATCTATCAGTGTTATTAAGGGGCAATAACTCATATAAGGAGACGACCCAGGATTTCAGCAATTTGACTTAATTGTAGATCTTATCTTGCTGATCATTTTTATAAGTTAACTTTTCTCTATCTATTATTGTTTTTGAGATAAAAGGCAAAATTAAAAAAAAAATATGGTGAAAATTACCATTTTCAGTTAATAACTCCTTTAAGGAGTTTATTTTATTTTGCTACTCTATGATGGCTCCATTAAGTAGTAGAGATCAATGATGGGGAGTTATTCTGGTTAGGAGTGGACTGACTGTTTTGGTGTAAATGAACAGTAGGTAGATCTCAACATTTTGAGCATTTCTGCCTCATCAGATCTTCACTATCTACACCCACTTTCAAAATAATAAACAAAACAGGCTGGCTCATTGGAAATTTTTTTCCAAATAGATACCAAATGATGATTGTGACCAAGTTTGGATCCAATTGGCAAAGTATTTTTTGTAAAAGTAAATGGTCACCACAATGTATGATGACAACAAAACACCATGGTGAGTATAGCAGCTTACCTGACCCTTGTCATTTAAGGTCAATAATTCCTTTAAGAAGTCGTCTGATTTTTTTTTTGGAGCAAGCAAATAAGTTGATCTTGACAATCTGTGCATTTTGCCCTGTCAATTATGCTTGATATTTGACAAATATTTGCATTTTACCAGTCTTATTTTTGCCATGACAGCCATGTATGTTTATTGATATTAGACGGAACAAAATAAACTTTATACTTAACACCCTAAGGACTTGTCAGCCCAAGTTTGGTTAATTTTAATTCAGTGGTTTCAAAATAGAATTTTTTTTTAAAAGTTCATGATGATAATAGACGACGGACACCAAGTGGTATTTTCCGTTTGATTTCTATATATTTACAGAAAAAAATCCTTAAAAATCCATTTTTCAAATCATTACATTACATTTAAGGCACATGTATGTTGTATTTGTTTTGATTGGAAGGCTGGTAGACTATTCATACTTACTCCATCAAGTATTTACTACCTAAAAAAAGTAAATTAACATTGAGACCTAATGGGTAACTTTTTTAATTATAGACCAAAAATTATGAAATTAATAGTCAGAGTTTGTATATATAATATATAAACATACGCCAAGAAAAATATAATGAATTGAAACTAGAGGCTCCAAGGACCCTGTGTCGCTCACCTGATATTTTTATTTACAATTGATGCATGATAAATGCAACTGTTTCAGAGACTAAAAGTGCGTTTGAAACCTATGTTTTATTTCAGCCATGTGTGCCATGTTGGCAGGCAGGGTCATCATACACAGTGGTCCCTGGATATCCTAGTGGTGATTTAAACCAAGTTTGGTTTAATTTGACAGTAGTTTCAGGGAGAATTTTGTAAAATCTATTTAAAGAGAAATGCTAAGTGATGAGAAAGTTTGTTGTGAAGTTTTGTTGTTGCATAAACCCCCAAAAAAAAACAAAAGGTAATAAAAATTATCATTTAAGGGCAATCTTTCCTATTAATGATTTCTGCAAAATTCAGTTGATTGTGCAAGGGTTGTATAGCCAGCTGAGGTCGTTACAAACTCTCATTTGTTGTTGCAAAATTCAAGTGGTTTTGAATTGCTTTGTTGATCTTTTTGTATTCAACTTTTAAACAACAAAGTACAACAAATATGATGACTGATACTCATGACACTGAAAATATGGTCTTCATTCTTGTGAAGAAAATGGTAAAGTTTGAAATATTTCTTAAATATTAATTCAATACCAATACTTTAATTTGTATTGGATTTATCCCAGGAAATGAGAACAAGGGACACAATTAAATTCAATTTTTCCCTAAACTTCTGATAAAATATAAAATGAAGAACTATATTTTTAAATGAGAATTTTTTTAATAGTTAATTGATAATTTGAACAATATTAATAAGTTTTAGATTTTGCATGGTTGATTAATTTTCTCTCATAATTTCTGATATTCTATTAAAGTTTTAAATATAATATGAGACAGGCATTACCTGTGAAAGGGATGAAGTCTGTATAAATTAGTGTAGGAATTCAAGCATCATTTGCACTTTGGAATCTGTAGAAAATGAAGCCAAAGTACTGAAACATATCTGACATTTTACCTATTGTTTGGAATTATAGTTGTGACATCATTTTCAATGTAAAGAAAGAAACACCATCATCAGGTATTAATGTGGTTTTTTTCATGTTATAGAATTATCAATTATTTTTATTGCCAGTTCATTAGTAGATTGTTTTCTATATTGATTTTCTACTGCAGTTTCAGAAAAGAAGATTACAAAGGAAAACATTTTGTAAAACTTACCGAAATTTACCAAATTAATGAAAATTGTTAAAATTGACTATAAAGGGCAATAACTCCTTAAGGGATCAACTGACCATTTTGGTCATGTTGACTTATTTGAAGATCTTACTTTGCTGAACATTATTGCTGTTTACAGTTTATCTCTATCTGTAATAATTTTCAATATAATAACCAAAAACGGCAAAATTTCCTTAAAATTACCAATTCAGGGCAGCAACCCAACAACCAGTTGTCCAATTCATCTGAAAATTTGAGGCAGATAGATATTTACTTGATAAACAAGTTAATCCCTGTAAGATTTGCTTTAAATGCTTTGGTTTCAGAGTTACAAGCCAAAATCTACATTTTACCCTATGTTCTATTTTTAGCCATGGCAGCCATCTTGGTTGGTTGGCTGGGTCACCGCACACATTTTAAAACTAAATACCCTAATAATGATTGTGGCTAAATTTGGTTGAATTTGGTCCAGTAGTTTTAGAGGAGAAGATTTTGTAAACGATTACAAAAATTACAAAAATTGGTAAAAATTACTTTAAAGGGCAATAACTCCTTAAGGGGTCAACTGACCATTTTGATCATGTTGACTTATTTGTAGATCTTACTTTTCTGAACATTATTGCTGTTTACAGTTTATCTCTATCTGTAATAATTTTCAAGATAATAACCAAAACGGAAAAAATCCTTAAAATTACTAATTTAGGGCAGCAACCCAACAACCAGTTGTCCAATTCATCTGAAAATTTGAGGGCAGACAGATATTTACTTGATAAACAAGTTAATCCCTGTAAGATTTGCTTTAAATGCTTTGGTTTCAGAGTTACAAGCCAAAATCTACATTTACCCTATGTTCTATTTTTAGCCATGGCAGCCATCTTGGTTGGTTGGCTGGGTCACCTTACACATTTTAAAACTAAATACCCTAATAATGATTGTGGCTAAATTTGGTTGAATTTGGTCCAGTAGTTTTAGAGGAGAAGATTTTGTAAACGATTACAAAAATTACAAAAATTGGTAAAAATTACTTTAAAGGGCAATAACTCCTTAAGGGTCAACTGACCATTTTGATCATGTTGACTTATTTGTAGATCTTACTTTTCTGAACATTATTGCTGTTTACAGTTTATCTCTATCTGTAATAATTTTCAAGATAATAACCGAAAACGGAAAAAATCCTTAAAATTACTAATTTAGGGCAGCAACCCAACAACCCATTGTCCGATTCATCTGAAAATTTCAGGGCAGATAGATCTTGACTTGATCAACAATTTTACCCCATGTCAGATTTGCTCTAAATGCTTTGGTTTCAGAGTTATAAGCCAAAATATACATTTTACCCTATGTTCTATTTTTAGCCATGGCAGCCATCTTGGTTGGTTTGGCAGGTCACCGGACACAATTTTCAAACTAGATACCCTAATGATGATTGTGGCCAAGTTTGGTTAAATTTGGCCCAGTAGTTTCAGAGGAGAAGATTTTTGTAAAAGTTAACGACGACGGACGACGATGGATGACGGACGCCAAGTGATGAGAAAAGCTCACTAGGCCCTTTGGGCCAGGTGAGCTAAAAATGGATTTTTAAGAATTTTTTTCTGTAAATATATAGAAGTCAAACGGACAATAATAGTTTACATGGTCCATTGGATTTAACGTTTTAGGGTTGACCTCAAATAGGCCACTTATATTTCATGAACCAATCCAATCTGTTAATATTTGTTAGTTAGGGACATTTTAAGAATAATCAAAATAACTGCTGTCTGATAGGTACATTTTAAGAATATTACAATAATAAAAATAACTGCATGAAAAACTAGTGAAAACGTTGCTATAGATCTCTTATAGCAAACAGAATGCAGCATGATCGTATCACTTAATGTTTGAGCATATAAATTTACTTCACATTAAATAAAACAAAAAATGAAGTATTTATTGTACATAATCAAACACTACAGTTATCACACAGTAAATACATTGTCTGTCTACATGGTCTTGGTTGGCATTGGCTCTTATACCATACATTTGTCTTTCCTTTCAAAATACACAGGATTCTTCATTTAAACTGCTTCAAGACATAAGGTACTGAAACAGAAAAAATAAAATATTAAGTAATACATTTGTAGGTTAAGCATTGTTAAACATCTTTTCCTTGATATCGGCATAGATTGACTGACTTTGTACTAGAATCTATGACATTGTCATACTTTAAGATTTTGACTTTCCATTTCTCAGCAATATTAACATAAACTTCTGCCTTTGTATAGTGTTTTAATATCTCAATTGATATTCTATGCTTGTGCATGTTCACACTAAATGGACTTCATTTACAGGGTTCCTGACACAAACATGACAAAAAACTGCTCCAACATGTCCAACAGAGTTTTAAGGACGAACAACTAATTAGACACCACAAAAGTTTTACAGTCACCATGACAAATTGGTTGACCAATACAATGTGTCTGTGTCTTAAAGCACTAGCAACATGTTTTTGTTGTAATAGATCTTAAGAACCCAGAAAAAATCTCTGATCCGTATATTTACAGATTGTGACATTTTGACTGAGTAGATTCGTATGGCTGGTGATGCATATACAGCAGAATTTTTGTTTTAATCCTTGATTTGTATCTTTTTAATGCATGTAATGGATTAATGAGATTTGAATATAAATAAAAGCCTCTAATTTAAAGAAGTAATACAAGAACCGACAGTTTTAAGGAGAAAATGTATTCTTGATGTATTATTGTGAAATGAATTATTGTGAAATGAAAGCCCCAAAAACCAATCAAATAAGTAAAATTTTTTGTAAGTGTAAAGGTTATTATAATCTTACGAGAAATCATGAACATGAATATAACTTACGATCAATTTTTGTCATAAGATTTTGTGAAAAGAGTCCAAGGTTGGTGCATAAAATTGGAACCATATCAGGAATAATATACATTTCATTTGTAGTTAGAACATCGAAACTTTCAGACTATCTTCAGAACTTTTTCACAGTTTACCATGGTTTACCCAAAATCATTTTCTGAAAGTCTATAGTAAATAATACAAAAGATTTGATTGGATGGTTAAAGGACATTAAACATGATCCCCTTCAAATGTGGGATGTCTTCAGATCTTACACTAGCAACAAACAAATTTAACTGATCAAAGTTAAAGACCTGATTTCAATCAGATTGAAATATTGACAACAAGTCTGGATTTGTTTGTGTGAAGGAGTTTTCATAACATAGTACTTTATTCGTTTTCATTATGTTTACTAGTTTTATAATAGACGTATTTACACTTGTATGCAAATTTGTCCGCCATCACGTAAAATCACACAGGTTCCCGTAAACTTTGACATCATAATTCAAAACATTTGACGTCACAATTAAAAGTGATTGTTGCCTGACGTCAAAGGTGATTCGGAGTAGATCTAAGGTCATTCGGAGGCAAAATATAGCTGAATACCAAAAGTGTAAATACGTTTATTATCAAGAAATTATTTGAAGGTGAGAAATGACAAACTTCTTTACCTCCTCGGATTATTCCACAGAAAACTAAAAATAGGACAACATTTTGCTTCGTTCCAGCTCTTGCTAACTTTTTCTCATCGTCTGGAGTCATTGCTTTTCTTGTTTAAGCCTAATCATGATAAACTCTGTAGAAACACGCCGTTTTCTCTCGCTTGGAAAATATTGTTCAGTGTAATTTTATCTCTTATATTCGGTGGTTGAAATACTGTATTAATAAGAGCTGAAAAGATTAAGATGCTGGGTTACACTAAAGACCTGAACGTGGACCTGAACAACTTCCGAAGCAAGGTTGTCGGCTCTCCGGACATTCCCGAAGTCCTGCGTTTAACACCCTTGCCTTCAGCCGTACTCACTTGTGCAAGATCTTGCAGAACGTAGTCATCCGCAGCGCATGTATACATTTTAACGTTAATTGCATAAACAGATATTTAAAACGTTGTGTTTTATTAACTTTAACGGTTCAATTTTAAACTTACGACAATTTGTAACCGTTTGATCATATTCTGTTGAAAGTGTGTACATGCGAACTACTTTGTTTACGTTTTCCAAGTTGACGACCGCCAGTGTACAAACCATGCAGGTATGATTATTACTTATATTAAACGAAATAACTGTTTTAAATCATTGCATATGACAGAATTCAATTGTATAGATGTTAGGTCTGATCGCCAGTGGACTTTTATACAAAATTCCCGTTTCTTGATAGCAAAATGTACCAGAAATTTAAAAAAGGGGGAGGGGTCTTTCAAAAAGTACATGTATCATACTTTGTTCTAGCTGCGGTATCATAAATAACTTTATACATGGACAAAGAATAGAGTTTGCTGGATATTAAAAATTGTACCCCCTCACCCCCAAAAAAAAAAACCCACTGCATTTAGGAGAAAGCAATCAAAGGTTGCCTATGAAATTTATGGTGTCAATATTCATTTTGTACATGTACATGTATGTATGTCACAGTAAAACAAATCTACTTCACAGGTTTTGAAACCTAATGTATTTTTGTCTATGTCTAAACCATTAATAGTAACATTCAGAAGCCAGAATCCTGGGACTATTATAGTGTAATAGTGCCAGCAGAATCACTTATGTAAATATTTACAAAATGTATATAATCACCCATTTTTCTTACAATGTACATTGTTCATGTACATGTAGGGAGTTCATAAGAAAAAAACATAGATGTCATAAAAATTTAATGAATTTATTTGTAATTTTCATATTTACATATAATAAAATTATATAATTCAATTTATATATATGAATTTTACATTTATCTGTTGGATCATCCACCAATGGCCAATTTTCAGAAAACCAGGCATATAAAATACTGTTATATTATAGCACTAAGCATATATTATATATGTCTCCGGATAAAATTGAGCCTAGTTGGAACTCCGCATTAGTTATCATAGATATAGGAAGATGTGGCATGAGTGCCAATGAGACAACTCTCCATCCAAGTTACAATTTATAAAAGTAAACAATTATAGGTCAAGGTACAGCCTTCAACACGGGGCATTGGCTCACACCAAACAGTAAGCTATAAAGGGCCCCAAAAAATTACTAGTGTAAAACCATTCAAACGGAAAAACCAATGGTCTAATCTATATAAAAACGAGAAACATGTATGAACTACATAAACAGGCGACAACTATTGTAATCAGATTCCTGACTTAGGACAGGTGCAAACATTTGCAGCGGATTAAACGTTTAATGGTACCAAACCTTCTCCTTTTCTGAAACAATAGTGTAACATCACAACATACAAAATACACTATAAAATATCAATTGGAAGGCTTAACTCAATCAAAAACGTAAATTAACACACAATGAACGAATAAATTTGACCTGTGACACCTGAATGCAAATACACAGGTAATAAAAAATTACAAGGGATAAATAATTAAAGTCAAAAGTAAATAAACAGGTTTAAACAAAGTTAAAGTATGATATCACTGTGAAATTTCAAACAATTTTAGAAAATCATCACTTTTGAAGAAACCTCGTCATATTATACACAGGTAAATGAAAATAATTTTGTTGTTAAGTATACTTCTTCTGTGTGTATAAAATCTTCCGTTTAGGAATACCAAGAAATTTCTTTAATTTCAATAAAACTAATCTAACACTTGGTACATATGGGGTGAATATCAACAATAAAAATATACAATTAGTGCTAGATAAAACTTCCTGTACAGGTCCAAGAACACCATCTAAGGAAAAATGAAATAATTTTGATGTTCATAGTACGAAGAAGTGAAAATTTGTATTAAATTAAATACCAAATAATCAAAGCTGGTATATAGACAAGATCCATGTTAACATTAAATAATAAAAAAGCATTACAAATAGTATCAACAGGTCAAATTAAAAAGAAAGTACAATTTGAGAGTACTCGCAGTTACTGACAGCTAGTTAAAAGCCAAAACAATTAATAATAAAAAATCATGCATCAGAGACTAAAATCAACTAAAATACATCCCAGGGATTTAGTATTTTAATGTTTATTAAGCAAATGAATGTACTAATCTAATGATATTTTTTTTTAATATTTAATACCAATCATACACCAGTGTTCTACATGTAGGTAATTTAAGCATAGAACTTAAGCAAGGCACAAATTTAGAATGAAGGACACCTAAGACTGGTATTTTGTTTGAAAGGAACATATTTATTCATTAAAATCAATATTGTGATCAATGAATAAATATTTGTGTTTTTGTTGAATTTATGCTAGGTCTCCCGTCTTTTCCAGTGGTAAAATATTTTATTTTTCCTTTGAGACATGCAGTATACATGTAGGCTTAAGTTTGACACAGAAAAGTGCAGAGGGAACTCATGATCAGCACCCTCTTTTGTTGGCTAGCTGTATATACATCATTTTGTACATGTAGTGCTGATTCTGATAATTATTTTTTAGGTTGTTTGTTGTTGATTATCATTACACTGTCATAACATGAGGTGCCAGGACAGGCAGGAGATTAGAAGTTAGCAGTTAAATTTCTAACAGATAGGATATGTTAATTTCAATAGTATTTTATCTTTTGGTGAGTTTAGTCTTATTATAAAATAATTACATATATATATTTAACATCAGTTTTTTTTTCAAAAATAAGACTAGTGAATTTATATTTATAGTGTATATTAAGTAGCTAGTTTTAAAAAATTACATGTGCAGTGATCTGACAGTCTAGCTAGGTTTTATGAAAAAACTGTGGTCATATATTAAATGTTAAGAAACTGCATTCTTCGAAACATGTCCAGTTATTATTTTTAGGACCAGAATCAAAATTTCCATGAAGGCCATGATTAATGGCTGGGTCCAGTCATTTCGAAGGTCGTCGGACATTGGGCAAAGTCCAGTAAAAATTTGTTTGGTCCAGTTAAGTGATAAGCATTACTGGACCAAATGACCAGTAAATTTTTTAACTTTATCCAAATCATATGTGAAAATGACCTGTAAAAAAGAGTCTGGTCCAGTTAAGAAGAATGGTTTTATGCTGGACCAAATGTCCAGTTGATTTCTCAAAGCCTTGGGAACCACTGTGGGTCCTTGTTAACATGTAATGTATTTATGCTCAACACTTGCTGTTAAATGCTGGTCTTGACCCTTCAAGAATTTACCAAGAAACCATAAAGGGGCTACTAGAATGAAAAAGTAATTAAAATTTTGATATAAGAAATAAATGAGATAATAATTGAAATTCATGTCTAATATATAGGAATAAAAATCTACCCATCAATTACAGTTATAAAATTGCTTTGAAGTTCTTTGGAAAGAATTGGGTCCATGTTCCTGTCAAGGAGGTACACCTGAAGGAATTGAGCAACAAAAACTTCAAATTGTGGTTTGATTGATAGACATTGACTAAATATTGGAGAATTATAAAGATTTTTATATGTATCATATTGGTGTCATGTTACAGGCTATTATGTAATAATATTTAAAAACTATACATGATTTTCTTGTAATAGTTCGAGTAGATATTTAGTTTAAACTTCATAATATTGACCATGTTGACTGCAAAGATGTTTCATATGTCAGACAGCAATATACTGGCAGTCTTATTCCATTTTATTCATTAAAAAGTACAGTTTACCTTCATTTATTATTATTTAAAGTGTGTGTAAGGGAGCTACCATTTGATTTTTATGGGGGCTAGGATGAAAAATTTTGTCTTGCTTTTTTTTTAGTTGTAATCTCTGTCCTGCCTTTTATTTTTACTCTATTCGGTCCTGCCTTTTTTTTACTAGTTTATCATGAATTTTTTTACACAAATTGTCATCCTGCCTTTTTTTTACCAAGTTGCTCATCCTGCCTTTTTTTTTACTCAAAACTCCTGTCCTGCCTATTTTTTTCAAATTTCATCCTAGCCCCCATAAAAATCAAATGGTAGCTCCCTAATTTGATATGGAACAAAAAAATGATGCAAAAGACAATTTTGGACCATGAAATATAGTCATCAATAAAACTGATTATTTCTGTGCTGCTAGATCATATACAGTTAAGGTCAAACAGTCCTAGTTTTGTACTTGAAAGTCAGTTTGATTGTAATGTGCAATTTTATATGAGACTGTAAATGAGAAATCAGCTAATTTTGATATTTTTTTTATTTAGTGAGTGTGTTCCATATTCTAAATAAGAAAATAAGCTTTTTTTGCAATACTTGCTGATCTGGCTCTTTCATTCATAATATATTCAATTTTGGAAAAAAATGGCAAACTATAGCATATTTATTGTTTCTATGGCAACTTACCAAAATTTTATCATATTGTAAAATAGTTCAATACACTGTTTTATAAGGTTTTCATGTCAAGATTTTAGAGCTGAAAAATTGAATGGGTTGAAGTAAAATCATTTGTCAAAATTAAATATTGGCCACCTGTTATGGCTATAAAAAATGCACTTAAGAAAGACTTAGACAGACTCATGTTTGATTTTATTGAACATATATATACCAAATATCAGATATGGTTTTTGAATTTGTATGCATATCGCTAATGTAATTGTCATGCGAAAGGTGATGGGTATCATTTCTGAAATAGCTAAGAAAATGTCCAAATTTAAATTTTGAATTATTTCTTCTAGAATGGTGTTTTCTATGCATTCTACAAATTAGTTTTCTTTGAATGAAGCTCTAAAATACTTTGAAATATACTTTAAGCTTTTAAAATATATTCCCTTGAAGTCTTGTACAGGGAGATCAGATCAATATATGTAATAGCTTCAAAGTTATGCAAAACAATATGTTATATTTTACTAGATTGTTGCACATGATCTCCTGATATGTTCTGAATTTGATCTTAGGTATTCTTATTTAATTGTTCATGTATCATTATGAAGTGTTTTTTTCCTTAATTTTGGATGAACTGTTCTGATCATTCATAATTTGAGTCAAATAGAAAATACCAAACTAATTTTAGATGACATGCAATGCAGTACATGTATTATCAATTTATTAATTTTTTTTTTAGAATGGACATATTATATGGAACTGTAACACAGAGAAGCTGACTTGAAAAAAATAAACTTTGTATATGGTGTGCTGATAGAGACTGCCAGAGTCAAGGACTTTTATACATGTTGTAATTCAAACAATTATCATAGACACAGGAAATAAAAATACATCTCTTTTATTGTTTTTTTAAGTAAATCTAAAAGTCAATCTATGGACAAGGGTCCTATTAAAAAACTAGTAAATTTTGATGTAAGCGATTATAATAGACTGCCATATGACCTTCAACAATGAGAAATAATCCCACACCATATAGTCTGCTATAAAAGGCCTAAAATGAAAAAGTATGAAACAATGCAATTGAGAGTTCAGTTCAAAGCCTAGCATTTGCTATTGAACCAGAATACATTTTAAAAATACATGGAAATCTACTGAGTTTTAGGTGTTTAGGTCAAACGTAAACAGAGTGTGAAATTGGATGGCCAATCTTTTTTTGATAATGTGCCATTAATTTATTATTACGCTAATAAATAGTAGACTCAGTTTGATAGATGCTATAAGCAACTGGCTAGCTATATTTGGAGTATTGTATGGTATGATTGTTAGGTGTACATGTATGTCTGAACGGAAACCAATTTTGGGACGTACGACGTACAAACGGACAAGGGTAAACTTAATGCTCCCTCCGATACGGCAGGGGCATAAAAAATGGCTTTGGAATGAACATTAAAAGTTAATAACATCAATCATAAGACAAAATTAGCAAAACAAATCAGTAAATAATAATAAAATTGGCCAAATGTTTCACACATTTTGTAACACAATAAGCAATATTGCAAGCTAACATGTTTAACCCTTCCACGTACATCTTTGTATGTGTCTGTCCTGAGTCAGGAGCCTGTAATTCAGTGGTTGGCGTTTGTTGCTGCATATATCATATTTGTTTTTCGTTCATTATTTTGAACATAAATCAGGCCGTTTTTGGCTTGTTTGAATAGTTTTACAATTGTCATTTCGGGGCCTTAATAGCTGATTATGCGGTATGGGTTTTGCTCATTGTTGAAGGCAGTACGGTGACAAATAGCTGTTAATTTCTGTGTCATTAGGTCTCTTTTAATATGTAAAGTTGTCCAAATGGCAATCATACAACATCTTCCTAAGCAATATTGCCGTAAGATATGGACAATGGTCTCTTGGTAGCGTGTTCGTCTCGGGTCGTGTGTTCAAATCCCGTCTGGGTCAAACCAAAGACTGTAAAATAGGTGTTTGATGCTTCTCCACTAAGCACGTAGCATTAAGGGGTAAGAGCAAAGACTGGTCTGCTCGGAGTCAGAATAATGTGTCCGGTAAGGTGACATGTCTTCCTGAAGACTGTTGCTTTGTGTAGTAGCACGTGAAAATCCGGCTCAGTGTGTTGATCTAGTATAAAGCAAGGTAAATATTTATATCACATTATAATGTTCTCGTCTAGAATAACTAAGCACATAAATTTGCGGTGGACGTTGAGCAGCCATCCAGCATCATCATCTTGATAATGAACAAAACATAGGGGACAAGGTCTGTCATTTGAGACAGATGATTAGAGATTTTTTGGTTGAACTAGTTTTGATTGATTGATAATTAGTGTTTAACGTCCAGCGATGAATATTACATATAGTTTTTCACTTCTGTATCATTTGCTCTCCGTTAGATAGTTGTCAAAATGGCAAAAATACTACATCTTTATTTTAAATAAAGGAAGATCACATGTTAATTCCATATGAAAATATCCTGCTATTGTACTTGACTCATAAGATGTATATATGAAAAACAGCAGTGTCTCATATTATATACAGTAAATTTGTTTTTGGAGTAACAAGAACCCATTCTTTATTTCTAAATTATAAGTAGTTAGAATGCCGAGATATTGCCAAACAGTAAACTGTACATAGAACAGTACAGTTAGACAGTACTGAAGCTTCCCTGCTACGGCAAATCATATCCAAGTTAGGGTATTTTAACAGTGGTTATAGTAAGTAAATAAGTAAATCTACTAACGATTTTAGACTGCATATGTATTATCTATACGGCGAGTTTACAGAAACACTATAAGCTCTGGAAAGATATTAACGGTGTGTTGACACAGGCACTTGTCTCAGATAAAAAAATCCTATTTACCTTAATAAAAATATTGATATTAAGGTATATAGGGGGAACAATTCTGAGACAAGTGCCTGTGTGTGTTGACATGAAAAAGTGGCATCTAATCGTAGGAAAAGAATAAACAGCAACAATTTTGAGCACTTGAAGACTGTTTAAAAAAAAACTCCTACACGTCCCATCGAGGCAACAATATATATAACCCATCATGCATGGAAAGGGCCTTTAGATTTCAAAGACATTTTCACGGAAAAACATATAGTTATTTATTAAATTTTATTAAGACAGTGGCTATGTTGCCGGCTCTGAATATAATATCTTAATTAAAGCCGACGAAATTTCTCTAGGAATAGTGTTATATTTATCTTTTTAATACTGGTTAATGAAATCAATACAGTGTGTACTGGCTGGTCATTATCGCGTATGATACGATTTTGACACGCCTACATAGCTAATGCATATTCATGACTTTATAGATAAGATCAGCACGTGTAGCCATACACTGGAGTTGTAGATTTGTAGCATAACTGTACATATGTAGTTTTGAGAATACAAAATAATTACAAAGATATAGTTTTAATTTTAATAATCCGAGCGAGTAAAACACGGATCTATCATGGTGGAGGACATAAATTGAGTTATATTTTGAATTCTCAACTCTTTGTATATTAATTTTCTGTGAATTGGATATTTCATCAAATTGAAGTGTTTTGTAACTATGTAAAACGGTGAGATAACTCGTATAATTTCATAGACGTTGCCGGAATCCATTCACAATGGCTTGTTTTTCTCCTGGATATTTTTTTTCTTTTGAATTACATGGATTTCTCGTTGATAAAATAACATTTCTGTGGATATCGGAGGTGGTGCTATTACTAGACCGTAATTCATTTACCAATAAGAAATTTTTAGAAATTTCGAAATTGTAGGCGGGATGTTATATTTATCTTTTTAATACTGGTTAAGAGCACTTGCGATGCATAAAATGTAGCTTTAAAAATAAACATACATGTTTCAAAGTGATGACACTAGCAGAGACCCGTGACTCTTAATATATTTCAAATAATAATTACTAGTTTATCTCACACACTCACACAATTATCCATTAATCCCCCGCCGAGGATTATAGATTCTTACAACATACAATCAAAATAGATATTAATATATGAAAACAAAGGTTATTTCTAGCATAACATCTTTTGCGCTACTACATCTGTTGTTCAACGTTCAAACAATTAACAAATCCCGGCCACCAATTTTTTGCCCCTCTAACAAAATCCCGGCCACCAATTTTTTGCCCTTCTAACAAAATCCCGGCCACCAATTTTAGTTCACTTGAGCAAAGTTGACAGTTGTAATCTGTCGTGCTCTTGGAAGTATCCGTAAGAGAGGGGGGCAGTAGCGGGTCCGTTAACATGTTAACAACACCTCGATTTTGGCAAAAACAGTTAACAACAAATGCAAAAATGCTGATAACAGTTAACAAAGTGGGTTGAAAACAGTAAACAGCTTAAATTTATCTCAGATAACAGTTAACAACACCTTGAAAAGGGCCAAAACAGGTTAACATAAAAAGGTATTGCCCCCCCCTCCCCTCGTAAGATAAACAAGTGAGAGTTTAATGGTCAAGAATTTTTTTCTTTTCATTTTAATAATGCATTTCACTCTACATTTAATAAAATGCAAACTTGAAGAAAACATATAGAAAAGTCAAAAAAGGTAATTGAAATTTGAATAAATCGAATCGTATATTTTCAGTGTCAATGTCATTTCTTTTTCCTTTTGGGTCTTTGGTGTAAACTCCAAAAGTAGTTCCGACCAGAAAGAGTAGTGTCCTTTGAACGCTTGTCGATTACAATAGAAACTGACAGTTTCTATATCGTGACGTCACAGTTCAAAACATTTTGAGCATTTCTGCCTCATCAGATCTTCACTATCTACACCCACTTTCAAAATAATAAACAAAACAGGCTGGCTCATTGGACATTTTTTTCCAAATAGATACCAAATGATGATTGTGACCAAGTTTGGATCCAATTAGCAAAGTATATTTTGTAAAGTAAATGGACACCACGATATATGATGAAAACAAAACACAATGGTGAGTATAGCAGCTTACCTGACCCTTGTCATTTAAGGTCAATAATTCCTTTAAGAAGTCATCTGATTTTTTTTGTGGAGCAAGCAAATAAGTTGATCTTAACAATCTGTGCATTTTGCCCTGTCAATTATGCTTGATATTTGACAAATATTTGCATTTTACCAGTCTTATTTTTGCCATGACAGCCATGTATGTTTATTCATATTAGACGGAACAAAATAAAGTTTATATTTAACACCCTAAGGACTTGTCAACCCAAGTTTAGTTAATTTTAATTCAGTGGTTTCAAAATAAAATATTTTAAAAAAAGTTCATGATGATAATAGACGACAGACACCAAGTGGTATTTTCCGTTTGATTTCTATATATTGAAAAAAATCCTTAAAAATCCATTTTTCAAATCATTACATTACATTTAAGGCACATGTATGTTGTATTTGTTTTGATTGGAAGGCTGTTAGACTATTCATACTTACTCCATCAAGTATTTACTACCTAAAAAAAAGTAAATTAACATTGAGACCTAATGGGTAACTTTTTAATTATAGACCAAAATTATGAAATTAATAGTCAGAGTTTGTATATATAATATATAAGCATACACCAAGAAAAAATATAATGAATTGAAAAAATGGATTTTTAAGAATTTTTTTCTGTAAATATATAGAAGTCAAACGGACTATAATAGTTTACATGGTCTATTGGATTTAACGTTTTAGGGTTGACCTCAAATAGGCCACTTATATTTCATGAACCAATCCAATCTGTTAATATTTGTTAGGTAGGGACATTTTAAGAATAATCAAAATAACTGCTGTCTGATAGGTACATTTTAAGAATATTACAATAATAAAAATAACTGCATGAAAAACTAGTGAAAACTTAGATCTCTTACAGAATGCAGCATGATCGTATCACTTAATGTTTCAGCATATAAATTTACTTCACATTAAATAAAACAAAAAATGAAGTATTTATTGTACATAATCAAACACTACAGTTATCACACAGTAAATACATTGTCTGTCTACATGGTCTTTGTTGGCATTGGCTCTTATACCATACATTTGTCTTTCCTTTCAAAATACACAGGATTCTTCATTTAAACTGCTTCAAGACATAAGGTACTGAAACAGAAAAATAAAATATTAAGTAATACACTTGTAGGTTAAGCATTGTTTAACATCTTTTCCTTGATATCGGCATAGATTGACTGACTTTATACTAGAATCTATGACATTGTCATACTTTAAGATTTTGACTTTCCATTTCTCAGCAATATTAACATAAACTTCTGCCATTGTATAGTGTTTTAATATCTCAATTAATATTCTATGCTTGTGCATGTTCACACTAAATGGACTTCATTAACAGGGTTCCTGACATAAACATGACAAAAAACTGCTCCAACATGTCAAACAGAGTTTTAAGGACGAACAACTAATTAGACACCACAAAAGTTTTACAGTCACCATGACAAATTGGTTGACCAATACAATGTGTCTGTGTCTTGAAGCACTAGCAACATGTTTTTGTTGTAATAGATCTTAAGAAACCAGAAAAAATCTTCTGATCAGTATATTTACAGATTGTGACATTTTGACTGAGTAGATTCATATGGTTGGTGATGCATATACAGCAGAACTTTTGTTTTAATCCTTGATTTGTATCTTTTTAATGCATGTAATGGATTAATGAGATTTGAATATAAATAAAAGCCTCTAATTTAAAGAAGTAATACAAGAACCGACAGTTTTAAGGAGAAAATGCATTCTTGATGTATTATTGTGAAATGAAAGCCCCAAAAAACAATCAAATAAGTAAAATTTTTTGTAAGTGTAAAGGTTGTTATAATCTTACAAGAAATCATGAACATGAATATAACTTATGATCAATTTTTGTCATAAGATTTTGTGAAAAGAGTCCAAGGTTGGTGCATAAAATTGGAACCATGTCAGGAATAATATACAACGTTTGTTGATGTGGTTCATAAGTGTTTCTTGTTTCTCGCTTTTATATAGATTAGACCGTTGGTTTTCCGCTTGAATGGTTTTAGGAGCTACCATTTGATTTTTATGGGAAAGGCTAGGATGAAAAGTTTTGTCCTGCCTTTTTTTTTAGTTGTTATCTCTGTCCTGCCTTTTTATTTTTCACTCTATTCGGTCCTGCCTTTTTTAAAAGTTTATCCTGACTTTTTACCTAAATTGTCATCCTGACTTTTTTTTTTGCAAGTGTCTCATCCTGCCTTTTTTACTCAAAACTCCTGTCCTGCCTATTTTTTCAAATTTCATCCTACCCCCATAAAAATCAAATGGTAGCTCCTTACACTAGTAATTTTGGGACCCTTTATAGCTTACTGTTGGTGTGAGCCTAGGCTCCGTGTTGAAGACCGTATTTTGACCTACAATGGTTTACATTTATAAATTTTGACTTGGATGGAGAGTTGTCTCATTGGCACTCATACCACATCTTCTTATATCTATTTCATTTGTAGTTAGAACATCGAAACTTTTTCAGACTATCTTCAGAACTTTTCACAGTTTACCATGGTTTACCCAAAATCATTTTCTGAAAGTCTATAGTAAATAATACAAAAGATTTGATTGGATGGTTAAAGGACATTAAACATGATCCCCTTCAAAATTATGAGGGATGTCTTCAGATCTTACACAAGCAACAAACAAATTTAACTGATCAAAGTTAAAGACCTGATTTCAATCAGATTGAAATATTGACAACAAATCTGGATTTGTTTGTGTGAAGGAGTTTTTTCATAACATAGTACTTTATTCGTTTTAATTATGTTTACTAGTTTTATAATTATCAAGAAATTATTTGAAGGTGAGAAATGACAAACTTCCTTACCTCCTCGGATTATTCCACAGAAAACTAAAAATAGGACAACATTTTGCTTCGTTCCAGCTCTTGCTAACTTTTTCTCATCGTCTGGGGTCATTGCTTTTTCTTGTTTAAGCCTAATCATGATAAACTCTGTAGAAACACGCCGTTTTCTCTCGCTTAGAAAATATTGTTCAGTGTAATTTTATCTCTTAAATTCGGTGGTTGAAATACGGTATTGATAAGAGCTGAAAAGATTAAGATGCTGGGTTACACTAAAGACCTGAACGTGGACCTGAAAAGACCTGAATAGACCTGAAGATATACTACTCGATTTATTCAAATTACGATTACTCTTTATTTTCAAAGGATTTTCTTCAAGTTAGAATTTTATTAAATGTAAAGATCCATATTTTATTAAAAATAAAATGTTTTAAATAAAACCAAAACTTGGACCTGAACGAACCTGAAATTCTACGATCATACTTATTCAAACTTCAATTACTGTTTTATTTTTCAATGGATTTCCTTCAACTTTAGATTTTGTGAAACGAAAAATTCTATATATTAATAATATTCAAAAAGAAATTATGAAAAATATTGTTTGGGGTGTCAAAACTCGGACCTGAACGGGAAATTAAATTACCTGAATTGACCAGAAAATCTCCGGTCAGATTTTTTCAAGCTCTATAAAAGGCTGTTTTAGTTTGCAATCAATCTTCTTGAAATTTGAATTTTGTTATAGAAAAGGTATAATATTTCATTGGAATGATGAAGAATATTATAAAAAAATATTTGTTTAGTTCCAAAAATCGGACCTTAACAAGGAAATATAGACCTGAACGGACAAGACCTGAATGGACCTGACAAATACGGGTAGATGTATTTAAACTGACAGAACCTTTTACATTTTTCAATTGATTTAACCTTAAATTAAATTATATTAAAGAGAAAGAATGATTATATATATATATATATACAGGAACATTTTTGAATAACAAATACCTTGTTGATGTTGAAAACTGGACCTGCAGAGAAAACAGGATTGTCCGTGGAAAATTATTCAAACTAATTAACTTGTTTAAATTGTATTTATATAAACAGGTCTTAAACTGTTTTATTTATATATTGAAAATATCATTTGCACATAGACCATGTAATCTAAAGACGCGTGTTCGTCGATTGAAATGTTTAAATTACACGAACGTGTGCCGGCTGTAGTTCACATACACCTTGTCTTAATACAGGAACATATATATTGACAGATGTGAGTTTTGATTATCCTTTGGTATCTCCCGTCTTTTTGACTTGTATCAGTTTTGATTATCCTATTGGTATCTCCCGTCAGTTTTGATATTTGTTTTTCTTTTGATGAAATATTATAAAAAATAAGATGTGGTTTGATCCCAATGAGACAAATCTCCACAAGAGACCAAATGACATAGAACCTCTAAGAAGTTAGGTCACAGTACGGCCTTCAAAAATGTATTTTCAGGTTTATTCAGGTCCAAGTCTTGTAACCAAAATAATATTTTTTTTAAAAGTTTTGATAGAATATTCAATTAATACTTTAAACAAAATCTAGATTTCCAGGAAATTCTTTGACAAAATAAATGAATCAATGAAGTTTGAAAAAATATATCAGTGGAATTTCAGGTCCATTTAGGATTTTAATTCTCCGTTCAGGTCCGAGTTTTGGCTCCCAAAACATATTTTTCATTATTTAATTTTTAATTTTAACAAAATGTTTTATTTTTTATTTTATAAAATCTAAAGTTGAAGGAAATACATTGAATGTTTAAAAAGTTATTGAAGTTTGAATAAGTCCGACCATAGATTTTCAGATCCGTTCAGGTCTTTTCATTTCTTCGTTCAGGTCCAGGTTTTGGCATCAAAAATTTGTTTTTTTTATTTGAAACATTTTATTTTTAATAAAGTATGGTTCTTTACATTTAATAAGATTCTAACTTGAAAAAAATCCATTGAAAAATAAAGAAGTTATTGTAATTTGAATAATTTGAGTCGTGTGTGTTCAGGTCTATTCAGGTCTACGTTCAGGTCTTTAGTGTAACCCAAAAAACCCTAAGATGCTTGGCTTACTTCGATTCGTCCAACTCGGGTTGACTAGAGTTATAAAACAAGTAATAGCTTTTCAAAAAAAGGCTAGCCGTCATTTAGCTGATGAAAATGGAAAGTGTTCTCCTTTGTAGATTAATTCATTCAGAATAGTCTTGCATATCAATCAACAAATTTTACCACTCACGTGAGGTCACACGTTATGAAGTAGTATATCGTTTAACGTTGTGTGTGTTTACAAAACTCCAGAAGATTCGGCTATTTATAGATAAAAGTTACCTATGTACCAATCTCATGAATATGCATGATTAATGACCAGGCAAAATCTAATTGCTAAAATAGAGAGGACAATTATAAATCCGATACTCTACGGGATTGAAAGACAATTACTAGGTTTGGATTGTCCTAACCAATCAACAAACTTTGATTATTCACGTCTCGTAATATCTTCCAATCAGGTAGTAAGAGGCATTCACGCACTGACTGTCCATCGTTCAATTCTTAATAACGTCTCCGAGGAGACTTAATAATCAGTGTTTATGTGCATGTGCGTACCCTTCCCGAATCGAAGTGAACACTCTTCTCGAGTTGACTCTAAAAAAATGGTGGATATAAATATAGCAGCAGTAGTTAATTTTCTTTTATAGACGTCGAAAATAAACAACTTTATGTTCAAATTTGTAACATTATTTGATTAAAGAACTTTTATCATTTAATCATTTCCATTTCTTCCCAGGTCATTACATTCATTTTAAAACTCGCGTTGTAAGTAATACATTCACATCTTACTCTTAGCATTTATAAACATCATCGACAGTACTTACACACGAAAAATATTTATTTCATTCCAAAAAACAAACAAAAAATAATTTCACTAACAGCCCCTTTCTGGCTGTATTTTATAGAATTTTAGTTATTTCAAGGATTTGTATAGTATACAAATCCTTGGTTATTTGTATCATACTTTTCTTTGCTGGAGCTGCTTGACGACATTTTGAAACTCTGCTTAACCTACCCCAACCCGTGATGTCGAGTTAACTCAGGTAGGTTCAAAAGGTCAAACTCGGAAAAAAGGTGGGGTTCGGTTGTCAGTCGTGTAAACTCGACAGACTCTACTAACCCGAGTTGGACGAAACAAAGTAGGCCCTTATTTCTAACTTTTGATATTGGGTGCGTCCGATGATCTGACTATGGTGACCTATTTACATTTTTTTGTAAACCCTTTATCCAGAGACATAATTATACGTTATTATATACTTAGTAGTAAAACAGATAAATTGTATGTGTAATACAATCATTGGCAAGCGTGCTGTATCAGCCACCCTGATGATATCGATATCAGCACGGTTGCAAAGGCTTTATCACACCTTTAATCTGTATGACGTCACGTCATCGATTGCAGTCACTGTTGCAACGGCTTTATCAAACCCTAATCTGTATGACGTCATGTCAAACCTATAATCTGTATGACATCATTTCAAACCTCCTTACCTGTATGACGTCATGTCACATAAAAAACATCTACGTGAGGTATATGTATATAATAAAGTGTATATGATATGGTTTTTCAATATCACACACTGTATCAACCCTCAACCAATATAATCCCTCGAGCAGAGCTCTTGGGATTATATTGGTGTCTCGGGTTGGTACGGATGTGATATTGAAAACCATATGATATTCTCTATATATCATACGTTTCTGGATAATAGACATTAGACATTAGACATTATTTTATTTACCAATCATGGGCCCTTGCCGGGCAAGATACATAAACATCATAATACAATGATTATTATAAAACATGCAAGATTTTAGTGAAAATACACAATACACAATTTTACCCCCAAAGAGATTACCTAAATTACTACTTATTGGTAATTAATAGTAGATCAGAAAATACTTACCAGAATGTTGCTATACCACTAAAGTTAAACATGCTAAATGTTTCACTAGTGTCAAGCTATCCAGCAATTCTCATCCTGCAATTCCCTTTATAAAAAGCTATCCTGCAATTCGTCATCCTGCAATTGCGTTTGGATAACTACTTGAGCGACAATTTATTTTTCTTTAAAATCATAGTTTTTGACTTTTTTGTTCGAAAACAAGATTTATATAGAAAATAAAAGATTTGTATATCAGATTAACAAAATTTTAACTTTAGTTTGCAGATTTCTAACTCATAACTAAGGTTTTGTAATTAGCATTTCCAATAAAAAAATCATGATGACGATTCAAATAAAGTATTACCTGTTAAGTCCAGGATGTGATTCGTATTTACGCATGTTTAATCCACATTTGCAATTTTCAAAACTCATATTAACGACTAAAAATATAGAATTTTGATATAAAATCAAATTTTTTTCATGGCATACCGACTTAAAAACTTCTTTTTGAAACTGGGTCACCCACCTTCCAACCCATTGCCTCGGCAGTTCTGTATGGCTAGGGATTATAGACACTGCTCTTATAAATAGCTATTGGATAGTACTACAGTGTGAGGGTAAAGATTTTTTGGGGTAAGCATTCTGAAAGGTCGAAAATTTCGTCCGAAACAAGGAAATAAGCCCAAATTCAATAAAATACGCATTTGGGACACCCACTTTCTGACCCATTGTCGCGGGAGTTCTTTATGACTAGGGATTATAGACGCAGCCCTAAGGAATAGCTATTGAATAGTACTACACCATGAGGGTAAATAATTTCTGGGGTAAGCATTTTAAAAGGGTGAAAACTTCTTCCATAACACGGGGGAAAAAAGTAAAATTTGATAAAATACGCAGTGGGGTCACCCACTTTCCAATCCATTGCCTAGGCAGTTCTGTATGGCTAGGGATTATAGACTCTGCTCTAATAAATAGCTATTGGATAGTACTACAGCGTGAGGGTAAAAAAATTCTGGAGTAAGCATTCTGAAAGGTCGAAAATGTCGACCAAAACATGGAAATAAGGCCAAATTCAATAAAATACGCATTTGGGACACCCACTTTCCGACCCATTGTCACGGGAGTTCGTTATGGCTAGGGATTATAGACGCTGCCCTAAGGAATAGTTATTGGATAGTACTTCACCATGAGGGTAAAGAATTTCTGGGGTAAGCATTTTAAAAGGCCGAAAACTTCGTCCGTAACACGGGGAAAAAAGTAAAATTTGATAAAATACGCAGTGGGGTCACCCACCTTCCAACCCATTGCCTCGGCAATTCTGTATGCCTAGGGATTATAGACTCTGCTCTAATAAATAGCTATTGGATAGTACTACAGCATGAGGGTAAAGAATTTCTGGGGTAAGCATTCTGAAAGGTTGAAAATTTCGTCCGAAACATGGAAATAAGGCCAAATTCGATAAAATACGCATTTGGGACACCCACTTTCTGACCCATTATCGCTGGAGTTCTTTATGCCTAGGGATTAAAGACGCTGCCCTAAGGAATAGCTATTGAATAGTACTACACCATGAGGGTAAAGAATTTCTGGGGTAAGCATTTTAAAAGGCCGAAAACTTCGTCCGTAACACGGGGAAAAAGTAAAATTTGATAAAATACGCAGTGGGGTCACCCACCTTCCAACCCATTGCCTCGGAAGTTCTGTATGGCTAGGGATTATAGACTCTGCTCTAATAAATAGCTATTGGATGGTACTACAGAGCGAAGGTAAAGAATTTCTGGGGTAAGCATTTCAAAAGGCCGAAAACTTCGTTCGTAACACGGGGGAAAAAAAGTCAAATTTGATAAAATATGCAGTGGGGTCACCCACCTTCCAACCCATTGCCTCGACAGTTCTGTGTGGCTAGGGATTATAGACTCTGCTCTAATAAATAGCTATTGGATAGTCTTACAGCGTGAGGGTAAAGAATTTCTGGGGTAAGCATCCTGAAAGGTCGAAAATTTCGTCCGAAACATGGTAATAAGGCCAAATTCGATAAAATACGCATTTGGGACACCCACTTTCCGACCCATTGTCGGTGGAGTTCTTTATGGCTAGGGATTATAGACGCTGCCCTAATGAATAGCTATTGGATAGTACTACACGATGAGGGTAAAGAATTTCTGGGGTAAGCATTTTAAAAGGCCGAAAACTTCGTCCTTAACAAGGGGAAAACAAAGTCAAATTTGATAAAATATGCATAAGGGTCAACCATTGTCAATTGCAACGGAAATAAGATTAATTTATGATTTCTTTGCTTGCCATACATTGATTACAAAAAAAAATCAACCCACTATCTTATTAAATTCAAGCGCAAACCACTTACACAAAACATGCGTAATACACTCGTTCAGATTTGTTTTACAAGACATTTGGTATATTACAGATAATATCAGTTGCTCATTTAACTTAGACATATTTTTAGGAACTACTTTACAAGACTGATCGTGCATCCCATATATGTACTTTAATGTCTTTTGTGTGGTAGATCTTCATCAAGCACATATACTATATTTCAAAGATTCGAATGTTCGCATCTTAGGAATGTTTACGCCAAAAAATCTACAATATCTAAATGTAGTATTATCTAATAACTTTTTAATTATAAATTTTTTGGCAGTCATACTGTGAAATGGCCTTACATTCTCTCGACATCCTGTAAAGTAGTTCCTAAAAAAATAGCAATATATCTAAGTTAAATGAGCAACTGATATTATCTGTATTAAAGCAAATGTCTCGTAAAACAAAACTGGAAGAGTGTATTACGCATGTTTGGTGTAAGTGGCTTGCGCTTGATATAAATAAGATGGTAGGTTTATTTTTTGTAATCATTGTATGGCAAACAAAGAAATCATCAATTAATTTTACTTCCGTTGCAGTTGACCCCAATGCGTATTTTATCAAATTTGACTTTTTTCCGTGTTACGGACGAAATTTTCGGCCTTTCACAATGCTTACCCCAGACATTCTTAATCCTCACGTTGTAGTACTATCCAATAGATATTCATTAGGGCAGCGTCTGTAATCCCTAGCCATAAAGAACAACCGAGACAATGGGTCGGAAAGTGGGTGTCCCCAACGTGTATTTATCGAATTTGGCTTTATTTCTATGTTTCGAGCGAAATTTTCGGCCTTTAAGAATGCTTACCCCAGAAATTCTTTACCCTCCCACTGTAGTACTATCCAATAGCTATTTATTAGATCAGAGTCTATAATCCCTAGCCATACAGAACTGCCGAGGCAATAGGTTGGAAAATGCCCGATGCGTATTTTATCAAATTTGACCTTTTTCCGTGTTACGGACGAAATTTTCGGCCTTTCAGAATGCTTACCCCAGAAATTCTTTATCCTCACGTTGTAGTACTATCCAATAGCTATTCATTATTGCAGTGTCTGTAATCCCTAGCCATAAAGAACAACCGAGACAATGGGTCTGAAAGTGGGTGTCCCCAACGCGTATTTTATCTAATTTGGCTTTATTTCTATGTTTCGAGCGAAATTCTTGGCCTTTAAAAATGCTTACCCCAGAAATTCTTTACCCTCCCACTGTAGTACTATCCAATAGCTATTTATGAGTCTATAATCCCTAGCCATACAGAACTGCCGAGGCAATAGGTTGGAAAGTGCCCAATGGGTATTTAATCAAATTTGACTTTTTTCCGTGTTACGGACGAAATTTTCTGCCTTTCAGAATGCTTACCCCAGAAATTCTTTATCCTCACGTTGTATTGAAGTTGTAGTACTATCCAATAGCTATTCATTAGGGCAGCGTCTGTAATCCCTAGCCATTAAGAACAACCGAGACAATGGGTCGGAATGTGGGTGTCCCCAACACGTATTTTATCTAATTTGGCTTTATTTCTATGTTTCGAGCGAAATTTTCTGCCTTTAAGAATGCTTACCCCAGAAATTCTTTACCCTCCCGCTGTAGTACTATCCAATAGCTATTTATTAGAGCAGAGTCTATAATCCCTAGCCATACAGAACTGCCGAGGCAATAGGTTGGCAGGTGGGTGGCCCAGTTTCAAATAGAATTTTTTTAAGTCGGTATGCCATGAAAAAATTATTTTACTTCAAAATTCTTTATTTTTAGTCGTTAATATGAGTTTTGAAAAAATTGCAAATGTTGATTAAACATGCGTTAATACGAATCACATCCTGGACTTAACAGATAATACTTTATTTGAATCGTCATAATGATTTTTTTTATTGTAAATGCTTATTACAAAACCGTAAATATGAGTTAGAAATCTGCAAAACTAAAGTTAAAATTTTGTTAATCTGATATACAAATCTTTTATTTTCTATATTAATCTTGTTTTCGAACAAAAAAGTCAAAAACTATGAATTTAAAGAAAAATAAAATTGTCGCTCAAGTAGTTTTCCAAACGCAATTGCAGGATGACGAATTGCAGGATAGCTTTTTATAAAGAGAATTGCAGGATGAGAATTGCTGGATAGCTTGACACTAGTAAATGTTTCTTCGCAAAATTGTTATAAAATGCATATTTTTAGATCTTAAAAGTCTATTATGTTACTAGGAAAAGAGTATACGGTTGAGCGACCACTCTGTCCCTAGTCTCATACTGCTATCAGAATCGCGTGTGTGTGAAGGGGGTACAAAACTCTTTGAAATTCGAATGATAGGCCACAAGCACAAGACCTAAACAGCATTTAACCAGAATTATTACAAAAAGTATCAACTGCCGTGAGTACAAAAAAGTTGATTTTACTTACATTGATCTGATATAGACGACTTTCTGCAATTTCAGTTTTATGAATGAACTCCCGGTTAACATGGGGTCATTTGGGAAAGGTGCATTATAGGACACTGTGACGTAAAAATATTTGCTTTGTGACGTCAATTTTTCAGGAAAATGCATTAATTGGAAGATCGTGTATTGTTTTTATACTTCAGCTAAAAATGGCAAGCAACTTTTAAAAATGGAAACATGAAAATAAAACTTAAAGTTTGATCTCTAAATGACTCTCGGACTTTGAAGAAGTGATGTGACCAATTAGCACAATATATTGAGAATAATTATATGGACATCATGAAGTGTTCCAGCTGTAGATTGAAAATATTTATACGATTTAAAAATCGTGTAGGGTCGTGCAATATGACCAAGATCAGAGAAATCTTTTCACATGGCACGTTTTCAGTTTGCTAATTGCTTATCAAAATATTCATCAACTTATTAACGACATAAACTGTTCTCTGTAATACAGGACTAAAGTACAGAAAGAAAATATTTATTTTCATAACTATAACAACATTATATATAGTTACATAAACATTAAGTATTAACTACAGGCACTTGTTTCTGATTTTTTTTTTCCATATATAAGTACGTCTAAACAAGTGACAACTCTACGATAGATCCATCAACTGGATCACCAGTGAAGATGATACACGGCTGAAAACACATATTATACTCATAATTACTCTAAATATCAGCACAACAATGTTAAATCTGCAAATTTGCGGAAGCAAATTTTTGTTCTTCCCTCGCCGGGATTCGAACTCATGCTATTGGGATATCGAGACAATAATATGAAGATATATATATGAAAAAAAAAATCCGAGACAACGTGCCTGTGGTATTTAAACAACAACAATATAATGTACAGTGTGACAGTGAGAGAATGCTCATCATCATTATGATGTGCATTACTTGAACCAGGAGGATATTTTATTAATAAAAGTCACGATAACACAATAGTGTAAATAAAAATTTGCTACAACTGATACAAACAAGCATTGACCGTAGGAGCTGTATAAATAAACTATTCAACCTATAAATTAAAAATATAGAGACCCATCCGACTTTAATTTGATATTTATACGGAACCAGAGATCAATATTAATGATAATTTCACGGATGGCATATATATAGATTATACCACTGCATCGAGTGTGATACGATATTTATCCACTCGAGACAGTTAAATTTTCAAATTTAAAACGCGAGGCTCGCCGAGCGGTTTAAATATTTAAAATTTAACTGTCGAGAGTGGATAAATATCGTATTACACGAGATTTGGTGGTGGAATCTGTTTCTCTAATGATTTTCTAACAATATATGCAGGCAAACTTATTCCTTCTTTTCGAATGATCTACAAAAAGATGTGTTCTTTCTATGTGACGTCATCAGGCATGGTCGCCTTTTTTGCATGCTGTCACAATAGGAAATTCAGAGGAAAGCAAGAAAATTCGACGTCATTATCAGATTTTAATCAATGAAGAGTTGAGATCAAACGAACCACACGTTGATTAAATTTTTTTATACAATGGATGCAGAAAGGGATAAATTGACGAAGAATTAGAGAAATGGTTTTACTATTTATTCTAACTTCAAGATATTTAATAAACGTTATAAGATATCTCATATAGTTTATAAGATATCTTATATAGATTATAAGATATCTAATATAGTTTATAAGATATCATATAATTTATTAGATATCTCATAAAACTTTCTTCATAAAATATCTTATAAATTATATGATATATTTTATAACAATATAAGATATCTTATAAAGTATATAAGATATCTTATATGTAAAATATGTATAAGATATCTTCTAAAGTATATAAGATATCTTATAAAATTTATAAGATATCTTATAAAACTAGATTATATAAGATATCATTACATAAGATATCTTATATATTATATGAGATATCATTATATAAGATATCTTATAAAGTATAGAAGATATTTTATAAAGTATATGAAATATTTTATATATTATATGAGATATCTTATACATTATATGAGATATATTGAAGTTAGAATAAATAGTAAAACGGCTTGCCAAAGGCATCACTGATCTCTGGTTCCGTGTAAATATTAAATTGAACCAGAATATAAAATCCTGCTTTAAATAAAACACCATGCTCGAAATATCTCTTTGCTAATCGAGATTAGTGACTATGCAAAATAAATCACTGAAGAATTCTGGCAATCATGTGTAACCATGATAAGCGACCTAACGAGTATACCAAAACGCGCCAATTGGATTATAAATGTTCCGTGATAAAGCTTAAACCCTTAACTAGGTTCTGCATAAGAATACAACATAACGACCGAGAAGCTTCGACATCATGGAATATTTTGGATGGTTGTTATTCTTGATGAGCTTGCTCTGTAAGTAGTTAAATATTTGAGAAAGGTGTTTTTTACTATGTGATTTGTGGCTAATAATGATCGATCAGACAATTTTTAATCCTTAAATTATATTTTTTTTTGTATTAAAAAATTAAGTGTACCTTGAAACTATAAATCAGTAGCAATATTTGTTCATGTGATCCAACTATACTTATATATTCATGCTATTCCTGCCGGTATAACGTAATTGTTGATTTTTTTTATTATCATGCTAGTATTTTTGTTATTATCATCAGCAGTATCATTGTGATTTTTTTTAATTTTGTTGTTTTTACCTGGGACGTATAATATATTGACTTAGTATACTATTTCCATTTTTACATATTTTTAAGATGATTAAAATTTGTTTTAAATATAATCTTTAAATTTATTAAATTTCTTTGTTTCATGCATTTAATTTGAAGTTGGCAAATTAAACACTTGCTGTGAAATTACATAATTTGATATGGGACAACCACTTATTTTTCTGGAAGGAGGCGGGGGAGGGGTAAACGGATTTAAGAAATGAATATACTGGCCTAGAAACAGCCTGGTATGAGATGAAAATAAATAATCTTGCCCAAGACAGGAAGAAAATGAATATTCTGCAACACAAAATGCAGACATTTTGACGAAATAATTGTGTACAAAATCGAAAATAAAAAAGTCAGCCTATAGCTATCAACAGGTAAAAATGATTACTAGTAGTATTCGGTCCAATTCTCTGTGACTATATAATCCAAAGCCACTTAAAGATTTCTCTTCGAAACAAAAGTTTTTTTTTATTTCGAAACAAAAGATTTCTTTCAGTCGAACAGTATATATGCAGTGCTGACATTGTTGTGTTTGGGTTCAGTGCTTGATAATGTATTCTTATGTTGGTCACTGACCGACTGAACATCGTACTGTGTGATATATTTGAAAGGATGATAAAATCTTGATTTGATTTGATTTTATAAGTTTCAACACTATTGTTTTATACTGATTCGCTGTGAATAAAGAGGCTTGAACATCATGGGACCTCCATTTAATTACTGTAGTAAACTAGAGTAGTATTATACTAAAAGTGTTTATGTTAGTTGTTTTTTGTTCCTCGTACTGATCTTTTGAGTAAAGCCATTTGCTTCTGATTTTTAGTTTGTTCTTACACCACTGTTCCGGTTAGGGGTGTTGAGCACATACAAATATGTTTAACTCAACCACATTCGTTATATGCCTGTCCCAAGTCATTAGCCGGTAGTTCGGTGATTGTCGATGGTTCATGTCGGTTATATAAGGCCGTTAGCTTTCTCATTTGAATTGTTTAACAATTTTAATTTCGGGGACTTTTATAGCCGACTATACGGTATGGGTTTTTCTCATTGTTTAAGGCCGTGTGGTTGCCAATAATTGCTAGCATACACTTCATTTGAACTCTTGTGGATAGTTGTCTCATTGGCAATCATACCAAATCTCTTTATCATGTTATTATTTTTTTTATATCAACGTTTACCACCGAACTGGAAAATCTGAAAACAATCATTCTTGTTGTCTCAGTATTTAACTTTCTAAACTTAAGACCAATTACGTATCTGGTGCGGATTTCCCCATTGCGTCCAATTATCTGTGTGGGATGTATCGAGACATACGTATCTGGTGCGGACTTTCCCCATTGCGTCCATTTAGCTGTGGGGCTGTATCAAGACATACGCACCAACGTCCAGTTGGAAAGGCGTACATTAAATTCGATGTCTCGGCTACGCTCTCTTCAACTCTTAGAGGGTTCAATTGGTGGCCTGTTGCAAGGCAAATTTCTGCCCTATGCAACATGCTTTTTCCAATGGCAGTCTAAATTTCTCGCAATTCATCGCAGTTGCCAACTTTGCAGGTCCTACGAATTGGATTTATTGTTAACTTGTTTTCGTCCTGAAAATGCATGTTTTTTTATTACCCATCCTAATCCACCAAAAATCAATCAATCTTCCTATTAATAATCTAATTAAGAAACAAAATCTTACAGTCTCTCTAGAACGACGAGGAGTGAATATTAGCCTGTTGATACTTAAATTCAGAACACATTTTAGTGTCAGATGGGGATTAAGAGGGACAGGGAACCCGACCCCCTTTATGGAGCTTCATACTGGTATATGAAATATGACATCCGATGTCTTGTATTACTGTCTATATTGTTTTTGGCAAGTGCAGACTCACTTTGTCTCTTTGTACATACCGATTCTTCACGTCTTGTACATAAAAAAGGAATTATATGGATACGATTCTCCTTTTTGCTAATGCATCTGTAAAAACAATAAAAACCGAAGGAAAAGAAGGCTTCGGTCTAAGCGTTCAGTGTCCGTAGACATTTTATAAATATATTTTAACTGAGATATTTTTAATTTTGACCACAAATTTACATATAAAAATAACTTGGACGATAAGTTGTCATATTTCAGAGCTTAGCAATGGTTCTCTGTAAAAATAATTATGAATATTTTTGTAAAGTTCACGATAAGTTTATGACGTTACATGGTCAGTGACCGACTGAACAGTTTATGACTAAAAGATGATCTATTTACCATGCAATAAGATATAAATTAAACTCGTTTCCACACTACTCGGTTGGGTTTCAAATTATATCGTTGTAGCTGCAGATATAAGCACATGAAAAATCTGAATAATACAGATCTACGTGTACAATCATACCAATGACCTGATTGCACTTTTTAATATGGTTTTTCCAAACATTCTTTGACAAACGCACTAGAGGAGTTCGCTAGATATCTGAGAAAGATTACCCAATACCTGTAACAAAGGATGGGAAACATTTAAAAAAAAATAGCGTTTATTGTGACATAAGAAGATGTTTGTTATAGAATGAATTATCTATAATGATGTACAATTATTTAAGTCGTCAATTCCGGACAGATTTAGGAGAATCATATGAAAAGGCAAATATTGTTAGTGACTCATATGCATAAAATTTATTTTCAATTAAAAAAAAACTGTTTAACTTGAAAAAAAATGGTTCTCCATTTGTACCGATTATCAGGTTGTCTGCATATTGATATGGTAAAATATCAGCTGCGAGTCACAATATGAAACTTTTTGTCGAGTGAGCGCAGCGAACGATTTCAAAAAGGCTTCATATTGTGTCGAAGGCTGATATTTTACAATATCAATATGCAGACAACCAGATAATCGATTTATCGGGTTGTATTTGCGTATTTTACATGATAGAAACAAGTGTTTTCTTTGTTTCACAAACAAACCGGAAAATGACTTGATAAGTTCGGGTCAAACTTATCAACGTCGGTTCATACATTATGACGTCGCTGATATGTCCGGGTCAAAGTTATTAAGGCCGGGTCAACGTACTTGACGTCACAAAGCCGTGATATGCAATTTTGTTAAGAGCTGAGCAGAGTGATACAGACAGTGGGACGACCGATAAATTAAGTTACTGGACCACCCCCACTGGTTTAGTGATTGTTATTTCTATACCATAAAGTAACCGAATAACTCTCGTAGTTCACGTTTTAACTTTTTTAAAGAAGAACGTATCAAGTAGGACACCATTTAAGAATCATCCAACCCGCTATACATGTAATCGTGATAAATTATATTGGCAAAGATTTTTTATAAAAAAAAAGTTTATGGTATCATTGAACGTTTTTTTTTTTTTTTACAGATAATGACATACAGATTCTACGCCGCCATAACATGATGTGAAAAAACAAATGTTATTGGTCTAAATTTATGATATCTCTCGAATTCGAAATATCTGCTAATTAACCATCTACTCTAGAATTACATCAGTGACAAATCCATCTCCCTCCTTTACTGGGCATCCCAGAGGCGGATCCAGGATTTTTGAAAGGGGCGTAGAATAGAATCTTTCGCCAAAATTTTTTTGGACCTTTTTTTAGCTAAAAAACATAAAATAAGTGTAAAATGCACTAATTTAACGGTTCCTGAGGTGGGGCATGTATATTTTATAGTTAAAGTATAAGGGTTGGACATTTTTGATGCCATATTCTCCCCAATAATTGTCTATTATAAAATGATTGGATTGATGTGGGATTTGTCAGTAAAAATGGACATGGAAAAATTCTCCCTAGCCAAGTCAGTCACTGAAATAGACTGAACCATGAAAATTAGGTCGAGAACAACTGACACCTGCAGGACAGTCATACACACCTTATAATTATAAAAATTTATTCCATATACAAAATATAGTTCACCTATTCCTTATAGTATCTGAAAAACAGACCAAACAAAAAAAAAATAACATTGACAAGTGAACCATGAAAATGAGGTCAAGGTCAGATGATAACTACCAGACGGACAAGTACACCTCACAAACATTCCATACACCAAATATAATTGACTGAATGATTATAATATCTAAGAAATAGACCAAAATACAAAAACTTAACTTTTACCACTGAACCATGAAAATGAGTTCAAGGTCAGACGACACCTGCCAGTTGGACATGTACACCTTACAATAATTCCATACACCTAATATAGAAGATCTATTGGTTTTAGTATCTGAGATACGGACTTGACCACGAAAACTTAACCTTGTTCACTGATCCATGAAATGAGGTCTAGGTCAAGTGAAAACTATCTGAAAGGCATGAGGACCTTGCAAGGTAAGCACATACCAAATATAGTTACCGTATTACGTATAATAAGAGAATAAGTAACATAACAAAAGATCTTAACTTTTTTCAAGTAGTCACTGAACCATAAAAATGAGGTCAAGGACAATGGTCATCTGACAGACCGTAAGTTTGTAACATAAGGCATCTATATACAAAGTATGAAGCATCCAGGTCTTCTTCCTTGAAATACTAAGCTTTTAAGTCAAGAGCCGCCGGATCACTATCCTTAAGTCTCGCTTTTTTGCGACAGAAGTCGCAGGGGGAGACAAAATATTGCAACGGTGACTGACTTTTGTTGTATGGTTAGTTAGCATAACTTCACAGATTTCTTGTTGTAAACAAGATATACGGCCATTCAATGAAATTTACTATACGACCGACACGAAGAAAGACAAAAAAAGCAATTTTTATCCAAATGTATGATTGAACAAGTGAGTGGTTCCAAATCAATCAAAGGCTACGAATGAGTCTGAAATGACAATGAAGTTGTGAATGACGGTCGAGAAATGGAGACCTAAAGGCCACACCCAGCAGGCAGGTTACAGTCGGTCCTTGAATGAGTATACCAGTTCGGCGAAACAGACATTCCGGTGACATCCCTCTCTTTAGTCTAAACTCCTTTTTAGAACATTAAGAAACACAAGAATAGTAATTCAAATACCAACAAGAGCTTAGGCACGGACCATTTGATTTTCTGAGGGTGGCCTAGGATTTACATGCGAACCAAAAAAGAAATTACGCCCGTTTTAATGCTAAATGATTTTGTTGGAAATTTTTTTTTTCTAATAGCAAATTAGTGGGCAAGATTATTGTTTTCAACCTAGGTACGGCCAGAATTTTTTTTAAAGCAAAAATCAGGACCAGAATTTTTTTTTCTCTAAAATATCTCTATTAATGGGCTGGGGCGTGTGGTGTTAAACATGTTTTCGTAGATATTATAGCTGTGGAACTTTTTTTTATCATGTGAGTGTAATAGAGTATTACCTTCTGTTGGGTGGAATTGTGAAATAGGAGTCAATACGTCCTTTCTTTGTCGCTTTGAAGGCGTCATGCTTGTCATCATTCAGCAACAGCAATGTGTTACTGTAATTTGAATTTAAAAACGACTGAGTGACGTTTTTTTTTTTTGACGTACTGGTCAACTCCATGGTAGCGAATCACGTGACTTTGACATAATCAATAATATATAACACGTAAATACGAGCGAATAATATCTTTATAAGTAACGAATTGTCGCATAAAAATTGAGTATACGGGAAATTTAAAGTAAACGAAATCTAGTCTCAGACTAAAGAGTAAACTTTTCAGTCAGAATATGAAACATTTTTTTCATTTCTATTTTCATAATAAAATAAACAAGACAGATTTCAAAACAATATTTTTCATTTATTTAGACATGTCATCATTTTGTTTCAGTGAAAGGACTTTACTCTTTGACCATAAATATTATTATGCATTCAGAAATAACAATAATCTTTATTGTCATATAAACAAATAAAAACATGTTTGTGACAAAATGAAAAAAATATATATATAAATATATAAAAATATAAAAATTCGTTTACATTTAAAACTTTTACTACCAAACAGCATTCATTGTAACATACACATTACTGTTTATTTATATCTATATATTTATAATTTGAATCCCATAGATTTTATTTTGTCCCATGGGATATTAAAATCCCATGGGATAATTATAGTCCCATGGGACAACAAATATCCCATGGGACTGCAATTATCCCATGGGACCAAAAAATCCCATGGGATAATGGTCAATCCCATGGGATTTTGCCCTGTCCCATGGGATATTGAAAATCCCATGTTTTATAAATCAAATAGCAAAATAAATATAATAGTAACAGTAGAAAACCAATGAAATTATTGAATCCCATGTAATTCCGCACATTTTGGTTATATACATGACACTGTAGCTCTTATTTGAGGCGGCGGCGGATTTGCAAATGAGTGTTTTGCAAATTAAAAGTGTCCAGTGTTTCTGATTAATCATTTTACAGTCTTAATTAAAAAAAAAAAGAAAAAAAGTGTAAGTAAAGGGGGCGTACGCCCTCTACGCCCCTATCTGGATCCGCCACTGCACCCCGCTATCACCAGTTATCACCGAGTTTCTTGAGGCGATAGTAAGATATTTTAAAATACCGATCTGCTTGTCCTTTGTTATGTTAGATTGTCACACTTCAGTTTGTCTATTTTAGATACTACCATAAACAGCAACCCAGTTGATCGGAACTGCAACCAGCTTTACGAAGGATGGACTATTGTGGAAAATGAATGCACTTTTAGAGAAGACATTGATAATTGTCAGAATCCTACTATGTTTAGTAGTTTAGAAGATTGTCAGTTGGAGCTATATGGTATTTATCATTGCACATATATAAAGGGGGGGGTCATCGTTCGTGT
This sequence comes from Mytilus coruscus, assembly GCA_017311375.1. Classification (NCBI taxonomy): domain Eukaryota; kingdom Metazoa; phylum Mollusca; class Bivalvia; order Mytilida; family Mytilidae; genus Mytilus; species Mytilus coruscus. The sequence continues at coordinate 25,535,177 of CM029597.1, read as the reverse complement.
TTAATTCAAATACACGAGGACATACAGATACGTGAATGATAATGCAGTGTACTTATACATTTAGAATAAAGTGGTATTTTCAAGACTGTGTGTGCACTAATCGACTTTTTTCTACAATAAAAAAATATGCGTTGAAACAGATGACAAAGAATTTAATTATGGCAAAACTTGTTTTCATATATTTTTAGTAATGTGTTCATTCTATAGAATACGAACCGATAGTCCAATGACAAGACATATAATTTCGATTCACATTACGGGAGGTCAACTCTTACGACCGTGACAGGTACGCTCATAAATGTTTAGACGGGTAAGAAAATCAATCGAATTATTCAAATATGCCTAAGAAACTGCATTCTGATAGAAAAACAATATGCTTTTATTAAGATAGTTTGTTTTATTGTTAATATTTTAATAAATGAAAACAAACTGTTCTTGTTCTTTATCATTAGAACTATCATACTAGGTAGTGTCATAGCTTCAAGTTTTCTTTATACGGATAAATCATTTTCAAGTTTGAATGCGATTGAAAAAATCGTCAAATAGATAGTGTTACGGAAAGCAATACCTAACCAGTAACAATGACGTATTTTTGGCATCCACTCATTTTGCTTAAAGCTTACATTTTAGCTTTAACTTAACTTGTTTTACTTAAATTTGGTTATTTGTACGAATGACTATATTTTTTTAAGAATCAGCAATAGCTGTTAAAAGTCTGACAGGATTCACAAAGAGTTATATATGTATTCCATTTGATTCAAACAGTATCTTTTTTTTTTCTCAACGCAGGGCTTGGGAATTACTGCTCTCTACCTGACGTGTGTAACCATGGTTTTTGTGTTTCTACAAGGACGTGGAATGGATTACCTTCATACAAATGTTTCTGTGATGGGACTGGGTTTTATGGAAAGAAGTGTGAAATCAGTACGTAGTTATGAGGCCCCTCATGGGGGTGTCTAAGTTATCACATAATCACAAATCTTTTGCCAATATAATCACATAATCATTAATTATTTTTTAAACAAGATAATCAAGTAATCAAAAATACTGTCCTAGATTATCAAATAATCAAATAATCATGAAATATTTGGTCTGATAATAAAATAATCACTATAAAAACGGCCAAGTAATCACATAATCAAAAATCCCATGAGGAGGCTCATTTATTTGTAGTCACTGCCATTCAGATTGATAAAAATATTGATACAAGAATATATGAATATAATATTCCTTTCGTTCATTTTAAAAATTCTAACATAAGATGACTGATCAATTGTCTATATTTTATTACATTTCTGATAAAGGCCAGTTGAAATTGTGTAATACGAAATAGTCATTTGTGACTCAATAGCAATGCATAGTAATACAAATGAACGTTTTTAATGTTTGTATTACAGTATCATAACTAGGTTAATTCATCATCATTCTATGAATATAGAGTGCAGTAGTCAGATTGAATATAAGAAGGTGTGAGATCTCAGCTTATTATTATAGGTCTCCAAAAAAAAAAAAAAAAAAAGAGAACAAAACAAAAACAAAAACCATTTAGTGATCAATATAAGGGTTCCTTTAATAGACAAGCAAAAATGACCCACTGTTCACTGAGTTAAAACAAAACCAAAACATTAATCAATTATGTAACAAGCACTTATGTAATTCCTGAATTTTCGGTCTATCACATAATCATGTATTGATGCTGAAAAATCAGTTTCTTATCAGTAAATACTCTTTTCTCATGTATAACTGTTCTAAATTTTCCCATACTGCTATGTATTTTCTAAGATCTTGAAAACTATTAGGACGAGAACAGACCTACAACTAAATCAAGTGAACAAACCTACATCTAGAAACAAACCATCAAAATAAATCTAGCAAGAACTTACTTCAATAATATCAATATTATAGACAAAAATAACAGCAACATGAAGTATTACAAAGCATGCAAACAGTAACTGAAAGCAACCACAAAGGCTTTTGCGTCTGTTTTCTGTGACAATATTGTTGGGATGTTTTGTTCCTAATTGCATAATAGAAAAAATGAGAAGTAACTTCTGATAGTCAATTTTCTACTTTGTCTATAGAAAATGAAGGGGCGCGCCTGCTATTTTAATTTAGTGGGTCTGGGTTTTCTCCCAACACCATTGAGCAAGATATTTAGAAAATCAAGAAACATACACATAACAATAAGAATTCATACCAGATCACCCCCAGTTTTAGGCAGGGTTCGTGTTGCTCAGTCTTTAGTTTTCTATGTTGTGTTTTATGTACTATTGTTTGTCTTTTTCGTTTTTAGCCATGGCGTTGTAAGTTTATTTTCGACTTATGAGTTTGAATGTCCCTATGGTATCTTTCGCCTCTCTTTTCATACACACTAATTAACTGCTTTAATTTTTTTAAGGGTGTCCACGTCGACGAATGTTTCCAAGACCAAGGAGCTTTCCTATATCATGTATACAGATTTAAGGATATCAACAAAGACATAATTGGTTTTATATACATGCTATAATACTGTATAATAAATCACTGAATGGATAATGTTTTTTTTATTAATAATTGTCTGCTCTGTCAGAACTACTGTCAAAATCTTTAGATGTTTTCTTCTAGTTGAAACTTTTAGGCTCTGCCTTTATCGGAAATATAACCTTATACATTTCCAGTAATTTGTGAACCCAAAGTGTGGTCTACATAAATGTCAACCTAACGTGTACTTCGTAGTAATAATTCCAAAGAGCCGGTTTCGCTCACCTGGGTTTTATGCTCAATGTCAAGAATTGAACCAATCCAAATTATTAAAGCCTCTACAGTCTGCTATTCAACAATTCAGTCGATCTTTTATAGTTTCCTAGATAGTAGGTAAAATCACTATTTACTATTTACCAGTTTTGTCAAAACACAAACAAGAGTGCACATGCTGAAATGTCTCGCCTGTTTTACTAACCATGATTGATTTTATGTTGATAGTCCTAAAGATAAAGTTTTAATACAAGTATCACATGAACTTAACATTATCAATGATCCTTTTGTTAAGCAACCAACAATCAATCAATCAATGATCCTTTTTGAAAATGAAATAAATTTAATGAAAATGAGGTCAAGGTAAGATAACAAAATATGACGGACATATACACCTTACAACAATCATTTCATTCACCAAATATAGTTGACGACCTATTGCTTATAGTATACAAGAAACAGACCAAACAATGAAAACCTAATATTGTCTAATGAAACATGAAAATGAGGCCAAGGTCAGATGAACCCTGCCAGACAGACATGTACACCTTACAATCATTCCATGCATCAAATAAAGTTGACATATTGCTTATAGTATCTTAAGAAACAAAGTTAACCAGGAAAACTGAACATTGACCAATGAACCATGAAAATGAGGCCAAGGTCAGATGAACCCTGCCAGACAGACATGTACACCTTACAATCATTCCATGCATCAAATAAAGTTGACATATTGCTTATAGTATCTTAAGAAACAGACTAAACCAGGAAAACTTAACTTTGACCAATGAACCATGCAAATGAGGTAAAGGTCAGATGAACCATGCCAGGCAAACTTGTACATATTACAATCATTCAACACAATATTTATTTGACCTATTGCTATAGTTTCTGAGAAAAACCAATAACAATAACTTTTATAAGAATTTTCTGGTAATTTTTGCTGATTAATGTATCTCTTATTGTTTTCATGATTGAAGCTAAAAACACAAAATATGTGTAAAAAATCGTCATTCAAAAGTAATAAAATTGAGAATAGAAATGGGGAATAAGAGCAGACAACAGATAACAGATACAGTTATAGATAACTTCTATAAGGAGTCCACTGACCAATTTTGATCATGTTGAATTATTTGTTGATCTTTGTTTTTTTGCTGATAATTTTTGCTATTTCTAGTTTTTCTTTTATCTATATCACAAATTACACAACAAATTACTTCTCTTAAGTTTAATGGACTGTCTCACATCAGGACAGAACATCAGACTATCATATTAACCATGTGGTATGGGTTTCCAATGGTGGTGATTTTTGTAAAATTTTTGTAAAATTGCAAATAAACTGTTAACACAGAGATATGTCTCGCCTTTTTGTAATTTTGATAATGCAAATGTTGAAATTAAAATAGCATTAACATGTAAGTTATGTAAATATTCAAAGTCAATAAACAATGACTGAAGGTACATGGCTAAACAATCCCCATGGAAATGAGATGTGCAAATGCTAATACAACTGCATACCAAATACCGTTGACTTATCATAAGGTGTTGCCTTTAAACAAACCTAAACACAAACATTAACTTGTAAAATACGTAAAAGTTTCAAAGTCTATAGACCATGACTTTTTAGGTAGTATATGTGCAATTGCTGTCTTCATGGCATATTTGACTCTGTTTCCTAAGATAATTTGAAGGAACTGTATCATTCAGCATGCATTGCTTATTACTTGCTTTTAAAATGACCTGAGGCTGATGTTGCTTTTTAAAAGCTAACAGTAAGAATTTTTCTATGTCATTCTTGTTCCTTTCTTCCAGAAAAAAATTATATCAAGTATACAACTTGTAAACTGCAAGTACAAGCTAGAAAATCATTATGGATGACAAACTCCAAGTGATGGCATTAACTCACATCGCCCAAATTATTTTAAACTAGGGGCCCTTTATAGCTTACTGTTCGATGTGAGCCTAGGCTCCGTGTTGAAGACCGTACTTTGACCTATAATGGTTTACATTTATAAATTTTGACTTGGATGGAGAGTTGTCTCATTGGCACTCATACCACATCTTCTTATATCTATTTTGATGGTCCTTTCAATTCTGTTGACAGTTATGATTTTCTACTCTCTATACTACACTTCCACACAATCTTATCAAGAAAAAGTTTTCATATTTAATCAAATGGTCTTTTGAAAATCTCATTACAAATTTATTTGCTGTAACTGTTTAAAGCCTTTTCTGTAACGAAAAGGAAAGTATGCTAGATACACTTACTGGAAATGTGAAGATATGACTGAAGCTTTAAATTTTCTCCTGGACAACATATATGTACGTTTCGCGATAAAGTGTATCGACAAGTAGTAGGTATTCCTATGGGCACTAACTGCGCCCTTTAATAGCAGATTTATTCCTGTATTGCTATGAATCTCAGTTTATGACCAAACTCAGTAAAGACACGTCATTGTTACATTTGGTTGATATATTCAACAATACCTTCCATTATCTAGATGATATTTTTCGTTAAATAATCCAGAGTTCTCTAAATATACTACCGAAATTTACCCAATAGAACTTACTTTAACTAAATCTAACATAAACAGCAGTAGTTGTCCTTTTCTGGACTTGGACATTTCAATCTCTAAAGGAAAACTCCATACGAAAATTTACGACAAAAGAGACGATTTTTCATTCCCTATTGTTAATTTTCCTTTTTAGACGGTGATGTTCCTTTGGCTCCATCATACGGTGTGTATATATCCCAACTCGCTCGTTATGCCCGTGTGTGTAGTGATGTCATAGATTTTAACGAACGTAATCAATGCATCACTAGTAAATTATTAAGTCAGGGATTTCATTACCATAAATTACGAAAACTTTTGCTAAGTTCTTTCATAGATACAAAGATTTGATTAGTAAATTTGGCTGTACCTGTAGAAAACTGATTAAAACGGTATTTCACATCCTAAATTTTACGGTTATATTGTACTTAAAGCGCGGAAATCACTATATGATCCGTGTAAACTCATCGAACCTTTAAATAAACTTATTAGTTCAGGTTATCTTACCAATGTTGTAATTAGATCTTTGAATATAGTTTACATTGGCACTAATATCGATTTTGTCATCAGCAAATTAAAACATAACTAAATTTGTATTCTTTTCAAACGGGATGTTTAAAGACACACCCACGCTCATTTTGATCTATAAAGAGGTTAAACTCCTAACTATCCTACTGTCTGTCGATACATTTATTTTTGGCATTGCACTAGTCATGTCTTCTTTGACTGTCCATGACGTTAAAATACTAAATCCCTGGGATGTGTTTTAGTTGATTTTAGTCTCTGATGCATGATTTTAATTATTAATTGTTTTGGCTTTTAACTAGCTGTCAGTAACCGTGAGTACTCTCAAATCGTACTTTCTTGTTTATTTGACCTGTTATGGTAATAGCTGAACACTAATAAAGGCAAATTGAAAAAGATATATTGTCATTACTGAAGAATTTTATTTTTAACATGGGAATCCATGAATTTCAAAACATAATTACATGAGGTCCAAATCCTATTTAAACTGATCATATCCGTTAAAACAAGTTCCAGGTTACAATACATTATCTTATCACACTTATGTATTATTATCCTTGATTGGCACAATCTAGCACTTTTCTCTATAACAAATATCTTTAAGTTAATCATTCTTAATAAAAATGTTAGCATTTCATATGCTATAATAATTATGATTTTGATCTCATAATTCTTAAAAATTTACAAACCAACCTTTTTTTAAATTTTGTCTTTGCAGGTATTAAAAAATAAACAAAGGTATGAAAACAGTTACAACCTTATACATGTACATCTATTCTATTTTTTTATGAGAACTTTTACCATGTGATAATATCAAGTTATAAAAACATGTTTACTGTACAAATTGATATTCTATTTATTGACAAACAGCCTATTTACTTGATGTAATGGACTATTTCCAGGAATTTTAATCCTGGGAGATTCAGACTCCAGAACTAGCCAAACTTAAATCCCTTTCTGAGAAACCATGAGAGTTCATTAGGTGATAACTATTTTATATGGCAATCCCACTATCATAAGACTTTAACTTTAGAATCACCACTGTATTTTGATCCCTGTTTTATATCTGTTTGTCTTTATTATAATATCAAAACCTGTACTCTTCATATTAAAAAATATCTTATCACAAAATTCAAATAACCTTTTAATACAGACTTTTTATGGAAAATAAAACATATAATACAACAACACAATGTATAAATGAAAGTTCAAGGTCAACAAATATGAATTTCAAAAGTGCAAATTTTAACATGATAAACTATTCATACCAACAAAATAAATCTGATCATGAAATTCTGGCTTTGTGGATTTTCTTTAAAAATTCATTGTAATCCCACAATATCTACGACAATTAAAATGCATAAAACATACAGAAATATACCGTATAGCGGGTTATTTTCGTGGTGTAAAATTTCGCGATTTAGGGCAACAAAGTATACGAAAAATTTTGGCGGTTTTATTTTGGTGGTATCTTTAATTCCAATTAAATATTTTGGAGGATACTGAAATGGTTGCAGTTAAAAGTTTTAAAATTGACAAACACGGGTCTATTGTTAAGGTTAATGATTGTTTTACCTGCATGACGTCTTATTTATTGATTATATTTTGATACAGTTAATCAATAGAACACCGGTACATAGTTATTTGTCACAGGTGTACAAACTTCTTACAAAAGTTACGGTTGATTAGTTACGAAATTGACCGGACCTTTGATGTACTAATTAGATTATAAAATTATTATGAGTGACTTGCAACTCTTATATAATTTGACACTAATTTATAAGGATAATATACCTGACAAGCTTACCTTACACTCTTATATTATTATTTATTTTATAATGTAACCAATAAACTAATTAACACCTGATAGCCAGTGAACAATGGCCTTTGGCATTTATATTGTTTAAATTAAGATAAACCGTTATTGATCCGTCGAACAGGAAAAATAGATAGTTTACAAAACGCTTTAGCTATTAGAAAGTATCGAACGATGCATAAATTTTAGCGGAATTTATTTTCGCGATTTCTCCTGACCCGCCAAAATAAGCGAAAATAAACACCCGCGAAAATAACCCGCTATACGGTATAAACTGACCAAAATTTAATTATTTTCCCAATTATCCTAACCACAAGCAATACACTCTTTTCTAATGACCATTAGTTGATACAGTACATAATTTTCATTATAGAGAACAATTTTGTTTTGGGTCTTTATTACTAGAGTTTCATGGGTTATTTTTTAATGGAATGTAAAACAAATTGTTAATTTAATGAGACAAATGTAAGGTGCATCTAATTAAAATGGTCCTAGAAGAACAACAGTATGATGTAGAAAGATTTAACAAATGAAAATACAATGGAAATGAACACATGCTGACATTTAGTCTATTATGGGGGAAAAAACTTGTTTTACAGTAAGGAGGTATTTTTTTTAAGTAGATATCAATTATTTCTCATATTGATTTTTTTAATAACTTCACATACATAATGTAAAATCAGAAATTATTGTAAGCATCTATTAATGCGATTTTGACACGATCAAGCAAAATTGAGATTAGTTATTACGATTTCAAGAAAAACTGCATACAGATATATGTATCAGATATCAAAAATACAAATGCTCACCCAGTCGCATTATTCACATTAATAAAAAACCTCGCAAAAATTTCTGAATTTACAGTATATAGTTACAAAATAGTCATTCCTTAATTCAATGAAGTTGTCTTTATAAGTAACTTCTTAATCAAGTCATTTCTTCAACATTTGAAAATTTTGTAATTCTACGACTTTTGACCTCCACATCTAAATACATGACAATCATGTTATAAAGTAAATTGAAACATTAATAACAATAGCACTATATAAAACCAAATATACTGTTTTACATCAAGATCACTTAGAATCTTCTCAAGGATGTTTGCTCCTCTGTTCCAAAATAACCAGCTTTTTAAAAGACTGTTATAAATTGATAGTATATATATATATATATAAGGGAACTTAAAAAGCATAAAAAATAAAAGGATGTGTCCTTGTTTTTTCATTTCTTCTTTTTATAGATATAATCAATTGAAGTTTGGTGGGAATAATTCTCTATATTGTTCATACATTTAACATTGGTACCTTTAATCTTCCTAAAACTATGAAATGATTCTCTCTATATTGTTCATACATTTAACATTGGTACCTTTTACCTTCTGAAAAAATAACAAGGATTTTATAAGATTTAAAAAAATGGCTTTTTAAACTATACATAATAAAATTATGGAAAGAAAAGTAGGGGTTAGCGGGAACTTTTTTTATTGGTTTTACAAACTAGAGGATTCTAAACACCTTATATTTTCTATGGAAACAGTTGTTCTGACATATATAATATATTTACTTAAGTCTTCTACAATCTCAAAACATATTGACAAATAATTGATGTTGAATAACAAAGTTTTGTGTATGTACATCAGGTGAAAACAATTTCACAAATAAACATAATAAAAAATAAAATAGAAAATTGAAATGTTTGCAGTAGTAACATAGAATCCTCCTAGAAACTAATCATGACTTGATTACCATCTGTTCATTTACATGATGTGTTTACTGGTGAAGTCTTCTCAATGACAACAACATGATGCTGTGCTTCTTCTAAAATTATAATAATTACTTTAATAGTTATGTTACTATTTCAGAAAGAATATCATATGGCTTTTTCAATACTACACCTGTATCAACCCGAAACACCAATACTTGGGATTATATAGGTTGAGGATTGATACAGAGTGTGATTTTGAAAGATCCATATCATATACTTTATTATATACATGTTCATCAAGTACAACTAATTTAGATGTTTTTATGAGCATTACGTAACACAGATAAGGGGTTTGATAAAGCCTTTGCAACCCTGACTGATATCGATTATGCGACGTCATACAGATCAGGGGTTTGATAAAGCCTTTACAACCCTTACTGATATTAATTACGTGATGCCATACAGATCAGGGGTTTGATAAAGCCTTTGCAACCCTCACTAATATTGATATCAACAAGGATGGCTTATACAGGACGATTGTCATTGATTGTATTACACATACAATTTACTTTTATTTGTATTTACCACTAATTATATAAGTATATTATAAAATAGTATATACACCAGGTTATTACTTTTGCAGATAACAAATATCACTGAATTTGACCCATTGTAGCTATAAAACAGGATAACCTTAGTTCCTGTTCTATTTTCAGACAAATTGTCAGAACTTTGCAATCATCATAAATACGAACAAGTAGAACTCAGTATACTGTATCTTCAAAGAAGAATGTATGCTAACAGAGCAATCATCTGACCCCATTAAATGCAAAAATAGAAAAAAAAAATTATTTGTTTATATACTATATTGATTCTATTGATAAATGAATATTATAATAATTTTTCCTTATTTTCAGAACTGTCATCTGTGATGTCATTGTACAATATAAATATAAAATTTATAAATCCCACATAAACTGGCCTTTTTACACATACTTTTTGGTGAATTTTAATATGAGCAAAAGTGTCATCCAAAAAATGATATGTCAATCATACTCATTTTGGAGAGGCAGTTGATTATATCTATATATTACAAACTGACCCCACCCCACTTCCTCCCCTAAATTGAAGTTATTTTTGAAGCTTATCCTTAAGTGTAAGAAGTTTGAAGGCCTAAAAAAGTGACATCTGACCGGTTAATGTCTTGTGAAGGATGTAGATTGATAGATTTAATACTTTTTTTTTTTTTTATTCATAGGACGGACATTTACCTTTCTATAAATTACTTAACATGTTACCAGGAAAATATTGTACTTTCATTTCTATTCCTAAGTATGTTAAATATGAAATAGTATTTAACGTAACAAATGTGCTCCGTAATACATTCAGAATTAAAGATAAGAATATCATACGTAGGAATTGGTCTTATTTATCTAAGTTTCGCAATGTACATTCAATGCTAGAAATGAACTCCCTGAAAATCACAATCCCTTTATCTTGCATTGTCAATCTTTGGTAATCTTGAAGTATAAACTGAACTAAAAGATAGCCAGAATAATTCATGTTAATAACACAATTATATAATAAACTGTTGACCGTTTATAAAACTGCATACCAAATACCATTGACTTATTATAAGTGGTTTCCTAAACACTAACCTGAACACAAACTTTAATTTGTAAACAATGTAAAAAAATCAAGGTCAATGAACCTTAATAGGGGGTGGGGCCAAATAATCTCCATGGAAAAGACTTGCAAATGCTAATACTATCATTGACTTGACATGAGTGGTTCCATTTAAACTGATCTTATCAAAAACTTTAACATGTAAATTATGCAAAACATTTAAAGTCAATAGACAATGACTAAGGGGTTGGAGCCAAATGATCTTCATGGAAATGAGACGTGCCAATGCCTATATATCTGCATACCAAATATAATTAACCTACCACTAGTGATTCCCTTAACCTAATCACAAACTACATGTAATACATGTTAAGTAGGCAAAAGTTTCAAGGTCGATAGACCATGACTGAGGGGGGTGGGGACAAATAATCTCCACCGAAACGAGATGTGCCAATGCTTATACAACTGCATACCAAATATCATTAACTTACCACTAGTGGTTTTCTGTAAAATGACATAATCACAAACTAATACATGTTAAGAAAGCAAAAGTTTCAAAGTCAATATACCAGGACTGAGGGAGTGGGGACAAATAGCCTCCATAGAAATGAGATGTGCCAATGCTAATACAACTGCATACCAAATATCAATGACATACCACCTATGGTTTGCCATAAACTGACCTTATCACAAACTAATACATTGTTGACGCCACTGATGCCGTCAGAAACAGCATACCTAAGTCTTGCTTTTTGACTCTATCAAGACGAGACAAAAATGATGTGATATTCTTAAAAGTTTGTCCACAAATCTTTGGTACTGATGTTTGTATCATGTTATTAGCCAGTTTAATGCCTTATAAAGCAAGCTGACTGTATGTATACCGTATTTTCCGGAAAATAAAACGCACCCCTAAATAAGGCGCACGGCCGTTTTTTAGGGGAAGAAGTGTTTTTTTCCTTACATAAAACGCACCTGAATATAAAGCGCACCCTGATGAAAACGTAGTATGCATTCTACTGACCTTAGAGTAATGAATGTTATCTCCTTTTTGTAACTCACTCCGTAACATGTTTCATTTCTATTTTCAGATTGTTGAGAAAGTTGAAAGGCATTTTGATTATATTTATTTGTTTCATATTAAAATAAAAAATGTTAATAAAATTATTATACTTTTCTTATTGTTTTAATGACGCCAGATTCATTAGTTGTTTTTTGTCAACAATGGCCATGTGTTGACAGGTGGGTGTCCATTGAACTTGTTGTTTTGACTAAAATTAGTTTGGTGTTGATTGCTCGTTAATTGTTTCAATTGGAATCAAGGATTTTAATCTTTCTTGAAAATGTATTCATTAAAGGTCACTCAAGCCATAAAACTGCCATTGTTTACCTTGATTATTACGTAATACTGGGTACCTGTAGCCACATGTTAACTGGTCACACATAAGTCGGGGAAACAAATTATCAAATTAAATTTGAAGAATTTTATTGTTGTCTATAAAATAAAAAGTTTTGGTTTATCAGCTTCAAACATTTTAAAATTTAAACTTGGTTGAAAACTACGAACAAAACCATTCAGTTTCTGCAAGTCATTGTCTATTTTAACTGAAAGTGAGATGGGCCACGGAAAGGGGAATTCAAATAAGACGGCGATATATAAATGTCTTAGCATATTAAATTATGAAAATTAATATTCTTTTTTTTATTTCCTACATCCGATAATATGTGGCTACAATATTTCATAAAGATATTTCATTTTGAAACACAATAAAACAACAAGCAGTTACTCCTCAATTGTATATCCTGTATGGTACCTCTTTTCAAACACGCTTATCTTTCTTTGTTTATGAAACAATTTAAAGGGTTCATTTCAGCACATGGTTATCACCATCGTCATTAAAAGAGACTTGAAATATTGGAAAGAAACACAATCACTTCCTTTATTATTCCATTAGGAGATTTTATTTAAAAACACATTAAAACAACAAACCATAACATATTTATTGTAAATACACAATTAATATCCTGTATGGTACCTCTTTCAAACACAGTTATCTTTCTTTGTTTATGTAATGAACACATGGTTATCAACTTCGTAAGCCAACAATGAAATAAAGAACAACTGATAAAGTATATATATTTTTATTCATAACAAAAAATCCAGATATAATTTTTTTTTCACGCTTGCCCTGAAACACAGAAAAAATACGTACATAAAGCGCACCGGAGTATAACACGCAGGGACAATGACAGAGAAAAAAACCTGCGGCTTATTTAACGAATTTAACGGTAATTAGTATATATTGTTTACCTGTTATAATGGTACATGACTAAACAAATATGAGACAGATTCTCCATTGTGTGTTCTTCTCACAGCCTCAGCTAGAATGATGGATATATCTATACACTGAGGAAAAAACACAAACAAGTTACAATAAAAGTAAAACACATGTACACTCATGACGGCCTCAAGCCCTCAACTCAAATTATTGATATATCGCTGACATAACTGATATACAACCAAAAATAGGTTTCACATTTTGACTATCTTACAATTTTAATCCTGGAATCTATTATGAGTTTATTTACCTAGAGTTATTGATAAATATGTGTGCTAAAATATAACCAAATAGTGTCACATTTTTAACATGACCTTGAATAGTGGATATTAAGCTATACATTTACAAAAATTTACTGATATATATCTTGAAAACTATATGAGGATAATTAATCGGAATTATAATAATATATTCATGTAAAATATTGAATAAATTACCCGTACCTCTTATGACTACTAAAATGAAAGCAGTGTTCTCCCCAGGATTTTTGGATAGCACCAGGGTAAAGCGTGTGGACAGCTTGGTGAAATGATTCATACAATCAGTTGTGTCGCGTCGCGTCACTTAGCTATATTTCTAGTTACAGTATGTCTCTTGTTTTGTTTTAACACTGTGTACTGTGTTATGTAGACATTGAGTCAGAAAATTATTGGTAAAAAAAGAAGTAAATCAATAAACAGTTTGTATACTTTAATATTTTTTTTAAATAAATAAAACATGATTCATTACAAAATGTTCATCTAAATTTAAGTAATCAATTCTTTTATAAAATCCATGATCAATAAAAATAAAATATCATTCAAAGAAGACCAAAAATGTTCAATTTAAAAAAAAATTGTAAATCGGTAAAGTTTTAAGCGATTTGTTAAATCTTTTCCGTGCGGTATAAAATTCCAGGTCCTTTTAAGGACCGCGGGCCCGCGATGTATAATTTTTGACCGTGGTGGTATCGGTCTTACCGCGATGTGTAATTTTTTACCGTGCTAAAATTTTCAGTAAAAAACTTGGTCCTTTAAGGGCCTGGGGAGAACACTGTAAAGGTGGAGATACTTTTAGGGGTGTTTTTATTATTATTGTGAAATTGCATTGGGACATGTGTCGCAAACTATAAACTCACATTTTAAATTTTGATAGCTTAATATGAATGTAGCATTAGTGTCCAGTGCTCAAGAACTGCATTCATAAATGCACACAAAAATTTCTTTATTTACAGTATATTACAAACTCACAAAGTAACAATCAAGAAAATACATGTCACACCATCTGACTTTTGTTTCAAACATATAAAACAAGTACAAATTTGAATACTGTAAATTCAGAAATTATTGTGTGCATTTATTATTGTGATTTTTGAAGAATGGACATAAATGCAAGATTAATTATTGCCAATTCAGGAAAAGCTGTATACAGATATATGCATTAGATATCATAATGTGAGTTCTTATTATTACAATACTCACACAGTCGCATTATTCTCAATAAAAAATACATCGCAATAATTTCTGAATTTACAGTAGTTTACGACTGGTTGTTTTTTGTGCGACTGTTCGTGAAATGATGACCTGAACACACTATGTAACCCTAGAGCTAACCAGCCTACTCTAAATTGAAGAGTTTTCAAGGATTTTCAAAAATTGAAATCTGTTCAATAAAAGAACAGAGTTCCAATGTCCCCGCGTTGCACATATTTATATTTCCAAGGGGCATAACTCCTTTAACAAAAAATCTATCGTCCACCATTATAGAACTTGTCCAAGATATTGCTGATATTAACCTATAGTATAAGTTTTATAAAAATCTGGCAAGAATTGTACCCATGAGAGCACTAACGAGGCCATTTTCCATAAATTTAATATTTCCAAGGGGCATAACTCTTTTAAAAAAGTCTATCAGCCACCATTATAGAACTTGTTTGAGATATTGCTGATAATAACCTATAGTACAAGTTTTCTAAAAATCTGGCAAGAATTGTACCCGTGAGAGCGCTAACATGGCCATTTTCCATAAATTTAATATTTCCAAGGGGCATAACTCTTTTAAAAAAGGTCGATCGGCCACCATGATAAAATTTGTCCGTGATATTGATGATATTAACCTATAGTATAAGTTTTATAATAATCTGGCAAGAATTGTACCCGTGAGAGCGCTAACAAGACTGGACGGACGGAGGGACACAGAGACAGACGCACAGTATTTCCATGTCCCCCAAACGTGTTACGCGGGGGACAAAAAAGAATCAAAATTAAATTTTATACTGTACTTGTATTTTTGGTGCTTGTTTTTGCCTTTCTTCCTGAGGTATTGTATTGGTTACAACTACAGCTTCAAACACAGATTCATTGATGCGTGTAATGGCTGGACCAGAAAATATTCCATGTGTACAGATGGCATATACTTTGCTGGCTCCAGCTTCTATCAATCTAAAAACAATTAGAAAATCCTAATGATTATACCCTTGGTCAATACTGTTGACTATTCTGCAGTAAATATATGTGCACAACACTTTAAAGATATAAGTTTTAAGCAAACAGAAATAAGAGCATCAAAGAAACTGAAAGCATGAAACACTGTATCTGAATTCTTCAAGATGCTAAAATCATCATTGATACCTTTATCTAATGTTCAATGCGAGAATTTTCTTCAAGAAATAATGTTGAAAGACCTACTTAAAACCCAATCGTGCTTATTAAACATACATGGATTTTACATATCCGTCTCTGGTCTGTGTTTTACTTTGTCAAGTCAACATCCGATATTAGGAAAATGTGCTTTTTAAAAACGAAAGTAAAGTTTTTGACAAAGTAATTTTGCACAAAAAGAGTCTAAGTCAGATATTAGTATGCAGATGTTGCACACTTGGAATGATACACTGTCAATTTAACAGTTTGCATCAGAACATCGAACTCATATCAAAAGTCAAGTTTAACATCGTTTTTATGATAATCATTGTTTATATGAATCAACTGATTACCATTATTGTCATTTGTTACTAAGTCTTAAGGGATTAAAATTGGCATACTGCATTGTACTGTAAGACATAAAATGTTCAGCTGGCTCAAATATTTTTTGGAAGCCCTCGGCATAACCAGATGAAGCTTGTTGTTGTATATCAAAAAAAGCTATGACTTGTAGTTGCTGGGAAAAATAGAACAGAAATGTGATACAGACTGACAAACAGCGCTAATCCAGTATACTCCCTCCTTTGGAGCAGTATAATATTTTGACAAAACTGTTAATCTATAAAACTAAGTCGATCAAACATCAAATGAATGTCAAAACATAGCTTTTTTATTTAGTCTTCAATTTAACCATTAAGAAACCTTGGTATAAGGTCAGGAAAAGCAAGCACTGGCATATTGTATCAACTGGGTAATATACTCTCTATATGCAGTTGCTGCTAAAATATTCATATAAAAGCTTCTATCCAAGTTTCATACAATTCAATGAAGGTAATTGATGTTTTAATGAAAGAAAAAATTAAACCATAGACTGAACCTATATAATGAAGCTGAAAAAACCTAGGTTTCGTATTTCCCGCTTTTGCTACAAAATATGACAGGCTTAACAAAAATAAGATGCTGATACATAAATTTTTACATTAGGATCAAACAATTTGTAGCAGTTTTTTATTGAGAATTTTTGAAATTTTTCAAGATCATTTTTCGTGGAAAAGTTTAACTCTGCAAGTCCTACTTCAAATGCATGCTCATCCCTATTCCCAGTTTCTGAATGTATTTTTTCTTTCTGTTTTGAGTTTGAAACATTATACCCTATAAATAAATGTTCTTTAGTAATCATCATATAACATACTTTTCAGCAGCATGACAGAATGTACCACAAGTATCGGCCATATCATCCAATAAAATAGCTACTTGGTCCTTCACATCACCAACGAGCACCATTGATGCAACCTCATTGGCTCTCTTACGTTCTTTGTGAATCAAAGCAAAGTCAACATTGAGACGATCTGCCATAGAAGTTACCCTGTGAAAATAAATAGCCTCTAAATTATTCATAAAAAAATCAATAACAAACACAAGCGACAGAGACTGATAAATATAGATAGCATTCAACCAATTTATTGTTTTAATTTTGTGATCATTCAATAATTTGAAGAAAATGTATAATGGTTCAGTGTTCCTTCCTTGAGTCATTTATTGTTAAAACAACACCACTAAGTGGGAGCACTTTTTATCATCTCTTACATACCTGTCAACTGTACCGTATTCTGCGGGTTACACCCTTGAATTTCCCCTTTCACATGGGTATTCAAATAACCTGGGATTTCAGAAAATTACCTAATTTCACTCGTATTTCTGACCGGTATTGTTTCCGGTATTTAGAAGTCAAATATACGTTCGGGTTTATTGTCTTTTTTCTTCTGAAAAGATTAACAATTGAAAAGTCAAAACTTAGGATTTGCTTATTTACCATGCCAATGACAGCTATCAAAACATTACATTTGATTGAAAAGTAACAATTCGAGAATTGTCTCGTTGATTGTACCCAGAAAGTTGAAGCTAGTCAAGCTTGACATACAATTCTATGTCCTGATTTAAAGATTTGCTGTTTGCAAATATCAATTGTCCAATAAAAATCATTTCAAAACAATTTGAACCTTTTAATACATCTCTGTTGGAGAGAATAATTTTGTTATCACCTAAATGTAAAAGCTTTAAAATCAAATTCATATGCTCTAAATATTGCACTGAAAGGAAACACACTAAATTCTTTCTATTTATCTTCCTCCTGTGTATAGGAGCACATTAGCTATAATTGATTTCTAATTACATGTATAGCTGGGTTTATGACATTCATTAATAGAAAGTAGCGTGAACAAGCATTCTGAGAGTATTGCATGGCAATACATAGTCCCCTACCGGTTAAAAATTCATTGTACTGGAACAAAATGCTAACTTGATCTATAACTTGTCATGGTGTAAACTATATAACAAATATCAATTCAATATCTTCAAGCATGACGAAAAAAGTGTGGAAAACTGATTATTTGAGTGAATTTTCTAAGTCCAAGGACCATAACTCTGCACAAAATCATCAGACTGGAACAAAATTTTAACTTGATCTGTAACTTGTCATGATAAAACAATATACCAAATATCAAATCAGTATCTTCAAGCATGAAGAAAAAAAGTGTGGAAAACTGATTTGCCGGACTGACGGATTGATGGAGTGCAAACCTAAAGTCCCCTTCGACTTCATCGGTAGGGGACTAATAAAATGATGAGGGCATTGCCTTAGAAAGATATTTAATTAATGATAAATATTTATATAATTAATTATTACAAAAGTGAATATTTGTAGGAAACTCAGTGGTATATGTATATGTTATACTGTAATTATTGTGTGCATTTATTATTGCGATTTTGTCATTTTAGACTAAAATGCGATTTTAATTTTGCGATATTTAGAAAAATTCTGTTTAATTCATATACAAAATATCAAAATGCTAGTTTTAATTATTGCGATTATAACCCTATCGCATTTTTCGCAATAATAAAAACATCGCAATAATTTCTGAATTTACAGTAGTATATAATAAATTGCCTTGCCGAGCGCAGCTGGATACAACCACAGAGGTCCAACTCTGAACAGTTGGGGCAAAAATGGGCACAATATTCGCGCTTGATACAGGTCTGAATTTGGATTGTAATTCAATATTTGACACATAATAGGTTTCTGACACAGAATAACTGCAGTCAAAGAATTTAGAATTAGTTATATGATGTGAATTTATATTCAATTTTTTGCTTTTGTGCAATACATTATGCTGTTGAGAAATGACACCCCTCCCACCCCCAAAAAAAAATGTACCCCCTTTTTTGCCTTTGTGCTATGCTGTTGCGAATTGACCTCCTTCCTTCTTTTTCAAAAATTTTTTTTAGAAAAATTTTTTTTAGAAATCTTGAGAAAAATTGTCCCTCCCCACCACCAATTTTTTACCCTCCCCCATTTTTTAACCTCCTCCCTTTTCGAAAAAAAAATTCTTTCCCTCAAGATATGGTCATAATCTCAATTCAAATTTCCAATGAGTTCGCAACCATAATAACCCATTTAAATACATCATAAAAGTCTTAAAATAGAAAATGACATACATAATCATGGCTAAAATTAATATACCTTAATCAGCATTTTAAAATTATTAAAATAGTAACTTCTAAAAATAAGTTGACAGCTAATCACTTCAAGACAATACATTTCTTTATACATAATTTAAAAGCAGTGTAAGGGAGGTAATTTAAACACAACACTGTACTTAAGTAATTGTCCATTAACCAGGACACCCTTGCACCTTTTTGCCCCTAATTCTTAAACAGTTTGAGCCATAACCCAGGGACCGCTCTGTGCGTCGCCAATGTCGCAATTTGCGATTTTTTATTTCATCTGGCGACAAAATACGGCTGCTGGCGATATTTCTGGCGCCAACATTTTCCTACGTAAAAATTTTCATTTCTTGACAATATCGATCTTCATGTTAATTGGTAAAAGTTAAAAAAAATAAATTGTACAAAATTTTACCTGGGGACAAGTTTATGACTTTGTTTACAACCCCAAGCTAATCAACGGTTACAACAGGTGTCATAATCTGTTGTTACAGGTAATCCATTTATCGGATGGGTCATTAATGATCATCAACATTAATTAATTCAAATAGAATTGGTCAGTCTGCATTTGTCTATTTCATTTGAAGAAATGTTCATACGACAACACAATTTTCAATGTTTACCGTAGTTAAATGAAGAAAACATAATTGACAGGAAGTTGAAAACCATAATCAAATTGTTAAAAAACATTGTTTTACTTGTTTTCAGTAAAAAAATGCAAATTCAAACGAAATTTGTCTTTGACTGCCATCAGTTATGATACGAAAATAACAAAACCACCATTGTTGGTCATGTTTACTTCTTCTACGTACTGTGTATAATCCTCCAAAGAGGGAGCACACCCGAATAAAGAAAGATAACTCACTTTTACTTTTTCCTAGCATTGAGATACCTACTTAAGACATGTCTTAGATATGGCTACATACTTCTGGCTTTAGAATTTATATGTTTGGGTCTTTTGAGTTATGGGAAGAGTTAAAGAGGGGTTTAGTAGCAGGATGGGTAGGGTTGGTAGGGTGCCTTGGTCATCTTTTTCTGTATTCTTTATTTCTAATACAATTTTTCACTATTCTCTAAATCTAAACACCTCTTATTCTGTTTTCTTCATACAAATACCCATTTTTTTCTATTTTTTTATTTTTTAGTTTAAAAAATTCTCTATTCTGTAGCATTAACAGACCATAAGCTAATGTAATTCTTCTACATATGAAATACTGACAAAGAAAATAAAGTACACATGTCAGTTTTGTTGTATGTATGGAAACTCTATGCAATAACTTACTTAGTGTAACATGTTAAATGATGTAAAGTGCAGGCTGAGTGCATAAGAAATTTAAATTGAACATAGTTTAAATTTTGATAGAAGAATTAAAGACTCTAGCTGGCTCTAAAGTTTGCTCCAAGTTTCAAAACTGGCGACAAAATAAAGGAGCTGGCTATTTTTCTGGCTCCAACTTTTTGGGAGCCAGAGCAGCCCCTGATAACCCCCCCAAAGTTAATTCTAACCATCCCTTTGTGGTATGAAAACTTGTGGTATAATTTCAGAGAGATCCATACACCGTTCCACAAGTTATTGTCATGAAACTAGAAAAATGCTTATTAGGGCCTCTTTTTGGCCCCTAATTCAAAAACTGATTAGGGCCATAACCCCCAAAATCAATCCCAACCTTCCTTTTGTGGTTATAAACCTTGTGTTTAAATTTCATAGACTTGTATTTACTAATACTAAAGTTATTGTCCGGAAACCAGATGTTTTCGGACTACGTGGATAACGACGACGTGATACCAATATACGACCGCAAAATTTTTTGAGGTCGTATAAAAATAAATCTAAATACTAAAATTGAACCAAAAAAAAGTTTGTACACGTTATGACCTGACATTTTCTTCTTCAATGCAGGTCATGACCTGCATTTTCAGTTTTAGAGGTTGACAGGTATGCTCTTATACTGCTATTCACAAAAAACCTGGAATGCATTTAAGAAACGTTCTTGTTTGTGCTAGTAAATGCAGTGCTGGCAGTTTATCAGTAGTTGATATGATGCTGTTTATCAAATATATACAACAGTTGATATGAAGCTGTTTATCAAATATATACAACAGTTGATATGAAGCTGTTTATCATAAATATACAATAGTTGATGATGCTGTTTATCAAATATATACAACAGTTGATATGAAGCTGTTTATCATAAATATACAATAGTTGATATGATGCTGTTTATCATATATATACAATAGTTGATATGATGCTGTTTATCATATATATACAATAGTTGATATGATGCTGTTTATCATATATATACAATAGTTGATATGATGCTGTTTATCATATATATACAATAGTTGATATATGATGCTGTTTATCATATATA
This sequence comes from Mytilus coruscus, assembly GCA_017311375.1. Classification (NCBI taxonomy): domain Eukaryota; kingdom Metazoa; phylum Mollusca; class Bivalvia; order Mytilida; family Mytilidae; genus Mytilus; species Mytilus coruscus. Next base: position 25,513,385 of record CM029597.1, on the reverse strand, counting down.
CAATAGTTGATATGCTGTTTATCATATATACAATAGTTGATATGATGTTGTTTATCATATATACAATAGTTGATATATATGATGCTGTTTATCATATACAATAGTTGATATATATATATATATATATATGATGTTATTTCCCCAAATCTTACCTTTTTGCACCTCCAGCATCAGGGGAAACTATACAACTGTTTCTCCAATCCTGAATATTTTCTTTTATCCATTTGATGACAGCTGGCTCTGCATATAAATTGTCAACTGGAATGTCAAAGAAACCCTGTAAAGAAAAAAATAAAATAAGTAGCTTTTCAAGAGAAGAAAGTACTGAAGTTTGATATGCACTATATTTCACCATAATTTCTGACAATTTTTTGTTAAAACATAAACTGAAACAACTGTTACTTTAATTGTATTCTCAGGTATGAATTGAACAATCTAAAGAATAAGTAAATTAATAGGATATGGCCCTTTATATTATTGTAAAAACCAAACAATGTAGCACCGCTAGCAAACAAGCACTTCTCTTTTGAGTCTCACCACTTCTTCCTATCAGTTTCAAAAAGAGAAGTCACTTTTCCCTATGATTCTGTGAGCCCTGTTGTTTATAATTATTATTATAAAAGTATAAAGAACTTACAATTTTTTTAATTTTATTCTTAATATGGAATGAATTTCACAACAGTGTGGACATGGACACCTGATATCTAAATGATATGGTGTCAGTCACTGGCTGTCAGCAAAAGACGTCATGCAATTACAGTATGTCAGGGGCCTCTCAATGGGTATATACATTATTACTATTTTACACATGTCCATCCGTAAAATAATTTTTTTGCATTAAAGTTTATAGGAATTTGTTTTGAATATATTTATATACTGACAGCAAAAAGTTTCTTTTGACAGAATGAGTATATTCAGAGGTGATATCACAAAGTAATCAAGAGAAATAAAATAAGAAAATTTTTTTTCTGGCAATAAGCGAAAAAATAAGTAGTGTGTCAGTTATAGACAAGTAGTCCATCATGCATTGCAAATCATTCAGTGGATTGGTAAATCGCCAAAATAAAAAAAAAATGCTTTATTTGTAAACAAACACTATAATACATACATGCATTGACGGGGTCATAAGTATGCTAAATAATACATGTCCATATAAGGAAATGTGCCTGACCAGTTAAATGCAGCTGTTCTGTTGATTTGAAAAACAACTGGACAGATCACAGCGATTTAATTTAGAATTGTACTTATTTTTTTTAGTTTGCGTTTCAGTATCTATCTATGAATTAAATATGTTCACAATACCTTTTATACTAGAATAATTAAATGAGTGCACCCAGTTCAACGGTTATTATTACACTGTTACTGTTATGTTGATATAATAACCTGTACATTATCCTGTGTTACAGTTGACCACTTTAGTCTTGTGCACATGATTTATTATTCCAAAACAGATGTATTGTGAACATATCATTAAATTCATGGATATATATTGAAACACAGAAACCCAAAAAAAAAAAAAGAAGTGAATACAATTTCAAATTGTACGGGGACGACCATTCCTGATTCAGTTAAAATAAGAAGGGGTGGCTATGCAAGAGGCTTTTGAAATCAGCACGAATAAAATAAGAATTAAAAGTCTATGCAGAATTGTCTCAAATATGCTTCCTTAAATAACAAAAAAATAGTTGAGTAAGACCAAATTCATTGAAACTACCTGCTTAATTTGTAGTAAAGAATATAGATCCGTAATTTTTTTATACATGTTCAGGTATAAAAAAAAATCTAAAATAAATATCAATGTTTCCACAAAAGCTACTCTTGACTCCAATCACCGTAAATTTTGCAAACAAGACTGGATTCATATGCTTCTTGATATTTTCATGAGTTATTTTTTGTTAGAATGATATTTAAATGTTCACGAAAATCTGATCGTTGGAGTCTTCGATGGGAATTCAAATTTGTTCCGTGCAAAAAATTATGCAGCCAAGAGGACTAAAATGATTTTTTAATGAAGGTCCGGAGTTCTAATTACATTGTACCACCAAAAATAATCTTAGTATGAAGTTGATCGTAGGTTACTCTACATCAACTCGCATGAATAAATGTTTACTTATTCTTTTAAGGAGCCACAGAACGTTTGTGCAAGAAAAAACATAACTTTTTTTTTCTCTCAATTACTTGGTGATATCACCTCTGAATATACTCATTCTGTCAAAAGAAACTTTTTGTTGTGAGTATATAAAAATATTCAAAACAAATTCCTATAAAGTTTCATGCAAAAACTTTTATTTTATGAATGGACATGTGTAAAGATAGTAATTATGTATATCCCCATTGAGAGGCCCTAAAATACTGTAATTGTGTGAAGTCTTTGTTGTCGACAGCCAGTGATACACACGATAACATTTAATTACTATGTGTCCATGTCCAAGCTATTATAAAATTCATTCTAGACACATATACATATTTGCACACATATAAATATATACATGATATACTTAAAACTAAAATGTACATAAGAATAAAATGCTTCGCTGACTCAGCTTGATATGACCACAGAGGACGAACCCTGAACAGTTGGGGCAAATTTGGACACAAATTAATATTCAACTTGATACTGTCTGAATTTGGATTGTGATCAAATTTTTGACATAATATAGGTTTCTGACACAAAATAAATGTGGTCAAAGATCTTTAAAATCTATTGCGCAATACTGTGCAATTGAAGATTTCTTCTTGAAACTTTTCAAAAAATTTAAAATTTGAAAAATTTTGAAGAAAATAAAATTGGAAAAAAATACCCCCCTTAGAGTAATTTTCCCAAAACTCAATCCCAGCCTTCCATTTGTAGTATGGAACCTTGTAGTACAATTTTAGAGAGATCCATACGCTTAAACACAAGTTATTGTCTGGAACCTAGAAAAATGCTTGTTTTTGGCCCCTTTTTTGCCCCTAATTCCTGCATGTTTGGGGCAATTACCCCCAAACTGAATCCCAGTCTTCCCTTTGTCACATGGAACATTGTGGTACAATTTCAGAGAGATCCATATACTAACACACAAGTTATTGTCCGGAAACTACAAAATGCTTGTTTTTTGGCCCCTAATTCTAAACTGTTGGTACAGTAACCCCCAAAATCAATCCCAACCTTCCTTTTGTGGTATTGAACCTTCTTGTAAAATTTCATAGAGGTCCATTCACTTAAACTAAAGTTATTGTCCGGAAACCAAATGTGTCTTCGGACAACGACAACGACATCATCATACCATTATATGAACCCAAAAAATTTTTTGCAGTCGTATAAAAAGGAAAGACAGCTACGCCATGATACGACAAATGACATTGAGAAAAATACTATTTATTTTTTTGCACCAAATGTGATGCTATCCAAAATTTTGGGGACAGCACTGCATATCTAAAGATACTTTTAAAAGTTCTGTTCTGAATTTTTAAAAATTATTTTGAAAATAATCTGATAAACAAATACACCAACATGTCATAATGACCCCATAAGTAGTCCCTCTTTTTATGTTCGCCATAAGCAATCACAAATAAATGTTACAAAAAATGTGTACAACCTGAATCTGAGAAGCATGTAAGTCCATAGTGATGATGTGATCTGCACCAGCTACTGACAACATATTGGCTACCAACTTGGCAGATATAGGAGCTCTGCTCTGAAATACAAGGATAACTGCATAAACAATGAAAGTTAATATCATAGCATGAATAACCTTTTGGTAGTTTCAAATTTTTTTTATCATGGCTTTTTCCCATAACCTCTCAAAAAGAACTTTATACATGTACATGCCCATGATGATGCCAGGCCATATTACAAATCAAACCAGTAGCTGTTTGTACTATTTTATGTATTTTTCAACATTAAAGGCTGTAATACCATTCCATATTCTATTTGAGATTAGGAGTATATGTACCAGCTATCAGGATGTCTGCATATTGATATTTTACAATACAAATATGATGAAAATCTGATAATTGATTTATCGAATTGTATATGTGTATTTTGCATGATAGAAACAAGACAGTGCTTTTCTTTGTTTCACCAGCAAACCAGAAGATGACTTAATAAGTTCGGGTCAAACTAATATCAATATAGGTTCATTCATTATGACAACAGTGATATGTTCGGGTCAAAGTTATTTAGACTTGGTTAACGTATTTGATGTCACAAAGCCATGATATGCAAATTTATGAAGAGCTAAGCAGAATAATACAGACAGTGGGAACACTGATAAACCCAAATACCAAACCCATAACAAGGATTTATGTGAAATTGTCTCAATGGCAATTATACCATGTATGCCTAAAGATACAGTGTCTCTTAGACACAGCTTTTAAACACTTAGAAATAAAATGCTCCATGAGGGCGCAGCTTGATACGACCGCAGAGGTCGAACCCTGAACAATTGGGGCAAATATGGACACAACATTCAAGCTTGATACAGCTCTGAATTTGGATTGTGATTAAATATTTGACACAGCATAGGTTTCTGACACAGAATGAATGTGTTCTAAGAACTTAAAATTTTAAATTGGACATTCACCTATTATGGTCCAATATCCAAAATCTAAATACATGGTTAGATTCAGCATATCAAAGAACCCTAAGAGTTCAATTTTGATGAAATCAAACAAAGTTTAATTTTGGACCCTTTTGACCTCAATGTGGACAAAGTTGATAACGGGCCCAAAATCTAAAATCTAAATACATGGTTAGATTCAGCATATCAAAGAACCCCATATATTCAATTTTGTTGAAATCAAACAAAGTTTAATTTTGGACCCCGATTTGGACCAACTTGAAAACTGGGCCCATAATCAAAATCTAAATACATGTTTAGATTCAGCATATCAAAGAACCCTAAGAATTCAATTTTGTTAAAATCAAACTAAGTTTTAATTTTGGACCCTTTGGACCTTAATGTTGACCAATTTGAAAACGGGACCAAAATTAAGAATCTAAATACATGGTTAGATTCAGCATATCAAAGAATCCCATATATTCAATTTTGTTGAAATCAAACAAAGTTTAATTTTGGACCCGATTTGGACCAACTTGAAAACTGGGCCCATAATCAAAAATCTAAATACATGTTTAGATTCAGCATATCAAAGAACCCTAAGAATTCAATTTTGTTGAAATCAAACTAAGTTTTAATTTTGGACCCTTTGGACCTTAATGTAGACCAATTTGAAAACGGGACCAAAATTAAGAATCTAAATACATGGTTAGATTCAGCATATCAAAGAACCCCATATATTCAATTTTGTTGAAATCAAACAAAGTTTAATTTTGGACCCGATTTGGACCAACTTGAAAACTGGGCCCATAATCAAAAATCTAAATACATGTTTAGATTCAGCATATCAAAGAACCCTAAGAATTCAATTTTGTTAAAATCAAACTAAGTTTAATTTTGGACCCTTTGGACCTTAATGTAGACCAATTTGAAAATGGGACCAAAATTAAGAATCTAAATACACGGTTAGATTCGCATATCAAAGAACCCCAATAATTCAAATTTTGATGAAATCAAACAAAGTTTAATTTTGGACCCTTTGGACCTCAATGTGGACCAATTTAAAACGGGCCCAAAATCCAAAAACTTAATACACGGTTAGATTCAGCATATTAAAGAACCCCAAGAATTCAAGAATAAAACCCCATTGAAATTGGTCAAGAAATAAGCAATTTATACAAAGTATCTTCTTTTGCACAATACTGTGCAATTGAATATTTCTTGCAATTGCACAATACTGTGCAATTGAATATTTCTTGCTATTGTGCAATACTGTACAATTGACAATTTCTTGCTATTGTGCAATATTGTGCTATTGGATATTTCTTGCTATTATGCAATACTGTGCAATTGAAAATTTCTTGCTATTGCACAATACTTATTTATATAATAATTTACACATCCTGTTTGGTGTGTATCTCCTGCCATATCATTATTATTTGCTTTTAAATATAAATCAGAAATAACCAACTTAAATGGAAAATTTTAAAGAAAAAAAAAAGGAAAAAGGAAAAAAAGGAAAAAAAAAATCCCCCAAATTTTTGAACCCCTTTGATTCATCACCCCAAACTCAATCCCAGCCTTCAATGAGGTATGGTACCTTGCAGTACAATTTCAGAGAGATCCATACACTTGAACACAAGTTATTGTCTGGAAACTAGAAAATGCTTATTTTGGCTCCTTTTGGCCCCTAATTCCTAAACGTTTAAGGCAATTACCCCAAACTCAATTCCAGCTTTCCCTTTGTGATATGGAACCTTGTAGTACAATTTCAGAAAGATCCATACACTTACACACAAGTTATTGTCCTGAAACTAGAAAATGCTTATTTTTGCCCCTTTTGGCCCCTAATTCCTAAAATTTTGAGGCAATTACCCCAAAATCAATCCCAGCATTCCCTTTGTGATATGGAACCTTGTGGTACAATGTCAGAGAGATCCATACACTTACACACAAGTTATTGTCTGGAAGTTACAAAAATGCTTATTTTTGGCCCCTAATTCCTTAACTGTTGGTACCATAACCCCCAAAATCAATCCCAACCTTCCTTTTGTGGTATTGAACCTTATGGTAAAATTTTCTAGAGATCCATTCACTTAAACTAAAGTTAGAGTGCGAAAACCAATGTGTCTTTGACGACGACGACGACGCCAACGTCATACCAATATCGACCACAAAAATTTTTGCGGTCGATAAAAATGGTGATCACAGTAAACTAAATGTTGTTAAACAGTGTATTACAAACAAAAGACTGCATGTTGAAATATTATTGAGCTACAAGATGCTCCTTGGAAATGGACCTAAATGTTAAACCTAACATCAGGCATTCTACCAAACAAATTCAGAAATACATGTGACCAAACTTTTGCCGAATAGAGCTTCCATAACAGGAGGACTAAAGTGGTGGAAAAAACCTTGATATATTTTTATGATAATTCATGAGTACAGCATTATTTCTTAAACTTTCAGTTTCACAAATATATACTACATTGTACTAGTTATATATCATGTATATCAGTCAGGGACTTATTGAAATAAGTGATTTTAAATCACTTATTTAAGTAAAGAACCCTAAGAATTCAATTTTGTTGAAATCAAACTAAGTTTAATTTTGGACCCTTTGTAGACCTGAAAACGGACCAAAATGTCGGCATATCAAAGAACAATAATTCAATTTTGATGAAATCAAACAAAGTTTAATTTTGGGACCCAATGTGGAAAAGTTAAGCCCAAAAATCAAAATCTAAATACATGGTTAGATTCAGCATATCAAAGAACCCCATATATTCAATTTTTGTTGAAATCAAACAAAGTTTAATTTTGGACCCCGATTTGGACCAACTTGAAAACTGGGCCCATAATCAAAAATCTAAATACATGTTTAGATTCAGCATATCAAAGAACCCTAAGAATTCAATTTTGTTAAAATCAAACTAAGTTTAATTTTGGACCCTTTGGACCTTAATGTAGACCAATTTGAAAATGGGACCAAAATTAAGAATCTAAATACACAGTTAGATTTGGCATATCAAAGAACCCCAATAATTCAATTTTTGATGAAATCAAACAAAGTTTAATTTTGGACCCTTTGGACCTCAATGTGGACCAATTTAAAAACGGGCCCAAAATCCAAAAACTTAATACACGGTTAGATTCAGCATATTAAAGAACCCCAAGAATTCAAGAATAAAACCCCATTGAAATTGGTCAAGAAATAAGCAATTTATACAAAGTATCTTCTTTTGCACAATACTGTGCAATTGAATATTTCTTGCAATTGCGCAATACTGTGCAATTGAATATTTCTTGCTATTGTGCAATACTGTACAATTGACAATTTCTTGCTATTGTGCAATATTGTGCTATTGGATATTTCTTGCTATTGCGCAATACTGTGCAATTGAAAATTTCTTGCTATTGCACAATACTTATTATATAATAATTTACACATCCTGTTTGGTGTGTATCTCCTGCCATATCATTATTATTTGCTTTTAAATATAAATCAGAAATAACCAACTTAAAATGGAAAATTTTAAAGAAAAAAAAAAAAAAGGAAAAAAGGAAAAAAAAAAATCCCCCAATTTTTGAACCCCTTTTGATTCATCACCCCAAACTCAATCCCAGCCTTCAATGAGGTATAGTACCTTGCAGTACAATTTCAGAGATCCATACACTTGAACACAAGTTATTGTCTGAAACTAGAAAATGCTTATTTTGGCTCCTTTTGGCCCCTAATTCCTAAACGTTTAAGGCAATTACCCCAAACTCAATTCCAGCTTTCCTTTGTGATATGGAACCTTGTAGTACAATTTCAGAAAGATCCATACACTTACACACAAGTTATTGTCCTGAAACTAGAAAATGCTTATTTTTGCCCCTTTTTGGCCCCTAATTCCTAAAATTTTGAGGCAATTACCCCAAAATCAATCCCAGCATTCCCTTTGTGATATGGAACCCTGTGGTACAATGTCAGAGAGATCCATACACTTACACACAAGTTATTGTCTGGAAGTCAAATTCTAAGTTTTGTCACAAATTGTGATTTTGTAGTTTTACCAAAATTTTAAACACATAGGTTTAGATAATATCTTTTCATTAGTAAAATTGAAAAAATTAACTTTTGCTTCTTTTAAGCAGCAAGGTTTATGCCTTTGATGCAATCATTTAGCTCCAGGGCGAGCATAAATTCTATTTTAGTTGAAAAATGTAATCAAAAATCTAAATACATGTTTAGATTCAGCATATCAAAGAACCCTAAGAATTCAATTTTGTTAAAATCAAACTAAGTTTAATTTTGGACCCTTTGGACCTTAATGTAGACCAATTTGAAAACAAAGTTTAATTTTGGGACCAAAATTAAGAATCTAAATACATGGTTAGATTCAGCATATCAAAGCATATCAAAGAACCCCAATAATTCAATTTTGATGAAATCAAACAAAGTTTAATTTTGGACCCCCTTTTGACCTCAATGTGGACAAAGTTGAAAACAAAGTTTAATTTTGGGCCCAAAATCAAAAAAAAATCTAAATACATGGTTAGATTCAGCATATCAAAGAACCCCATATATTCAATTTTTGTTGAAATCAAACAAAGTTTAATTTTGGACCCGATTTGGACCAACTTGAAAACTGGGCCCATTATCAAAATCTGAATACATGTTTAGATTCAGCATATCAAAGAACCCTAAGAATTCAATTTTGTTAAAATCAAACTAAGTTTAATTTTGGACCCTTTGGACCTTAATGTAAACCAATTTGAAAACGGGACCAAAATTAAGAATCTAAATACACAGTTAGATTTGGCATATCAAAGAACCCCAATAATTCAATTTACAAATGTATGATGAAATCAAACAAAGTTTAATTTTGGACCCTTTGGACCTCAATGTGGACCAATTTAAAAACGGGGCCCAAAATCCAAAAACTTAATACATGGTTAGATTCAGCATATTAAAGAACCCCAAGAGTTCAAGAATAAAACCCCATTGAAATTGGTCAAGAAATAAGCAATTTATACAAAGTATCTTCTTTTGCACAATACTGTGCAATTGAATATTTCTTGCAATTGCGCAATACTGTGCAATTGAATATTTCTTGCTATTGCGCAATACTGTACAATTGACAATTTCTTGCTATTGCAATATTGTGCTATTGGATATTTCTTGCTATTGCGCAATACTGTGCAATTGAAGATTTCTTGCTATTATGCAATACTGTGCAATTGAAAATTTCTTGCTATTGCACAATACTTATTATTTATAAAATGGCTTTACATAATGAACTGATACTTTCTTAACAGATTTTTCCCAGCAGTGGGAGAATTTTTCCTGTAAAATTCAAGGTTTCATCTTATAGATTATGTAATAAAATTCTACTGTTCGTGATCAAAATTTCACTGTTTGGGGTGTTGAAATTAGTGGGGTTATTAAAATAATGATACTTAAAGAAGTGATTTTTTTGGAAGGAAATTGAGGTATGATACTTAAACAAGTGATTTTATGTCATTATCCTAGATTTAGTACAAGGTCATCACCTGACATGACTCGGTCATGCTATCAACACAGATGTTGGTTCTGATAATTTTAGCAACATAATTAGTCCCTGGATCATTAGTATTCTATATTTAAAGCTACAACAAAATTAAATCACTTAGTCTAGTGATTAATTTGTACTACTTAAATAGGTGATTATTAAAGAAAGACAACTCTTACTTCCAACCTTTATGGACATAATGTTACTTGAATCAGTGATTTAGAAAATCACTCATTTAAGTAAGTCCCTGACTGTATATGTTATAATCACAATATTATAAAAATCTGTAAACTTGTCATGAAATTCCTTCATAATATAAGTTCTAAGTGAAAGAAATATTCTGTACTGTTATTTCCACTGGAACAAATATTACAGTATTTATTCCTTACAGAATAAAGGGTAATGAATACTTGTTCCAACATGACAAGATATTATGGCATTTTCTACAACAAAATTTCCAGGGGAACTTCTGTTAGGTGGAACAAATATTCTTCACAAAACTGACCATTTAATGTAGCAGGTGTATAAAGACTGTCCACTAGATAATATTTCTCTTCTCAATTCATAATGAATTTCAGGTAACTGATATATTTTTCATTCACTTTAACTTTGGGAGAAAAAAACCTTTATAACTTAACATAGTCTTTCCCATTTCCATGACTACCATTTTTTGAAAATTTTGCTACCATCCTTCATCCTTATAATGATAAAATAAAGATCTTTGACATTTCAAAGGGGGTCTGATCCCGGATCCCTCTTATTGTTTTGTCAGAATCCTGTATCCCGCTTATCATTGTAATAATTGCGCTTGTAATTTCACGTGTCCTGCCCAACTTCGTTTCCAGTTTTCACGCAAAATAATTTGACTTTTCATGTGTCACGCTTACAAAAAATTGGACAATCTCGCATCATGCTTACAACCCAATGAGACCCACTTCAAATCAATCTTTCAACTGTCTCCGTGTCCGACTGGGATGATTATCCTTTTCAATGGTCAAACTGGTAAGTAAAATATCACTTCACGAATTAATGGGTCATCTAAAATTGGTAATCTCATCACAAAACAAGTATGTGGGAGAATGTTAAAATTTTCAACCATTTATCAAAGTCATTTCAAAAATTTTGTCACTTTATTCGACTTTTTGAAGTATGTTCATAGAATGCCAGGAAATAATTCATTTAAGTATTCCATTCAAAGGAAATACTACTACAAGGATAATCTTCTACTTTCCCAGAATGAATAAATATGATTGATTGTTACTGTTGACACCACTTTCATCACTCTTCACTATTCCATGGCAGCCAGTTTGTATTAGTAAAGAAAACCTAAGTACCCAGGTATCTCAGTAAGGATTTTTGGCAGGTGAGTCCAAGGACTTGTCATTTTTGGCCATGGCGAGTCCCTAACAGTCAGAAGAAGAAATTTGATTGCAATATAATTTATTAATTCAGTCTCCATGACAAAATAGAGCGAGGAAATGACATTAAATTTAGATTACTTAAAACTTTTGCTATATAATTACGATAAGTGTGCTTAGTTGATACAACATTTTTCAATCTTGATGCATCTTTGGACTCATCAGTTTTGAAAATGATGAGTCCAGGACTCATGGACTTGCCTTAGCTAGAACCCTGGTACCCAGAGAGAACCACTGACCATTGGGCAGGAAAAAGGTCAATCATTTTAGACAAAAGTTTTTTAAGTCTAAAGCACATTTCCACACAGCAGATCTAAGTGTTGACAGGCTGAAGCTACTAATCACAGTAGATATACTACCGGTACTTAGACAACTCAGCCACCCTGGCCCAAATAAATATATACTGTATGTTCAGAAGTTGAGAACTTATAGTCATGGAAAATTGATTTATTCCTTCAATTTGAATTAAACTCTTCAGAAGTAAAATGAGCACTGAATTTAGAATACATACTTTATCTTTTTTATCCTGTCTTGCGTATGGGAAACATGGAATGAGAGCTGTGACACGACATGCAGATGCTATCTTACAGGCATTTATCATGATCAACAATTCCATCAACATATCATTCACCTCGTCACAACCACTCTGTACAATGTACACATCTTCTCCACGGACAGATTCTCCGATCTCAACACTGAAAAAAAGGAAAAATTAAATACTGCTACACCATGGACAGATTTTTAAATCTCAACAGTTACACTGTGGAAAAAAAGGATAAAATAAATACTTTTTCTGAACAGACAGATTCTCCAAACTAAACACTGACAAGAATAAATTAAATATGGCTTCTTGACGGACATTTTCTAATCTCAACACTTGGAAACAAAAAGAGTAAGGAAATACAGCTTCCCAACAGACAGATTCTCTAATCTCAACAATAGGGAACTAGAGTCTCCAAGGAGCCTGTGTCGCTCACCTGATATTTTTTTTTACAATTGATGCATGAAATAATGCAACCGTTATACATTTTCTTTAGTTTCAGAGATATAAGTCAAAAACTGCATTTTCCCTCTAAGTTCTATTTTTAGTCATGTCTGACATGTTGGTTGGCAGGCAGGGTCATCCGACACATTTTTTAAACTAGATACCCTAGTGATGATTGTGGCCTAGTTTGGTTAAATTTGTCTCAGTTGTTTCAGGAGAGAAGATTTTTGTAAAAGATTACAAAAATTTACGAATAATTGTTAAATTTGACTTTAATTGGCAGAAACTCCTTATGGGGTCAATTGACCACATTGGTCATGTTTGACTTATTTGTAGATCTTACTTTGCTGAACATTATTGCTGTTTACAGTTTATCTCTATCTATAATAATATTCAAGATAATTACAAAAAACTGCAAAATTTCCTTAAAATTACTAATTCAAGGGCAGCAACACAACAACGGCTTGTCTGATTTGTCTGAAAATCCAGGACAGATAGATCTTAACCTGATGAACATTTTAACCCCATGTCAAATTGGCTCTAAATGCTTTAGTTTCAGAGATATAAGCCAAAAACTGCATTTTACCCCTATGTACTATTTTAGCCATGTCGGCCATCTTGACTGGTGGGCGGGGTCATCGGACACAATTTTTAAACTAGATACCCTAGTGATGATTGTGGCCAAGTTTGGTTAAATTTGGCTGAGTAGTTTCAGAAGAGAAGATTTTTGTAAAAGATTACAAAAATTTACGAAAAATTGTTAAAAATTGACTATAAAGGGCAATAACTCCTTAAGGGGTCAGTTGACCATTTTGGTCATGTTGACTTATTTGTAGATCTTACTTTGCTGAACATTATTGCTGTTTACAGTTTATCTCTATCTATAATAATATTCAAGATAATAACCAAAAACTGCAAAATTTCCTTAAAATTACTAATTCAGGGGCAGCAACCCAACAACAGGTTGTCTGATTCATCTGAAAATTTCAGGGCAGATAGATCTTAACCTGATAATCATTTTATCCCATGTCAGATTTGCTCTAAATGCTTTAGTTTCAGAGATATAAGCCAAAACTGCATTTTACCCCTATTTTTAGCCATGTCGGCCATCTTGGTTGGTGGGCAGGGTCATCGGACACATTTGTTAAAGTAGATACCCTAGTGATGATTTAGGCCAAGTTTGATTTCATTTGGTCCAGTAGTTTCAGAGGAGAAGATTTTTGTAAAAGTTAACAGACGATGGACGGCAACGGACGACGGACGCCAAGTGATGAGAAAAGCTCACTTGGACCTTTTGGGCCAGGTGAGCTTAAAAAGGATTAAATTAATACTGCTTCACAAAAGACATATTCTCTAAACTCAACACTAAAAAAAAGGGATAAAATAAATACAACTTCTCAACAGACAGATTCTCAAATCTCAACACTGGAAAACTAGAGGCTCTAAAGAGCCTGTGTCCCTCACCTAGGTCTATGAGCATTAAAAACAATGGACCTTCTCCAACATTGTGGATTAGAATAGTATTCATGACAAAATCTTTTTTTTTTGTGTTGATCTTGTATTGCTGATGATTATTCCTGTTTGCAGTTTCTCTCCATTTTCTTTAGATTTTGCCCAAAATACAAAAAAGATAAAAAAAAAAAATCAATTGAGGCCATCATTCCTATTAACACATGATTAAGAGTAAACCAATAATTCAGCAAAATTTTACTGATTCGTAGATCTTGTCTTGCTGATCATTTTTGCTATTCTTAAAAAGTGTTTATCTATCTTTTATGGGGCCTCGGTGGCCGAGTGGTCTAAGTAGTTACTACTGTACTCACTAGCCAGTCAACACTGAGGTTGTGAGTTCGAATCCTGCTCATGAGGGTGCACTCGACTCCAATCTTAATTGACTAGGATTGTCAGTTTTCCTATCGAAGGTCGGTGGTTTTCCCCGGGCACTCCGGCTTCCTCCACCAATAAAAACTGACCGCCACGAAATAGCCCAAAAGCGGTGCTTAAAAGTGGCTTTAAAACACCAAAATCTATCTTTTATAGTTTATAAGATAGTAGTCAAAAGAGTAAAATATTGATAAAAATCGTCATTAAAGAGCAAGTCCTCCTACAAGAAGTCAACTGATGATTTTGGCTATTTGACTTATTTGTAGATCAAGTCTTGCTGATCATTTTTGCTAATTTATTTAAGTTTCTATCTATCTACATGTATGATATTTTTTCAGATATTAGGCAAAAACCCCCCAAAAATGGTAATAATCAATTTCAAAGGGCAATAACTCCAATAAGAGGACGTCAGACGATTTCAGGATTGAAACTTATTTGTAGATCTTGTCTTGCTGATCACTTTTGCTCACTGAAGTTTCTATCTATCTATAATAGTTTTTCAGATATTAGACAAAAATGCAAAAAAATTATAATTATCGTCATTAAAGGGCATTAACTCCAATAAGGAGTTGTCTGAAGATTTCGACCGTGTGGATGTATTTGTAGATCTGGTCTTGTTGATTACTTTTGGTATATAAAGTTTCTATCTATCTATTATAGTTTTTCAGATATTAGGCAAAAACCCCAAAAATGTAAAAATCAATATCAAAGGGCAATAACTCCAATAAGAGGTCGTCAGACGATTTCAAGGTTGAAACTTATTTGCAGATCTTGTCTTGCTGATCGCTTTTGCTAATTGAAGTTTCTATCTATCTATAATAGTTTTTCAGATATTAGGCAAAAACGCAAAAAATTGATAATAATCGTCATTAAAGGGTATTAACTCCAATAAGGAGTCATCTGAAGATTTCGACCGTGCGGACTTATTTGTAGATCTGGTCTTGTTGATTACTTTTGGTAAATAAAGTTTCTCTCTATCTATTATAGTTTTTCAGATATTAGGCAAACATGAAAAAAATTGGTAAAATTCATCATCTTAGGGCAATAACTCCTATCAGAAATCCTCTGACAGATTGAAGTAAATAGACAATTTTCTCCATTCATATTGGTTTTCAAGATAATAGACCAAACTTGCATTTTACCCCTGTTTTATTTTTAGCCATGTCAGCCATGTTGGTTGGCAGGTGAGGTCATCGGACACATTTTTAAAACTTAATACCCTAATGATGATTGTGGCCAATAGATATAAGAAGATGTGGTATGAGTGCCAATGAGACAACTCTCCATCCAAGTCAAAATTTATAAATGTAAACCATTATAGGTCAAAGTACGGTCTTCAACACGGAGCCTAGGCTCACACCGAACAGTAAGCTATAAAGGGCCTCAAAATTACTAGTGTAAAACCATTCAAACGGGAAAACCAACGGTCTAATCTATATAAAACGAAACGAGAAACACTTATGAACCACATCAACAAACGACAACTACTGAACATCAGATTCCTGACTTAGGACAGGTGCAAACAAATGCAGCGGGTTTAAACGTTTTAATGGTACCAAACCTTCACCCTTTTTCTGAAACAATAGTGTAACATCACAACATAGAAAGACACACTATAAAATATCAACTGAAATAGCTTAACTCAATCAAAGGACATAGTAACACCATTGAACATACACTGAACAAATAAATTTGACCTATGATACAATGTAAATTCAAAATAAATAAACTAAGGGAAGAATAATAAAAGTAACATGTTATATCGGTATGAAATGTTAAACAATTTAAGAAAAACAATATGCTCGAACAAAAATATCAGCCGTTTGGTTAAATTTGGCCTAGTAGTTTCAGAGAAGATTTTTGTAAAAGTTAATGACGATGGACTCAAAGTGATGAGAAAAGCTCAACTTGGCCTTTTAGGCCAGGTGAGCTAAAAAGGATTTAATTAATACTGCTTCTCAACAGACAGATTCTCCAATCTAAACACTGGAAAAAAGGATAAAATAAATACTGCTTCTCCATGGACAGATTCTCCAATCTCAATGATATGCTAGAAAATAGGATAAAATAAATACAACTTCTCAACAGACAGATTTTCTAAACTCGACACAGGAAAAAATAATAAAATAAATAATGCTTCTCCAAGAAAAAAAGGATAAAAAAAATAGGCTTCTCAACTGACTTCATTTTAATCTGTTCCTACACAGTTTTTTGCTTTTTTCTGTGACTTTGGCCAACCAATGAAAATATTTTTTCACTTTTGTACACAATTGTTTCCTGCATTTTGTAGTGCAAAATATTTATTTCCATCTTATCCAATGCTTTGTTATTTATTTTTGGCTCAAACCTGTGTGAATATTCATTTGCAAAATCCTCCTGCCCCACTTAAAAAAGCTAAGGGTTGTCTTATCAAAATTTTTATTGATCAGTTTTAACAGGTATTTACCACAGGCCTTGTCAATATCCTAGTATTGAAAGGTTTTTTACAACCTTGAATTGGTCACCCACAAGTTTTTTTCCCTGTAAGCATTGTAGCCACAGGTCTAAGTCATGCTTTCATGTCGATCTGTCCCCAAGTCAAACTGTCCCAAGTTGATCCGGCCCCATATTTAGAGTCGATCTGGCCCCAATTTTCAATTTTCATAAGATGAGACATTTATTGGAATATTTTTTTTGTCAAATATTTTTATTAAGATTTCATATAGAAATATAATATACATAAATTTGAGTATGGATGATTATGCAGTATGAAACAATTATGTTGATAATGTTTCTATAATATGTATAATTTTAATAAAAAATATATCAGAATTTAGTACCATCAACATTAATCAGCAGTAATTAGTATTTTTCAATTGTTAATACTTCAAAAAGATCAAACTATAAAGACCTTGTTGATTAAATAAATTTTATGAATCATGATTTTGAGTGATTTAAGTGATTACAAACATGACAAATGGTGTTACTTTGGTTTATGATCCTCAGACAATTGTTGAATAAACAAACCAATTATAGACATTGATTTGAATTACACAAGTCATTATGATGATTGCATACATGTTTGTAAATATCTATTTATATGTTTAATGTGTGAATTAAATAAAAACAACTTTTTTTTCCATGATATTCCAAGTTATCATGGAAAATAACTTCATACATGTAATTACCATGTTTACATGCAGATGCTGCTTTACAGACAATACCAATCATTCTCCTTTTCTTATCGATTTTAAATTAAAAATCATCTGAATGTTACTTCAATATTATGCATACTTTGTGCAATTTCCATTTACCCTGAATCAAATTTGTCACCAATTCCTCCGATGTTAATATGATTTATTCATTATTTCATAGACCTTATCGCTTAGTATTTGGAAATCTGCACTGCTTGACCAGAGAATCTGCACCTCTTGAACTTAGTACTGACGTCATACAACAATCACTTTTCCATTGTGGCATCAGATATTCTCTATTGTGATGTCAAAATTTTACAGGAACTTTCCTGATGTTCATTAATGGCGGACAAATAGCAGAATAGCGATAAGGTGTATTATATAGGGCTGGATCAACATGGGACAAAACAACTTGGGAATGATTGAATTGGGGACGGACCCAATTGGGGCTGGAACGACCTGATACATTGTACCTAAGCCACATACCCACTAATTATATTAATGCCAAGTATAAAACATGCAAAATCCACTATAGTTTCAGAGCTCATCACGTTGCACCTGTCTCATATCAGAAATATCAACATGGAAACATAACTTTCAATTAATGTCACTATTCAAATCAAAAGACATTTATGTCTGCCAGCGGCATTGCCCCATGGCTTCAACATAAAATCACTCATGATCACCTGCATTCCCCGTTGCTGAATTTTTTGGTGACAACTTTGCCTTGTTCTATTCCAAGACGATCGCAGATTTTCTGTGCAAGATCAACATGAGAACTTCCACTAAAACCTTAATGTTAGGCATTCTACCGAAGTCTTTCAAGCTTTTTGATTCAGAAATTTGTTTACGAATACCCAACATTAAACACGTTTGGCCTCAGTATGCATGTGAGTATTATCGTTTCTGCGCTTGACTGTTACCTGGTTACGGATGTTACTGTAAAACGTGAACTTGATTTGGACAACTTGACCCCTTAATTTGACCTTATGTGACCCATATATTTTAAAGAAACGTAGAAAAATAGTTAACTTCAATGAAACATAAGTGGAATCATATATCATTCCATTTAATTCTATTGTAAAAAATATTAAATACAGAAATTTCCGTGTATAAAGTAAAAATTTCAGTTTTGTATTCAATGCGCAACTTTCCATGTGCTCACTTCCGGAACAAGCACTGTTGAAAAAACATAGAAAGTGTTACTCATCCCGTTAAGAATTTAATTCTATTGATTTATTTGTCCCTAACTTGTAATATATGTAACATTTTGTCTTGTAAATATGGCCAATATTGCTGCTGCTCGAATACAAAGAGAATTCAAAGAAGTGGTGAAAAGTGAAGAGGTACAGACTGAGACTGCTATGTTATTTGCAGAAATATTCAGGGCTATATTAAACTGCAGATTTATTTCATTGTCACACTAAATCCAATAGCCAAACTTGGTCATGTTATGTTTTCAAATCTAGAACAAGATATATACCGATTTCATCTTGGGCTATTCATTTCCTGTGCAGAAGTTTATATGACAAAGACATTATGAAAGATGTTTAAACAGTTGGGGGAATATCCTATTTATTGTGAAATATCCTAATTGATGGGTATAATACCCCTAATTATAATAAACAGCGATAAAAAATGGAATTAATATATTCATGCACATGTAATTGGCTGTCATGGCACACATATTCATTTTAATGCAGGGATCACGCTGGGCTTTGCAAGTGTCGCAAAAAGTTATTAATTCCATCATCTGGTGATATTTCTGCATCACTATTATCCCTAGGTTAAAGTTCATGCTTGACTAACTAATAAAATTGATAGTAGAAACTAATATATAGGGAAATTGTCTGCAATAATGCATGTGCCTTATGAGGCAGGTGTTACCTGTGAAAGAATTCGAATCTGGGTCCGTTCGCCCAAAAACACGTTGCTCCCATTCATATTCGCACCCCACACGTTTGCACCCTGGGTCCGTTTCGCACTGGACGATGTCATCAAACCTTAAGATACTTATGAATATCATATTAATTAACAGCAGATTTATATTATACACTGTATGACTATAAACATTTATAGTTAAAAAATTCCTAGCATAATTTCTGGTGAAAAAGTATTTGAATTATGAAAACCTATCTGATGTTGGTCCTATTGTAAGGAATTTGATATATGACGTAATTTTCAATGGTAGCCTTTTTTCCCCTCGTTTATAAAGTATAGTTTAATTAAAAACATAATAATTTATACCTAAAAAACAACAATATACAAAGTCCGCTTATCATTTATCGATCTGAGGTGACCTTGATTCATGTTCGCTGGGTCTGCTAACCTGGATACATATTTTATTTTGTAGTCAATATCATGTCACAAAAATGGCAGTATTTTGGTTTATATAAAAAAGATCCAAGTATTAAATTTCTATTGATAAAGTGGAATTTTGAAAGTTTCTTTTCCCTGCCACTAGGCAACTGGGGCAGTAATGTTTACCCTTGTTCATCAGTACAGACATCTGTACATACTACATCCATCTGTATGTCCAAAAATTTGTTTCCATTCTCTAACTTTAGTTTGCCTTAACCAAATGTTATGAAACTTGTACGTACTCAACGGTTTTTACCACCAAACACAGATCAAGCTTGAATTTAATTGGCTTAACTTTCACTGTCCAAAAGTTATGTCCCTTTGAATATAGAAAAAATGCTGAATTTAATGTTTCTTTGCCCTCTGCAACTATATATATACATGTAGACAAGAGAGGGGTAGTAATGTTACCCTTGTCCATCAGTATGTTTGTACGTACTACAAAATGTACGTCCATCTGTATGTACAATAATTGGTTTCCAGTCTCTTAACTTTAGTTTGCCTGAACCAAATGTTATGAAACTTATACACAATGGTTATTACCACCAAACACAGATACACTCAAATTTGGATGGCATCACTTTCATCGTCCACGAGTTATGTTGCTTTAAATATATAAAAATTGCTGAATTTACTGTTTCTGCACTCTTACTTTACTTTGCCTCAACCAAATTATATGAAACTAAACACAATGCTTATTACCACCAAACACAGATCAAAATTTTGGTGGCATCACTTTCACTGTTCATGCTGTTCTGGAGTTACATGTATGTCCGCAGTAAATACAAAAATTTCACAATTTGCCGTTTCCACACTCTAGCTTAACTTTGCCCTGAACCAAATGTTATGAAATTTATTCAAAATGCTGTTACCACCAAACACAGATCCAGTTCAATTTGTATGATTTGGGTGTCGTCACTTTCACCATTCTTGAGTTATGTATAATTAAGAAGATGTGGTCCCTGTAAATAGAAAATTGCTGAATTTACTGTTTCTGCACTCTAACTTTACTTTGCCTCAATCAAATGTTATGAAACTTCCACACAATTGTAATTACCACCAAACAGTTTTCACAGGTCAAGTTCAAATTTGGTTGGGGTCACTTTCACTGTTCTTGAGTTACATGTATGTCCCTTTAAAGATGCTGAATTTGCCGTACATGTACAAGCAGTGGGCATCTGGACACATATTTGTTTTATTTTTCAATTTCACATACACTTCTGTGCAGGTGGGCAGTGATAATTAGTAGATTTTACCTTCTTAGTAACAGATATAACCAAATATGTTTTTTTCTTTTTTAATCCAGGTGGAGCGGTGTAAAATAAAAGTAGCACTCAAAAATGATATGTATAATGAGTTAGAAGGGACGATAGCAGGACCTCCCGATACACCATATGCTGGGGGAACATTTAAACTAGAAATAAAAATACCAGAAACATATCCATTTAATCCTCCAAAGGTAAGCTGAAATGTTTATTAAGTTGCAATTTGTAAATTGTAAAACATGTTCATCTTGATTCTTGATTCTTCCAATTTATAAATTTACTAGACGACTGGTTAACATAAGTTATAATACTGGTACATGTACCTGAAATTTTATTATTTGAGAAATCTACTTTGTAAATTCATTCAGAGCTGTTGTTAAATATAAAATTAAGAAGATGTGATA
Organism: Mytilus coruscus; assembly: GCA_017311375.1. Lineage (NCBI taxonomy): Eukaryota > Metazoa > Mollusca > Bivalvia > Mytilida > Mytilidae > Mytilus > Mytilus coruscus. Next base: position 25,491,817 of record CM029597.1, on the reverse strand, counting down.
TGATTTCCAATTAGACAACACTCCACCAGAGACCAAATGACATAGAAGCTAAAAACTGTAGGACACCATACAGCCTTCAACAATGAGCAAAACCCATACTCCATAGTAAGCTGTAAAATGCCCCAAAATGACAAATGTAAAACAATTCAAACAAGAAAACTAACAACCTAAAGTCTTTTTTAAACTTAAGTTTAATTATACAATGTATTATGATATTATTTTTACAGGTAAAATTTACTACAAGAATATGGCACCCAAATATAAGTTCAGTCACAGGAGCTATTTGTTTAGATATTTTAAAAGATCAGTGGTAAGTATTTGTGATTAACAGACCTTTCTCTAAGAGTGGTCCTTTTATGATTATATACAAAAAGTGTTTGACGTACATGTACATGTAAGGGTCATTATGTTTTCTGTGCCTTTGTCCGTTATACCGTCGCTTGACTGATTGTATCAAGTTAATGTTTTTGGTTAAGGTAGTTTACCATGAAGTTGTGGTCACTCTGAACTCAATCACATGTCCATTATGATCTGAACTTTTAGATTATATCCCAAATTACATTTTTGACCAAAATTCAAGGTTCAATGAACATTGAAATGTGATAGTGTGAAACCATAACATTCTCAGGTTAAAGTTTTCAGATAAGGGTGTTTACCATTGAGATGTTTTCATATCAACTTGAAATTTAGTGCATATATTCTTTATTTTGTGAACTTCAAAAGTTTTATACCAAATTGCATTTTTTTATTCAATTTTACACAGTTGGGTACCCCTTCATGTCATTAGGTCACGTTTAAAATTGCCTCAGGTCACCAGAACACTTTTAAGCAAACTTTACAGAACTGATTCTTGGTTTTGAACATTTATAAAGGTCACAAGTCCTTTTAAATTAGACATCTGGTTGCAAGGTCACATGCTAAACTCCCAAGGTCGTAGGTCAGATTTGACCATGTTGGAACCACAGCTGGCAAGGTGTTCTATGAACACATATTCTTATTTTCTTTTATTAAAAATTTAAACCCCCAATTTTTATACGCCCGTCAAAATTTTGACGGGACGTATTATGGTATACAAATGTCGTCTGTCCGTCTGTCTGTCCGGCGTAAACATGTCGCACCGTAACTTGAGAACGACTTATCCAAATTTCATGAAACTTAAAATAGTTGTTTCTTATGATGGTCAAACGATCTGTATACTTTTGGTGAAAATAAGATTAAAACTTTTGAGTTACGGGACTTAGTAACTAAAACAGGTGTGTGTTTTGTTTCACATGTCGCACCGTATGTCAAAAACAATTTATGATTCTTGCTTAAAACTTTACACACTTCTTAGTTATATTAATCTTAAGATCTGTATACTTTTGGTGATGATTCAAAATTTTATTTTAGAGATATTGAGTATTTTGTTAAAAAGGGAGGGTTTTTCACATGTCGCTACCGTATCTCAAAAACAGTTTAAGATTATTGCTTAAAACTTTACACACTTCTTAGTTATATTAACCTTAAGATCTGTATACTTTTGGTGATGATTCAAAATTTTATTTTGAGTTATTGAGTATTTTGTAAAAAAGGGGAGGGTTTTTCACATGTCGCTACCGTATCTCAAAAATGATTTTTGATTATTGCTTAAAATTTTACACACTTCTTAGTTATATTAATCTAAAGATCTGTATACTTTTTGGTTTTGATTCAAAATTTTATTTTTGAGATATTGATTTTTTTTTTAAAAGGGGTTTTTCACATGTCGCTACCGTATCTCAAAAACGATTTATGATTATTGCTTAAAATTTTACACACTTCTTAGTTATATTAATCTAAAGATCTGTATACTTTTGGTTTTGATTCAAAATTTTATTTTAGAGATATTGAGTTTTTGTAAAAAGGGGTTTTCGCATGTCGCTACCGTATGTCAGAAACTATTTATGATTATTGCATAAAAATTCACACACAAGACGACGGGCGTATCATGCGCTCATGGCGCAGCTGTTTATTATTCTGAGGGAATCTAATTTTTTGCAGGGCTGCTGCTATGACATTAAGAACAGTTTTATTATCATTACAAGCTTTATTAGCTGCAGCAGAACCTGATGATCCACAAGATGCAGTTGTAGCCAAACAATATAAAGATTGTCCAGAAATTTTTATAAAAACAGCCAGACATTGGACAAATATATATGCCGGTGGTTTGTATATATATCTTTTTCAAATTTAAAAGTGACTAGATCAAGATATTAACTATTGGAAATAACGTCAATGCTCATGTGAATATAAAGTGTGCTGTGCTGGTGAATCAAGTTCTCAGATCTGCAAGTTCAGATATTAATATCCCTTGCTACCAGATTACTTTATTTATTATCTGTATCCCCTTCTTATTGATTTCTCATTAAAAACAAAATTTTATAAAGTTTCATTTCCTTAAGACTTTGATAAGTTTTTGATAACATACAACTATATATAGATATTTTAAGTTTCATATAAGATTAATTAAACACTACTTAACTATTTGCATGTCACAGTTATTGACAAGTTAAATTTATTTAAACATGTACCATGAAAACAATACTCAGATAATATGATTTAATTGATCATGAAAATTAACTGATGTATCTTAAATAGTCCTGCATCAAAAGAAAGTCACCATGACTTACGTTTTGGTCACGATAAGTTAAGTACTCATTGCTTTGGTAAAGCTTATTATCAGAGTTGAGTTCTTTGATACTTAAAAAAACTATTGGTTTTAAGATTAAGATGTAAGATTTATATTTATGACACCATAATAGGAACTTGTAACTATAATGGTTACTGGCATTTTTATACGACCACAAAAATTAAAAATTTTTTGGTCATATATTGGTATCACGTCGTTGTCCGCGTCGTCCGAAGACAGATGGTTTCCGGATAATAACTTTAGTATAAGTAAATAGAAATCAATAAAATTTTAACACAAGGTTTATAACCACTAAAGGAAGTTTGGGATTGATTTTGGGGGTTATGGTCCCAACTGTTTAGAAATAAGGGGTCAAATAAGCATTTTTCTAGTTTCCAGACAATAATTTGTTTGTAAGTGTATGTATCTTTCTGAAATTGTACCATAAATTTCCATACCAAAAAAGGAAGGTTGGGATAGATTTTGGGGGTCATGGCCCTCACTGTTTAGGAATTAGGGGCCAAAAAGTGGCCAAAAACAATACTTTTCTATATTGCTTATTTCTTGACCAATTTCAATAGGGGTTTTATTCTTGAATTCTTAGAATTCTTTTATATGCTGAATCTAACAGTGTATTTAGTTTTTGGATTTTGGGCCCTGTTTTAAATTGGTCCACATTGAGGTCCAAAAGGTCCAAAATTAAAGTTTGTTTGATTTTATCAAAATTGAATTCTTGGGGTTCTTTGATATGCCAAGTCTAACCATGTATTTAGATTTTAATTTTGGTCCCATTTTCAAATTGGTCTACATTACGGTCCAAAGGGTCCAAAATTAAATTTAGTTTGATTTTAACAAAATTGAATTCTTGGGGTTCTTTGATATGCTGAATCTAAACATGTATTTAGATTTTTATACCACTGCAAAATTTTTGTGGTCGATATTGGTATGACGTTGGCGTCATCATTGTCGTTGTCGTTGTCATCCGAAGACATTTGGTTTTCGCACTATAACTTTAGTATAGGTTAATAAAAATCTATGAAATTTTAACACAAGGTTTATGACCACAAAAGGAAGGTTGGGATTGATTTTTGGGAGTTTTGGTCCCAACAGTTTAGGAATTAGGGCTAAAAAGGGCCCAAATAAGCATTTTTCTTGGTTTTGCACAATAACTTTAGTATAAGTAAATAGAAATCTATGAAATTTAAGCACAAGGTTAATGACCTCAAAAGGAAGGTTGGGATTGATTTTAGGAGTTTTGGTCCCAACAGTTTAAGAATTAGGGGCCAAAAGGGTCCGAATGAAACTTTGTTTGATTTCATCAAAATTGAACTATTGGGGTTCTTTGATATGCCGAATCTAACTGTGTAATTAGGTTCTTAATTTTGGTCCCGCTTTCAAATTGGTCTACATTAAGGTCCAAAGGGTCCAAAATTAAACTTAGTTTGATTTTAACAAAATTGAATTCTTGGGGTTCTTTGATATGCTGAATCTAAACATGTACTTAGTTTTTATTATGGGCCCAGTTTTCAAGTTGGTCCAAATCGGGTCCAAAATTAAACTTTGTTTGATTTCAACAAAATTGAATATATGCACTGGCAGACCTATTTGGAAAATCACCGCGATTTTGTAAAAACTCCGTGTTTTTGGCTAATATCCGCGAAACGGATAAGAATTAGAGGTTCATCGTAAATTTGCTGTATTACAGGATATTTTGCATGTTATCCGGAGATTTTCCGTGTCGGCAGGAATTAGCCGTTTGTCCGATAAAACTGGTGTGTATTGAGTCATTGATAGAACCACTGATGCGTGAGCGACGGTTATTAATAGGTCGTTGTATAATCCGTTATGCGTGAGCGACGGTTATTAATAGATCCTTGTAGTGTGGTACAAATTATGATATATATGTTTACAGAATAAAAACAAAGTAACTATAATCGTTTGAGGTATAAGGAATTTTCAAAATATATCATATAATGTTTCTGTAAATTTAGAAACAGATTATATATATCTGGGGATTAGATGGTTACTTTTTTAATTATATGTCCGAGGCATAGATCATTTAATTGCTTCTAGTGGGTTGTCTTTTAGACAAAAAGTTCAATTTAAAAGATATGAAAGTTGCGTACATGTATACGTCAATGCCTGTCTTGTAAACTAATCTGTTACACTTTGAAATGTAAATAAGTTCTATTTAAAAGATTGGACGGTTATTTCACATGAATAAAAGTTATTCTGATCATTTTGTTTTAAAATGATTTTTGAAAGTGCGATCTTAAAACTATGTCTGTCCGGACTTGCATGGAATATTTGCCACTGGAAGTTAAGCAACCAACAATCTTAAAATAAAATAAATATGCCTGAGCGATAATATTCTTAAATTTTTAATGTGAAACAGTTTCTTCATTTATTAGAAATCACTTTCAGGTCTAATGGTAAAGTGAATATACATTCGGGATGAGATTAATTTACTATGATATTACGTTTCTTTTAATTAAAATTAGACTGCAACAAATGTAGATCGAACATTTTAATAATGAAATAATGCACGTCAAAAATATCTGTAATCATCTTGATCTTAAATTTAACTTCGCTCACAAGTGTCACTGCACGAGATTTTCCAACGGCGGAAATATCATGTAGCTGTAAACACAGGTGATGTTACTGACCGATTGTGGAATGTCAATTTAGGGTTAAATTTGATGTGAAATGATTGACATTATTGTGCTGCGTTAGGTTGAGGCTCTAGAAGGTTCATTTCAATTGATAACCAAAATTATTAAATCAAGTTTTTTTTTCAAATCAACGTTTAGTGTAAAATTATGTGGAGGAAACTTTATTTTGTTTGTTTTTAGGGCACAGGAGTTACCATAAAATCTATAGAAACATTGAATAAAACAATTTCAAGGTCACAACTTGTAAACTAATGAAAACAATAATAAACACTGTTGACAAGCGTAAACAGTTGTACATTACTTAGAAAATAGAGAGTGAAAAAAGGACGTTGGTGATGGTTACTGTTCATGTTAATTTTGAAAGATCGTGGTAACTGATTTCTGGGATGGTGGTACTTGCCAAAAGGTTGTATAAAAGGACAAACTAAGTACAATTTTAGCCGTGATATATGGGGCCCTTACGCTTGAATTAATTTACGTTACGTATTTCGTCCTTTATTATGACCTACAGTAGATCATAGTTGAGTACTACGATCGGTCAGGGCGGATCCAGACACTGTGAAAAAGGAACGTGTGCTAGCCAGGGTTTCTCAGAAAAAGGGGTGCTAGTACAGTTGGCCTAATGTATTTGAAGGCCAGAATTGGAAGATTATCAAACATTCTGTAGCTCAATTTTAATTTTATTTTCTAACTGCGAAGTGCTACCTAAGCCGTGGCCTGGAGAACCATACACAATTTTTAAAAGGGTGTTCCAAAGGCATATTAAAATACTTCCAGCATTATACAGGTCCCGAGGTACAATTTCTTGGGAGGAGATTTCAATTCCTGTTATGTGGGTTAATTTTTGTTACTAGAATTTCGTTTTTTTCATCAGATTTGCCCCAATTGTCTATTCTGTTAAGGTTTCACAAAAGTCAAAATATATAACACTTCATAAACATCTGAACTTTGCCTGTATTTTCAACCTATAATGAATAAAGTCCTAAACTATATGAAAATATCTTCATTTAAACATACTTAAACATATGCACACCGTAAATTGTATATAAAATTGAAATTGTTATGTTGTGGCCAACCCAGTTCTTGGGGTGAACACCAAATTTTCCAAAAAAATCTGAGGCCTATTCTGATCATATTCTGATCCCCAATTTGATGAGAGAAAAAATATTGTGGTCTGGAAGTTGACAAAAAAATGGAATTCCAGAATTCCCCATACCGCTTATTTCGAGAAAAATGTTTGGTGCATGGCAGTGGGGAATAACGTTGTGTTCAATTATTTCCGACTCAGAACAAACCCTAACCCTTCTAATTTAAATGTTGCTCCTATATACCTTACTATCATGAATTTTCAATGTTTCATGTATATTTCAGGTCAGATCCCAGGGCATACTATGTGTTCAAAATTATAAAACGTAGAAAATTCATGATTCATGTACGTGTAATACGTCTCAAGAAAATGGATTGAAGGCATATAAATTATCAAATTATTTATTTGTACAAAAACACATAGGCAATGAAAACCGTGTGCGCCAAGAAAGGTCAATACGTATGACTCAACTCGGAGGCTGATTTAGGGCAGGCTTTCCAGATCCTCCTTATGGAACTACATATGGTTAATTTTGACTTTTATTTACTTGTTTCACTTACCCGAATAATTCAGTCGTTATATTCCGCTGATCTACGATTATTTCATTAACAAGTATATAGAAGAGATCGATTACGGAGAGAGACTGAATTTTTCAAGTTAGTTCCACTCCGACCTTTTTAGTTTATACAATAAAGCAAGTTTATTTAATCCATTTCTCCGCTGTTTTCGTTATATATAGCACTTTCGTCATACTTAGGTTAGGTTTCAAAGAGTGGATCATTAATATGAACATGTCGGGTCTTTTAGAGCTGACAATGTGGTATGGGCTTTGCTCATTGTTGAAGGCCGTCTGGCGACCTATAGTTGTTAATTTCTGTGTCATTTTGGTCTCTTGTGGAGGGTTGTCTCATTGACAATCATACCACATCTTTTTATATATAATAACAATATCATAATTACAAATACTAATTCTCATTACGTCATCCGAGAATACACGTGTCTTTTCTTTAGGCTAAAGCGCGAGTAGATGGTCAGATATATATATGGAATTTTGAAAGGACCTTGACTGACTACACAGCCCTTGCACGATCTGATCGATGGTCAGAAAGATGACCAGACAAGTTCTAAGTGCACACAAATGGTCACATGTCATGAATATCCATGAACGCATAAACGAACTAAATTTTATATATACGAATCCTTGCTGTACCACAGGTGTCCTTGTGTAATGAAATTTTAGGATATTGGTGCATAGTCAAGTGATTAGATAAACTTGGATAATCAATGAGAGAATGAATGACCATTTTAAGTTAATCCAGGGACTTTCCATTGATTGTTGTTTGCTTTACGCTGCATTAGCACAAAATGCTATATCGCGGCAAGAGCTTATTCCAATATTTTACAATTTAAGGTATATTTTAAAATCAGACAAAAGGTCCTTCAATAAACTAAAATTCTAGACTAAAGGGACGTTCTATACTAACGGATAAGATAAGGTAAAACTTTTTTTATTAAATAATGAAAGCTTTTTCAGATAAAGGGAGTGTCGGACATAGTTTTAACTCTTAATGAAACTGTTCTTTAATTCATAAATAATAAAACATAAAATTAAAGACATTTTAGACCCTTCCTACAAACGGAAAAGATGAGCATGAAAAATAAGTGAAAAGGGGTGGGCATAAGTGACTGGTTACTAATTAATTTTAATAGTAGTTCACCGTACAAGAAGTTTTAAAGTACTAATGGAATAGTGTGACAGAAGCGGATTTAGAGGGGCAAGGTACTCCTTTTCTTGAAAAAATTTGGTTGATTATACATGTATTGGGAATCACTGAAGCATGACTGAAGCGACCCCTCTTAGGCAGTCATTGCATGTGAAAATTTCTGGATCCGCCACTGGTGTGCTAGCTAATAAATGATATATTTTTACTACCTTTATTTTTTAATCCTTACTCCGTCTTTGTGAAATAATCGAGACTTCATCAGGTATACACGGAGAAATAAAATATTGAAGTGATTTGAGTACGAAATATGAAATGTCTCCTTGGTAGCTGGTATCCCTTGTGGGATTAATAAATTGAACTCATGTGTGCCGGAATAGGTAATTAATATATTTTATTTTTATTATTTATCAACTTATGGTACGGTAATAACTTTTATTTTTTTTTTTTTTTTCCTTTTGTTTCAATTTCAATTTGCCCTTCGTTCTGTGAACAAAATAACACGGCTACACATTTTAAGACAAAACACACTTATAGTTCGACTAACACTTTGACTTATTTATACTCACTTAGTATCAGATAAACGAGATGCATGCTCCTTAAAATCATTTCAGATATTCTATGGAATTTTAATTCACCAGTAAATCAGAAATGTCCATCTTAAACATTTCTTTTTAATTGGATGTTATATCATTTTAAATATCTAACAAGGCACATAAAAAATTCTAGTTTTTGTGCGATGATGCGTAGCTGCATGGAAGTTACTACATGAATGACATCAGTTTGATTGTCTTTGAAATCACTCACACGTGGCGGTGTACACATTACACTCAATATACGACTTAAAATACCTGGGGCAATTTATACTTCCGCTTATTGTCCCTTTACTAGCCAGTGTACCTGTGTAAGGTTATAGATGTAATTTTACATCTACGGTAAGATGTATCTCTGACTCCAAAACAGTCGAAAGTAATCCCGGATTTTGACAAAGAATGTTGGAGGACGAAAAGACAACATTCAAATGAGATTTATTTATAAAGTTTATATTATGCATATATACCATTGAAGCAGCCTCTGTCTGATAAATTGTCATCTAAGACGGTATAAATTAAAATTCTGTTGACATGGCACGAAGAGGAGTTGAGATATATGCGACACATTTTATTCAATGTCCTCACAAAGGTAGTTTATTTTACATGTTCTCGGACATTAAATATATTTCTTGTGTGACAGTTTGCTGACTGTTAACACCATGTTCAATTTATCTTAATTGACAAACATTTTGATAAGGTTCCATCATTCGAAAATAAGTTATTAAAATCTCAGTAGGTTCAAAACTACTAAATTTTATCACACAGAATGCAACAAATAAAGGTTACAGAAATGGGCGCTACCACTTCACACTTTGGCAATTGAAAATAAAATCTAATCAGTCAAATTCTCAGTATCACAACTTCATTTAACTGCAGTAGATATTGTCTTTCAAGATAAATGAATAAAATAAATATTCTTTAAAACAAGAGTGTAGGGAGTCTATTTCCTACCGACTCGCATGAACAATTTTCATTTTTTTTATATACTGCCTGAATGACATGACTCGAGAAATATTTGTCACTGGACATCAATTTAAAAATTAAAAAGAAAACAAAGAACTCGAAATTTAGGATCTGTATGACACCGTACGGCCCTTCTCAGACAGTGAGCAAAACTCATACCATATAGAATTTATAAAATGCCCTGACATGACATAATTTGGAAAAATTAAAAAGACAACACCTTTAAAAATTACAAGCTCCTGACTTGCCAGGACAGTCATAGAATGAGGAGGGTTTAAACCTATTTGAGATAGCTCAACCCTCATGCGGTCACCAATCCTGGAATGTAAGACTGAGAAAATCCATATCCTTTGCTTTATAGGATAGGACTGGGCCTCCCCCAACCTGGACGGTGAGGTAATAACATGCACAAATTGTGAAAATTAAAGTTAAAATCAATAAGAATCAACGGATCTAGTGTAAAGCAGTTATAAACAGTCAGAGAAAATCATGAACTTGTGTGATACCAAAATATACGTACATAAAATCGAGAGAAAAAGGCACGACCATAAGTATGCATTAAAGCAATCTATGTATGTAGCAGGAATTTATGTTTTTTTTTGTTCACATCTCATCCTTTTTTCATTCATTTCCAATGTTTGTCGACTTGATATATAGCCTGGTTAAGGATGTACTTATGTGATGTTTATGAATTTGTGTTTAGCTTGTTATGTTTCTTTACAAAAGCTTCTCCGACTTATAGTATCTATCTATCTATACTACTTAAACGAGAAGACCTCATTTTGTTAGTCGCTTCTCTTCCTTCCACAATAAATTAATCATCATGACTCTGTGTTCTATAGGTTCATGCATAGTTGCATTTGTCATCTATTCTTATGATTCTACTGTTTGGGTTATTTTAGGAGAAATCAATTTAGCAGTGTTCGCCATGTAGAAGAAACTTGGAATTGATAGTTTATATCAAATATACTTTATTGATAATAAATGTATGTTCATAGTATACAGAAAGCGAAAATAATGGTATTTAACAGAAAACAAAAAAATAATGCACTTTGGAGAAAAGGAGAGGGCTTGAAAAAATTGTCCGTCTCCAGGAGTTCCTATGAATTTTGATACCTTTTCTGAAATTATCCAGATTTATAAAAGAGATGGACCATTTGTTCATATACCAAGGGAAACTTTGTGCAAAGCATTATTATTTATAGTTTAATTGAATTTAGTAGAAAAAGAAAATTTGGTGAAAATAAAACCAAGATTTTTTAGAAAATCCACAGATTTTTTTTTGTGGGGTCGATAATGGTATGATGTGGTTGTTGTCGCTCACGTCGTCCGAAGACACATTTGTAGTTTCTGGACTATAACTTGTGTGTAAGTGTATGGACCTCTCTGACATTGTACCACAACGTTCCATATCACAAAAGGAAAGCTGGTATTGAATTTGGGGTTATTGCCCCATTCATGAAGGAATTGGGGCCATAAAGGGCCAAAAACATTTTTAGTTATTCGAGTTTTCAGACAATAACTTGTGTTTAAGTCACTGTATGGATCTTTCTGAAATTGTACTACAAGTTTCCATACTACAAAGGAAAACTGGGATCAAGTGTTGAGGTTATTGCTCCAAAGGGGGGGTGAGTTCAAAAAGTTTGCAGGTTTCCAATTTTTTAAAAGGGGTTTAATTTTTTTTTCAAAATTTTTCAAATTTTAAAATATTTCAAAAGTTTCAAGAAGAAATCTTTAATTGCACAGTATTGCCCAATAGATTTGAAAGACCTTGACATTTGTTTTGTGTCAGAAACCTATATTATGTCAAAATTTGATCACAATCCAAATTCAGACAGTATCAAGCTTGAATATTGTGTCAAAATTTGCCCCAACTGTTCATGGTTCAACTTCTGCGGTCATATCAGGCTGCGCTCAGCGCCAAGCATTTTATTTTGTTATAATATTTTAAACATATTGACTCAATTAAAAAATCATTGCTAGCACTGAATGCAATAATCCTTCATCAATAAAGCATCGAATCGCCAAATATGACAGTACAAGGGAAAAGCTGTGGATTTTCTAAAAATATCCATATGCTTAGCATTTAATCAACACAAGGGTACATAATCCTTAAAAGCCTTTGAGAACGTAACTTTATAGCAAGGAACTATAACGTATGCAGTCTTTCAATCCTAGTTGTCTTTTAATTTGTTAGTCATCTGTTTTCTCTATTCTTCATATTTTTTCTCATTATTCTATATTCTTTATTTTCTTGGCGTCTATTTTTCTTTACTTTTCTGGTCCTTTGTTGTGCAATTTTGTCCATTTGTGTTCTCTATTCTTCTATAAATCCTATCCAGACCCTCACAAACATACATAATCAATAAGTTCCGCTCCTATTACCTAACCCCACTTGACATGGATATAGATAATTGTCATCCATGGGGTTTCTCATCCGTTTTGAATATAACATTGCTATTAAAATGGGTACATTATAAAAAAAGAAGACGTGGTATGATTGCCAATAAGACAACTCTCCACAAGAGAAAATGACACAGAAATTAACAACTATAGGTCACTGTACGGCCTTCAACAATGAGCACAGCCAATATTGTATAGCCAACTATTAAAGGACAACATACTAGGAGTCCATTACATCAGATATAACATATAGAGATGTATAAACACGCAGTCACGATACGTCCGATGCTAAATTAATGACTTTGTTGAAAGGCAAAACTATTAGCCCTATGTACTGACTGTAACTAGTATATATATAACTGAAACTAGATGAAAATCAAGGAATCTACACATGCTGTAATAGCAAATCTGAACGGAACCAAAACGCATGTTTGTAAAAAATATATAATATACAACTTACATTTCAGCAACTGTTATATTAGTAATTATTAATGATGTAGTTCGTGAATAAATTGTCCTCACAGTGGAACAAATGGACAGTCTAAGTACGTTAATGTCTGGATTAATATTTCTGCAAAGACGTTGTCATTTTATTGTTTCCATTAACCGACTTAAATAAAAATCAAATTATAACTTTGTAATGATTATAAATGTTTACCTTTTGAAATAAATTTTGGTTTATTGAATATAGATACGGGAAAAAGAACTCAAATGTTTTATTTCCATGTATATTATGACAAATTAAAAACATCTTTGTGTAAAGAAAAATCGAATCACATCAAATTTTGATCGGCCGTAAAATAAACTTCACATCACTTTATTTATATCACAAATCAATTTACAAAAACTTCTCAACGATGTCATAATAGAAAGCACGAGTGATCTATCTGGCGGACCAACTTGTGGCTAATGATTGACAGGTATGATTAGATCTCGAGGCTCCAATGGGGAACGTGGTGTCGAAAGGAAAATAGAAGATTATTCAATTATAATTTTTAGGACTCGTATTTAAATGTGATCTGATATGGAAAATTTTGAGTTCTTTTAATAGCACAAAGAAATAAGACGTAAGAAGGGTAACAACTGTGTAACTATAAACGAATGACTCGTGTGTAATTGGACTGATTTTATCAAATGTTTGTTGAAAACTTTCAATTTCAAACCTTCTTGGTTGGAATGAATATGTTCGATTTATATATGCAAATATGTCTTTATTATATAATATATTTAAATTATCTTCATTAATTACAATACAATATATAACATGTATCTATGATAACCTCCATAACGACTAAATATATGTACAGGTAAAATTAAATTCTGATCAATCGGGTACAGATTGATTTACGACCTTCCACTGGTATTGCACAAGCAATATCACAGCAGGTGTTAAATACACTAGGACAAGTGTCAGATCAGTTTGACATCCTGCCCGATTACGGTATCTTCCGGAGACTCTATTAATACAAGGACTGTTTTTTTTTTTCTAAACATGACAATTGTGAAGAATTTTATAAAGTGAGAACAAAGTTTCTGACCGAACTATCGATTCACATTATGAATCTATCATGTATAGTAGATTAGTTTACGTTTTTAACGTAAATACGATTTCCATTCATATATTAAAAAATTGTAGTTGTCTATAGCAAAGATAACACGTGTATTCATCTTGTTCATTGGTCACATTAAAATAGATTTTCTTTAATGAACAATGACAACATTTGATATTTAAATCGTAAGTAACTTTATTATCAAAACACCGTTTTATCTCGATCGAAAAGGAAATAAGATAGTTTTTAATCTGACTGTAAACATTGTATATATCACAACGATCTATTAATAACCGTCGCTCACGCATAACGGATTCTATAATCATCTATGTACAACGATCTATTAATAACCGTCGCTCACGCATCACTGGTTCTATCACTGACTCAATACACACCCGTTTTATCGGACAAACGGCTATTCCACGACACGGAAAATCTCCAGATAACATGCATAATATTCTGTAATACAGCAAATTTACGATGAACCTCTAATTATTATCCGTTTCGCGGAAATTAGCCAAAATCGCGGAATTTTCCAAATAGGTCTACCAGTGATGGGGTTCTTTGATATGCTGAATCTAACCAGTTATTAAGTTTTTGGATTTTGGGCTCTGTTTTTAAATTGGTCCACATTAAGATTCAAAGGGTCCAAAATTAAACTTTGTTTGATTTCATAAAAATTGAATTCTTGGGGTTCTTTGATATGCCGAATCTAACCGTGTATTTAGATTTTTATTTTTGGTCCCGTTTTCAAATTGGTCTACATTAAGGTCCAAAGGGTCCAAAATTAAACTTAGTTTGATTTCAACAAAATTGAATTCTTAGGGTTCTTTGATATGCTGAACCTTAACATGTATTTAGATTTTTATTATGGGCCCAGTTTTCAAGTTGGTCCAAATCAGGGTCCAAAATTTAACTTTGTTTGATTTCAACAAAATTGAGTGTATGGGGTTCTTTGATATGCTGAATCTAACCATGTATTTAGATTTTTGATTTTTGGGCCCGTTATCAAATTGGTCCACATTGATGTCAAAAGGGTCCAAAATTAAACTTTGTTTGATTAAATTCTTTGGGTTCTTTGAAATGCTGAAAATAACTTATATTTAGATTTTGGATATTTGACCATAATAGGTAAATGTCCAATTTAAAATTTTTAAGTCTTAGATCACATTCATTCTGTGTCAGAAACCTATGCTGTGTCAAATATTTAATCACAATCCAAATTCAGAGCTGTACCAAGCTTGAATATTGTGTCCATACTTGCCCAAAAGGTTCAGGGTTTGACCTCTGCGGTCGTATTAAGCTGCACCCTGCGGAGCATTTTATTTAACATGCTTCAACCAATATGATAGGGCTTACAACCCAGTTGAAATTAAAGGGGAACCACTAATGGTAATTCAATGATATTTGATTTGTAATTTTTCAGCATTAACACATCCCTTTTTTCACCCCACCCCTTAGTCATGGTCTATTGCCTTTGAAACAATTGCATAGTTGACATACTAAAGTCTGTGATTACGTCAGTTTTAAGGGAACCACTAATGGTTAGTCAATGATATTTAGTATGTAGTTGTATTAGTATTATCACATTTCATTTCCACAAAGATTATAAGCCTCGGTCCCCTAAGTCATTGTTCGTTGATTTTGATCAATTAGAAAAGATGCAAGATCTCCTCTGTCTGTCCATTCTTAATAAAAGTATCACAAGTTCTCGTACTGTTTACATAGAAATGGAATGAAACTTGGCAGAATTTACTTGACAACATCTGTAGTTGTGCACCGCAATATTTTTCTAATAAGCCTATGGTGAATTGGTTATTAAAAATAAAGATAAAAGAGTACCGGTATACTGAAACAATAATATACATCAGGCCATAATCTTGCCAGCGAAATGATGATTTAAGTCGCCAAAGAATTTTGAAAATCGCTTAATCTCGCCGGCCGACCAACTTCATTTGAATTGAAATCGCTATCAAAATCGGTAAAAGGAGACAACTTGTGATTTACAAGTCGCACAGGTGGAAAAAAAATGGCGACTAACAAGGAAAATTGAGATTTTCAAACGACCCAGAACTAATACTGTCAGCGATCAAATTAAATAAATACAACGGCGACTTTGTACATCCTTGGATATAAGATTCAAAACTATTCAAACGGAAAACTGACTGTCTGTTTAAGTTATTATTTTGCAATGATTTTCATCTGAGGATGTTGCGTAATCACTCAGCTGATTTGTTTTATTTTTATTTATTATGGGTCCATCAATAGTACTATTTGGTAGGTTAAGGTGTGAATTAACGGTTGATTTATTATATTCATTGAATAAAATTGAAATATGAAAGGTAGAAAGACAGCTGATGGATAATGTGATTGCAAACGTCGACACTCGACCACCTTGTGATCATTTCATGACCATTTTGTTGATATGGAAGATATCTTTAAAAAATGATAGAAATTAGCTCTTTATCGGTTAATTAATATACGATTGACAGATATCTTCATTTATAGGCTTACAATCTTTAACGAGAATCTCAATTTACAACTAACATGATGTCCTGGACATTCAATAATGTTTTACAAAATAATGACAAGTGGTGATATAAATTAAATTCCCAGTCATGTGAAATTCATCATGTAAACTGGGAGTCATATTTTCTGGACTTTTAAAATAAATTGAGGCAGATGCACATGAATTTAATGCATCATAATATTACTAGGCTGCTCCCTCTTGTCCCAAGCAACAAATTTTATTTAGACTTAAATTCAGGTTGACAGTACAAATGGTATCAATAAATAAATAACAACTATATTGTCTAAACCTTTTATTAAGAACTTTCTATATATACATTAATATATATTTTGTACAATAACATGAAAAAACTGCAAGTATATTTTTTATTGCATCTAAAACAATTTCCTTAGTGATAATCACGAAAACACTATGCAACCGAAACGTTAATGGAATCTCACTTCTCCAAGAAATTGACCACTTCTCCCTTCTCTCTCATCGAAGGAGAAGTCACTTCTCCCTCTCCAAAATCCTAGATTAGGCCCTGTACATATTCAGGAAGACAATATTTACAGGGATTGAATCTCAATATATACTGCAACCATTTCAAGTCATATGAAACGAGTTACAGTTGTTAAAATGAATTGTTGCTTTAAATTTGTTTTTTAAGAATCAGTTATTACTATTTACCTTCCAGTGCATGTTTGTTTACATTCTTTTATCACGGTTTTCCCCTAGCACTTGCGCTGTGTGGTGGCCGAAGTTTTAACGAGAGATCTTGTAGTTAAGGTCACTGCATTCGGGAAAATATTGGTGAATTAGTGTACGGGAAGACAATAATTCAATAGCAGTACATTTATGAAGATTTTGATAATATAAAGGATTTTCTTTTACAAGAAGGTTTGCGTACACTTGTTATATAGTAAAACTTAGCTATATAAAACATATTCAACTTTTTTTTTAAATTCAATGTTTCATATGACTTTAAAGAGAGATCTTTGAATATTGTTTTTATTGGTTTTAATATTGATTTTGTTATCAGTAAATTTAAATCTAACTAAATATTTTTATATACATATGCACATTCATGGCTCTACAATCTGTCGATACCTGTACTTGGCATTGCACAAGGTCATGTTTTTCTCTGACTGTTTATGACGTCTTTACGCTAAATCCATTGGGTGTTGGATGTGTACTGATTGATAATTTAGTCTTAGATGCATGATTTTTTTTTATTAGTTGTTATTGGCTTTGAACTAGCTGTCAGTAACTGTGAGTAACCTCAGATCTGTGCTAAGTTGTTGGGATGTACCGTCCATGTCCACTTTGTGTTTTTATACGACCGCAAAAAAAGCATTTTCTAGTTTCATGACAATAACTTGTGTGTAAGTGTATGGATCTTTCTGAAATTGTATTACAAGGTTCAATATCACAAAGGAAAAGCTGGAATTGAGTTTGGGGTAATTGCCCAAAACGTTTAGGAAGAAGGGGCCAAAAGGGCCAAAAATAAACATTTTCTAGTTTCCAGACAATAGCTTGTGTTCAAGTGTATGGATCTCTGAAATTGTACTGCGAGGTACCATACCACAAAGGAAGGCTGGGATTGAGTTTGGTGGTGATGAATCATAAGGGGTTAAAAAATTGGGGGGAATTTTTTCCATTTTTTCCTTTTTTCCTTTTTTTTTCTTTAAAATTTTCCATTTTAAGTTGGTTATTTCTGATTTATATTTAAAAGCAAATAATAATGATATGGCAGGAGATACACACCAAACAGGATGTGTAAATTATTATATAATAAGTATTGTGCAATAGCAAGAAATTTTCAATTGCACAGTATTGCTAATAGCGAGAAATCTTCAATTGCACAGTATTGCGCAATAGCAAGAAATATCCAATAGCACAATATTGCACAATAGCAAGAAATTGTCAATTGTACAGTATTGCGCAATAGCAAGAAATATTCAATTGCACAGTATTACGCAATTGCAAGAAATATTCAATTGCACTTTGTATAAATTGCTTATTTCTTGACAAATTTCAATGGGGTTTTATTCTTGAATTCTTGGGGTTCTTTAATATGCTGAATCTAACCGTGTATTAAGTTTTTGGATTTTGGGCCCGTTTTTAAATTGGTCCACATTGAGGTCCAAAGGGTCCAAAATTAAACTTTGTTTGATTTCATCAAAATTGAATTATTGGGGTTCTTTGATATGCCGAATCTAACCGTGTATTTAGATTCTTAATTTTTGGTCCCGTTTTCAAATTGGTCTACATTAAGGTCCAAAGGGTCCAAAATTAAACTTAGTTTGATTTTAACAAAATTGAATTCTTAGGGTTCTTTGATATGCTGAATCTAAACATGTATTTAGATTTTTGATTATGGGCCCAGTTTTCAAGTTGATCCAAATCGGGTCCAAAATTAAACTTTTATTTGATTTCAACAAAATTGAATATATGGGGTTCTTTGATATGCTGAATCTAACCATGTATTTAGATTCTTAATTTTGGTCCCGTTTTCAAATTGGTCTACATTAAGGTCCAAAGGGTACAAAATTAAACTTAGTTTGATTTTAACAAAATTGAATTCTTAGGTTTCTTTGATATGCTGAATCTAAACATGTATTTAGATTTTTAATTATGTGCCCAGTTTTAAAGTTGGTCCAAATCGGGTCCAAAATTAAACTTTGTTTGATTTCAACAAAATTGAATATATGGGGTTCTTTGATATGCTGAATCTAACCATGTATTTAGATTTTTGATTTTTGGGCCCGTTATCAACTTTGTCCACATTGAGGTCAAAAGGGTCCAAAATTAAACTTTGTTTGATTTCATCAAAATTGAACTCTTAGGGTTCTTTGATATGCTGAATCTAACCATGTATTTAGGTTTTGGATATTGGACCATAATAGGTGAATGTCCAATTTAAAATTTTAAGATAGACCACATTCATTCTGTGTCAGAAACCTATGCTGTGTCAAATATTCAATCACAATCCAAATTCAGAGCTGTATCAAGCTTGAATGTTGTGTCCATACTTGCCCCAACTGTTCAGGGTTCGACCTCTGTGGTCGTATCAAGCTGCGCCCTGCGGAGCATTTTATTTTTGTTGGATGTATTTCTATTTGTATCCATCTGATGAATTAAGCCTTTTTCAACTGATTTTTGTACGACCACAAAAAATTTTGCAGTCGTATATTAGTATCATGTCGTTGTCGTCTTCAACGTTTTCCGAAGACATTTGGTTTCCGGACAATAACTTTAGTAAATGTAAATAGAAATCTATGAAATTTAAACACAAGGTTTATAACCTCAAAAGGAAGGTTGGGATTGATTTTGGGGGTTATAGTCCGAAGATTTTAGGAATTAGGGGCCAAAAAAAGCATTTTTCTAGTTTATAGACAATAACTTGTGGAACGGTGTATGGATCTCTCTGAAATTATACCACAAGTTTTCATACCACAAAGGGATGGTTAGGATTGGCTTTGGGGGGTTATGACTCAAACCGTTTAGGAATTAGAGGCAAAAAAGGGGGAAAAACAAGGGTTTCCTGATTAATGGGCAATTAAAAAAAAGTACATTGTTATGTTTGGATTACCTTCCTTACACTGCTTTTAAATTATGTATAAAGAAATGTTGTATTGTCTTGAGGTGATTAGCTGTCAATTTATTTTTAGAAGTTACTATTTAAAAATGCTGATTAAGGAATATTAATTTTAGCCATGATTATGTATGTCATTTCCATTTTAAGACTTTTATGGTGTATTTAAATGGGTAATTATGGTTGCAAACTCCTTTGGAAATTTGAATTGAGATTATGACCATATCTTGAGGGAAAGAATTTTTTTTTTTTTTGGAAAAAGGGGTGGGGGTAAAAAGAAATTATGAGAGGGGACAATTTTTCTCATTTCAGAAATCAGAAATTAAAAGAAAATTTCTTCAAAAAAGGGGGTAAATTTTTTTTTGAGGGAGGGGGTCGATTCGCAACAGCATAGTGTATTGCACAAAAGCAAAAAATTGAATATAAATTCAAATCATATAACCAATTCTAAGTTCTTTGACTGTAGTTATTCTGTGTCAGAAACCTATTATGTGTCAGATATTTAATTACAATCCAAATTCAGACCTGTATCAAGCGCAAATATTGTGTCCATTTTTGCCCAAACTGTTCAGGGTTGGACCTCTGCGGTCGTATCCAGCTGCGCTGGGCAAAGCAATTTATTATAGTTTGTTCTTATGTTGTACTGTTACACCACTGTCCCAGGTTAGGGGGAGGATTGGCGCCTTCAAACTAGTTTTACCCCGCCACATTCTGCATGTGCCTGTCCCAAGTCAGGAGCCTGTAATTGAGTGGTTGTCTTTGTTGCTGTTTCTCATATTTGTTTTTCGTTTATTGTTTTGCATAGTTTGTTCTTATGTTTTACCGTTACATCACTGTCCCAGGTTAGTGGGAGGGTTTGGCGCCAAAAAACTAGTTCAACCCGCCACATTCTGTATGTGCCTGTTCCAAGTCAGGAACCTGTAATTCAGTGGTTGTTGTTTGTTGCTGCGTTTCATATTTGTTTTTTGTTCCTTATTTTTTAACATAAATTAGGCCGTTAGTTTTCTCGTATATATAGCTGACTATGCGGTATGGGCTTTGCTCATTGTTGAAGGCAGTACAGTGACCTATAGTTGTTAATTTCTGTGTCATTTGGTCTATTGTGGAGAGTTGTCCCATTGGCAATCATACCACATCTTCTTTTTATATCCAAGCCTTCAAAGTATTTATTTATAAGGGATTATACTTGATTATGGAATTGTACAATTGCTTGTCTTGTTGGATTGCCCCAATTTGCGATTATAATCGATAATCAGAACATCACTATTTTCAATGATAGAAGAGAGTGATATAAACAACAAAAATATCTAAAGAAAAAGAACAAAACAAACATGATAGAAAACAGAAACTTTTTAAGTAAACAAAAACAAAATGAAATGTTGTATGTTATATGAATTTATATGTTTTTTGTAGGTCCCCATAGAGAATTGGATTTAGAAAATAAAATTACACAAGTAATGGGAATGGGATTTGATGAGGTAAATATTATGTAGAAAGTGCTATTACTTTTGAATTGGCAATGGGGGTTCTGTTCAATAAATGTGAAAGCCCTTAAGTTTTCAGTTCTTAAATTTAGTTATGAATAAAAATAAATGTGGGGATACACCAATAAGACAAACAACAAATATAACCAAAAGACATCTAGAGGGCAACATACAAACTTCAACAACAGACAGGTGTCTATACAATTTGTCATACTCTAAATCATTGTTTTTATGCATGTTATGAAAACTGGTATGTTGTGAATGTTAAATTACTAAGTGATATCTATGTGTGAACGTAACGTACCTGGCAAGTTTGACAGTAGCCAATTTTGTGTTACGAAATTCCTACAATTTGTGGCATACAAATGTTTTCATATTTGTTGTTTTTATGCCCCGCCGTACCGGTGGCATTAAGTTTTACCCTTGTCCGTCTGTATGTACGTCCCAAAGTTGGTTTCCTTTCTCTAACGTTAGTTTGCCTCAACCAAATGTTATGAAACTTATACACAATGCTTACTACCACAAAACACAGATCATGTTTGAATTTTGGTGGCGTCACTTTAACCGTTCTAGAGTTATGCCCCTTTACAAATGGAAAAATTGCTGAATTTTTCGTTTCCATTCTTTAACTTTAGTTCGCCTCAACCAAATGTTATGAAACTTATACACAATGCTTATTACCACAAAGTACAGATCAAGTATGAATTTTGGTGGTGTCACTTTAACCGTCCTAGAGTTATGCTCTTTACAAATGGAAAAATTGCTGAATTTTTTGTTTCCGTTCTCTAACTTAAGTTAGCCTCAACCAAATGTTATGAAACTTATACACAATGCTTATTACCACAAAATACAGATCAAGTTTGTATTTTGGTGGTGTCAATTTTACTGTTCTAGAATTATCCCCCTTTACAAATGGAAAAATTGCTGAATTTTTCGTTTCCATCTCTAACTTAAGTTTGCTGCAACCAAATTTTATGAAAATTATACACAATGCTTATTACCACAAAACTCAGATCAAGTACAAATTTGGGTAGCGTCACTTTTACCGTTCTTCAGTTATGTCCCTTTATAACTTTATATGATATGCAATGGGGGCATCATCTGTGTCCCATGGACACATTCCCCATTTATTTCTACATTTCTTTAGTTACAGCTATTTATATGCTTTGTATTGCTGAATTGGTCTCAAGACTGACAAAATCATGCTTGCTTTCTAAATTATCCTATATTTATGTACTTGCTGACAGTTATACACATGATTAACCTTGAATGTTAGCGACCTATTTCTTGCACGCAACATTATTGTGTGATTTGGCATATAAAAAGGTGATTTCCCATGGTAAACATGATTATGATTTAAATTCGAACTGAGCATCAGAGAATATAGGTAAATACTTTGGCATACAAACATACACCAAAAAAACTGTTGATACATATTTATTGTACTTCTATTTATTGTATTGAATTAATGATAATATAATTTCTATATCCTGAAGATAATTTAGTTATTATTTTGTAAAAAATATGGCAAAGGTAATTTGCATAGATTGAATATCTAAAACTAGAGTTGTAATAAAGATTTAGAACAATCTTTACATGGTATATAAGAGATTTTGTGTTATGACTTGGTACATCATATCTCTTCTTTTCATTATTTATCAATAATTCTTATATATGATTTGCATATTTACAAATCGTGAGTTTGTGAGTTAATCGCCCCAGTTTACACATTAATAACCTCTAGAAAAATGTGTTTAATCCTATAATATATACAGATACACATTTACAGGATTTCATTTATAGATTAGGCAAGGTTGTGGTATTGATTTTATCTATATTTAAAAAAAATAATCCTGAATTATAAAAATTTATCATAGAAAACAAACTACCCATTAGAACATTGAATTAACACTAGCAATTAGGCACATTTATTGATGATAGAAAATTAGAAGTTTTGTGAATTTCCTCTCCAGTAAATAATCAAGTCCACTTTATATTTTAAGTCATGGTTCTAAATCTTATAAATCATAAAAACTGAAAACAAAAAAATTTAAGAACAAGCAAAACAACAGAGGACATTGGGATGTATGTCTGTCCATTCAACAAATATTTCTGTCTTACTTTTCTCAGTTGCTGCTGAACTGATGTCATAATTGTTCAAGCTGCTTTGTTATATGTGAACTTTTTCCTGTTCAGTCAGACACATACTTGTGTTTTCTGATACTTTAGAATATGAGTGGGAGTATGCATAGCATGATTCCACATTCAAGGTGTACATGTCAGTCTGGTAGGGTTCAGATGGCCTTGACTTCATTTTCATGGTTCATGGTCCATGTTCAGTTTTCATGGTTAGTATAAATAAGAAGATATGGTATGAGTGGCAATGAGACAACTCTCCATCGAAGTCACAATGTATAAAATGTTAACAATTATAGGTCAAAGTACTGCCTTCAACACAGAGTCTTGGCTCACATGAACAGCAAGCTATAAAGGGCCCCAAAATGAGTAGTGTAAAACAATTCAAACAGGAAGTGATTTCCATCACTTTGATTTATCACTTGACTGACACAAAACCTTTCTTCTAATAAGAAAAGAGATCTTCTATCAACATGAAACAAAAAAATAATGTGTATGTGTTTAAAAATGTCTATCATTTTTGTCTGCTATCTAACTTAGAATGATAAAGTTGCAATACAAGATTTATAAAAACTACAATTTGCTATGGTGTAGTAAGCAGTAAGTCTTGCTTAAAATAGACAGAAAAAAAACAGACTTTTAAATGAACCAATTAAAAATAGTGTATACAATTATGTATTTATTCATACACATTAAAATAAACAAAACACATGTGCTTTATACCACATTAAAGTTATGAATTTTCTGATCTTTTTCAGGGCAAAGCTAGAGTAGCACTATCATCACATAATTGGGATATGGAAAGAGCGACAGAGAATTTACTCAGCTAATATTCATGTGTTATAGACATTTTAACAAATCTACGTCCTTTTGTTATTTATGTTGATGATGAAACTCATATGTGATATTGTTATGCTGGAGGGCAAGGAGAAGGGTAATGCCAATACTATGGATGACTTCATTGTTATAAATCGACCATTTGTCAACAAAATCAATAGTTATCATCCTGTACAGATGTAAATCAACAGGCTGTTCCAAAATTATTCATGTTAGGGTGATGGAAAGCACTCAATTATTTGTGGGCAATTGCATTTTCTTAGAATATGTAAAAATTAAATGTAAAAAAATTTACATTATAGGTAGTTGGGGTCTAAAGAAAGTGCCTCTCATGCCCCTCCCCATGAGTTTAATTCTGGAACGGCCCTAACGGAATTTTCAATGATTGATTAGTTTTGTTTGTTATGGGCTATATTTATAATGGCTTCTGAAGAAGTCTCATGCACATGATGTACAAAGATGATAATGCTTGTAATATAAAAGTTTTATTTTTCTTTCTAATTTCTGTCTTGATGTTAAAGAAGAAAGTTCCATTTGAGGTCAACTTGGCCAGTAAATTGTTTTACTAAATTTCCTTACATTGCAGAATTGAATATTGAAAATCTATGCACTTGAAAAAAACGCTGCAGTTTTTTGTGAAAAGTATTCCATTTCACAATTAATACAGCCATGCAACCTCATCAAATTAAATTAAATGACAAATTATTTCAAAATCTTGACTGTTTGATTATTACATTCTGTGAAACAATAAAAGGCGTAATCATGCCCCAAAAGAGGAAATGTGTTTTCTGTTTATTACCTGGAGGCATGTGCTCTATGTTAATTCAACCACAAGGAAATTTGTGTACTATTGCTGACAATTGTTTACCAATCTTCCTTATAATATTACTTCAATTATGTTACAGGCCAAATGTATCATTACGCCTAAGTTTATACCAACATTTTGTGAAAACTTTTATTTTGTGATTTAATGTTATTAAAGTGTGAAAATTGTGATTAATAATTGTATCATACAAGTTTTGGTGAATTTGCAGGCCCAAGAAAACTAAAAAATGTACCATCTCCTTTTTAAAAAAATGACAGATGTTATTGACCTTGGTATGAACTTACAAAATGTTAAATTTTTCAAAATTTGATTAAAAGAAAAATTATATAAAGTTTTTTTAATAAAAATTGTTACTATAAACACAGTTTCTCAGTTTTGCTTTGAAAGTTGTTGACCTTTTTAACAATGCAGAAAGATGCAATCTCTGAAATTACTCTAAAAAGATACGAAAGGGATATGGTAGAGAAATCATGATTTACTTAATCAAAGACAGGAAAAGAAACTTTTCTTTGCATAGGAAGTAGAATTACAAAATAAGGGAGATAACTGACATGACAAAGTAGTATTAACCTATAACTCTGGTCTTGCCCTCCATAATATCACCTCATTGTATATTATACCTACTTATCTCATGTGATCAAATATCATTATGTCAAGAGAGACTTATGGCTTGTATGATTACTGTTTTATTGAAGTTTAAAATTGATTGTTTCTGTTAGAACATTATATTACATTGATCTCCACAGACTGACATGTAAGTTGTTTGCACACAAAAAATCTATGACTGCATCATGTAATATTAGAATACTAGTCTAACTTGTTCATGGCTTTTGACTGATTGTTTTTTTTTTTAAAGAACAAAAGTTTTCATTGTCGTCATTATGAAACTTTTTTTTTTTTTTAAAGAACAAAAGTTTTCATTGTCGTCATTATGAAACTTTTTTTTTTTTTAAAGAAGAAAAGTTTTCATTGTCATCATTATGAAACTATTTGAACATTATTTTAGTGTTTTCTCTTTATGAATTATAATACTGAGGCTTAGATGAGGAAAATAGAATATGCTTCACTAAGAAAGAAATGATGTCAGTTCAATTCCCACCAATTTTGATTTGTGAGAATACAGAGTAGCCTCCCCTGATGATATGATTTAGATTTATTGTTATACCTGTTTAAGGATCAGACAGGCTGTGTATATATAATAGGAAATGAATTGACATTGTAGGATAGGAAAATAATGTGTTTCACCTAAAAACTTGAAAATTGGATTGGTTTCAATGTTAGAAACATTTTTTCTTCCAAACTTCTTTATTAGAACTAAGGCATCTTTAATATGTGTAGATATTGAATACATAGTCAAAATCTTTGGAATAAATTTGAGGTAATCTCTCTGAATGTTTTTCCATTGCAGAGTTTGCAAAGGACTAAGATTTGAAAACCATTGAAAGTTGATCTTATCAGTAAAATGAGATTTTTCTGGACCAAATTTAAATTGAAATTAAGAATTTTTAGTTCTATGATAATGAAATAATTAAGAGGGTCTGTTTTGGGTTTGAAAAACACATCATCATATTTTTCCTATTTGCATATATTTCATTATTATTCTTATACAATATTAATCACTTTTTAATAAAAAAAATTGCATATATGGCAAAATCAGTTTGCATTATATAATCAATGCACTAACAATTGCTTAAAAAATCCTTGGCAAGTAGGGAAGCATATTTGTGATTGTGAATAGTTATTCTTTGTATAGTATGAAAACACAAAAACCTTTTTGACTAAATTTTATTTATGCTCCACTTATTAAGTAATATATAAATACTTGTAGATTAGATAGGGAAGAATCCATATTTATTCCCTAAATGTTTTTCAGTTTCATATTGAAGAGGTCATTTGGAATTGTTATTCAAATAAAGCCTGTGATTTTAATGTCTTGCATGGATGATTGTGAAGTATGACTGTACTCTTAGATGCACCAAAATGATAACTAATCTTACAGATCTCTTGTTATTTAAACTGTCTTAAAGTATTTATAAGTCCATCGTAGAAGTGATTTATTATGGTATACTGTTGTCTGTCTGTCTCCTTCCAGGTATCAGACCACTAATTCATGGCTCTGTACTTTCTATGTTATAAATACTCTTCTATTTCAATTTCATATAACTTTTATATTATTGAAATTAAACATTTAAAACAGGTTCAGTAGTGATCCCAGGTCCTTAAGCTTTCATTTCCTACCAAAATTACCCAAATATTTTACATAATTACTTTCAAAGTTCCAGCTATGCGTAGGAACTATTTTGTCTGATATGTATACTACTTTCTTACATGTTATTCTTGACCAGGCCTGAATTAATGGTTTTTTACCTGTACAGGTCATACAAAAGCAAGAGAATTATTTGATCAAATTTCA
Source organism: Mytilus coruscus (assembly GCA_017311375.1). NCBI lineage: Eukaryota > Metazoa > Mollusca > Bivalvia > Mytilida > Mytilidae > Mytilus > Mytilus coruscus. The sequence continues at coordinate 25,464,378 of CM029597.1, read as the reverse complement.
TGTAACTAGTATTAAATTTTTGAATTGGTGGAAAAGGTCCTTTTGTTTTTTCGGTTTAGTCATTCCAGAGTTACAGGATATAAGGCAGTATTTCACATAAAGTGCACTAACTCGAGTATGTGATTGAATTATTCGAAACTTAACACTGTTGTTGGAATTGGTAATGTTAGCTCACTTTCAATTCTGAAAATTATCTGGTTTGTTATTCAAGAGTCCATGAACTTTACCAATCAGATTCAAGTAAATTTTTCTGCAGAGCCATTTTACTGACTTCCTATTAAATGCCTTCTACAGTATTCCATATTATTCTTGTGCGTAAGATGGGTGTACCATGTTCTCCAGGTGCAGCTGTTTATTCAGTATTACTAGATTGGAAACACAACTTTAAAACATGTCTGTGCTGTTGAACTGGTGTTTACTGGAACTAAATTGAACAGTACCAGAACCAAATGAATATGAAAATATTTAAAATCATTAGAAATAAATGGTGTTTGTTCTTTTGACCTTTTAACTTTTTTGATTCAATGGTCACTGATGAGTCTTTTGTAGACAAAATGTGTGTCTGACGTACAAAATTATAAACCTGGTATCTTTGATGAGTTTTTATAGTTACAATGTATATGTAATCTTTATGTGATAAAATAAGTTATTCTCACATGTTAGATATTTGGCATATGAATGGCTGTGGGTCAGTATATAATTAGAGAAAATCTGCTTAATCAACAAGTGAATGGGATTAAATATAGGTTTAGATAAAGTAGAAACTATGTTTTAAAGCTATTCTATGTTAGCGGATATTTACAAGAAGTAATGTCAGATTTCATCGTAATTATTTAGACATGTAATTGATTAAATTATTAACAGATTTTAAATTCTAAGATTGTTAACTAAGCAGTAATTTTGCAGTTGTAAATAGATTTCAAGTAAATATGTTGAGCTTTTTCTAAATATATATAATGTATAACACAATTATTAATTTGCAAGACCATTGCAGGAGCATGGAAAATTGAAATTGAGATGAGTATAAAGAAACACCTGTACCAATTTCCATTCTTGCTTTAGACTTAAAGTTTTGAAAGAAAACAACATAAAATGTTTGCAATTAATAAAACGAAAACCTTACTAGCACAGCCAAATAGTCTACCTCATTTTAGATCATGTCTTATTGTCAAGTAGTGGAAACAAAAGATAGAGAAAATGTAAAGAAACCTTACTGTCTCTTTTTTGCAATCAAAAGCTGCATTTATTAACATAAGTCAATGAAAAGTCAAACTTTCCATTCCACAAAACTTGTATGACCTAATAGAAATTCAAATTTTCAAATTCACAAGAACTAAAAAAATAACAATAATTAAAATTCTAGATTATGGCAGTAATGACAAATTTAAGTTGCTGAGAAAGAGTTTATAATCCTGCTTGAACATATTTGTGTCATAAAATGTTGCTATATTAGAAGCAAAGATTTCTTGATTATATCTAAACCCTTTTTTCTTGTCTCCTAAAACAACCAGATAGCAAATTTCCTTAAAGTAAGGCTTATGTCGGCATCAACTAAAAAGGTTCTGCAATTTGTAGATGTGAAATATGAATTTGACCTTGACATTTGCAATTAAACTCTACATCAGGTTTTAGTCCCAAAAGATTATGAAAATGGAAAACCACTCATTTTCTAATTCACTTTCCAAAAGAAAGAGTTTGGTAATACAGACATATTAAGTCGTTTTGAAATGCTATCATTTGGATGTGTGAATTAGTTTGAAAAAGATACTATTTAGACAAAGTATTTAAATCCTGAGGTCTTGACTTCATTTTTGTTTGTTTGTAATATTATTATGTTTGCTTCATTGTGTATATTCCTGAATGAATGACGTCTTACTGGGCACAAGGTTTGTTTTAATTTTAGATTTCCTTGAAAACATACCTGAATTATGATTATGAAATGTGAAAGAATCATTATAAATTTCCCTATATATTAATTTTTTTTAATATAATTTATTACAGAAGCCGTTTATAGACCGTTTAATCTTATTTCCAGAACATTACAAAATTCTGTGAAATTTACGAAATATCCTTTTTATTTAGCTACAAAAAGATCAGTTCACACAGAGAAAAGCACTTAAAAACAGCATATGATGTAAATCAGTCGTTTATTAAATAAACTTTTTTATCAAGCTGAGAATCTTATTCTTTTCATTAAAAGTAGATGAAGAGTTATCTTTCTGACTTTTTGTCTTGCCTGCAAAGAAAGTCACAGTATGCCAGATATATTGATAACTTTCTGGCGGCCACTGCAGCAGCCACGCCAGGCGATGTAAAATATTTGTATAAAGCCTTATATTTCAGAAGATAAAAGACCTGGATGCTTCATACCTTGTGTGCAGATACCTTATGTTTCGAAGCTTCCGTCTGTCATATGTCAATTGTCCTGGACCTCATTTTCATGGTTAAGCGACTGCTTGAAAAAAAATGTTAGGTTTTTTGTCATGTGAATTTCTCACTTATTATGAGTAATAGGATAACACTATTTGGTGTATTGCTTCCTTGCAAGGTCTACATGACTGTCAGACAGAGTTCACTTGACCTTGACTTCATTATATGGATCAGTGATCAAGGTTACAGTTACATGATTAGGTCTATATCTTAGATACTATAAGCAGTAAGTCAACTATATGTAATGTATGGAATGATTGTAAGGGGTACATGTCAGTCTGGCAAGTTTCATCTGACCTTGACCTCATTTTCATGGTTCATTGGTCAATGTTAAGTTTTTGTGTTTTGGTCTGTTTTTCAAATACTGTAAGCAGTAGGTCAACTATATTTGCTGTAAGGGATAATTGTAAGGTGTACATGTCAGTCTGGCAGGATTTATCTGACCTTGACCTCATTGTCATGGATCTTTATGAATATAAAGTTTATGTGATACTTTCATCTTAAAATCAATGGTCTGTAAAAAAGGTGAGACATTTCAGCGTGTGCACTCTTGTTGAAATCAATAGTCATGTCATATTTGGACACTGTTAACAACATTGGGGAAAATGATTATTGAATTCTGAAAAATAGTAGAAATTTGGTTCATGCCGTGAATAGAAGGACCTTTTGTGTTATTTTTGGAAAGGTAATCTTTTGAAATAATGAACATATACAGCAGTTACTAGAAGGACAGGGAAACAGCTGTCATGGTCAGACAGCACATGAAAATGACACAGTAAAGTAACCAGTAATACCATTTGATCATACAAAAAATTCAATTACAGCCCTAGTGAGCCCTTTTCTTTTTTGAATGGATTATAACACACTGTTTGGCCTATCCCTATTAAAAGAGAGGCAGAAGATACCAAAGGGACATTCAAACTTGGAAGTTGAAGATAAAATGACAACGCTGTTGCAAAAAAGGAAAAACAATGAAAAGACCTTCTATAGTCTACAAAACACAACATAGAAAAAAAAGAAGGCTGCAACACTAACCCCCTCAATATTGGCGTTTTTTACTGTTACTTTTCAGAACACACGAACCTTGATAGATTAGAAAATAGGCACAAAACAAGCATTTAGGAGACCTACATTAGAACACATCAATTCACTAGCTACCCTCTTTAAGTTCAATAACGGTTACCCTCAAAATACAGAAAACCTGATTTGCTGTCAATTTAACAGCTCATTTCTTGTTAACATCTTAATCCTTAGTGAAATTAAAAACCAATGTGGACAAAACTGGATAGAAATACTGTATAAGGGGTCCTGTTTTATCTAATGTAAAACATGGCTGCCTTTGGCAATTATTTATTCAATTTGGTCAATTTCAAAATTTCCTTTTTGTAACTGCAAGGCCAAAACACTTGAAACTTTTTACGAATGATGATTTGGTGACCTTTTATGGTGATTCCTTATTATGTGATGATAAGTTGCTGACATGGTGACAAAGTGGCACATATAATCCCATTGAACCCTAGTATAATTCGCATTCTGAAATATGGAGAAACTGAACAAAACTTTCCAGAAAAAGTGGCAACCAATGGCTAAAATTGATTCTGATTGGTCAATTTTCAATTTTATTACTACACGACTAGTTTGGATAAATCTTTTTTCAGTTTTCAGAGGAATGACCAATTTTCCTTGTTATTTCACATGGGCCATTTTCAAAATGTCCCCATCTTTTCTAGAAAAAAGTAGAGAACACCAAAAATGACAATAAAAAATCATGTCATAGACAAACTGACAATACCATTTCAGGTGCTCCGGTAGGGTAAGCAGATCCTGCTTCACATGTGGTACCTACTGTGTTGCTCGTAGTAAGTACAAATTCGGTGAAACATATCATTTGGTGATGTCACTATCATAGAAAAGAGGAAGGGATTATGGCTACAATTGGAAATTATCCGTGGTCATCTTTGACATAGTTATTCCATTAGGTCAAACTCATCATGAAACCGTCCGTAAAACTATCGAAGGGATAACTTCAACTTTACCACAAGGAAAACTTAGTTTATATTTTTAATACCTTCTTTGTGAGCAGAAAACTTCTATTCAAGGAAATTATGACTTTTCCTCAAAATAAAAAGCTGTGGAATACCCAATCAAATGTGCAGGCGCTTTTGGAATGTGCTGCATAGAAAAGGAAAAATAACAATGGGAAAGATGAAATCATCCTATTTGTCGTAAAGATTAGCTCTCAACAGATGTATATTGTCAATGTCTAAAAAAACATCATTATACAAGGATTTTAAAAAAATCCGTCTACAAAAGACTCATCAGTGACGCTCGAATAGAAATGTCACTGATGAGTTTTTTGTAGACGAAACGCGCGTCTAGCATAACTTTTTTTTAAATCCATGTATCTAAGATGCGTTTTTTTAACAACCACTGGGTCGATGCCACTGCTGGTGGAGGTTTCCTCCCTGAAGGTATCACCATCTCAGTAGTCAGCTCTTCTGTGTTGATATGAACTATCATTGATATGGTCATAATTATAAATTAACTATTTACAAACCTTTGAATTTTTCGAAACACTAAGGATTTTCTACCCCAGGTATAGATTACCTTAGCTGTATTTGGCAAAACCTTTCGGAATTTGGGAGCCACAAGCTCTTCATCTTTGTACTTTATTTGACCTTTCTAACTTTTTTTATTCTAGATGATGCAAGTCAAGATAGATTTCCCATACATGTAACCATTGTAACCTGACTTCCCCTGCATGTTACCATTGTAACCCGTCATCCCCATGCATGTTACCATTGTAACCCGACTTCCCCATGCATGTAACCTTTGTAACCCGACTTCCCTATGTATGTAACCATTGTAACCTGATTTCCCATGCATGTAACCATTGTAACCAGACTTCCCGATGCATGTAAGCATTGTAACCTGATTTCCCATGCATGTAACCATTGTAACCTGACTTTTCCATGCAAGTAACCATTGTAACCTGATTTCCCATGCATGTAACCATTGTAACACGACATCCCCATGCATGTAACCATTGTAACCTGACTTTTCCATGCCTGTAACCATTGTAACCTGACTTTTCCATGCATGTAACCATTGTAACCCTCATTGTACATGCATGTAACCATTGTAACCTGATTTCCCATGCATGTAACCATTCTAACCCTCAATCCCCATGGATGTAACCATTGTAACCCTAATTCACCTAAACCATTGTAACCTGACTGACTTATGTAACCTCACAGCGATGAATAAAGGGGTTGCCATGGTAACATGTGTGTAACCAGTGTAACCAATGTAACCATTAGGTCAATGGAGGTTACAAATGTACCAGGATTTGAGAATTTCTGAATATATGATGATTTATGATAGTTTGTATGAGTGTAACCAATGTAACCAATGTAACCATTATGTCAATGGGGGTTACAAGACAAGGTAACTGAATTATGGTGCACATTTTGTGCCTTATATGAGTCAAGATATGAGGACCGCCATGCAGACTTAACTGGATCTGTGTTACTCTTTATTTCAAGTATACTAGAACACACCCGTGACATCGCGGGTCCGTGACTGAATTAAAGTATCTACGCCTTATTTTTCAGTTCAACTGAGTTCGACTTAAAAAAGTTTTTCCAGAACGTTCAACTTACATGTTATTTTGTGATGCGACCGGAAGCTATATGTTGGACCTCGTTATTTTAGTATTATAGATGCTATATACTAGTAGCGAAGATTAAAGTTACAGGAGAATGCAAGCTTGTTTTCATTCTTTCTGAGAAGCTCCTGTATGAATTCTGCTTCACATGAAAACAGGGAAAAGTCGACAAGAGGAGCACTATTGGTTCTCATAGGAGTATCGATTGTCTGTTGAAACACATGTCCTCCAAGTGTAACAAATATGTATTTTTCTTTAGGATGTCAGTTTCAGAGAATATTTTGTTTGAATTTGAGTCTTTTTACAAACTATCATTTATCTCTTCCTTAAGCAAGATATTTGCGTTAATGTTGGTCGTAAATCTGAATAATTCTTTGACGCTTTTAAGTTTAGAATGAGGATTACTGATGTAAAGAGCGAAGAAGTCAAATGTGTTTTGTTTATATTGTATTGCACGAGGAAGGAGACTTAGTGTGCGTATACTGTAACAAATCTAAGGAAGTTGTCAGTACCCACATCCGATGGCAAAATTGCAGAACCTTTTAAAAATATTCTTCGGCAATATGAATATCATTGAATAATATTTTGATTTTAAGGAAATATGATTGATTCATTTGTAGTTTGCTTAACGCGCGGTCGCAAATATTACATGCATGTTCAGGACGAAAATAAAAACATAGGGGCGGACATTTTACCTTGCAACAGGAAACCAATGTTAATGGACCACTTTCAGAGAGCCTGATACCTTCCCTTCACGAGGTTTTGAATTTACAGTCCACATTCCGACCTGACGTGACTGCAAATTTATACATCCTTAACTTGAAATCGGCGTCATTTCTTCCGAGTAGATTTTTAGCAGCAAAAAAAAAACATATTTTATAACCCAAACACATATAATGAAATGCATATAAAAAATTAAATGTTGCGAAGTAGTTACAAGAAAAATAAAGAAATAGTATTCTCTTTTGATTAGGCTTCTATTGTCGTGCCTGTGTTTTTATGTTTTGGTTTTTATCTTTTTATAGATGAAAAAACCGGTTGTGTCTTTGACCATTTCCTTACTTTAGTACATATCAATATGCTTTTTCCAAGTCAGTTTTTGGCGTTAGTTATATCTAATATCCTCTTTCCAGTCTATATGTATATAAATAGTGATAAATTCCTATGTGTTGGTTTCATTAACTAGGGTAAGTATCAGATCCATGCATGGAGAAACTTAGTGTTATCTGAATTGTTTAAAACGTTCTAAATAATATACTTTCATGCTTTTCAGTAATTAACATGATATTTTAGTCTTCGATACATGATTTTTTTATTAGTTGTTTTTGGCTTTGAACTAGCTGTCAGTAACTGCATGCGAGTACTCTCAGATCTGTTATTTTGTTGACGGTATTTTGTTGTGAGGGATGTATACGTCCGGTCTGTGTTTTTGATAGTTGTTTTTCTGTTTTGTATCGATCTGATAAGTTTAGCCCTAAATTTTCAACTGATTTTTATTATTCGTTCATAAGTTGTACTGTTACACCACTGTTCCAGGCTAGGGGAAGGTTGAGCGCTCACAAAAATGTTTAACCCCACCACATTCTTTATGTGCCTATTTCCCACGTCAGATACGGGTTATGTTCTTCTCATATATTTTGTAATGGTATGATACTAAACCCCTAACGGGAGGGATTGTACCTGATTTTCATATGATGAAGACATAATCTTTCATTCAGTTTAATTGAGGTCTGGAGCTAGCTTGTCAGTAACTGCTAGTAGCCCTTTGTTAATTTATGTATCATTGTCATTTTGCTTAGTTTCTTTTGTTACCTATTCTGACATCGGACTCGGACTTCTTTTAAACTGAGTTTAATGTGCGTATTGCTATGTGTTTCTTTATTCTACATTGGCTAGAGGTATAGGGGGAGGGTTGAGATCTCACAAAACATGTTTAACCCCGCCGCATTTTTGCTCCTGTCCCAAGTCAGGGGCCCCTGGGCCTTTGTTAGTCTTGTATGTTTTTTTAAATTTAGTTCCTTGATATGTTTTGGAGTTTAGTGTGACGTCCATTTTCACTGAACCAGTACACAATTTTATTTAGGGGCCAGCCGAGGACCACCTCCGGGTGCGGGATTTTCTCGCTGGTTTGAAGACCCATTGGTGGCCTTCGGCTGTTGTCTGCTCTTTGGTCGGGTTGTTGTCTCTTTGACATATTCACCATTTCCATTCTCAGTTGTTATATTTTATATATTCTTGCAATATTTCGCTAAACAAATTAGCTTCATCAGGCGCGTGTAGCCATCCAGGTAAAAATCGGATGCTGTAAAGATATTTTTGCAGCTTATTGTACATGTCTTTTGAATATATTTTTGCTGCTTATTGTGCATGGCGATTATTAAATCAAAACAAATAATTGTGTTAATTAAAAAGTAAGAAGTTCAAGATTCAATCCTTTGGTTTTTGATAAAACTGTTTTTCATCTCTCTCATTCAGTCCATCAGGTTCAAGAGTACGTAGCTGATGCATCCAAACTCTCTCTCTCTCTGTTTTCTAGTTTTGGTGTCCCAATTTTGGTTGACCTCTATTATTTGAAAGGGGATATTTTCAAAAGTATGTCCTGTTCTTAAGAGGTGTCTCGTGATTGGGCAGTTTCTTCCTTTGGTATAAAATGACCGGTGATTATTAAGTCTGATGTTGAATTTAGTTTCTGTTTCGCCAACATATTGCAGCTTGTAAGTTCCACAAGTAAGAATATATATATATATAAATACTGTTTTCCGTTTTACAATTAGATGTAACATAGATGTTGTATCCTGCTTTGTTACTGTGCTGGTATCTCCGTGAAAGAGTTTTCAGTGTTGGCGACTTTACAGCACTCACAATTGCTTCTTCCGCATTGTTTGTAACACCCAATTTTAGAGGTCTCTTGTTTTTTTTTTCTTTAGATTTAACAACTATGTCTTTGAGATTTTTGGGTCTGCAATAAGCAATAACAGGAGGTGATGGAAAAATTTCCTTTAAGGAAGAGTCATTTTCAATAAGACGCCCGTGCTTGCGGACAGTAAATGACATATTTGTCAGATCGGGATGGAAGGTGACAACAAACGGAATTCTATCTGTGCGGGTCGTCTTATCTTTGTATTCCATGAGGATCTTTCGATCTTTTTCTTGGGCTTTTTTGTTTTCCGAGTTGTCCCAAACGGTAGTTGAGTTTGTATTTCGAGGAGCAAATTATATCAGATCCCCTTTTTAACCCCTTTTCCCACATCACAATAATGTGTCATTCCCCCTCATAGCTGCGTGACTATGGTCCTCAAATTGTCAAAAAATATCATAAAGACCTATGAGCTACGGTTCCGCAGCTATCCCCTCACTAAAAATGATTTGATATTTAAAAAGTCATAATAGATTCCATCGAGAACAAAAATAATCCCAATAATTTTTATTATTTGTATTTTCTAAGACATGTTTTCCCACAGAAAATACAAAAAAAAAATATCAACATGAGGTTTGACTTACAGTGAGTGACCTGTAGTGACACAGCCATGAGTTTAAAATTTGCACGAAAAAATTATCCAAAAAAAAATTAAAATTATTTTAGAACGAAACTATGGTGGCCGGTTAAGGCCATTTCGCGTTTTTCGCGTTTTCGCATTTCATATTCTATAGGGCAAAAACGCGAAAACGCGAAAACGCGAAGTCGAAAACGTGAAAACGCGAAGTCGAAAACGCGAAACCGATTTCGCGTTTTCGACTTCGCCTTTTCGCCTTTTCGACTTCGCCTTTTCGCGTTTTCGCGTTTTCGACTTCGCGATTTCGCCTTTTCGCGTTTTCGCCTTTTCGCCTTTTCGCGTTTTTACGATATACATGTTATTATAACATAACATTTTAAATATAACTGGAGACAAGACTACAAAGTATAAGTCATTCAAATGATTGTCATATAAATTTCATATCTGTGACGTATTTTAAATATTTTCATAAATTAGACAATTTCTTTACATTCTTTGTTGACAATTACTGAACAAATTTAAAAACAGATGCATTTGTATAAAATGCCTTTGAGCATACAATTTGCTGGAAGTTATAGTTTGGTCATTTTAAAATAAATGAAATTAATCATTATTATCGCCATGGTTACTTAAAATACATAATCTTTCATTTAATGCTCTTGTTGTGAACTGGGACTATTATACTAACAGTATAATAGTCCCAGTTGTGAATCTGAAATTTTTAATATTTAAATTAGCTTGTGTGAAAAAAGTTTAAAATTTATTCATTGTGGAGATAAGACTTTTGTCAAATAAAACTTGGGACGGTTTCGCGAAGCTATCCTAAGACCTGTTATAAGATACTAGAATATCTTATGACATGTCTTATGATCCTCTTAGGACTATCCAAGACCTCGCCTCAAAACTGTCGTAGGTTGATCTTAGCAAAGATATCCTAGACCTGTCGCATGTTCTTTTAATTTAAACAAAAGTAACCTGGATTTATGGAAAATTCATGTAAATGTAGAATGTGTTTCCATATATTACTAAACGCATTGATTAATATTTCAAATTTTCAAAGATGGAAATTTGTTCATCTACAGTAGACACCAAGGGACAAGGGATATACTGTTGAATGCGGTAGACAATAACAACAATCCTCCCGTGTCAGAACCAGATTAACAAAACAAATAGAGAAACTGAATCTGGTCAATTAACAAATATATTTTAAAATGTCAAAATATGATTTCAAGCAAATTGTATACTCAAAGGCATTTTATACAAATGCATCTGTTTTAAATTTGTTCAGTAATAATAATAATAATAATAATAATAATAATAATAATAATAATAATAATAATAATAATAATAATATCTTTATTTAAAGAGAGTAACTCATTTGAATTAAACCAATTTTAAATAAGGCTCTCTAAATACAATATCAATTACATGACTAAAACATAATTAATCTTCTAATATACACATGTAAACAATAGATGTATATAAACAAAATATAATTACAACAACAAAACCGCCTATAGTTTACATTGTGGCTTAACTTATAAATTTGACACTTTTAAAAGATAATGACTTGTTAGAGTATTTGAAACAAAGAATGTAAAGGAATTGTCTAATTTATGAAAATATTTAAAGTAAACCACAGATATGAAATTTATATGACAATCATTTGAATGACATACTTTGTAGTCTTGTCTCCAATTATATTTAAAATGTTATGTTATAATAACATGTATATCGTAAAAACGCGAAAAGGCGAAAAGGCGAAATCGCGAAAAGGCGAAGTCGGTTTCGCGTTTTCGACTTCGCCTTTTCGCGTTTTCGCCCTATAGAATATGAAAGGCGAAAACGCGAAAACGCGAAATGGCCTTAACCGGCCACCATACGAAACCGTTATGTTTATTTTATTTTATATTTCGAAACGGTGAAGTTTGTACAAAGTTGGTAATTGTTCAACTATTTCATAATTGTAAGTCAGTAATGCAAAAGTACATTTAGTACTAAGAGGGATAACTCATTTGACAAATCTTATTTGTATCTCTTGTTTTCACATCCCAATATAGCTCAAGTTTTTCTGCGCGTTTTCGTGCATGCTAGTCTCTCAGTTTCTATGCTCAAATATCTGTGATTACTTGATTAGCCTTAGGTTAGTTTAAATTCTGTGGTTGACTTGTTAAAGTTGTTCATATTTTTATAATTTTCGTAAGTTGGGGTACAACGGGTCGACCAGCTTCCAAAGTTTTTCTCATGATTCCAGTGGCGGATCTTCAATTAAGATTAGATATATTATTAGGTTCATATTATCACTTGCTTGATTATATCACACTCAAGGGGGTCACTTCAATCTTTCTTTGGTAGGGTATTTTGTTTATCTAAAATAAATATCCTGCCATATATCAGTTAACAAAAAACATACCTTTAGATATATTTCCCTATTTTAGAATACTTATGAAACCTGATAAGCATCCGTTTGGCAGAAAAAGACATTTATATGTCAACAACCTTACAAATCTCAGTATTTTAGGAGAATAATCACACCTTGCTTTTCCAATAAATTCGTCACATTCGTCATACTAACACTTTCCTCTATTTAACCCTTTTATTTCTTTCATTTTGAAGAAAATTCAATTTCAATAGACAATACTTATAAAATATGTTTGGTCAGATAGAAACACCCCAGAGGGTAACACTTTCAGTTTTATATCAATGAAAAACCGATAAAAAATGTACATTGCCGTTCCCTCTTAAAGGACGCTGACACTATGGAATTTCTTTTAATAATTGTTATCATGTTTCATGTATACAAACCTTTGAATGTTAACAAATGGAAGATAAACAGAGATTAATTGTATGACAAATAAATAGCTGATGCATTTACGACTGTGGTTTAACCGCATCAGAAATAAATACTGACATTTGATTAGTTTCAGATACTTATGATATATTCAAGCAAGTGATAATATCAACCTAATGATATATTTAATCTGAATTTCTCACCCTTCTCATATATCATGGAGCATGAAATAGTGACCTATTCCAGCCTCATTCCAGCGGCTCATCCCTACCACTCATTACATAGTAAGTGGTCCCCCCGAGATATCACAAGTATCTGAAACTAATCAGATGTCAGTATTTGTTTTTGATGCAGTTAAAACACAGTCGTAAATGCATCAGATATTTGTCAAATCAATTAATCTCTATTTATCTTCCAATGTGGTATTTCCACTGATGCTAGTTATAGATGCTATAAATCCTATTACTTTGACATTTGCACTTAATTAACATTCAAAGGTTTGTATACATGAAACATGATAACAATTATTTAAAGAAATTCCATAGTGTCAGCGTCCTTTAAGAGGGAACGGCAAGGTAACTTTTTATCAGTTTTTATACGCCCGCAAAATTTTTTTTGGGATCGTATAATGGTGTGATGTCGTCGTCGTCGTCTGCGTCGTCGTCCGAAGACACACTTGGTTTCTGGACAATAACTTTAGTTTAAGTTAATGGATCTCTATGAAATATTTTAAGAAGGTTCAATACCACAAAAGGAAGGTTGGGATTCATTTTGGGGATGATGGTCCCAACCGTTTAGGAATTAGGGGCCCAAAACCAGCATTTTTCTAGTTTCAGGATAATAACTTGTGTATAAGTATTTTGATTGCTCTGAAATTGTACCACAATGTCAAATACCACAAGTAGAAGGTTGGGATTCATTTTGGGGGTTATGGTGCGAACAGTTTAGGAATTAAGGGCCAAAAAGGGGCCAAAAACAAGCATTTTTGTAGTTTCCAGACAATAACTTGTGTGTGAGTGTATGGATCTCTCTGACATTGTACCACAAGGTTCCATATCACAAAGGGAAGTCTGGGAATGAGTTTGGGGGTAATTGCCCCAAACATGCAGGAAAAAGGGGCCAAAAAAAGGGCCAAAAACAAGCATTTTTCTAGTTTCAAGGCAATAACTTGTGTTTAAGTGAATCGAGCTCTCTAAAATTGTACTACAAGGTTCCATACTACAAAAGAAAGGCTGGGATTGAGTTTGGGGTAATTGCTCCAAGGAGGGATTCAAAAATATTTTTTTCCAATTTTTTAACATGTTTAAGGGGTTCATATTTTTTTCAAAATTTTTCAAATTTCAAATTTTTTAAAAGTTTCAAGAAGAAAGAAGAAACCTTCAGTTGCACAGTATTGCGCAATAGATTTGTAAGATCTTTGACCACATTTATTTTGTGTCAGAAACCTATATTATGTCAAAAATTTGATTACAATCCAAATTCAGACAGTATCAAGCTTAAATATTGTGTCCAAATTTGCCCCAACTGTTCAGGGTTCGACCTCTGCGGTCGTATCAGGCTGCGCTCAGCGAAGCATTTTATTCATTTATATAAAACTGAAAGTGTTACTTTCTGGGGTGTTACTATAATCTGACCAAACTTATACTTCATAATGAAAGACATAAAAGGGGTAAATACAGGAAGGTTTTTAAGATGTGACGAATTATTGGAAAAGCACGGTGTGATTATTGTGACTGTGTTGCTACTAAACATGGACGTGATGATGAGCCGGTCAAAAAAATTCGCTATACTAATGTACAAGAAGATGAAAAATATCCAAATATATCTATAGGTCTGGTTTTTGTTAATTGATATATGACAGGGTATATATTTTTGATAAACCAAATATATGAAAAGGGTGGGGTACTTGATGTCTCAGCTGCTCACCCCTACCAAAGAAAGATTGAAGATCGATATCACATAGTTAATCATTTATTTATGTAATCAGTATTTTTTTACATGATTATTCTTTAAATTTTGAAAATTAAAAAATAGCTCTTTTTGTCCACTTTGGCTTGCCATATAACGTCACGGTACCCAAATTGCACCTATTTAGCAAAAATAGCAGCGGAAATCTTACAAGATTTCCTAGAGACTAAACAATTTATATTTTATGATTTGATACTATGCACGTCTTTCAACATAGGTAAAATATTTAGATATACACAAAACGTTCACAGTATTTATCAACAGATGAAGTGTTTACTGAAAAGCAAAATGTACGGAAACGTCGCCATGCGACGTCATCAAAACGTCATCTTTTTAAAATTAGCAAATACAATATGTTACAAGTATCCATTTCTTAAAAAATGAAGAGTAGGCATGGACTAATATCCAATTGTTCAAAATATTTGAAAAAATTAAACAAAAGTTCTGTTATTCGACTTTTGACGATGCGAATTTAAGCATGGATGCAATTTGGGTACTCCTCATTTCAGAATCATTGATGGTTTGGAGGTCAGTTCAGACCAATTTTTCTATGATTCCATATGGATTCAAAATTAAATTGATGAAACCATATAGGAAATAATGATACATCTTCAAAATAAACACATAATGAAAACTTTTGTCTGAAGCATGATAAATAAACGTAGGTTAAAAAACTGTCAAAATAGGTGCAATTTGGGTACCCTCACGTTACATCCACAAAGTTATGAATGGTCGAATGATATGTTCCTACAAAGTTTAGAAACGTCTAAAATTTGTTTACAGAATTTCACAGTGTAGAATTTTTATTAGAAGCTAGCTTCTTGAACAAATTTCTGCATGTAACTTCCTTGAGCCTGACTTTCCCGCCATTTTCGCGTATCACGTGATGTAAACAGCATCAGAACTCCTGAAATAACCATTGTCGCATGTGCTCAAAATGTCCACAGACAATAATAATAATTTGCAAAGTTTTAAACTGGAGTCAAAAGGAAGAGGGAGTATTCTGCAAGAAGCGAGAAGATTTATAAGCATGAGATCACCGGAAAAAGAGATGGTAAACATTCTTGAAACATTTAGTCCCTCGCATGCATAATTTTGTACAGTTTGTTTATAAAAAAAAATACCTGAAATTTGTAACTAGTCTCTTTCTAACGACCGATAAATGTGTTTTCATGAGTCTAATTTATGAAATCTCAAATCATTAAACCACTGTTGCCATCTTAGATCACATAATTAAGAATAAAAAAAAATTGGGCAGAGGCGAGCTAATGGCAGTAATGCAAAAACTAATAAATCGTAAATAAAAAAAACAAAGCAAAAAAAAAAAAATAGCCTTTCAAGAGGTCATAATTATTTGGAGTATTGTCCCCCAAGACTATATTTTATGACTTTCTAGCATGAAACTGTTCCTATCAATGAAGTGATGTCCAAAGAAGGACAAATTTCCACATACAGACAATATTTCATAGATGAATGGCAACTAGTGGAAAGGCAATTAAATGTAAAATCTATTAATAGTAATAGTTGGTTTAGTTTACTGCGAAAAATATTTTGGAAATATGAACTGAATGATCCTGTACAATATTTAGTCGATCCAATTTCTAAATACCAATGGAAAAGTGAAATAACTTCCAAAGTTCAAAAATTCTGGACTGAGAAGATACTGAATCAAGCAAAACTTTATACCAGTTTAAAATATTTATCATTGATATATACACCAGGACGTTGTCATCCTATTGCTAAAACAAACTCTATGAATTCAAGGGAAATTATTATAATTCCTACAAAATTGAAAATAACTACTGGAAGTTACATTCTACAAGCAGTTAGAGCCAAGTATATAAATAATTCAGAACTGTCTATATTTAAATTGTGTAATGAAACAGAAGAAACTTTACCACATTTTTTATTAACGTGTAAAAGTCTAGAAGATATAAGAAAACCGATTTTGGAAGATTTAATTAACTCCTGTAGTGAAGAGTTGGCTATTTTTGATATGAGAGATGAATACTTTGAAATTTTACAACTGATTATAGATCCATTTGTTTACCTGTCAATGTTAAGAAATGAAAAAGCTTTTAAAGTGATACAGAAAATTATAGATCCAAAATGTAGACGATCATGTTACAATCTCCATTGTGAAAGGTATAGATTGTTGCAATTAGATGATATAAAGAAAAAGAAGAAAGATAGATAATAACTTTATATAAACTCTTAAGTGATTAATGGTTGTCTACTCTTAAACAGTGATATCTTTAGATAGATATTTTAGATTTTAAAGTATTTAAAGTGGTGTTGCAGTTTAAATTGACATTAGGCCCAATTTTATCGTCAAGAATGTAAATAGTGTATAGTGATAATGGTGGAAGATATTTTTATTCATATTGTGAAATAAACTACTCTGAAGAGGTGTGCCTACACTGGCAGAAATTATATTACAGATACAGATAGATGGATAGTTTTTAAAGGGAGGTTATTCAAAGTTTAAGTATTGTGTATATTAAGACAATATTTCATAGTTGGATTGACATGAAAATTTGTCTCGTGAAAGGGAAGTTATAAACATTTAATATTTTGTATCATGAAAGTGTCTTATGTGATTGATGGTAACTAACATACCTGCATAATTTAGGCAGCAATTTATGGTTAAACACATACTATTCATGATTAATATTGAAAAAATTCCAGATGTGCTCACAATTTCATGGCAGAGGGATTCTCAGGGAAATTGTAATTGGATTTAGAAATATTGTCATGGACAGTATTTCATAGTGAAATATTGTCTAGAAGTAGGTGACAAAATTTCATGGACAAGGACACTTCTAAAATCAAGGAAAGTTTCCAAAAATATTGATTTTCAAAACTAAAATTGAACAAAATTAAAAAAAATATTGAAGATACTATTATTTTTAACCCAGACACTGACAGCCCTATTACTTGCTCTGAAATTAAATGTTTAATAAAAAATGGAAAAGCAAGCAGTCCAGAGAGCATGTTGAAAGAGGCAATTAAATTTAGTAGACCAGTAACTTCCAAAGCATATGTCAAATTATTTAATCTAATGTTAAAAACAGGATACTATCCAACTTCATGGACTTCTGCATACATAACTTTAGTACGTAAATCAGGTGACAAATGTAATCCATGTAATTTCTTTCATAAACTGTTTATCCAAACTATTTAGCAACAAAGAACGATTAAAACTATGGAAAAAAAATTAACTAATTCCCAGTTTGGATTTTGAGTTAATCATAGAACCACAGACAGTGTATTTATCCTTAAAACTTTAATTAATAAATATGTTCATAAGAATAAAAGAAAACTTTATGTCTGTTTTGTAGATCTGAAAAAGGCTTTTGATTCACTTTGAGAATTGGAATGCTTTATAAATTAGCTAAAATGGGTGAAGGAAAACATATTTTGATACATTGTTGTAAAACAACAGTTTTATATTCATACTGAATCATCTTTAAAATATAATGATAAACATTCTAGATTCTTTTCCATTGACACAGGAATAACACAAGGAGACAACATCAGTCCTACACTCTTCAACTTATTTATATAAAAATCCCATAGAATATTAAATTCTGACATTGGAAGTCTTTGGTTTGCTGATCAATGACCTTATATTATCTGAAAGCAAAGAAGGTCTTCTGAATAGTTTAAATAACTTATCAAATTACTGTGAAAAATGCCAGTTATGTTTAAATAATAATAATAAAAAAAAAACATTGATCATCCAAAAAAGAGCTACAAAACTGGAACCATACATAGTAAGGTTTAACAATGAAAAAAGTGATAAATGTTACAGAATATAAATTACTGGGCACCTTAATTAAAAATAATGGAAATCTAAATGGGAACTTAAAATTAAAATTTACTAATTTTAAAGGGAATGCTGGGATTGATTTTGGGGGTAATTGCCTCAAAATTTTAGGAATTAGGGGCCAAAAAGGGGCAAAAAACAAGCATTTTTATATGGACAAATACTTTAGTTCAAAACATAATTTAAAGCAGTGAAAGGGAGATAAATCAAATACATCATTTGAATTACCTCCCTTACACTGCTTTTAAATTATGTATAAAGTAATGGTTAATGAACAATTAAGACAATTTAAAGCAGTGTAAGGAGGTAATCCACATACAACGTTTTGATTACTTCCTTACACTGCTTTTAAATATGTTTAAAGAAATGCATATTTATAAAGGAAAACCAGTAAAATATCTGCAAATGTTGCATCTTTTTTTTTTAACAAAAATCCATATGAAAGATTTGACACCATATTTTAAATTCTATTATAAAATAGATTAAGTTAGCACTATGGTAAATTTAAATGGGTAATTATGGTTGCAAATTCCATTGGAAATTTGAATTGAGATTATGACCATATCTTGAGGAAAGAATTTTTGGGGAAAAAGGGGGTAAAAGAAATTGTGGGGGTCAATTTTTCTCATTTCAGATTTCAGAAATTAAAAGAATTATTCTTCAAATATTTTTAGTTTAAGTAAATGGATCTCTATGAAATTTTACCATAAGGTTCAATATCACAAAAGGAAGGTTGGGATTGATTTTGGGGTTATGGTACCAACAGTTAAGGAATTAGGGGCCAAAAGGGCCAAATATAAGCATTTTGTAACTTCCAGACATAACTTGTGTGTTAGTGTATGGATCTCTCTGACTTTGTACCACAAGGTTCCATATCACAAAGGGAATGCTGGGATTGATTTTTGGGGTAATTGCCTCAAAATTTTAGGAATTAGGGGCCAAAAGGGCAAAAACAAGCATTTTTCTAGTTTCATGACAATAACTTGTGTGTAAGTGTATGGATCTTTCTGAAATTGTACTACAAGGTTCCATATCACAAAGGAAAGCTGGAATTGAGTTTGGGGTAATTGCCCAAACGTTTAGGAATTACGGCCAAAAGGGGCCAAAATGAGCATTTTCTAGTTTCAGACAATAACTTGTGTTCAAGTGTATGGATCTCTCTGAAATTGTACTGCAAGGTACCATACCTCAAAGGAAGGCTGGGATTGAGTTTGGGGTGATGAATCATAAGGGGTTCAAAAATTTGGGGGATTTTTTTGTCCTTTTTTTTCTTTAAAATTTTCCATTTTAAGTTGGTTATTTCTGATTTATATTTAAAAGCAAATTGATTTCAACAAAATTGAATACATGGGGTTCTTTGATATGCTGAATCTAACCATGTATTTAGATTTTTTATTTGTGGGCCCCGCTATCAAATTGGTTCATATTGAGGTCAAAAGGGTCCAAAATTAAACTTTGTTTTAGTTCATCAAAAATTGAATTATTGGGGTTCTTTGATATGCCAAATCTAACCGTGTATTTAGATTTTTAATTTTGGGTCCCATTTTTATACGACCGCAAAAAAATTTTGCGGTCGTATATTGGTATGACGTTGGCGTCGTCGTCGTCGTCCGAAGACGCATTGCTTTTCGCACTCTAACTTTAGTTTAAGTAAATGGATCTCTATGAAATTTTACCATAAGGTTCAATATCACAAAAGGAAGGTTGGGATTGATTTTGGGGGTTATGGTACCAACAGTTAAGGAATTAGGGGCCAAAAAGGGGCCAAATATAAGCATTTTTGTAACTTCCAGACATAACTTGTGTGTTAGTGTATGGATCTCTCTGACTTTGTACCACAAGGTTCCATATCACAAAGGGAATGCTGGGATTGATTTTTGGGGTAATTGCCTCAAAATTTTAGGAATTAGGGGCCAAAAAGGGCAAAAACAAGCATTTTTCTAGTTTCATGACAATAACTTGTGTGTAAGTGTATGGATCTTTCTGAAATTGTACTACAAGGTTCCATATCACAAAGGAAAGCTGGAATTGAGTTTGGGGTAATTGCCGAAACGTTTAGGAATTACTGGCCAAAAGGGGCCAAAATGAGCATTTTCTAGTTTCAGACAATAACTTGTGTTCAAGTGTATGGATCTCTGAAATTGTACTGCAAGGTACCATACCTCAAAGGAAGGCTGGGATTGAGTTTGGG
This sequence comes from Mytilus coruscus, assembly GCA_017311375.1. NCBI lineage: Eukaryota > Metazoa > Mollusca > Bivalvia > Mytilida > Mytilidae > Mytilus > Mytilus coruscus. The sequence continues at coordinate 25,444,008 of CM029597.1, read as the reverse complement.
GTGATGAATCATAAGGGGTTCAAAAATTTGGGGGATTTTTTTGTCCTTTTTTTCTTTAAAATTTTCCATTTTAAGTTGGTTATTTCTGATTTATATTTAAAAGCAAATAATAATGATATGGCAGGAGATACACACCAAACAGGATGTGTAAATTATTATATAATAATTATTGTGCAATAGCAAGAAATTTTCAATTGCACAATATTGCGCAATAGCAAGAAATCTTCAATTGCACAGTATTGCGCAATAGCAAGAAATATCCAATAGCACAATATTGCGCAATAGCAAGAAATTGTCAATTGTACAGTATTGCGCAATAGCAAGAAATATTCAATTGCACAGTATTGCGCAATTGCAAGAAATATTCAATTACACAGTATTGTGCAAAAGAAGATACTTTGTATAAATTGCTTATTTCTTGACCAATTTCAATGGGGTTTTATTCTTGAACTCTTGGGGTTCTTTAATATGCTGAATCTAACCATGTATTAAGTTTTGGATTTTGGGCCCTGTTTTAAATTGGTCCACATTGAGGTCCAAAGGGTCCAAAATTAAACTTTGTTTGATTTCATCAAAATTGAATTATTGGGGTTCTTTGATATGCGAATCTAACCGTGTATTTAGATTTTTAATTTTGGTCCGTTTTCAAATTGGTCTACATTAAGGTCCAAAGGGTCCAAAATTAAACTTAGTTTGATTTTAACAAAATTGAATTCTTAGGGTTCTTTGATATGCTGAATCTAAACATGTATTTAGATTTTAGATTATGGGCCCAGTTTTCAAGTTGGTCCAAATCGGGTCCAAAATTAAACTTTGTTTGATTTCAACAAAATTGAATACATGGGGTTCTTTGATATGCTGAATCTAACCATGTATTTAGATTTTTGATTTTGTGCCCGTTATCAACTTTGTCCACATTGAGGTCAAAAGGGTCCAAAATTAAACTTTGTTTGATTTCATCAAAACTGAATTATTGGGGTTCTTTGATATGCGAATCTAACCGTGTATTTAGATTCTTAATTTTGGTCCCGTTTTCAAATTGATCTACATTAAGGTCCAAAGGGTCCAAAATTAAACTTAGTTTGATTTTAACAAAATTGAATTCTTAGGGTTCTTTGATATGCTGAATCTAAACATGTATTTAGATTTTGGATATTGGACCATAATAGGTAAATTAAAAAATTTAAAGTTCTTAGACCACATTCATTCTGTGTCAGAAACCTATGCTGTGTCAAATATTTAATCACAATCCAAATTCAGAGCTGTATCAAACTTGAATGTTGTGTCCATACTTGCCCCAACTGTTCAGGGTTCGACATCTGCAGTCGTATCAAGCTGCGCCCAGCGGAGCATTTTATTTAAATATGTAAAAAAAAATTGGCTTATAACACATTTTATCATTGTTTGTTTATGTTTCCTTATTTTGATGACTTTCGGTTTCACAATCGTGCATTTTCCCGTAAAATGCTTATATTCTTAAGTTATTGTTCAATGACGCCAGGCAGCTCATTCATAAAAAAAAGCATATGACGTGGGAGTATGATTGGAACTGCCCAAACACTATATTCATATTTGACCATGGGTGTGTAATCGAAGCGTTTGAAGAACGTCATATTAGAATTGTATATATATATTTCTCTAACTCTTCGTCAATTTATCCCTTTCTGCACCCATTGTATAAAAAATTTAATCAACGTGTGGTTCATTTGATCTCAGTTATTCATTGGTCAAAATCCGATTATGACGTGGAATTTTCTTGCTTTCCTCTGAATTTCCTATTGTGACGGCATGAAAAAAGGCGACCATGCCTGATGACGTCACATAGAAAGAACACATCTTTTTGCAGATCATTCGAAAAGACGGAATAAATTTGCCTGCGAATTGTATGAAAATCATTAGAGAAACAGATTCCACCACCAAATCTCCTGTAATACGATATTTATCCACTCTCGACAGTTAAATTTTAAATATTTAAAACGCTTGGCGAGCCTCGCGTTTTAAATTTGAAAATTTAACTGTATTGAGTGGATTAATATCGTATCGCACCCGATGCAGTGGTAGAATCTATATATCTCAACCCAGGGCCTAATCTAGGATTTTGAAGAGGGAGAAGTGACTTCTCCTTCCAAGAGAGAGAAGGGAGAAGTGGTCAATTTCTTTGAGAAGTGAGATTCCATTACCGTTTCGGTTGCATCGTGTTTTCATGCTTATCACTAAGGAAATTGTTTTATATATATTCAATAAAAGATATACTTGCAGTTTGTTCATTTGTTTTTGTACACAATGTACATAAAGAAAGTTCTAAATAAAAAGGTTTAGACAATATATAGTTGTTATTTATTTATTGATACCATTTGTGTTCTAAATAAAATTTGTTGATTGGGACATGAGGGAGTAGCCTAGTAATATTATCATGATTATGATGCATTAAATTCATGTGCATCTGCCTCAATTTATTTTTAAAAGTCCAGAAAAAATATCACTTCCAATTTACCTGATGAATTTCACATGACTGGGAATTTAATTTAGATCACCACTTATCATTATTTTGTAAAACAGTATTGAATGTCCAGGACATTATGTTAGTTGTAAATTGAGATTATCGTTGAAGATTACAAGTCTATAAATGAAAATATCTTTCAATCGCATATTAATTATCCGACAAAGAGCTAATTTCTATCATTTTTTAAAAATATCATCCATATCAACGAAATGGTCGTGAGAAAAAAATTCACTGCTGATCACAAACGGGTCGAGTATCGTACGTTTGCAATCACATTATCCATCAGCAGTCTTTCTACCTTTTATGTTTCAATTTTTATTCAATCAATATGATAAATCTACCCTTAATTCCCACCTTTTACCTACCGAATAGTAAAATTGATCGACTCGTGCAAGTTATAAAAATAAAACAAATCAGCTGAGTGATTACGCAACATCCTCAGTTGAAAATCAACCAAGATATTTGTTTTGCATGCACACGTATAAAAATTGCAGTTTTATCCAACGCAATCATAGGTTTGAACGTTGTATTCAATTTAGACTTGGTTGTGTATATATATATATACAACTCGTCTAAACATCAGCCCAACAATGTTGGATTTGTAAATTTGCTTTCGCAAATTTTTGTTCTTCCCTCGCTGGGATTTGAACTCATGCTACTGAGATATCGTGACACCAAATCGCCTGCACTGTATCCTACGCGCTAGACCACACGACCACCTAGGCTTCATTTTGAGTTAAAAATCTTAAAAATTTTCTTTCTTTTTTTTTCAACAGTAAAATGACCCCTTTTTTTAGGGACAGTCCCTCATTTAAGGGACACCACTCATAATGGGTGGGGGTTGGGGGTCCCAACCTGTTTGTTTGTCTTTGTGAAAAAAGAATAGTACATTTAGTCCGAGATTACTCTGACGTCCAACGGCTGTTTTGCCAGACAAGCTTCATTTATGTAAGTTTCACCTACCTGCCACCCTTTATTTTTCCATATTTTGACAGTTTTCACAGTGACCCATCGATTTCTGTGTTTTAACTTTCATTTTGAAAAATTGTCACGTGACAACGAGAAAAAGTAAGCCGCACTGCATTGCGGAAGCTGATTTATGCATATGACCCTGGGTCAATATGAATACATAATCTAACACCTCGTTCATTTAAGATGCAAATAAGCTGAATGACCGAGGGTATTCCGATGTAATCATGGTTGCGGGTTACACTAATGACTGGACCGAATGACAGGACCAAATGAAAATGCTAATAACTTTTCATTTCTCAAAGGATTAATCTCAAATTTGAAATATAATAAGATTTCATCATTTAATATATAGATTCAAGAAAAAATAGAATTTTATTTAGAAGCTATAGAAAACGTGACCTGACCAACGCTGATAATGACAGGACCAACATCGACATTGACAGGACCAAATAAAACTGCTAATAACTTTTTATTTTTCAAAGGAATTATCTCAGATTTGAAATATAAAATAAGATATCATCTTTCAGTACATAAATGTTATAAAAATATAGATTTTTTTTCAAAACTTGCAAAACGTGACATGACCATCGCTGACTGACAGGACCATCATCGACAATGACAGGACCAAATGAAATTGCTAATTACTTTTTATTTCTCAGAATATTTCTCTGAAATTTGAAATATAATAAGATTAGACAATTTTATACATCAATATAGGAATAATATAGAAAAAATATTAAAAGCTTGCGGTAATGTGACCTGATCAACGCTGACAATGACAGGACAAACCTCGACAATGACATGACTAAATAAAATGCTAATAACTTTTTATTTTTCAAAGGAATTATCTCAGATTTGAAATATAATAAGATCTCATTACATAAATTCAAGAAAAATATAGATTTTTTTTAAATTGAAAAAACGTGACATGACCATCGCTGACTGACACTGAGACTACTATAACACATGTGTTATAGTAGTCTCAGACTGACAGGACCAACCTCGACAATGACAGGACCAAATGAAACTGCTAATTACTTTTTATTTCTCTAAGGATTAATGTCAAATTTGAAATATAATTAGATTTCAATATTAAGTACATAAATATAGGAAAATAATTAAAATAAAATATCAGAAAATTTTGTAAACGTGACCTGACCAAAGTTGGCAATGACTGACCGATGATAGGTCCTATGTCTTTGTTATTTTACTTAAAAAGTTGATCTATGGTTAATAAGATAATAAAATAAAAATACGAAAACTATATTTATTAGGGTAAAAACTTGACCTAACCAGCGTTGACTGTGTCCAAATCGTTGTACGTACTACTGTATATTTATTTAAATGTTATAGGATTTGCTAAAATTAATAAAAAAACATGAAGATTGAATGGTTAAGTTTTATCAAATAAACAAAAACGTTAGGTCTCTGACGCCCACAGCGTTATTTGAACTTTATGGCATTGAGTAGTATATTGTATTTAACTGTAACTGTGTTGTAGATTATGTTGTATATTAATTACGGTCATAATCTGACACGTTTGATCACAATTATAAGGTAACAAACAAAAGGTGTGGATTGAGCCATAAATAAGTTGATAAATCCAATATAGTTTGTGATGACAGTAATTAAAATCAGATATAGTTTTTTTTTTTTAATATTTCCAGAACAGTAAATAATTATTTCCACGTATTACTTGAGGCATGCTCGAGCCTTGTGCAGGATATATCTTGATAGTTTTATTTTTTTCCCATAAAAACAAATAAACATTTCTTGAAGTATGCCCGACCCTTGCATGCATGTCAGATATCTTGGTAGTTTTAAATATTTTCATAAAATATAAGCAAACATTTTCACGGACTACTTGATGTTTGCCCGCGCCTTGTGCAGGATACCTTTCTTTGTTTTAAATGTTCCGTAAGTCAATAAATATATCGTTGGTTAATACTGTTTGATAATCGTTTAATAGTTTTTTATTTGATAAAATGAATAATTCAATCCTTATGTTTCTATAAATTTGAAGCAAATCCTATTACATTAAAAAAGGTATTTGATATTCATTTTCCTGGGTCACTGACAATGTAGAACAGAAAGTCACAGACATAAGGATAAAATAAAACAAAATGTCAAAGTGGCTTGGTACTTAAACGACTTCATGATGTCAATAAATATAATGATTATAATTCAATAAATCTTAATTTATCTAGTTTAATGAACTATTTCCTAAACTGTAAAATGAATATATGCAATAACAAGTAAATATTTCAAAATCTCTCTCTTAAATATTCAAACAATTGTATACTGATCATTTGTGTCTTTTGTCCTGCCGGTGACTTTCTGTCCGCCAACGTCACGTTTGTCAGCCAGGTCAAGTTTTTACTCACCAAAATCATATTTTCCTGAGTTTATTAGTAATATCTTTTAATTATGGATCAAAATTTAACAATTTAAGTAAAATAAGAAAGAAATTAGGACTTTTCATCGGCCATGTCATTGCCGATGTTGGTCAGGTCACATAACCATAAGCTTTTAATACTTCTTTTCTATATTTTTCTTATATTTATGTACGAAATGGTCTAATCTTATTATATTTCAAATTTGAGAGGAATATTCTGAGAAATTATTAAAGTAATTAGCATTTTCATTTGGTCCTGTCATTGTCGAGGTTGGTCCTGTCATTGTCAACGTTGGTCAGGTCACATTACGCAAGCTTTTAATATTTTTTCTATATTATTCCTATATTTATGTATAAAATTGTCTAATCTTATTATATTTCAAATTTCTGAGAAATATTCTGAGAAATAAAAAAAGTAATTAGCAATTTCATTTGGTCCTGTCATTGTCGATGTTGGTCCTGTCAGTCAGCGATGGTCATGTCACGTTTTCGCAAGTTTTTGAAAAAATCTATATTTTTTAGAACATTTATGTACTGAAAGATGACATCTTATTTTACATTTCAAATCTGGGATAATTTCTTTGAAAATGAAAAGTTATTAGCATTTTATTTGGTCCTGTCATTGTCGATGTTGGTCCTGTTATTATCAGCGCTGGTCAGGTCACGTTTTCTATAGCTTCTAAATAAAATTCTATTTTTTCTTGAATCTATATATTAAATGATGAAATCTTATTATATTTCAAATTTGAGATTAATCCTTTGAGAAATGAAAAGTTATTAGCATTTTCATTTGGTCCTGTCATTCGGTCCTGTCATTCGGTCCAGTCATTAGTGTAACCCCATGGTTGCTACTAAAAGTTTATTGCCGAAATTAGCATAAAATTTGCATACTTCAGTCTCGAGGCATGAAGTCTCTCGTAACTTGCGTCCATTTGAAAATGAAAGTTAAAACACAGAAATCGATGGGTCACTGTGAAAACTGTCTAAATATGGAAAAATAAAGGGTGGCAGGTAGGTGACACTTACATAAATGAAGAGATAAATGAAAAATGAACAAATTGATGCCCGATTTATATAATTCCAAGGCCGTCAGTCGGCTCAAGAAGCAACAAAGCAGCGCATCTATTTTGGACGGGGAAATATCCACTTTTTGATATGGGACGAGCTCTGACGTCCCACGGCCCCAGCTTGTCTGGCAAAACAGCCGTTGGACGTCAGAGTAATCTCGGACTAAACGTACTATTCTTTTTTCACAAAGACAAACAAACAGGTTGGGACCCCCCACCCCCACCCATTATGAGTGGTGTCCCTAAATGAGGACTGTCCCTAAAAAAGGGGTCATTTACTGTTGAAAAAAAGAAAGAAAATTTTAAGATTTTTAACTCGAAAGTGGGAAAATTCATTATATTTGGAACAACTTTTCTAAATGAGGGTCAAATTAATAAAGAAGATATAAGTTTAGAAACATCACAAAATTCTTTTGACATGTTTTGACACTTTAATACTTGATAGATGCATAGTTCTTGGGGAAAAGTTTCATCAAATAATATGAATATAGAGGTGCTCATTTTTACAGTGGGTTGTAATGTTCTTCTAATGAGGGTGACACATCTTTGCATAATTCAAAATTGGAAATTTCAACAAGCATCTAATATTCTTACACAAGAAAATAAACCCTGGTCTGCTAGCTACATGTTCATCTTTTCTACTGATTTAAAACTTAAATCATGCAAACAGACTTAAGAGAAAGGCATGTAAGCTCATCATAAAAATATGACACTTTTCAAGACAATCCAGATCGTGAAAAATACTTAGCTAAAATTGTAACCTTTAAAATTGTTGTCGCACACTAAAACCCCATGGGAAATTTCAAAAGTTGGCAGGTATGTAACAAGTCTTACTATTTTTATGCCCCATTTATGGGCATTATGTTTACTGGTCTGTCCGTCCGTCCTGCTTCAGGTTAAAGTTTATGGTCGTGGTAGTTTTTAATGAAGTTGAAATCCAATCAATTTGAAACTTAGTACACATGTGTTCCTTATGATATGATCTTTCTAATTTTACTGCCAAATTAAAGATTTTACCTAATTTTCATGGTCCACTGAACATAGAAAATGATTGTATAGATTGGAAATCCATGTACTTATGACACATTCTTGTTTGAAGAAAAAAATACATCATAGCGATAATGGAACAAAGCAAGCTGGGTTAGTGGGGCTGCTTTTATGGTAATTCAAGTTACCTTTTAATTTATTCACCTTCTTCCACCTCAGAGCTATCAGCTCTTTGATTCAACAATTTGAGCATCTAGATAGACAGAAACTGTAAACAACAAAACAAATGCAGCAATACAAATTACAATATCAAATAATACCAATATGACTGAAACAATGGAAATTGACTCTTTACAGGAGTTACAACCCCTAAATGTAAACTTTAACAAATTTTAGTGGATTTTTTCTTAGCAGCTCTGTCTTGAAATGTAACTGGTATGTTAATGAAAATTTCTATAGACAGTTTGATATGATTCAAATGGGGGAGTACCTAAGACTTGGGGAATGTTAAGTGTAATACAAATTTTAATCTCACTTTTCAGGTATTAAGGGACAAACAGTAGTATTTTGTTATAAAGGATTGATTGATTGTTGTTTGTTTAACGTCCAGTGGCAAATATTTAATGCATGTTATAAAGGACATAGGTTCATGTAAATCTGTTTATATTTTCAAGTCTAAAGAAGAAACATAAATTTCATACAAATTTATAAATTAATTTGTTTGTATTTAACTTCTATTTTAACAGAAAATACAACCAGCAAATGAATGTATCTGCAACAGAAAACTAATGGGAATATTATGTCGGTCTTGTGGAGGTGTTTTCAGAGGGAGAGTCCGACAAATCTGTATATATCATCCTAACAGTAGATACTTAATGGACTATGAGGTCTGTCCTTCCTGTAAAGCTACACAGCTTACAGAATTTGAAGAGACAATCAGCAATAATGTTGACATGGAGTGTGAAAAGGAGAGGAATGCTTGAATTTCATTTTATCTTTTAAAATTGTGATAAAAAACCCAGTGCCAAAGAAATTGGAAGTGATTGCATACATTGTGTGCTGCTATGCTCAGAAGAAGTTTATGCTTTGACCAGGAGATGTCAAATGAGATTATTCCATGTATATAGTTAAAGTTTTTTTTACAAAACTTGATCATTAAGTGCACTTTTAGCCTTTCATGTTTTAAGGAGCTTTCCACAGTAATTTGCATTGTAAATATATTGTTATCATCAGCTTAAAAATCTTTTTAGCTCACCTGGCCGACAGGCCAAGTGAGCCTTTCTCATCACTTTGCGTACGTCGTCGTTGTCCGTCATTGTCTGTTAACTTTTACAAAAATCTTGTCCCCTGAAACTACTTGGCCAAATTTAAACAAACTTGGCCACAATCATCGTTGGGGTATCTAATTGAAAAAATGTGTCAAATGACCCTGCCTGCCAACCAAGATGGCCGACATGGCTTAAAATAGAACATAGAGGTAAAATGATAAGTTATGCCTATTATTTCGAAACCACTATAAATAGAGAAATTCTGACAGGAGCAAAAACGTTCAAAATGTTGAGCTCAACCTATTGTCTATGTTATGTCAGAACTGTCAGTCACCTTCTTATCTATAGGAGTTATTGCCCTTAAATAAATATTACCATTTGAATTTTTTCCCCCTATTATCTCAAAAACTATAATAGATTGACAGAAACTTTAAATGGCAAAAATGATCAGCAAGACAAGATCTACAAATAAGTCAAACCTGAACAAAATCGTCAGACGACTCCTAACTGAAGTTATTGCCCTTTTATGACAATTTTTCCCAATTTTTTCTAATATCTTAAAAACTTTAATAGAAAGATAGAAACAATACATAGCAAAAACTGATCAGCAAGATCACATCTACAAATAAGTCAACATGGTCAAAATCGTTAGTCGACTCCTTATTGAAGTTATTGTCCTTTTATGACAATTTTTCCCATTATTGCCTTTATCTTAAAAACTGTAATAGATAGATAGAATGTTTGAATAGCACAAATGATCAACAAGACAAGACCTACTAATTAATTTAAATGGCCAAAATCTTCAGTCGACTCGTTTTGGAGTTATTGCCCTTTAATGATAATTTTTTACATTTTTTTGCATTTTTTGCCTATTATCTTAAAAACCTTAATAGATGATAAGAAACTTAAAATAGGAAAAATTATCAGCAGGATAAGATCTACAAATATGTCAACATTACTGAAATTGTCATTTAACTTTTAATAGAGTTCTTCCCCTTTAACGCTGCTTTTTACTAAAAAGCGGCCATTGTTGAAGATGCAGGTGAGCTACAGAGCCTCTAGTTATTATTTTTACTTGAAGGACTTGCTGTTTGTGGAGCCATTGACCAAAGTCTCAAGACACAATGGCATAGTGGTCATATGTTTTGTCGTCATCTGCAACTTTTAGGTTTGGCCTGTGGTTAAACAATTTATGCTTCAGATGGCAATAACTTTATTTTATAGCTCTTTTGATTTTTAACCATGCTAACTACAACATTTAAGATAGAATTTACTAATTTACTGACTCCAAAATATATGGCTAAATGATATAAAAAAATGATTGAAAATTGATAGATAAAGCAGAGGCGGATTTGTGGGGAGGGGGGTTCTGTCCCACCCCTGATGGAGCTTCATATATGATAGATTATATAGACTTTTTACAGGTATCCCTCCAGATGTTTTGACAGTCCCCTCCCCACCTTCTCCTTTTTCGAAGTCCTAGATCCGCAGCTGCAATGCATATTTGAATAAGTTCTAGTTGGAAAATTTTCCAGATGGTCAATTTTCAAAGATAGATACATGTATGATATCTCTGCTCAGTATTCATTATGGATGCAACAGCTAAATCCTGCAGGTTGGAAAAAACAAAATGAACATGTACACTCTAAAAAAATCCTTTTTTCTGAAAACATGTTTTATTTAAGATAATTTGCCAAAAAATAGGAGTCATAAACCATTTTTATGCTTTTTAGAAATTAATGAAAGAGTTGGTCCAATGTGTGAATTGTCTTTTTGTGAAGCCTTTTTAATTTTAAAGTCATGGTCAGAGCCTAAAAATTTTTTTTAATTTTTAAAACATTATATACATTTTGTTTTGAACCTTTTTCAGAATCTGCAGTAATTTATTTACATTTTGCAACTTCAGTGCTTGTGTATTGTAAGCAATACTTACTGTAAATGAGAAAACGTCATGTAGGGTTAAAACGTTTTTACAGAGTTTTTTGTCTGGTCAGATTTCATTTGACCATGATTGGTTACTGAAGGAACAACAATTAACACTTGTCTTTGCTTTTTTCATGGTTTTCCTTTAAAATTCTTACCAAAATCTTCCTTTTCTGTCTGAATTAATTTGACCTTTTTAGTTGAAAGCATTTATAAAAGACAGAATGCATGCATAATAAATATTGAAACTTTGGCATGTTTTCATAGTATAAACAATTAAAATTCTATTTTTTATTTGAATGGGATATGATTATTCTTTGTAGGTCTGACTATGATATAGATGCTCTCTTAATCTTGATGTTGTTATATTTGCTGCACCCAGTGTAGCACTTTATTCGGTTAAAAACAGAGTAGTATTGTATTATGCTGAAGATTACATTTGAAAGCATGAGCTCTTTTATTGTACATTGTATGTAAATAATTGTCAAATATGTTTTTTGTAGAGTAGTCTTGTATAGGATCAATGTTTTTCAACTTTTAAAGCAAGAAATATATTCCTTTGTCACCATGTTTGTCAAAAGTCATTTATGAAATGTGTTATACATGTTTGTCAATCTGTCCAGAATAACGTTTTTAGGTCGAGAAAATACCATGTATGTTTAGGTTTTCCCCAACTTACCCCAATTTTAGTACTAGCCAGATTCCATTTTTATTGGTACTGTTAAATTCTAGATTGTTCCTTTACAAGTATGTAAAATATTTTTAAAAAACCAATTTACCGTCTTACTTTTCCTCTATTTTTGTAAATTTATTACTCTAAACAGATATATTTTTTCTTGGCCTTATTATGATATTTTTGTTTGAAGTTCAGTTGGAGCTGAAATATTGAAATAAGGCTTTTTCGTAGATGTTAAATAATTGTTAACTAAATGCAAGTGTTTGGGACATTTAAGAAAAGTATTCTATACGAAAGCCTTGATTATTAATGATTACATATCAATACTAGGGTTGCATCTAGGATATGTGAATGTGAAAATGTCCTTGAATTCTGGAAAAGTTATTGAATTATTGGATGCACAAAATAGTGGTTTTTAAATACTTTAATTCAATTTCAGTTCAGTTCACAAAATATTGGTTTTACTTCAATTTAATGCAATGCACAAAATATCTGTTTTACTTCAATTTAATTTAATTTAATTCAATTCAATATGTTGTTGTCATTTAAACACTATAATAAGGTTTATGACCGAAAAATCAAACAAAGATGACAAAATGAAATAGCCCTAACATGTACTTGTACATTTTGTATACTCTAGTTGAACCAGAGACATACATTTTTGTAAAGATTGGAAAGAAGGCAATGTCATATCAGGTGGCCATTATGATATCGTTAAAAAAGTTAAAATACGAATTAAAAATTTATTTTCTAAAAATTCATAAAAGACCTTTAAATAATCATGATAATACTATCAGGTAATTATTTTGATTTCCATGTTTAATGCAAAGAAATAGCGAGCGTACCGGTACTATTTATTTTTAAGTTTAAATTTTACTTTTGAAATTAAATGTTATATGTGTTATTTAGCCCTAGAATTACAAGTAAAGTGCATTGTTTATCCTATTTTCTTTTTGAACCCGTCTATATTGCTGTATTATACCACTAGATTTTAAGATGGGACAGCATTTTGAATTATCACAATAAAGTTATCGCAACCTAAAGTCAAAACACCATTTTCATCATTTACCAACGTATTATGACATCTTTCCTTAGTTGAAAAAATTAAGTTTTGAAGTGATGTTAACCGACTCAAACTCAATAAAAAAACCTTGCATTTCCTATGTAAATAAAAAATATTATGTATTGTTCTTTATGATTTGAAGTAAAAAAAGAAAAATATAATTTTTGAAAATTTTATTTACATTTTTATAAGAAATTGTGATATTTTATCATTATCTCATGTTTGTGGATGTTTACTGACTTAATTTCAGTACAATCTGTGCATTGATATCTGAGTTGTTTTCCACTCTTTTTTCAAAATATTTGTAAAGGGAGACAATTCAATCTCAATATTTGACATTCACAAGTTAACTGCTTCATTTAAACAACACAAAGTTCGACTAGAATATGATTTACAAAGAGACTTTTTAACCAAGTCACATGTCAATGCATATATATCCTTTTCCGTTTCGTATTTGATAAGAGATCTTGCAACTACTGATTTGAAAACCATTTGTCAAGAAAAAATTGCATGTGAACAAATGCTGCTTTTTATGATCAAGTTAGATTGGTAAGCTTACAGCATTGATGCTACTTTGGTTAGTCATAAAATTGACAGGTTGTATTGAAGATTTTATGATGGAATTGACAATATAATTTTATTGACATTTCAAGATAATGGTCATAATGGGTCTTTTTATCTCGGGATTAAATCTCCTTTTACCTTATGAAAAGAGAAAAAATTGTCTTACCTGAATCTGCAAGTAACAGGTTTTATCTCAGCTCTAGTTCTTAAATGATACTCTAGCTTCCTGGCAGTTTGCCAAATGCCAACAATTATGTGATCAATCCACCAAGGAATAAAGTTAATTTAGTATATTTATAAATTGTCCTAAATCCTGTGCAAAAACTATAAGGTCAGTTTTTGGACATCATATTTAATGTTAGGTTCCCCTTTTGTCACCAGTTTGAAAGAAAAAATAATGGATATTACTTTTTGCATTACCAGGATTTTTAAGAATAGCAAACCTTTAACAAGTACAATTGGACGAAGCTACAGCTTCATACATACATGTATACCACATACTGACATATTAAATTAAATATTTAATGAATTGTTTTCACTTTTATATACTGACACCTTAAAATATAGAGGACTGTTGAGATTGGTTAAAGTTTGAAATTTTTAATCCCTCTATATTTTATAAGTAATTGCCGATTTTAGCCAAATTCTTAGATGCAACCTTGAACTATTAACATCATATGGAAATTGTATGCAATTATGTTTTTATGCAATTAAATCAGTTATGTTTTGTTGACTGCAATAGTGATTATTCTCTGCCATGTGTATAGTTTTAAAATAATTATATGGTTGTCTCATTGGCACTCATACGGTACCACATCTTCTTATTTCTATAAACTCTCTTGTTGTTGCTGTAAGGGTTGTTCATAAATTGAATGGATCTAACAGAACTTGAGAGTTTGTTGTTGGTAAGAAAAAGCCAAGCTGTCTTGAAGGTAAAAGTAAATGAAATTATGAGGAAAATTGCCAGTTCCTTTTTATGCTCCCTGAAATTTTTTAAGAGCATATAGTAACAGCTTTGTCCTTCCTTCCATGTGTCTGTAACAAATGGTTTCAAGATGAAAAATGATTACTAGAGTTTTCCTTACTTAATTGGTATAGACAGATATACAGATGGATGAAATAGGAAAGCTGATAAAGCTAGTTGATTTTAGGGTCAAAGACCAAGGTCACTATTACTAAAAATAGGGTGAAAATAGAAAAAAGGTTTCCAGATGGTAATACTAGTCTCCTTCGCTTGATTGAATGAAACTTATACAGACGGAAGATAAAGGGAAGAGGGAGAAGCCATTTGATTTTGGGTTTAAAGATCAAGGTCATTGTTCATATGAATTGAAAAAGTTTGAAAAAAGTGGTTTCCGGTTGGTAACTTGAGTTTCCCTTGCTTGATTGGGATGAACCTTATACAGATGGTTGATAAAGGAAGAAGACTTTTTGATTTTGTGGTCGTTAAGTCAAATTCACTGTTATATATATAGTCCAAAAAATGATAGATTTAAAAAAAATATTTCTAATAAGGAGATCTTGTATGATTGGCAATGAAACAACTATCCAACCGTGTCCAAATAATTTTTAGTGGGTTTCTACATAGTATCCTATTATGAATTATTATACTTCATGTCAAAATGCCAGATTTTGATTGGTTGATACGAGGGAGACAATTTACTCTATCCCATGGCAAATACTCTATTACCCTTCACGGAGACGCTTGCTCAAGTGTGCGCTTTAATAAATACGGATGATTGTTATATACAAGACATCATAGTTTATTACTTTGAATGTGAAATTTAATAGACAGTAATAACAGAACATTCAGTATAATAAATTAAATAACACATATCTGAGAGGTGATAGAGCAGATTGTTACCTCGAAAGACATTGTCAACCTTGGCTTCGCCTCAGTTGACAATGTTTTCTCGGGGTAACAATCTGATCTATCACCCTCTCAGGCATGTGTTATTTATATATTGTAACACATTTATAAAAGCGAAAAATTTACAATTATAGTAGATATTTATTTGTCCCTCCAAACATACTGCTATTTTGAACCCTTGAAATAAGCATGGTTCTCTCAAAAGAGAGGTGAAAGATGCCAAAGGGACATTCAAACTCGTAAGTCGAAAATAAACTGACAACGCCATGATATGGCGAAAAAAGAAAAAGACCAACAGACAAACAGTAGTACACAAAACAACATAGAAAACTAAAGACAGAGCATCACGAAACCCACCAAAAACAGGGGGTGATCTCGGGTGCTCCGGAAGGGTAAGCAGATCCTGCAGTTCAAGGAG
This sequence comes from Mytilus coruscus, assembly GCA_017311375.1. NCBI lineage: Eukaryota > Metazoa > Mollusca > Bivalvia > Mytilida > Mytilidae > Mytilus > Mytilus coruscus. The sequence continues at coordinate 25,428,302 of CM029597.1, read as the reverse complement.
CATCGCTTGGCAGTGCCAGATTTACTTATAAAGTATATTGTCAAGATGAATAATGTGCTGTACATGTTTGTTTTTGTGGCTGTAGTGTTGTCTCTAATACCTCACTTTGGACCTACTGTTATTCATAAACTGTGATAGCGTTAAGGGTCCCTTTCTATTATAACATCATTATTTGTATGCATGTATAATAGACTTAGCCGAAGGTCGGTGCTTCTCTCCAGGTACTCCAGCTTCCAATAAAAACTGACCGCCACGAAATAACCAATAGTGGCGTTTAACAACAATCGATCAATCAATATATATATATATATATATGTATATATGCAAGACTCCTCTTCTTTGTCAAATGAAGATTGGATTGGCATACTTTATTTTAGCTCTGTGGTTCAGACACCAATGGTGAAAAGTTTTGATTTTCATTTGTTGTGTTCCGGGCCCAGAAAAGTCCTTCAGGGGCGGATCCAGACATTTTTAAAAGGGAGGATTCCCAACCCAGGATAAAGGGGGGGGGGGGGTTCCAACTATATGTCCCCATTCAAATGCATTGATCGTCAAGAAAAAGGGGGAGGGTTCCAACCCCCCTCTGGATCCGCCACTGCCCTTGAAAATGTAAAAAAAAATAGAATTAGAGCAGGCGTGGTGAATGTTATATGTAGAAGTCAAAGGAGTAAATACCCCTATATGTTGTCGCAAAACTTTGAGGAAAGCCGCTCACTTACTAGACAGACTGGTAGCTTGTTCCATTACCGTGTTTGTGATAGATCCATGATAGCAGTTTTTATAAGGCAGTGCTTGCGCGTCCCGCATGCGGGTACGAATAGTCATATTGCCGATCGTAGGCTACGCGTACCCACATCCGGTTTCTAAATGAAATGCCATCGGATCGGGAATGAAACGTGAAATATCTACGGAATTTGTCGCAATTAGTGAATAAATTGATTAAAACTACTCCGAAGTTTTATAAATAATTATATATAGGTAAGTGAACAGCTTTTCTCAGTTAATAAATATTCTTAAAATGGAAGAGAGTGATGTACATGTGGGGGAGACATTTATCATGAATTGGAACAATTTGTCAGTCAAAACTATCAGTCGATTAATTTTATACAATTGTATAAAAGAAACTCGAGTCAATTGCAGCTGCAGAGAAAAGAAGAACTGGAAACACAAAAATTAAAGAGGAAAAAAGTTTAACAGAATAAATTGTAATATATGTGCCAAAACAATCCTATTGGATATGTAAAATTTGTTCCAAATCTTAATTAGTTACATGAATCTTTTAAAATTGGTTTAATTTGACATTATTACTTGCTTCTTTGATTTTTATATAGACATCGAAGCTTTAATTTTAGCAGTTTAAGATATTTTAAAATTTCAGTTTTTGTTTTACATTTTACTAAAAGATTATTTTAAATCTCATATGGATTTCCATATGGGTATTTTTCAAATTCAGTAAAATGTAATTCTTTAAATTTGAATTTACATTTTATAATAGTATTATTTTTATCATGTTTTCTTTTACAGGGACTGTACAGTTTCATGAGGTCTCATTGGGGTCTAAGCGTGACGCGGGATTGCCGATTTTTTGTAAGCGTGACACGTGAAAGTCAAATTATTGTGTCGTGAAAACGGGAAATGAAGTCTAGCAGGACACGGGAAACTACAAAAAAAAAAAAAAAAAAAAAAAAATGAGAATAGCTTACGTTACATAGTGTAAGCGGGATACGGGAATATGACAAAACAGTAAGTGGGATTCGGGATCAGAACCCCCCAATGAGACCCTCTTTCATGTTCCATCAGTGTGCATTTAATTTGCAATGTTTATTATGTATTATTATCTATTAAATACAATTTGAAAATAATATTTTTCATACTCTTCACTCGTTCTACACGAAATCCCCATATTATCGATAATTTCCGTTTATATTTCACGTTTCATTCCCGATCCGATGGCATTTTATTATAAAACCGGATGTGGGTACGCGTAGCCTACGAATGACAATTTGACTATTCGTACCCGCATGCGGGTACGCGCAGACACTGCCTTTTTATAACATGAAGGATTTCGAATCAAAACTATTTTTTTCACCAAAATAAAGAAACATATTTTCCTGGACTTCTCCATTCTGCCAATAGGACCTATTTGCTATGTGAGTTACATCAATACGCTAATATAATTGATTTATATTTTATAGTGTTGAATATCCTGTGGCAAATTTTGCATCAACTTGAAAAACGTCTGGCAAAAATTTGATGTATAGTCTTGTACAAACATTACACCATGGTTGAGAGGGAATAAGCAAACATTGAGTGATTGTTGCTATGTCTAACCTGTAGTGGCAAATATTTCACAGATTAAGGATGCGAACAAGACTCATGCTGAAGGGGCGTCCGTTTTGCTATGCTAAACATCCAGAGGCAAATATCTAATGAGGGTGCCTGTCCCCTTTGCAGCTTCATTTATGATAAATACAGACTTGTACAAGTATCACCCCAAACGTTAGCTTCCTAGCCACACCCCCTTTTTTCAAAATTCTGGATCCACAACTGATATAGATTTAGGTTAGAAAATAAATTTGGTATGAGAATAATACATGTGCTAAGCGGGCGCCGCCAATTGGTTGTGTGCAATTTATAAAAAACAAGTCATTTGAAGGACTAACTGCTTCCAAATGTGAGAAGATTGACCATAAACGCCATCATATATGGAAACTTGTTATTAAAAGCGAGAAATTGTAGTTAGCTTAAAAAAGAAAAAAAATTGTCCTGAACGAAAATTGTAAATTCAGGACATACAGAATCGTCTGCAGGATATTTACATGAATCTTCATATATGACAAATGCATAGACTTCTTACAAGTATCACTTCAAACGTTGGCTTGCCAGCAACAGCATTTTCCAATACAACTTCCAAATAATTAAGGAGAGGGTCCAAAAAAAGTTTTAGGCAAATACTTGATTATCGTTAATTATACCATGAAGCTACACCTGGACTGATCATACCGTTAGGTAGAATGTAAAATTTCTCTTTCATAACATTCATTCATTTATATATTCGTATCGGGACAAATTAACAATAAATCCAACACGTATATTTGGTTTTTTTTTTCAAAATTGGTATATCGGAATGAAGGGTTTTCTAACTGCCACTGAAAAAGAGGATATTTTTAAAGCTGGTACCAGGCTGTTTCAGCGTACTACAGATCCCTGCATTCCGACCGGACGTGGCTGTTTTTTATATACATCACACAATACAAAGTCAACGGACGCATACGGATGGATTTTTGTTCAGGAGCCATATAAGGGTTTTCAAACAAAGACTATCACGAAGATAAATAAGATTTAATTGTGCACATGAATGCCGATAACAGAAACAAAATCATTCACTGCAAAAGAAAAGAGAAAAAAGAAAATATCTGAATAAAAATATCTGTAGTTTTGATAAACATTATCAAATAACAGCTTTATCACATAGTTTGTGTAAATAAGAAATAATAATACTAATGTTGATATGTCATGCGAAATAAATATATTGATATTAAAAATCGATAAATAAACATAGATTTCTACAGATTTCATTAACAATTGTGCACATATATTAAATTAAAAGTGTCCATATTGTAATTAAAAATTGAAAATCTTTTATCACATTGTTGTACAACCTTTATGTTGTTAATAAAAAAGGACCAGTATAGTTTTATCATCAATTGTTAATAATTAGTGAGATCCAAATTAGAAACAATATATGGCTTATAATATTAATTTATATAAAGGTATTTGTTTCAATGTTGAAGTAAATCAAGATGAACATCAGCCGACCTCCCAGTTTCATTATCTTTTCCTTCCACGATTAATTCTGTATCACCAAATGTTAAAGAGACAATGACTTGTCGATCCATTCCTTTAGAAGTATCTGGCATTTCTACTCTAATTTTTCCTATTTCTTCACAACCTTCATCAGTAGTATATTTCGGATCTTTCTCATTTGTTTGGTAAAGATTTAGTGTCATTTCTTTCATGTTTGGGCGAAGTGGAAAGACATCGTGGGCAACTGTCTCGCCAAGCATGAACTCTGACCCAGCTTCACAAAGCGTGTGGAATATATCTTTGCAGTAGGGAACTCCGCCTTCAATCACTTTCTTGTCTTCAGGGTCCATCTCTTTCATGAAGTATCTTAGGTTTCGTATTCCAATTGTTTTACTAGCAACTCTACAGGAAACGATTCTTGGATGATGCCCGTAGAGAACTGCCCCCTTTAAAACAACCAATCCGGCCTCTGGTGGAATTATTATATTTTTATCCGGAAATGCTTCCTGAATTAGTAACTGCATAATCTGTGATTCAGCAAAACCACCAACCATGATGATGTCCTGTATCTTACTTGTATCAACACGTTCCAGAACTGCTTTACAATGTTCAATAATACTTTTGATGCATGGAGAAAAGAAACTTACCATCATCTCTTTAGCAAATTTAAGCTTATCGTTTTTCATTTCTGCTTTCGATGTAAGTGGTAAATTTGCAACTGCTTCCGAGGCGGACTTTTTCTTGGCTTCCTGATAACGCTCTCGTAGGTCCATCGGTATAGAGATAGTAAATCGACCTTGTTTATCAACACCAAGCTTCCGTTTTACCAATTCAATGCATCTGTTAAGATCCAAATAATCTGATGTTGATGCAGCTTTAAACTCCTTCATAATTTTTGCAGTGAATATATGCTCTAGGAATTTATATATCTCTTCATTCACACGCGTTCCTCCCCATGCCCCACCACTAGCTTTTGTAACTTCTTTTAATGTTCTGTCTGGCATCACTTCTCTGACGGTAACGTCTACAGTTCCGCCTTCAATATAATATAAACAAACTATAGCACTAAGTATTGTCACCTTATAAAATATACTCTTTCTAATTTGTAGTTGACGTAAATGACATTTTCATCTAGATTTGAAACAAAAATTGTCATTAACAATATCTTTTCTTTAATAAATCCATTGAAAATCACTCTCGGCACTACAATGGCACGGTTTTGGCTATTCTATTAAGGTCTGTTTGGTTTAAATGGTTCCTAACAATGTGTTTTTTTGCTTCTTGCGCATTTGTTTGTGTGTCTCGAGTGTACATGATGAAGATACTTCCCATAACACGTTCTGAAATCTGCATCGTATTCGTTTATATTGACTTCCAGGACAAGATTAGGATTGAATAAAGTCACAAAATACGGGTCATCCCGTAAATGAATGGATCAATTGAAAGACTTAAAAGACATGAAAATCAAATAAAAAGTCTTACCTCCTAAGTCGAGCACCATATATCTTGTTTCTGGTCCATACGGTGACAGGCATGGACCCTCATCAGAATCCCGCTGTACATTTACATTCATATGTTTAATAAACACTGATGCAGCCTCGGGTTCTAAAGCTAAAGTCAGTTGTTCAGTTGGTATCCCTGCCTGTAAAGTCACAATTCAAAATCGGTTGGAGAGTTATTGGATCACAATTTATATATGAGAAAAGAAAGACATGCTTTTACCATTAAGAAAAGTAATATAATTTCAGCTCACCTGGCTGAAAGGGATGATGTGGGCTTATTGGGAACCTTGCCAAAAATAATGTATATCATAACAGTATTAGTGATAGTTTTTCTTTAATTGCACCATTTAAAAAAAATCTGGTAGGAATGTCAGTCAAGTTTTACATCTATTAACTGGAATATCAATTTAAATTAATAATATACTCACACGCCTAGCTGCTTCTCGCATAAACTGCTTGGCAGTAAAATCCCATATTGCCGGTACGGTCAATACCCAACCTATTTCCCGTTCTTTCACTGCTTTATTCAACACACCCTGCTTTTCAAGTTCATTCAGTAACATTCTTTTAATATATGATATCGAGTGTTCAAATACATCTAGTGCTGGGAGCTCAACACCTTGATCAGTCCTGAGTGTCGTGGATCGACTGATTTTCTATAAAACAGAATATAATAAATTATAATTGATAATTCTGTAAAAGCTTATATGTTGCATTCGTACTATTATATATTTACACTTAGCTTAATTCTTTTGATTATAAATATAACATGTAACTCAACTAACTAAAAAGATGCATCTGTGGCAGGTCATGTTGACCTTTTGGTTGTTCTGATTTGAACCTACTATTTTTCTGATGTTTTACATGAATAAAGCAAAAAAAAAAAAAAAAAAAGGCGTCGTTTGCACTGAATTTGGTAACATTGTATATAGGTCTGAATCTCTTTTTAACATCGTCTGGCCACCGGTATCAATAGCCCAGTATTAGACGAAAAAAAATTCGTAGATATTTATCATCTTTCACTTTCCAACACCCTTATTTGCACTAAAACTTGCAAATGTCAGTTTTTCATTTATATGACACTATATTTGGACACTACTTTATTTGAAATCGTTTCCATCTTGTTGCTCCACTTATATTTTTTAACTGATTGAATCAACAACAAATCACAAGATTAATACACTTTTTAAAGAACTCATTGATACCAGTACAAAATGCATTTAAATGCAAGTGTAATGTGGTAAAACATTGCTAGTTTACCTCATGGTAAAGTGTCATCTTGAAATGTTTAAAGTAGTACCAGCCAGTATGTTTCTCTTCTTGAGCAAGTTCGCAGTATTTATCCTCGGCATCATAACCAAAACTGTGAAAGTTTTTATCTTGATCTAGCAGGAGAACGGTTGGGGTCTTCTCTGAAACTAAAGCTGGACCTCCTCCAGAAGAACCCCAGTGTTTAGTCCATATTCTCAACGGCTCTGATAGATAGGTATCTCGCATAGAGTAGCCAAATCCTGTGTATGTTGTACCAAAATCTATGGCCGCTACCATCAACTTACTAGGAACTTGTTTTTCAATGGCAGTTGCCATTTTTTACAGTTCTCCAAAACGAGACTTTACTTCACAACCCCAGCCATTCTGAAACATTTTAAAACATCGTTTTTACCTGTTTGTGAGATAAGCCCTTTTTGTTTTTATTTTAAATTTATTTGCAATCCATACGAACACTGCACTTTGCTCCTGCATTTCAAATATTTTGTCGCGATAACAAACACTATAACGGTATAATATATTATGACGATCGGAATAGCGTACTTCAATAATTACATTATTACGATTTCTCTAATTCTTACACGATTTATCCTTTTCCTGACCCGTTGAATATTTTTATTTAATCAACGTGTGATTCATTTGATCTCAGTTCTTCATTGGTCAAAATTTGATGATGACGTCAAATTGTCTTGCTTTTCTGTGAATTTCCTATTGTGATGTCATGAAAAAAGGCGACCATGCCTGATGCGGTCACAGCAAGAACACATCTTTTTGCAGATCATTCGAAAAGAAGTATTGAGTTTGTCTGCATATCGTTTAAAATTCATTAGAGAAACAGATTCCACCACCAAATCTTGTGCAATACGATATTTATCCACTCTCGACAGTTTTTTAAATATTTAAAACGCTCGGCGAGCCTCGCGTTTTAAATTTGAAAATTTAACTGTCTCGCCGAGTGGATAAATGTCGTATCACACTCGAAACAGTGGTAGAATCTATATATAATTTGATTTTTTAAACGTAAGAATGTCTTTTCATTGTGATTATACTGCATTCAAACTCCTATAATTTGTGCATATATCATTTTGCATGTTTTGTATTCCCAGTTGATTACAAATGAAAACAGGGTAATTTTGTGTAAATTTTAGGAAATTGGAGCGTATCTCATCATTCTAACTCTTTGTGTGCATGCCTCAACATCGTTTTGTGAAAAAAACCAAAACAAACAAGCGTTTTTCTTTCGAGAAGTTTTTTGGATATATAGCAATTACAAACGAATTTTTGAATTCGTTTTCTCATTATCTAGCATCCCAATTTAAAAAGATGAATATATATCAATCTTATTTTTTTTTTAATACAACTATTGTTAAACAGTGGGTCATTAAAATATCAAAGCTATCTTCAAATTGAATTTCCGAATTGTTAAAAGATAGAAATAATATTTTACAAAACCATCAATATTATCAAATATCAATATCCTGTTTAGAAAGTATTGATTATTTAGTTGTTGTAATTTTGTATTTTTTTTATGTATTTCTTTACAATGTACTAAAATGAGCCTTTACCAATTTTTATAATGAGTTTGTGTTAATAAAATATTGTCTATCATTTTAATTTCTTTTAGAAGGGGTTACATTTAGGGTACACAGACTCTTTTAGCTCATGATTCATAGAAAAATATATATTCCAATTATATAGTAGTTACCAGGTAAAATAAATACACTTGAAAAGATAAAACTTTTATCGTGATTCTTGATTTTAAAATGTCGAATATGTACAAACTAGTAACTCGGGAAGGGGGGGTTGTATTGGGAATTTGGAACATCCAGTGCCCCAAGTAGCAACATGTGATTAGTTTCAGATAACTAAGATATATATATAACATATATTTCTTGCAAATTTCTCGACCTTATCTCAATTAAATTAACAAGCTTGAAATAGCTACTTATTTCAGCGGCTCATCCCTACCACTCATTATAGTGCCCCACCCCCGAGCTGGGAACCTCAACTGGGAACCTGATATGCCATAATCTGTATCAATTTGATATCAATTATTTTTTGTGTCAATTGACATTCGTGACTTGCACCAGGTTTCAGTCTTAAAGCTTGAACACATTACTGAAAAATAAGTTTATGATACATCAGATTGCTTTTTGATTCCGCAATTCCTTTTTAGTATGATTATTTTGATCACATATAACCATCAAGGTGGTTATTAAAAATATAATTATAAATGACTGATTTACTTACAACTTTGCCATCGTTATATTTATCTTCCTTATGTTTATAAGGGGGAGATAACCAAAACAGTTTTTATTCATATTTATAAATAATATCAATAGATATGTCTGTGAAACTCTGAAAATCAGCAACGTAACCGAATTTGGCAGCACATTGAATATGATAATTCAAATTTTAAAGATTATAATTTTTCAAACTTTCTAACATTGGTGTCAATAGAAAACTTTTTTTAAATAATACTGGAAATATGTTTTACTCAATAATTTGTTTTATTAATGCTCAAGTTTTGCTTAATGGAGATATTTGATTAAATTCAACCTCCGATCAATGCTGATATTTTTCGTTTATAGCAAATAGTGAAAAAAGCTAGCTGTCGAATTGGCAACTGTAAATACGGTCGCCGAATTTGTCAAATTCTTATTTCAGTGATTCAGCCGTTTCGCAGCACTGACATAATGTACATCACTGTGAATGATACTTGACCGAATTTACCAAATAATTTTACAAAGCAAATTTTCGAAAAACGATTGGATAAAAGTTGGAATTTTGAAACAAAATATTATTCCTTTATTATATATTTACTACCTCCCCCCTCCCCCTAAAAAAAAACAAAACAAAACTAAACGCCTTTCACCTCGCCCCAAAAATTACAAACAAAATAAATTAAAACAAAAATCTATTCAGAAAAAAACCAAAAACCAAACATATGTTAATTTTATTTTATCATTGGATAAACAAAATTTCAATGATTAAATTCACTAATATCATATTATAGATTATTATCATGTTTTCAATCTATATAAATATGTCACTATCTGATAACTTTAAGTACTGTTTTAGAACATTACGTAAACCTGTACCTATTGAAGCGGTTCATCCCATCCAGTAAATATATATTAATACATTTAAGGAGATATTGAATATATGAATTGTCCCCAATCCGTCCAAAAGAAGGAGTTGCAACATATTCGTTTGTACAAATGTAAGAATTCGTGACCATGGCGATCGTAAACATTCTGTAGTGATGACATTAGTCCAAAGTGAGGGTAACTTAATTATCTAATGAGTAATTTGTATGACAGTACTTGTGCTCTGTCTAGTAAGCTTTTGTGTGACAGTAATTATGTTTTCTGTCTAGTGAGTAATTTGTGTGACAGTACCTGTGTTCTGTTTAGTGAGTAATTTGTGTGACATAAATTGTGTTCTGTCTAGTGAGTAATTTGTGTCACAGTACTTGTGTTCTGTCTAGTGAGTAATTTGTGTGGACGTACTTGTGTTCTGTCTAGTGAGTAATTTGTGTGACATAACCTGTGTTCTGTCTAGTGAGTAATTTGTGTGACAGTACTCGTGTTCTGTCTAGTGAGTAATTTGTGTGACAGTACTCGTGTTCTGTCTATTGGGTAATTTGTGTGACATAACTTGTGGTTTGTCTAGTGGGTAATTTGTGTGACATAACTAACTTGTGTTCTGTCTAGTGAGTAATTTGTGTGACATAACTTGTGTTCTGTCTAGTGAGTAATTTGTGTGACAGTACTCGTGTTTTGTCTAGTGAGTAATTTGTGTGACAGTACTCGTGTTCTGTCTATTGGGAAATTTGTGTGACATAACTTGTGGTTTGTCTAGTGGGTAATTTGTGTGATATAACTTGTGTTCTGTCTAGTGAGTAATTTGTATGACATAACTTGTGTTCTGTCTAGTGAGTAATTTGTGTGACAGTACTTGTGTTCTGTCTAGTGAGTAATTTGTGTGACAGTACTTGTGCTCTGTCTAGTAAGTAATTTGTGTGACATAACCTGTGTTCTGTCTAATGAGTAATTTGTATGACAGTACTCGTGTTCTGTCTATTGGGTAATTTGTGTGACATAACTTGTGGTTTGTCTAGTCGGTAATTTCTATGACAGTACTCGTGTTCTGTCTAGTGAGTAATTTGTGTGACATAACCTGTGTTCTGTCTAGTGAGTAATTTGTGTGATATAACTTATGTTCTGTCTAGTGAGTTATATGTGTGACAGTACTCGTCTTCTGTCTAGTGGGTAATTTGTGTAACATAACTTGTGTTCTGTCTAGTGACTTATTTGTGTGACATTACTTGTGTTCTGTCTAGTGAGTTATTTGTGAAACATAGCTTGTGTTCTGTCTAGTGAGTAATTTGTGTTCTTTCTAGTGAGCAATTTGTGTTACATAACTTGTGTTATGTCTAGTGAGTAATTTGTGTGACATGACTTGTGTTCTGTCTAGTGAGTAATTTATGCGACCGTATTTGTGTTCTGTCTAGTGAGTTATATGTGTGACATAACTCGTGTTCTACTGTAAAAGCAGAAATTTTCGTTGGGGATTTAATTTCGTTTATTTCGTGGATAAGAATTATCCACGAAATTAAAACCCCAACGAAAATTTAACTGTAAATTTACCAAGTCTAAATCCAAAATACGTAAATATCTACATTATTTAATCAGACAAAATCATATTGACATTATATAAATGGTGAACATAAATGCATACAAAGAAATAATAGGTTAACTGATTAGACAAAAATATTAAAACGTTTTCTTTCAATCAGATGATAATCCTAATCTTTTGTTTGTACAGTAATACATCACGATCAAGAACTGTCAATCAATGTCATTTAACAGTCTAATGCGTCTGTAATGCCCGCAAGCCGAAATCCATTAATTACACAATCATTGTCCTTGGATAAAACATCAAAGGCGTGTAAAAGCCAGTTAGCGTGTGCCGGTTTAAATAATTGCACTAATCCGGAGATCGACAGTTACTTTTTCAACAGGTACACCTTTTTCCAGCTGAGTAGACACTTGATCTGAATACCAATTGATAAATTTCTGCTTGATAATGTACTTTAACTTCCCATTTACGGTACGGTCACACGGTTGAAGTTCTTCTGTTGTACTAAGGGGAACAAAAACTGTACGAATACGATTTTTATGAAGCAGTGCAAGAAAGTTCTTGTCTTGATGTGCCTTAAAGACATCGAATATGGCTAGTGCATGTGCCTTGCTCCTCCCGGAACGTCCAATTTCTTTACGAACTTTGTCAAAGTATGGTATCAATACGGATTTCGCGTATTCTATCATTGTAACACTTGTTGACCAGTGATTCTCAGAATGCGTTACATTCCAGTCTTTTGGAAACGTGTATGTGGGATGATATCTCTCAGTTGTACCTTTGTAAATTAATTGAAACGGAAGTAATGAACCTGTCAGGGAAATTCCAACCACACCCGTTATTTCTCTTTTATCATCTAACGCAACGATACTACAATCTTTTGATCCCTTTTCGTCTAAAGTCCATTCACTTGTAGGAACCATTTTAAGACCTGTCTGGTCAAAGTTTATAATCAGTTCATGTGGAATATTATACTCGTCAACACATCTTGTAATTTTTTTGAGATATTCCGCTTTTAAATTTTCAAAATCTTCCGGTAACTTTCTGGCCGTTTTTGTCCCTTTCCTTTTAACAAGATTCATTCGCCTCATAAGTGATCTTGCATAATCTCGACTTACATCTAAATGTCCTCCGTTTTCAACAAGTAAAGCACGATTTTCAGCTCTAACTATGCCACCGGCGGCAGCAACAACTATTGTCGTATTTACAACGCCACCAGCAGCACGTAAATTTTTCACAAACATCTTTACTCTGTCATCAAGTTTATCTCCCAACATCAGGGGCCTACCTCGAACTTTGGTAGGCAATTCCTTAATTTCAGATGCAATTCTCTGTTCAAGGTTTATCTTAATCTAGTATCTAGTGGGTAATTTGTGTAACATAACTTGTGTTCTGTACAGATAGTAATTTATGTGACATAACTTGTGTTCTGTCTAGTTAGTAATTTGTGTGACAGTACTCGTGTTCTGTCTAGTGAGTAATTTGTGTGACAGTACCCTTGTTCTGTCTATTGAGTAATTTGTGTGACAGTACTCGTGTTCTGTCTAGTGAGTAATTTGTGTCACATAACTTGTGTTCTGTCTAGTGAGTATTTTATGTGACATAACTTGTGTTCTGTCTAGTGAGTTATATGTGTAACAGTACTCGTGTTCTATCTAGTTGGTAATTTGTGTAACATAACTTGTGTTCTGTCTAGTGAGTAATTTATGTGACATAACTTGTGTTCTGTCTAGTGAGTTATTTGTGTGACAGTACTCGTGTTCTGTCTAGTGAGTTATTTGTGTGACAGTACTCGTGTTCTGTCTAGTGATTATTTTCTTTGACATAACTTGTGTTCTGTCTAAGTGAGAATTTTATGTGACATAATTTGTGTTCTGTCTAGTGGGTATTTTGTGTGACATAACTTGTGTTCTGTCTAGTGAGTTATTTGTGTGACAGTACTCGTGTTCTGTCTAGTGAGTAAATTATGTGAGAGTACTCGTGTTCTGTCTAGTGAGAAATTTGTGTGATATAACTTGTGTTCTGTCTAGTGAGTTATATGTGTAACAGTACTCGTGTTCTATCTAGTGGGTAATTTATGTGAGAGTACTCGTGTTCTGTCTATTGAGTCATTTGTGTGATATAACTTGTGTTCTGTCTAGTGAGTTATATGTGTAACAGTACTCGTGTTCTATCTAGTGGGTAATTTGTGTAAAACAACTTGTGTTCTGTCTAGTGAGTAATTTGTGTGACATAACTTGTGTTCTGTCTAGTGAGTAATTTGTGTGACAGTACTCGTGTTCTGTCTAGTGAGTAATTTGTGTGACAGTACTCGTGTTCTGTCTAGTGAGTAATTTGTGTCACATAACTTGTGTTCTGTCTAGTGAATATTTTATGTGACATAACTTGTGTTCTGTCTAGTGAATATTTTATGTGACATAACTTGTGTTCTGTCTAGTGAGTTATATGTGTAACAGTACTCGTGTTCTATCTAGTGTGTAATTTGTGTAACATAACTTGTGTTCTGTCTAGTGAGTAATTTATGTTATGTGACATAACTTGTGTTCTGTCTAGTGCGTTATTTGTGTGACAGTACTCGTGTTCTGTCTAGTGAGTATTTTCTTTGACATAACTTGTGTTCTGTCTAAGTGAGTATTTTATGTGACATAACTTGTGTTCTGTCTAGTGGGTATTTTGTGTGACATAACTTGTGTTCTCTCTAGTGAGTTATTTGTGTGACAGTACTCGTGTTCTGTCTAGTGAGTAATTTGTGTGACATAACTTGTGTTCTGTCTAATGAGTACTTTATGCGACATAACTTGTGGTTTGTCTATTGAGTATTTTGTGTGACAGTACTCGTGTTCTGTCTAGTGAGTTATATGTGTGACAGTACTCGTGTTCTGTCTAGTGAGTAATTTGTGTGACATAACTTGTGTTCTGTCTAGTGAGTAATTTATGTGACATAACTTGTGTTCTGTCTAGTGAGTTATTTGTGTGACAGTACTTGTGTTCTGTCTAGTGAGTATTTTCTTTGACATAACTTGTGTTCTGTCTAAGTGAGTATTTTATGTGACGTAACTTTTGTTCTGTCTAGTGGGTATTTTGTGTGACATAACTTGTGTTCTGTCTAGTGAGTTATTTGTGTGACAGTACTCGTGTTCTGTCTAGTGAAAAATTTGTGTGACATAACTTGTGTTCTGTCTAGTGAGTAATTTATGCGACATAACTTGTGTTCTGTCTAGGGAGTTCTATGTGTGACAGTACTCGTGTTCTGTCTAGTGAGTAATTTGTGTGCCATAACTTGTGTTCTGTCTAGTGAGTAATTTATGTGACATAACCTGTGTTCTCTCTAGTGAGTAATTTATGTGACATAACTTGTGTTCTCTCTAAGTGAGTAATTTATGTGACATAACCTGTGGTCTATCTAGTGAGTTATTTGTGTGACAGTACTAGTGTTCTGTCTAGTGAGTAATTTGTGTGACATAACCTGTGTTCTGTCTAATGAGTAATTTATGTGACAGTACTCGTGTTCTGTCTAGTGAGTAATTTGTGTGACAGTACTCGTGTTCTGTCTAGTGAGTAATTTGTGTGACAGTACTCGTGTTCTGTCTAGTGAGTAATTTGTGTCACATAACTTGTGTTCTGTCTAGTGAATACTTTACGTGACATAACTTGCGTTCTGTCTATTGAGTTTATGTGTAACAGTACTCGTGTTCTATCTAGTGGGTAATTTGTGTAACATAACTTGTGTTCTGTCTAGTGAGTAATTTATGTGACATAACTTGTGTTCTGTCTTGTGAGTTATTTGTGTGACAGTACTCGTGTTCTGTCTAGTGAGTATTTTCTTTAACATATTTTGTGTTCTGTCTAAGTGAGTATTTTATGTGACATAACTTGTGTTCTGTCTAGTGGGTATTTTGTGTAACATAACTTGTGTTCTGTCTAGTGAGTAATTTATGTGACAGTACTCGTGTTCTGTCTAGTGAGTAATTTATGTGACATAACTTGTGGTCTATCTAGTGAGTTATATGTGTGACAGTACTCGTGTTCTGTCTAGTGAGTAATTTGTGTGACATAACTTGTGTTCTATGTAGTGAGTAATTTATGTGACATAACCTGTGTTCTGTCTAGTGAGTAATTTATTTGACATAACTTGTGTTCTGTCTAGTGAGTAATTTATGTGATATAACTTGTGTTCTGTCTAGTGAGTTATTTGTGTGACAGTACTCGTGTTCTGTCTAGTGAGTATTTTCTTTGACTTAACTTGTGTTCTGTCTATGTGAGTAATTTATGTGACATAACTTGTGGTCTGTCTAGTGAGTTATTTGTGTGACAGTACTTGTGTTCTGTCTAGTGAGTAATTTGTGTGACATAACCTGTGTTCTGTCTAATGAGTAATTTGTGTGACAGTACTCGTGTTCTGTCTAGTGAGTTATTTGTGTGACAGTACTCGTGTTCTGTCTAGTGAGTATTTTCTTTGGCTTAACTTGTGTTCTGTCTAAGTGAGTAATTTATGTGACATAACTTGTGGTCTGTCTAGTGAGTTATTTGTGTGACAGTACTTGTGTTCTGTCTAGTGAGTAATTTGTGTGACATAACCTGTGTTCTGTCTAATGAGTAATTTGTGTGACAGTACTCGTGTTCTGTCTAGTGAGTAATTTGTGTGACAGTACTCGTGTTCGGTCTAGTGGGTAATTTGTATGACAGTCCTCGTGTTCTGACTAGTGAGTAATTTGTGTGACATAACTTTTTTTGTTTCTGTCTAGCGAGTAATTTGTGTGACAGTACTTGTGTTCTGTCTAGTGAATTATTTGTGTGACAGTACTCGTGTTCTGTCTAGTGAGAATTTTTTTTGACATAACTTGTGTTCTGTCTAAGTGAGTATTTTATGTGACATAACTTTTGTTCTGTCTAGTGGGTATTTTGTGTGACATAACTTGTGTTCTGTCTAGTGAGTTATTTGTGTGACAGTTCTCGTGTTCTATCTAGTGAATTATTTGTGGGACATAACTTGTGTTCTGTCTAGTGAGTACTTTATGTGACATAACTTGTGGTCTGTCTAGTGAGTTATATGTGTGACAGTACTCGTGTTCTGTCTAGTGAGTAATTTGCGTGACATAACTTGTGTTCTGTATAGTAAGTAATTCATGTGACATAACATGTGTTCTGTCTAGTGAGTAATTTATGTGACATAACTTGTGTTCTGTCTAGTGAGTAATTTATGTGATATAACTTGTGTTCTGTCTAGTGAGTTATTTTGTGACAGTACTCGTGTTCTGTCTATTGGGTAATTTGTGTGACATAACTTGTGGTTTGTCTAGTGGGTAATTTGTGTGATATAACTTGTGTTCTGTCTAGTGAGTAATTTGTATGACATAACTTGTGTTCTGTCTAGTGAGTAATTTGTGTGACAGTACTTGTGTTCTGTCTAGTGAGTAATTTGTGTGACAGTACTTGTGCTCTGTCTAGTACTAGTGAGTAATTGTGTGACATAACATGTGTTCTGTCTAGTGAGTAATTTATGTGACATAACTTGTGTTCTGTCTAGTGAGTAATTTATTTGACATAACTCGTGTTCTGTCTAGTGAGTAATTATGTGATCTAACTTTGGTGTTCTGTCTAGTGAGTTATTTGTGTGACAGTACCGTGTTCTGTCTAGTGAGAGTATTTTCTTGTGACTTAACTTGTGTTCGAGTTCATGTGTGAGTAATTTATGTGACATAACTTGTGTTCTGTCTAGTGAGTTATTTGTGTGTGACAGTACTTGTGTTCTGTCTAGTGAGTTATTTGTGTGACAGTACTTGTGTTCTGTCTAGTGAGTAATTTGTGTGACAGTACTTGTGTTCTGTCTAGTGAGTTATTTGTGTGACATAACCTGTGTTCTGTCTAATGAGTAATGTTGTATGACAGTACTCGTGTTCTGTCTAAGTGTAATTTGTGTGACATAATCCTTGTGTTCTGTCTAGTGAGTTATTTCAGTGACAGTACTTGTGCTCTGTCTAGTGAGTAATTTGTGTGACATAACCTGTGTTCTGTCTAATGAGTAATTTGTATGACAGTACTCGTGTTCTGTCTTTAAGTAATTTGTGTGACATAACTTGTGTTCTGTCTAGTGAGTTAATTTGTGTGACAGTACTCGTGTTCTGTCTAATTTGTGACAGTAAAATTGTGTGACATAACTTGTGTTCTGTCTAGTGAGTTATTTGTGTGACAGTACTCGTGTTCTGTCTAGTGAAAAATTTGTGTGACATAACTTGTGTTCTGTCTAGTGAGTAATTTATGCGACATAACTTGTGTTCTGTCTAGTGAGTTATATGTGTGACAGTACTCGTGTTCTGTCTAGTGAGTAATTTGTGTGACATAACCTGTGTTCTGTCTAGTGAGTAATTTATGTGACATAACGTGTGGTCTGTCTATTGAGTATTTTATGTGACATAACTTGTGTTTTGTCTAGGGAGTTCTATGTGTGACAGTACTCGTGTTCTGTCTAGTGAGTAATTTGTGTGCCATAACTTGTGTTCTGTCTAGTGAGTAATTTATGTGACATAACCTGTGTTCTCTCTAGTGAGTAATTTATGTGACATAACTTGTGTTCTCTCTAAGTGAGTAATTTATGTGACATAACCTGTGGTCTATCTAGTGAGTTATTTGTGTGACAGTACTAGTGTTCTGTCTAGTGAGTAATTGTGTGACATAACCTGTGTTCTGTCTAATGGGTAATTTATGTGACAGTACTCGTGTTCTGTCTAGTGAGTAATTTGTGTGACAGTACTCGTGTTCTGTCTAGTGAGTAATTTGTGTGACAGTACTCGTGTTCTGTCTAGTGAGTAATTTGTGTCACATAACTTGTGTTCTGTCTAGTGAGTACTTTACGTGACATAACTTGTGTTCTGTCTATTGAGTTTTATGTGTAACAGTACTCGTGTTCTATCTAGTGAGTAATTTATGTGACATAACTTGTGTTCTGTCTTGTGAGTTATTTGTGTGACAGTACTCGTGTTCTGTCTAGTGAGTATTTTCTTTAACATATTTTGTGTTCTGTCTAAGTGAGTATTTTATGTGACATAACTTGTGTTCTGTCTAGTGGGTATTTTGTGTGACATAACTTGTGTTCTGTCTGGTGAGTTATTTGTGTGACAGTACTCGTGTTCTGTCTAGTGAGTTATTTGTGTGACGTAACTTGTGTTCTGTCTAGTGAGTAATTTATGTGACATAACTTGTGGTCTGTCTAGTGAGTTATATGTGTGACAGTACTCGTGTTCTGTCTAGTGAGTAATTTGTGTGACATAACTTGTGTTCTATGTAGTGAGTAATTTATGTGACATAACCTGTGTTCTGTCTAGTGAGTAATTTATTTGACATAACTTGTGTTCTGTCTAGTGAGTAATTTATGTGATATAACTTGTGTTCTGTCTAGTGAGTTATTTGTGTGACAGTACTCGTGTTCTGTCTAGTGAGTATTTTCTTTGACTTAACTTGTGTTCTGTCTATGTGAGTAATTTATGTGACATAACTTGTGGTCTGTCTAGTGAGTTATTTGTGTGACAGTACTTGTGTTCTGTCTAGTGAGTAATTTGTGTGACATAACCTGTGTTCTGTCTAATGAGTAATTTGTGTGACAGTACTCGTGTTCTGTCTAGTGAGTTATTTGTGTGACAGTACTCGTGTTCTGTCTAGTGAGTATTTTCTTTGACTTAACTTGTGTTCTGTCTAAGTGAGTAATTTATGTGACATAACTTGTGGTCTGTCTAGTGAGTTATTTGTGTGACAGTACTTGTGTTCTGTCTAGTGAGTAATTTGTGTGACATAACCTGTGTTCTGTCTAATGAGTAATTTGTGTGACAGTACTCGTGTTCTGTCTAGTGAGTAATTTGTGTGACAGTACTCGTGTTCGGTCTAGTGGGTAATTTGTATGACAGTCCTCGTGTTCTGACTAGTGAGTAATTTGTGTGACATAACTTTTTTTGTTTCTGTCTAGCGAGTAATTTGTGTGACAGTACTTGTGTTCTGTCTAGTGAATTATTTGTGTGACAGTACTCGTGTTCTGTCTAGTGAGAATTTTTTTTGACATAACTTGTGTTCTGTCTAAGTGAGTATTTTATGTGACATAACTTTTGTTCTGTCTAGTGGGTATTTTGTGTGACATAACTTGTGTTCTGTCTAGTGAGTTATTTGTGTGACAGTTCTCGTGTTCTATCTAGTGAATTATTTGTGGGACATAACTTGTGTTCTGTCTAGTGAGTACTTTATGTGACATAACTTGTGGTCTGTCTAGTGAGTTATATGTGTGACAGTACTCGTGTTCTGTCTAGTGAGTAATTTGCGTGACATAACTTGTGTTCTGTCTAGTAAGTAATTCATGTGACATAACCTTTGGTTTCTGTCTAGTGAGTAATTTATGTGACATAACTTGTGTTCTGTCTAGTGAGTAATTTATGTGATATAACTTGTGTTCTGTCTAGTGAGTTATTTTTGTGACAGTACTTGTGTATTGTCTAGTGAGTAATTTGTGTGACATAACCTGTGTTCTGTCTAATGAGTAATTTGTGTGACAGTACTCGTGTTCTGTCTAGTGAGTTATTTGTGTGACAGTACTCGTGTTCTGTCTAGTGAGTATTTTCTTTGACTTAACTTGTGTTCTGTCTAAGTGAGTAATTGATGTGACATAACTTGTGGTCTGTCTAGTGAGTTATTTGTGTGATAGTACTTGTGTTCTGTCTAGTGAGTAATTTGTGTGACATAACCTGTGTTCTGTCTAATGAGTAGTTTGTGTGACAGTACTCGTGTTCTGTCTAGTGAGTAATTTGTGTGACAGTACTCGTGTTCTGTCTAGTGGGTAATTTGTATGACAGTCCTCGTGTTCTGAATAGTGAGTAATTTGTGTGACATAACTTTTTTTGTTTCTGTCCACCAGCGAGTAATTTGTGTGACAGTACTTGTGTTCTGTCTAGTGAGTAATTTGTGTGACAGTACTCGTGTTCTGTCTAGTGAGTAATTTGTGTGACATAACTTGTGTTCTGTCTAGCGAGTAATTAATGTGACAGTACTCGAGTTCTGTCTATTATGTATTTTCTTTGACATAATTTGTGTTCTGTCTAAGTGAGTAATTTATGTGACATAACTTGTGGTCTGTCTAGTGAGTTATTTGTGTGACAGTACTTGTGTTCTGTCTAGTGAGTAATTTGTGTGACATAACCTGTGTTCTGTCTAATGAGTAATTTGTGTGACAGTACTCGTGTTCTGTTTAGTGAGTTATTTGTGTGACAGTACTCGTGTTCTGTCTAGTGAGTATTTTCTTTGACTTAACTTGTGTTCTGTCTAAGTGAGTAATTAATGTGACATAACTTGTGGTCTGTCTAGTGAGTTATTTGTGTGACAGTACTTGTGTTCTGTCTAGTGAGTAATTTGTGTGACATAACCTGTGTTCTGTCTAATGAGTAATTTGTGTGACAGTACTCGTGTTTTGTCTAGTGAGTAATTTGTGTGACAGTACTCGTGTTCTGTCTAGTGGGTAATTTGTATGACAGTCCTCGTGTTCTGACTAGTGAGTAATTTGTGTGACATAACTTGTGTTCTGTCTAGTGAGTAATTTATGTAACATAACTTGTGTTTTGTCTAGTGAGTAATTTATGTGACATAACTTGTGTTCTGTCTAGTGAGTTATTTGTGTGACAGTACTCGTGTTCTCAATCCATAAGTAATAAATATTTTGACAGACTATCTCCCGAATTCACCAAGAATAGCATTAATGATTATAATTGGTGTTGTTTCTTTCAAATAACACGAATTTCTTAAGTATTTTCAACAAAAATATTTAAAACATTACTCTAGTTTATGATTATTTTAATAACAAAACATCTTTTCTACTAGGCCTATACATGTAGAACCTAATTCCGAATTAAAAAGAAATAAAAGTATTGAACTGAAGTTATCTCCCATATCATAACAAGGAAGTATTTTACATATTTTCAGAGACACTGAAACTGTGATATTTATTCATTACTTAACAGGAAAAATGAGTAAGTAGAGTTAAAAGATATGATTTTATTATTATAAAATGAAACAAATTATACGTTTTCGCATGGTTTTGTCAGTTTAATCCACTCAGAAATGTGTGTTTTCTGTATTGACCTAGATATCGTCACATTTAAATAAATATAAACTTTATTTGAATGGTCGGGTGTGCCCACAGATTCAAAATTCAGAGCATTTTTCAAACCGAAAGTTTACAAAGTTACTGTACAATACAAAATATTATATGAATGATTTAATGTTAATTTTCTGTACTGAAAATATTTTACAATAACCTTGCAGTATTACGATATATAAAAAAATCTCCGGGTGCTTTTTAAAACGGTCTTACGCACCGAGTACAGGGGATTCATAGTCTTTTCAATTCAATGTCATGCTAACATTGTATTGACAGTCAATAATAAAATGATTGATACATATTACAGAGGCGAACTCATGAGTTTTAAAACTAGGGATAAGAAAACAATTGAAGAGGTGTATTGCCAAAAGGGACATTAAAAATAGCAAATAGATATAGGAAGATGTGGTGTGAGTGCCAATGAGACAACTCTCCATCCAAATAACAATTTATAAAAGTAATCCATTTAAGGTAAACTTTGTCCGAGGGAGTTGAAACCTGAGTTTCTTTATAATTTATTTATAAACGGCCTATTTTAAATGATTGATTGTTGGTTGCCAGTGGCAAATATTTCATGCATGTCCAGGACGATAACAAATTAACAATAAATACAATAGGTAGGTCCTGTAATAGAGTCCGGTCAAGGTGAAGGTCAACAAATTTAGATCGCCACTGGAAAATGAGGGTATATTGGATATGGACAGAAACTTTGCAATTAACGAACCACTCAAAAAGTTGTTGTTACGGTTCGTAACGTGCAGAGAGCGTCGCACTCTCTCTACACGCCCCATTCTGACTAGACGTGGCTGCGTACTTGTATTTTGCTCAAAGTTGATTGTTGCGCGATAACTTACAAAAGTGAAAATAACAAATACGGAACTATCCCTTATTTCAAAAATTGAATATCCCGTTTCCTTTTATTCGCTATTTAAAAATAGCAGTAATCACAAAGTCGACAAGTAATTTCTGCATATTGTTCATTTAGTTAGAGAATCAAAGTGTGTCAAAATCAGGTCTTACTAATTATTTTGTAGTCCTTTCCCCCTTTCCTATATTTTAATCAAAAATAAAAAAATCAAACTTTCAAAAAGCGAAATGATAAAAACTGTACGTTCAGTTTAGTATTTTGAAAGCTTGCTTAAATATCTAAACTATTAAATTTTAAAACGAAGTTTATAATTTTAAAATTTTAATTATTTGGTGAAATTTTCAAAATTTAAAAAAGAATAAAAATTTGGAATTTTGATATTTTAAAACTTTGATCAAAAATCAAAAAAAATAAAATTTGAAAACTTTTTGAAATTTTGAATTGATAAGTGTTACACGGACCGAATGCCTATGGTCATAACCACGTTCAAATGATTTCAACTATTTAGGTCGACTTTACTCAATAAAATAGCAGCATTCCCGTGGTTTATTACTATATATATATTATAATGTTAGATTTCATTATCACATTATATGTAGCAAGTTGGACGCACTAGACGATCTAAGGTGGTGAGGATGGGGCTTTCTTATCTTTTCTTTCTTTTCTCTCTCCTTTCTTTTCAACCTTTCTTTCTTACTTGAAGGTAATCGACATTTCCTCCATTTCTATACTATCCCATACTTTTTATGTTATTTTGCGAGTCTTCATCTCTCTTTTCCCTTTTCTCTTTTCTCTTTCTCGTCACCCTTTGTCTGAGTTTAAAGGGTAAATGATCCCATGCGTTTCATGTTAAAATATACTGTCTACAGCAAGATGAACAGTCGGTCAAAGGAAATATTACATATCAGAACTGAGTTAGAAACTTATTAAAATTTCGAGATTTGTGATCAGTCATCTTGACCGTAAATGCAAGATGTTCCTGATACCTGAAGCTAAACTCCTATTCCCAGAAGATGACCCATAATATTAAGACTGTTACACCAAAGTCGTTATGGCCAAAAACTCTTCAATATATTTCACACTGTAGGGTCCTTTCCAAAAGGCTTTAAATATATATTCGTGTTAGTACCTTGATGTGTCGTACTTCTGAACATGTGATCAGGCTTAAAGATGACCCAAAACTGCATTTTTTAAATTATTTTTGGCAATATTGAGTATGTTTCCCAAAAAATGATTAACAAGAATGCAATTCTTAACCGTATCCAAATTACAGTCGGACTAAAAGCTAATTATTTTCTTTAATAAACAATTTAATCATTTTGGTTATGCATATTCTTCAATGCAAAACTTTATTTTATATATTTAAAATGTTCTGAAAGTATATCAATACAGATTTTTGATATTTAAATTCCAAGATATTTCTTCAACTTTCAAGTTTTGACAACGTGATTTAAACAAATTGGCCATAACTCTTTTGATATGTAAGAGAATGTTAGAGAAATCTGCATTCGTGCATTCCATCGCGTTTTAAATTATCAGTAGCATTTTGGTATAATGAGGAGCATCTTAATTGGGTTATAATTGTTTTCAGTTTCCTCGGTCCATATAAATAGTATTTAGGTCGATCGCGTTTTAATTGACTACTAGCATTTTGGTATTTATAAAGGAATATATTTTGTGCTCTGTTTTTAATGTAAATGCACAAAGAATGATATTGAAACAGAAATGTGTTTTTCCATAGAAATGTAGAAGTATCCATGTCAGATGAGAACCCAAAGAGAACACCAACCAGAGGTGTATCACAAATATCTGATGGTAAGTGGACTTTTAAGACATGATACACAAACGAAATTTGGTAATTTCTATTGCTCAGTTTAATTAGTACATTTTATGCAAAAAAAGCTATTGATATTATTATCCTTTTCTTTGAAAATTTCCTTTAGTATTGTATAAATGTCACGCTGTTACATGCACATGATTTTTGTCTTTAAATTAAGGTCGCGAGGTATTCTTTAAAGCAAATTGACAGTCGATGACTGAGTTCAATTCATTTTTGAAAAACCAAGACTTTTTCACGTTTAAATAAGGGTTAAATTACAAATTTATCTACACTTGATCAATGTATTTATTAACGGTCATTGGTTTGGTTGATATATATTTTCAATAGGTCCTCATTTTTCTAAATGTTCCCGTGGCACATGCTAATTATAGAAAATTTGTAGAAATGAGATGAGGTGGTGTAAGAAAAATTGATACAACTACAATGCAAACAATTAGGAAAACTTTCAAATAATAAAGTTTGTCAATTGATTGAAATTATGTGATGTTAAGTCGTTTTTTTAATATCTTCTCATTGGATGAGGAGGCAAACATCTATCTTAAGGTGACCTACCAAAGTAACTCATATCGCAGAGTGTTAACCTCCCATCCGACATTTGAAACAAATCAAGATGAACGAAACAGTGGTATAATTTAGAGAGGCAACGCTAAATTGACGAATGAAGTCAAAAGGAATATTTGGTCTTCTGACACACTAAACAAGGTATTAAACGCTCTGGTTTTTAAGACAACAGTCCTAAGAATGACTTGTAATCCCTCCCCAACCGCCTCGATGATCTCGTGGAAGCGTGCTCGCCTCGTCGTGTTTTCGATCCCCACCCGGGTCTAACCAGAGAATTTTAAATTGGCATTTGCTATTTCTCCCCTAAGCATACGGCAGTAAGGAATGAGAGAAAAGACGGATCGGCTCGGAGTCAGAAGAATGTCTTCCTGCGGATTGTTACCTTGTGAAGTAACGTGTCAAAAATCTGGCTCGGCGTGTCGGTCTAGTACAAAGCAGTGTTCATATTCATATCAAATTTCAATATTCTCGTTCTGATTATTTAAATTTGAACAGCCATCTATCATCATCGTCATCTCTTCCCGACATATTATGCTAACTATGAGCCAACCGCAATCTTGATTAAATATGGAGGTGGTGTGGTATGATTACAAATAAGAAAACTATCCACAAAAGACCAAATGACAATTTGAAACCAATAGCTATAGGTCCCGAAATGCCTTATACAATGGGCAAAACCCATACAGTATAAGGTCCCAGTAAGCTATAAAAGACCCGAGGATTATACAAATGAAAAAAAAAAAGACAACATTGGCTTGAATTAAGCTCAGAACATTAAACTAAAAAAAAAAAAAACAAATTATGACAAGATGACAAGACAGGACAATTTTATTCTTTAATACAAGTGTATACACATTGGTACAAAGAATGAAAGTATAAAACATAACTACATAAAAAATTGTGCACATGGTCAGAGTGGAATAACGATTGCAATAGAAATAGAAAAACAGATTGTGCACAATTTTTTATAAATGACCTTTATAAATTCATAAATATTTGTTTAACTTATTTTTATATGTTGTGTCCTATCTTTATCTGGTAATATATTTTCATAGTTTTCGAACTAGCATTAGTCCTGACATAATCTGAATGACAAACATTTTGACGATAATATATCTGAGTGCAAGATTTGCTGAAATAGGTCAAATAATTTATGTTTTAAACTAACATTTATCCATTGTGCGCTAACAATAGTTTGTGCCGACGAAATATTACTATAACCACAAGTATTAAGATTATTTTTTATGAAAGGAGAAGGTAAGATAAGACCGCTTTTTGGACTCTTGAATTTGAAAATCAAAAAGTATTATAAATCTACCAAACAACATCCTTCAAATGTTCATAAGACATTAGTTGGAAATCAGTGTTTATATTTTTGAATTTTGTCCTACCGACTGGCATTAGGACTTCAACCTTCTTACATTTAGTGCAAACAGCAAAAACAGCCATACTAATCTCATAATGAGATTTTGTCATTAGTATTTAGATATGAGCAACGGCTTTACCCCAAAAATGTTTTGGAACAAAATGTACTAAGATGTTAATGAGTGTAACATATCTTTTTGGGTAAAGCTGTTGCTCGTATATATTTTGACCAAAACTATGCAAGAAGAATAATTTCAGGTCAAATGTTGTGTACCTTATTTTTGATGCAATTATGATAATTCATTGTTTTGATCATTTCACTAAAATGACCTGCTTTATTTAATTGGTTATTTTTGTTTTAATTACAGAATCGGGTTATTTCAGTTTCCCTCCTTCCCCAGGTATGCTTCAGGTTTCTGTAATATTCAGAGGTACGTATGGAACAATTTGCATATAGGTTCTACTTTGAGTACCTGTTGATTACTATTTTTATCCACTCTAGATAGCAACATTTTAAAACAAACTCCATACAACGTTATCGTTCGGGCCACACTTCCATTGCTCTACAACACCGTAGCATTATGTTACCACTGTTGCAGATTTTGATTTTCAAATTTAACTATCAAGAGTGGATACACATTGCAATCAAGGCAAAGGGGATAAAGCGATATTTTCTGTATCTCTACTTATTTAATAAAAATACTAATTTT
Source organism: Mytilus coruscus (assembly GCA_017311375.1). Classification (NCBI taxonomy): domain Eukaryota; kingdom Metazoa; phylum Mollusca; class Bivalvia; order Mytilida; family Mytilidae; genus Mytilus; species Mytilus coruscus. The sequence goes on along the minus strand of CM029597.1, from coordinate 25,401,607 downwards.
CAATGTTCGGAATGGATATGGCAGGAAATTACAGTAGACTAAATAGTCGAATATATTCGAAGTCAAACGGGATTACGGTTTATCAAACTAATTTATGGTTTGATAAAAAGCTACATGTAGTTTCGAAAATTTGAAAGATGGTTTATGTCAAATTCTCAACATTTCGTACATTAGAATGTTCAGTTCACACCTGTTTTATGGCTTTCGTCGAAAAGCACAGATGAAAGATAATGTTGAAAATATACTTCCATTGTATACCCTTGATGACTTCAGACAATGTTGTAGAATTAGCAGATCCACATTTGACTTAAGAACTGTATCTCGCATATGTAATCCCTTGGTTTGACCGAGTTGTCATTCACTCATCCCACACGTCAGTTGTTGTAAATAAGTTAGGTATTATGGGAGTATATTTTTTTAAATATTCGTAAGATATGCCTCTTCTCAGCAAATACTGAAAGAAATTCCTGATATATTTGGCGAAAGTGAGGCTACTGATATTGCCTTTGTCGATCGTACATCATCTATTATTTGTACTATGCTACCTCATTTGATTAAATGGAAAACCGGACTAGAAGTCCAAGAAACATTCATGATGAACAGTATTATAATCGCAACAAAAATTCATACTGCATGAATTTGCGATCACAATTAACATTTTCTTGATGGCTTGGTTGATCTTGGTTCAGCGTACGATTCCAGAATTTTGAAAAGTCACCTTTGTTTACAAAATCTACTGTGTGGTTTTTGAAAATGTATCAGACTGGTCAGAAATGGTATAAATGCACGCAGAATCAAAGAACATCGATCGTTTATAATATAGTTAGTAAAAAAACACAAACTTTCGATTATATATACCAAATGAAAAGATTTTTTTGTCGAAAGAACACAACATTCTTGCCGATCAGATTATTATACAATTTTTATTTAATTATTATATCAGTATTCAAATATATTTTCAAATATTTCGGCCTGGAGCTTCCCTAGGCCTGAAACATTAATGGTCGACATACGCATCTAGTGCTGTTAGTTGGTACCGTTAATATTAAAATAAATATTTAATTTACCTATGTGCACCAAAAGAAAAAAAAAGATGATGCATATGAGAGGAATCACTCAATACATGAAAGTATGAAAGGGTTGACGAAGTAAAAAAATGTTATAAATTTCATGCGTCCGAAGCGCTTTTTTGGATTTACCTAAACGATCAATCGAAGAGAGGGATACTAATTAATTAGTTTGTCATAAAACTGAATAAATTCACACTCCTTTCTGTTACAGAGAAAGGAATTGTTTAACAGAGGTTTTGCAGTATTACATAGAATATAACCGGTTGCTAGTACTGATAAGTACCTTCTCTAGGAAAGTTATTTCCACCTTTAAGATGAAATATTGTTTCGTGTGTATAGTTGAAAACGCGTATTGGTAACAAGATTAACAAGATAAGAAGTCAGTCCGATCATTAGGATGTTCCTCTATTTCTCAACCCACATTCATCTAAGTGTTCAGTACCTATGCAAAATCCTATTTTCTCTTTTTAAAAACGACGTTTTTAGCAAACTGTGGTTGTTTAAAAATCGCTAATTACACACTACCCCACCACGTGATGAAGTAATTTTTAGAAGGCATTTTAAAACCTTTACAGAGAGCTGTGAAGACAACCTCAAAATATGTTGTGTTCATTTTATTGTAACAAATCAGAGTACTTGTCTTGTAAAAATTGCTTGAAATAACAATATCGTTCATTTGACCGGAATAAAATTAAGACTTTTAAAGGACATGTAATCATATTTTTAGTTATTTCGGTTCGGGTCGCCTATATGAATGAAAAAGGAGATGGCATTTGAATTTGAACCAACGACAACCACTGAACTACAGACTCCTGACTTGATACAGGCACATATGTAATGTAGCGGGGTTAAACATGTTGGAAGGCACAACAACCTCCCCTTAATCAGTGACAGTGGTGTAACAGTACAACACAAGAACAAACTATAGAAATCAGTTGAAAAGGGCTAAACTCATCAGATCTAATCAAAGCAGAAAAAATCTAACAAAAACACAGACCGGACATGGCAGTGTATTTAAACATCCCTAAAACAAAACAAAAGAGACACAAAATACAGATCTGAGAGTACTCTCAGTTACTGACAGCTAGTTCAAAGCCAATAACAACTAATAAAAAATCATGTATCTAAGACAACAACATCAATTAGAACACATCCAAAATCCAATGAATTCAGTGTATAGACGTCATTAACAGTATGAGAAAAACATGACCTTGTGCAAAGCCAAAATATAGGTATCGACAGAATGTGCATATGTGTATAATAATACTATTTAGTATGGTTTTCATTTACTGATAACAAAGTAAATATTTATACCAATAAAAACAATATTCAAAGATCTAATTACATTATTGAATTGGTAACCTTTTAGAATAAGTTTATTTAAAGGATTGACAAGTTTACCCGGATCGTATCTAAATTTCCAGGCTTGGTAAACAAAATCACCGTAAAAATTTGGATGTGCTATTCCGTTTGAAATAAATTTTCTAACGGTACAGCAAAACTTGCAGACCAAGTCTTTGTATCTATGGTAGAATTTAGAAAACGGTTGTAAGTAATTTGTGGAAACGTAATCTCTGACTTAATAGTTTACCAGCAATACATAGATTATGCTCATTGAAATCAAACACGTCACTACAGACACGGACAAAGCGAACGAGTTGGGATATCAAATTCCGTAAGACGGTGCCAAAGCAACATCGCCATAAAAAAAAAGGAAAATTAACAATAGGGAACGAAAAATCGTCCCTTTTGTCGTATTTTTTTTTGTAGAGTTTTTCGTGTAAAACTGAAATATCTAAACCTAGAAAAAAAGGACAGTTATTGCTGTTAATATTTGATTAATGTAAATTTCGTCAGAGTATTTAGAAAATTCTTGATTATTTAACGAACAAATATCATCAAGGTATATACAAGTAAATGGTAAGTGTTGTTGAATTTATCAATTGAATAGAATAGATAAAACTTTAAAAGGCAATATGAATCTTATATCTCAGAATGTTAAATTGGAAATTATGCCGCATGCATTGTTGACGTAATTTCCTCTATATTAACGACAATAAAACCAAGAGTCTTTATAAAGAGTCTTCTTATTACCAATTTCATATACATGTAGTTTTAAAATATTAGTTACTTTAGTTTTACAGTAGATAGTTCTAAAACTGACTATTAAAAAAAGCATTGCCTCTAGATCATTTCATTACGTGAACGAAGCAAATAATTTATTTCATAAAGTGTCTACCATTCATATCTCGTAACATTTTGTTTCAAATTTCTCCAGTTATTTTTTAAGAAAATGGTGCAAGTTTAAAGGACGATGGACATTGGCAGACGATTAAGTGACGGTGGGGAAGAAAATACCAACCTTGAAACTTAATAACATTTATGTGAAACCGCTATACAACAGTTCCTTAAACTAAATGTACTGAACATTCTCAAGAATAATAGTTGTTTGCATGGTGTATTTGTTTTCCTTTTCAGGCGTATGTAAAAGAAAAATACATCAAAATTTTGGCTTCATCAAAGAACAAATCAACCCAGATATTGTTATTGAAGAAGTCCAATCAGATCCACAGGAAATATTCTCTTCTCAGAAGTTGTCTGAATTGAGAGATATTACAAAGAAACATAAAAAGACTGACATTCTTGTGAAACATCTACTAAGGAGAGGGGAAGGTCCTTGTAAATGTTTTCTGAAATGCTTGCAGAATGACAATATACAAGCTCACTTCATTCTAGAACAACTGAGATTTTTGCCAGGTAGGTTTTTAATGTAGAGATAATTCAAACATCAGTGTAAATTTTCGATATATCTGACTTTATAGCAAAGTCAACGACATGTTGTTGTGAACTAGATTTGGAATCAGAATTTTAATCAGATTGTTGGATAGCGTCATGCTTCTAAAATGCGCTGTCTTCCTAACTGTGCCATTCCAAATATTGCATTAACAGTGGCTACTGGTTATGTCTGTTTTATGTTTTGTTCTGTAGTTTGACTACTTGTTTTTCCATTTTGACAGATAAATCTGTTCCAATAACATCTGCATACAACATTGACATAAAGGACCTCCAGGAAAATTTTGATTGTATCATAGAAGAATTAGAAACAACTGATGTTATAGATCCACTTCTGGAATACTACATCATTTCCTTAGATGACCACGACGTTCTTTTGTACAAAAAAAGTACAAGAAAAGAGAGAAATTCTAAGTTAGTTCAAATCCTTTTGGGGAAGGAATCAGACTGCTGGATTTCAGGATTTGTATTTGTATTAGACCGTACTAAGCACAGCGGACTATTATCAGTAATTCAGCATAAAGGAAAACGGATACTTCCGAGTAAGTTTGAACAAAATAAGCTTTATCCTTGCAACAAATTCAGAGCTGTGCAAAGGTCATTTTCAAGTATAAAGAAACTATAAATAGATTTTTGTTAAATCAATTTCAGTTTCTAAATGTAATTTCAAAGTAGAATCAAATAAATGAAGATAAACAATATTTCATTTAAAAGACACCGAAAAATACAAGTTGGTAATACATACAAGAATTTTGTCAGTTGATTATATGTCAAACAATTCATATATTTGTTTTTTTTTTGCATACAGATATGCACAAAGTAAGAGGGTTTAAGTTGACTATTTCATATACAAAAATACCAAAAACATGTTTGCTTTTTTTGCTTGTCCCACTCTTGCATTGTTTTCAGGATTTGCTTGCTTTGTCAAATTCAGAACAATTATTTTTATAGGGGCTTCTTAAATTAATTCTTGAATATTTCTCATGTGGTATGTAGTCTCAAAAAGGCAATCCGTTTAATCATTTCTTCTATCACAACAATTTCTAAAGACTTGTACAAATAGTATCTTGAAAGTAATATATCATGACTGTCACACCTTTTAACCTGCATTTTGTGCTCCTTTTTAACAGGAATGAAATAAATATGATGTACATTACATGTTGTTAATTTATCATGTTGATATTAGAAAATTATTTAAATCATTTCTGCTATTTTTTAAAACAGTGTTTTTTCAAAATCAAATATAAAGGTTTTTTTTCCAGATTATAAGATTGATTGATATATTGTCAACTATATAAATCTTTGAAGTGTTTGTTTCAGTTTTTACAGAAGGAGTTCTATTCAATTCCGAAACATATGAAATGAGTATCAAAGTGAATGGTTTAAATGCTAGTTCTATAGAGTTGAAGCTAGCTAGAAATGCTGAAATTGACAATTTATGTCGAAATTTTGCTAAATTATCAGTTAGCAACATAAGGCGAGGATCAGTTTTGCTAATGGTGCACCCAATATCTCCAGATACATGGCGAAAATCATCTGATACAGAAAAGAAGAAGCTTTTAGAGGAATTCGTACATCAGCTTTTAGAAAGTTCGGAAGTGAGGAAGCTTATACAAAAAGAGATAAATGTAACTATAGATGTCAATGAAATAAAAAACGTATTTGGTGACCCTCTTTGGAGAGGTAGGTGTAAATGGAAAATGATTTGCAATATATATTTGAAGTAAAATATTTTATGTCTAAGTATATATGATGAGTTTATGAAACTTATCTGTCAAGTTTGAAAATCATGTCTAACATTAACGATACCAACATTAATGTACCAGATCCGCATTTCGACATAATTATAATGTCTTCAGTGATGCCCGAAGCCAAAATATTTGAAAATCAAGAACCCAATACAAACGTTGAGCTGATTAAACAAAAAAGGACAAAAGTAAAGTAAAAACTGGACAAGAATTTAGAGCTTTGCTTTGGAAAATACATTCCTTACTTTAAAATTGATTTACATAATTTTATAACTGAATATTTATATAAAACAGTATCCATATGTTCATGCCAGCAAACACTTGGCTGGTAATACCCTCTGGGGTTAACAATCTACCCGTAGATGTATCGACCTAGTGATTGTGATAACATTTATGGTATTAAAATTACTACACCACAAGCAGATGTCGACAGACTAGTGCAAAAAATTTGAAAATCGAAAACTTAATACAAACGTCGAAGAGCCAATAAAACTAAAGAGGTTATAGTACCATACCCGGACTGGAAATCAAAATTATATATAGGGAATACATTTCTTTATTTAGAACGATTTCCAAATTTTATTACAGGAAATTTCAATCAAACAATATCCATATTTTCTTGCGAGTTAATTTAAATTGTATCATTTTCATATTATTGTTTTCTCCATCCCCACCAACATCATTTCAATTCAAAATTTATATTAATGCATTATGTAAAAACAAATATTAGTTTTGTTATAATTTATCTCCATCACTTTTTGATATGAGGAACTGTATTCAAATTGCTTGAATATTGTACATAATAATTTGTTCATCTTTTAACTTATTTTTACGCACTCTGAAACTGGCTGAAATTTTGCTATGTTTAGATGATCAAGTTAAGATTTAATTGACAAAAAAGTCGCTAATGTTAATAGTAAACGTTTTTTTCATCCATTAGTTAGAAAATCGCCAGAAATGTCACCGGCAAAGCAGCAACTTGAGGACAACTGGACATATTTAACAGAAGAACTTGAAATAAGGAAAGTAATGGAATACTTAGTTGGAGAAAAAGTAATGCATGAAAAGGAAAAACAAACAATAATGCAAACGTCCGGAAGGAGAGATCAGACAAACAATTTTCTCATTTATTTCAAAGATTATCTAGCTGATTCGAACATGAAAGATTTGATAAATGCTTTGCTGAAAACAGGTCAAACCAAAATTGCTAAGAAACTGAAATCCAATTCAGTTTGCATAGGTATGGACACTATTTAATAGGAACACTGGCTTTAAATGTGACTGACAAGCATAGTCTTTCCTAACTTTAACCTGATTTGTCAATTCGTTTCTACGAATCAGTTCGTAAATATCATTCTGTTACAGTCCAGGTATAAAATCAGAACTACTTTCAGAATACAGATGCAGTAATTAGCAGTATAAATGTTTGTCTTGAAGTGTTTGTAATTGTAGTTTCAACAGCTGCTCCATTGGCATGTGATATTTGGTTCATTTGTTTCATTTAAGATGTTTTTTGAAAAAAATCCAAGCATTTAAAATCTTTTATTCACTACTATGCATGTACACTGTCTAAAAGAAAAGTGAAAAAGAAAAAAAATCATATAACAATTGCATAAAAACAAGTTAGACAGAAAAACATAAACTGCTGCTGTAATGTCGAAATGATTGTAGAAAAGGGATATTTTAAGCATCAATAATAACATTGTGTTAAACAGCATTTCAAGAAGAAACAAATGTTTATCAAACTTTCGTTGACACACCAATGCTATGTATCATGAGACCATACAGATAATCAATGCTTATTTTCAATAAAGGGTATTTGATTAAGACTTCTTTGGCACCAACCAATATCTTAAACCAATTGATAGTAGTTTTGATGAATTTATAGAATTGATACTAAAGATGTATAGAATACATTTTGTACTATTTGACTATATAAGGAACTTTTCATTTTTTGACGGGAATATATTGTACATTCACTCAAAATCTATGTATTATCAAAGAAAGATAAATAGTATGCAGATTTGATTTATTACTTTGCTAAGGACTATTTATTATATCAAGAAGTCAAATATACAATTTATTTTAAAATACAGATTGTCTGAGAGAAACGTATAATGCAGAAAAGAACTATAACACAATTCTGGATGAACTGGTCAGTTCAATGATGCTACAAACAGTTGCGAAGTTTGATGATGAGAAGATTCCTCACCACATCAAGAATATTTTAACACCCGAATGTGGCAAATCAAGAAGGGATCGAGCTCATCTGTTTATGCAATACGTTTTGGTGAATGACGACGTTCTACGTTCATTTGAAAATGTTTTCGAAGCGACTGATTCTGTTGATCTCGATAATAACTTCAAATGCACTACCCACAAACCTGGCACTTCGAAAAGTAAGAAATATCAATACTAGAGTACATTTCGTATTCTTAACTTTCTTGGTATTACCATCGTTAAGTATCAAACGATTAGCATAAAGAATAGAATATACTTGGATTCAGTTTTATTTGAAACAAATTATAGTATTTCAGAGCTGAAAACCCGATTGATTTATGTAACTTGTGCTTTTATTGCCATCAGGGAAATAATTATGATTGATAAAAACAATTTTGAAAGAATTTAAGACAAAAGTACTTCCTAAATAAAACTCAAAAAGCCAATGACGGTGATTTTTGAAACACATTGTACATAAGCAATTAAGAATAGTACTGAATTATTATCGTGCGGCAGAAGCGCTTTTCTGGATTTACCATCAGCAAGAACGCTGAAAGTCAAAAAATTGAAACCATGGATGGTAAACTCATTTATTTAACCTCCTATGCATTTCTAGGAATAGCATTGGTTAAAAGCTAACATGTAGGAACCGTGTATATTAAATATTAGTTCAGTGGGTCTTGATAACTTCTTCCGGTTTTAAATATACTATTAGGATAATTGTTAAAATAAGAGTTATGTTCCTGCAAAAAATACAACACGTTGTTGTTTTCAAAGTAACAAACATTGTAAAGATACATAATAAAAATGTGCAAGCTTTTAGACAAAAGCATGTCTAACGAGTGCTGACTTTCTCTCATATTGATCACTATGACAACAACTGAAAAATATTTATAATTTGAACGTTACTTTCCTGACCCTGTATATATCGTATTTGGTGACATATGTGACACTGTGTAACGAATTTATCTTACCGAATACCTTAACATGTGAGTTGTCTATCAAAGTGAGTGATCAAGTCTTCAACACAAAGAACCTACTTCCATTTGTCTATACAAAAACAAATGCCAACAATAACAACTTATTAGCTTTTAATGTGTTGTTTGCATTTATTTCAATCGTTCATCATCAATTTCTTCGTCTGTTGTCCGGCAGAACCGTTTCAAATTTTCCCCCAATTTCGTGTTGTTTCTATAAAGGGACGTAACACCACTACTAACCGTGTATTAAAATAAACCATGCCTACTAACCCCATATGAAATATACAAGGTCTCCACGCAGTCGCTTTTAAGCAATGATATTCCTAGAAATGTAAAGGGGGTAAAATAAATAAAAATATATGTCATGGAAGAGAAGTTCCGTCATTATATAAGATCCAAATAGAAACAAAATTATTCTGGAATATTATTTCCATTAGAACAAATATCACAGTATTTGTTATAAACGGACTATAGGGTATTTATATGTTCCAACAGGAACAGATATTATAGAATTATTTAGAACAAAACTTTAAGGGATACAAATATACGTTGACACATTTCAGTGCTACATGACAAAAAGAGACAGAAAAGTATATCCAAATATATATGAGGTCAGGTTTGCCTGCAGGAGTTTGAAAGTTAGAAATTTTCTATATTAAGAGTATGACCAGATCGGTTTAAAAGTAACTTTGGCCAGATTTATCATCTTTTTAAAATACGGTTATTAGTCCCCTACCGACGAAGTCGAAGGGGACTTTAGGTTTGCACTCCGTCCGTCTGTCTGTCCGTCCGTCTGTCCATCCGTCAGTCCGGCAAATCAGCTTCCACACTTTTTTCTTCGTTCTTGAAGATATTGATTTGATATTTGGTATATAGTTTTATCATGACAAATTATAGATCAAGTTCGAATTTTGTTCCGGTCTGATGATTTAGTCCAGAGTTATCATGGTCAATATCTAATGTTAGAGTACTACATTTTGTATGTTAAACCATATTTCTGTACAAGAGAGATAACTAATTTTTTTAACGACATTCTTTGGTTAATTGTTCAAGAAGTGTTTTTTATTTTGTATAAACTAATTTTCTGAATGCTATATACATAAAAAAAATATGAAGTGAAAGATAATAATTTATTTTATTAAGGTATATATTTCATTACATTACATTGTGTATAGATAAAAGTTGTTGACATTTTATATATAAGTTGCAAATCTATATTAGTTTGTGACAAATGAAAGAAAAATATTTGGAACTATTAATTATATTTGATTATAACTTGAAAATAAATATACATTGTATTACATCATATCTAATTTCAGAGAACTATTAATCATATCTAATGTTAGAGTGTTTTCCACACTTTTTTCATCATACTTGAAGATATTGATTGATAATTGGTATATAGTTTTATCATGACAAGTTACAGATCAAGTTCAAATTTTGTTTCGGTCTGATAATTTTGTGCAGAGTTATGGTCCTAGGACTTCAAAAATCACTCATATAATCAGTTTTCCACACTGTTTTTAGTCATGCTTGAAGATATTGACTTGATATTTTTTTTTACACCATGACAAGTTATAGAACAAGTTAGCATTTTGTTCCGGTATAATGAATTTTTACCCGGTAGGGGACTATGTATTGCCTTGCAATAATCTCAGAATACTTGTTGACAGTTGATATGTTTTTGTTTACATTGGAAATACAGTATTCCCAATTGACATGTTTTTATTTACAGGTGCATCATATTTCCAATCGAATTTGGTTGAAGATACTAATAGAATTCATTGTTCGTTTACAGTCCGAATGGAAGCTAATGGTAAGATATTTATGGTTTGAATATGTTCATAGCTAAGTTTAAACATAAGTCAGTCTATTTAGTGCGTGATTTTGTTATTTTGACCTAAACTGGACATCTGTTTCGTAACAGCAGTTAAAGACAAGCAGTTCAAAAATGAATAAACTATTATTAAACCCTGCACTCAATTAACACAAAATTTAATTTTGGAAATAATTTTTTTTATTGCATTTCCTACTGGCAATGTTTGAGGCATATAAGTAATCACATTGTGTGTCAGCCTCTTGTTATTTCATATTCGGGTCATAACTTAAATGTATTATTATTTTGGCTCAAATCAAAAGAACGTTTCCTGTCATGTTTGCCATTTGTCATTGCACTGAACTGTAGGACCACTTTTACTTGAAATTTTTTTCGTGAACTTCAAATGGCTTGATTTGACAATAACCAAAGCATACATTTTTGCCGAAGGTCAAATAAAGAGACCATCTTGAAATTATTTCGTTACAACATCAAGATGCACTTTGAATTCACTTATGCTGATATAACTCTTACAATCCATTAAAATGGAATGCAGGAATCGTTAAAAATAATGCATATTAAAACAGACCACACTGAACACCTCACCCCGACTCGTTAAAAATAATGCATATTAAAACAGACCACACTGAACACCTAAACCCGACTCGTTAAAAATTCAGACACACAAACAACAACGAATAACACTTGACCCAGATAGCCTGACCTGGTAAAATATCTTAATGGACGTTTTGATATATTAAAAATATTTTACATTTAACTGTCACTTACAGTGATGGTACTTCTGCTGAGTGCGTATTCATAAGAATACATTGATAATAATAATGCTTTGAAAGTTGCAGATGACATTGTGTTAAAATCGCATTATTTATTTATGATACACCTATTATAGCTTTTTTGCATGCAATACGAAGAATGAATAATCTCCAGCATTGTATGAGTATGTGATATATTAACTTACACATCTTTGTCATACTGTCATACAATTAACCCATTTCTCTGAAGTCAGTCTATTGTTCTTACTGTAGATTATGTTTTAAGAATCCACTGACCACTATGTTAACTTAAGGTAACTTATATTTCAGCTTTTAACTTTTAACTTACGATCTATTATCCTCTCAAAAACGAGTTTCATGTGAAGGGTTCGAACTCGCGCGTATTTTCATAGTAAGTCATTACAGTCTTCAGTCTATTCATGCTACCACTTTACCACGCGTGCTGACATAAATCAATATTTAAATTACACTCTTAAAGCGCTTAATTTTCAATACATGTCAATTAACTGGATTTCTGTCTCATTCATAATTAGCTTTTGTAATCTATGAAATATATATTATGTCTTGGTTTGTTAATGTCCTTTAAAACAATTTTGATTTGTTTTATTTTGGGTGTTTTTTTTAAGGAAGATTATGTTCTGAATTTGAACGATCTTAAGAATAATTATGTAGCAATATCAAAATATAAAATGACAAGAGAAAAAATAAATAAAACATTTTCTTTTAATAAAATCATAAAAAGAGTTAACTCCGGTTGTCAGGTTTGAACATTGGTCGATTTTTAACATCGTTATAATGAACTGAACCTTTGTACGATTGTGGCTATTATACATGTAACCACTATACATATTTTCGAACATCCTGGCACTTTAAATTTCTAGGAGGTGAAATTCTCGGGATTTTACCTCAAACTCTATGGAAAAATACAATTTTTAATTCCAATTTAAAACCAAACGGTAAAAGATATCACGAAGATTTTTAAAACACATGTCTAATATGATAAGGAGATTTGACAAAACGATCTCAAATTTAATTTTAATGATTCAACAAAAAATAAATTGAGTTTTAAGTTTGTGTACTTATATATGGTAAAACCCGAGGGTTTGCCACCGCTTCAACTCCAATATTCAAATAGATAAACACAATCTAATTATCTGATTGGTCAATCTTCAGCTGTGATGCAAGCATGAAATTATGTATAAAATCAAGGAATTGTATATATCAGTAGAATTCCTTGATTACATAAACATTCATATGCCCATTACACTTGTCACTTTTAACGTACAGGGACTTTCAATTGTCTTTTTCATCGTAGGAAATGCTTACTTATGGTTTTAGTTTTATAATATTATCATGCTCTCAATCAATTTTTCTTTGTTTAATTATAAATGGTTCTGTATATTAATATATGGCTTTTAAAATAGATCATAAATACCAAAGGCTATTCAATTTAAATAAATTGTAATGATTAAATATTAAATGAAATATGTATTAACCGATATGAAATATGAAGTTAAAAGGGAGCTAACACCCCATTTAAGTTATATATTAAACTTATGTTAACTTGTCGACTGTCTAAATATAGATTTGAACCGTGTGGATTTAATTATTTCCAACTATTATAGAATAAAAAAGACAAAATTATCTTTATGAAATTCCGTTGATTTATTGTCAAAACGTAAAACAGACAGCCGTTTTACTAGAAATGGGTTAAGCTGGAGAATTTATGTGAAGTAGTGGATTCGGCAACGATAATCAACTTGCGACTAACGTCGCTCGTTGATTATCATTTACGAATCCACTACTTCCTATAAATTCTCTAATACACAATAAACGAACGGATTAAATATGATTTCCTAGAAATGCACTTTATTGAGTTTTTCTGGCAGTTTTAATAAAGCTTTTGATAGTGGAACTAAAGTTTGCCATATGAACTCTTAACTAGCTTTAAAATCAGATTTAATCAACCATTTTGTACGTAAAATGCCTGTACCAAGTCATGAATATGGCAGTTGTTTTTCACTTGTTCTGTTGATTGATAGCTTTTAATTTTTTCAGTTTTTATGGACTTCCTTTTTTTGAATTTGGCTTAGATTTCAGTATTTTTGTTATACTTTTTTATTCATATGTAGGATCACTAAGTATATCATCGTCATTTACTGAAGAAGAAGTTGTAAAAGAGGTTGTAGAGGAAGTTGTTGAAAATGTATCTACAGATAAGCCACTAGAACATGGACTTCCGAGTGAACCTTACATAAAAGATTTTAAAGGTATTTTACATAGTATCTTCGAACTTCAAAAATAATAGAATTTTATGCGACTGTCATACAAGTGAGAGGTTTAGCTAGCTATAAAACCAGGTTTAATCCACCATTTTCTACACAAGGAAATGCCTGTACCAAGTCAGGAATATGACAGTTGTTTTTCCATTCGTTTTATGTGTTTGAGCTTTTGATTCTGCCATTTGCTAAAGGACTTTCCATTTTGAATTTTCCTTGGAGTTCGGTATTTTTGTTATTTTGCTTTTTAAAATCGTCAACAACACTTTGATTAATCTTTTGATGTATTTATATTTATCAAAATAATCAAATCTTTTATTTAGATTATTTAGACTGTTTACACAAATTCCAATATATTTCAACAACTTTCCGATTTTAAGCAGTTGAGATTAACACTTACAGGGGAATTTTATTACATCTTCTCTCAAACATATCAAATAGAAAAAATAAATAACAAAACAAAAGCAACAGAAAATAACGAATTCTCTGTGTGAATTAGAAGTATGTTTGCGAAAAAGATAACCGACTACCTTGGGAATTTATTATTACAATGATCACATTGCTAACTTAAAAAAAGAGAATCTGATATTCATTTATATAACCCTGGTTTCAAACTATATATATCATAGAGCTTTAAATTGTATGATGGTAGAACATCCCAAAATGAATACACAATAGAATATTGCTAAATAAAGGCAACAGAAGTATACTGCTGTTCAATAGTCATAATTCGACCAAGCAAAAAACAAACCCGGATAACAAACTAAAACCGATGGAAACACATCAACTATAAGAGGAAAACAACGGAACAACAGAAACACTGAACTACAACAAAAGCAAACGCAATCATACATAGAAACGGACTGTAGATAACAACTGCCATATTCCTGACTTAGTACAGGACATTTTAAGAAGAACAAATGGTGGGTTGAACCTGGTTTTATAGCTAGCCAAACGTCCCGCTTATATGGCAATGTTAAAATACCGCTAAAATAACAACACTACGTGACAGGAATACAGTACAAACAAACGCAAGACTACTCAGCACAGAGAAATACATAAATAAATAATATAAAGATACATTACAACATGTAAACTGCAGAATAACAACGGACACCTCCCATGAATTTACGACAGCACACACACCAGGACACCAAAAACGAAATATATACTGCACGTCACATGAATGGATCAACGTCACAAAAAAACATTTTTTGTTACGTTTATATTATCACAGGTAAATTTCTAAAAATAAAATAGATTTGTTTTATTTATAGACACGTACAAGAATATTAAATTGAAATTGAGTTTGTAATGGTGTTATTTTATGTATTTTCTAGCCATGACAAGAATATTTAAATAAAATTGTGTTTGTAATGGTGTTATTATTTGTATTTTCTAACCATGTCGGTTTTCTTCTAAATCAAAACTGTGTATAAACAAAAAAATCCTTTGCATATTGTTGCTTTAAACTTAAAATCATATAAATGAAGTAATTGATTTTTATCTTAACTTTACATACATATAGAAAATAAAAATAAAAAACTGTAATATAAGGCAAGATCATGTAAGACCAAACAGTAAACACACATAAAAAGAAACAACATAAAACAAAAACCCTGTAGAAGAACCACGAGTAAGTCGACTATACTGACAAATAAGACATATGTGAAATGTACCGAAAATACAGAAATCAAACCACAAACGAAATAAACAGTCAACAACTCAGCACAAAATGACAATATGAAATGAAAAATATGAATAAATTTTGGATTTAATGTGTATTTACAATGCAGAATACTTATAAACTATATATATTGTAGACCGTTCTCCTGTGGTTGCTGCCATTGACTTTGGTACGACATATTCTGGATTTGCATTTTCTCAGAAACGAAGAAATGCAAAAATCATAACAAAACAGTGGCACTCTACATGTGGGACTGGTCTAGAATCTTTCAAGACACCAACAAGTATCCTATTGGACCCAGAAAATAAATTTTGTGCCTTTGGATATGAAGCAGAAGAAAAATACGATAATTTGAGCAGTACAGGTGATCATGGAAGATGGCACTTTTTTAAACATTTCAAAATGGAACTGCACTCTTCAGAGGTGATGTGTTAATAAATACTTACTAAAAGTGAACATAATATTATGTTGTTCAGTTTGCACTTCACCAAATTAAATTTGGATAATCAGTATCTTCGAAAATACTACTTTTTAGTACACCTTAAAATCCCTCTATACACTTAATATAGTTGACCTATTACTTATAGTATCTCAGAAACGGACCTATTAACAAATATGGAACGTTGATCGCTGAACCATATGCATAAAAATGAAATCATGGTCAGATGAAGTCAGACGGAAAAGTACATCTTCCTATCATTCTATACACCAAATAAACTTGACCTATTATTTTAGTCTCTGTTAAATGTACCTAATCCTGGAAACTTAAAATTGCCCAATGGACCATTCGAATGAGGTCGATGTCAGACTATTACATTCAACTTAAAATCATTCTATATACAAAAAATAGTATATAAGTACTTGACCTTTTATTATAGTATTTGACAAATGGACCGAAATACAAAAACATAACTTCTAGTTAGTGAATGAGGTCAACGTCAGGCGAACCCTGCATGAGGTGGGCGTTAATCCCAAAGGATATCAATAGCCTAGTAATCAGCCCTTTTGTGTCGACATAAAATATCAATGATACGGTAAAAATCCGTTTACACAATTTTGAACTATTTGAAACACTAGATTTTCAATGTTCTTCAACTTCGTTTTTGATTTGGCTTTCCAACTGTTTTCATTCGAGCTTCACTGATGATTCTGATGAAGACGAAACGCGT
Source organism: Mytilus coruscus (assembly GCA_017311375.1). Classification (NCBI taxonomy): domain Eukaryota; kingdom Metazoa; phylum Mollusca; class Bivalvia; order Mytilida; family Mytilidae; genus Mytilus; species Mytilus coruscus. The sequence continues at coordinate 25,385,051 of CM029597.1, read as the reverse complement.
GTGTGGCGTAGCAAATTATAAGCCTAGCAACTTGATGAGGTTTGAAAATCACTGGGTCAATGCAACTGCCAGTTGACGTTTGGTCCCCGAGTGTTTTATCCGCCCAGTGGTCTGCACTTCTTGGTCGACATAAAATATCAACTAAAGGTATACAAAATTTTGAATTACTTGAAATACTTTTCTACTCCCAGGCAGATATGGCATTACTATATGAAAAACAGATCTAATCATGAAACCTGCGTTGTTGACCAAGCAACCATGAAGGGAATCAACAGCCCAGTAGTTTGCACTTCTGTGTTGACATTTAACTTCAATGATACGGTCATTTTCTGTTTACAAAATGTGAACTATTTGAAACACTCAGGATTTTCAACCCATCATAGATGACCTTGGCTGTACTTGCCAAAACTTTTCGGTATTTTTCATTTTCAATCCTCAATAACATCGTACATGTATATGATTTGGCTTTCCAACTGTTTTGATTCGAGAGTCACTGATGTGTCTTTTATAGACGAAACGATCGTCTGGCATAAGAAAATATAAACCTTGTATCATTGTTGAGTTTTTACCCATTAAAAAGAACAGTAGCTCAAATAATGTCATATGTCTATTTTTGTTGTTGTAATTCGTGTTTCTGTTGATTTTACATGATTAAGCTGCTGATATTTTTGATACGCAATTTAGCTTTATATAATTATGTATTAAACAAAATGGTCTAGGTTCACTATTTAAAGTAGTTATCAATGATTTTGAATGCTTTTTTAACTCTTTACATGCCAATTATTGTAGATTTTAAAAAGGGAGACAATTATTGAAGATGTACTTGGGAACAAAATGGCTGCTTTTGAGATATTTACTCATTCCATAAGCTATCTAAAACAACAAGCAGAAAATTTGATGCGTGAGCAAGGAATTGATGTTGTTAAAGAAAACATATCATGGATCATTACTGTGCCTGCTATCTGGACTGATGCGGCTAAGCAGTTTATGAGGGAGGCTGCAGAGAAGGTAAACGTGTCAAACGATTTATTCTTAAATCATTAACTCAATGTTCCCAATTACAACTTGTTCTATGAAGAAATGAATAGGTTTTCTTATTTATCGATTTCAATCAATCATCTACATCATGTTAAAACTGAATTTATTTATCTTAGATCATTTGAAGTATTCATTTCAAAATATGATATAACGAATATTAATAAAGATGTTTCTACAGGACCTTAGAATGAATGTATGAGGTTATTGCAGCTTTAAAAAAATAGTTCGAAATATACTAAATTGGCTACCAAGATGAGAATTATTAACCTTGTCAGAACTTGAGACAAAAAATCAAGAAACGTCTTATAAGTGTTATTAACTGATTTTTTATAACAGTTTAGTTCAGATATTACATTTGAGAATCAGCATATACATGTAAGTGTAAATGTTTTCTGTTTTTGAACTGTAAACGCGTATTAGATCATTAGTTGAAGCTAACGTGTAGATTTTATAGACAAAACACTTCAGAAAGAAATCATTATATTGAGCATAATAATTCAGTTTCATATCTTTTTGATATTTTTTCAACAGGCTTTGATTCCTGCTGATAAACTGACACTTGCATTAGAACCAGAAGTCGCCAGTATTTACATTGGAGCACAAAATTTGGAAAAAAGCAAAGGTGGCTCCGACGCAACATTAGTGAAAAGTGCTCCTGGTTCAAGATTTATGGTTGTTGATATAGGAGGTATACAATGTTAAATATTTATATAAAGTTAGGATAATAAACTAATAAAATGGATACAACATATCTCAACTCAGTCTTGTCAGATAATGTTTTGTGGAATATTCATTTGCATTTATATCCATAAAATATATACAAAAAGCTTCCTTATGTGTGTTTGAAGTGTAAAATTAGTTATAAACGATGAACTGAGGAAAGGGAAATTGTGTCCTGCAGCACTTGTTGCCAATGTCCTGATGCCGATGATATATCAAAATCCTATAATAAGTTATATCCGCAACATAAAGGTGAACTGTGACAAAGATCGTCCTTTAATATTCAAGCAATTCATGATGTGTTCATATATCTTTTGAAAGAATAAGTATACCTTATAGAATCCGTAGTGCAATAACGTCCATGAAAGCAGTAAAATATACCTCTTACACGAGTGATAGGGAAGTTGCAGCAAATATCTTTGAAAATATTTATTTCTGGAAAACATTTGATAGAACTTTAGTCAACTCTCATAAAAACTCGTTCTTTTTAAAAAAAACAAGGCATAGTATTAGCCTTTGTACATTCTATTTTTCGAGAAAAATTTAAACTATTTCTTTTCATCTGTCTTGTAAGTTGAATATTAGCAATATTGCATTACGGGTAGAAAAGTTAAATGTTTTGATACGTTTGAAGAGAACTAGTGACTTAAGATGTGAGTACTCTAGTCGGTCTTTGAATTCTTTAGTTTCATTATCTTTTCTTCAAACCCTCTTGTCTTTTGACTTCTATGATTTTTCACAAATAATTGATTAACAACACAAATTACACGTGTGTACAGTGATTTTTATATCTTATTTCCAAACAGAAACCAAACGCTCACTCTAAAATGGATACAGGAAATAAAATGGATATGCATTTCGGAATTTGTTTTTTTGTTATATTTGTTGTAAATAGTTTATTTGTACCTTGGTTCGTATGAATATTTGTTTTTTTTGTTATATTTGTTGTAAATAGTTTATTTGTACCTTGGTTCGTATGAATCTGCATTGGCAGTCCATAATGTGTGACGAATTGTTTATTGAACTCTCCTGCTATTGTTTCAGCTTTGTGATTTATGATTGGACTCGCGCTATTGTTTCAGCTTCGTGATATAGGATTGGACTCACGCTATTGTTTCAGCTTCGTGATATTGGATTGGATTCGACTCTACTCATTTCGTATCGATTATGGATCTGAAGCTCACAAAACTGTAGATCCCTTATTATATTCCCGTATTCATAGATACAATTGCTCTAGCAACTCAGAAATATATTTCTCTTTCCGAAGAAGTGCAAGAATCAGTTTCAAACAATTATCAATTCTAATCATTACTAATATATTCACGAGTAAAAAGTATTAAGAACGTGTTCGTCTCATCGACGTTTGTATCGAACCCAGGCTTCATTAAATGTTGACGGGTCGTTCATGCCATAGACTGTATGATTTTCCCAACAAATAAGTTTTTGCTTTGCCACTATTCATATCAGCAAATTAATGAGTATATCAGAGAAATAACACAAACACTACTACCTGCCCAATTTTAATTTGCAATAATGCGTTCTTATCGTACTACTTAACATTGTAAAATAGCGTGACCCTATTAGAACAAATTCACTTAAACTAAAGGAAAACAATTAACTGGAGGTTAAAAATGCACTATACAGTTGTCACATACGCATCACATAGTATGAAAAGTTCTTGTTTGGAATTGTTTATTATTAAGTAATATTTTACAGGTGGCACAGTTGATATAACAGTAATGGAGACGGTCACTGAACACAGTTTTAACCAAGTTAGTTTATCTTCTGGTGGACCATATGGCGGTAAAAAAGTCAATGAAAACATCATTCAATATCTTTCATCTTTAGTAGGAGAAAATGTCATGGATGCATTTCGTCAGAAAAGCACATACGATTATCAGCAACTATCTAAGGAAATAGAACTTTCTAAAAGAAATTGGAAAACTGGAGAGTTCTTAAAGTTAACATTGCCTATGTCAATAGTTGAATGCTTTGCAAGCAAAAATAAAACAAATCTGTCGGAACACTTAAAATCTAAGCCTGGTAAGGAAGCTGTACTAAAGGGTCACAATAAATTAAGAATTTCCAGTAACAAAGTCGAAAAGTTTATGTTATCCGTTATTTCAGAAATAATTGTTCATGTAGAGGAAACTCTAAAGAACGTTGATGGCATTTCGTATATGGTCATAGTTGGAGGCTTTGCCGAAAATACTTTACTTAAAAAAGAATTTAATGAGACATTTTCAGGCAATAAAATCATAATTCCAAATGAAGCAGGACTTGCTGTACTGAAAGGGGCAGTTCTATATGGGCATAATCCTTCATGTGTTATTACGAGGAAGTGCGATAGAACATACGGAACATTAGTGTATAGAGCATTTTTGAAAGACGATTTACCTGAAAAAAGGATGAGAGACATAGATGGTGACTATTGCAAAGACGCTTTCAATAAACTTGTTGGAATTGGAGATAGCATTTCAGTAAACGAAAAAAGATCAACAGAGATGCAGCCAATACGTGAAGGCATGTCAAAGATGTCGATAAAACTATATGGATCAACCGAACCTAATCCCCGATATGTTACTGACAGGTCATGTACCTATTTAGGTAAAATAGTGGTTGACATCCCACATCAATGGAGGAACCGCGATGAAAATGTTATTGTGTCTATGACTTTTGGTCAAACAGAAATCGTTGTTGAAGGAAAGTCTGAGCATGGTGAACATGTTGTCACTACAAAACTTGATTTTCTTGTTTGACTTTTCGGACATGATATAAATTTAGGTTGGATGTTTACATTGTCCTCCCACCTGATCTGATCTCACTCAATTGATTAAATAAGTAATGCTTTAAAATTTTATTCATAAACTATTTCTACACTATAGAATTGAAAAATAAATGTTAAACGACCATTTAACTACTTCTTATTTGAAAGATTCAATTTTTCGTTATACTGTGTGCTTCTTTATCACTTGTCCTCCGTTCTGATGTTCGTGTGTTTAAATATCACATTTCTTTTTAGGTCTAAGCCAAACCAAACCTGACCACAACCAGTCTTATTATTTCCAGTTCAAGAATACATCCGATGTTATGGAAAAAACCCAACTCTCATGCTTCCTTTACTAAAATAGAAACTGATACATTCATGAAACTTGTGTGCCACCGGTTCCAAAAATAGAACACTTTATGATAAATTTTAATGTTTCATTGCTAATAGTTTTTTTGACAATGGGGATTTTATGGTCATCTTTAAGAATTATAGTTAATGACTCTAACTTTCTTCAACCTAACTGCGGTAAAAATACATTGCAGATTTCACACTAAAAATCACAACAAAACGTCTAAATGCAGAACTTTTGTTGAATATAAAATATATCTGATGATTATATAGAATGGTGGTCGATGACCCCAGCAGCTTTCCGCTGTAACTAAGAATGACATCAAATTAGTTAATAAAATATCCGGAAAAATCGTGGGAAAGACTAATTGCAAACGAACTTTTGTTAAACAATTGATTATAAACCTCTGTGTAAATACAGATTTCATATTGTTATTGGGTATTAGTGAAATTGTGCAATAAGATTTTGTTACCAAAATACAAGCTTTAGACATACAAGTCATGAATATAAGCCTACCTTAAATGTTCCTATCATTTTGTCTAATATATAGAAATGTATTGTACAGTCTTTATTTTTTTTTAACACAATGATTTACTAGCTGTAGAATTTTATAACAATGTAAAATATAAATTGTTCATAGATGGAATAATTTCTTATGACCAGAATTTAAATGTCAATGTGATATCTTTATGTAAAAATGTTTTTTTATTAATAAGCCAGTTTCTTTCGTTTTCTTTATTGCCTTAGTATAATTTTGCATGTATTTCAAATAGTACACCAATTGAGATACACTACCTTTACCTTAATTTACCTAGCATCCGTTGTTGATCTGGTCGTATTTTTGGAGAGCATAAACTGTTTTATCCATATGATCAATTACTTGTTCTTCAGAGTATAACACTGCTACATCACTGCCTTCCAGTAAATGCAAGATTCAAAATTGTAGCATTGAAGTATTCTGCGTGATAGTTTTGCTTGCGTTTTTAACCTTTAATTAGAATGTATCTTATTATTTGGTGGCTATACTATCTGCAAGAAAATGCATGTCATCTTTGCTTTTCACTCTATTGTCAGTGTGCTGTTTGGGGAGCATCTGTTAAATGGGCTATGCAAACTTTTATTTAAAGTGTTAACATTGCTTTTGTATCTATGGGGTAAATTCTGTTGAATCAAAACTACTTGTAGCTATGTCAGATTCGATGATGATGGATGGCTGGCTGCTTCACGTCCAGCGGCAAATTGATATGCATATTTAGGACGAGAACATGTTAATATAATATGAATATTCACCCTGCTTTGTACTAGACCGACACGATGAGCCTAATTTTTAACGTGCTAGTTCACAAAGTACCAGTCCATAGGAAGACATGTCACCTTAATTATCCGGACACATTACGCTGAATCCGAGCCGACAAGTCTTTCTTCTTACTGCGTCCTTAGCGGAGAAGCAGCAAATACTAATTTTAAAGTCTTCGGATTGACCCGGTCGGGGTTCGAACCCACGACCTCCCGCACTCGAGGCAAACACGCTACCACCGGACCACCGAGGCGGTATATGTTAGATTCGATACTGTAACGTTTACCACTTAAACTAAATAGAACAAAGTTTCAGTACAATGAGGGACATCAATATTTCATATGAATCAACAAGTTATATCGGAATGAAAACGGTACGGTAGGGAAAGGGTTATAGTAATAAATATAAAATAGATGTGGCATGATTGCCAATGAGACAACTAGCCACCAAAGTTCAAATGAAGTGGATATAAGCAATTGTAGGCAACCATACGGCCTTCAACAATGAGAAAATCCTATACTGTAAAGTCGGCTATAAAAGGCTCCGACATGAAAACTGTGAATTGAGAAAACTAACAGCCTAATTTATAACAAAACAATTTGCGAAGAACAAATATGACAGACATGAACCAACTACAACTAACGAACTACAGGCTCCTGACTTGGAACAGGCACATAAAGAATGTGGCAGGGTTAAACATGTGCCAACTCCCTCCCCGTAAACCCAGGACAGTGGTGTAACAGTACAACATACGGTAAGAACAGACTATAAAAATCATTTGAAAAGGCTTAACTCATCAGAATGATACAAAGCAGAAAAATAACTAACAAAAACACAGACCGGACGTGGCAGGGTATTTATACATCCTCCACAACAAAAAGACACAAAATACATATCTGAGAGTACTCGTAGTTACTGGCAGCTAGTTCAGAGCCAATTACAACTAATAAATAATCATGTTCTCCCAGACTAAAGTATCAATCATTTTACATCCAACGGATTTAGGTAAAGACGTCATAAACAGTTTGAGAAACGCATGACATTGTGCAATGCCAAAATATAAGTAAACAGTATCGATAGGATGTAGGATCACGAGTTCTCATACTGTACATATATAGCGATATATTAGTTATGTTTTAATTTAAAAAAAAAATCAATGCTAATTTGAAGGAGTATTGATGTGTACACTGTGTCGACTTATCCACAGAATACAAGTCCGAAAGAATGAAAACGGTAAGGTAGGGAAGGAAGTATATGGGAATATTTCAACTACTGCAAACAGTAAAACACGTGAACAGTATCGTAAATTAAAAAAAACCAAAAACTTTATTCTTCCCATGTTATCTTTTATCAGATGGCCTGTTGCACAATTGCTTACACAATAAATAATACATGTACATTTAAAAGTCAAATTATGATTTTGTTTTGTTTAAACCAATATCAAAATGATGCTACGCTGGGAATGTCAATTATATAGTAATAACAAGAAGCTTCATTTTGTTTGAGTAATCTCCAACTCTTTAATACTAGCCGTGAGTCTACTTTTATATCAAATATGAATATACCTTATGGTATAGTTAAACTTTGATGTCCATGTCCCGTTTCGTTAGATTCCTTGATATGATGTTCCACTGTATGTTTAGTAGCTAAACAAATATTTAATCGTATTCGCTGCGAGTCAAAGGAAGTAGTGAAATAACAATATTCATTATCCTTGTCATAGAAAAGTCATATTTGCCTCTAGTCCTTTGGAAATTATGCAAGAAATATAAATGTACAAAATTCCTTATCTGCGTTTTTTCAACTGGAAAAGGGAATACTGGGGATTTCCAACATACTTGGTGCTCGTAAGAGGAGTTTAAAACCAAATGACAAGAAGTGATACGTAGTGCAATGACTTTTGTTATTCTAATGGTTTGTGTGTTTTTCATTGAGGCCAAACTTGAGTTTTTTCTTTATTTGGCGTCTGTTTGCTGCTAGTATATAAATAAGAAGATGTGGTATGAGTGCCAATGAGACAACTCTCCATCCAAGGTTTATTTGTCTGAGTACAAAACAAATACTAAAAATATTTCAGAAATAAAAAAAAAAATCGGATTTTTAGCGGTATTTGAAACAAAGTCTTATGAATGACATGAATCATTATTTTGGGAATAAAAGACTAGATAAGATTTTTTTTGCAGAAGAAATCATTTGATATTAAAAATATAAAAGATTTGCAATAGTATGGTATGGAGATCAATTTGAGATTTCACCAGTTGCCTCTTGCGGTCATGGTTTTCGTCCTTACGGAACATACTAAAACACTCTTACAAAGCATCATCCATAAATTAGAGTCAGAAAGTTCGGTTCGCATTGGCAATGCAGTTTGTTAGACAATGTAACTTATTACTTTCAATGGATCGAATAAGACGTATAGCTATGTGGTACCATTATATCCATGCAAGCATACCAAATTTAAGATTCCTATTTTAGGATCTCACACTCACTCCTTAAAACTAAGACAATTTACATAGTTCGAATCAACATACATATTTATTTGAGTATATTTTTACGCTCCAAAACAATTGGTCCCCTGCGTATTTGATGAAAGTTATTCGAGAAATACGTGAAGGTTCGATGGTCCGACGATCTATTTGCTCCAGAGGGAAATGAAATGACTTTACTGAAGTCGGGTATATGGCCATCAGTTTTCGTTTGTTGTCCAGTGATTTATCATTTTTATATTTTGATACTACATGTAAAGCTGATTCGTATTTATGTTACCATTCAAATGTTTATTTGAATTGTTATTTATTTAGAAATAAATTTTATTTTGCAACAACGGTCGCCAAATGAATGTACGAGTTCAATATGCCTTTAGTGCTAATTGCAAGGTATATTTTATAAGAAAAGTAAAATTTAAAATCCTGAAAATAATTTTTTAATCAATGAGATTTGTCCGACAAATGGCTGGTGTCAGATCCAATAGAAATTTCCAATAAGCCTTACGCCGACATCTCGAGATACAGGAAAAAGAATTCATCATTGTTTGTTAAAAGATAGTAGAGGGGCATATCTTTTCCAGTATGTGTGACGAAATTGCGAGGTTCACTGAACATGGAAGTCTGATAGTGCGAGTTGGACATGGTTTCCTATTGACATACACTCTTTTTCTGCTGATTTTAAAATTATTAAATTCAGACCTTTCCGAATTTTAGTCTGGAAATCAAAAATGTTTAGCGACAATTGAACTGAATAGAGGTGCACATTTTCTACATGACCCTGGTCATTTTCGCTTATGACTTCTTACTTAAGCGATTATAAAATTTTTTGTTTCTTACTGGCACATCCAAAGTGGAGAGGGGTTTGAAAAGGCGTATCCCTTTCTTCTGAAAACAATTACGTACGTAAAAAAATAAATAGATTCTCCCTTTTCTAACCTTAGACAAGTTTCCGACTCTTTTCAAAGTTGATGCCCCTACTATAATCCAGTTCACGTTTATCAACGCTTTGTCATTAACATGGAATAATTGCACATTTTGCCATCAGTTATAACATGCAAACAGTGAAAATGTCAGCGGAGGCACAGTTGGTTTTACAAAAAAAAGGGGGGATTGCGTCATTTAGATTTGCAAGTTAAAAAAAGCATGATTTCTTTATTTTGGACTTTTGTCCGGAGTGGAATGGAATTATCGCAGACTGAGAAGAAATGGGTTTTTTTATACGTTCGTTTAACCAATTATTAATTTTAAAACAACATTAGGATTTTTATTTATTTCTATATCGTTCCAGAGTTACGGGAACTTAACCGTTTGAATTAAGGTAACTTTCCACATATCGCACACTAACTCCAGTATGCCTTGTTTGATTTCATCAAAACTTGAAATCAAACCTTTACCGGACTTTATTTGTCAGATTTAAGTAAATTTTTCACATGTACCATAATTTGAGTTTGCCAGATTTGATTTACAGACAACTTTACCATAATTATTTGAAATGGTTAACATAGTTATTAACACACTCTTCGATTTGAAATATATTTCTGATATATATGTTATTCCAGAATTAATAGACTTCGACCGTCAAATAAATAAAAGTCATTTTTAAATGTCATGCAGTAGCTATATATAGTATGCTTAAATCAAATTACTACACACTATAAACACTGTTGTTGGGATTGGTGAATGTACTCGTTTGATTTTTGAAAATTTTCTGGTTTGTCATTTCAGAGGTATTGGACTTTTATCAGTCATAATTGACACCATACTTATATGCCTAGGGGTATCCTCATGCATGATTTTCTACAAAGCTGTTTTATTTGCTTCTGATTAAATGCTTTCTAAATGTCCCATTTTATTTTTGCAACAATTTCAATATGCACAATAAAGGCATACCATGCGCTGTTTATTAATATACTGGCGAATCTCAAGTACTAAAATGTTGGCCCTATTTCATTAATCCAAATATGATACAACATTTGCCTGAAAATCTTGATCGAAACGTAAAAGTAAAGGTCAAACCATAGAAAACTAAGGTTATCGTTTTCACATCCAGTGATTTAAATAATACATGTACAAGCCAATAAAAATTTTAAAATTCAATACAATTTTTATAGGGTTCTAAAGAAACCACAACATTCCCAGTAAGAATCATCAATTAAAAAAAAAAAAACAGTTTTATCTGAGGTTTTCGTTAAGTTAAAGAGTATTAATCTGTTTTAAATATCAATCGCTTGCTCTTAATTCTCATAAAATAAGGAGCAACGTTTGGACTAAAATGTGTTTTGTAAATATAATCAATGACCCAATTAAACAGATGCTTACATTTTACAGACAATAGGCCCTACTAATTAACACGAAGTCATTAGTGTTTTCAGTTGGATTCAAGCGTTCTTTAAAGATGTTAAAATTGGGAATGCTTTTTTAATGACTGTTTGACAACAGAACAAAATGTGTGACTTTATGACATGGAGTCGTCAACTGCGGCTTGACGGAAATAACTGGATTTTATTATCTCACTATAAATTTCCTGTTTTCTCATTGGCTAAAAACATAGGAAATCCTCTTTGATAAAACACTATATTCACCGCGGCTAAAATCACGAGAGGTTATTATAAGATTTGGAACAGCTTCAGTGTATCTAAATATAGATATTCCAAGGCAACGTCAATGACGTAGGTTTATGACGTCATGTAAATTCACGTTTTTTTCTTTTTCTTCTTGTTTTCGTTGTAATTTTCTCTTCTTCTTGTTTTCGGTGCATTTTTTTTTAGTAAACTTTATTGAATATTTCAACTTATGAAAATTAGCAACTGCAAAAGCAGATGATAATTTTATTTAGTATAAATTTAAAACAGAAAGCAGTTTTAAAAGTATCGTGGGCAAATACTAGAAAATTGGTGAAGTATAAAAAGTCATATAATAAAACAATTGTTGACTTTTGATTTCAGTTGATACTATGATTTATCAACCCCAGAGATATGACATTCACCCTCGGGCGTTGGCCTCGGTGAATGTCATATCTCCGGGGTTGATAAATCATTGTATGGGTCTTGTATCAACCTCATCAAAAGTCAATAATTGTATAATAATAAACATCGAATTCCTGACCTTCATCTTACTTGCGTTGGGTAACGTAACAGGTCATTGACGAAGCGTCGTTTAGAAAGGTAATGTGTGCAATGAAACCACATAGTACATACCAAAGTACTAACGTGCTGTTTACTGGGATAAACCCAAGATCTGATGGCTGGCAAATAAATAAAAAAAAATGTTGTAGCTCCATATAGGCTACTAGCAGTTGCTTTTTCAAGTCAAATATCAAACATTTCAGCCACATTTAAGAAGTTAAATGTGACTATAATTCTAAACTCATTTGACTCTTGCTTGTGTAAACAGTATGCGTAGGTTGCCCTTTTCCTTAAACCTCCACAGCGTAAACCATTTTTGCTCATTGATTAGTTTTAAATATTTCTAATTTATATATAATTACTCACTGTTTCTTAATTATGTCACGACCCTATCAATGCATAACATATTAAATTCGTGTAATTATTACCATGTATATAGAAGCAATTGTTTTATTTGTCTTTATGAATTGTTCAAACGGAAGAGGTAAATCATAGAAACATATTTTGATTCGCTTAGTTTAATCAGTAGTGGTTCAAGGAGCTATTAAAAAGGGAGAGTGGTTACACGTCAGTTAGGGGTCTGGAGGAGAAAGGAGCCAAACACATTCTATTATACTAAATATTAATTTTTAAGATATAAATAAGGAGATAATCAGTTAAAAGTCAGCGGGTAAGCAACCTGACATTAAAGATTGACATGCATTTCCCGTTTGAATGGTTTTACACTAGTAATTTTGGGGCCCTTTATAGCTTACTGTTCAGTGTGAGCCTAGGCTCCGTGTTGAAGACCGTACTTTGACCTATAATGGTTTACATTTATTAATTTTGACTTGGATGGAGAGTTGTCTCATTGGCACTCATACCACATCTTCTTATATCTATAGACATCTATTGACGACTTGCGATATTGAAAATTCAAAGTCTATCGGAAATATCGTTTGTTTTGTTTGAATTCAGAAATTTAATTAAGTGCCTGCTAAACTTCAAGGGCGTTGGAGCAAGGGGCAAAACTGAATTACTTATAGACTATTTGACTATAGAAAAGTTTTTTTTTTTGCTTTCCACTTTTAGAATCACCCCCACCCCCTAGTATATAGAAAATGCCCCAGAGTATAGATCTAACATGTCATGGCTCGAAAACCTAAAACTGTTTTGGTGTTTAGCAAAGTGGGCTTTCTTTCTTGCAAAATACAAAAGAAATATTGCCCAAGGTCAGCAACTGCAAGCATAAAGAAATGCATCTTGTTTGAACATCCAAATGCATCGTTGTCATTCTTAAATTGTCTGCATGATAGTAACCATTTCCGAATATGAGCGTTTAAATAGCGAGATAATGTTCCTGAAAATAGATTAGCACTGATGAACGTGTATTATATATTTATACTTATACCTTGATATGAGAGTTTAAACTTTTCGGGCAACATAATGATGTGATAATCATATGATCCGAGTATAAACCCTGCTTTGTAGTTGTATCGACACACTAAGGCTGATTCTAAACGTGCTTTTTTCACAAGGAAACAGTCCACAGGTAGACATGTCAGCCTACGCGGACAAATTATTCTGACTCCGAGTCGACCAGTCTATGCTCTTACTCTAAATGCCGCGTGCCTAGCGGAGAAGCAGCAAAGAAGTATTTCCAAGTCTTTGGTTTTACCCTACCCGGTCGGGGTTCGAACCCACAACTTCCCACACTCGAGGGGAGCACGCTACAAAAAGACCACGAGGCGGTCAAAGAAAAATAGAATTAGAATAAATTTTGTAAGCCATGTGTTACAATTTGTTTTATTATTTATAATGACCTTAAAGTATCAACTAAAAAGGTAACGTTATGGCAGTTTCTGTGTTTGCTTTTAAACACGCATTACTGCGCAATACATGTAAATACACTGACGTTATCGAGTGCAAAATGGAATTCTTTATCGCTTCATATATATTAGTATTATCAAAGAAATTGATTGAAAATATTTTTTAAGAACATTTATTTGGTATCAACATGTTTTGTCTTGAGAAATATATTTCTCTAATTCTTCGTCAATTTATCCCTTTCTGCACCCATTGTATAAAAAAATTTAATCAACGTGTGGTTTGTTTGATCTCAGTTTTTCATTGGTTAAAATCCGATTATGACGTCGAATTTTCTTGCTTTCCTCTGAATTTCCTCTTGTGACGGCATGAAAAAAGGCGACCATGCCTGATGACGTCACATAGAAAGAACACATCTTTTTGCAGATCATTCGAAAAGAAGGAATAAGTTTGCCTGCATATTGTTAGAAAATCATTAGAGAAACAGATTCCACCACCACATCTCGTGTAATACGATATTTATCCACTCTCGACAGTTAAATTTTAAATATTTAAAACGCTCGGCGAGCCTCGCGTTTTAAATTTGAAAATTTAACTGTCTCGAGTGGATAAATATCGTATCACACTCGATGCAGTGGTAGAATCTATATTTCTCTAATTCTTACTCGATTTATCCTTTTCCTGACCTGTTGATTATTTTCATTTAATCAACGTGTGGTTCGTTTGATCTCAGTTCTTCATTGGTCAAAATTGGATTATGACGTCAAATTTTCTTGCTTTCCTCTGAAATTCCTATTGTGACGTAATGAAAAAAGGCGACCATGCCTGATGACGTCGCATAGAAAGAACACATCTTTTTGCAGGTCGTTCAAAAAGAATGATTAAGATTGTCTGCATATCGTCTAAAAAACATTAGAGAAACAGATTCCACCACCAAATCTCGTGCAATACGATATTTATCCACTCTCGACAGTTAAGTTTTAAACATTTAAAACGCTCGGCGAGCCTCGCGTTTTAAATTTGAAAATTTAACTGTCTCGAGTGGATAAATATCGTAGTGGTAGAATCTATATGTAATAAGACAAAACATTTGATATGTTGAAAAATAAATATGTAAGTTAATTATACAGCATAATAGCATTTTTTTTTATTGATACTGACGCAAGAATATCAAGAGAATCAGAATTGGACAGTGCAGAAAGGAAGTGAAAAAGTTTTTGCTTCAAAAAAATACCCCTCCCACACACACACACTTTTCCAAGATAAATAGTCAGTGCTTTTTTCTCTTTATATATAAATGAATTTCTAGATCTATTTTTATGGTTGTCAAATTGCTTTTTTCTTGATTAATTTTGAACTAATCTTACCAGAACCAACTGAAACATTCAAGTTAAACTTGAACCAGATCTCTCTGCTTTGGGTGAAGTTAACTCCCTTTGCCACTCTTGCAGATTTGGAAAGGTCATGGAGTGGATGGCAGCATTTTCTTTTTCGTCTTGTCCACTGCAATCCAAACTCCTGTCTGTGTTTGAGGCATGTGTACTTTGTAAAATATGAGAGTCTGAGACCTAGACCAGCACGATTAAGAATCAGCAATGATTCAGGAATGGGAATGTCTGTGCTACATTTGAAAAATCTCACATGATTTAAGGTTTCTTTTTTACATTCTCTCAATAAAAATAAGTCTTTGGCTACACATGTTTCATCAAAATACACATCTTTACTTCCTCAGCCATTATTTCCCATCCTTCTGCCCATTTGTTGATTTTTCTCCTTCTATTATAAACACTCAATCTACCTTTTATTGTGAGGAGTTTTACAAAGAGAGATAATTGCAGGTATAACTTTTTTCAGTTTTTCTCCCTTTATTCAAAAGACTTATATTAATTTGCAACGAAATTCCAATTAAAGAATATTAGTTTATAGTGAACCATAACATTTAACAAAATATTGCTTCAAATTGAGTGACTTTTGAGATTTTATGGACATATTAAGTGCAGGGTAAATTCAAATTTTAGAAAAACACATTTTTTCCAATAAATATATAAACAAAAATGAAGGTTAAAATAAGATTCAACTTGCATTTTAATCTAGTTCAAAGTCTTAACTTTAAGACAAAAAAAAAAAGAAGTTTTGTCATATAATACTTTGAAATATTAAATAAAAATTTTTAAAAAATGACCATTTCCAAGCAAATTTGGTACCAAAATAGAATTACCCTGTATTTACTGTATTTGCTGTAAATTGTCATTTTCCAACCATATGGCTATTAACCCCTTTCATAAAAAATGGTTTTCTCGTAGACTTACAGATACAACTTCTATGTATCATCCTAGTCAGGGGCGTAGCTAGGTATCCAACTAACTGTAGGCACAAATTTCGGCAGGGGTCTGGGGCCGCTAAAGGCCACCATCAGGTCCAGGACAAAGCCCTGGTAGGGGGTTCATGGGGCGAAGCCCCCGACGGAAAACGGTTTTCAGCATTTTAGTTGCAAAATTTGTGTACAAAAAAAAAGAATTTACTGGTCATTTTATCATGATAATATACATGAAAAATTTCGAAGAAATATACATAATTTTACAATTACATCTGATTGGTGAGTATAAACCGGCAGTACAATCGGAAATATATAAAAACAAATTTACAATATGCATTGCCCAGCGTGGATCAGCGTAGCCCTTTATTAAACAGCACAACCTGTTTAGTATTTTCATATCTATTCCTGTCTAATTGAGGATAATTGATACATTGTGTATATACGTCAATTGATAGTACATATTGACGATCCTACATTAAAAAAAATAGGCACGTAAACACTGAGACTACTATATAATAAAACTTAACTTTTGGACTACGTATCGACAATTCATGTTTTGATTCTTAAACCTTCACCCTCCCCTGGCTACACAAACACATACACACACAGTCGATGCCTCATGCAGAAGTTCCGTTCTGTTCAGACTATCTAATAAAATCCAAGAAATTCATATTTCCTTACATCCTGTACTGTAAAATCCCTACCTGCTTAGGAATTTGAATAATTATTGTCATTACACGTAGATCTGAGAGTACTCGAAGTTACTGAAAGCTAGTTGATTGATTGATTGATTGCTAAACGACCGGTGGCAAATAGTTCATGCATGTTCAGGACAAAAACAAAATTTACAATAAATACAACAGGTAGCTAGGTCCTGTAATATGGGTCGTCCAGGACGAAGGTCTGGAAATTTGGAAATGCCATGCATTGGAAAATGAGGGTTTATTGGATAGGAACAGAAATTTTGCCATTCAGTAGACCACCTACGAACCCCTCATGCAAAGAGTTGTTGCAAGTTTCTTAACGTGCAGAGAGCGTGCGTCATTCTATCTACACTAGGCATCGGATTTAACACCCCCATTCTGACCAGACGAGACTGCGTATTTATACATCCTGCAGAGCCAAACGGACGCTTAACTTTGGCAAGGGTTTTATTGTAGGTCGGATGACCTATTCGAAAGCTTGTTGAAAACCAACAACTAATTAAAAAAGATCTTGTATCTAAGTTGAGGTTCATTCAAGTATTTGTTGATAGAAGTGAAATGATCTGAACCAAAGTTCTAGTTTATAGTTTCTATATAAGGTGGAATATAATGACATACAATTCTATCCAATATATTATACTCCATTCACTAAGGATGATAGACTAGTGTACAACTGACATTAGATAATTAAAGAGTTTTGACGACTTCATATGCATCTACAGATAACGTTGTTTATTATTTTTTTTAATAAAAAATGTTTGTGAAAAAATTATGTGTAGGCACGTGCCTAAAGTGCCTAACGGCAGCTACGCCCCTGCTAGTTTATTAAAATCTAGATTGCTCAGTGCTTAATATTAAATAAATATCTTTATTATAACTTTTGTGTAGAAGATCAACTAAATTACTCAATAGGCCAATTGTCATTTCAATATATTTAATATTTCTAATTGATTTGCCTACTAGCATGACTGCCGGATCATATGATTTACTCCGGATTGCTTTGAATATTTATACGGAAATTCCCATTTCTATAAATAGCAACTGTATAACCAGTTATGGTGGAAAACAAAGGTGAGTCAATTTTTCTTCTTCATTTTGTATAAAATGAAAGGTAAATGGGTTTCAAAGCAGATCAGCGTCTTGAAACAAAAATGCAAATCTTACTTTCATAAAGCTTATTATATTGTACCAACATGAAACTTTAAACTGAAAGTGAAAGTATCCATATTTGCAAAATTTCTCCTCAGGTTTCCGTTGTCATATATATATATATATATATCTAATACATATGTTATTCATAAAAGGAGATGTGGAGTATACGTCAATTAGACAGCAACTCACCGACAAAATTATCTTAAAAAAGATTGGTGGCTCTTTTCCTTTTAGTTAAAATTTGATAGGTATATAGGCACCACAGGCACTAAATTTGTCTCTGAAAAAAATGTCCTATATACCTTAATTTATAGGAAATTATTTTTTCAGAGAAAAGTGCCCGTGGTAGGCACTATATTAGCTAAAGAGTTAAAGATAGTTAGCATGCTCTGACTGATCATTTATTCATATTGCACATCGTCCTGAACATCCATGAAATATTTGCCACTGGACGAACAGTAAACAACAATCAATCAGTCAATCAATCAATCATATTGCATAAGATTCCTTTTAATAGTTTTCATTTATGAAAAAGTGTTATATGATTGAAATATATTATATATCTCTGATTTGAAGAAAGGTATACGGTATTATACAACACGCACGGAGAATAACACAGAATCCATAATACAATAAAAGGTCTATAGAATAACCATGATCGACACAACTTTTAACAACCATTAGTAAATCATAACCAAATGATATAACATGACTTACAAATATGTGAAAGGTTATTTCTTATTTTAAATCAGTGGTCACATAGTTTGGTCCGAAACAATTAATCTGATAATTTCAAAAGGAGAATGGGAATAAGAGTTTTCTTCTTTTCCTCGATTGTGACATCACCGAATGAGACTTATCACCGAATATGTACTTACCATAACCAATATGACTGGTACTACTAGTTGAGCAGGGTCTACATACCCTTTGGGACCACCAGAGATCACTCCAGTTTTTGTTGGGGTTCGTATTGCTCAGTATTAAGTACATTAGTAACTAAGGATCTACTTTATAAACTTGGTAGGAATATTTACTTTTGAAAATTAAAAAAAAAAGCAACGTATTCCTGTTTTGTAGTCTGGACTCCCGAATCTCGTATTGTATTCAGATGTTGAGTTCTTTATAAAAATAAGAGATGCACAAAAATACAGTCGTCCACCACTCATATCTTTGTTCCGGAATGTAATTCAGTAAACATAATTAGATATAAAAGCAGTTTATCTTTATTTTTGTTTTTCAGATGGACACTCAAGTTTCATTCCAGAACGATATTGTCGATCCGAAGTCGAATCTTCCTATGCCACATCTATCTTTTCTCATCAATTTTTTGTTACCAAAGCGTCTGGTTGGTCTAAAAAGAACTGAGCGCCAACTTGAATATTTCAAAAATGTTGTAGATAAAGATCCTGAAGTTGACAAAGAATTCTTTAAACTTATTTTGGTCGGAAGTGTATCAGAAGGTTACAATATCCCTGATGTAATGTTAAGGTCAAATCCGTTCAAAGTTGAAACACACGCTGATGCCGACATTTTACTCGAGATACCTGCTATGCTGGTTTCTGCAGATAGATCAGAAGAAATTCAGAAACTCCGTTTGGTCGTACTTGACGTTCATCCTGGATATGCCCGTATAGAAGTAACTAAGCCGAAAGAAGATGATGATTCATTCGTATTTTTGGAAAGAGAAAATAAATTTTACTTGAGTGGATCGAAAATGCAGACAAAAATATTAGCCTCACTCCCTGCAGATCTGGAGCCACATGGTCCTGCGATTTCAACCCCAGTTCCAACAGCCCCTGCATGGCAGGACATTATGAAACAAATAAAAACGGATAAAAAGTCTGAACTACATTCTCATGATTATGTTTATGCATTGCCTTGCAATAAATGGCCAGATTGCGCAAAATTATGGATTGATCGACAGGAAAGAGGGGATTGGTTGGACAATTTAACAATTAATCGAGTGGTGGAGTTGGGCGTTCATTTAGTTGCAGTTCCACACAGGAAAAGTGAACTTCCAGATTTAGAATGGAGAATATCATTTGCTGTAACAGAAAGATATTTAGCCCAGAAGATCGTTACAGATGAACAAAGGCAGTGCTATGTATTCCTTAAAATCATTCATTTTCAGACATTGAAAAAATTAGACCTGTTGTCGTCTTATCATTTGAAAACAGTGTTTCTGCACTCTTGTGAGAAACTTCCAATAAATGCCTGGGTTGAGAATTGTGGCGGATGTCTTTTATTTATGATAGACATGCTGATCGAATGTTTGAGCAAGAAATTGTTACCTAACTTCTTCATACCAGAAAATAATCTCATTGACCATTTTACCGAAGGACAAACAAAAGAAGTTCTGGACGTTTTGAAATCCATACGCGAGAACCCATTAAATCATGTTTTACAGTTTACGGACAGTAAAGTAATGGGCTTACAAAGTTTGTCTACTCCATTTAGAGAGCTTGTGTCTCCAGTATTAGAAGATGCTGTAGATTTCCTCGTCCATCGCAACCTCCAACAGTCTGTAACAGCTGGGTTTTTATCGGCCTTATTTAAAATGGTGTACGTTTTAGTCATTGAAAGAAAGCCAGAAGAAGCTGTTCTGTATATTATTGATGTTTATCCAATTATAAACAAATTCAGCCCAGGTGCCATCAGTGTCGCACAAATTGTCGATTCTATTGGTATGAATTTCGTATCTGATATTCAACTGACAGTGAATCTTTTAGAAGAAGTTCTGAAATTTTCCGATGATCATCCAGATGTTTTACTGCTACGAGGAAACTTAGCTTGCATGTTCCATGCGTTAGCATACCAACACCAACCTGACACAGATGAACACATGTTAGCACTTGTTCAAGCCGAAACTCTTTTTAACACCGTGGTGGACGTGGAAGATATATATTCAGCTACGGCTGTAGACTTCAGCTGTCTTTTAATACGACAGGGTCGGTTTGACGAGGCAGCAGAAAAACTTGATCGTTTCATCGCTGAAGAATTGAAACATCCGAGAAGTACACATTGCTTTTATAAGAAGGAAATAACCGTACTTGACCAAACTCTTCAGAAGGAAGCCAACGTTCACGGAAAATTGTCAGTTAATTCTCTTTCCATGGCGTACTATCTTTTGGTAAAATGTATTATAAAGGATGATTTGACTTCAGCTGACCCAGAAGTTTATAATAAAATCTTGCAGTACTTCAGCCGACATTGTCATCTTATCAACGAGTCTTCTTCGTTTTCGCTTCTTGGCTATACGAACATTCTAATTGAGGACTGGCAAGCGGCAATCACAGCTTTTGAGATGGCAATGGAGACGTGTAACGGGTCTGTTCGACTGGTAAAAGATAATATTGCGTTCTGCAACTCAAAACTTCACCATAGTAATGACAAGTAAAAAAAATGCTACGTAAGCGTAACAATTGTGATATAGCGAATAAAAATATAAAGACTTCAGTTTTTTTTTTGATAAATTAACTGCATTTTTACAATTATAGAATACTCGACTTTTTAACTCATTTTACTTGCTTAGTGAATATTGAAAGAAATGAAATACAAACGCATCTTCTATGTTATCGGTAGGGTTCGTTTATCTTTAAAATTATGCATATTGAATATGAATCATAAAACAAAGCAGTTAAAGAAATAGATATCCGTGCTTGGTCAAACTCTTAAAAGGGAATTGAACCTCCACAGAAAGTTAAGATTTCCTTGCAAAATCACAACACCTGCTTTGCCAGACGTTTAAAATCATAAACAACGATATGGAAAACACGACTTCCTGTGCTATTTTACATCCCATAATACAATGTAAATGACTTTTGGACTTTTTAAATAGCTTTTATAATTCGTCCGTTGTCTATACAGATGACTGGTATATGTATTTGAGAAAGAGTGAAATATTAAAGTTCTTTTTAAGGAATCAGAGATGTACAAACGGACAATTACGCAAACAATCAGTGACCACAGAAACAATAGATATACTCTAGATCAGTGGCGAATCCGGAGGGTTCTAGATCGGGGTTGAAACCCCCCTTTTTTGACGATCAATGCTTTTGAATGGGGACATATGGTTGGAACCCCCCCCCTACCCCCAACCCTTTTATCCTGGGTTGGAACCCCTTTAAAATGGCTGGATTCGCCCTTGCTCTTGATTAAGTACACACTTTCAAGAGCATATGACTATTTTCATGTCAAACTTCACCCGACTAATTATTATATTGAAAGAGTGGTGTTTGTGAAAGATTCTATCACTATGGTAGTCATCAATTTTATTAACCGCCCAATGTGCCACAGGAAGGCCTATCTACCTTGTATCTATAATTGATTCGGCAACAGACACAGAAACTTTCTCTGGATTCTGTTATAACAGTTTACTTGACATATATAATGATATCAATTTCTTTGCGCATAGCACCTGCTTGTTATGTATCCTCGCGAACAAACGGATTGGAAAGGAAAACATATATATTCAAATATCTTTATATAACATCTAAAATGTCTTTCTTTTTATGGCATCAAAATTGATGTTGTCAATGATTCAACTGACCCAATAAAAACATTGTGTCACGAAAATCGGGGGTAGCTGAAAAAAAATCGGAAAGAGAACCACTACCATATAAATAATTCAGCAACATTTGGTTTCATACTAAAAGATTTATTATTAGGAGCACCTGAGATCACCCCCGTTTTTTTGTAGGGTTCGTGTTGCTCAGTCTTTAGTTTTCTATGTTTGTGTTTTTTTTTTTATATTGTTGTTTGTCTTTTTGTCTTTTTCCTTTTTGCCATGGCGTTGGCAGTTTATTTTCGACTTATGAGTTTGAATGTCCTTTTGGTACCTCTTTTTATAGGTATTTATTATTTTTTATGGTCCATAGATTTTGTTCTATTTTGACCGACCATATCAACTATTGTTTGGTGCAATAATTGTCGGTAAGGGTCATCAATCCCATTTTTTTAAATGGCCCATAAATATATCATTGACGCAAAGCCATGTAGCAATCAAATTTTGTACACGTGTCAAAACGCGAGACATAGGAATGCTGTTTCCAGCGTCGGCGGCGTCAACAATGTATTAGTTTGTGATTAGGTCAGTTTATGGCGAACCACAAGTGGTAGGTCAGTGATATTTGGTATGCAGTTGAATAAGCATTGGCACATTTTATTCTCATGAAGATTTTTTGGCCCCGCCCCCTCAGTCATGGCTTATTGACTTTGAAACTTTTGCTAAGTTTACATGTATTAGTTTTTGATTAGGTCAGTTTATGTGGAGCACTAGTGGTAGGTCGATGATAATTGGAATGCGTATGTATTAGCATTGGTACATCTCATTTCCATGGAGAACGTTTGTCCCTGTACCTTCAGTAACGTTTTATTGACTTTAAATATTATGCATTACTAACATGTTAAAGTATTGCTATGTTAATTTCAAGATTTGCATTTTATTATCAAAATAACATAAAGGCGAGACAAACTCTGTGTTAACAGTTTATTTATAGAATTTCAGACTTTGTTGATTTTTTAGAATATTGATATTTGCAAAGTAGATTTGTTGATCAATTTATGAAGAACATTGCCAGTGCATCCAACAGAAGCTTTTCAAGATGTTTTAATCGTATTTATATCCGAACATTATCTTAACGTAATTATAGCCTCTATGGGTGATATGCTGAAACATAAACAAAAAATATAAAAAAACCACCGTAAGTATGATGTTACAAAGAGCAGTTACACAGGTCATATCCAACGGGTTAAGTATAAACACGTCATAGAACATTATAAAAAACCAACCTTGTGCAATGCAAAATGTAAGTTTTTTTTTCCAGATTGAAATCGGACTTTGTAGATAAATGCTCTATCGCGCCCATTTTCCGCATTAGATTATACCTACAATAATCAGATTGTTACGTATTCCAAATAATAATAATCAGTTATCACGTCAATCTGTAACTTTGTCCCTTGTAATATTTAGAAGGAGATAAAGAGACAATCATAGATATACAAACAAATATATACAATAAAAATAAATAAATATCCGGTTTGCTGTATGAACTTTTTGTAAGAAGACCAATATGAAAGCGGGACTAGATAATTGGATTGATATTTTGGTGCTAGTGATTTATTTTATTCTAGTACTTGCAGTCGGATTGCTGGTGAGTATAAAGTATAATATCATATAGCTTCAGACGATTAGTTCCCTTGTCAGTGATATTGATGTATATATCAATTATATTTGTCCGGCCCCGTATGCACAGGCACTTGTCTCTGAAAACCCCCCCTTATATACCTTAATGCATCACAGGTATATAGGAAAACAAATTTTTCAGAGACAAGTTCCTGTGCCTGTATGGTTGTGTTTGTGCTCGCCTCTTTAGTCATATTGCAATTATTGGAAGTATTTAGCATTAAAATCAGCATAACACCAAATTTCGTACCTTTAAAATCCATCAACATAGAGTATTTACTGGCGTTTTCTTTCATTTTTTTGTAAACATATATTTTGCTGTTACTTGAATGTAAATTGTGTTTCACAATGCATTACTTTTCATTCAGTCTTTTTCTTGAACAATTGACTACAGTATAATTTAACGTCTTTATAGAAATGTAACACTTTTTAATAAGAACAGTAAAATCAAGAAGTTGCACGGACACGAAACAACACTGATCCAATGACCTTTTTACATATTTTTTATTATACATTAATTCCCGTGTCGTTGACACGTTCAGTTAGACTAGACGCTCTATGTTTGATGACTGCATTATGTAACAATTTTGCTATACGAAAGCTTAGTTTAAAACTACACCAATAAATACTGATATGTGTTGATGTTTAAAGGCGAAAAGTTATTAAGAGTGTAAGAATGCATGATTTATCATATTTTCACCTTGCTTTATTTAAAACGACATCGTATAAAAAATGCAAGGTACAAGTAAGTAAAAATATCCAGTTTGGTTCTATACTTGAAGATTTATTACTTAAGTCGTATATGTAAGCTTTCGACGATCAATGCAATATCCCTATCCTTTAAGTCTTTTCAATTATTTAGAGGATATCCTGCCAGATTCTTTTCACTGAGTAATTCAAAATTTGGTTGCTATCTTGTCAGATCTTGTCAATGCTCACATCCAACCAAATGAATACGACACAAACAGCCTCACACATGTCGGTTTCGTATCATAATTGACTTCTACGCCATAAAAATCGACATAGAGGGTCGGTTGGGAACTAAACGTTGAAACTAAAAAGAAGGCATGCATTCCTATTGGAAACTATTTCTATGTAACAACATTCCAACAGTTTCTTCATATGAGGTATATATCTCTCAGTAAATACGATGTTTAGGAAGCTTGTGTTGCTAATCATGATGTTCTAGATCTTGATAGCGATTTAGTAATAAAAAGCATAACAAGAATTCCTAAAAATTTGATAAAACAACAAACCACAAAAACAACCAACAATTCACCCCGAAAATACAAACGCTCAAAGACAAACAAAAATCGAACAGTGGATGGTCCAGATAGCCTGACTTGGTACAGACACACACAAAGATGGGGTTAAACCAGTTTAAAGTGTGCACCCCTCCCCTCTTTTGCTTATCTAGACCATCTGTCGTTAAAATAAAACACACAATAAGGACGAGTGCTTACAAGGATGCTACTAAACAAAGAGTTCTTAATGATCATGTTGAAGTCATTTCTTCGAACACAATAAGTTGGTTTGCGATGACCGTTGGGAATACTATATCTGTGTCGCACATGACCACTCATTATGTTTCATTTGTTGTAGCTACAATACTGTCTTCCTTTCACCTAGCTTATTACATGATATTTTACTCCTCAGAATCAGCTTGCCAATTATCAATAGTAGAGCAGACACTGCTACTCTATCGGAGCACATGATTTATTGTTTCTAAATCTTTACTTTTAGTGTAATGCTTTATGGACAATTTCTTGTTTTTTCTTGTTTTCGTTTGGTCATGGTACTGTCTTTGTATCATTGTATTTTTGTGATAAACAATAAATATATTCAGTGCTGCACCTTGTAACAAACGGTAAGTACCTTCATTGATAATCAAGAGAGAGAAAAAATCGAATCTAAATTCCAAATCAAGCGTAAAATAGCAGAAAGAAAATGAAAAGTACTGACTGTAAAATAAACGGACAAAATAAGTGTATTTTGTTCTGCATTCTGTTTTTTGTTGGATTGAATGATTGTTCTTCTGTTGTGTTGAAAATAAAGTTTTGAGTATTCAGTGTTGTCAACACTAGTACAGAATCTCGCCATATATTCCTAGTCGGACATCTCGTCGACACATTGCGCCTTTTGATTTACGAAAATCTGATCAATGAACCACCCTCGGTTATCTTAACTCGGATAGATTTAGAGTTTGGTTATGTTTACGACAGTATAAAGTAACAATAGTTTTCTATATTGTTGTTGAGCTAGCTCTTTACCGCAACCGATAATGATATTGAATTCGAAGCCAAAGTTAAATCTAGAATATTGGAGAATCTGTTAGCTTTTGGGAAACTAGACAGAATTTGCACTGTTTATGTTTTCCTGATAGTTCATAGTTGCACTACTTTACTTATAGAAAAATTAATAACAAATAGAAAAAATGTGTAGTTTTGATTCTTGATTTTTGAACTTATATTCAAAAATCATTTTTTGCAGTCTGTATGTAGAAAAGGACGAGATTCTGTTAAAGGATATTTCCTGGCTGGTAGATCTATGTTATGGTTTCCTGTAAGTATAACTGCATACTTTCATGCATTGAAATGAACCATATTAGTACGACAACATTGTACTGCCATTATAATACTAGTGGAGTGTTAAACAGAGAGAAGTAGAGCTGCGGGAGTGCAAAGGTGTCAATTACAGAAAAAGAGACAGCATAAAATACTGTTCATGCAATTATTTTTACATTAGAGATCTAAATGTAAAATAAATATTACTTTGATTCCCTCTGCATATTTCAAAATAGAATATACTTCAAAGAAAGGAATGTTATACCCTCTTGCTAAATGTCTCACAGTACACATGGATGATCAGATGCTAAAAACAATAGATGGTTTTCCCTTTATGTTTCATGTATTGTTGCAGAAAATGTCAGGTAAGGACTGAAGTTAAGCAATTAATATTATCAAACCCATAACAGCTTAGATGTGGTCCGTTGACCCATTGTGGCCATTCGTTTGCTGGGTCAGATCAGGTAAACGTTGGCCCGTTTTTATGAAAAGAACTTTTGTTTTATGAATGTCAACAATTCATTATACACTTGCACTAGCAAAATAAAGACAACTATTTCAGTGCCGTTTTATAAAAAAAAAAAAAAAAGAAAGAAATCGGATTATTTCTTCTTTGAAATATTTA
Organism: Mytilus coruscus; assembly: GCA_017311375.1. Taxonomy (NCBI): domain Eukaryota; kingdom Metazoa; phylum Mollusca; class Bivalvia; order Mytilida; family Mytilidae; genus Mytilus; species Mytilus coruscus. The sequence continues at coordinate 25,357,914 of CM029597.1, read as the reverse complement.
ATTAATAAGGAAACATCCGTGTTGTTGCAGATAGGCGCATCTTTGTTTGCTAGCAATATAGGAAGTGAACATTTTGTTGGTCTTGCTGGAAGTGGAGCAGCCTCAGGAATAGCAGTCGTAGCATTTGAATGGGGAGTAAGTGTGTGCATTAAAATCCTTCCTTTATCTTACCTCATGTCATTCGAAATTTACTATCCATATGCAATTGTTGAATATATTTATACCGTATAAGGAAAAAAAGGTGATGTTCGTTTCAGAACATATTTTTATTGAAAGCAAATTAAAAATATGGAGCTGGCTGTTCTTTGATTTAAAAAACGAATAATAAAAGGCAACAGTAGTTTGCTGATGTTTGTACGTATCCGTTTTGAATATAAAAAGAGGAAATTACATGAACACCAAAAACGGAGCCAGACCGGGAGAGTCGACAGCGTAAGCGTCTCTTGCTACACAGGCATTTGTAACCCGACTACAAACGTTTATATGGGTGTGATGAGAATGCGTTTAGAATTCCATCTCTGCCGTCAACCATTTAAATGAAGTGAGGTTTTCGTTTTTGTTGTGAAGTATTTACAGCTGAACTTGTTAAACATAAGTAAAATTGAGAATGGAAATATTGGGGAATATGTCAAAGAGACAACAACCCGACCTAAGAGCTGACAAAAGCAGAAGGCCACCAATGGGTCTTCAACGCAGCGAGAAAATCCTGCACCCGGAGGTTGTCCTCAGCTGGCCCCTAAATAAAATTGTGTACTAGTTCAGTGAAAATGGACGTCACACTAAACTCCAAAACATATAAATGAACTAAAATTTAAAAACATACAAGGCTAACAAAGGCCAGAGGCTCCTGACTTGGGACAGGCGCAAAATGCGGCGGGTTAAACATGTTTTGTGACATCTCAACCTCCCCTATACCTCTAGCCAATGTAGAATAAAGAAACACATAGTAATACGCACAGTAAAACTCAGTTCAAAAGAAGTCCGAGTCCGATGTCAGAATAGGTAACAAAAGAAACCAAGTAAAATGACAATGATACATAAATGAACAAAGGACTACTAGCAGTTACTGACATGCCAGCTCCAGACCTCAATTAAACTGATTGAAAGATTATGTCTTCATCATATGAAAATCAAGTACAATCCCTCTCGTTAGGGGTTTAGTATCATACCATCATAAAATATATGAGAAGAACATAACCCGTATCATGCCAACAACTGGGTTTAGAATAAATGTGTTTATTTCCGATGCAAAGACCCTATGAGTGAATCAATATAATACCAAAACATGCAATCCTTAATGACTTGACAACAGTATCGTAACTTTATTCTTTCCGAATAAGTCTGTTTAAAGATTTGGTTAGCTTTTGAGGTGAATGTCGACATTTTGTGCTTTGTATAGAATATTACCATAAAATATTGGATGTGAAATACCTGAACGTATAAGATGTCTGCATGTAGATTTATATTTACGAATGATGTTCTTGTACGGATGATAAAATTTAGTAAATGTTTTGACTAGTTTGTGATATCGAAAACCCTGGTGTAATAATTTTTCAGTAATACAGAGATTTCTTTCGTTGAAATCAAATACGGTGTTACATACGCGAGCGAATCGAACAAGTTGAGATATATAAACACCATAAGATGGTGACAAAGGAATGTCACCATCTAAAATGGATAATTTACAATAGGAATCATCTCTTTTATCATAAATTTTGGTATTAAGCTTCCCGTTAAAGATATAGATATCAAGATCCAGGAAAGGGCAGTGTTCATTGTTAGTATTAGCTTTATTTAAAGTGTTTCTTTGTTAAGATATTTACGATACGTTTTACTTGTTTTTAATTGTCCTCAAACGTCCCAAAATTAAAATAACACTATAAATTGTATGCGTTCGAAGCGCTTTTCTATCATTCCCGAAACACTTGAAGATATATGACCAAAAAGGGACCTCAAAATGATAGCCACATCCGTTTAAGGTCAGCTTTGCTTGAGGCACTGGCTACTGAACTGAAATAGCCTCGGGGACTGATAGTCTACCAATTGCGAATGTGAGTATAATCAAATATTTACTGACGAGAAGGTGTTCAATGCTTCTCAAAGTTTGGAACCAGACAATATTTTTTATTTTAAAATATAATAATTGCTTATGTCCATTGAACTGGAATACTAAGATTTTATCCATTTCTTTCGAAAGATTTTATTCATTTCTTTCGAATTACTTTACAATTTTGGAGATCGTTTTAAACCTTGCTTAGCTCTGTTTTTTTTTTTTTTTTTTGTCCTGGTTTAGCTTTCATTTTGGTCTTGTTTTGTTTTATCGTCTCTTCAATGTTTGAATAAGATTGCGGATTTTCAAATATTATGGCTTCGAGCATCACTATAAAGACATTGATTGTCGAAATGCGCATCTGGTGCAGTGAATTAAGTGAGGTTAATGTCATTACACTTATTATAACTATACGAGTAAAAGAGGATTTAGGGGCAACGTCAGTGACAAGGAAACCAAGAAAACATTGAAACCCAAAATACACAAGAATTCATCACACTTTCGCCTACAGATATTTAATTTTAGCTTGATTTTTTATAACACGCTATGCAGACACAGAGGTACAAACTGCTGGGCAGATAACAGTCCATTAGCTATGCCAGGGACCCATACGCTATAAGTCAGAATTAACATTACTTATCTTTTTCGTTGGATGTCCTTTGAAACCTTATCAGAGATGTTCTGAGACAAAATATGAATATACGAATATAAAGATCAGTATATATCAGGTGTTCCTGTGAGGTAACTGTAACATACACTCATACGTTTAGGTCAAATACAGTCTCTCATCTTGAACATTACATACTTGTATTTTCAGGCTGCACTCTGTCTTCCTCTGCTAGGATGGGTATTTCTACCTATATATCTATCTTCAGGGGTAAGTAAACTTTCATTTAGTTTATTTCTTTCTTTAAAAATGAAAACATATGGATAATGAAATCTTAAAATTTAAAAATTAAAACATTTAATGAATGATGATGATGTTGATGGTGGTGGTGGTGATGATGATGATGATGATGATGATGATGATGATGATGATGATGATGATGATGATGATGATGATTTATTTCGTTAGTCATGTTTGAACGGTCTTTAATTCCAAATTTATCGCCGCTAAAAAGAAACAATGAAATTAATTTCAGCGATAATATATCCATTTCTTTATAGAATACTATATAATATTATTATACGTACTAAGATAAACTAATAATGACATAGTAACGGTTTCACAATCTAGGTATTTACAATACCAGAATACTTGTCCAAGAGATTTGGAGGGACCAGACTTAGAACATATCTCAGTATACTGGCACTGTTTTTGTACATAGCAACAAAAATATCGGTATGTATATTATTGTTATCTTCTATACAACCGGGAGGCTAAACTCCATATCCACCTAGGGTTCCCTATTATGGGATAATTTGACGGATATATTGTATTACATTTTTGTTTTATGTACTTAAATGGCAAAGTTTTACTATAAAACATGTGTGCATGGACTTTCTTCTACAAGAAAATCTTTGTCTCATCAAAATCACCAGAATAATTGACTTCCGTAATTCGCCGATGGCTGTTCCGTATGCTGTGGTCATGACACCTCTCGTTAGTACTTCGGCAAAACGTGATGAAAAGGGTAACCAAACGTGCTCCATAATTCTGTGTTGATTATTGATTAAGGTCACGTTTGGTAAACTTCGACAATATAACACGACGGTTAAATTTTTAATCAGGAGGAAAAGTTTCACTGAATGAAATGTTATTTGTCAAGTATATATTATGGTTAAAAAAATCGTGCATAGAGGACTTAGTGTAGTATATATACATGTATAATGGTTTACTTTATAAATTGTTATTTGGATGGAGAGTTGTCTCATTGGCACTCACACCACATCTTCCTATATCTATGTATTGGTTCAATAATTTCCTTAACATTATAATTTCACGAAACTCATTTCATATGACTTTAAAAACTTAATGTGGATTTGACATAACTTAGATGTAGTCACTATCACTTCATGCTCAAAAGCATTGAATCTTGTAAACGTTTCATAACATTGTGTAGATTGTTTTTATAGGGAAAGTAATAGATTTTGCTCTAATCATAAATGCTCTTGCGCTGTCTTTAACATAGCTAATATGTTCCTTTCCTATCATTTTGCTTAATAAAAAGAGATTAACTTTATGGCATCGATGTGACCATTGAGATATGATTGACTATATACTCCTCAGGTTGATGTTTATGCAGGTTCTGTGTTCATACAACAAGCATTAGGATGGAACACGTACCCATCAATCATAGGCTTACTCGTTATCACAGCAGTATACACAGTCATAGGTAATAACTTAGAGAAAATATTTTAATCTATATTTTCGGTTGGCCTAACTTAAGTCTAGCAAGTATTTAATTGTCCATTTAAAAAATGTATTGGGCATGACGATAAAAACCAAAATTTAAGGCAAAAGAGTTTTCTACTGCCTGCCTTTTACTCCAAAGTTGTAGAACTCCAAGGGTTGACTTAGGTATAGAAATATGGTCATCCCTTAGACTTTTCCCGTTCCGACAGTAAAACCTTTGTTAAAGCTGGACGTGCGTTTGACTGTACTTAATTTATAAGTTCACAGTCACGTCTGATCGAAATTGGGATGTTGTCAGTCCAAACTTCCCGCCTTTCATTGAATTAATTTCAATTTGTCACGTCCTAACCATGCATGAAATGTTTGCCACTGGACTCAAAGTAAACAACAATCAATACGTGAAAATTGTAAATAAAAGCAATATGTAAAATAAAAGCCAGCACAAAAATAACCCAATATACAATACATTTTATCGAGGAAAAGTAGTCGTGTTAATAATTGTAAATGAAATATAATATTATATTCATATTAATGTTATCTTTAATCCTAAAGTTTTTCTTCGTTAACGAGATCATTCCCTTGACAGAAAATATAATTCTTTCTAATATCTAATATACACCAGTACTGCTCTATTGGTACATACATTTCCTAACTATTTTAGGTGGATTGGCAGCTGTTATATTCACAGATACTTTACAGACAATTATAATGTTAACAGGAGCAATATCTCTTTCTGTTCTAGGTTAGTCAATATAAAAAAAAACTATATCCATATTTGCCTATATCAACTATTTTCTTTTATACGTCTTTCGTAATCAAACTTAAAGCTTTTTAAAAAAAGCTCATTAAGATTTTATTTCATAACAGTCGAATAATGCTTTTGAGAGGAAATAAAATACCAAAGTACTATGCTGAAACAAAGACTTGTAGGTCTACTTAAAAAATATGAAAGTAAAACCTTTTGCATCGATGGTGAAAAACATCAGATTTATTTTATTACAAAATATTCAAGGGGTAAAACGCAGCATACACTTCACAAGAAAACAAAAACATTTGTTAATTCAATACAGTAAATGTTTTCTTTATACGCTAGGATTTATCAAAGTTGGAGGAATAAATGGATTAGTACCTAAATATATGGATGCTATACCCGACAGTTTACGTTACGCAGGTAGTTTCAATACATCGTCGAACATTACTTCAAATTTAACAAGTCATTGTGGATACCCAAGGGTTGATGCTTTTCATATCATCCGTGATCCAGTAGACTCTGATCTACCATGGCCAGGACTTCTGATCAGAAGTACGTTTGTGTCTACGTGGTATTGGTGCGCTGACCAGGTAATTGAAATTAAGATTTGTTCCTATAAAACAGCTTTTTAAATGTCGAGAACCTAGAAATCATTAAATACTCGAACGGTGTGTTCAAAAGGAAAACAATAAACTTGTACCATTAAATGAATGAAAATAATATATGTGTAGTGCGAAGATATAAACTTTGGCCCGCACATGCAGAAGAAATTTATTGCGTTGCACACTGCCTACACAAATATTCCTGTAGTGTGCCAGAAAGTGGAGGAATTTGCTGTCAAGAAAAAATATGGTTTATGAATCATCTGAAGCTCGTCACGTGGTCTTAACTGCTGAACGATGAGCATAAACTCACACCATCTTGATGTCTGTTTTGAAGAACAGTTTACCTCAACGTTATCAGATACAGATCCGTTCCTTTGCCGGCTGTTCTACTACTAAGACCCATTAAATGATTTTAATTCTCCCAGTATTTCAATATATCTTTGTTGGCTTTTACGCCCTTCGTTCTTGTGGAATCTGATAGCATTAAGTTTTTGTTGCGTTATAACTTTTGTATCGGAGGTGTTTTAAAATGTATATACTTTTGCTTCGAAGTTTATATTGTATTTCACAGGTAATTGTTCAACGAGCATTAGCTGCCAAGAATATTGGTCATGCCAGAGGTGCTACCTTAATGGCGGGATATTTGAAGTTTCTGCCATTGTTCCTGATAATAATGCCAGGAATGATAAGCCGTGTGTTGTTTACAGGTAAAGGAAATGTTTCTCAAATCAGAATAAAACGAATCGTTCTGCAGCGTGAATGCAAATTTCCGGTTTTTCTTTCATCACTAACGGTTATAATGAAATAAAAAAAGCAGGCGAATAAATATAAATACATGCTATTACGCAGATATATAACAACTTAAAAGTATTATACAAATAGTAAAAACCTATCTACGTTCAACAATGAATAAGTCACTGAAAAGATCGAAAATGACGGGGGAAAATTTATCAAGGCAAAAGCCGACATTTTGACAACTCATTCTTCTTCTTCTTCCAGGTCAAGAGCCAAATTCAAATTATGAACGAAGTTGGTCCCGCGCGAAAATTTCGCGCAGTGTCGGTCAAACAGAACATTCTCTCTTGGCTATTTCCATTTTGAATAAAATTAAATTGATGGTATTGAATGTAAGAATAACGTTAAACGTGTTCTATTATACAAAATCCATCCCAGTTTGTTCTCGAAATTTTAATTACACCTTAACTTTAAACGCAAAATTACAAAGCAATACAATCAACAGTCTATCTAAGATATGTAGTGTTAATATTTCGTTTTGTATTTACAGAGGATGTAGCTTGTCATGACCCGGAAACTTGTATTCGAGTTTGTGATAACCCAGTCGGATGTTCTAATGTTGCATATCCTAAACTTATTCTAGGACTTGCCCCGACTGGTAATATATAATTATAATCGATTTACCTCAACTTTTAATTATAATTTTGTACACATTACATGTATATAAACGTCATCTGCATTTTGCTAAAACATATACATTTTGCAGAAATAAATTAAACATACAAATACTTTTTATCAAAGAATATCTTGAAACTCAGAATTTATAGGTGCATAGTCGTCTGATCTGTAATTTTTACCGATTGTGAGATTTTCACTGACTGTAAATTTGCATGGCGGGTGATGCATGCAGAGCAGGAGACGCTTACCCTGTCTATGCATCCGGTATCGCACCTGTTGGAGTTTTTTTTGCGATTCCCTCAGTTTCTTTTGGTTACCTTGATTGGTCTCTTCCTAATCGTTTTACAAGAAACGACTGTCGCCTTAATTCAAAGGCTCTTTTAATGTACATGTTCATTCATATTCTACATTTGCAAAAAAACGTATGTCAAGCTCTAAATTAGCAGGAATAATTGTTAACGAATTCAAAAGAGAACGGATTTACATATACGAACAAAAGAAGATATTGAGTCTTCGTCCATACACCAACCCAAAAGCACAAACTAAAAACAATAACATCAAGAGACCAACTAATAGATCTGACCCGACTTGAAATTATTGGTCACCCACTCAAACGCAAATAAGACCCACAATAATAAGTTGTTACAAGAAAATGAGTATGCTGAAGATAAACAAAAACAATGTCTTTATTCAAATATTGCAAACCCTTATTTAAATTAAGGAAGAAATAGGTAAACGTCAATAAGAACAATCCAATAAAAAAAAAACTAAAAGAACGTAGACATCTGGATGTAAACACATAGTCTCTTTGACGTATACATGAACCTAATGTCCCATCAATTGAACATTATGGTCTATAGTGAAGATTTTTGAGGTTATCTATTGGTAATTATTTTCTTTCTCTGTCTTTATTTATGTGTACAAGTGTCTTGAATATTAAACGTAAAGAATCGAGAAAGGAATTAAATAACCAGAGAAAAAACACTAATCCCATATCCGGTTTTGACTATACTGTAGGTCCTTTTTGGTTTGAACAGCTCTTCAACATTTATAATTGGTTTTCGATTTTCAAATATTTCTGTCCGAGCATCACTGAAAAGACATCAATTGTCGAAATGCGCATCTGGTGCAGTAAAGTTGGTACCGTTAATGTTTTTATTGACATAAAGAAGTTATGAAAAGGACAAAAACATATTATTAAGAACACAAATGCTGAAGAGGCTCCTGATTTTTGACAGGCACATGACCATGTCCACGCGTTGAAAACTTTTTCGAATATCCAACCCTTATCCATGTAATCTTCTATTTAGGGAAAATCAGTTTGTCTTCGACTTATGGGTTTGAATATCCCTTTGGTATCTTCCGCCTCTCTTTTACTGAACTATTGAAAGCTGTTCTTCAGAACAGATGATCTAATATAATGCCTAGGGTAGAATTTGCAGAGTTTAAATGTAAACCCCTACCCACAAATAAAAAAAAACTAAACCTATTTAAGTCTTTTTTCAGCCTATTTATATTTTGGTCCCTTTTTATATTTAGTTTGCCTTTTTCTTTTCCAAACTAATGTCCTTACGCGTATATGATTTATAGGTAATTCATTTGTTCGCCTTCCAAGACGGATTGTTTAGGATGTTGTATAAACATTGATCATAAGACTTTGATGTATGTTTGTGGAAACAGTACCCCAAAACCTTGCAATTTAAATGGCAAATTGTTCCTAAAAATTTTGTGTGTGTTTTCAGATAGCAAACTAGAGGTAACATTTTGAATGAACAATTTTTCAGGGTTGAGAGGATTAATGATGGCTGTAATGATGTCAGCGCTTATGAGTTCATTAACATCCATCTTTAATAGTGCAGCGACGTTGTTTACGATGGATTTGTGGACAAAACTAAGAAAGAACGCGACTGACCGAGAGCTTCTTGTTGTCGGCAAGTATGTAAGCAAAATTAATTCGGTGTTGATGATGCTTTACAAAATAACTCTATTAAGTGCATTTTTCACTTTTTAGTACCTTATTTAAAGTCATACAAAACAAAGTTCTTGAAATCATAATGTTAAATAAATTATTAAACCAACGCGTGTTTACATACTAAAAGAAGTCCTTTAAGGCATCATAGTTTTACATTTATTACGAATCCAAAACGTATAATCGACAAAAATATTTCATTCAGTAAAAACATTGCGTGCTAGTGACCTTGATAAACAAACAAAACAGAATCATGGAACACGTGAAAATTAAGTGAGGTAATAGACATGCAGTATACCGATGTTTGATTTTTTTTCCATATTTCCATTCATTTCCATTTGTTAATTAAATACGTAACAGTTGTTTAATGATTTGTTGTATTAAAATATTTCTTCAATTAACACCATCTTACTTCTACATTTGTTTACCCTTCCTTTTTCATGTTTTTTTTCCTCGCACTAGCACTGATCAGTTGCCGTAGTACTAACGAGAGGTCTCGTGGTTAAGGTCACTACATACGGAATAGCTAATTAGAGTACGGGAAGACAATAATTCTAAAGCAGTACATTTCTGAAGATTTGATAAGATAAAGGATTTTTTTTATTAGAAAGTACATGTACACGTGTTTTATAGTTAAACTTATCCATTCAAATATATAAAACATATTCAATTTAAAAAAAAATTAAAGTATTATATGACTTAAACCGTTATATTGATTAATTGATTTCTTGTATTGAAATAGCTTGATTGATTGATTGATTAGTATTTAACGCCACTTTCAGCACTATTGGCTATTTCGTGGCTGTCAGTTTTTATTGGCAGAGGAAGCCGGAGAGAATCACCGAACTTCGACAGGAAAACTGACACTCCTAGTAAATTTTAGATTGGAGTCGAGCGCACCTGAAAATAGTTTGAAATATGTTTTATAAATTTGATAAGTCAGTTTGAAAAAAATATACAAGTATAACAAAAAACAATAACATAAAATTCTCTATGGAATTCAATTTATTGAAACAAAGTTTTCTTTGACAAACAAAAGAAGAATACAACAAGAAGTGCTTTATTGTCGAAAATCAATGTTTTTTATTCATATTTTCTCAATGTATATCATGCTTTTTATTAACAGAGTATTTATAGTCATCTTGGTTGGCATAAGCGTTGCATGGATACCTCTTATACAAAATTCTCAGGAGGGCAACTTTTCCTATATATTCAAGCTGTTACTGGTTACTTAGCCCCACCCATATGTTCCGTGTTCTTGCTGGCAGTTTTTGTACCTAGAATAAACGAAAAGGTAATTGCAAAAATTTAGTAATGACAATTGATACTTTTTATCATATTTGATATTAAATGTAAGCACATTGATATTTATATCACTATTATGAAGTATGCAATATCAATATATTAACATAAAAAAGCAAAAATAAAATTCAATACTACACTGTAAAAATCGTGCTTAGAAAATAAACACTTGTATTACATGTTTAGTTCTACATGTGTTTACGATTGTGTTAAAACCTAAACACATTTCTCAGTAAATGTAAACATGTCTTGAATTTAAACACTTAAATGTGTTTTAGAATCAAAGTGTTTAGGAATTAAACACTAATTTCTAAGCTAAACAAGATCCTAAACATAAGTCATTGTCAACCTAAACATGTTTAGAACTGAGACACGGTTAGACCAAAACGTGTAAAAAAAAGTGCACAAAAGATATTTTGGAATTGTGTTTAGGATCTGAACACCATTTTTACCATGTTAGCAAAGCAAAACTACAAAAATACAATATGTAACATTAAACAATACCTAGATATCAGGTTAAAACATCAACACACACGGAAAGTAATGCTAACTTCGCATTAAGAGTTCGTATTCTTTACTTCGCATGTGGTACTCGATCACCTTTGGGTTTATGCAGAAGTAGAAAAATTAAGTTAGTTATGAGCACGTGAACAACTACAACTCTCGGTAGGGTTATGCGTGTAATTCTTCCACACTGTTACAGCGATGAAAGCTTTATAATATATACCTACGTAATTACATTACATGTATGTTTCATTATAATACGTTATTTTGATTGGCTAACAGCAATCTCGCGTCATTCTGAAATTAACCTTCATTTCAAAATGAAATGTAACATTCATGATGACACGAGCTTCCACAATAAAGTGCACAGGTAAATAAAAGAAAAACTTGATAGAAATCGTGTTTTCATGATCCTAGCAAATAAATGTTATTATAAGTATTGAATCCTTCTTTTAGTAATTAGGGTTGTAAAAGCGTTGACCGTGCGCACATTTTTAGAATGAAGCGCTTCTTCATACAAAATGTACTTCGGTCAACGCTTTTACACCCCAATAAATTTACAAAAAGAAGCATCCAATTCTTAAATAATTCGAGTGACAGTTAGATCACAAACCAGTGAAATATTCGATACTGACACAATCTGCAGACATGCATCATAACGCTGTATACAACAAATATGGATCAATAACATCTATTGCATTTGTCATTTCGGGACCTATTATAGCTTGCTATTAGGTATGAGTGTTGCTCATGGTTAAATGCCGTACGGTGACATATATTTGCTAACTTCTACGTCATTTGAGTTGTTTCATTGGCAACCATATCGAATATTTCTATCTTTAAATTGAAAATTAAAACCATCACGTTTATCGTACATATTTGGATTCAAACTGTCTTCGGCGCTCTCAATATGAAGAACAAATCATCTTGTGAAGATGTACATATGTTGGTTTGTAATTCAAAGCTGAAAATGTATATTCATTTCCAGTATCCTTCAACGACTAATGAGTCATTGTATGTATAAAATTGCGTTGACTTCATAAGAGTGTTACTAAGTGCAGTTTGGTCTATTCTAGTGGTAACAGTTGCTAGACTCAAGCTAGCAGCCACTCCGCTAGCAGCCAGTTTTCAGATATGTCTATAAACCCAAAAGTTGCATAAGACTCAAACGTTTTTATACTATATACACTATGCATGAGTTTCAGAGAGGGAGTCGTGATCTTTGAAGGGGGGCGAAATTGCCAAAAACGTTATACATGACTGTATATATAGCCGATCGGAGCGATGCAAAAATTTGTTGGACGATTTTATATAAAAAAAAATATATTTTTTCCGTTCAAAGGGAGGGCGGTGTGGGTGCCGTACGCCATCAACTCCCCACCTGAATCCGCCACCATTTCCTGATCAAGAATTAAAAGACAGATGTATGTTTTATCAACAAATCGCTGCACGTTGAAAGGGTGGGAAATACATTAAAAAAAATACAACACTGCGAAAGGAGAACCAAAGGAGAGAAATAAGGAAATTCTTTTTTGAAAACACAATGTAAAACAGCATTTTTCTTTAACAATTCACCCTGAAAAAGCATGCAATTGTTAAAAAAGATTTTTTGTTTCAAATCTTTAAAAAATATTATTTTTTTTAAATATCGAACACGAAATGAAATTTCAAAATTCATTGAATAGTGTTTTTGACTGCTAAATTCAAATTAAAACAGATATTGTAGTGGTAATAAAAAATAAAAACGTTTCAGTACGTTTGAATCTTATTCAACTTTTAGGTTTATATACATATCTGAAATATGGCTGCTAGCGGAGTGGCTGCTAGCGAGTGGCTGCTAGCTTGAGTCTAGCGTAACAGTTGTCCATCCGTCGTCGATTTAAACACTTTGAACTCTTTCAAACGACTGAAGCATGTTAAGCAAACAAGATCAAACCTAGCAGCTATCTTTCTAAAATGTATAGCTCTTCGGTTCCAGACGAACTAAAATATAGAACCATAGACATGAAAAGGCTCTTCTGTTTGCCCGATTGCATATCATTAATAATAGAGTATTCCTGAGCATACAATAATATCTAGACTGAAAGATCTTACAAATGAGAAATAAAAACTGGTAAACACTTTGACAATTATAAACCTAGGCAGGACATTGGTGATTAGAAACGTAAAGCAGTTTCTGTTCCAGTAGTGGCACCCGTGGTATAGTTAATGGCAATATTAAGATAAGGAGATTTGACATATTTGTCAATGAGACAACTACCTATCAAACGACCACAGGACAAGGGTATAAGATAATACATGTCTCTAAAAGCACTTCCGTAAAGTAAGCTATAAAAAGACTCGGATAACACAATTTAAAAAAAACAACATAGAATACAAAAATAACGAACTAATTGACATTAATATTAAGTTAAACGAAATAATTTCTCAAATGGCAAGCAACGACAGCAGCTTAACTGCTGGCTTCTAGCTTGGGACAAACACTTACACAATGTTGCGAGGTTAAACTGGTTTCTAAGCACCAAACCTCCGCTAACCTGGGACAATGCTAGAACGAGTTGTAAAAATCAATCATCAGAAAAATAACGATTCTATTAGATATTTGTCTAAGAATAACATGATGATGCCCTAATTTTACCAATAATACCTAAAAATTAAACCTGATTTGTTAAAATAATTTGTCTTTGAACAACTTTCGATTGCATTTAGGGTGCATTTTGGGGTATGCTGTCTGGCCAGATCGTTGGGATAACAAGAATGGTATTAGATTTTGTGTATCCAAGTCCCAAGTGCGGAACTGTCGACACTAGACCAGCTGTGATAGCGAAAGTTCATTTTACATACTTTTCGGCAGGATTGTTAGTCTTTACTGGAGTCATGGTTATCATCATAAGCCTTTTAACTGAAGAACAAGAATATATGGTGTGTATGTTAAGGAAAACATTAGCATTATCTGTTATGATAAGGGCTACTACAGTTCTTAGAAAAGCGAAAATAATAAACGCAAAGAGTTTAGATGATGTTTTATACTTAAAAGTGATAAGAAATTTTCAAATTCTATGAGACCAACAAATTCAGGCCATGATTAATTTACCAAATCTGCAATATGAATGTACAATTTTGTCATGATTTTAGAGAATAAATGTTCATGGTCGTAAGATGACAATGTTATCTACCTGTCTTCCGAATTTATTTGACTGGCATATAACTTTTGTATTACCAAAAAAATTAGTACAACCTATGCATGTTTCTTAATATTTTAACGTCTTGAGAATAAGATGAAATTAAAGAAATTTGATACACACTTCATTGACAAAGATATGGTGGTGAAATTTAATGTAAGCTATAAACTAAAATAATTTTGTGACCAGACCACAAAATAGATGATTCTAATGTTTTACAGGGAAGATATCTAACGTTTTGGTATTCACCAAGTATAAAAAGCCCGTCCGACAAGATCAACTATCATACCCTTAAGTACAGCACGTCGAAGTATTCTAAAGATAAGATATCAAATACCAGAAGTTCTGTTCGTAAGAGATGGTCAATGACTGAAAAGTCACCTAACATAAATCAAGGTTTTGATATGCAGGAAATAAATGGTTCTCAGTTGATACAAGATAAGACAAACATATACGAAAGCGTTGTGACAGAAGATTCCGTTAAGAAAACTGTTGAAAACCATTACAATGAACTTGCAAACGAATCGGTGAAAGTCGATGATAGTAACAATCACACAATCACTGAGTATGAACCAGTTGATAAAGGTCATGGCACTGCTGAACCATTTGTAGGATACGAATCATTGAAAACAGATAACAGTACGAACGAACATACCGTTGGATACGAAATTAACGACGAAATTGTCAATGATACTGAAAGCAATGAAAGCGAAGATGGGAAAACTAAGGTCAAATTCAGAGACGATGATGATGGAGACAATGAACGTGTTCACAAACCCTTAACTAAGCGAAACAGTAGAGTCTGGAAAAGAGAGGTAGAAAAACAGCCAGGATGGCAGAATTTTGTGCAAGAATTCACTAAAAAGTTAAATGAAGTTGACAATAAACGTACCAAATTTGAAAGAAATCAGATGAGTGGAAAGAATCTTCTGAAAACAGCACCAAAAATTACAAAACTTGAAGAAAAAGAAGAAATAAAAACTAAGGAACCTGATACTGAACAGAAAAAAGACAATACAATAGACAAACCCCAAAAACTGACACAACCAGATCTTCCAGATGAAACTAAAGATACAGATGACAGAGACAAATCAGTACAAGCTTTACATGAAAGTACGGATGGATATGCATATCTAAAGCTAAATCAAAATAATCCAGTTCAAGGTAATTTAACTCTTAAGTTATGATGAATTGACTCTCGCTCTTGTTGTCACTTTGGCGCCTTCTGTTGGCGTTATTTATACGTATGTGCAAAAGTTTCAGCTCCTAATATCAAACAAAAAAGTGTAATAAGTAGGTTTTTTAATTTTTATTTTAGTGCACCGTCATATTTGAAGGCTTACTCTAGCGTCAATATTTAAAAGAGTTGTTACTGAACTACATGTATATGTTTTATGTGGTCGTAAGCTTCGTCAATATCGTTTTGCATAAACTTCAAAGTCAAGTGTTATTTCGCATTTGGCCAACAAGTTTAAATAAGATTAAAATCTTACGAAGGAAGGTCCAAATTCAAAATCAATAAAAATCAATTATTGTTTGATAAACCTGAAGGTCATAAAAGATATTTCTTTAAATAAGATACATTAACAGAGGTATATATATATTCATCGTCATGTCTAGTATATTTAATGACTCATCAAAAACAGTATACCCCCTTATGCTGATTACACAGATTTTTTCGATTGATATAAAAACTTAACTACATACGTCAGTAACATCAAACGTTAATAAAGAACAAAAATTTATTCTTTAGCATCAGAATTCGAAGATATAAAAATAAGATGTGGCATGACTGCCAATGTGACAACTCTCCACAAGAGACCAGATGACATAGAAATTAACAACTTTAGGTCACCGTACGGCCTTCATCAATAAGCAAAGCCCATACGTTCATTTAGTAGGGGTTATAAGGGAGAACGAATAAAATCGAATCTACACAAGTTTTACTGTAACATCACGAATATGTTAACCGATACAACCTGTCTTGGTCTATAATAAATACTGACACGTTTTTGCAGTCTTACCTCTTTACATACAAGAATAATCGTCGGATCTGTATATTTACTGATTGTGAATTTTCTGACCATCGTTAATCTACTGTTTCATTCAATTAAAACAAGGCAAGTTATCATCAACAACGAGTGAATGACAATAGGCAGTTTCATTTCTGGTTAACCTTTTTTAACTACAAAACCAAATTAAATTAGTACTTCATTTTATGTTTATAGGTAGCAGATATTCCGGGAAGTTGTCATTAGACATATTCAGAACACAGAAACCTCCTGACATCATAGAAATAGATATGAAAAATGTTAATACAGATGGTAGAGAAAAACTTTACATTAAAGATAGTCTTAAATGGTTTTTGGACATAAATGCTGTCTTATTAGTTTGTGTTTTTGTATTTCTGTATTTCATTTTTCAGTGACGCATGTGAATGTTATAAGAAAGCGATAACTTTTCTTTAACTTTTGAACCATGTTCAAACTCAACTTTTAGATTCAAGAGGAACAAAATTGGTAAAATAAACTGTTTGAATTCAACAGTGTTAAATTGAACGAATTCATTTCAGCTTTGTTAACCACATCATTTTAGACTGTATTTATTATATATGACATTGTTAATTAACTATATTTTACTTATAATGATGAAATAAATTTCGAAATTATTCTCTGCCTTCTACATGCAACATAGTTCATTATATGCAATAACATAAACGGTTCCTATTGTCATTCACCGAATACATTTGCACTAGAGCTGCGCGAATTGTGGTGAAATAGGGTTATTAAGAATTTTTCGCTAAACTTTATTGCGAACGAAGCGAATATGATGATGAGGCTGATTTCCAAATTTTACTTGGGGGAAATCCATTTACTGTCACTGTCGAATATTCGGAGTTTGAGAAGCTTTGCCACGTCCATGTCGTCCAATGCATATCAACATAAGGACGTTGTGTCAGGTTAGGCAGTACCTGATATGTCATCATTTACGATTGCATAGGGACTTTATGCCGAGTGACTTAAGTATATATTTGTCTGTATATGTATACAACTTATTTTGCCTTTTTAATTGCGTTTTATGATTTATGTACAAAACAATAAACGAAAAACAAATAGTTGATTTCGAAATACAGTGTTGTTCAAGCTTAAATCTGATATACAATTGTTCTACGAAAACATCAAATGAATAGTTCAAGGATAAATGTGTTTTTATAAAGTTTGAACTCGTCACATGCTTCGTAGAACAGGTATCACCCTATCCGATTCTGACGATTTGAAGAGAGAGACAGCCAATTAAGGATGATTTTACTACTCAGAATGAAAATCAGAAGAATTTGACCTTACCTGATTTCACGGTTGTTTTTTCCCCGCTTGGGAGTACCTATATCCGGTGGTGATGTTGTACAGTGATTATCGGAGGTACCTATATCCGGTGGTGATGCTGTACAGTGATTATCGGAGGTACCTATATCCGGTGGTGATGCTGTACAGTGATTATCGGAGATACCTATATCTGGTGGTGATGCTGCACAGTGATTATCGGAGGTACCTATATCCGGTGGTGATGCTGCATAGTGATTATCGGAGGTACCTATATCCGGTGGTGATGCTGCACAGTGATTATCGGAAATACCTATATCTGGTGGTGATGCTGCACAGTGATTATCGGAGGTACCTATATCCGGTGGTGATGCTGCACAATGATTATCGGAGGTACCTATATCCGGTGGTGATGCTTTAGTGATTATCGGAGGTACCTATATCCGGTGGCGATGCTGTACAGTGATTAAGCAAGCAAGCAACAATCAATCAATTTAATAAATAATACATTTCTTATGATGAACCAATTTGTCATGTACGAAATACAATATGCACCTTATTTTCATATGCTACTAGTATTTGGAAGATGACCACCTTTTCCATTAGCTGCATCATCATGATCATGAACCTCAGTTGACAAATATTAAATTTGTTCAATTTTAATTCATATTTTACAGTGATTGAACAAATATCAAAATATTTGTGTAACTACATGAGACTGATGAATATTAACAAAGTGTCACGAACATTTATATTTGTCTGGGAGAAGACAACACTTCAAGTAATGGCAAACGAAAACCCCGGTGAATTAGGTGTCAATAAAGCAATCGTAAATCTAAAGTCGTATAAAAATTGACAAAACCCTGGCCAGAACAACACTCACTGAAAGAACAAACAACAGTCCACAAAACCCTACACTGCAAAACTAAATATTCGGCAACACGATCCCCATAAAAAACTATCAGTAAACTCAGCCAGTTTGTTTCATAAATAGTTTCATCATAAAGTTAGCTCATGCAACGTTACTGAAGTTATATTTTCCGTACTAAGGTCTTTATGGTAATATATATAAAACTTACAGTTTTACAACAACATACAAAATTACTTAAAAAAATTCCCTTTACAATTTGCTCTCTCGGAAATAAATTTCTGGTGACGTTTCAGTGCACACTAACTTAGTTCCCCAAATTTCTGTAATGTCAAGTCCAAAACGTTTCATTAAATTAGTTATGAAATTCGAATTAGTTTCCTGTCGAAAAAAACAACGAATAATGACCTTTCCAGAAATCACTTTAGAAATTAATTCCCGTAGATGTAAATATAAATGTTCAGCTAACGTTTCTCCAATATATCCATAAACCTCTATATTGCATACCAGTCCTGCTAACGTATTGATATAGTTGGCAAATGTTAGAATTCTGGTACCATTTTTCAAATTAGAACCGATAACTGTTGTTCGTATTGTTTTGATGAGAGAAGCGTTCGATTTTATCAGTCGATAGGGAACCCAGTCAACAATGACACGGCCTTCTGGAAAGAGATGACAACAAACTTGTTGATTGGTTAGTATATCGCCAAGTTCGGATTCATCAATTGGTTTAGCGGAAGTTGGTGTAATGTTTCCAGTTGTGTTTAGTATACTTTTCAGTTGATCTCCTGAGGTAATATAAGATCTGAATTCCTGAAAAAAAGACCAGAGATTAAATTACAGAAAGTATCAACGTTTATTACAATATATCACATGTCTAAAAGAGAGACGTATTTTACAGAAACTTCACAAAAGTTTATATTGGAAAATTCAAGACGCAGCGCTTGCCAATTGCCTTAAAAAGAGAGATGTGACATTGAAAAATTTAAGATGTAGCGCTTGACAATAATAAATCAAAGATATTTTATTCTGTTCACAAATTAAAAACACTTTACCCTTATTCACATCAATTTTCAAAGAATAATTCCCGAGTTTACGGTGCATCATAGCCTCTAAATTAAAATTAATTTCCATCGAATTGACTTAGACACTTAAATTTGATTTATGAAATATTAAAATAGTTACCAGAATATCAAGACTTCCATAGGAAACAATAATCAATGCATGAAATCGTAACAAAGAATCAGCATTTCGTGCTTTTTTTAGGACTAGACGCCATCTAATTAAACGTAGAGATGAGTACGAAGACTACCGATGGTCATGTGTCCGTTATAAACACAAGTATAAATAGACCGACAAGCACGTGCAAAAGTAACAGTGGAAAGAACCTTAAATGTCTATCTAATTACTGAATTGACCAGCAACAGAGTACATACCTACTGAAAATGAAGGGGAAAGATATGTATGTCCTGATGTAGTCAGTAACATTATACGCATATATATACAGACGTAAAAAGACAAAAAGACAGGGATTTATATGAAAAAAGAATGTATTAACAAAAATACCGAACTCCGAGGTAAATTAAAAAAAGGGGACGTTCATCAAATCTGACAAAACCAAACGCTTGACTATATCAACCATAATCATTAATCACCATTAGAAACTTCAATAAGTAGTCAGATGTCAGAAACAGAACTTTCTCTTCAGTGAAAGCAAAAACGAGAACCTACAAGAATTGTGCTAGAAATACAAATTAGTGTGACAATCTTTGTTAAAATACACAAATTTTTTCCCCCTTTTTTCACATTTATTTCCTGCATTTTGTTGGGCAGAATATTAATTTCCTCCTTTCTTGGGCCGCAAAATTACTTTTCTAGTTTTAATAATTGTGTCAACCATTTTCATAAACATATTCTAGCTTTTTAACGCTTTTAATTCTGGATGACATAAATGTTTAGAAGAGACTGGCAAATATAAAGGCATTTCTGATTTAATGTTATTTACAATAAACCAGGTCTACCCTCTGAAATAGCTTTATAAATTACAGGCCTTTAGTTAGTACAGAGATAGAAATAGCATGAACACTGTTATGATGTGTTCAGAAAGCTATTTCAATTTCCAGGCCACCATATGGCAAATATATCGCAATAAATAAAATATTAAAATTTGTTTTGCTTACCATCATAAGAATTTTCTCTCTTTTTCCCGCCTTAATTTGATCGAATATTGCTTTAACGTGTGCTCCACCAGTTACTGCTATTTTATCATAGTTTCTGTTTTTTATTGTATTTCTCATCAAAATATCTTGTAATCCCATTCCCGCATACTCTTTGTTTGTCCTTCCTGCTCTAGTTATCACTGTTCTTCCATTATCAACTACAGAACTTAAGAAAAAACTAGCCTAAAAATAGAAAAAAAAGCAATAATAACAATAACTTGGATGTTAGCAAAAGGTGGACTAAAATGTTTTCGAAATCAGGAAACAGAACACAGAGTGTTATGATATATTTTAATTAGTTCTAAAATCGTTAAACAAAAATCCGTCACAATTTACACCTGTCTCCATCGATAAACATGAACAAAAGTTACATTGATTAGAACACAAAGTCATCCATATTTTATATTATATAAAGTCCAAGGCTAGACATGGGTTTAATATCAGTCCATAATTATGAAATTATCAGGCATTTAAAACTTGCTTCTTGTGTATTGAACATTTTAGCGATAGAAATATCTTTCAGTGTTCCGTGTAAATTATGGCAACTTAATGACTCCATTTATTAAATTTATTTATATGGAAGACAAATTCAATATTTTGGTTTGATGATGAAAGCTGACGCTGAAGAGTTATAATGACCACCAAAGCAGAATATACATACTCTTTTGAAGACCCATTGGTGGCCTTGGGCTGTTTTCTGCTCTTTCGTCGGGATGTTGTCTCTTTGACACATTCCCCGTTTCCATTCTCAATTTTGTCGTAAAGTCGAATATAGATTTCTTGGTCTTGTATGTATACGTCTTTTTTAAAGTATTATATTCAAACTTGAATATTTGTAACTTCTTTGTAAATTCAATGACATCTGATGTAAATGGTCTACAATTCGGCTAGAAATGCATAAGCAAACCCATTTTTTCCAACTTCGCGTTTCTGCCAGTGTGAATAAACAAATTTACTTACAAATTTACCATCAACAACAGCAGCATAGGCTTCAACATTTGGCATATCAAGCAACATGTGAAAGTAATCCGGAAGATAGTCAGTGCCGCTGTAGATTTGACCCGGAGGAGTTATAGCGCATACTTTTTCATAATCATCCTTTGTTACCCTGACAACCTTTATACTTCGATTACTCATCTCCACATTTGATGACAATGAAATCTGAAAAAAGCAATATTAGCCAAAAGACGATAAAGGATAATTTATAACCGAAATACAAGAGGAAAGTGTTCATCAGCAGACTGTTACAATGCTACATTTGTCGAAGGTTCAGAGTTTTGCGATGTTGAAAGTCATATGAAACTTTATATTTCATGAAAAATTTTGTCCTGCCTTTTTTTTAGTTGTAATCTCTGTCCTGCCTTTTTATTTTTCACTCTATTCTGTCCTGCCTTTTTTTTATTAGTTTATCCTGACTTTTTTTTACATAAATTGTCATCCTGCCTTTTTTTTTGCCAAATTGCTCATCCTGCCTTTTTTTTACTCAAAACTCCTGTCCTGCCTTTTTTTTCAAATTTCATCATAGCCCCCATAAAAATCAAATGGTAGCTCCCTAAATGTACTGCCATTGAATTATTTTCTTCCCGTACACTAATTCGTCGATATTTTCTCGTATGCAGTGACCTTAACTACGAGACCTCTCGTTAGATCTTCGGCCACCGCACAGCACAAGTGAGAGGGGAAACCCGTGATGAAAGAAATGAAAGAATGTAAACAAACGCGCACTGGAATTTAAATAGAAATAACTGATTTACAACAAAATTAAATACATCAACACTTTTAACAACCGCTAAGGAAATGGGAACACATGGAAAGTAAATAAAATATTACGACTCTATCAATTCACTTATTGTTCACGCGTGCTTCGTGTGCTCTGTGTTGATTCAGGGGTGGATCCAGCCATTTTAAAAAGGGGGGTGTTGCCAACCCAGGATAAAAAAAAGGGGGGGGGGTTCCAACTATATGTCCCCATTCAAATGCATTGATCGTCCAAAAAAAGGGGGGGGTTCCAACCCCCGGAACACCCTCTGGATCCGCCACTGGTTGATTGTTGATCAATGTCACGATCCGGTAAACTTCGGAAACAAACTCGAAAGTTAAATATATGGTGATCAACAATCACTGAATGAAAAATTATTTGTCGATAATACGATGTAGATTCGTAATAGATGTACAAAAAAGTGCATACAGGACTTCACTTAGTATATATATATGCATGTATTGGTTCAATAATTTCGATAAAATTAAAATTTATACAAGAAACTCGTTTCATATGACTTTGAAACATATCGTACTTAAGAGGTGGGATGGGTTTAATCGAACTTTGAGCTTCACTACGTATATAAAATGTTATAGTACTACTATGACATAGTTGTGGAAAATAAGTACACACAGAAACATCAGTTTCATGTGATCAAATGTCTGGCGCGGATGCACGTGCTGATGTGCCATAACGGTATTTTAGTACGTGATGTTATTGAAAGTAAAATAAATTTGTGTATGTACCCTTACCGTCATATAAATACACACAGGTGATTGTGATGTTTACAATCCTTAATCCAACGTCAGTGAATACATATATTTATTGAAGTTATTGGTCACATGACGAAGTAAGTAACTGTCAAGTGAAACACGTGTTTGTGTTAATTTATACTAAGCACATGTTTTGTGTATGTCTGTTATAATTGGATGGCATAATTATACCCGATGCGGCTTGTACGGGTATATGCAGCTCATGAGATTCGTGAAAAGCATAATTAAGTATTATCCAGTTGAAATTAGACAAAAGAAATGGAACTCTTTATTAGAGAAAGTAAAGAAGGCCAAGTTGGTAAATTTTTATTGTTTACATCTGTTTCTATGGGCTTTGAAAGTTTAATGTAGGTGCATAATTATATCCTATGGAACGAAGCTTTTGACCCGTCCGTCCGTCCGTCCGTCCGTCTGTCGGTCTGTCTCTCAGTCCGTACGTCAGTCCGTAAGTCATATTCTTGTTATCTTGTACAACATGCAATGTTTTTAATCACGTACAATACCCGTACTAACCTTTAAGTTAGATTTTACAACCGTTATAGAATGTTGATTTGTTGGGAAATCTATGTTCTGCCGCTGCGTATTGAAATTTCAAGAAACTTTGCACGATAATAGACACATATCTGGAGTCTTGCTCTGACAAACAGGCATGTGGGATTGCTCAGACAAAAATGTATGGAGTCTTTCGATCTTTGATCGACAACAAACAAGTATGGTGTCATGTTCTGACACACATGTACGGGTCTTACTCTGACAAACAAGTATGTAGTCTTACTTTGATCGACAAACGAGTACGACGTCTTGCTCTGACAATTATATTTTGTGAGTATGGAGTTTTGCTCTAATCGACAAACAAATATGGGTCATGTTCCCAGGACATGTTTATGAGGTCTTGCTCGTATAGACCAGTATGCTTTGTAACAATCTGTTGAGCTCAGCCATTTCCAACTGATGTTTAAAGTTTGTTCTTATGTTGTGTTGTTAATCGTTTGTCAGAACAAGACTCTATACTTGTTTGTAAGAAGACTTATACTCGTTTGTAAGAGCATGACTCCATACGTGTTTGTCAGAGCAAGAATCCATATTCATTTGTCAGAGCAAGACTTATTTGTCAGAGGAAGACTCCATACCTGTTAGTCAGAGCAAGACCCCATACAAAATTGTCAGAGCAATACCTTATACATGTTTGTCAAAGCATAACGCCATACTTGTTTATCAGAGCAAGATCCCATACATATTTGTAAGAGCGCTTGTCGGAGCAAGACCTCATACTTGTCTGTCAGAGCATGACCCCATGCATGTGTGTCAGCATATATGGGATTTGCTGCTGATTGAGAGAAGTCCAAGAGACTATACATATATTTCTTCTGTGGAAAAGGGGGGGGGGGGGTTTGAAGTTCAATAATTTATATAATTATATAATTTCATAATAAACTCCAAATACCAAAAACAAATATATGTATTATAATCATTGTTGGGGTGGGGTTGAACAAGAAGGAGAAGACTTTACGTTTGCTACCCATGATGAAGACGTATTATACTATTTACAGGCTTTTAAAACATTAATCAAACTCCCATCTACATGTTCTATAACCAGATTTGAAATCTTTATTTTGGTTGCACTCCCAATACAAATAAAAAGTATCCAAAAACTAGATTCGTTCATTTCGAAATTTAAATGGTTTATCTATTTCATACGCAGATTTGTCACAGGTACAGGTATCATGTGGTTCTACAGAACATCTATATATACACAGAATATTTAAACATCTTACTATAACTTTTAAACAGGTAAGATTACTTCCATACATAAATTTTATTTTAATATTTGTCCTAAATAATAACCCTTTACATGTCTCGGCGATATACAAACTGCTTCATTGAGATGGGAATTTGTATTATAAAATAGCAAAAATGAAATATTTTGATATTACTTAAAAATCTCCCATATACAAGTAATAAAGACTATGCTAAATAGTGGTTATACAGGTTGAATAACATGTAAAGTGATTGAACTCTGGTAATTTTTATTTATTATCAAGTGTTCAAAGTTCAAACACACTTGCCACTGCTGGAACAGTTCCATTCTCTTGGTAACTTTCAAGAATGACATAAATATGTTTATATCTGATTTGAATCATGCATATATTTTGCTGAATAATCTAAAATCGATTTTTTCCGTATCAAAATCATACATAAAGAACTGCTTAATTTGTGACTGAAAATGTAAACTACATATATACATGTACACTAATTTATGATAAATTGATGATATTTCACCCGTCATCATTAGGTAAAATTGTCGCGGTGGTTCCTTACACAAAAAGTCGTAAGATAAATTCTGCTCGTATGTCAAAATTAACATGATTTGCGATTGATTTAAATCTGGATTATAAATTATTTGTTAAATTAATCGCTGAACAATATCGGATCACGTGGACCGGTTCTCCAAAAACACTCTTTACGTTTGAAGTGTTTTGGTTTTGAAGCAATGCCATAATGATAAACACAAGAACTCCTTTACAGGATAATCCGAAAGTCACATGATTTGAAAACATGGAAAGACCCTATGATTAACATGGATATTTATGTATCAACAACGTACCAGTTTAAAAGAAAAATCTATAACAGATTGTTAATTGGAGATTTGATGATTTAAGGACACATTTAAGAATGTTTTTCGACGATTTTATGTGCTACTATATAAGTATTCATTTATTTTGAAAGGCTCAATTTATTAATATTTCATAAAATAAAAGAGGCAAACAAATTCGTTTTATTTTTTTGGGATTTTCAGTTATAGTTCAACAAGCTATCAAAATTGAATGAAAATGATTACCAAAATATATGACATAGCCCATTTGCTATACCTTGACCTTATCGGCATTACTGTAAACAATATTACTAGGTTAAAACAAATTTGATACAACGCATATTTTACATTGATAACGTTGGTGAGAGAGTTGTGATTTCATCTAAACTCCATATGTTACGTAGATCAAGCTTTATCATTGACCAGTAGCCAGTGGTTTGGTAATGACATGATTCAAATGATACAATTCTATACAATTATAGCCTTTGTATGAGGTCGATACTATACAATTACTGTCTTTTGATGAGGTAAATATGTGGTTTTATTGACTTTTGAAAAACTGATATTCACTGAGGCCAGCGGCCAAAGTGAATATCAGTTTTTCAAAAGTCAATTAAACCACATATATTTACCGAAACAAAAGACAGTAATTGTTTCATTCCATATCCCGAGAGAGTACCAAGAGAAATGCATATAATATACAATTACTGTCTTTTGATGAGGTAAATATGTGGTTTTATTGACTTTTGGAAAACTGATATTCACTGAGGCCAACGGCTGAAGTGAATATCAGTTTTTCAAAAGTCAATTAAACCACATATTTACCGAAACAAAAGACAGTAATTGTTTTATTCCATATTCCGTTATAGTACCGAGAGAAATATATGTAATGGAAATTACTTACCAAAACCAATTGTACATCAAACGATTAAATAATTATACACGTAAAAGCACGCGGTGGATATACTTTTCCGCAGGTGAATATGCTTATTTATTCAAAATCCCATTCATATAGAAAAAAACTACTAAAGTTTTATCAATATGGAATAAAAGGATATATTGACCTGAAAGAAGTATTATATTGACAGAGGACGAAGTCCGAGGTCGATATACTTCTTTGGGTCGATATATCCTGTATTGAACTCATACATAGGCTATAATTGTTATATTATTAATTTCCGACCATATTTGTATGAAAATCGTCGTTTGATTTTGTCGGATATATATAGATATCATATTGTCTCCTAGACAATAACAACATATTAGTTGTTATTTCATTTATTTTTATGTTTGTTTTTAAGATCTTATGTATTTGAAGATTTTTTCTTCAAATAATCGATCATAGATATTTTTAATAAAACTTTTACAATATCATGAAATTCATAACATGACGTCACAAAGTATATCGGTTTTAGATATTTTAAAATAACCGTTCAATATGCTTTTGCTATCCGCCGTTTTCTGTCTACCTTCGAAAATATAGTTTATTATGTGACTATCCTGAACGAATCAAATTAGTTAAGTATAGAATTAATAATACAATTACAATACAATACAATGACTATACAATACCAATACAATATTATTAATTCGTATTTTAACTAATTTCATTCGTTCAGGGATAGTCACATGTTAAACTATATTTTCGAAGGTAGAGTGAAAACGGCGGATAGCAAAAGCATATTGCAAGTCAAAAGCATATTGCACGGTTATTTTAGAATATCTAAAACCGATATACTTTGTGACGTCATGTAATGAATTTCATGATATTGTCAAAGTTTTATAAAAATATCTATGATAGATTATTTGAAGAAAACAAATCTTTATATACATATTTTATTAAGATGAAAAAAAAAAAAAAAAAGTAAATGAAATAACAACTAATATGTTGATATTGTCTAGGAGACAATATGATATCTATAACATTCCAACAAAATCACAATTTTGATACAAGTATGGTCGGAATTATAGCCTATATTATCAATACAGAATATATATTATCGACCTCGGACTTCGTCCTCAGTCAATATACTTCTTTCAGAATATATCGACCTCATACAAAGGCTATAAGTATAATATCGACCTACGGACTTCGTCCTCAGTATCAATATAATATACAATTCAAGCAATCAATATATCCAATATCAATACAATACAATACAATACAATACTATAATATAATATAATACAATACAATACAATACAATACAATACAATACAATACAATACAATACAATACAATACAATACAATACAATACAATACAATACAATACAATATACAATACAATACAATACAATACAATACAATACAATACAATACAATATTTATATTTTCCAAATTAAAGGGCCCATTAAGAGCATAACATTAATAACAACATAACAAACATTACACAGTGATTAAAGAAACATAAAATAATAGTTCAAATGCATGAGGAAAGGGTCAGTGGTCAAGGGGATATAATTTTGCTATCTATTAGAGTATTTAACTAATTTTCTGACTTTGTAAGTTGCAGGCCTTTGTCAAGGTATGCACATAAAATAGATAAAATACTGTTATCTTCATTACTCATGATCCATGTAAAAAGATCATTTCTGTTTAAATTAACTAAACTGGGGTATTTTTTGATATAATCAGTCATACAATGTATCTCTTCTGAGGTTATTGTAAAGAGGGCATTCCAGAAGAAAGTGCATTTCATTTTCAATAGAATTTGAATTACAATATAAACATATCCTCTCATGTCGAGGTAATATTTCATATTTACCACATACATTGATAAATCGTTCATGTCTGCCAGTTTCTATTCTTAAACAGTGATTGCTGAGTCTGTATTTTGTTAAAAAATGTTTTTTGGGGTGCATTAATCTAAATAATTTTCATAGTCAAATGACCTCTTGAATGAAAAATAAGTGTCCAATTTGCCTTGATTCTGTAAATAAAAATCTCGCATTTTCTTCCAATCATTTTGAAAATTTAATTTGAGCTGTTTTTTTCAGTAAATTTTTAAATTTATTTTTGCCTACATTTTTACATATATTTAGGTCAAGACCCAATTTTTCGCTGTAGAAAATGGTATTAGAGATCCATGAGTTATTGGAGCCAGTTTGAGCTTTACTCTCAATCATTTTTAACTCAGCATAAGCACTTTTCAATAAATCAGATGTGGAATTCTCTAGTCTATGCCAATACATAAACATATGTGTTAGCAAATTTATACAAAGAGGATATCTACCCAGTTTAGACAGGACTGCTACATTTGTGCACATCTTTGTAACCCCAATAATATACTTGCAAAATTTTAAATTTAGCTTCTCAAACTCCCAATCTTTAAATATGTCATAAAGGGATATTTTTTTCCTTTTAGGATAAAGCTTGACTGGACATTTTTAGTTCATTGATTCTTAAATTTTGATAAAACTAGAGTTGCAGCTCTATCAGAAGTTGATCCTGAAAATTTGGCTGCTCTGTTCAGACACATTTAAACTCGAGAATATCTGATGATCCAAACATCGATATTTTCAAAGATATGACGCTTTTATTTTTGCATGTCTTTGGCATCATGCCATTACTTGTATATATATACGAAATATAAACAAAGATGCACACATATGTTCGCTAAAAGGAGAACGCATGAAATAAATTTAAAGCATTTATGTATGCACAAAAAAAATCTATATATCATGGATAATCAGGACGAGATCGAATTGAACAAATCAAGTAGACAGGATTTGTATAGTAGTACTGCAACCAGAGTTCATTTTTATTTAATGTACTAGAAGAACACACACCTATATTGCATATCGATGGAAAGAGGAAAATGTATACAATAAGAAAAGTTTGGTCGTAAATACTCAGAGTGGTCATATTTTGACGAAATTGAGTTCAAAGGTCAAACCTTAAATATATCAAAAATTCAAACACGAAGAAAAAAGATTGAATTTTCTGAGATATATTCAGTAGAATGCTACAAAAACGATTTAATAACAAGCATATACTGCAAAGGATGTCAAAACGACAAGTTTAGCTATTTATATGAACAACTGACATTACAAACTTTCCATGTTTCCAGATGTGGCCTTGACCTTTTCACATCTATTAACTTTTGCATTGCTTATCATTTCCCCCCGCAGCATATAGCATAATTATTTTCTTAATTGTAAAGCAGCAGTTTCTCGTCTCGTTGTAATTCAGTTATTTTTCTTCATTTAAAAAAGCAAAATTCAAACACTGAAACCGTGTTTTTTTCATTTTGCATACATATGATGTGTATTGTGGTATATTAGTATATCTATGACAAAGATCAGCCTAACATGTCTTAGCATGGTGCCGTCCTCGTGGAAAAGAGAGGTAGGAATAGATCCAAATGCGAGTGATAGAACCTTCTCTAAGTAATGTCTTCACCACATCCAGCAGTAACTAGGGCACGACGGATAACTTATTCTGATCTAATGTGTACATCTAGTATCTCTCCTGACCTGAACTTGATTTTATACTTTTTCGTCAAGTCTTCGAAGGTTAAGATTTTTGATCTAGGTATTGGGCCATTGAAGTCACAGTTTTCACCTTCTTCCAACGCACCATTGACAAACGATTTGACAAATGTTACTATAAATAACAGATGTGAATGACGGTAGCTAGAAAAAAGGTATAATTTTAAGTGGTGTTTTTATTTCTTGATTATTATCAAAACTATTTGCAGTTTGTACGTCAAAATTT
Source organism: Mytilus coruscus (assembly GCA_017311375.1). Taxonomy (NCBI): domain Eukaryota; kingdom Metazoa; phylum Mollusca; class Bivalvia; order Mytilida; family Mytilidae; genus Mytilus; species Mytilus coruscus. The sequence goes on along the minus strand of CM029597.1, from coordinate 25,327,532 downwards.
GCATGCTGTATCTCAATAATATATTCTTTCCACTCAAATATCAAATAATGTTTTTGAATCAGGTGTTTTCTAGTTTTCAAAGAAAAATGAGTTAAATTTCCAGCTAAAAACCTGCCAACTTTAAGTTTTAAAACTTTATTCGGGAATGGTTTACTGTTTACGTCTTCATCATTCCGATTACCCTTGCTGATAAGTACATCGAAAATATTTACCATAAATTGAAGGATACCCCAAAAACAGACTAAATTACAAAAATGTGACCATAGAAAGTTTAAACGATTAAACAAAAATGAAAATATAGATATCATTCTATGGTTTAAAACAATTTCCAGCCGTGTGTTATTCCGGTACATTAAACTCGTTCATTTAGCGTCGTTTTCTAAGTCAGTTGCAGTACTTTAGTGGGAGTAAGAAATTCAAACTGCCCCTTAAAAAAGGGTACTTCGGACAGGGTCAGATTTTGTCTTGCCTTACAATAAATCAACGACGGACCTATCAAAGATCGATTCTTGAATGGGGATTTTCATCAAATGCCTCATATAGAGAAAGTATCACGTTATCTAAACCATAAAGCATCCTTAAGATCTTCCCAAATGAGGCATCAGGTTTTAACGTCCCAATTTCGAAAAACACATATTTGTGTATATATATATTTATATGTTTCACAGGTAACGGACGTCCCCTTATTGTGGAATTAGGTGCTACACAGGGCGAGAGAAATCCAGGTTACTATATATATAATTTGTTTTAACAAGATAAAACGATTGGGTTAGAATTCAATAATCACCTTAGTTAACTTTTAATAAATTAAAACCAAACACGTTTAAAGTTTATAAGTTAATTTAATCACTAATAATTATCTTTTCAGTGCTTGAGTTATTATTGAGTTATTTTATTTTATTGCAGAATCACGATGCTAAAAGTCTTACTAGCACTTGTGTTTGGTGTTAATGGCATTCTTGGGTACACGGAAAATGAACGGAAACAGTTTTTGATGGCGGGATTATCTGATATTCAACGAGAAACAGTTGATGGACCAGTAACAGTTGAGAGTGGAACCATCCCGACATGGCTAAATGGTAGAAAAGCTTTCATGTTCTACAATATTATCAATTCAGAATAAACAAACATGCTAACCACTTTCCTGAAACTCCCACAACTCATTTACATAAAGCATAATACCACCCGATAGATTAGATACTAAAATACATTAATTCTTTTTTCTTTGCAATATCCTCTTAAAAATAATACTTTCGAGATCGATTTACAAACAACACGTTTCAAATCTGATTTTAGGACTTTCGGTCTTTTTTTCGGAGGAAAATTGACTGAACTAGACTAAACACGACTTAAAACAACTGCAGCTGGACAGAACTGTGTCAATGCAATGTAAATCAAATAATAAAGTCTACTATTTTTGTTAAACTTCAGTTGACGAGTTGCTATCTCAATAATGTTTATTTACTAAGGGCAGCTGCTATGTCCGTTTTTTTTACAGTATACTGCTTATGAGATACTTGAAATTAGTTAGACCCCACACCCAATAAAAAAAAAAAAAAACAATCAACAGCTGATGGCACCAACATGCATTCAAGCTTTAAAAATGTTTACAGAATAAGTGTTATGTATTGAATTAATTTGTGTATAATACTTAACTAATGTCTAATTATTATTTTAAAAGGTAACTTTATGCGACATTCCTGTGGTGTTTTTGGTGAAACAGATCACTTGGATAGCAACGAACCCAACTATATCAGCCATCTTTTCGATTGCCTTGAAATTGGTTCGAAGTTCAAATTAGAAAACGGGCATGTGACGTTTACAAATAGGTAGGTACTAAAATCAATTAGCAGTTAAACCAAACTTTACTTCTACTATTTCTTGGCTGAACACGCAATATAAAAGACTCCCAATATAATAAGAAGACAATCAAAACTCATTGTTTAAAGGAGAACCGACAACATCATCACAAAAAAAAAGATGGAAGATGAACAAAACCAGTAAACAAAACATAACGCAGAAAACTAAAAGGAACATCACTTAATATCTTGGTGAATTCAATTAAAGAAAGACAGACGATACCAAAGGGATATATCCGACTCATAAGTCAAAGATAAACTGACAACACAATGACAAAACGAAAGAAAAACCCAAACAACAGTCTACAAAACACAACATACAAAACTAAAGATCGTTGATCAACACGAACCCAATAAAAATCTACAAAACTAAAGATCGTTGATCAACACGAACCCAATCAAATTTCTACAAAACTAAAGATCGTTGATCAACACGAACCCAATCGAAAGTCTACAAAACTAAAGATCGTTGATCAACACGAACCCAATCGAAAGTCTACACAATTAAAGATCGTTGATCAACACGAACCCAATCGAAAGTCTACACAACTAAAGATCGTTAATCAACACGAACCCAATCGAAAGTCTACAAAACTAAAGATCGTTGATCAACACGAACCCAATCGAAAGTCTACAAAACTAAAGATCGTTGATCAACACGAACCCAATCGAAAGTCTACAAACTAAAGATCGTTGATCAACACGAACCCAATCGAAAGTCTACAAAACTAAAGATCGTTGATCAACACGAACCCAATCAAAAGTCTACAAAACTAAAGATCGTTGATCAGCACGAACCCAATCAAAAGTCTACAAAACTAAAGAACGTTGATCAACACGAACGCAATCAAAAGTCTGCAAAACTAAAGATCGTTGATCAACACGAACCCAATCGAAAGTCTACAAAACTAAAGATCGTTGATCAACACGAACCCAATCGAAAGTCTACAAAACTAAAGATCGTTGATCAACACGAACCCAATCAAAAGTCTACAAAACTAAAGATCGTTGATCAACACGAACCCAATCAAAAGTCTACAAAACTAAAGAACGTTGATCAAGACGAACCCAATCGAAAGTCTGCAAAACTAAAGATCGTTGATCAACACGAACCCAATCGAAAGTCTACAAAACTAAAGATCGTTGATCAACACGAAACAAATCAAAAGTCTACAAAACTAATGATCGTTGATCAACAAGAACCCAATCAAAAGTCGACAAAACTAAAGAACATTGATCAACATGAACCCAATCAAAAGTCTGCAAAACTAAAGATCGTTGATCAGCAAGAACCCAATCGAAAACTTGGGTGAACTCATTTGTCCCAGAAGGGTTAGCATATCTTGCTCTGTATGTGACAACCGTCGTAAATAAAATATCGAATAATCAAAGTGAACATAAGCTACTACTTTCACTTTTCGAGGCTTGATTTGTTGTGTAAGAATTAGTAAGAATTAAATACTTCCAAAGAAGTTTCTATGAAGTTTTATAGCGAAAGCCTTACTAACTAAGCTTCCTCTTGAACCGTGTTAGAAACGATATTTTCATATTTCTGGGTTTATGCTATAACATGATGGTCAACTGAACACCGTTTACTCAAGTTCTTTTCCTTTATTTGTTGATTAAAACTGTTGCATAGATTCATAACTCCACTTACTAGAATAACAAATACAAACGAATGTTATTTGTACAAATTCAAACGTATTCTCAAATCAAATAACTAATGTATATATCTAATTAACAATTATTTTGTTACCAATTGTTTTATAAATTTTAGATAGTTTTGCCTAGTCGTGCAGAATGTATTCGACTTCTAAGATATCTATAATCTGTGGTGAAAAAACTTTTCGTATAGGCAGAAACATACGGAAGCGTATTAGCGCCACATTTTTTCCTATCTTTGCGTTATAACGCAAACCTTTTGCGTTACAACGCAAACATTTGCGTTGTAACGCAAACCTTTGCGATATAACGCAAACCTTTGCGTTACAACGCAAACCTTTTCCGTTATAACGCAAACCTTTTGCGTTATAACGCAAACATCTTGATTTCAATTATTCATTAAGTTTTGTATATATGTCCGTCTGTCATTAAATTTCTGTTGTGATTTAGTTAAGAAAAGAACCAAAATACATGTACAAGGCAAAGTCATTATAATAAATATGCATAGGAATCAGAAAAGTATATAATTTAACAAGAAAATAGATATGTTATAGGCATATTTTATTTGAAAGGCCAACATTTTAGAATTTTGATTCAGTAGATAAGAGCAAAAATAATGTCATACAATTGTAAAACTGTCAAGGCAAATAGACCAAATGATCTTTCTGCTGTAAAATGAACTATTAAGAAAGATTTTTTTAAAAATTTTGATGTAAGAAATCGTTTTTAAATCTCAGAATATGATAAAGATTCTTTGATAAAAATCATGAAATTTTCAATCTAGAGTGGTAACTTGGTAGCAATTTAAATGGAGAGAACATAATTTTATTAATAAAACATCTTCATTTTATTCATTTATTGCAAAAGGGTAGTTAGCCAACTTAACACAATCCTCATACGAGAGCTTACTTTGGAAGTATAGTTATATTCGGCTATAGCTATATTAGCAGGGTTGTTTTTTTCTTCGGTATAACTTTAATTTACTCAATTTTCATTGTAATATATGTACATGTATTATCATGTATATCATTTTGGGGCACTTTATAGCTTGGTGTTCGGTGTGAGCCAATGCTCCGTGTTGAAGACCGTACTTTGAACTATAATGGTTTACTTTTACAAATTATGACTTAGATGGAGAGTTTTCTCATCAGCACTCATACCACATCTTCTTATATCTATTATCCTTCTCATTATTAGTTAAGTAGTAAAGCATTTTACTTTGCAATGAGTACAAAGAAGATAAATTTTAATATATGCAGCCTCCTCCTCCATTAATAACTGCTGCTTCCTTTGAATCTTAAATAAGAAATAAGATGAAACAAATGTTTGCGTCATATCGCAAATGTTTGCGTTATATCGCAAAAGTTTGCGTTACAACGCAAAGGTTTGCGTTATATCGCAAATGTTTGCGTTATAACGCAAAAGGTTTGCGTTATAATGCAAATGTTTGCGTTAAACGCAAAAGGTTTGCGTTATAACGCAAAGGTTTGCGTTATATCGCAAAGGTTTGCGTTTGCGTTATATCGCAAAGGTTTGCGTTATAACGCAAAGATAGGAAAAAAAAAAAAAAAAAAAAAAAAATGTGTGGCGCTAATACGCTTCCGTAGAAACAAGTATACAAAAAAAAAAAAATAACAATAAAAAGACAAAACAATGAAAAAAAAAATAAAAATCACAATACTGCATAGAAAACCATAAATTCAATCTTACCGAAAAAAAAAAGAAGCAATTTAATAGTTCAAATATGACGACAAAATATAACGATGATACGAGGTATCACCTTAAACTAGGACAAACGAGATGCATAGAGCGGATAGAGAGAATGTTAGTTACAACAAGTTTAAAGAAATTTTACATTTATACTTCAAAATTCAAAAAAAATGTCTTTTACACAGATGGTATGACACTCAGTCAAACGAATTTTACAATCGTTACGGGAGGAATATGAACAAGTCTAGTGTTTTTATGCCCGGAACGTATAGCAAGGCAGTGAGTATACGTATTTTGTAAGGCACTACAGATCAGTCTTTGGATGCACTTTGAAGGAATATTCATTTGGATGTAACCTACTGCTAGGTCAAATTTACAGTATTTCTACAAAATGAGCGCATAAATTTAACAGATCATCTTGAACTGGAATATTTATTTTGAATAAATCTCCACATCTGAAGTAAGAGGTCTTTCTGCAACATATCATGATGTTCATTTAATATATATTTTGAGTTGTAAGGAAGACAATATTGAAGATTGATTAATTGTTTGTATTTAACGCCACTTTCATTACTCTTGGTTATATCGTGGCGACCATTTTAAAATGGTGGAAGAAGCCTGAGTGCCCACAGAGAAGAAATGGCGTTCGGCAGTCAATTAAGATCGCAGTCAAACAAACCTGTCACGAACAACCTCTGTGTTGTCGGCTAGTGATCACGGAAAATGAACAACACAGACCAATCGGACACCGAGGCCTTGACAAATATGAAAAGAATACACTACTTTGATCATAACCTTTAATTTAACAACAAACCTTCCCGATGTTCATTCAATATGAATATGGAATTTAAAAACGACCGAAAACATATATAAAAGATATGTATAAAACAAAGGAAACATTAATATCATATATCAATCGAAATTTATTATACTTCACGTTAAAATGCCAGATTTTGCTTGGCTAATACGAGGTAGACAATTTACTCTATCCAATGGCTGAGCGGGAGACAATTTTTTGAACGTCACCCTGTCGTGCAGACCAATCAAAAATCGATAATTTAAAGAACAATGAATTGAATTTACATCAAATAATTAATTGCTATGCTCAATTTCTACGTTTTGGCTCAGAACTTTTACATAGAATGTCAAAATAAAAAAAAACGCATCTTGCTTCACTTCTGTTAATTCTCTAATACCTGTAACGATGTTATGTACGTGACGTCATGGTAAAATACTTTAAATTTAAAATTTAACAGTAAAAGACAATTATGGTAGGACATTCAGTATGATAAATTAAATAACACATAGCTGAGAGGTTGATAGAGCAGATTGGTACCCCTCGAAAAAAACATTGTCAACCTTGGCTTCGCCTCAGTTGACAATGTTTTCTCGGGGATACAATCTGCTACATCACCCTCTCAGCTATGTGTTATTTATATATTATTACCCAATCAATTGTAGAAATAGATTTCTGATACATGTACAATATAAAGAACTTATTATATTGTTCTACATGTAATAGAACCTGTCACAAGTACAGAAATTTGATCAATTTGGAAAGCAGTCAAACAAAATTGTTGAAGTACCACATGTCAGTTGGTGGCAGATTGGTAACCAAGCCATTGCTATGACAGAAATGCCTATAGGTGTAGTGATTAACCCAGTAAAGATGGAACATAATGGATATATTAGTTACAAAGACAATAACTTTGGTTATGGTAAAAGTATCCAATTAACTGACAACCCGGCGCATGAGCACACTGAAGCAGACGGTACATTGTGGAGCACAGTCACAGCTGTCAGATTTACATCACAGACGGACCTGAATATTTGGTTAGTGTCGCGTATACTTACTAGTGATACCAATGTTACCGTTCAACTAACAACATGTTGAACAGTACATTTAAAATAATGACTACAATGTGGTTTTATGTGTCTTTGATTTGACCCGACTTTTCAGTGTAACGTGAATTATTACTGAAATTTCTTGATTGGGTGAGCCCTATGTATTCCTATGTTAAGTTGGGCCAATATTACTCAATGTTTTATCTCTTAGAACAGTCATTATCATTGCTGTTATTATGTCGAACATTGGCTGTTTGTTTGTTATCAATGAAAACTGATCGATTATAAGAAAAATGAAACACAACTTTTCATAAAAGACCTTAAAGAGAGGTAAAGACCACGTGACAATTGTCGAAATTATATGTACACCAAAAAAAAAAAAAAAAAATAAAAAAAAAAATAAATAAACCTTTACTTTGGGTAAATGACAATCCTATGTAATCATAAAACAAATTATTTGACTTAAAAAATGCAATCAAAATGCTATGAATCATAAGATACTATGGGTTTATCTATTCCACCCACCAGTTAAATTATCTAATCGTGAAAACTGACATTAGATTTCAAAAGAAGTACCTTAACAGAAGTAGATGACACAACAGAAGGATTCTTCCTTAATATATATGATTGGATCGTGGCCGCAGTCATCACCACCATCACTGGACATTTTTGTCAAATATGATACAATTATTATTTAACGGGTTCACTGTCGAATATCCAAGTCTATGTTTATTTACTCAAGCATGACAGATTATGTTACAAAACTGATGCACTTTGTCTATATGATAGATAAATTCAGAAACTTGTAAAATTGACGAACTATGAAAATAAATAGATTGTTATACGTATTTTGGACAGACAAAAAATGTTATCATAAAATGTTCATTCATTGCATTAATACCAGTATGGCCATAACTAAAATATCGTGATAAATTTCTAGAAGTAAAGTTAATCTCTGAAAATTTCGTGGATTAACTTATTGCTTATAGGCTACAACTTCAATAACTGGCTACTGGGGTGGTTGTTTTTTTTTATATTTGCTTTAGGCCTTTACAGTTCTTAGTTTTTTCGAAAAAGGGTCGAAATCGTATCTTTTTGAGAAATTGATATTGACATTTAGATGGGACAAACAGTCGTTCATAAATAGAATGTTTAAAGCAGGGATTTTAGTGAGTCAAATAATTATTAGGGTAAAGCAAATGTATTAAACCGCAATATATATTCATTACATTAGAAGCCAAACATATAGGAGTGAAAAAAAAAAAATAGATTGAAATATAAACGGCCTAACCAATAGACCGAGGATTTTATGCATACACAAAATTTCATAAGGTTGTGGCGCATACTTAATACTGCCAAAAAGACAACTTTTTGTCAATGTTAATATGTTGTCGGCATTGCAGTGACGTCATTTACAAATGCAGAGAAAAAAGTAAACATATTTTGATTTAGCTCATGCAACACCTTAGAGTTCGCCCTTCAAGTATTTCTGAGCAAAACTAATATATTTAAGTTTGCTGTAATTTTGAACCACTTTTACGTGTAGCCTCGTTAACAATTCTAAACCTTCATTCACAATATTTTTCTAGACAAAGATTTCACAATTACACACAAGGTTTTTGTTATAGGCGAATTATTTATAAGGTTGGTGCTGACAGGATCAGACACAAAGATTTCACAATTACACACAAGGTTTTTGTTATAGGCGAATTATTTATAAGGTTGGTGCTGACAGGATCAGACACAAAGATTTCACAATTACACACAAGGTGTTTGTTATAGGCGAATTATTTATAAGGTTGGTGCTGACAGGATCAGACACAAAGATTTCACAATTACACACAAGGTGTTTGTTATAGGCGAATTATTTATAAGGTTGGTGCTGACAGGATCAGACACAAAGATTTCACAATTACACACAAGGTGTTTGTTATAGGCGAATTATTTACAAGGTTGGTGCTGACAGGATCAGACACAAAGATTTCACAATTACACACAAGGTGTTTGTTATAGGCGAATTATTTATAAGGTTGGTGCTGACAGGATCAGACACAAAGATTTCACAATTACACACAAGGTGTTTGTTATAGGCGAATTATTTACAAGGTTGGTGCTGACAGGATCAGACACAAAGTTTTCACAATTACACACAAGGTGTTTGTTATAGGCGAATTATTTATAAGGTTGGTGCTGACAGGATCAGACACAAAGATTTCACAATTACACACAAGGTGTTTGTTATAGGCGAATTATTTATAAGGTTGGTGCTGACAGGATCAGACACAAAGATTTCACAATTACACACAAGGTGTTTGTTATAGGCGAATTATTTATAAGGTTGGTGCTGACAGGATCAGACACAAAGATTTCACAATTACACACAAGGTGTTTGTTATAGGCGAATTATTTATAAGGTTGGTGCTGACAGGATCAGACACAAAGTTTTCACATGGCTGTTTGTTTGTTATCAATGAAAATTGATCGATTATAAGAAAATGAAACACAACTTTTCATAAAAGACCTTAAAGAGAGGTAAAGACCACGTGACAATTGTCGAAATTATATGTACACCAAAAAAAAAAAAAAAAAATAAAAAAAAAAATAAATAAACCTTTACTTTGGGTAAATGACAATCCTATGTAATCATAAAACAAATTATTTGACTTAAAAAATGCAATCAAAATGCTATGAATCATAAGATACTATGGGTTTATCTATTCCACCCACCAGTTAAATTATCTAATCGTGAAAACTGACATTAGATTTCAAAAGAAGTACCTTAACAGAAGTAGATGACACAACAGAAGGATTCTTCCTTAATATATACATGATTGGATCGTGGCCGCAGTCATCACCACCATCACTGGACATTTTGTCAAATATGATACAATTATTATTTAACGGGTTCACTGTCGAATATCCAAGTCTATGTTTATTTACTCAAGCATGACAGATTATGTTACAAAACTGATGCACTTTGTCTATATGATAGATAAATTCAGAAACTTGTAAAATTGACGAACTATGAAAATAAATAGATTGTTATACGTATTTTGGACAGACAAAAAATGTTATCATAAAATGTTCATTCATTGCATTAATACCAGTATGGCCATAACTAAAATATCGTGATAAATTTCTAGAAGTAAAGTTAATCTCTGAAAATTTCGTGGATTAACTTATTGCTTATAGGCTACAACTTCAATAACTGGCTACTGGGGTGGTTGTTTTTTTTATATTTGCTTTAGGCCTTTACAGTTCTTAGTTTTTTCGAAAAAGGGTCGAAATCGTATCTTTTTGAGAAATTGATATTGACATTTAGATGGGACAAACAGTCGTTCATAAATAGAATGTTTAAAGCAGGGATTTTAGTGCGAGTCAAATAATTATTAGGGTAAAGCAAATGTATTAAACCGCAATATATATTCATAACATTAGAAGCCAAACATATAGGAGTGAAAAAAAAAAAAAAATAGATTGAAATATAAACGGCCTAACCAATAGACCGAGGATTTTATGCATACACAAAATTTCATAAGTTTGTGGCTCATACTTAATACTGCCAAAAAGACAACTTTTTGTCAAATGTTAATATGTTGTTGGCATTGCAGTGACGTCATTTACAAATGCAGAGAAAAAAGTAAACATATCTTGATTTAGCTCATGCAACACCTTGAGTTCGCCCTTCAAGTATTTCTGAGCAAAACTAATATATTTAAGTTTGCTGTAATTTTGAACCACTTTTACGTGTAGCCTCGTTAACAATTCTAAACCTTCATTCACAATATTTTTCTAGACAAAGATTTCACAATTACACACAAAGTTTTTGTTATAGGCGAATTATTTATAAGGTTGGTGCTGACAGGATCAGACACAAAGATTTCACAATTACACACAAGGTTTTGTTATAGGCGAATTATTTATAAGGTTGGTGCTGACAGGATCAGACACAAAGATTTCACAATTACACACAAGGTGTTTGTTATAGGCGAATTATTTATAAGGTTGGTGCTGACAGGATCAGACACAAAGATTTCACAATTACACACAAGGTGTTTGTTATAGGCGAATTATTTATAAGGTTGGTGCTGACAGGATCAGACACAAAGATTTCACAATTACACACAAGGTGTTTGTTATAGGCGAATTATTTACAAGGTTGGTGCTGACAGGATCAGACACAAAGATTTCACAATTACACACAAGGTGTTTGTTATAGGCGAATTATTTATAAGGTTGGTGCTGACAGGATCAGACACAAAGATTTCACAATTACACACAAGGTGTTTGTTATAGGCGAATTATTTACAAGGTTGGTGCTGACAGGATCAGACACAAAGATTTCACAATTACACACAAGGTGTTTGTTATAGGCGAATTATTTACAAGGTTGGTGCTGACAGGATCAGACACAAAGTTTTCACAATTACACACAAGGTGTTTGTTATAGGCGAATTATTTATAAGGTTGGTGCTGACAGGATCAGACACAAAGATTTCACAATTACACACAAGGTGTTTGTTATAGGCGAATTATTTATAAGGTTGGTGCTGACAGGATCAGACACAAAGATTTCACAATTACACACAAGGTGTTTGTTATAGGCGAATTATTTATAAGGTTGGTGCTGACAGGATCAGACACAAAGTTTTCACATTACACACAGGTGTTTGTTATAGGCGAATTATTTATAAGGTTGGTGCTGACAGGATCAGACACAAAGTTTTCACATTTACAAACACGGGTTTTGTTATAGGCGAATTATTTACAAGGTTGGTGCTGACAGGATCAGACACAAAGTTGGAGAACACCATTATAACGATGCAGATTTAACAAAGTGCTCTAGAACAAAGCCATTCAACACTTACCCAGATTTAAGTTCAAGATTTGGTTATTTACACTCATTTTGCTTGACAGAAAACTATATAATTCTGCCTGAGACGGCCTACATGCATGATCCTTGTTTTTACGGTAAGGTAACATTAATTTTGAGACAGATATTTATGTGAGGGATTGATCTCTAAGTGTTTGGCGCTCGAATCAAAATAGTTGGAAGACCAAATAAATTACGAGGTTACTATAGCATAAGAAACACCCAACCTGCTTGAAACATCAAAATGTACACCTTGAATTGAAGGTACCAGCAACTATCCCATATTTGAAAAAAAGCTTTATTCAATTGAAGGAAAAAAATATTACGTAGATTATGCAGCACTTTTAATGCTGTATACAAAGCAAGCAATTCAGTGACAGTCTGGGAAAGTGATAAAATTGAGAATGGAAATGGGGAATATGTCAAAGAGACAACAACCCGACCAAAGAGCAGACAACAGCCGATGCAGCGAGAAAATCCCGCACCCGGAGGTGGTCCTCAGCTGGCCCCTAACTAAAATTATGTGCTAGTTCAGTTAAAATGGACGTCACACTAAACTCCAAAACATATAAATGAACTAAAATTAAAAAGCATACTAGACTAACAAAGGCCAGAGGCTCCTGACTTGGGACAGGCGCTAAAATGCGGCAGGGTTAAACATGTTTTGTGAGATCTCAACCCTCCCCCTATACCTCAATGTAGAATAAAGAAACACATAGCAATACGCACAGTAAAACTCAGTTTAAAAGAAGTCCGAGTCCGATGTCAGAATAGGTAACAAAAGAAACTAATCAAAATGACAATGATACATAAATGAACAAAGGACTACTAGCAGTTACTGACATGCCAGCTCCAGACCTTAATTAAACTGATTGAAAGATTATGTCTTTGTCATATGAAAATCAAGTACAATCCTTCCCGCTAGGGGTTTAGTATCATACCATCATAAAATATATGAGAAGAACATAATCCGTATCATGCCAACAACTGGTTTTAGAATAAATGTGTTTATTTTCGATGCAAAGACCCTATGAGTGAATCAATATTAATACCAAAATATGCAATCCTTAATGACTTGACAACAGTATCGTAACTATATCCTTTCCGAATAAGTCTGTTTAAAGGTTTGGTTAGCTTTTGAGGCGAATGCCGACATTTTTGTGCTTTGAAAAGAGTATTACCATAAAATATTGGATGTGAAATACCTGAACGTATAAGATGTCTGCATGTTGATTTATATTTACGAATGATGTCCTTGTACCGATGATAAAATTTAGTAAATGTTTTGACTAGTTTGTGATATCGAAAACCCTGGTGTAATAATTTTTCAGTAATACAGAGATTTCCTTCGTTGAAATCAAATACGTTGTTACATACACGAGCGAATCGAACAAGTTGAGATATATAAACACCATAAGATGGCGACAAGGGATCGTCACCATCTAAAAATGGATAATTAACAATAGGAAATGAAAAATCATCTCTTTTATCATAAATTTTGGTATTAAGCTTCCCGTTAAAGATAAGAATATCAAGATCCAGGTAAGGGCAGTGTTCATTGTTAGTATTAGCTTTATTTAAAGTCAGTTCGGCATGATAAATCTCTTCAGTGTACAGACTGAAGTCGTCATCATTGAGAGCCAATATATCATCTAAATATCTAAAAGTGTTATCCTATTGATGTAGGAATGTAACACTTTTATTTTCTACAGTGTGGGTAAACGTTCTGCTTCAGAGAGAAATATGTTGCATCTATAAATGGTATATTAATGCTTCTGTTTCTCGTTTCCAGGTGTGCATACTGATGTTGAAATATAGCTACTATAAGCGATAGCCACAAAGCCATATTATGTGTTAAAAGAAATAACATTCTGCAAATTTGCTCATTAACAATACTAATAATATTTGTTTATAAAAGTGCCATATATAATTGATTGCAATAAAAATAAAATCAAACACAATATACATACTTTGCGATGAAGAACAGCAATAAAAGCGCCGTTCCGTTTGCTGTGTATGTACTGACTTTGTGTCCAGGATGGATACCCCAGATCCTTTCTGTAGTATTATACATAATAAAACAACCAATATCCATCTAAACGTCTGACTTGACACACAACATTGTTTCATACACATGACAAAAAAAATCTTTATTTTCACCTTAAAATTATGTTTTTTTAACAAAGTTATCGCAGAAAGTATTAAGGATCATTATTTCTGTTTACAGCTCATTACCAGAATGGGGAACCTTTCTTTCCTCAGGGGTTCAAATTCGAACAAAAAGGTATGTCACGGTTAGTAGTGATGAGGAAGTCGGACGGTAACATAGTCGCCAGCATCAAAGCGAAACCTTTCTTCGTTACTCATCAGGTAAGATATTTGGCTTTCCTAAGGATGTTATTGTTGGAATAAAACCTCATGTATTATACATTGTATATTCAATGTTTTGTTGATGTTGTCATTCAATTTTGATTAAGAAATTCACATTTTAATAGGATTTTAAAAATTCTTTCTAAAAAATTACATGTATATTTTGTTTTAAGTAGGACAAGTTCATGTATGGCATATTTCAATGGAACAGTAATCAAACGTCACCAATAATTAAAAGATATCATGTCCTCAGTTAAGCATTTTGAAATCGATACATATTTTTTAAGCAATAATTAACGATATGGTGTGATATCATGGGAACAATAATGTTTTTAGGTTTTCAGTATGAATAAAGGAAACCTATTCAATGCAGGACAAAACCGTCCTGCAAGGTCAAAGATAATTTTGTAATTGACGTACATTTCGATTTTAGCTTGGATCGTATGAAGATGGTGAATTGATACATATGGATATGTTAATGTATGACGATGCATCTATATATGACAGGACGACATATATTACCAGTCTTATGGCTAATGTAAGTTTTATATATCATCGGTCTGTTTCTAAAAATACAAACATAACTAAGCAGCAGTTTACAGATGAAAATTGTTTGAATTCTAGAATATCAGAAATAGTGTCCCTCTGAAATCCGTTATTATCATTACACGGTCAGTTACTTAGTTTTTTTTTATCAATTAAGGAACTTTTATTTCATCTCTAATTTGTTTTCGATCCGTTTTTTTGCAACTTGAAATCAAAATTGGAAAACTCTCCAGCAAATTATCGACAAAATGTTAGAACAATAATCTAAGAATAATTACACTATAAATATTTTTTTTTAATTTGTAAACTGCAATGGCATGTTTTATAATAAAGTACGCTATCGCAGATGTGCTGTTCGGAGAAGTCCGGTTATCTATTTTGTATTTTACATACCATTTTAAATATAACATATTAAAATATGATAGATATGTGATGAGAAATTTTCTCAATTTAAGGGGGTACAGAACACCTAAGGGAGTTAACTCTTTGTGTGGTTCAAATGTCTTTGAATTTTTATATTTTTGTCCACAGGTCAAAGTAAATGTTTTGTCAAAATTTTATGAAAGTTAAACTTGCCAAATCTATTTTAATCAAAGTGTTTGGTACCCCCTTAACCATAATATATTCTACTGTAGAATCCGTATACTACTAATGTAACAAGAATAACTATAAATACCACGGACTGGACAGCAATGTTTAAGAATCTCCGTAGTGGTTCTCCTGCTGCCTTTGAAATGTCAAACATCAACTATGCATACAATGGTAGGAAATATACGTATGCTTATATGAGTAGGAATTTCGACAGAGCCGACCAAAATGCTGTGACTAAGGTAATTTTCATAATTACTTCAAACTTCTTTCTGCTACGCTATATTGTAAGAATTACCAAATTATTAAATTAATTATGTTCTTGCTTTGTTTGCTTTTTGTTGTGTTTCTGTTGACGGACAACAAAGATTTGACTAGTTATTGAAATGTAAAGTCTACAAATAAAATACCTGTTGAAAGTCAGTTTCAGAATATGATGTCCAATAGTTGATATGTTTCTTTATACATTTTTGAGATTTTCGCACTCTAACGTGAGTTCTCTTTGTCCAAATTTTATGAAACTCTTAAACAATGCTAAGAACCGCAATACACAGACAGAGTTTAATTTTTGGCAGTATGTCATTAAACGTTCTAGAATAATAACCCTTTATAACTAGGAAATTGCAAGTTTTCAGTTTCCGCACTATAACTCAAGTTTGTCTCATCCATATTTTATGAAACTCATACACAATGCTAAGAACCACAACACACAGACAGAGTTCGAATTTGGACAGTGAGTCATTTACCGTTCTAGAATTGTGTCCCTTTTTAACTTTGAAAATTGCAAAGCTTCAGCGGGGCATTCGTGTCCTCAGACACATTCTTCTTTTATTTTCAATTTTTAATTTAAAACAAGCTGAAAAGATTATGTATCAGTGATGATTTTTATATGTAAAAACAAATAAAGTACCTTTTAATCTTATACAGTTAAATGTTGATACTGGTGTTGAAAAGGAATATGTTTTCGCGGAGGGAATGTTTGTTCAAGAACCCCAATTTGTGTCCCGACCTAATCCAACAGCAGAAGATGACGGCGTTATTCTGGCACAAGGGGTCGATGGAACAAAACATAAAGGTATAATGTAATCAAGTAATGTGTCAACAAGGGACCTTATTTTGGCGAAAAATGAATACCTCTTTTTGATTGATTGATTTTTGGTGTTTTAACGCCACTTTTAAGCACCGCTTTTGGGCTATTTCGTGGCGGCCAGCTTTTATTGGTGAAGGAAGCCGGAGTGCCCAGAGAAAGCCACCGACCTTCGATAGGAAAACTGACAATCCTAGTCAATTAAGATTGGAGTCGAGTGCACCTGCACGAGCGGGCTTCGAACTCGCAACCTCAGTGTTGACTGGCTAGTGATTACAGTAGTAACTACTTAGACCACTCGGCCACCGAGGCCCCTACCTCTTTTGAATAAGATTATTATTTTATAAGAGGGTTTTTCTTTTTAGTCGTCTTACTCATCTGTTTGAGCAGGAGTATGTAAATTATCCATTTTATGAGGATTTGTTTCATTGTGGTTCTGGCTTTTTTCAATAAAATAATGTATAACCCCTTTTCTTAAAATGCGAAGACTGTAGTTGAGCCTTATGGTGCTTGCTGGTACAATTTTATTAGAATTGAAAAAATATATATTATCATTACACGGTCAGTTACTTAGTTTTTTTATCAATTAAGGAACTTTTATTTCATCTCTAATTTGTTTTCGATCCGTTTTTTGCAACTTGAAATCAAAATTGGAAAACTCTCCAGCAAATTATCGACAAAATGTTAGAACAATAATCTAAGAATAATTACACTATAAATATTTTTTTTTTATTTGTAAACTGCAATGGCATGTTTTATAATAAAGTACGCCATCGCAGATGTGCTGTTCGGAGAAGTCCGGTTATCTATTTTGTATTTTACATACCATTTTAAATATAACATATTAAAATATGATAGATATGTGATGAGAAATTTTCTCAATTTAAGGGGGTACAGAACACCTAAGGGAGTTAACTCTTTGTGTGGTTCAAATGTCTTTGAATTTTTATATTTTTGTCCACAGGTCAAAGTAAATGTTTTGTCAAAATTTTATGAAAGTTAAAATTGCTAAATCTATTTTAATCAAAGTGTTTGGTACCCTCTTAACCATAATATATTCTACTGTAGAATCCGTATACTACTAATGTAACAAGAATAACTATAAATACCACGGACTGGACAGCAATGTTTAAGAATCTCCGTAGTGGTTCTCCTGCTGCCTTTGAAATGTCAAACATCAACTATGCATACAATGGTAGGAAATATACGTATGCTTATATGAGTAGGAATTTCGACAGAGCCGACCAAAATGCTGTGACTAAGGTAATTTTCATAATTACTTCAAACTTCTTTCTGCTACGCTATATTGTAAGAATTACCAAATTATTAAATTAATTATGTTCTTGCTTTGTTTGCTTTTTGTTGTGTTTCTGTTGACGGACAACAAAGATTTGACTAGTTATTGAAATGTAAAGTCTACAAATAAAATACCTGTTGAAAGTCAGTTTCAGAATATGATGTCCAATAGTTGATATGTCTCTTTATACATTTTTGAGATTTTCGCACTCTAACGTGAGTTCTCTTTGTCCAAATTTTATGAAACTCTTAAACAATGCTAAGAACCGCAATACACAGACAGAGTTTAATTTTTGGCAGTATGTCATTAAACGTTCTAGAATAATAACCCTTTATAACTTGGAAATTGCAAGTTTTCAGTTTCCGCACTATAACTCAAGTTTGTCTCATCCATATTTTATGAAACTCATACACAATGCTAAGAACCACAACACACAGACAGAGTTCGAATTTGGACAGTGAGTCATTTACCGTTCTAGAATTGTGTCCCTTTTTAACTTTGAAAATTGCAAAGCTTCAGCGGGGCATTCGTGTCCTCAGACACATTCTTCTTTTATTTTCAATTTTTAATTTAAAACAAGCTGAAAAAATTATGTATCAGTGATGATTTTTATATGTAAAAACAAATATAGTACCTTTTAATCTTATACAGTTAAATGTTGATACTGGTGCTGAAAAGGAATATGTTTTCGCGGAGGAATGTTTGTTCAAGAACCCCAATTTGTGTCCCGACCTAATTCAACAGCAGAAGATGACGGCGTTATTCTGGCACAAGGGTCGATGGAACAAAACATAAAGGTATAATGTAATCAAGTAATGTGTCAACGAGGGACCTTATTTTGGCGAAAATGAATACCTCTTTTTGATTGATTGATTTTTGGTGTTTTAACGCCACTTTTAAGCACCGCTTTTGGGCTATTTCGTGGCGGCCAGCTTTTATTGGTGAAGGAAGCCGGAGTGCCCAGAGAAAGCCACCGACCTTCGATAGGAAAACTGACAATCCTAGTCAATTAAGATTGGAGTCGAGTGCACCTGCACGAGCGGGCTTCGAACTCGCAACCTCAGTGTTGACTGGCTAGTGATTACAGTAGTAACTACTTAGACCACTCGGCCACAGAGGCCCCTACCTCTTTTTGGTTAAGATTATTATTATAAGAGGTTTTTTTTCTTTTTTAGTCGTCTTACTCATCTGTTTGAGCAGGAGTATGTAAATTATCTATTTTATGAGGGATTTGTTTCATTGTGGTTCTGGCTTTTTTTTCAATAAGATAATGTATAACCCCCTTTTCTTAAAATGCGAAGACTGTAGTTGAGCCTTATGGTGCTTGCTGCTACAATTTTATTAGAATTGAAAAAATATATAATAGTTTTAAAAGATTTAAAAGGCTACTTTAATTATTTAACAAAAAGAGTCATTTTATTCGGAGTAATTCAGAGGAAGGCTAATAAAAAAAATATCATTCAAAGACATTGTTTGGTCATGTAAACAACAGGCAAAAGAGGTGATTATTTGAGTTAATGGTAAAAGACTTTTGACCTGTCTATTTCTCCAGACAAGTTATTACATCTTTTAAAATATTCTTGGACTGTTTTAGTGGTATTTACATCAATATCAAGCTCATCCGTCCGTATTTATTTCGATTCCTTTAGATGAATGAACTTAAACCCCTTCATTTAGCTTGTTATAAAATTGTAGACAACTTAAATTTCTTAAACTTGCAGTACTAGTGAGGTGAGAGTTTTTATTTGCTCCGTGTTGAAGGCCTCACTGTGACTTTGAGATGAAGAACAGCAATAAAAGCGATGTTTCTTTGCTTTTTGTGTGTTTTTAACTTTGCATGTACTGATTTTGTGTCATGGATGGATACCTCATATCCTTTGTTTTTCCATTTCATACATTATCCAAAAAACATAGCATTGTTACAAGATCATTTGAAAATGACATTTGAATATTTTACAGCATTCCTTTGTGTAATTGATGCTAAGACAATGAAGTTGATATCTCACGTAACAGCACCAGACATAGCTTTGTTGGGATTACATAATAGGTATATATACATTATAGTTTAATTATATAATATATTAAGAAGTTCTTAGCTTCAATCCATTTCACTTTACTAAGTCGGTCCCTAAATTGATTGTCATAAATCTAGGAATGAAAACGATTTTATTGTAAATCTTCCTTTTTTACTAGCCTTTCAAATACTTTATTCTATCTAACGCTCTGCAAGTCGTATACTTCCAATGACATATTAACATATCTAAAATGATGAATTGCATTTCTTTCCTTCATCTTCATGAACATGTTCTGGACGTTAAGCAAACAACAACCAATAAATCAATCTTTCCTACATTCATTAGTTGTTATAACTTTTATCATTATTTTGCTCTTATGGCTTTGGTTTATACATGTACATATTTGTATTTCAATCGTCTAACCTTTTTCAAAAGAATGTGCTGTTAAGAAGTGGAAAAAGCGGAAATTTATACTTGCCTTTATCATGTTTGTTACACTCAAATATATAACTTTTATAGATTCTTTGGTCTCGAGGTTGGAACGTCATCTGTTGGTTCAGTGGAAATAATTGGGAAAAGATAACAACAAGAATAGTTTATAGCAGAGAGAACATTTTCAAACCTGTAACACTACATAATAGTTGTTATCTGTGCATAAGAATTACCAAATAGTGTTGATTTGACTTTAAATAAAAATTCGCTATTTCATAACCAATTTTGTTATTTGTCACATGTGTTTAGTAATTATGATTACTAAACACATGTTTATAATCATAATTACTAAACACATGTGTCTAGTAATTATGATTAGAGATTGCAAAATTCAATTGTTGTTTTCCATAAGCGACAATAGTAGCATTTCTCAAGATACAGAATTTGAAAAGTAGTTTTTTTTAGAACTAAATCAATCCTTGATAGAAATAAACACAAATTATGACGAAGAAGTTAGCAACTAGAGGTCACTGTTAGACCTTCAACAATGAGAAAAACCATCATCGCATAGCAAGCTATATAAGGTCCCAAAATGACAAATGTTAAACAATTCAAACGAGGAAACTAACGGCCTGATTTATGTACAAACAAATATGATATACATCAACAGACGACAACGAATGAATTACAGGCTCCTTATTTGCATGGGACAGGCACATACAGAATGTGGCGGGTTTAAACATGTTTGCTGGCGCCAAATTCTTCTTCTAATCTGGAAGTTCCTTATGGCAAAAGAATATATACTAGTTTGCCTTTGATGATATATGGAAGAGCTCACGAAGTGTTTAGTAAAAAATAAATGTCGTTTGCACACAACGACCAATCAGGATTAACCATAATTTTAATTCTGATTACCATGATATCTTCATTTCAATGGCTGCGGCCAATTTACTGAATTGATTATGGTAAAATAGAAGATAGAAATAACCAAACAAACTTAATTGATAAGTAACTCAGAACTAGAAATCCAAAAGACAAAACTCATGCAAGACAAAACCAAGACAGTCAGGCAAAATTAAAGACAAATAAGTAAATACAATCACGAAATACTTAATGATTTTCACAATAGGACATCAACCCCCAGAAAAAAATAAAATAAAAAAAAAAAAAAAAACAACCCCTCCCCAAAATAATAATAATAAAAAAAAACATTTTTCTTTTTTAATCGAGGAGCTGTCATTGCAATTGTTAAGAAATAAAAAGTTGTATTTATATCCATAAAGGAAATATAAACGCCTTCACCTGACCCTAACGAACTTACAATTTGAACATGTGAACAACATGCCCATATTTTATGTCTAATTTTAAAGGTAAGTGTATATGTTTCATTTTCTGTAATTATGGTATGGGTCACTTGATACAAAATGCACTACTGAACACTATTGTTTGGGAGTCTTAATTTAACTATTTTTTAAAACTTAACATGGACAATAGACCAATAATCAAATAAGTAAGTCACTGTTTTGTTTTTAATAAAATATTTACCATAACATAAAATTCTGAAACTTTTTGTTATAAAAGATAAAATAATAAATTGATATTATATTAAATGGATCGAACAATGATTAAAAAAAAGAAGTACATTACAATGAAATAATACAATGTTGCAATCGACTGTATCAGTTTTTAATACACATGAACTTTTTAGTGTAAATGCTAGTAATATACATGTTTATACTTTCGTCCTGGAGGAAAATGACAGCTTAAGTAATATTGATCGACGGATGCAAAGTGATGACTTGAGACCTACATGATAAGCACATTTGAGACGACAAATGCCAAGTGACACCCTTAACACATTCCATGTGATCCTGGGTACTACTGTGCTTTATGATTACATGTACCTCAAGACCTCTAACTTAAATTTGTAGATCCTCTTATGATAGTGTCTATCAAGTGTCGCTCTTTAATCATGAAACGGCTGGTGCCAAATTATACTCAACATTAACATGTATATACAACACGGGCCCAAACACTACAGGTCTCTCAACTGTGTCTATAAGATGAAGAACCACAATTACTAACCATATAAAAACCAGAACCAGACAAATGACTAAACCTGACATAATAACTTCTACAAATTGATAAGGCTGTTGATAACAAAGGCTTGATAAAGTTTTACTTTTATTATATAATATAAGTTTGCCCTTTGGGAGTCAGTATCTCAGCTGGGAAAATTTTGCTCCAGGCCCTGTCGACGACACTTGGTACAGTGGGTAGCCAAGCCCCGGGGACATGGACACTCCGCCAATCAACTGGAACGCAGAGGGTTCCAAAAGGGGATGAAGCGATGCTTCATCTCGTAGCAGGGTGCTACGAAAAGGGGTTGAATTGACGGTGGAGAGATGAAAAGTAGTTAATTACATGGGGATAAGAAGAGAATTTAACTAGTGGTGAATTTCGTAATGGTCATTTATTTATTAAACACCACTGGATCGCTGAGAACTGTTCCCACATTCAGTGAAATATTGAAGGTGGTAGATTGGGGTGGATGGTGGTTGAAATTGAAAACGTATTCCTATAGAGTAAACGTCCTTTGTATTCAACAGCCAAATCAAATGTGAGAAGCCGGCAGCCTGCAATTGTAATCTGAGAACCTAATCCCTGATAATCAGACAGACCAAATTAGGCATGACCTTTGACCTTATAATGGAATCAACTGCCCCATCTCATGGAAGAAACCATTCCGTCTGAATAAACAACACTTATACTCTGCATAAGTTACAATGAAATATGATATCGACTTAGGTGCACAAACATGTTTGAATACGAAATATCTAATAAAGGGTATTTATATCAACATAAGACAGCTGTGGAGTTCTCCGATGCAAACTGTAAAAAATCAACATGTACAATCTGCCTCAATATTGTTACTGTGAGAACATGTACAGTATCAGATTATGCTAGAACCAGCTCGACATTAAGGTGAAATAGGAACAAAATAAAAATATAGCGCAGACTTAATATCATACATCATTTTGAATAAAAATTTTGTTATTAAACAGCATCTGTAATAAGGAGCTACCATTTGATTTATATGGGGTGGGGCGGGGGGGGTGGGGGCTAGGATGAAAAATGTTGTCCTGCATTTTTTTGTTGTAATCTCTGTCCTGCGTTTTTATTTTTCACTCTATTCGGTCCTGCCTTTTTTTTCATTAGTTTATCCTGACTTTATTTTTACATAAATTGTCATCCTGCTTTTTGTTTTTTGCCAAGTTGCTCATCCTGCCTTTTTTTTTTACACAAAACTCCTGTCCTGCCTTTTTTTTTAAAAATTTCATCCTAGCCCCGCCATAAAAATCAAATGGTAGCTCCCTAACACAGGTAAGAATGCAACATAAATGGAGAAAACCTGTCCTGTTTGGTTTTGGAGTTGCAGTGGTTTGTTTGATGATAGTTTTGGAAAGTTTTCATCCATCATTAGCAAATATACAGTACAGAAAATACCAAGATAATCTTAAAGAAGTGAGTTGTATGTTTTTGAATATGGTTAACATATATTTAGAACACGCAAACTTTTATGAATTTGTATTGGCTGCGTCTGACAGTTAGTAGAAACCTTAAAGATCAATTTTAACAGAATTGTCATTTATTGTTAGAAAGCTGTAAATTACAGAGTATTTAAAGATAACTTTAGTTCTGAGGTTTATTTAGATATTTTAGATAACAAAAATGTTGTAGAATTTTGCAGATTTAGAACAACAAATCATAAATTACCTATTGAAGCTGGTAGATGGTATAACACCTACAGACAAAACAGAAACTGTAATCTGTGTAGTATAAATGAAATTGGGGACGAGTTTCACTTTATCTTGGAATGTCTATTTTTTGAACAGGAGAAAAAAATTAACATACACAAATATAGTTACACCAGACCAAATATTTTTAAGTATAAACTATTGATGTCAGCTTATTAAACTTTGCAAATTTATCAAAATCATAAATATTAAAATCTGTGTGTACTCCAGGCTTAATCTAGTGTGAAGCCATCCCTATTTTCTGTTGATAAAATGTCTTAACAAGTTGTATTTTATTAATTTTGAATATATTGTACATATGTATTTCTCTATCCTTTTTCAAAATGATGGTTTATTGAGAATAAAGATATATATGTTTTTAAGTTCAATGTTTGTAATCTTTAATTAGAGACCAATGCCAAAAGTGGTATTTAATATGTACCTTTTGCCAATTGATGTAGCGTTTTAAAAGCCATTTATCAATCAATCATCCAACACGAGTTTAGAAATCTTGCAAAATAAGATATGCTCATTACACATCAACTGTGCCTGTGTTTCACAGAAAACAACTATGAAATTGTTTGACACAAAACATTATAATATTAATTGCTGTGACAGAATCAAATCAATAATCTCGAAAGTAGCAAAATCTATCAATGAAATGAAACATAATTTTGGAAATATTAGAAAATCTCAATATCTGTCATACACATGCTTTCTGTTTTTCGAAACTTTGAATAACTATTGGTGTTTGGTTAGCACTAAAACGCAGTCAACTTCTTGTTTATTTACAGAATCTATTGTTTAAACCAGTCAATGACACCAACTGCATATACACAGTAAGTACCGAAATGTTAGTCCTGAAAAAATTGAAGTAGGAGTGCACTACTCGTGTTCACAGACTTTAGGTGGCACCAACTGTACGCTTGTTTATTTTGGTGGGAACAAGAAGTCAAAGTCAACTGTTGAAAAGAAACTACTGAAATCGTTAGAAAAATATTTCTCATTGACAAGTTAAATGATCGGTTAAATTGTATTTTTCAGATGAAAGTTTAAAAATTCAAACCCAATTTTCGTTTAAATTTCGTGATGACGACATTTGCTTATCCCTGAAAGAAATACAGTCATACACGAATTAAAATTATATTTTTTTTACAGTTAGATGGAATGATAGATCGTGATGTTGAAGGGAATTTTATAATACCCCGAGATGATGTTGTGAAGTTGTTACCTCATAATATAGCCGAGTGTTTATTCAGAAGGTATACATTGTAACACAGGTAGAGAGTATTTCTAAACCGATTTTTTCCTCAGTAGACGTTACCCAAAGACAAATTAAAATTTTGATCTAAATTGTTGTTACGCTGTGGCACACGATGATTATTAGTCGTTTTAATAACATACTATTAGCAAGATATCAAGCTTCCCAATGATTAAAAATAGTGTTTGTCAAATTGCTATATATCCAATGAAATTATTCCTGTAAATTGTGTGGTTCAAATTTCTTGATTTTTTTTATATTTTTGTCAACAGATCAAGGTTACATTTTGTAAAAATTGTATGAAAATTAAACGAACCAAATCTATTCTAATCAAAGTGTTGGGTATCCCCTTAAAACAAACTTTTGTATTTACATTGTATCATAGATCAAATTTATTTGTTCAGTGTATGTTCACTGGTGTTAATATGTCTTTTGATTGAGTTAAGCCATTTCAATCGATATTTTATAGTGTGTCTTTCTATATTGTGATGTTACACTATTGTTTCAGATAAGGTTGAATGTTTGGTACCATTAAAACGTTTACACCTGCTGCAATTGTTTGCACCTGTCCTAAGTCATGAATCTGATGTTCAGTATTTATCGTTTGTTGATGTGGTTCATAAGTGTTTCTCGTTTCTCGTTTTTTATATAGATTAGACTGTTGGTTTTCCCGTTTGAATGGTTTTACACTAGTAATTTTTGGGACCCTTTATAGCTTGCTGTTCGGTGTGAGCCAAGGCTCCGTGTTGAAGACCGTACTTTGATCTATAATGGTTTACTTTTATAAATTTTGGCTTGGATTGAGAGTTGTCTCATTGGCACTCATACCACGTCTTCTTATATCTATTATTTGGCTAACATGCAATTCAGAATATGTTTGACCATAGTTCTTCAAATAACAATAATAAGAAGTAATGTGTATCCCGTGTATCCCTTTTCACCTTCAAGAATGTTAAAAAATAAAATAATTATGTAGAGGAAGCCAAAATCTACGTGTTGTGATAAAATGAATGTTTATGTCAAGAAGGATTCACGGATATGATTGATTGATTACTGTTTTCTAAAAGTCTCGGATTGAATTCCCCCATTCCTTCCTGACGTATCTATGCATTTATATATCATAAACAGTCAATACAGTTTCCTCCAACGAAGAGGTTAGGTTGACAATATTTCAATTCATTTCAGATTTCAGCTTCCCAATTGCGAACTTTCCATTTCTATGTAGCAACATTCCATCAGCGCCTGCATACGGAGAAAATATCTCTCAGTTGATACGATATTCCAGGGCTTGCATTTCCTATCATGATTTCCTTGATAGAGGATTGCTGCTAACTAAGAAGCTATTAAACCAAGAGTTCCAAGTGGTGAAGTTGAAATCATTCCTTCGTAAATTTTACGGACGAGTTTGTAAACCGTTATGGAATATCCGTTTCACAGATAATAGCGGATATGTTCCAATTGCCGTAACTACAATCCCGCCCCCTTTTCCCCGAATGTGACCTACCGATTTAGACTCATCATCGAGTTTCTACTAACATGACCAACACGACAACGGGTTCGTGTTGCTGAGTCTTTAGTTTTCTATGTTGTGTTTTGTGTACTGTTGTTTGTCTGTTTGTCTTTTTCTTTTTAAGCCATGGTGTTGTCAGTTCATTTTCGACTTATGAGTTTGAATGTCCCTTTGGTATCTTTCGCCTCTCTTTCATGTACCAGAACCAAGTGACGCAACCCAGGAGATATGTAGCTACATTTGTTTGCTACACTGTTCAGTAAATTGCTCTAAAAAGTAAAAAGTATAACAGGTCGTCTGCTGACTAACATTCATCAGTATCTTATACTTACATACTTACTTAATGATGTTTACCGGTACAGAATCCACACGGTTCCTCTTCACCAGACTCATATATTGTGTTATTATCTCTATTGTAATTATATTAATTTGCAGATTCAAATTCATAGTTAACAATCGGAAATCAGCCCTGTATTGAACATATTGAATGTAATGATATACATATCTTACCGATAATATTGCAAAATATTACAATCACATGAAATTGTTCCTAATTTAAAGATATTAATACTAGAAAATCTATTAACGAAAAATACAGTCAAGCAGAAGATCATTAAAGTAAAATTCCGATTATAAATAAAAGTACATTGAGACATATCCAAAACAGAATGCGATCATGTTATATTTCCCGTTTTATGTTTTTAGTCATATCCCATAAAGATATTACTATTAACATTACAGCGATGTAATATATATGCAATATGCATACATTATATAAATCATGGTACTAAAACCAAGGTTGCAATATTTTCAGGGAAAGTTCACCCTAGACCCTGTTTTAGATTTGTTGGTGTTGATGCTCAGATGTTTGCTCTCAACACATAAGTCCCGAGCGTGCTTGGTGAGAGGTTTTACAGAAACACATGTTGTACACGTGTTTGTTTAACCATCAGCCAATTCTTTTTCTTGAAGTAGATGTAATGACTTTTTTTAATTAACTCGTATCAATTTCTAGATATACGACAACTCTACAGACGTATTGTGCTAAACGTAGCCATCATGGTCAATTGGAACATAGTTGGAATATTTGTATTGATGGCTGCTATAAACCAAACAGTAATACAAAAGTTATTGCATTCAGGTAATAATACAAACTTGCCTAAGTTTCTAGAAGCTTTCTTTAGGTTTTCACAAATTTCACCAAATTAATTGATCATTCATGGTTGTAGTTCGCTGCTGAGAAAATTGCTATTATTTCATCTATTAAGTTAGATCAAGGAATACAGTAGTATTATTAGCTTTTCTTTTGGAATCTCGATGAAAATAAATTATCGTTTGAATCGTTTTACATTTGTCATTTCGAGGCCTTTTTTGCTTAAAATGATACTATGCGGTATGAGTGTTGCTCATTGTTGAAGGCCACACGGTGATCTATAGTTGCTACATTCTACGTCCTTTGGTCTGTAGTGGAGAATTGTCTCATTGGCAATCATACCACATCTTCTTGTTTTTATAAAACAATATATAATAATGTTATTTAGTTCTTAAAATGAAAGAAAACTTCTGGTTTTCATAATTATTGTTATATTTATAGAAAGGCGACCAAATATAAGATTTATTACACATATTTTACCTAACAAAATACCTATTGTTCTGATGAAACTTCTTATCAGTCTATAATGAGGACAGTGAGAATTGGTCTTGTGTCTTTGCCGCTCTCGTAGCTACCCTAATTCCAGACGCCCTTTGTTTTAAGGAAAACCCAGTTTGTTCAAAATGATTGCTTTGGTCCATAGATTATTCATTTATATGAAGCAATTACATGTATGCTTATATATAACAATAAAGGGTTTGAGTACTTCCATACGTTTATGTGAATATGTACCTTACAGTTCAAAGTTTGAACATGAATTAAAGCAGCTATACGACAAACATAATGATACACCACTTATCATATATAATGTAAGGTTCAGTGGTTGTATTGTTATAAATTCCATTTCAGCATTCGAGACGACTATCCAAATGCTTATGGCATTTCGGCTTTCTTTAATAGTACTGCATACAGATTTAGTCCGAGGTAAGTTATGTATATAAATGAGAGTACAGACAATCAAATGTTTTTTTTAATGCATAAATATGCAATTGCTTTAACATTGAACTTAATTTTATTTCCATCCGTTGTCTTTAGTTTGTTTTTGGAAATCGACATGGCTTAAATGCGGACTGGGATTAGGATCCAAGTGCATCAGTAAAAATAACAAACAAAAAACTAAATCCAGAACAATACGGAATCATAGTTACTGTGGTTTTTAGTAATAACCTGGATCCAACTTGAAATTAAGTTCAATCCAGAATCCTAGTGTAAATCAGAATTCTAATTTCTACTAAAAGATATTGAAATTCTGATTTATACTACATTTTAATCAGTATAAATCAGAATTCTAATTTCTACTAAAAGATATTGAAATTCTGATTTATACTACATTTTAATCAGTATAAATTAGAATTCTAATTTCTACGAATAGGTATTGAAATTCCAAACTGTAATAGGAGGATAATGGATCCTGCTGAATTCCAATTTGTTCTGTAAAATATACAAACGTTTATGTCGATAATTCTCAGGAAAAGCAACAATAAATTTTAAGATAAGAGTGTTCATACAGTGATATCTTCATTATTTAAGCACTCCGACATTCAGTTTCCAAAGATGACAACGTCAAAACATTCGTATTTGTCGGAGAGATTTTTTAATGACTCTATTTTAGAGATTCTATGAGAAAGAGAAACGACGTTATGTTCAAATTGAAGTTTAGTAACTCTATTATAGAGATTCTATGAGAAAGAGAAACGACGTTATGTTCAAATTGAAGTTTAGTAACTCTATTTTAGAGATTCTATGAGAAAGAGAAACGACGTTATGTTCAAATTGAAGTTTAGTAACTCTGTTTTAGAGATTCTATGAGAAAGAGAAACGACGTTATGTTCAAATTGAAGTCACGGAACAAACTTGCAGACACAAGGCGACTTTGGACAATGGATGGTATCAAAGACTTTCTAAAGAGTACAAATGTTGGTAGTTACTTTTATCATCTATGATGTAGACAAGATTTTTATTTTTTTTTCTAATTATTTTCACTGCATTCAACTTGTTCGGTGTTTATTACGACTATATAAGAAGGTAACAAATGTCATTCGATGGCTTGCACTACAATTAATTTGTATCGTGTTTTTTTCCCAAGCAAAATACATGCAATAAATTAGTTTCTGTAATATTGCCTCTTAAAGAAAGAGCATCAACCAATCGACAAATCATTAAATACAAACGAATAAATTTAAAGGAAGATGCGGGATATGTGTCTACCAGACAGCAACCAAACAACACAAAACTTAAATGGCTATTTAGATCAACATATCCGTTCAGCATCGAAATAGGTAAACTCTTAATTCTGATATGTGTATAATGATTTCAAACGCACATCTAAACAATTATACATTAACAATTTACTATTCATGTTGTAACTTAATACTATTTCAATTTACCCCTATAAGTAATCTTTCAACTTGTATCATATTTAAGCTGAAACAACACATTATGATCATTGATGCCGAACATTACATAAACTTAGTTATCACCAAAATCTTCAAGACTCACATCGTAGATGAAATTCAACAAATTTCTGTTCGTCTTACCAATGAAGATTATATAATAGTTGACTATAAGCCGATACTGTGTAAATTAAGAAGGTTTTATGACCATGGTTTCCGGGTTTTCTGGTTTGATTTAGACTACTCCTGTGTTTCGAGAATAGATAGAAAACGGACAAACTGTATGCAAATTGATATGGTAAGTAAATTATATAGATATTGTAGTATTAAACACTTTTGTCTACCAAAATCACAATAACAAGTTTCATGTTCCAAATTAGCAACACAAACATAAAAAATTATTTAATCTTACTATAAAATATTAATGTACAACATTTTGGGCAATTTAAGTGGAGACGAATTGTCATTTGACGATGCGAACAGACGTGCTATAATATCTTGAAGAAATTGATAATACATTCATATTAGCCCCCAGTGTATGTAATGTGCGAATCCTAAAATGTCATTTTTATTGTATCCGTGATGAATTTCTGATGTAGAATGATAAATAAACAGACGACAAATTCAAGATTTTGAATAAAATAAGAAATAATATATAATGTGTACTGTTTTTATAAATTCATGATATAGGTATGAGATGCGGACGGGTTTTCATCGCGCCTACAGCCATCCAGATGCAAAATTGATACACAAATAGATAAATATTAAGAATAGTTCACGAACAGAGCGTGCAAGAGATTTAAACGTAGCAGTTAAGTTTCATTTGCAGAAAAATGTACCTTTAAACATAATTATTAATGTTGTTTAACTTAAAACAGGTGTTGTTACTCAGCTTGTTGATATTGAATCAAATTCCACTATGCGGTTTTCGTTATGCGATTCATGTTTACTGTCGAATAATGATACTAAACTTTCATTTTCACTGTAGGGCGATTCATTTCTATTGTATATGCGATGCATTTTCACAGAAGGAAATTAATTAATTTTCATTATATAAAGTCTTAATTCAGCCGACTCTCTAACAAAAAGTCAGAAGGATTGATTATATATGAATACTTAGTGAGTGAAAGTCTGAGGTAATATATCGGTGTATGATGTAGGATAAAATGTATTCTTTCCTATGACACGTCATCATTAAATACATATATCTTGGACAGTTAAGCCAATCCACGTCACCGGAAAAGCAAGGTTTCTGTTTCGGTCTAAATCTACATCGCATACTAATAAATTAAACGTCATTAGAGCTAATTTTCTAATGCTTGTAGTTAAAAGGTGCGGTTGGCCTTGATTGTGTAAATGTTGCCTAAGCATTGTAATTAAAATTGAGAAAACGTTTATACAAACAAAGCAAGCAAGCCAACCAAATCTTTAAACTACAAGCGTTAGGAAAATAGCTCTAATGGATGCATTTGAGATAACAAAGAGCATTCACAAAACGATCTTCATTTCACGATGGAATGAGAGGAAAAGTTTTCATCTTGCACAAACAATTGACGCTTGGATGACTGGATAATTGATATTTATCATGCCATTGTGTATAAATCTTATACAGTAAAGAAAGTTCGAGCAACAGTCGAGTCACCTTAAATATGCTTGAATTTCTTATAAGTCGGTGTTACAAATAAGCAAATACGCAATTGTGAGAATACAAAGAAATATTGAAAACAGTTTATTGTTGTTACATGTTTTGAATGGTTTTACACTAGTAATTTTTGGGGCCCTTTATAGCTTACTGTTCGGTGTGAGCCTAGGCTCCGTGTTGAAGACCGTACTTTGACCTATAATGGTTTACATTCATAAATTTTGACTTGGATGGAGAGTTGTCTCATTGGCACTCATACCACACCTTCTTATATCTATTAAATGGTTCTATACCACGAGTTATAACCGCCGTACAATTGATTCCGGACGTTAATCGCTACATCGCGAATCAATGTTGGTAGATATACCGTTTTTATATGTACACCAAAGACTAATTGACTAACTAACTGTTCAGTTCAGTATTCAATGTTAATGAAATCAAAGTTTACTGCTCCTGGCAGCATTATATGTCATTTATTTTACATGAACACCATGTGACTTTTTAAATAGACAGGTCTGTGAATTACTTGTAAACATCGCGAAACAAACACTATGTGTAACTTGATTAAACTACAAATAGAGCATAGTTGGTTGGCTCTTTCACTAAATGCGACCGTGCATTTTGTGCTTTGTTGTTGTTAAAATACTTAATACGAATGAGAAACCCGTTGTTTTAATTTTATTTGAAGAGATTTACTTGAAAAACTGACCTCAGAATTTTGACACTGTACGATTCATTCTCTTTGTAGTTTGTTTTCTTTCTTTTGTACCGTTCGTTGTACATTCTTGTACTGTTCGTTGTGCAAAAGCCTATCAATACGGTAGAAATATGTATGACACGGCGTCACAAATGTTCAAGGCATTTTTAAGCGAGTTATAAAACTTTTCAAAGAAAATTCATCGTAGAAAAACGTTATATTCATGGATGTTCTGCTCCAGTTAATTTTCGGATCCATGACAAGCTAATAGCAAACTCACCAACAATATTTGAATATTCATAATATGAACGTGGTTATACCCGTGTATATTCAAGTAAGCATCTACAACTAGCTTGCATTTCAAATTGTAAATATCATCAATATTAAAGTCATTTAAAAACTATTTTCAGTTGTTGTATGTCGAATAATTATATAAAACGACAATGAAAATTCATCGCACTTCCAAAAATTCCACAACAGAAATGATTGCACTTACAGTGATAATTCATCGCATCTATAGTTA
Source organism: Mytilus coruscus (assembly GCA_017311375.1). Lineage (NCBI taxonomy): Eukaryota > Metazoa > Mollusca > Bivalvia > Mytilida > Mytilidae > Mytilus > Mytilus coruscus. The sequence continues at coordinate 25,294,272 of CM029597.1, read as the reverse complement.
AAATGAATCGCATTCAGTAATCAATATTATTGATTCTGCTGCTTAGATAACACTTTTTGGAGTTATTATACATTAAAAGTTATATTCTAATGAAATTCTGTTAAAACATACATTCAAATCTATTATTTTGTACTTTCAAAAAGTAAACAAACGCAGTTTTCCCCATCATCCTTTATTCTACAATAGACATACTCGCATACAACAGTGAAAATGAACTAACTGGATTCGCACTTTATATACACTGATGCTTTTTATGTATTATTGCTATAAATATATGATGATCTTTTATACACATTGTGTACACTATGTGTAGTGATTTTTATTACAAATAACATCTGTGTTACACATAGCATCGCCACACACCACTTTATATGCGTCACGAACGAGTTTCAGGAATAACCTTCATCATGTACTAGTTTGAAATTTTAAAACCAAAACCATCCACACAATAAGACCATCATATATGGCTTAGTATTCGTGCAAACTTATTTGTTTAGTGTATGTTTTCTTGTTTTTGTTTAAATGTCTTTTTGATCGAGTTAAACCATTTCAATTGATGTTTCATAGTGTGTCTTTTTATGTTGTAATGTTACACAACTGTCTCAGGTTAGGGTGAAGGTTGGTGCCTGTTTAAACGTTTAAACCCGCTGCATTGTTATGCACCTGTCCTAAGTCAGGAGCCTGTTGTTCAGTGGTTGTCGTTTGTTGGTGTTTCTCGTTTCTCGTTTTTTATATAGATTAGACCGTTGGTTTTCCTGTTTGAATTGTTTTAAACTAGTCATTTTGGGGCACTTTATAGCTTGCTGTTCGATGTGAACCAAGGCTCCGTGTTGAAGGCCGTACTTTGACCTATAATTGTTAACTTTTTATACGTTGTGACTTGGATAGAGAGTTGTCTCATTCGCACTCATACCACATCTTCTTTTTTATATCAATTAGATGTTATAAATCTCTATAGATTATACTGATCGGAGATAGTGCAATACACTCTCTGACCTCTCTGAACATTGACCATATCACGGGCTGATCGAAGTTGAACTTTAAAATAGAGCAAAATCAACTGAAAAATACTTTTTTGGACATCATCGCCAATTTTGGGTATTGAAGACTTTTATTGAAGGACAAAAATATCAAAATGAAATGCTAGTACCTGTTAAACTAGTCATATGGAGACGATCTGGCATTCATTAGATATAAGAATGAGTATGAGTACCAATGAGATCACTCTCCATCCAAGTCAAAATTTATAAAAGTAAACCATTAATACACGCTGTAATTGATTTATTGTATATATTTTTTGAACATAATTGATTTATTTTGCAGGTCCACAAAGATTGCAAAGATTCCTGGAAACTAGTAGGTTCATTAAATTTTATGCGCATGAAAATTCGTGGAAACATTAAATTGTAGTATCTTATCATATTACATGTTGTAATATATTATCATGTTGCATGTTGTAATATCTTATCATATTACATGTTGATTTATATTAAACGTCTATTGGCTGGTGAATGAAATTTGAAAGGAAATCTCAAAGTATGTGTATTTATCGTCTTTACGATAAAAAAAAAAAAAAAAAAAAAAATACAGAAAAAGAAAAGCTTTAGTTAACAAGAAAAAAGTCTTCAAGGCAATATGGAAAACTACAAGAGATGAAGTTGCTGCAAAAAGATGCGATAATTATCCAAAGTATAAATATTGATGATTAAAACACTTTGCATTCCTTGTCTATCCATTAAATAACAAAATGTTCTGTTTAGTTTAAGGTAGAACACAGCCATGTTTTGATTCCAGAAAATGATTTTCTCCTGAAGAATATGAAAGCAGACGAAATCGAACAGTTTATGAGCTTACGGTAAATATATTTTTTTGGATAAGAAATCGCATTAATTTACATGTATATACATTTAAAAATTTAAAACGCAACAGCTAGAAGTAAAACCAGTTTTTTTTTATATATATATATTATCCCACATTTACAGGACAACGACGAATAAAATTAATGATCCTTGCGCGGATTTGAAGTTAGGGGTGGGGCGATCGCAATAGTTTCACCGAACGGAGCGACGATAATATTTATTGCATTTTGTTTGCCTTCTCTATCTTAAAAAACATATGTTACCTATTTTAGGGAGCGCCACCTCTGTACCCCGATTGAATCGGTCCCTCTTATCTGGTTATTGAAGCCACAGGTATTCTTAGACCTATAACAAATATTCCTTTTAGTTCAGGAAAGTTATATTAGTTGGCTATCTTGCGAAACAAAAGTTTTTCAAGATTAAGAATTTATTTTATAACGAAAGATTTACTGTGAACTAATTGTTTCATTAATAGCAAAATAAACCAAAAAGAGTCAATCATAAAGCTCATTTGGATTCGAAACTCTCTTAAGTCAACTTAGACTTGACAATGGACACTGTTGACAGAACGGGTAAGAATAAAAAATCCGTAAATACCGCCCGTTTTATAATTAGTCAAAATATAGCAAATCCATAGAATAGTCAGAATGGTCCGAACCGCAAGTGTTGATTAGGTCATTGCAATATGGTCATATAGACGTATCCAGTCCAGTAGCAAACACCATGCTTGAGAGCGTCCGTTTGGTAGTACTGGATGTATAAATACGCATCCACGACCGATGTTAAATACTACGCCTCATGTAGGAAGATTGACACGCTCTCAACAACTACTTGAGAGGTTCGTTTACGTAGGTGACCCGTTGAAGGGACATACTATGCCCCTATCCAGCATTTCTTTTCAATGGTATAGTCTAAAATTCCAACCAATCATCCATGTCGCCCAACAGTTCAGAGTTTACTAATTAGATCATTCGTTCGTTTGTTCTCGTCCTGAAAATTATGAATTATTTGTAACTGGACGTTCACCAAACAACAATCCATCCATCAATCAATTAGGCAATCAAAGAAATTTAAGTGAAAATTGGAATTCATAAATTCATCATCCCTTTAAATAGATACATATTTTTGATATATCAAAAAGTCTATGTTTTACACAAACAGGACGTATTTTTAATTATCATAAGTTTTCATTGCAATTGGTTAAAGAGAAATTGTGGATGTCCATTTGTTATCTAATTTTTTAAAAATTTTACTATTTTGCACGGAAGCGACCTCTTTGTAATTAAATGCCTTTAAATAAGAAAGAAAACATGAACATTTCAACTATTTCTTCTCTCTGTTGAAAGACACGAAGATTTATATATATTTTATTTTGAAATGTATAACTATATAGTTAAAAATATAATCAAACAAAGCGACTACTGAGTAGTTCTGCAATTTTTGTCTTCATTAAAGTAATTTAAAACAATTAGCACCACATTATTGTATGAATGCCATTTTTATTTGCAACATTTCCCTATTTTCAGCTATCTTACAACAATACAAATGCACTGCAAGGAAATTATTCGCTTAGGAAGTATCAAAGATGGCGGTTGGGAAGTATGTAATGATATAAGATTTAGGCCAAGACATCCTTGCCTGGTATACTCTTTTGGGTATGTTAATTTAATCTAAGGCCAAGGAACAGTAAATGGGCTATGTCAAAGGTTTTGGTAAAATTTTGCATACAACTTTGGCTCGTTGAATTATATCTTTAAAATAATGACTTTATCTCATTTTTTTCTGAAAAATAAATATACCAGTTTGCCTTGTACGTATGCAAAAGATAGTTATGAAGCTGTTAGTCACCAGTTGAAGACGTGTAACTAACTATCTCTTGTTTCAATGAAGAAATATCTTTAGAAATAAGTTATGAAGTTTTAAACCAACTCCATATAGTATGCATACACGAATGATTTAATATTATTTTTTTTTAATGAGAAAAATGTTGATTAAATATGTATTTGGCTTTTTGTTTAGTATAAACTGGGACTGGGGATTTGATGAGGATGTTGTGAAGACCTACGATTGCGAAGTACACTCTTTTGACCCAAGGTAAATTTTGTTATCTATTTCAGACATGAAATGAACTTAATGACATCATATAAGTTGTTTAACGTGATTTGTTTTATTACATTGGAGGAGGAAAAAGAAAATGAAGTAAAAATGAGGAGGAAGATACAAAGGGACATTCAAAACTCATAAGTCGAAGAAAAACTGATGCCATGGCAAAAAACGAAAACGACGAAAAAGACAAACAAGTCCACAAAACACGTATATACAGAAAACTAATGATTGTGCAACACGCATCTCCCCAAAAAAACGGCGTGAACTCAAGTGAACCGGAAGGGTAAGCAGTTCCTGCTCCATACCCGTGTAAAATGTAATGCTAGTATTAATACAAATTTCATATCAAAATAAAGGCGAAATGATAATGAAATTCACCAGCAATGCATCATTGTCTTTTGGCTTTGAAAAAAAACTCAAAACATAATCAAATGTCTTTTCGAACCAAATGATTAGAGATAGATGTTCTGGGACTTCCTTTTATATAGCCCCCTTTTAGTTTTCTCTACTGCTGTTATTGTATACAAGGAATATCACACTACTTTAAATGTAGTATTAAATTATAATAGACAAAACAGGAGATGTGATATGATTACCATGTGGACAACTATCAGCAAAAGATCAAATAACAAGGCTTTAAACAACTACAAGTCACTTGCTAATAAGCAAATCCATGCTATATAGTACGCTACAAACCGCATGGGGATAACAAAATATTAAATATTTTTTTAAAGATAAAAACAGAACCAATAGCCTGATTCAATCTTTAAGCAAAATTACCATTGCACATTAATAACGTTCAGTTTTGCTTTTTAGTATGGTATACTCGGAACAAAGACGAAACATCCAGTTCCACCGCATTGGCTTGATAAATAAAAGAAATTTCTATGATACCAACAGAAAATGGAACATGACTACTCTTGATAATATCAAAACCACTCTAGGTCATGGAGCGGTATGTTTGAATTTAATCTTAATCACTGACTGTTTTTTTTCTTCAGAATATTCATAGCTAAAATTAAGAATAACATTTTTATAAATGAATTCTCTTTTAGTAGAGAATTATAATAAATCAAAATTATGGAAAAAATAAATAAGTCTGTTTCGTTCTTGATGAAAAACAATTATTTGAAATACTTAAATTACTGGCGGGAAGAACGAATGCCTCTGCATTTAGCACATGTAATGTTTGGGAAGAAATGAATGTAAACTAAAACAGAAATGTTGCAATACATTAATCAAATTACATTTAGTCTGAGGTGTATTTGAGATGTTTGTATCTTATCAATATGAAATGATAGATTTCTGGGCAGTAAAAAAAAAAAACAAAAGAAAACACAGCTTGTAATTTATTGTCTTCTGAAAAGCAGGATGGATAAGAAAATATTATAGAAAACGGACCAACTGATATCCTGGAATCTTGTTCCTCTACACAAAACCGAAAGCGAGAAAAAGTTTTTGAAATTTATTTCACCATCCCTTTAAATACTTTAGCAATACCTCAAGCAATATAAAGACAGTAACACTACTAATGTAGATATCACCTGTATGTTGATATACATTAGCATTTGAATTATGAGTACTTAATTATAAAGATTTCTGTTAACGAAACATAGAGAGTGAATTTTCAGAGAACTTGGTGATAACCATAAGTTTATATTCAAAACTATCTACATGCTTCAATTGACTTGAACGAGAACATATCACATTGCTAGCAGCATCCATATGTGTGATTTAATTTATGATTTTCGTTCCAGCGAACAATCGATATATTAAAAATAGACATTGAATGGGATGAATGGATAGTTTTGCCGAATATCATCAGTAGTGGTGTCCTAAAATATGTTACACAGATTTTAATAGAACTTCATTCCCCTGGAAATCTAGAACGAATGAAAACTGTTAGAAGTTTATACAATGAAGGATTTAGAATATTCTGGTACCATAGAAATAATTTTTGTCGTCGCAATAAGGCATACATTGAATACTCTATATGTTTTGAAGTATGTTTTGTAAGGATATAACATGTTTTGCTATATGATGAAGTCAATGTATATATATTTCTATGTCAAAAAAAGTAATACTATGCTTGCACATTATAACAGGCTGTTGAATTAAATAATAGTGCGAGTATCCATATCGAATTTTGCTGATTTCTTTGGTATGCTTAGGAAAGTTACGCAATTTCGAACGCATACGCCCGGTTCATCCCTTTGAAAATATTCTTAAAAGCATTCCTCATACGTCAATCAATATATTTTGTCTTGCATCGATATTTTCAGTATACAATTTGATCATACTGATCCCAATCCAAAGTATAATTGCAACTATACAATTGGCGATAACTAATCCCTGCACGCTTCATTATTACAGAAATGTGGCATCAAAAATGCAAATAATTTGTCCTGGGTGAGCTCGAGTTATATAATGTCTAAACGGAAAGTTCTGAAAATTGTCTAGAATGTTGTAAATAAAAGGAAATATGGGTATACGTGCATGAAACAGCTACAAAATGGCAACAAAATGTAGAGGTCAGCATAGAGTCTTCAACAAGAGATATGTCTCTGAACAATCTAAAAATTGCCCCTAATTTTTAGATAAAATGTTAAACTGAAATTATGAAAAAATCTGTCATAAACACCAAATTCACTGAATGACAAACGCATTAAGTTTAATCAAATACATCCATAAACAAAATTCCTAATTAACAAAAAGCATTGGAGCATGTTGCAAGGTAATCAGATATCGAGATCAAAAACGTCCTCTTTTAATCATACTAGAAAAAACCCAAAGGAACAGCACACATTGACACAGGAAAAAAAACCCGATTCTATGACACTGCATTATAGTTAACAAAACACAATTACAGACAAAAAATAATATGAAAGAATTCTCGTATTTACTGAAAGCAAACTTATAGTACTTAACCTGCTGATATAAAAGTATGCCGTTCTACATTCTATTATATAAACCCTTATAAATCTACGAAATCTCACAACGGTCGGACATCTTCTAAATAGGATCTGATTTGATTTGGCCTTCCAACTGTTTTAATTCGAGCGCCACGTACTGTTGATTCTTATGTAGACGATACACGCGACTGGTGTACAAAATTATAAGTAACCACTTTACAACCACTGGGTCGATGACACTGCTTGTAGACTTTTTGTTCCCCAAGGTATCACCAGACCAGTAGTCAGTAATTTGTTTTGACATGAAATATCATTGATATTTTCATTTTTTGTAAATTTACTGTATATGAAATGTTGAAATATTCGCAACACTAAGGTTTTGTTACCCTAGGAATAGATTGCCTAAGTCGTATTTGGCAGTGACGTGGTCGGCAGTATATGTCAAATTAAAAAAAAAGTAGTTTTCCTTAAGCAGTTTCCCGTTCATAAATTAAGAAATTATTAAGAAACTAAGGTTTCAACTCTCTAAGTCAAAGTTGACCTTGAATGAATTTGGCTATTATTTTAATGTCCTTTTTGCTCGCATAGAACCTAACGTTTTAGCGTCTTTACGCATGCCTGGTTTTCAAATGTTTATGTTTGACCATGAGCATTTCTAATGAAGTAATATAAAAATTAGGAGATGTGGTATGCTTGACAATGATACAACTATCCAACAAAGTTCAAATGAAGTGGATATAAGCAATTAAAGGCAAGCAACCGTACGGCCTCAAGTCCAGAATGATTGATTGATTGTTGGTGTTTTAACGCAACTTTTAAGCACCACTTTTGGGCTATTTCGTGGCGGCCAGTTTTATTGGTGGAGGAAGCCGGAGTGCACGGAGAAACCACCGACCTTCGATAGGAAAACTGACAATCTTAGTCAATTAAGATTGAAGTCGAGTGCACCCGCACGAGCGGGGTTCGAACTCACAACCTCAGTGTTGACTGGCTAGTGATTACAGTAGTAGAACTACTTAGACCACTTGGCCACCGAGGCCCCTAAGTCCAGAATGAGAAATGCTTTTCGGACGTACTGAATGTATTACGTGCATGTATATTTCATCTAAATACAATGTCTAACACAGCAGAAATACATATACTTCATTTTACAAATAAGTCAAATGAAAACAGTAAATAAAAGCAAATCTTTGAAACAAGGACCGCGTGACTACTTCATTGATTAATGAAATGCTGTTAGGAGAAAACCTTTTTTTATGATAATGTCTATATGTCTAAATGGATGTTAAACACAGATTGCACACGGTATTTGAATGACAATTGATTTCACCCTTCATTCTAACGACATATGCTATTCTAATTGAAATCTTATGTTAAAATTCTTAAGGAAAGATACCTACAAACAGTGTTGTATAGTAACTGACAAGGTTTTGTTGTACAGCATTTATATTTAGAATAATAGAAAGTATAATATTGTCATATTAGGAACAGTAACATTTACTTTACATGCATATTAGATACGTATGAGATAACCTATAACCATTTGTAAAGGGAGATCCGACCTGAATATAGGTCGAATTGTTTTCCTTTGAAAGCAAAACAAAATCAATACGTGAGATTATATGTGTTAAGTAGCTAGTCAAAAATTCAGTAACAAGTAAAACATTAATCGCATCAAAAAGTCAGGAAAAATGCTTAAGGCAAACAGAACTTAGCTTTAAATTTTTTTCCAGTATTTTCATCAGTGATAACCGCTATTATTTCTGTTCCGCCAGCATTTAGTTCTAGTTTTAATGCACCATTTGATCTTGTGCGTTCTTTTAGATCTACATTCAAAGTTCCAAGTTTCATGCATCCTGGGTCTGTTACGTGCACAGGGTCTTTCTCTTCTGTAGCATAAAACTCAATTTTTACTTCCTGGTCATCTTTGTATATTGGATCATATTCTTTGGCTGGTTGCCATTCATTAACTTTGATTTCTTCACCAATTTCGACAAGTTTTTCAAAAACATCAGTAGCAAATCTTCTGCTTTTTCTATCTCTGCGTAAAGTTCTATAGTTTTCATCTTCCTTAGGTAAAATTTCTTTGTCAATTTTTATTCCGTAAGTATATCTTGAAATTCTTGACTTTACAGCCAATGGTTCTAAACCAAAGAGAACGGCACCTTTCAGAACAGCTAAACCAGGATCTTTTGGAACAACTATTTGCATATTCGGAAAATGTTCTCTTATACTGTCGATTATAATTTCTGATTCCGAAAATCCACCTACTGCCAAAATAACATTTACATTTTGTAGCTTGGGACTTTTGAATATTTCGGACAAGTGACTTATGATCGACTGAATTGATTGATCGAAAAAAGCTTTAAATCGCGAAGCTGATATTCGCATTTTTCCATGCTTAATTCGTATTTCTGATGGAAGATCAGATTTGTGTGTTTTTTCATACACCTCTTTAAAGGCTTGACTAACATTGAAAACAACATCTGCATCTGACTTAGGTTTGAAACTTTTTTTCTTTCTTTCAAATTGTTTCACTGTGTCAAAATAAGCCACTGGGTCATCTTGTTTAACCTGATGGACTACCTCGATGGTGAATATTTCTTCTAGATACTTTTCAAATTCGTAGTTGACATTATTTCCACCCCAGCTGCCACCATTGGGGGGAAATATTTCTTTCAAAAAGTTATCCTCCTCTATCTGATGTCCGGTAACATCCAAAGTTCCACCTGTGACATAATTGATAAATATCCTTGTATTAGGTAATAATAATCATATAGTCATAAAACAAAATTTAAAATAAAGGAAGCAAATCTTTTAATGTTGATTTCTGTCATATATAATAAATCCTCAGAAATAACTGACCACTGTATTATGTTTATCGATACCGTACTATAGACAAAAACAACATTTGTAAATTGATTATTATGAAATAATGTTATGTTTTTTTTAAAGTATCAATGCAAATATGTCTTTTATAAGAGAACTCGTCTATTAACCAGATGTATTTTGAATCAATTAAACATAACATTATATTAAAAAAATGTTATTTTGTTGGGACATCAACCTACATACAATGTTTTTATAGGCATTCCATTTGAAAATAGTATCGAATTTTTTCTACATATATCCATATCTTTTGTGTAATTGTCCTATATTGCTAGCAAAAAGATGACTTCTGTAAGTTTATATCAAGTACTAACAGTTTTGTATACATATGGTAAGAGGGGTTGAGGCGACATAAATACAAATTTTGTAATGCTCCGTTCTAATTAGATTTAGTGTTAAAAATGATGTTCGTGAAAAAAGTCTGCCTCGGGCCTTTTGTTGCCCTTTTGTTTTAGAAAACCCATAAAAAAAGATCAAACAAAATAAAAAAATCATTGCCTTTATGATATTAAAATCTATGTTAAGGAGTGAATAATACTTTTGAATAGCTTATATTAAGCATTGATTGACACTATTTTACTGCTATATTTTTAACTTTTGAAAACTTAGTTTAAATGACAACAAAATTAATGTATTGACATGTGTAAGGCGTTGCAAATTTCACGAACTGATACATTCAGTATTAAATGTTATTTTAATGTATATCTTAGGACTACGTTTAGGTTCATGTTTTTAAAATTAATTGGAACACATAAAGCTAGCATATATAGAGCTTTATTCATGTTTCAATTACCTCCCTGATCTAACACCACATAAGATATACCAGAACTGAGCAAAGTTAGCGTTTTAAGATCACTTTCTTTTATACTCATGGGTACTTTTCGGCAATATATCGATGCTGCTTCTGGTTCCAATGCTAAACTTAGCTGGTCTGCCAAAATTCCAGCCTGAAAGAAGTAATGGAATAGTGTAATTTGACGTTTCAAAATTGTGACATCTGATTTCTAGAGATGTTAACTGTACTGATGACAATAAAATAGCTGCTTTCTAGTTGAAAACAAACCTTCGCAATTACCTGTCATTATAAAAAGTTTGATATAGCATTGTCATCAGTTTAATGCATTTTTTTAACATCGTATGTGACATTTTTTATTGCGGATTTGCGAATCAGTAAAAACACCCAAAACGGTAACAAATATACAATAGCTAAAAGCGATTTTTTTGTTGTTCCTTGAATGCAGAAACACAATTCCGGGTACATTTACGAATGTAATTTCACAAAATTTGGATTTAAATCAGTGTGTAATATTAAAATTTATGTGAGTGTTTCCATTTTTCAATCTCAAAGTGTAGTTTTTAATACTCTTTGTGTATTTTTTTCTTATTGTGTAATTTTTTATTTTCAGTGTGTATTTTTTTTATTTTATAAATCTTAGTGTGTTTTTTAAAATTTCATTGGGTAATTATAATTCTCAGTGTGTGTTTTAACTTTTAAATTTTAGTGTGTCTTTTTTAAATAACATGGTGTAAATTATTCGAAATATGTCTCAAACAATAATTTTGGCGGTGACAGTTTGCCACAGTCATGTTTATAAAACGCGCATTGCATGCCTAAATTATTAAGGTAAGGATCATTTGCATTGAAGTAATAATATATATTATTCATACCTGATTATATAATTGCTAGATGATTTATCGAGTTTTGAAATGTTGGACCTTTGTTGCAAGATGATTTAAAACAATGAAACTTTATACCTGAAAAGGCTACATACTCTGATTCTTTACTATGTCTACGGAAACAATGCGAAAGTTATAAAACATTCATACCAATTAAAAAACATGTGCCAGAAGTAATTTTCTTACTCTCTTTCTTATATATATATCTCTGTCTACAGTTTACATGACTTTTTTAAACATACCTGTGGATGGTATAAATTAATGTAAAATATTAAACGAAAAACTTTTCTGTGCCATTTGTACAAATAATGGCTTTCTATGGTTTATATAATAACGTTAAAGAACGTGTTTTTCCTGCAAAGAGAAACTTTCGTTTATTTGTACTTTTTATGAACTTTATATTTAATGAGACATGAACGTTTATTTTGGCTTTTATTGGCACAATTGGAGCAGCAACTGCTTCTTTCCGGATAATTTGAGTTCACCTCCGGTTTTGTGTGAGTTCATGGTATTACTAGATAGTTTTCTGTGTATGTTTTGTGGAAATGTTGTTTTTATGCCTGTCTTCATTTAGTCCCTGTGTCGTTGGATAGTTTTTTTTGTATTTAAAAAAAAAAACCCACTAAATTCAATGTAATCACATGGGCATCTGTATATAGTGTTGGCATGCTTGCTTTCATTCCCCGTACCGATCAATTTCGATCGTCAATATTATCATCTTCAGTAATTTAGTAAGTGAATAATATTTAGCTATAAGAAAAGCTATTATGAGAAAATATTTAAAAAAAACATTAATACTTTAGAGTTTTAAGACTTTACAGAAAATACCATTTCAGCTGCGTCTCTCATAAACTGCTTTGCTTTCATTTCCCAGATGGCAGGCACAGTCAAAACCCAATGGATATCAGTATTTGAAATATTGCTGTCACGAACGAAACTTTTCTGTAAGACATCCAAGAGATGCTCTTTCAAATATCTAATTGCAGCAGAAAATACTTTTATCGCCTTCATTTTCTTCCCGGTTATGTCTGTGATAACAATTTCTTTATTTAAGTCATCCTGTAAATAAAAAAATATGAAATTAATAGTCAGAGTTCGTATATATCAAGGGACCTCGGTGGCCGAGTGGTCTAAGTAGTTACTACTGTAATCACTAGCCAGTCAACACTGAGGTTGTGAGTTCGAACCCCGCTCGTGCGGGTGCTCTCGACTCAATCTTAATTGACTAGGATTGTCAGTTTTCCTATCGAAGGTCGGTGGTTTCTCCGGGCACCCGGCTTCCTCCACCAATAAAACTGACCGCCACGAAATAGCCCAAAAGCGGTGCTTTAAAGTGGCGTTAAAACACCAAAATCAAAATTAAATCGTATATATCATATATTAACATGCATCAAGAACAAAAATAGTGATTTGAAAAAATGGATAATTAATTTTTTTTTCTGCAAATATATAGAAGTCAAACGAACATTAGTTGACAGTCTCACTCATTCATAATTTAAATAATGGGAATGGATATTTGAAAAAAAAAATACTTAAAATTTTTTCGTGCACTCAACTGCGTTTTTCTGTAATCAGGTTAAGACCAAAATGTTAAAGGATATACATTTTAGAATTTGAATTTTATCCGCAGTTACATGATAACATGCAAACGAACGTATTTTTATCAGTATAGTTGACGTCACATATATTAAATATTGTTTGTCATACCCAAGGGTCATGATCAATTGGTGGACCATTTAGGTCAGACGTAGTTATGAAATAAATTATTTTACCTTTTTCTCATACAGAAGCATCTTGAAGTCGTTGAAGAAAAAATATGTTAATATATCATCTTGTTCTTCCATTGCTTCATGATAATATGTTTCTGCTTCGAAACCAAATTTGCTAAAATGTCCTTGTTTGTCAAACAAGACAGCTGTAGCATTCTTATAATACAGACCTTCGTCCCCTCGCCACTGAGGACACAATATATTAGAAGGATCTTTTTCAACATCACGCCGTGCTGAATATGCATAACCAGAATATGTTGTACCGATGTCTATTGCAGCAATAAAAAGTCTATTTTGACCAGCCTGTAAAATAGAAAACTTTATAAAATTCAACAGCAGCATATCTACAGAAAAGAAGCAGAAGATACCAAGGAAACATTCAAAACTCATAATTCGAGACTGACAACGTCGTTGCAAAAAAAAACGAAAGACAACGAAAAGACAAACCAGTTGACAAAACACTACATAGGAAGCTAAAGACTAACACCAACGCCATCGACAACTGGAGATGATCTCTGGTGTCCGTGGTGGGAAAGGGAGGGGGGGGGGTAAATAGATCCTTAAATACTAGTGGCACCCGTTGTGTTTTTCAAGGTAAGTACAAATTCGTTGATGTCGCAATCGAGAAAAAAAAAGGACTGGATAGTGGTTACGACAGTTAAAACATATCCGTGACTCACACATTCCATAATGGTGAACCAACTGGTGATAGCGTCCGTAAAACTTTCGAAGTGATGACTTCAACCTATCTACTTGAAACTCTTGGTTCAATAGCTTCCTTGCAAGCAGCAACCCTCTATCAAGGAAATCACGAATAGAAACTCAAACTCTTGAATATTGTATCCACTGGGAGACATATATTCCATATACAGGCACAGCTGGAATGTTGCTACATAGAAATGGAAAAGTTCATAATTAAAAAGTTTTATTGTCAATTTCTAGATGTAAGTAAGATATTAGACAAACATAATTGTATGTGTTGTATCATTTATTTCAAGTTCGATGGGATAAATGGGTTCAACATATTCACCAATCTTTGAATTATTTAATAAGAGAACATAATCTTTTTAGCGGAACGTGAAGTTAAATGATAATGTATTTTGACATTTTAACCTATATGTCTGTTTGTTTTGTTCACACATTGTTGTCAATATAATGGAATTTCATGCGACTGTCACACAAGTGAGAGGCTTAGCTAGCTATAAAACCAGGTTTAATCCACCATTTTCTACATAAAGAAATGCCTGTACCAAGTCAGGAATATGACAGTTGTTATCCATTCGTTTGATGTGTTTGAGCTTTTGATTTTGCATTTGATAAGGAAATTTCCGTTTTGAATTTTCCTTGGAGTTGAATATTTTGTTATTTTACTTGTTTCTTTTCATTCTTCTTAAGAAGCTCCTGTTTGAAGTATGCTTCATGAATTACGTTATTGTGTTAAATATTCAACATTTCCTTATTTGAATATTGTATACTCTAAGAAATTTGATAGTGTTTGCAAATCGTTTGTTAATCGAGGAATCAAAATTATAATAGAAAATGATCGAAATACGAACAATTTTCTACCCCAGGAATAGATTACCTTAGCTGTATTTGGCAAAACCCTTTCAAAATGTTGGGTCGTCAATGCTCTTCAAATTCGTACTTTTTGGGCCATCTTAAATTTTTGATTTGAGCGTTAATGTTGAGTCTTTTGTAGACGAAACCTAAATTTTAATCCTGGTATCTATGATGAGTTTAGTGAAAACAGTTTTCCTTCTGCAAAATTTATTGTTTAACTGGTGTAAGGGAAAAATCGATGCGTAAAACTGATAGATTTGCTTATATTTATGAAACTACTGTGGATTAATTATTTGTAAGATAACAATTTTGTGGATTTCGTGGGTATATATTAACCACACATTTAAATGTTCAACGAGGTACACATTTTCTAAAGACTTGCATTTGTATACAGACTTTGGGAAATCCACAAATTTATAAGTTTTCCTCAATCCCCGAAAATCGATATTCACGAAATTAAATGAATCCACAGTATTTCAGGTTATAAAGTGGGTACAGTAAGTTGACTTTTATGGCAAAGGTGAGCCGTCAGGTAATATTCACAATTCATGCCATACGGCGGTAAAAGCTGATATGCATTTGATCCAAAACTTGGTTATCAGTGTCGTGTGTCGCTGTCTTTTTACGTTATCCCCTCTTTTTCTTTGATCAATAAATGATTTTATGGCATAAAACAAACAATGATTTTTAAACATACCTTTATGTTTTCATGATTAGATGGGTTTATAACTACATCTGCCCGACTATTTGCAGAAATTTCGTCGTCGCCTTTTTCTATTTGTTGATTATCCTAAATACAAACAAAAATGATTCATTGCTTCCAGCCTTATATATGGAAGAACAGTTTCACACACTTTTAAGGTTTATATTACAGTTTTAATACGACTTAAAGGATATATTTGATAGTATTAAGTGATCAGATGAACGTAAACTCTAATATGGAACAAAATGGTAGCCTTCATCTTAAACCTGGCGATCAGGGGATGTATTCTACTGTATTCACCCAGCTCTATTAAAACATATGGAAAAAAATAATGTATGCAGGTGTGAGTTATTTCACGAATGCAAGATTAATTAACATGCTGAAATGTGTTCTGTGATTCAAACCATTGTTTAGATCATATTTATACTTGATTCCTGATTCTGAATCAGACTGGTTTACTCCTATTAATTTACTTGAACGTCTGATTAAGCTTCATATTGTATATCAATGATTGCGAAAATATAAAATTATGTTTAAAATACAAATGTGTGAATATGCTATATGTTAAGTCATCACTTTCTTCTGCAAAGGTGATTTATTATTTATAGTTTAATCTGAATTCTGTAAATTGTACGTGCTGTTGTAAGTAAGAATAATGATGTTATGAAATTTTTGGGAAAAAAATAGTTTCTGTTTTGTCAAAAATTTTCTGTAACTATCGTGATTAGATTGAAGAAATGGCATGGATTTTATCATTCAAAACCCTTTGTTTAGATCTGTCTTTTAAGTAAACATGTTAAATCATAGACTCGTGAGATGTTCGTATCAATTAAGGAAGCTAACTGTACACGCAGTAATATTTGCATATTGTAACAAAATTAAAATATCAAAAGTTTACAAATGGAAAAATTAAGTCGTTTCCTTCAGTTGTAAAATTTTATTTCTGAACACCACAACTGTCGATTTCCTGGTGTGAGTCTAGGTATCAAACAATTTTAAGGACTTACCTTGTATTGAGAAAAGTGCACTTTAAGTAATGTAAACGTGTGCATTTCCGCCTATTTAGCGATCACTTAAAATGCGATAAAGTGTTCCCTCGCGAATAGTTTGTAATATACCACGAATTCAACCCCGCTTTATACATATAATAATCCTCTGAATGTAGTTTGTCATTTGAGAATAACTAAACGGGGAACACATTTGGTTTCCAAAGGAATGTCTACTTTCTGTTGGAAATCTTATTTACCATGCATACCATATATTAAAGTCAAAAGTAGTAATATAAATTTAGGCAACATTAGTTTACCGATGCACAAATCAAATAAATCAATTTAGAAAATACAAATCATTGAAACATTTTTTTTTTTTAACAATTAAATAATCTTTATTGCACTAAATGCTGTTTAACAATTTACGTAGCTTACAGCATTGGGCTAAGTATCCCTGTACATTAATCATTATACATCCAGGGAGAATATATAACAAAATATTATATTAATGTTAGTATTTTACAATTAAACATAATACATTATATAGATAAACATCAATATAAAATGATTCATTCATTTTTTTTGTGTCTGTTTACAAATCGGGAAAAATAACGGATCTACGCCGTACCGTTTTGTGATTATATTATGTGTGTTTACTTTCTCACAGGTTACCTGTGTATTGGAATTAGCCTAACTTATTCTTTTATGATATGAAGGATTTATTTTCCAAGCTGACATGCTTGATCATGCTTATCGAAATAAACATATAGGTAAGTGTATACAATTATGTTAAATTCAAATCAATAGGTTATTTGCGATGGTTTTTTTTTTGGCACCTCGTGGTATATTATTTGTACAAGGCCAAGGTAAATACATGTAGCGTATGTTGATTTGTCAACCAGTAATACCTTACAGGTTACAATATGTTGACGTCTTTATTAACATTTTTCCGGTTTCAATATTTCTTATCGCATTTAATTTTATTATGTCGTTTATTTCCTTTTGAAAATTTTTAAAGATTTCTATCTTTGTTTCTTTTTGTTTGAAACAAAATGTGCCTTATATATGGAGAAAATATAACTGTTATCAGGGTGTTTATATCAGAATATTTTATATCTGCTATTTTATAGCCAGTTATTAAATTTTCTATCTTTAGAATGTGTCTATCTATTTGAAGATAAAGTAGTAGCTTATATATTTCTTGCCAGTAAGTATTAATATAAGGGCATGTAATAAAAAATGTTTATAGTTGTCAATTTCTTTACAAAATTACAAGAATTGTTTTCTAATACTTTCCACTGAACTAGCAATTCATTGCATGGAATGATGTAGTGGAGTAATTTCCATTTAAACTTTTTAAATTTGTTGTTATCTAGGTAATTAAATATAAAATTAAGAGTGCTTTTAAATTTTATATTTAAATTTTCTTCAAAATTCTTTCCCACTTAAGAAAACCTACAAGTTTTTCTTGTTTATAAGGGGCAAATAGTATTGAATATATTTCTTTATTACTCATTTCTGGATAAATGTTATGATTGAGTAGTATTTGCAGATTTTTGTATTCTTTATATGTACTTTTGTTTTAAATGAGCTTTCTTGCTTTAAAATATTCTGCCAATGTTTTGGAATAGCTTTCTTTAATAAGGATAATTCTCGAATCCAATCACGTTTATCTTTTATTTTAATTAATATTTTATTTTCTGATATATAACCACTTTCATCTAGTATGTCATTTACATACAGAATATTATGTTCAATCCATTTAGTAAACAACAAGTATTTTCCTTTTGTTTGTATGTTATGATTGCCCCATAAAATCTGCTTTCTTATGTCTAGAAATGTTTGTGGGGTCTTTGTCTGTCCTCCCTTAACATTAATCCAAGTTTTAATCAATTGCTGATAGAACTCAGGAAGTGATTTAAATATTTTTTTGTCTAACATATTAACATTTTTGATATTCATTTGAAATAGCAAAAGGTTTTTACCAATTTGTTTAGGTAAACTTGTGGTATGATTGACCAAATATCACCAGAGTTTTGTTTAAGTTTTAAAATTCAGCGTAATTGAAGTGCTTTGAGATACAAATCTATATCAATCATTTTTAACCCACCTTCTAAATAGTCTTTACAAAGGGTTGCACGTTTAATTTTATCTTTTTTCCCATTCCATATAAAATTATAGACTAGAGTTTTAAACTTTGTATTATTTCCTTTGGTATGTACATGTTTGATGCAATATAAGTTAAATTTGGAAGAATTAATGATTTTACTACTATTATTTTACCTATTAATGTTAAGTTTCTTTTCATCCAGTTTGATATTATTTTTCACATTTTTTAGCTGTTTATCAGTGTTTAGTTTTTGACAGTCTTGATTACTATAACCAAAGTAAAAGCCAAGACTTTTAATGTTATCTGTTTTCCAATTTATGCCTTCAAATTTGTCTCTGCTATGTTTAAGTTTTCCTAACCAAAATCAGGGTTCAAATTAACATTTGGTACTGGAAGGTCCAGGACCTTTGACACTCAAACTGAAAGGTCCACAACCTAAATTCCAGGTCCTACTTTTGCTTGAAATATTTCCTAACATAGTAAGATACAAGTAACAAAATTAATGTGCTACAAAATTAATGTGCTGTTGGTGTTAGGTCAACTTGTTTCATTGTCAGTCACTGTTGTATAAAATATTTAATAACAATTGTAATTGTCTTGCATATTATAAATTCAGATAATCTTTTTTTGTTATTGAGGAGGGTGTTACCATGGGTGGGTGTGTTGTCTCAACTATTGGTAATTTATTACTACTTATACCATGTGTATATATGTCTCTGGTTTAAGTGTATCATATCTAGTTGCACTATTATAATGCATTAGTTTCTCTGTGAAAATATAGTTGCACTATTATAATGCATTAGTTCCTCTGTGAAAATAAGATAAGAAACTTCCAGATTTGTACTGGCCCTTCAAAATTGAGAAGACATTACCTCTTGAATTGTAGTAATACGTTTACACTATACAAAAATCTACATGTAATATCAATATTTATTAATGATAAAGAAAATTACTGTCACATTTTTGGATTTTGAGATGAAAATTTATGAACTAAAAGTAATTTTGAGTTTCTGTAAAAATATTTCCTACATTTTCTTTCTTTTCAATATATCTTTTGTTTTTCAATTCTAGTGTTTATATTTTATCATCATAGATGTATTTTGTCAGCTGCCTGGAATTATAATTTTTCATTGTATTTGATCGGCAAACCCGGATTTACCTTATCCGCTCCGGAATCGAATCCGTTTTTGTTATTTTCTTCATTTCCGGTTTATGGCATCCAATGTTTTCAATGTTATTTTGTCAGTCAGATACGATTTTACTCGGATTTACACGTTACTAGTTGGCAATTTTCGGTATAAATTGGGTCAACAACGCGACTTTGTTTACAAGCTGAGCTGTGACAAACATATACAACACACAGTTTGTGAATACAATAATTGAGAAATAAATTTTACTCAAAACAAAAATAATATATATATTACAATGCTTATGTTGAAAAAATATTTACATGAATATATTACACAAAAGTTATATTTACATAGTTTACAGTAGATAAAGATAATGAGTAGTTTGTATAAATATGTACATTTTTTTATCAGTACTATATGTGTTGCTTCTGTCAGGGCTAAATTGTAAGGGTTTATTGTCCTTGTTTTTCTTTGCTTTTATTTTGGTATATTGTTTTTATAACTATTGAATGCTGAAAGTGTTATTATTTTTCCAGGAAATATATGTAATGGTTTGCATTATGAATTGGACTATTTCTGTATTCTAATTTGGACTCATGGCCTTGCACATAATTTGAATATGAAGTATGAGCATATATGGAACTACAAGTGTGATTCTGTATGTGTACATCTGTTGTCAATTTAATTATATATTTTGGTGTACAAAAGTTTGTCTTTGCATATCTATGTATGGAATTAAAAGTGACATATGTATTCATTTAGTGATCTAAGAAGAAAAATTTTGAGGCACATCTGGATTAGTTCGAACTGTGCTGAAAAAGTGCAAACTTTATATAAAATATGTAATTTAACAAAAGTACAAATTGTGAAATATGAGTGGAACTATGACTACATGTATATTGAGTGGTACTTAGTTCAACTGTACTGTGAAAGAGTTTTGTTATAAATATCATCGTGATCATACACAGAATAAATATCAATGTAAATGTATTACAGTATAATATTAAATTAGTTCTACATTTATTTGTTTTCATATCAAAATTATTCAAACTTTGTTTTTACAGTACTGATAAATGTCATTAGATTTCAGTTGGTATGATTAAGTTGCCAAAGTTTTTGGCCGTTTAGCCGTGGTATCACCCTCGTTGTCATGCAAAACATGGGTCGGGGTAACTGGAGACCGTTCAACGTTTCTGTTGTTTTTTTTTTTTTTTTTTTCCTGGAGTTAACTCCTGTTGTTCAGATACAAATGAGGTAATTTGAGTTTGTGTTGTTTTTCTCTCTTTCTTTGACTTTTTATCTTTTTTTCTGCCTCCGGAGAAGGTACTGAATGGGACATGTCGATGTCATCTTTATGCATGCTCGTTGATTCAGGTTCACTATTTGTAGATGGATCATCTATGTGATTTGGTTGTTGTGTGGCATAAGTATCTACAGTAGTGTCATCAGCATTATTTGTGTTTTCACTTGCGTCAATTGTACTTTGATGTATCTTAGGTTGTTGAGTGGTATCCGAGAGGTCATTTTCTGTACAGTCAATTTGTTTATGACCTTCCTTACCACATGATTTACAAACCCAGTCATTAGGGCAATTGCTAAAATTATGCCCATCAGCTAGACATTTTGAACACTTTTTTTGGACGACTGCCTGTAGATGGTTGATCACGGTACATAACTGTGGCTCTGTATTTTCCTATAGTAATAGAGCGAGGAATATGTTGGGGTAAAGGACCCTGACATATGATGATTCTATCACCAGTAAAACAGTTAGTGATCTGATTCTCATACCTCAGACGTTCTCTGAAGTGGTTTATTATTACACAGCTCCGTTCTTCTAGAGCTCTTAATATTTGGCCGTCATCGGCAGAGAGTGGGACATCCTTCACTCTAATTCTTACAGTGTCTATGTCCTCGTGTATGGTTACCCGAGGGTTCCTTGAGTAAATGTTGACCTTTTTACCTCTAATTTCTACACCCTTACAGATAAAGTGATCTCTTGCCGTCTCACAATCTAAGTATATTCGCCAGAGGCCTCTTATTCGTTGAAGTCCAATGATGGATCGTGCCTCAACTGAATAACCTAGCGTTTGGTACATTTCAATATTTGTTAAATACAGTGTTTTGTTGTGACCCGATCTGTAAGTGAACCAAATACATCTATTTCTTGAACAAAGACTGGTTTAACTCCCGACATTGTTGAAGAGTCTATTGTCTTTGGATTAGTTACGACGCCATTTTTCTTCACCCTGGCTTTCTTCATTAGATTTTGCCATTTAAGAAGAGTTTAAGAATGTTCTGATATATTAAGATCTTGTTAATTGTCAAAAGAAATGATTAAGGTAAATCTTACACAACAATATATTGCAGCTAATCTGGAACTTACTTGAATTTCACAATTTTTCTCTTGTCTGAGCACAACCCGCTTCCTTAGTCAAGGGTCGTAACTCCTTCCAAATCATTGAAACATATAAAGACTGAGGCAATCGCAGGGGCTCCAAAAGTATCGAGACCGGGTGCGCCGACATTTGAAGCGTCTCCTGATTTGCATGCATCAATATTTGGAAATCAAGATATGGAATAGACCTTCTAGTTTCGGTAGTATCACTAATATCAAGACATCATCAATACATCAGAAAGTGAAATTAAAGAACTTTGAACTTTTTCTTTTAGTCAGTAAGAAGGGTTTATGTGAATTCTGCATCATATGAATACAATAAATGACGGCCAATAGGGGTGTACAATAAGTTGCCATTGGTTTACCAACTGTTTGTTGATATATTCAATAACCAAATTCAGCAAATATGTTGTCGATTAAAATGTGCCACTCAAAACAAACCTTCTGATAAGAATAAGAAGATCTTTTTCTAAGTATGATTGGTCTTATAAAAAATATTTCATCAGTGTTGGCAATTGAGTTCAAGAAACAAGATTAGAAAAGATCTGTAGTTTTTACTGAGGGATAGAAAAGCGGAAAGTGTAATTTTTAACTATTGGATGGACGTCAATATGATGTAATTGATTGATTGATTGTTGGTTGCTTGATGTCCAGTGGCAAATATTTCATGCATGTTCAGGACGAGAACAAATTAACAATAAATACAATAAGTAGGTCCTGTAAGAGAGGCCGCAGGTCGGGGAAATTTAGACTGCCACTGGAAAATGAGGATAAATTGAATGCGGACAGAAATTTGGCCTTGCAACAGGCCACCTACGGACCCATCAAAGAGTTGTTTGAAGGGTTTCTATCGTGCAGAGATATTGGCACTCTCTCTACACTAGGCATCGGATTTAACGTCCCGATTCTGACCGGACGTGACTGCGAATTTGTACACCCCGCACAGCCAAACGGACGCCCCACTCCAGCAAGGGTTTTACTGCTCAGTCACCCTTGGGGCTTCAATATGATGTAACAATTAACTTTTCGACACTAAAATTTTCCAAACAGTATCAATGTGTTAATTCATAATTGAAATGACAATTAATCAGAGAGCATTGAAGAATTGTGTTATTTTTTACAGTTTCATAATGAGCCAACTGATGGCTTGAAATTTGCTTCCACCTTATGGAATTTAATTGGCTTACTAAATCAAGTCTCTGTTGAAATAATGTTATGGTTACGGCAACTAGGATGTCTTCAATATTCCGATATTCCAGAAATTAAACAGAAAATAAAGCTTTCTACTCACAATTCGCAAATCAGGTTCCGAAGCAGTAACGTTATGCTGGTTTGATGCGGAACAAAACCTGTCTTTTCTCTAAAATAAACAAATCAACTTTGTCATAATTAGGCCAGAGTCAAATGAAACTGTCAGGTGTATCTGCTCATGAGAAGTAAGTCCAATTATTCAATCGTTTTATAGTTGCTTGCATACTTTTAAGTTATTTGACTTTATGAGTGAAAATAACACTTTATAAGTTACGTGTATCTGAAGCGCTTTTTTAGTTTTACCTTTATCAGGAACTCTCGAACTCAAACATCTGACATCCAAAGCTGTATAAGTACTTGAATGCGCGAGGAGCGATATGAACGACAAAAAAAAAAAAAAAAAATTGTCCTAAGGCAAACAGTGCTTGAGTGAATTAAGAAACCCCTTACAATTAACCTGCATACAAAGGTTAATGATTTACATCTAATGCTTTTTGTCGACTGAGTGACATTTTGCATTTGAATTCCAAGATAACTGCAGAATGAAAATAAGACCACGGCCAAGTGACAATAATAGGTTACATTGTTTGATTAAAAAAATCCCAATGTTCAATATTTTTTAACCGAAGCTGGAGTGAATTGAAATGAAAGCAGGAAATTAAGGCATTCTCCTTAACTTTATCCCCTTTCCGTCCATAGAGTAATAACTATGTCTTGTCACAGAAAAAAAAAATGATCCCCATATTCATTTTATCGCTAGATAAAAAAAAACAAAATAGATTAAAAGATTGTCAGTTTGTTTTCGGCTTATGAGTATGAATATCCCTTTAAAATCTTTTGCCTCTCTTTTCATTAACAAAAATTTCAAAAATAAAATAAAGAAGGTACACGTATCATAATTAAATGCATGTTTATAAAATAGATTTATTAATTGTACACAAAATCTAAAACGTTTTGATTGATTAAAAATCATCAAAATGACATATTACAAATCAAAGCCAAACCAAATTAGAAAATTTGTTTTCTGAATGGAATAAATTCACCTTATTTCGCAAGTTATCGAGCTTTCTTGTATGAAGTGCAAAATATGTTTTACTGCTGAATAGAAAAATAGTATCTTTACAGATAAGTCCTACATACTATTTTACGACTCGCTCAAATCAGGTTCCAGAAAAATTGAATTAATTTTCACTTACATACACTTCTGTTGTATTGAAAGCGAGCATGAGGAATTTAAAAGACAATTTTGTAATTTGGGATAAATTTAATGAAAACAAATTTTACGACATTGGGCTTTGTACTCACCGATATACAACCTAGTGTATAGACACATGTTTTCAATAATACATAAAAATGATAACGGAAATTTCAATATATCGGACAAGACTGTCCACCTCGCCTAACACTTTATTATGTAATGTAGAATTGTTGATGACATTATAGTGACCTACAGGTGTTTTTGTGTAGTGGCGTTTTAGTGTCATTGGTATTTGCCTCAGATATATTTTTGATTAAATATAATTTGTGGTGATAAACATTTCTAACATTTTTACGTATCTAAGTTTATTGATTTGAAGCTGTTTGGGCTGTCCTCTAAGTAAGTTATCTATTGAAAATACAAAACACGAAAGAATTTGTACAGTCAAGGTTGTTTACGGGGTCTTTAGTGAAGCAATTTTCATTTTCCTTTAGGTTAAAATTCACAAATGTATAGCATTGGTAAAGATATCAACGGTTAGCAATGTCATAAGTTTACTATTCATATCATCCAAAAAATAAATTTATTTAATAAATAGTCATGAATGAAATTGTATTTGACGCATTCAATTACTTTGAAATGATGTTAATCTAATAAATTTGAAAATAATCATTGTTTTCTTGGTCTTGAATCTTTAAAATGAACAATGGTACGATTACACGGAGATTACTGCAAATTATGTAAAATATAAATTCAATTATTGGATCCAGTGTGGATATTACTGTTCTAAAGATAGAGAGAGAACTTTTCAAATATAAAACAGAGACTTTGCACAGCGCACTAGAAGTTGATTGTACAAAATACTTTAACCGTTCGGAAAAGGCAAAAATCGATGAAGAATTAGATAAAAAGCCTGAAACTGTACATCACAATGAGAAACTATGTCTATACTTACGCTATGTTTTTGTCGATACTTAACCTTCTGCTGCGGTTCCGAAAGATTTGGTGTCGACAAGGACAATTGATTGGTGCTCACATGTTTTGATTTCTAAAAGAGCACAAAAGAATTCTGTGAGTGAAACTAAAACTTTAAAGCTTATTTAATTTTGTGAAATTATTT
This sequence comes from Mytilus coruscus, assembly GCA_017311375.1. Lineage (NCBI taxonomy): Eukaryota > Metazoa > Mollusca > Bivalvia > Mytilida > Mytilidae > Mytilus > Mytilus coruscus. Next base: position 25,268,604 of record CM029597.1, on the reverse strand, counting down.
GCAATTGGTTGTTTCATAGTTGACTTCTTTTGGAAAGCTTAATGGCTAAGACTATATGAAAGCATGTTCTATACTTATGTTCGAAAGAATAGTTGATATGTTAACTAAAACGTGTGCTACAAATAACGAGTCTAAGAACATTCAGATCTCTCTTCGGCTTAGATGTTGCTAGTCATTCGTCCTAACCGCATTATATAATTTGTTTGCCTTTGATCCAACCATGAAACAATATTGTCTCCATGTGTTGTATGCAAATCACATTATAAAAGCTGATTGAAAAAGGAATTAGGTATTCATAATTTACTTATTAAACTTTTGAAATTTCAAAGAGATTAACAAAAATAAGGAAATCCTGGACAATATTTGTCTGGTTTATATTCCTTTATTTCAGCTAAAGATGTAGAACTGAATCAGTCTAGCGAATACTAATACTTAAAATTACAAAAGTTCCTTACAAAATAAGTTATGTTGTTGCGTCCGTAAATGCCCCACGATACCTCTTAAAAGCATTACTATTGTTTAAGGTTTCTTTTGGTTATATTGCTCTTCACGTGTTTAGGTCTGATACATCCATGGCTTTCAAATGTTTGGGCTCTGGAGCGTTCCTGATGAATGTACATCGGACGCACACAATTAATAAAGTGTTACTTTCATTTACTGGCTTTTTACATGATACGTTTCAAACATTTACGTTTTACTAGACACCAAAACGGGTTTCAGAGTTATATTTTTGTACTATGAAAGTATTACTCGGGAAGGAGAATCTCAGAGTTTCGATTTATTTCAAAGTTTTATGACCAGTAAATTTTCACAAAATGACCCTTTGAATGGCATAACATGTCAGCACAGGAGCGTTGACTTCTTGCCATGGGCAGGTTATGTCACTCGGTAACAAAATACCCGGCCGTAGGGTCATCGACCGAGTAGTTGTAAAAATCCTCACAGATACCATGTTTCTGATTTATTACACCAGACAAAATAGTATACGTTTTTATAATTATCCATTAATTACACAATATTCGACATTATCAACTTACATCTAGGTTGAAAGATTTGACTCAACATTGTTTCATATACAGCAAAATCACGATAGACACGAATATCTTGTTAATGAAAGGAATAACTGATACTTTGTACATTCTAATTCTAACTCAATATTTTTGAAACTGACTTCTTCAAGATGCTTGATTTTATGATGGACACTACATTTGTTACATTTGGTGAAATCGTTTACGAAATAGACCTTGTCGGCTTTCTAATTAGAACTTACTGTTTGCCTCGACTCGCTGACCTGTTTCGTTATTGGAGTGAGTTACAAGTAGATTCATACAGAAGCTACTTTAGAAGAATATTGAGAAGTTAACATTTCTGTTTGGTTCCTTAAAATCTGAATACATTTTCAAACATAAAATTTATGTTTTTTTTAACTAAAACTACATAAACGTTACATTTTGAAAATCTGTATGTTTGTTATATTAGACATGTTTGTTGGACCATCTTAACTGTAAACCTCTACCTTGATATTTCTTACACGTTTTATGAATTTTATTTAATGTATATTACTAACAACCATTTACACCTGTTTATATAAATTTCATGACTACTGTTAACGAGGCCGGGATAAGGTACCAGTGTTCGATGTTTTAAAATAACAAATGTACAGATTTCAACACAATATGAAAAAAAAAAGAATAAAGAAGTTAACTATGAAGTTTCAACTAATTTTGTTCTGATAATAATATTGCTTTTATATGCTAAATATAAATTTTAGGATATGAAATGAAAATATAGATTGAAATATATTGACATATTGAGGAAAATATATACTTAACTTAGCATATCATGAAAATATTGAAAAAATGCAAGAATATACTAGTTTTATTCGACATCCTGTTACTTTGCTATTTTGAAAATGCACCTGAACCACATATACCACAATTAAGAAGCTTTCCAATATGACAAGCAGTTGGTAAACCTTTTCACATATGGCAGTTATACATTTGCACGTAGTACAGCATTTTGTGTAAACAAAGTTTACAAAATGCAAATGGTCCTGAACTATGCGTTAAGTTGAGGTATGGTAACATAACCAATCTAACGCTGCTTACTCTTTTCTCCATTTTCGAAGAGCACCACCCATGCTGTTTAAATTCGTATCTTAAAAGTAAAAAAATATATATATAAAGACTTCAACTGATGTGATAATATTTTACGATAAGGAAAGATAAAACAATTTCAAGGATGTGAAAGGATGAAGTCATTTAATGTTTTGGTGAATGAGATGAGGAATGATTTTGCATTTTATTATATATGGGTAATTCGTATAATTTCATTGAAATACATAAATAAATTGATAAATAAATAAATACATAAATAAGTAAATAAATGCAAAACCCTACATCATAAATATTAGATATGACCATGGTGGTATATGGCCTCCTATATTAAATAAAATTGAGAATGGAAATGGGAATGTGTCAAAGAGACAACAACCCGACCAAAGAGCAGAAAACAGCCCAAGGCCACCAATGGGTATTCAACACAGCGAGAAAATCCCGCACGGCTTCAGCTGGCCCCTTAAACAAAAATGTGTACTAGTTCGGTGAAAATGGACGTCACACAAAACTCCGAAATATAGAAATGAACTAAAATTAAAAAACATACAAGACTAACAAAGGGCAGAGGCTCTTAACTTGGGACAGGCGCAAAATGCGGCGGGGTTAAACATGTTTTGTGAGATCTCAACCATCCCCTATACCTCTAGCAAATGTAGAATAAACAAACACACAGCAATACGCACAGTAGAACTAGTTTAAAGAAGTCCGAGTCCGATGTCAAAATAGGTAACAGAAGAAATTTAGCAAAATGACATGATACATAAATTAACAAAGGACTACTAGACATTTGCGGAAACTGTCATACACCTACGATTAGGATTACAATTACACTTACAGGTAGCATTTAAATCTTGGGTCGTTTCAAAGTGTAAATATAAACTTTCGGTCCAAAACAAAGACTAACTCCTATGATATTTTTCTACAGTTGAACAACGGGATTTCCATGCAAAATGGCATCTTGGGAGCTTGAGGTGGAATCTGGACAACTTGGACCCAAATGCAAATTGGGCTGACAACTCAGGCAAATTTAAAGAGAACTCGGACCACTTTTATAGACAGCTCGGATAAGTTTAAAAGACAACACGGACCAGTTTGAAACACTTGTCAGACCAGCGGATCTTCGTGGTTTTAACGTTTAATATGATTTTTGTTTGTTTTTGTCAAGATTTATTTCTTCTCAGTTTCCCCTAACTGACCATCTTAGCTTGCTGTGACAACTTGTCAGTTTGATGCATTTCAGTAAGTTCTGTTACTATAAATTGTTGATTGACGGCCTAACGAGATCAATTAGAAAAATAAAACAACAAATATCTTTCAATGCAATGAAATTATAAAGCAGATATACATTCGTCTTTACATATACTGACCGGTGTTGTAATAAGTGATCCTAGAAATCTTTCAAGATGGTTGAAATGCCTTTTACCGTCAGGCACCAAATGTTAATTTTCGACTATCATTAGCGACAACTTGATTCAATTTATATTGTGGTTTGTCAAATTATCCTTATTTGTCAGAGGTTTCAATTATTTAAACTTTACCGTTATAATCGGAAGACATATACCATGATTCGTCAAAATCAGTTGATATTTGTTATCGTCATAATGAGCTCTATGTTTCTTTGTGGAGTTTTTCGTGGACTTGTTTGTATATCGTCGTTTTCTTTTTACCATCGTGGAGTCTTTTTCTTCGACTTATGGGTTTTAAATGCCCGTTTGCATCGTTTAAAAAAAAAGTAACTTAAGTTGCATTAAACATATACATGCATTACATTATGAATTAAATCAAGAATTTCAAAGTATAGACCCCAAGAACTTCGTTTAAATATTCTTAAAGCACTCAGGTTGTCTTTTAAAGTACACGGATGTCTGTGAACCCAATTTTAGATTTAATGCAAGTCAAACAAGTTTTTTAAACGATGATTTTTTTTTTATTTCTTTAGAAATAAAGTAGTTATTATACAATATATGTTATCAAATAAAACTATATTACACCATTCTTGACTTAAATGCTCGTTGCTTGTAAAGGAATTTGAATGCACACGAATATTTAATGGATCCGCATCTTAATCAAACACATGACACATCATTTATAACGAGATATTTTATATTTCATTAAGAATAAATTATAAGCTGAATTTTTGATAAAATTGCCAACGCAATATTTAATTTTACATGGATCATTTACGTCAAAAACAGTAGAAAAATACCGTTTATATTATTTGGCAAGATCTAAACGTTATTTAAAAACAATTACACACTATTTAAGTCGGTTAGGGGAGCATTTGCGGATACAAAAATGTAATTGTATAAAAGATGTACGACTCCCAAGTTTTATATACCGCCCGCTTTTGTAAAGCGAGTATAACTATTAATACAGAAAAACTAATAAATGATAAGTGTATTTCGTGCATTTATTTTATTTTTCCCCGTTATGGATGAGGAACACGGATTAACCATGGCAGCATTACCTGCCCTGATGCAGACTCCACCAGATGTAAGGTACACATTTCATTCGTCATCTGATTATAACCCTGGTAGTTCTAGCTTGACCACCGACAAACCAATCTTTATACAATCAGGGAAATATTATAGGCAATGATGTATACTTTTGGAATGGGAGAAATGTGTTCACTTGTTTTGCAAGCAAACGATTTTCCTTTTACCGGTGAAACTCCTGAAACGTTACTTTAAATTGTAGCCGATGTTAATGGTCTCTTCAGACAGAGAACCGGTCGGGATCATAAGCTTTCCCTGGGAAACATAATTCTTCTTTTATGTTATGGTTACAATCGTACCCGTCTTATCATATGATTTCTGAAATAGTTGACCTTAGTGTTTCGACTACCAAAGATGAAACACTTGCATGTATATACCTATTTCAAGAAACATATAACTGTCTTATCTATTGGCCTTTTTTGGATTATTGGCAGAACTAACAATGTGGGTGATCACAAATTCCGTTTGCAGAAGTGCTATCGACAGAAAGTTTGTGGCCGATAACGGAACTTCAAGAACAGTATTTCCCAGGACACAGACATTGTCACTGCATTCACACTTAAGTTGTAATATTGAACGAAGACAGGATATGTTATGTTGAGTGCGGATTTCTTTGACATAAGCAATATATGTTGAAATATAGTACAAGAATTACCTTTCCCGACTGAGTTGTTTGCTAGTTGACAAAATATATCCGAACAGATATCCAGTATTGACACCTTACATGAGACGAACCCCAGAATATGCAGAGGAAGTGACACTATAGAGTAGAGGTTGAACACGCATTCGTTAAAACATTAATGTGTTGTCGAAAAGACTTATTTACATGATAAAAAATATCATTTCATTTTACTAAGTATCTCAATTGGGTTTATTTTTTATTTTGAGAGGACCCTTGTTTTCGTCAACTGTAATCGTAAGTCTAAGTGTAATCCTAGGTATAGACCTAGTTTCCGCAAATGTCTACTAGCAGTTACTGACATACCAGCTCCAGACCTCAATTAAACTGATTGAAAGTTTATGTCTTCATCATATGAAAATCAAGCACAATCCCTCCCGTTAGGGTTTAGTATCATACCATCATAAAATATATGAGAAGAACATAATCCGCACCGTGCCAACGACTGGTTTTAGAATAAATGTGTTTATTTTCGATGCAAAGACCCTATGAGTGAATCAATATTAATTCCAAAATATGCAATCTTTAATGACCTTACAACAGTATCGTAACTATATACATTCTGAATAAGTCTGTTTAAAGGTTTGGTTAGCTTTTGAGGTGAATGACATGTTTGTGCTTTGTATAGAATATTACCATAAACGATTGGATGTGAAATACCCGATCGTATAAGATGACTGCATATTTATTTATATTTACGAATGATGTATTTCTACCGATGATAAAATTTAGTAAATGTTTTGACAAGTTTGTGATATCGAAAACCCTGGTGTAATATGCAATCTTTTATGACCTGACAACAGTATAGTAACTATATTCCTTCTGAATAAGTCTGTTTAAAGGTTTGGTTAGCTTTTGAGGTGAATGACGACATTTTTGTGCTTTGTATAGAATATTACCATAAAAGATTGGATGTGAAATACCCGAACGTATAAGATGTCTGCATATTGATTGATATTTACGAATGATGTCCTCGTATCGATAATAAAATTTAGTAAATGTTTAACTAGTTTGAAACACTGTATTTGAGAAAGGATCATGCTTTAAAATAATGGCTGCTATGAATACACTTCAATCAATTATGTAATTTGTAAATAACTTTCTTGGAAACTGAAAGATCAAAATTCTTATAAATATAAATAATCTGTGGTGCAATTTCAGCTACATGTTGCATGTTTATTATATCTTCATTTTGTGCATATTTGTAAACTGTAGTGACCGTGAAAGTCACAAAGGAAATCTATTGTTAAATAACAGAATGGTAATCTAAAATGAATTACGATTTATTTAACAACATTTTGTGCAAAAGAAATAAAACTCTGATAATGTATAATATATGATCAATTGTGAATAAAATAACAGGAAAAATACACTTTATAAGTGCCTTTTTAATGTTCACCATTTATCGTATTGAAAGTTGACATTCAATTTAAATCATTGAATAGATTGAAAGTATTAGTATGAAAAAGTATAACCTCATCGGATTGGTTACTGTTTGAAACATATGATAATTGATATGACTTATATATAATAAAGGGTAAGTAATACGCCCATTTCTAGGATAAAAACAAAATTCAAGTACTTGCAAAGCTTTTCGTGTTCGTACCGGCCGACAAAGGAGCCAACAATGTGGCAGTGATATGACGTAAATACTACATGAAAACTTTTAAGAATGAAAATATAAATCCTTCTAAATTCAAGGCAGTGCACTCCATAGAGAGTCAAAAATTAAAATAATCATGTCACTAAAACATCTCAAATTAAAGCATCCTCTGAATATTTGAAGGTCTCTACTATATAAATAACACATAGCCGAGAGGGTGATAGAGCAGATTGTTACCCCGAGAAAACATTGTCAACCGAGGCGAAGCCAAGGGTGACAATGTTTTCAAGGGTACCAATCTACTCTATCACCCTCTCAACTATATGTTATTTAATTTATTATACTGAATGTTCTATCATTATTGTTTTTACTATCAAATTTTAAATTGAAAGAACTTCACTATATGACATCATGCATGTACATAACAACGTTACAGTTTATTAGAAAAATAACAGAAGATAAGCAAAATATATTTTTGATTTTGACAGTCTATGAAAAGTTCTTAGGCCAAAACGTAGAACTTTAGCATTGTCTTAAAATTATTGATGTAAATTCAATTCATTGTCTTTTAAATTATCGATTTTTGATTGGTCTGCACGAGAGGGTGACATTCAAAAATTGTCTCCCGCTGAGCCATGGGATAGAGTAAATTATCTCCCTCGTATTAGCCAATCAAAATCTGGCATTTTAACGTGAAGTATAATAATATGTATTTGCTACCTACACTACACAAATAAAATTCAAATTTTGTTTCGTCTCGTCTTCTAGTAAGTGTTTTATATTTAACTAATATTTATGTGCTGTTAACGAATTCCCTTACTTCTATCAAAGCATTTGTTTTTTTAATTTTGTAATAAAGAAATGGATTATTAAAAGCTCTTTGGATGTTTTGGAAAAATAACGTGCTTTTGGTAGTCCGTTTAATTCGGTTGACAATTATGACTTTTCGACTCTGTACACTACACTTCCACACAATCTAATCGAACAGAAGTTCTTTTATTCGATTAAATTGTTTATTAAAAACGATTGCAGATTTATTTGCTGCAACTCATAGAATGCCTTCTTTGCAATGAAAAGAGAAATATACTAGATATACTCACTGGAACTGAGTTTACTGATTTTACTGCGGGTATGAACTTACTTTAAGTAAATATAATACAAAACTTTCTTTTTCAGATTTTGAAATTTAAGTTTCACACGGAAACTATATACAAGAATTAACGACAAAGAGACGATTTTCGTTCCCTGTTTTAATTTCCCTTTTAGACGGGGATGTTTCTTTGGCGCCTTCTTTCGGTGTGCATATTTCACAACGTGTTCGCTATGACCGTGTCTGCAGTCGTTCTAGATCTTAATGACATTAATTTATATATAATTGGTAAATCATTAAGTAAGAAATTACCACACATTAATTAAAACTAAACTCTTTCTATTTTCACATATTTGGATGGGCAGGTTGGCTGTACTGTATAATTCTTATTAAAACTGGATAACTCATCCTAATTTTTAGGTAATGTTGTTTTAAAAGCCCGTAAACTTAGATACGATCCATGTTAACTCATTGATCATTTAAATAAACGTATTCTTAAAGATATTCAATTTACATCCTTCATCATGTCGACACTTATTACTTATATTTTGGCATTGCACCAGGTCATGCGATTTTTAGACTGTTTATGACGTCTTTTACTAAAAATGTTGGACGTGTACTGACTAAATATTTAGTCTGGGAGAACATGATTTGTTTATTATTTGTATTTGGCTTTGAACTAGGTTTCAAGGAGTGAAGTTCAAATAATCCCTCCGCAAATTTTTCGGACGCCATCACGAATTAGTTAACCGTTATGGAATATCTGTTTCACAGATGACGACGGATATATTCAATTGTCGTAACCAAAATCCGTCCTCATTTCCTCGAATGTGACCTACCGATTTAGTTTTGTTTTACATTTTTGTGTCGGGGCCTTTTATATTTGACTATACGGTATAAGTTTTTTCTCTTTGTTGAAGGCTATACGGTGACTTATAGTTTCTTATATCCACGTCATTCGAACTCTGGTGGTTATTTGTCTAATTGGCAATGATACCACTTCTTTTAATATAGAGACAATAATAAATAATGATTTATAACATCTATATAAATTTAATATATTGGGTCCTCATGATCGTCTATAAACATGATACTGACAAGAACGATAACAACAGAACGTTATCTAACAATTTACAGTTACATTATATATCTTTGAAACTATGTAATGAAACATGTATATTCTATATATCATACATGAAACGGCCTTATCTATTGAAGATTGTTAAGAGAAAGGAATGGAAAATTGATTGTGTCAATGCATTGACAATATGTGGATAAATGTTTTATTTTTGTCAAATATATAATCAAATGACAAATATAATAAAACATTTTAAATAAGCTTCAAATGCTTATTGGTCTTGGTAGTGTAAGCAACATGCGAATGCTGTGATGGGCAAGATCTAGACTTTTCTATCGATAAGTGTCATGCCAAAAATGACTTACATGTCCCCGTCTTTCCACCAACAATACGGTAAGGTCCACGTTTAATGGTCGCACATTTTCTTTAAATTTTGAAACTGATATAACTTGAAAACAAACAGTATTATTTATTTACTCACATGAAACAAACCGGGATGCGGTATTCAGTACGTAGGTGAAACTGGGCGATTTTATCTAAACGCACGCAAGAACACCTGTATCGTTTTAAAAGACCCAATAAATTCAAAAGTATCATTTATCAACACCTTAAAAAGCACAAGCATCCTATTAAATATTTAACAGTTCAACCTTTAGAAGTAGTAAATAAGCAGCCTGGTGAATCTCATTCAAAGTTTGTACGATCACGGAAAATAATTGAATTAAATTGGATTAAAAAATTACAGACAGTCTACCCTCTCGGTCTTAATGATAATATCATGGAATTGGTAATATATCAAGAACCGATTCTGTTAACATTTTGGATATAGTTTCTAAAACTGTTCGTAAAACCGTTCTCATGGTCGTAGAAAAATCGCAATCAAAGAAAATTTCGGACCAATCATACCAATATTTCGGACCTAATTTCTATTTCAAAAAACAATGGCAGACATTATCTGTTAACAAAGCTCTGTTCATTACCGGTTAATAAGTTAAATAAAATTTTAGAGGATTGCAACACAATTTCATATAGCAGTCCTAAGTATGAAACCGTTCAAATTATAATGGCATATTGTTATTCTAAACTGTTTCCCAAAATTGATCGCCCTGAAGATCATAAAAAACATTTTATTAAAATAAAGTATGTCAATAAAGGTTTTGATTTTGTAAATATTGCCGGTATTTTTAACGACCATTCTGTTAAAGAACAAATTCCTGGATATTTTGATAATACTGAGCTCCCTCTTATTTGTTATATTTACAAGAAATCTACCCGGAAATATGTATTTAATTATAGCCAATTGTGTAAAGATGTTAATATCAGTGAAAATACACCTACTTCATGTAATTGCAGTAATTCCGAATACATTTATGGACCCATTTCCATGTTATAACAGGAGATCTTAACATCGTTCAAGACCGAGAGTTAAAATCATTCCTCAGTAAAGGACCTAAATATCGTCCCCCGTCAATCATTAATTGGAATGAGTGTCGTAATATCATCCACGACTCACTCCGTACTTACTGTTTAAAATGGATAAAACGGGAAAAAGCTGACAAAAATCTTTGGACTCTTTTTAATTCAGTAATGAACATAGTTGATATACGTATTCAACATTTTTAAAGAACATTTTACTCTTAACAACAACCATAATAAACCTATTTCTCATATCAAACATAAACTTAAAGAACTAGCCAAGGAATTTGTTTTTGTCCCGGCCGATAAAGCTGCTAATAATATCATTATTGTTTGACGTAAATTTTACATTGAGGTTCTGAAAAAAGAAATCACCAATTCACCAACATTCCAACTGACTCCATTTTCAGAAAACGACATCTGTAACAAACATAAACTTTTAGCTACCTCTTTACAAGCAGAACCAAATACAATGAAAGTCCCAACTATGTACTGGCTTCCGAAGCTACATAAAACACCTTACAAATATAGATTTATTTCGTCTTCAAGCCATTGTTCCACTACTAAATTGTCTATTCTTCTTACCAGTTCACTTGGTACAATCAAAAACCTGATAATAAATTGTTCAAATAAGGCCTTTGAAAATAGTGGAATTAATTACTTTTGGAGTGTCAAAACTCGTTGGAAGTACTTGATAAATTGCATGCTTATATTGGTGATTTTGAATCTGTTCAAAGTTTTGATTTTTCTACCCTGTATACCACATTGCCTCACATTCTCATTAAGAAAAAATTCACACACCTAATTAAATGGGCATTTAAAAAGTCAGAATGTGAATACATATGTTCTAACTCTTTTAGGTCATTTTTTAGTAGCAATAAACAAAAGAACTATGTCAATTGGACATGCTTTGATACTATATCTGCCCTTGAATTTTTACTAGATAATATTTTTGTTCGCTTTGGAGATTCCGTATATCGTCAGGTTATCGGAATTCCAATGGGGACTAACTGTGCACCACTTATTGCGGACCTGTTTTGTATTGCTATGAGTTACAATTTATGACTAAAATCAGCAAAGACCCATCGAAACAACATCTGATACAAAAATTTAATAATACTTTTAGATATTTGGATGATATATTGGCTCTCAATAATGACGACTTCAGTATGTATACTAAAGAAATTTATCCTGTTGAACTTACTTTAAATAAAGCTAATACTAACAATGACCACTGCCCTTTCCTCGATCTTGATATCTATATCATTAACGGAAAGCTTAATACAAAAATTTGTGATAAAAGAGATGATTTTCATTTCCTATCGTTAATTATCCATTTTAGATGGTGACGTTCCTTGTCACCATCTTACGGTGTTATATATCTCAACTTGTACGATTCGCTCGTGTATGTAACAACGTTTCAGATTTTAACGAAAGAAATTTATGTATTACAGAAAATTATTACACCAGGGTTTTCGATATCACAAACTAGTCAAAACATTTACTAAATTTTATCATCGGTACAAGGACATCATTCGTTAATATAGCTCAACATGCAGACTTCTTATACGTTCAGGTATTTCACATCCAATCTTTTATGGTAATATTCTTTATAAAGCACTAAAATGTCAGTATTCACCTCAGAAGCTAACAAAACCTTTAAATAGACTTATTAAGAAGGGATATAGTTACGATACTGTTGTCAGGTCATTAAAGATTGCATATTTTGGCTTTAATATTGATTCACTTATAGGGTCTTTGCATCGGAACTAAACACATTTATTTAAAACCAGTTGTTGGCATGACACGGGTTATGCTCTTCTCATATATTTTATGATGGTATGATACTAAACCCTAACGGGAGGGATTGTGCCTGATATTCATATGATGAAGACATAATCTTTCAATCAGTTTAATTGAGGTCTGGAGCTGGCATGTCAGTTAACTGCTAGTAGTCTGTTGTTATTTATGTATTATTGTCATTTTGTTTATTTTCTTTTGTTACATCTTCTGACATCGGACTCGGACTTCTCTTTAACTGACTTTTAATGTGCGTATTGTTATGCGTTTACTTTTCTACATTGGCTAGAGGTATAGGGGGAAGGTTGAGATCTCATAAACATGTTTAACCCCGCCGCATTTTTGCGCCTGTCCCAAGTCAGGAGCCTCTGGCCTTTGTTAGTCTTGTATTATTTTTACTTTTAGTTTCTTGTGTATAATTTGGAGTTTAGTATGACGTCCATTATCACTGAACTAGTATATATATTTGTTTAGGGGCCAGCTTAAGGACGCCTCCGGGTGCGGGAATTTCTCGCTGCATTGAAGACCTATTGGTGACCTTCTGTTGTTGTCTGTTCTGTGGTCGGGTTGTTGTCTCTTTGACACATTCCCATTTCCATTCTCAATTTTATTTTACATGCGTCTTTAATAATCTTGGGAGAGGTCTTTGTTTTATCTTTTTTAAATATATTATATTCCAAACCAAGAGTATCGCCAATAATTCTTACATCTCTAATGTAATTTGAACAGATCGTAAAAATTAAAATATCTTTTTTTCCGATTTTGTGTGTTACTTGTTTGCAAATTGGGAAAATGTCTTCAGTAGGACAGACAGTGTTCTTTGTCTATGAAATCTGACGAAGCAGCATATAACAGTGAAGAATCTTTGTTGCATAATCAACTCTTCGCAATATACTTTTGTTTACATAAATGTGAAAAGCATTAAGAGGTCCAATTTATTGTCCTATTGCAATAGATTAACACACCATGTTTGCGCCACTTTTAATTAGCGGGAACCACTCTGTTTTCCTTCTCTTCGAATCACACGGAATTTAGGAGTACGGGTAAAGACTAGTTGGTACGGAGTCAGAATAATGTGTCCTGTTAAAATGAAAGGTCCGATACCTCATGCACTACTTGTAGCACGTTGAAAATCCGGCTCATCCTGTCGGTCTAGTACAAAACAGAGTTTATATTGATATATCACCGACATGTTTTCGTGCTGCTATACCTGTAATATTTGCCATTGGAACTTAAACACCAATCCATCCCCATCATACTACCTGTTTTTCTTTGCAAAAAATAGAAAATTGTGGGAAAAGACACAACAAAAATATGAATATTAATTATTAAATTAATTAAATTAATGATAATACAACACGCATTCTTTTACATAATGCATGACCAGTATTTCTTTTATTGCAAGTTATTGGAAAACACAACGTAATTCGAGTGTTGGTGGTGTTGTGGCTTGTTGTGCAGTCAAATACTATTTGTAATTCCTGTTATCCTGTTTGTGTAGTCCTCATTTTTATTTTTATCCAGCAGTCAAAACTTGATATTCAGAAGTAATGAAAATATAAACTACATGAAGTAGATCAGTTGACACAACTGAGAATTCAATACAGCATTTGTTTTTCCAATTGATGAAAAATGATATAAGCGATCTGGATATAATTGCTAAAATGTGGTGTTTACAAGACTTCTTTTATAAAGGCAAACAATTGAGAATTGTGTTTTATAAGCTTACCTACATGTCTTAAAATAACGAATTTATGTTGATATACAATACTTATTATAGTAAGACATGTTTTATGCAAACTGATAAAATAAAGAAAAACTGAAGCTAGCATATAAAATACGATAAAAGTGACCAACCTGATGTATCATGTACATATATAATGGACGCAATTGTCAAAAGATATTTCAAATCAGGAAGTATTTTACAGGTAAACATAGAAAATATCACCTCTGATAAAGGTACAAACTATGATTTTAAATGACTATCTATCATTTAAGTTAAATAAATGCATCGCTGTCGTACAAATTAACTATAATTAAAAGAATCTGATTGCTGTTCACTATAATAAGTATTGCAATTGCAGAATCGAGTTAGTATGAAAGTCCAAAATGATCATTCGAAACTTGATATTAACCTTTCTTCTTCGCTTAACTATTTACTCCATCAGAACTGTAACTATCATGGATATCTCATGCATAGAATAATAAAGAAAACAAACAGAATAGAATCATCTCAGTAATTAATTTTGATCCAAGAAGGATGATTATTTTGAAAAACCCTTACTGGCTAGTTAGCATTTTACCCTTATTTTTCGTTTTTATAGCTGAATTCTAGTGTACAGTATGAGTTGTGCTCATGGATGAAACTTTACTTTGACCTATAGTTGATATAACGCATGTTATCTCTTTAATAGCTCAAAGGACCCAAAAGGATAACTGAGCTGTTCAATCACTTGGCGCCCGTAGTCGTTGTCGCTGTTGTCCATAAACGTTTACACAAGTCTTCTCCTCTGAATCTACTCCGTCAATTGGAACCAAACTTGGCCACAACCATCATTGGCGTATATAGTTTGAAACATGTGACCGATGTTCTATTCTGCCAACCAAAAATGACCGACAGGTCTAAAAGTGAGTAAAATTATCTTGAAAATTGCTCTAGAGAGAGAAAATCTAATACGGCAGAAATATTCAGAATGTCGAGATCTTCCTTCTGTACATTTACTATGATAAATATAAAGAAACTCTAATACCAAAATGATCCGCGAGATAAGATCTACAAATAAATAACATGGTCGAATTCTCCAGTAGACTTCTTATAGAGGTAAAATCATTAGAAGGACAAGACCTACAAATAAATTAACATGGCCGGATTCTTCAATCGACTCCTTCTCTGAGTCATTGCATGAAATTGACGAATTTCAGTAATTTTTGCCTTAGTATTATTTGGAAAAACTAAATCGATACAATGAAACTTTAATAGCAAAATGATCATCAAGACAAGATCTACAAACAAATAAACATGGTCGAATTCTTCAGTCGACTCCTTAATGGAGACACATGATCAGCAAGACAAGGTCTACAAATACATGAAATAAATTAACATGGCCAAATTCTTCAGTCGACTCCTGATAAGAGTTATTTCGTGAAATTGATGACCACTTTATTGTTTTGGCCTATTATCTTGAAGACTATAATAGATAGATAACAAGTTTAAATAGCAAAATGATAGGCAAACACGATTTACAAATAGGTCACCATGTCCAAAGGCGTTAGTGGACTCCTTATAGGAGTTATTGCTCTTAAATTACAAATGTTTACCAAATTCTGCTTTTTGACTATTATCTTTAAAATTATAATGGATAGATAGACAGTTCAAATAGCAAAAATGTTCAGCAGGATAAGATCTAAACACAGGTCCACATGGCCGAAATCTTGAATTGACGCCCTATAAGAGTTTTTGCCCCATCCTGACGATTTTTACCATTTATGTTTTGCATTTTGACCAAAACTTATAGTAGAGAAAGGAAAGCTACAATCAGCAAAATGACCAGCAAAAGAACATCTTCAAATATATTAAATTGCCGAAATTGTCTGTGGACTATTTATACATTGTTAGTACCCTGTGATGATGCTTTATACCTTTTTTGGAATAATATATATAAACTGTAATACACAAAGAAAAGTGTAAACAGCAAAACTGTCAACAAGACAAGATCAACAAAAGAGATGCTATTCAAAATCATATTCTTGTCTTTAATATTGAAAATGCTCATAGATCCATGTGTGCGACACATGCTCTTTAGAAGCAGTAGTTTGTCTATATAAAAGATGTTTGTATAAGACTGGTCTTTAGAATAAAAGTGATTTTAGCT
This sequence comes from Mytilus coruscus, assembly GCA_017311375.1. Taxonomy (NCBI): domain Eukaryota; kingdom Metazoa; phylum Mollusca; class Bivalvia; order Mytilida; family Mytilidae; genus Mytilus; species Mytilus coruscus. Next base: position 25,252,454 of record CM029597.1, on the reverse strand, counting down.
TTTTATTGTTAGTTTTTTTTATATATCTGTTTATATTTCACTGGCAGGGATCAAAAGAAGGCGAATAAACACTAAATGTACCTGTCCGAGGTTAGGAAACTCGTCGTTGGTTGTATTTTGTTATATTTTAACTTTAATTTGTCATATAGGTAATTAGATTGCAGATAGTTGATAGTCACTGTTAAATTTATTCACACATTTCCTATACTGTGGATGATTTAGAGCTTTACATATTATAAAGACATAATCTGTTTTGGTGAAGACCGTATGTTAACCACTATGTCTCGGTTTCTCCTAAGACACCGGTTTTGGTTAATGTGTTATAAAATCCAACGCCACATCACAATTGTATTCAAAATTATGATTAGAATTTTGCTCATAGTAATTGATTAAAAACTAATTTGGCAAAACAAGTTAACGGAAGGAGCGTTCGCGGAGTCATCCTTGTCAATTATGAACAGACAATGATGTACAATTCCCGTAATAGATGCAGTGTCATTAATATTGTCGATAAACGACTTAGAAATAAAAGGTCTCATGGCAAACGCAAAACCGTAATCAACGTATTAAACATCGTATAAATTATACACTTGCTGATCTGTTATCTATAATAAAAATAATGGCAGACATCAAGTATTATGCAAACTGGGTCAGATACCAATAAGTAAATTATATGCTATTTTTCTGGAGTGTGATACAATTTCTTTTTTAGCCCGATGTATGAATACACCCGTATTATTACAGCCTTTTGTCATCATAGGCTATTTCCTAGTATCGATAAACCTGAAAATCATAAACGGCATTTTCTTAAATTAAAATATATAAATAGAGGTATTGATTTTATTAACTTATCTAGTATATTCAATGACTCTACCATCCAAAGCCAAATACCTCCATATTTTGATAATATAGAACCACCTATTATTTCATATTCTTATAAAAACCCAGCAGAAGTTTGATTTTTAATTATACGTCAGTTACATCAGACGTTAATATAGTAAATAATGTTCCTTCCACTTGAGATTGTCAAACATCTAGTTTTAGATATGTTCCCTATGGTCATGTCCTTACAGGAGACCTCAACATCGTCGAAGACCGTGAGGTCATAACTTTTCTTAAGAAAGGACCGAAATATCGTCCTCCATCTAAAATAGATTGGAAACAGTGTCGTCAGGTTATTAAAGACGCTCTGTCTGTCTACTGTAAAATTGGTGTAAACGTGAAAATCTGATAAAAATCTCTAGACAGTTATTTGAATAAAATTATGAATACTGTTAATATTCGTATATCTCATTTTGAAAACAATTCTGAAATTAGTAATAGGGTCCATGATATTCCCATTTCCAGAATAAAAATAAACTCAAGTACTCGCAAAGCGGTTTGTGTTCGTACCGGCAGATAAAGCAGCAAATAATGTAGTGGTGGTGTGACGCATATACTACACGGAAGTTCTCCAAAACGAAATTACAAATTCATCTACATTCAGGTCCGTACGCTCCACAGAGAGTCAAATTGTAAACAAGCATATCACTGCCACTACCCAGCTTAAAGCCTCTTCCGAACATTTGAAAGTCCCTACTATGTACTGGTTACCTAAATTGCACAAAAACCATTTAAATTCCGTTTCATCTCCGCATCTAGTAAGTGTTCTACTACCAATCTATCAGTTCTTCTAACTACCTCCTTACTACTATCAAAGAACTTGTTATTAACTTTTGTAATAAAGCTTATGAAAATAATGGTATTAATTATTTTTGGAGTGTTAAAATTCTTTAGAGGTTTTAGATAAAATACATGCTTTTGATGGTCCTTTTAATTCTGTTGACAGTTATGATTTTTCTACTCTCTATACTACACTTCCACACAATCTTATCAAGAAAAAGTTTTCATATTTAATTAAATGGTCTTTTGAAAAATCTCATTACAAATTTATTTGCTGTAACTCGTTTAAAGCCTTTTCTGTAACGAAAAGGAAAGTATGCTAGATACACTTACTGGAAATGTGAAGATATGATTGAAGCTTTAAATTTTCTCCTGGACAACATATATGTACGTTTCGGCGATAAAGTGTATCGACAGGTAGTAGTATTCCTAGGGCACTAACTGCGCCCTTTAATAGCAGATTTATTCCTGTATTGCTATGAATCTCAGTTTATGACCAAACTCAGTAAAGACACGTCATTGTTACATTTGGTTGATACATTCAACAATACCTTCCGTTATCTAGATGATATTTTTCGTTAAATAATCCAGAGTTCTCTAAATATACTACCGAAATTTACCCAATAGAACTTACTTTAACTAAATCTAACATAAACAGCAGTAGTTGTCCTTTTCTGGACTTGGACATTTCAATCTCTAAAGGAAAACTATATACGAAAATTTACGACAAAGAGACGATTTTCATTCCCTATTGTTAATTTTCCTTTTTAGACGGCGATGTTCCTTTGGCTCCATCATACGGTGTGTATATATCCCAACTCGTTCGTTATGCCCGTGTGTGTAGTGATGTCATAGATTTTAACGAACGTAATCAATGCATCACTAGTAAATTATTAAGTCAGGGATTTCGTTACCATAAATTACGTAAAACTTTTACTAAGTTCTTTCATAGATACAAAGATTTCATTAGTAAATTTGGCTGTACCTGTAGAAAACTGATTAAAAACGGTATTTCACATCCTAAATTTTACGGTAATATTGTACTTAAAGCGCGGAAATCACTATATGATCCGTGTAAACTCATCGAACCTTTAAATAAACTTATTAGTTCAGGTTATCTTACCAATGTTGTAATTAGATCTTTGAATATAGTTTACATTGGCACTAATATCGATTTTGTCATCAGCAAATTAAAACATAACTAAATTTGTATTCTTTTCAAACGGGATGTTTAAAGACACACCCACGTTCATTTTGATCTATAAAGAGGTTAAACTCCTAGCTATCCTACTGTCTGTCGATACATTTATTTTTGGCATTGCACTAGTCATGTCTTCTTTGACTGTCCATGACGTTAAAATACTAAATCCCTGGGATGTGTTTTAGTTGATTTTAGTCTCTGATGCATGATTTTTATTATTAATTGTTTTGGCTTTTAACTAGCTGTCAGTAACTGCGAGTACTCTCAAATCGTACTTTCTTGTTTATTTAACCTGTTGATACTAATTGTAATGATTTTTTGTTATTTAATGTTATTCAGGGTTATATCTGGTCTATATACCAGCTTTGATAAGTGTTTGGTACTAATATAAATTTCCACTTACTATGAACATCAAAATTATTTATTTTGTTAAAATATTTCCTTCTCTATTGTAACTGTATACGTATACCTAACAACAAAATTATTTTATTTACCTGTGTTTAAAGTTATTGCAAATGGCTGATATTTTTGTTCGAGCATATTGTTTTTCTTAAATTGTTTAACATTTCATACCGATATAATATGTTACTTTTTATTCTTCCCTTAGTTTATTTATTTTGAATTTACATTGTATCATAGGTCAAATTTATTTGTTCAGTGTATGTTCAATGGTGTTAATATGTCCTTTGATTGAGTTAAGCTATTTCAGTTGATATTTTATAGTGTGTTTTCTATGTTGTAATGTTACACTATTGTTTCAGAAAAAGGTGAAGGTTTGGTACCATTAAAACGTTTAAACCCGCTGCATTTGTTTGCACCTGTCCTAAGTCAGGAATCTGATGTTCAGTAGTTGTCGTTTGTTGATGTGGTTCATAAGTGTTTCTCGTTTCTCGTTTTATATAGATTAGAACGTTGGTTTTCCCGTTTGAATGGTTTTACACTAGTAATTTTGGGGCCCTTTATAGCTTACTGTTCGGTGTGAGCCTAGGCTCCGTGTTGAAGACCGTACTTTGACCTATAATGGTTTACATTTATAAATTTTGACTTGGATGGAGAGTTGTCTCATTGGCACTCATACCACATCTTCTTATATCTATTGTATTGATTTAGGTTTAAAGTGTTATGGTACCTGTGATTTTATTTATTACAATACATATTTCTTGTATGAAAAGATACTGAGCGCATACGTACATAGTGACCCTTGTCTATATGTCCTTGCTGACCAGTATCTTTAGTAGGTAATGACTTTCCTGTACTTGAGAAGGTGTACCATTTTGGTAGTAAGGTAAAAATATTATTATAAAATTGATTTTATATTTACACTAACGAAAAGGTCATTATGATACAATATGGAGTATATCAAAGATTCCAAGACAAAGGAATATTAGAGTCAATCCTTCTACTATGAATTCGAAGTCTTTGGAGAAAAGCAAGTAGAAATGAATATATAATAGCTGACAGGGTAGGACGTCAGTTTGGTTTGTTTGAATTTTAGAAATATCACTGTTAATACTAAAAGAGTAAAAATGAGAAAAATTACCGCGACAGAGTTGCAGACATTTAGTTTGAGATACGGAGAAGCTGTATTAGTTCTATATCTATATCTAGATAAGGCAATATGATTAAAACATTGAGTGTAAGCTACAATGAGGCAACATGTATTTTGTTTTCAAATTAAAATGTAAAAATGTAATAGTGTCAATTTTTCCTCTCAAAAGAGACACTGCTGTCAAATAAAAGAAATGATACAATGAACTATAAAAACAATAAGTTTACAAGTGAACAAATAACTGCACTGAAAAATAACCATTGACAACATGTTTCTTTGTTTAAATTATGATCTTCTGTAAACATACAAATTAAAAGATTACAAAAGATATTGCGGTATTGAAAAAAAAAAAAGGATTAAGAAGTAAAAAGCAAAATATTCTCTTTCAATGTACATGTAGTTTTCACTTTGTCATTAGTTATTGTGCGGCTTTAGGAATTTAAAAATATAATAAACTATGTTCAAAAGCTATTTTTAGTAACATCAATCCATTCGGTAAAGTGATTATAAAGTATTACCTGGTATGGTGTTATATTGAATTACGGTAAAAGAAACCTTTGCTATTGAAAGAGTCGTCTTACTAACAACTTTGTATTATTCAAGGTTACTTGTTTGTACGTCGCATATACCTGTACTGAATTACTAATACTTGTTTAAATGAAAATATATTAAAATGGAAACACCTAACTAACTTTTTGGTTAAAATATATTTTGAATATGACTTAGAAAAACCTTTATAAATAAATCTGAAAACAGTTGTCTTCCTGTATTTTATTATTTATCTCTATTTAATACTCCATCGGTGTTTTCAGTAACCTTTAGTAAGACAAGCATACATAAAAGATCAAGTTCTATTTGATAAAATTAGATAGTATTAAAAATAGGATAAAGACATAATTCAACAATAGTGCTCTGCAGACTTTAAAAATAATCTTCCAGAGGTCTGTGTTTTAAAATTTACAAGAAGGGTTAAATACCAAATTAAGATACCACTACTGCCTAATAATTTTTGTTCATATTGTTTTTGCAAATTTTGATGCACTAATTGAGACGAAAAATTTGAAAAAAACCCACAAAATCGGAAAATGTATGTCTCCCATTCTCTTTAGATATCGACGGGGAATTTTCTTCATCATGCCATGTAATTTTTTTCAACTCAGAAGGAGAAAAAACTTATTATGATAAAATGTTGACATTATATTTAACATTCAATAGTTGATGTGTTTTTTAAAATGAATATGTTGATGAAAAGAAGAAAATTTATATTTGTACGATACAAGTACATGTCAGAGAAGTATGTTCTTCTTGTTAGAGGAACATAATCATGTTTAACCCCACCATGAACTATTATATAGAATTTAAGCCATATTTGAATTTTTATTCCTATTTTGCAGTTGAACTGAACTATAATTGAAGACTGTACGTCTGCTTTGTTGATATAAAATAAAACATACGATACTGTCATTTTCACCGTAAAATGTTGACAAATATAATGCCTACCCATGTTTAAATCAGCATAGGGCATGACATATTCTATTTGAATCAGTACATGGCTCTGTTTCCAAAGCGAAAGAAGAACGTCATATTAGAATGAAAAAATATTCGATATGAAATATGTATATTTTGAACAAAGGTTGCTGCTTCGTTGTAGCTTACACACTATGTTTTAATCATATTGCCTGAGCTTATACAACTACTCCATATCTCAAACTTAATGTCTGCAACTCTGTCGCTGTCCTTTTCACATTTGAATGAATTGAATAATGTCAAATTGTACGTACTTTACCGTTTATATTTGTTGGAATAAATTTAGTCTTTGCTTAATTACATTTATCAATCAACACATTTTATAGGAGAAGAATTTTAGGTAAACAATATTGCTTTTCTTCCCATGTATGACAAATTGTGGATATCATATTATCCAACACATCTACTAATTAATTTTATACGGTGAGATTTTGTTTCATCTCAAAGAAATCTTGTGTACATTACAATAGCATTATAAATTTCATCAGTTATGTATACAACATCAAAATTGCTTCTTTTTAACATGTCACATAGGTCCGCTTCAAACGCAGAACTGTTTTAAAATTTCCAATAAGAATCGAAATAAATTATTTCAGCCTTTGTTTATTGGAGATGTTTACAAGGAAATGTATCATTTGCGTAAACCTAACCCGGCTTAAAAGTTCAGATGAACAATTTTACACAAACAATGAAATCCGTGTTATAACCTCCAAAAACATGTCTGCAATATATTTTTCTTAATGTTAAACTATATTTAGTTGAACTAAAATAATCATTTACATGGATTTGGCTATCATTGTTTGGTCCCTTTGGATCATAAAGCTCTTTACATGTTGCAGTTCTTGGCTTTCAGCGTTCTTGGTGAAGGTTAATACAGAAAAGCGCCTCGACGCGTGGGCATCAAATGGGTACAATAAAAGCTCTTCAACAATAACAACGTAAAAAAATATTACAACCTTCCCCAACCCTAGAAACAAACAAAACATTTATCTATTTCGTATAAAGAATGATCGGGTTGCTTTCTAATTGCTTAACATGCAAATATGAAATCAAACCTAACTTCTTATTAGTTGTACTTGTCCTGAATATTCAACATATATTAACCACTTAACAGTAAGCAAACAACAATTACTCAATCATATGAGTTCTTACAGATTAAAACTGCACTGAAGGATTTGCTGTAAACATGATAAATAATAGTTTTACCTTGTTATCAAACTTCCTTATATACGTGTACATATCCTTAGTTGATTAATTGGGACGAATAAATGAATTAAACAAAGCATGATTACACACATAAATACATGATATTTACATTGAATTGAAAAGTTAAATATAGTAGATATAAAACGTTTTTACAATAAAAGTCCAACAAAGAATGCAGAAGTTTGTTTGTAGTTAAAGATTAAACATAGACCAAAGCATTAAACTTGAAATATTAATCTAAGCATAGAATGAAAGGATATAATTGGTAATTTGAAAAAAAAAAAATGCTGATGGTATGGTTAATTGTAACAGTTCGTTAATTTTATACCTACACCAACACCACAACTTCTCCGATAAAAGACGCGCAAAGACAATTTTATTTTACAAAACAAGGTAAAGATAGCATGACTTTGTTCACGCACACAATATAGTGTGGTTAAACCACATTTATGTATGCACAAATATCTCAATTATAAGTTAAAACACGTGTGGTAAAGGTAAATAGCAAAATAACAAAATAATAAACTCCAAGGAAAATTCAAATCGGAAAGTCTCTTATCAAATGGCAAAATCAAAAGCTCAAACACATCAAATGAATTGAAAACAACTGTCATATTCCTGACTTGGTACCGGCTTTTCTTTTTGTAGAAAATGGTGGATTAAACGTGGTTTTATAGCTAGCTAAACCTCTCACTTGTATGACTGTAAATGCTGCTCCAGATCTAGCAAAGAACAAAAATTCTAACCGGTTTCACACAGTACATTGAGTTCATAATTGCCAGACCTTCGGAAGAAAAATAAAAACCTCTTTAATGTAACTAGTTAGTATATCACGCAAGTAGCCCTTGTTGTCGAAAAGTGAAAGTACATTCCAGAGATTAAATACATTAGTATTAGAGTTTAGTGGAAGAATATATTTCAGTTGGTATTCAAAATGTTTTTAATTGTGCAATCCTACTGGACGATTTCTTTATGTACCTGTACACATACGAATCAGGATTCACACAGGACCTTTAAAATGACACTAAAGAAAAGCATCTTGCAAAGTTCCATAATCTCACTTTAAGATATACTAATGGTATTTTGTCACTCAATAACCCACATTTCAGTAAGTGCTTTAAACTCACATATCCCAGTGAACTTGCTATTAAGGATACTGCAGAAACTAGATGATCTGCTCATATCTTGATCTTCTTTACTCGAAATGCACGACTACAAACTAGAATCTATGACATTATAAATTTCATGCTTTCAACTATCAATTTGTTAGGAATAACACAGCCTTTACCCCATCATATCGTGTTTACATATCTCAATTAATACATTACGCTAGTGCATATTCAAATATACAGACATCAGGAACACGGATATGCTCCTTACACAAAAATGACCAAGGATAGTTAAAAGAAAGAACGACAGAAATCGACACTACATAAGTCTTACGGTCATCATCAGGAATTTGTCGAACGATACGATGTGGCTGTATCTCAACTCACCTTAGATATTTTTCGTGGTCTTTGATCTTTATATACTAGTATAATTGTCTGATTGTGTCTTATTTCCAACTGTGACATTTAGACTGGATGTGGTTTTGCATGCCGAATGATGTAAAGTGCATACCAGGAAATACTTACCCTGTCGACACAAACAGTCTCGCTACTTTTGGAGTTAATGATTTGTATATTCTTAATCGATTGATGAGATTTGAACATCGGTAAACTATAGTAACTGTTGCCGTTATTTAGTTCTATTTACGACATTACAATGGACGGTAGCATAAGAAAATACCTGTTATCAGTTTTTCAAGAAACTTTATATTTAGAGAAAATATGCTGAAAACGACTGTTAATATGTTAAAGTATTAAAAAGTTTGTGGTATCTGTAACCCTTTAAAATTAATTTGCTGCAATATTTGTAGCTAACGTTCATCCCATAAAATGTTTTAGTTAGTATGCTATTTAAGAGATTTTTGTATTCGTTGTCATTATTTCAGCGAGAGAAAGTTGATAAGATCTACAAATAAATAAACATGGTTGAATTCTTCAGTCGACTCCTTATAGGAGACAAATGATCAGCAGCATAAGGTCTACAAATAATTTAACATAGTCGAATTCTTCAGTCGACTTCTAAATGGAGACATATGATAAGCATGACAAGGTCTACAAATAAATAAACATGGCCGAATTCTTCAGTCGACTCCTGATAAGACTTATTTCGTGAAATTGATGACTAATTGTTTTGGCATATTATATTGAAGACTATAATAGATAGATAAAAAGTTTAAATAGCAAAATGATAAGAAAACAAGATTTACAAATTAGTCAACCTGTCCAAATTGTTAATCGACTTCTTATAACAGTTGTTGCCCTAAAATGACGGTGTTTACTGAATTTCTGCGTTTTGGACTATTATCTCCCAAATTATAATACATAGATAGACAGTTGAAATAGCATAAATGCTCAGCAAGATAAGATATAAAATCAAGTCCACATGGCCGAACTTGTCAGTCTACTCTTTATACATTGTTATTGCCCTCTGATGGATGATGCTTTATACCCTTTTTGAATAATATACATAAACTGTAATACATAAAGAAAAGCGTAAACAGTAAAACTGTCAGCAAGACAAGATCAACAAAAGAGATGCTTTTCATAAATTATACTCTTGTCTTTAATATTGAAATGCTCATAGATCCAGGTGTGCCACGCAAGATCTTTAGAACCAGTAGTTTGTTTATATAAAATACGTTTGTTACTGACAGGTCTTTACATTAAAAGTGTTTAAGCGTTTTATTGTAAGTTTTTATAAATATGTTTATATTACACTGGTCGAGATCAAAAGAAGGCGAATGCTTATGTTACAAACACTGGATGTACTTGTCAAGATTAGGAATCTCGTCATTGGCTGTATTTTGTTGTATCTTAACTTTAATTTGTCATATAGGTAATTTGATTGTAGATAGTTGATAGTCACTGTTAAATTTATTCACAACTTTCTTCTACTTATTTAGCTTAAATTTATTGATTCTTAACTAATTGGATAAAAGAATTTCCTGGATGGAGCGTTCGCGGTGTCATCCTTGTTAATATGAATGGACAATGATGTACAATATCCGTAAAAGATGCAGATGTGACGTCCATATTCACTGAACTAGTATACATCATATTTTAGGGGCCAACTAAAGCCCGCCTCCGGGTGCGGGATTTTTCGCTTGGTTGAAGACCCATTGGTGGCCTTGGGATGTTTTCTGCTCTCTCTGTTGTCTCTTTGATGCATTCCCGTTTCCATTCTCAATTGTAGGTTTATATTAGTTAAGGTTTGAAGCGTTATGGAATCTTTGATTTTATTTATTACAATATACATTACTCGTATGAAAAGATACTGAGTGCATACGTACTCAGTGACACTTATGTATATGTACTTGCTGACCAGTATATTTAGTAGGTAGATACTTAATCTGTACTTACCATGTTTACCAATTTTTAGCCTTGCCATTGTCAGTTTATTTTTGACTGATGAGTTTGAATGTCCCTTTGGTATTTTTCGTCTCTCTTTGGTAGAATAGTAAGTAACATCAATGTAAATGCATTTTTATTTTATCAATATGAAGAACAGGGTCATTATAATACATTATATATACAACAATTATGGGTATGTCTAAGACTCAAAGACATAGGTATATTAAAGTCAATCCATCTTCTATGAATTCGAAGTCTTTGGATACAGAAATATCACTGTTAATACTAAAAGAGTAGAAAATGAGACAAAACGTCTTCGACAGAGTTGAAGACATTCAGTTTGGGATACGGAGTAGCTGTATTAATTCTATGTCTATATCGAACTCAGGCAATATGATTAAAACATTGAGTGTAAGCTACAATGAGGCAAGCTATATTTGTTTTAAAGTAAAAATTTTGAAAATGTAATAGTGTTAATTTATCCTCTCAAAAAGACACTCCAGTCAAATAAAAGAAATGATATAATGAACTGATCAAGATCAGTTTACAACTGAACAATTAAGTCCACCTAAAAATAACCGTCTACAACATGTCTCATTGTTCGAATTATGATCTGTTGTAGAAATAAAAGATTACAAAAGGAATTGAAAATTAAGGATTTAAAAGAAGTAACAAAATGTCAACTATTATCTTTCAACGTACATGTAGTTAACACTATGTCATAATTTATTGTTGGGATTTAGGAATTCAAAAAATATCATCAACTATGTTCAAAAGCTATTTTCAGTAACATTAATTCATTCGGTAAAGTAAATATTAAGTATTAACTTGTATGAAAAATGCTTGGTGTTATATTTGATTACGGTAAAAGAAACGTTTTGCTTTTGAAAGATTCAACTTAGTAACAGTTTCAAGTAAAGGAAAAATCAATATTACATTGCACTGAGTTATGAAGGTCAAAATAAGACAAAAATGCGTTCCAATTAAGACGAAGACATCATGTGTTAATATAACATATTTTACATAATGCAGGTGGAGTCGCTACTTACATGTAGTAGCAATAGCATGAATTCATATTCTGCTAATATAAGGAGAAAACTTTGCTACCGTAAATTTGCAGATTTAACATTGCTGGGCTTCATTTCTGACGAAGTCTATATAAACATATTGGGATCTTCATAACTGATACACAAAATGGGAATTAAAACCACAAACAATTTAGACAGTGCAACAAAACATACCAACTACCAACAACCGACTAGTCCGAAAAATAGACGAACAAGGACAAAAATTAACAAAACATGGTCCAGATAACTAGACTAGTCTTTTGAACTCTGGCAGATAGTTGTCTCATTGACAAATAACCCACATCTTCTTTTTATATTGTTTCCGCCACACAATGTGGTTTGATTTAACCAGATTGATGTGCGCACCATATCTTAATTCGCTATCTAAATATATGTAGTGAAAGTAAACACACAGTGAAACGCCTCCATAATGATGACATTTAATTTGAACAAGTGAGAGACGACACATAACTTGGAAAGTAAGGTCAAAATCTACTCTTTACCACAGAAAGCTATATAAGGTAGTTACAGCTTTTGATTGAACACTGCAGCTCAAGAATAAAAGACCAAAACATTTAAAATTTTAGCAAAAGTAAATTAATAATTATATCACGCAAGTAACCCTTCTTGTTGAAATGTGTAGGAACTTTCCAGACTTTTGATACATAATGTAGTGTGTTTTACCTGTCTTTATACTGTAACGTTATATAGCCGCGTCGACAAATGGTCGACTAAATATCTTTCTAAATTTCGGACCACCAGATTTTCGACATTAAAGATTACCTTCAGAAATCCCAATCACAATCATTATAATTTTGCAGTAATATCTAAACTAGATTTTTTACGCTTTACACTTCTTTTCCCGAAACTCAATTGAAAGATCAACTGCATCGTCTCATTGAACAGAAATATATCTACTAAAATGTGAATCGTAGAAACAAATTCCTTGTTTAAGGCCATGAAAAAATATGGAATACTTTATGAAGCACCACATCGATTACATTGATTACCAAAGTTCGATGATATCATCAAAATGTTGAAATTTGTGATCGACAAAATATCTGTTGAATTTGGTTGATAACCCACATTTCAGTGAGTGCTTATATTTTATACATCACAGTTGATTTGAGATTTATATATACTATCGTAACTAAAGGTTTGCTTCATGTCTTGATCTTCCGTACTCGAAAGTGACGCAGATGGACGACTTTAAACTAGAATCTATAACAAAATTGATTTCAACAATACTATTTCTTAGCAGTAACATACCCTCTTCCCCATCATATGCGTTTATATATCTTAATAAATACGTTACGCTTGTTCATGTTTACACATTACGGACTTTAATAGGGACGTGCTCCTTACACTGCCCTAAACAGATTTATAAGTTTAATTACATCATAACAATATACTGTATATACTGGATAAGAGACACGTAAATATAGTTTTGACGAGAAAAATTATACTTAGATACAGGATGCTGAAAACGATTGTAAAAATTTTAGTGTATTCAAAAGTCTGCGGTTTCTGTAACCCTGTAAAAGTAACTCGTTTATTATAAACGCAAGGTTACACTAGGATTGAGAAAGAGGAAATAGAAGATAATAAAGGACAATCAAGGAGTACCCATAAGTTACACTCTCACACTGTGTGACACATCCCACGAAACTTTAAGGAATTATGTAGAAGCTCGAGTCATGGATATTATCATTCTGATTAACAAAATGGGATGGGGATGCCGACCACCCCTCCCAGAGTACTCGAACTATTTTGCATTATAAATATCATACCTGCTTCAGTAGTTGTAACTAACGCTCTAGGTTGTTGTGCTATTCGGGAATTTCTTTTTCACTGTCAGGTTTTCATCGATAGCAAATTGATACTAGTTAAAGCCATCGACCCAAAAGCGGTGTTCATGATGACTTTTCTGACTTTCATAATCTATTGTTCATACTAAAATGTTCATGAATATTAACCGTTTGTCATAGAAAATTATAAACTTCATCAGAAGGATCTAGACAGCATCCTCTCCTCATGTGAAGAGGGTCGTGGATTCGATTTTGCACGAGTCAAAATAACTTAAATTGATATCTGCTGCTTGTTCACCTAGTGCACATAATTAAGCAGTACGATTTAGAGATAACTGTATTGCGTAGCGTCGCCAGGTAAACGGATATTTGCGACAGTAAAACTACCGATGGACGTCCGTAAAGCTTCAAATACAATACAGTTATCTCTATTCTTATGCAAAATAAACAAATCATTCAATTTTAGTCATTATTCTAGTGTAAATTTTCATTAAACGAAAATTCCGCGAAATGATGTTGTCTTCTTTGACGCCTAAACTAGATGACGTCATAGGTATGCTTCCGGCATCAAACGTAAACACCGGGCGTTTTCTGGCCTCTTGTCCACTTCAGAATGTAATAAAATTTGATAGAAAGATTTCTAGATGCAAAATGTGAGATTTTGTGCTTATTGTTGGAGAAATTACATTTCAATGCATTCCGGATTTCAAAATATCAATCAACGGAACAAGTGTAAAACAACTGCCATTTTCCTGACTTGATACAGACGTTTTCGGAAAAAATGGTGGGTTAAAGATGGTTTTATAGCAAGCTAAACCTCCCACTTGTATGACAGTTGTTTATATTTCCGTTATATTGACAAAATTGGGTAAATAACCCAAACAGACATACTACGTTAATGTGACAATAATTCGGATCCAGCATATACAAGACGGTTGTTTTAGTATTGAATGAGTTGAAATATTTTTAAATTTTGATATAAAAAAAATCAAAATGTCTCCCTAAGATTTTATCCAGATGTACATAATAAAGGAAGCATATAATAGACATTTTCAATACCTGTATCGAAACAACAGGTAGCCATTGTAGGCATTGCAGTCTAAAAATGACAAATCTGTTACATTGTCTTCAGTTTTTGGTAAATAGACCGATTATCTAGTGACCAAGTCAAAACATGTTATACATGTTACAAGAAACCAAATTCTAAAATGTTAAAGTGGTATATGTTTAACTATTTCCTTTACTTTCTAAACGTTTTTCTTTTATTTGAAAAAAAAAAAAAATAAAGGTCACCTAGCAAAATGTAAAAACACAAATGTAGAAAAACTTTGAGTGATACCAGTACGAAATGAGAGGATATGATACTGATAGGAACGGTTATAAAAAGAAGAAAAACGTGAAATTGTTTATTAGTTTTATGAAAACCATGGTTAATCAATCAGAAAATTACTGTTAATAAATTGTTTCTTTTAAAATTTATAATGTATGGTTTGTTGAGGCAATATTGTTATGAACAGAAAAATCGACTTCTAATTGTAGCCAACAAAGACACAAATCAATAATAAATTTAACAAGATTTATTAAACACAAGTTTACAAGAAGTATTACATAAAAGATATGTCCAATCTTTTATCTTTTCTTTATCCGGAAATCTTCTCGGAATCCACAGAATATTATATCCAATTGGTCACAATCTAGTATGATGTAGTTTGTAAATAAAAGTGTCAATCCAACTGCTGAGAATGTTGATGTCTATCGATGTCTAAGTCTATCTATGTCTATGTCTTTAGGGTCTGCATACTTATATATACTCAAATGGAAACTTCTAGACAACGCCAGAAATTTAAATTAAGCATCTTTTGTTATGATCATTCTGGAAACGTTATGTAATTGAAATAGAAAGTTATAATCATTCCACGAGTATCAATGATTTTTCCAATGATTTCTAAACTGCATAGTTGTAACATAATGTCTTTTATTTTGTACACAATATTAAACAATGTAAACATTCTTAGGCCACACAAAACAAGTTAGGCCAACTAGATAAAAATATGATAGTTACAATATCATAACAAAGTTGGGCCAACTAAATAAATATGATAGTTACAATATCATAACAATTTAATGAATTGGATGCATGAGGTTTGACTTTATGATTGGTATTTAATTTTATTTATTTATATCCAAATAGTAAACTTTGATTCTTGTTGATTTAAAAAGAAATGAAAACTACACTTGATATATTTATGCGTCCGAAACACCATTCTGGATTTATCGTTTTCAGGAAAGCTCAAAGCCAAATATTTGTCAACACATTTGGAAGGCCAAATCAAAACGAAGTTGTAAGCATTAAAACTGAAAATTCTACAAACTGAGCCAAATACGGTAAAGGCAATTTATGCCCGGGTAGAACAATCCTTGTGGTTTGTATCATCTGTTGGGCAACTATCAAGGAGCTTATGTTGATTTGTATAGTCTATATTTCAAAGTATAATTATTACGTTTTACTACTGTATCCTCATTCGCATTGTAACAGCTTACATAAGTTATGTAATTAATAAACATTGTGTTTTTGTCTTTTAAATTATCACAGATAAACTATGTTATATAATGACAAAATGAATAAAAGAGAGGCGAAAGACACCAAAGGAACATTCAAACTCATAAGTCGAAAACAAACTGACAACGCCATGGCTAAAAAGAAAAAGACCAACAGACAAACAATAGTAGGTCACATTCGGGGAAAAGGGACGGGATTACAATTGAAACATATCCGTCGTCATCTGTGAAACTATACAGACACAATCTACTAATTCTTTCAATCATATGACACACTTTTCATTTGATGGGATTTTATTATAGATATATAACGAATTGTTATGTACATGTAGTACGGTGAATCTGGTACGAGGTCGGGCTATTTCAGGTTATTAGGTTGTAAGGTCGGACCCGTATACTGTTTTTGTTTAGTTGTTGTGAGATGATGTGAGAAAAAGATATGCAGTTTGTAATGACTTGTCTCATTTAGTCCCCGTCAAGGCAAGATCAATTATGGTGGAGGACTTCAAAGATGAATAATAAAATTCTTCTAGGAACCAGTAATTTTAGGAAAGTTTTGTTTAGGTTGGCCGATAGATGTGCATCACAGTGTGCCGTTAGGATTTTTCTGTTGAAGGAAAACACGTGGTCGTAGAAGGCAGTCATTTTTTGTTGAATGTTTTCTATTGTTGTTTCTGAATGAGTCTCGCAGGTTGTAATGCACATTAACCTACTTTTTGTCATGTTTGTTACTTTAGGAAGATGTTCTGTATGTGAGAGTTTACCTCGTTGCAATATCTGATAGTAAATGGTCTGGTGTATTTCTCAGTGTATGTGAGAATTAGCTTGCTACACAAACACACGAATCGTAACACGAAATAAATATATACAGATTTGTAAATAGTCTTGTGCACCATTCTTTAGGTATGTGAGAATAAACTCGCTACATGTTCGTGTAAATTCTTTAGTTTGGGTAGCATAAACTAGTAAATTACTTTAAATCCAGCATCTGCAAACTTTTCCAACGACGAGTACGACAGTGAAATTGAATTTGGAATTAGACCATTAAATTCGCCTGACACACCTCTACTGCTTCTACCAGTTTCCATATCACCTTTGTCTCAGTATTCCGAACATTCACAAGAAACTGATTACCCTAGCTCTTACTTATCGGACGAATTTTGTCTCTCAATTAGCTACGTTAACCTGATATTACCTACTTAATTAATCCATCCCCAAAACTAGTTTTGCCTTGCTCATAACGAAAAATGGAGAAATTGGCGAACTTACGGAAATTTGGGGATTACTTTAATGAAAATGCGTCAATATTTATATCCGAATTTAAGTTTAATGCAACCCTTCATAAAATTTAAACATTGGAAGACAACTGAAAAATTGCGGCATTGCATTTGCATTTGACCGGACCGGCACTAACCAGGTTAGATGCGCTTTCGTCGGAACACATATAATCATGGGACAGTACAGTAGAGTTGTTCAAAACAAAACATGTTGATTAAGACTGCAACAATCATACTTCCATACTTGGCAGTGAAATGTTTGAAAACTTGTCACTGTCGTGAGGCCAGTCAATTGATGTTTTTATTGTCAGCTTGTTGAAAAGCTAATATTTTGAAAAAACTAGATCATAAAACTATAGTTGATTTACAAAATGGTTACCCGAACAATTAATGTTCTTTGTAAGAGAGACCATAGGGACAGTCAGTCTGCATGAACAGTCGCTTAAATCGGAGATGCGTATGAATACAGGAAGGTGGAATAACAGGTTGTTTCGGCTAGTAAGCAGCCAAAATCCAATTATAAGCACACCTCTGATTTCGCAGCATTACAATCACAGATAGATACCCTCACTAAGGTGGCCCAAGATTTAACTTTAGCTAAATCAAATGAAAATACTAGGCAAAACAGACGTACTGACCGATTTTCTCACCAAGGCAAGATCATACCAGAATGCATTGTACAGTATTATTTTTGCTGTATTTAAGGAATCAGAATTAACTACGTGATTACATTTCGAAATTTGCTCAGTTTGCTCTTTAGGTTTCTATGTTATGTTTTGTGTTCTATTGTTTGTCATTTCGTTGATTTTCGTTTTTTGCCATGGCATTGTCAGTTTGTGTTCGACTTGTGAGTTTGAAAATCCCTTTGGTAAATTTCGCCTCTCTTTACATCACATAGTTGGTATGTTCCAAACGAATTCATAAATTTAATATTGACGTATCATTCTGCAATAATTGTATACATCTTATTTATTTTTTATTTATCATAATGTGGTATCTGGTATTGGTACATAAAAGATGAGAGTGGATCTAGATGATATAGGCTGAGATTACCCAGTAATCGCATATTATCAAATACAATTAAGCTACACTATACATACGTTAATAACACAAAGAGAACTATAAATAGACATAAGTACAGAAATAGCATTGTCTACCTTGTACTGATATAATGTCATTTGTACGACAAATACAAATGATATCATATAGTGTTACATAATCCCTTGCAAAGAACTAAATCAAATAAATATAGAACCTGCTTTTATCAATATAATAAATCATTTTCACACAGACAAAATTTTAGAAAGTCATAAAGCACCCTAATATAAGCGAGATAGCCCACCAATTTAATACTCTCCTAAAGTATGCACTTAATCCTGTCGTTAGAAATTATATTCTAATGTACTTAATTTTGGTTTCTCCCAATGAACTTTGAAAACATGTTATATGACTCGTATAACCTTCTTAGAAAATATTGATTGGTCAGTAGCGGCACTTATTATATCCTCATAACAGAAATAGCGCACATGATGTCTTAAAATTATACATGTAAAAATAAAACAAATAAAGGCTAAATGACACAATGACCACAACATGTACATGTCTTTCTATGTTGTGATGTTACACTATTGTTTCAGGTTAGGGTGACGGTTGGCGCTATTAAAACGTTTAAACCCACTGCATTTGTTTTCACCTGTCCTCAGTCAGGAACCTGATGTTCAGTGGTTGTCGTTTGTTGGTGTGGTTCTCGTTTTTATATAGATTAGACCGTTGGTTTTCCTGTTTGAATGGTTTTAAACTAGTCAATTTTGGGGCCCTCTATAGCTTACTCTTCGGTGTGAGCCACGGCTCCGTGTTGAAGGCCGTTCTTGACCTATAATGGTTTACTTTTACAAATTGTGACTTAGCTGGAGAGTTGTCTCATTGGCACTCATACCATATCTTCTTATATCTATATATATGGATTGAAGACAGTAAAATGGTATTTTAATCAACATCTGCTGTCAAGCTAAAACAATAAAAGCAAATTAAATCACCCACAGCATACTTTTGTTTGATACTTGTTAAATCTAAAGTTATGTTGTCCACAAATATCATTCCAAAGAATAAAATGTACAGTATAATTTATTATGTCAAGTAAAACATCAACAGCAACATATGTTTGAATATCGATTAAGGCATACAAAATTTTGCTTTGAATTTTTTCCAGTGTTTTCATCAGTGATGACCGCTAATATTTCTGTCCCGCCAGCATTTATTTGAAGCTTTAGGGCCCTTCTGATGTTTGACGTTCTCTAAGATTTACTTTTAAAGTTCCAAGTTTTATGCATCCTGGGTCTGTTACGTGAACCGGATCTTTTCTTCTGTAGCATAAAACTCTATTTGCACTTCCTTGTCGTTCTTGTTGATAGGTTCATATTCCATTGAAGGTTGCCATGTGCCGACTTTGATTTCTTCACCAATTTCAACCAATTTTTCGAATACATCAGTGGCAAATCGCCTGTTTTGTACATCACGTCGTATCTTTCTATAGTTTTCATCTCCTTTTGTTAGAATTTCTTTGTCAACTTTTGTTCCGTATGTATATCTTGAAATCCTAGATTTAACATCACACGGTTCTAAACCGAAGACAACTGCGCCTTTTAGAACAGCTAAGCCAGGATCTTTTGGAACTATTATTTCGATATTCGGCAAAATTTTGCTTAAACTGTCAGTTATAATTTCTGATTCCGAAAATCCGCCTACTGCCAAAATAACATTCACTTTTTGTTACTTTGGACTTTTAAATATTTCTGAGACGTGTTGTGTGATCAACTTGATTGAATAATCAAAAAGTATTTAAATTGCTGAGCTGAAATTTGCATTTTCCAAGCTTTATTTGTATTTTAGATGGTAGACTGGATTGGTAAATGTTATCATACATTTCTGTGAAGACAGGACTAAGTGAGAGAACAACATCTACATCAGATTTGGTGTGGACACATTTTTCTTTCTTTCAAATTGTTTTACAATGTCAAAGTAAGCTACTGGGTCCTCCGCTTTTATTTTTCTACTATATTAGCGGTGAATATGTTTGTTAGATACTATTCAAATTCGTAGTTCACGTTATTTCCACCCCAGTTACCACCGTTTTGAGAAATAATTTCCGTCAAACAGTTGTCATCTTCTATCCGATGTCCGGTAGCATCCAAAGTTCCACCTGTGAAATGATTGAAACCCCGTATTTTTGGTAAACATATTTTGTTTATATGAACCTTAATAAAAGGAGACAGAATATACCAAAGGGAAAGTGTTCATCATGCTCCACTTGTGGCACAAAAGTATTTTGATGTTCATTTTGTCGTGTATTTCGGCTTTCAATTAGTAAAGAACTTTGTTTTCCTCTATTGATCGAATTATTCTCTCTCTACGGGGCTAAATGTTCGAAAAATTATCTTTTAACAATAGTAGTTGATATTATATTGATCAAGATAATCTGATTTAGCAAAATGAAGACATAGCAAGAACGCGCATAAGTGCAGATAGTTTTCGAAACCTATACAAAATAAACATAATACATTTGACAAATGTTATTTTGACTTGGTATCAACTTGAAACGACTTAACCCAAATTAATCAATCTGTACATTTAAGTCATTTTAAATTTGGGTCATATCAGTCGCCTTATGTAGTTACTTATTTAATAAAAGAATATTGCAATCGTATGTATATACATGTAAAATATGGATGAGTTACATGTAGTTAAACATGAGTTGACCAGCATATCCTAATAACTAAATGTTTAACAAGTTCTGAAATTACCTCCTTGATCTGACACCACATAGGATATACCTGGCCCGAACAAATCTACAGTTTTAGTGACACTATCTGTTATTCTCATTGGTACCTTTCGACAATATAACGATGCAGCTTCTAGTTCCAATGCTAAACTTAGTTGGTCTCCTGAAATTCCAGCCTGTAAAAAGAGAGTATTTACAAATATTGTTTCTGATGCTTTTTAAAATTGTATAATTTTACCTATTTTCTTCCCCTTTGCATGTGAAATTAATAAATGAATGGCTTTGAAAGCAAAGCAATTCGACAAATATCTAACTGAAAAAACTTAATATTCATTAACCAATTAACTACTCCTCTTTAATGTTTGATTATTTATAATCCTTATATCAAAGGTTCTTTCTACACTTTGGTAATAACCGGAATTTTATGTTCTTGTTAAATTCATGGTGGCCCCAATATAAAAGGACAGATAATCACCAAAATGATTGCATAATTGTTTTTTAATTAATTATTTCCAAACCCCTCGGAAAACAATTGGGAAGGCGTCATTTTACCGTCTCGAATTATGTCCTTTTATAAATAGAAAAAGCTGAATTTGCCGTATATTTACAAGTCGGTTTCATTTTTGTCCAATTAACACATTCTTATTACCTCGCAGCGCAGATCAACATGATCAAGGTCGAATTTGGTGGCGTCACTTTCACCTTTTGAGGTATGCCCCTTATGAATTGAAAAAATGCTGAATTTGCCGTTTCCATACTCTAACTGTACTATGTCTCTTTCAATTGTATGAAACTTGTACACAATTTTATTACAACAAAACACAGATCCTGTACGAATTTAGATAGCGTCACTTTCACCGTTCTTGATATATTTCCTTTTATAACTGAAAGAAATTTCCTGTTCCGCAATCTAACTTTACTTTGTCTCAACCCAGTGTTATAAAGGTATACACAATGCTAATAACTACCAAATACAGTTTAAGTTCGAATTTGGGTGGCGTCATTTCCACCGTTCTTGAGTTTTGTCCCTTTATAAATGGAAAACACTGATGAATTTCCAGTTTATTTACAAGTCTGTTTCATCTTTGTCCTATAGACAATTCTTCTCTCATTTATATATTAAATTAGTTTAATAAGTTTGATATATTTGATAGCTGTTCGGTGTGAGCCTAGGCTCCGTGTTGAAGACCGTACTTTGACCTATAATGGTTTACATTTATAAATTTTGACTTGGATGGAGAGTTGTCTCATTGGCACTCATACCACATCTTCTTATATCTATTTACAATGGAATGCCGCACTATTTCGACTAAAATGGGAAGGAATGAACATCTAATATTTTGGTCAACAACTATCGTAGATTTCGTTGATGATGTCTTGGTAGTGTGACACATCTCCTGCGATCTGCTAACTTGTGAACTAGCACGTTAACATAACCTTAAATGTGTTGTCTTATATAAAGTCGTGTTTATATTAATCGTCTCCTCCCGTGTATGCATATTCAAACTATATATGTACTGAATACTTATGATCCTAAATCCTTAGGACACATTATTTTTAGCCTTGCGCGAAGTCGTGATCTTCTACACTGCATTGTGAATTGAAAAGGAAAAACAAAGACGCGTGTCGTTTTAACTGTATTGTGCATTGAAATGACATCGTCTTATTGTTTCTATGTTTAAAATTGATGTTCTTCAATGATTTATATTCATGCAGTAAAAACAAATTTGGTGATTCTATCAATTGTTTTTTCCAATAACATGAATAAAATACTATAAGTAACTATACTTCTAAGAGTATAAAACATTTTCCATGAAAAAGCCTAATGTATTTGGACTCGTTTAGCAATTTAAACTGTCATATCCGTGAGGTAAATCAACACATAACATAAACAGAGCCTGCCTCACATGTGCCACCCGTCGTGTTGCTCATGATAATACAAATCCGGTGATAAGTCTAATTCGATAGCTCACATTCAAAGAAGAGAGTGGGGTTGTGGTGACGACAATTGGAACATATCCGTTGTCATTTGTGATATTTCTTAATGATCAACCAACTCGCGATAGCGTCTATAAAAGTAAGATAACAAAATACCGAACTCCGAAGAAAAGTCTAAACGGAAAGTCCCGAAGCAAATGGCAAAATCAAAAGCTCAAGCACATCAGACGAATGGATAACAACTGTCATATTCCTTACTTGGTACAGACATTTTTAGAAGTCTTTTGTTCGATTGTTTCCTTGT
Source organism: Mytilus coruscus (assembly GCA_017311375.1). Taxonomy (NCBI): domain Eukaryota; kingdom Metazoa; phylum Mollusca; class Bivalvia; order Mytilida; family Mytilidae; genus Mytilus; species Mytilus coruscus. The sequence goes on along the minus strand of CM029597.1, from coordinate 25,229,120 downwards.
AAGCAGCAATCCTCTATCAAGGAAATCATAATGAGAAATTGAAGCCCCGGAATATCGTATTAATTGGATGATATATACTCCATATGCAAGTGCTGATGGAATGTTGTTGAAATCTCTGTTAACACATTGTGAAGTCATGTTTATAGATGTAAGAGGCTGATTGTTTGAGTACTTACAATAACTATAACTTCAAAGCTTTTAAAGATTTACACGAATCAAAATGCTACGTACCACGAAGAACATCGTAGACTAACTATTTTCATATCGGACATATATAATTGATTATTTTTTATTATTTATCATCATGATTAGAATTGATAAGATTGAATAAAAAATTTCGAGATTTTCAATTAAATAACATACGAACGTTACTCGTCGAATTAAATTAGGCCGCATGGATTTTGATAAAGGCAAGTTATTTTAATAACTTTTTATGTTGACGATTGAAATCTTTTATAAATTAGATTAACATATAATTTCCATTTTAACGATACCCTTTTGAGAGCCTCTTATTTTAAGCCAAGATGAAGAGTTTTGATTGGTCAGCTATATTTGGATATTCCATAATCAATTATTTAGACAAAAGAGGATCGATACTATTTGTAATCAATAAGTTATTTTTGATCTCTTCGATTTTATATAATCATCGAACTTTTAGTGAATGCAATCTACAGGATGTAAATGTTTCCAGGTAATTGTTGCATGTTTTTGGTTGTTATTCTATTTCAAGCATCAAAGAAAACTAATGATGCTGTATGATGGAGAATGGACATTCAGATTCCGCCATCTTTAATTATTTATGTAAACAGATATGCGTCTTCTACATTTTCTGGAATATACAGTTACTTCGACAATTAACAATGTAGAAACAATAATTAAATATTTATTTGAGGTTTAACTATATTTTATGGAAGAAATAGCTGGAGTTTGGTTTAGCTAATTACATAACTCCGTGATGTAATAAGACATTCAAGTGTATCATCCTCCTTTTTAGGAGCACAACAAACACGGAGATTGGTTTGAACCGTTCCCGATATTTCTTTGAAATTTCATTAGTGTACTAGCTTTTGACTTGACAATGAAGCCTAATGCCTTAATTGTTGGATCTAGTTATATTTCACGACTGAAGCAAGCTTTTAATGATGAATTGAGAAGTGATTTTAATCTAATGCAGTGTTTAGTATGTTGTTTTGGTAAACGAGGTGGCACTTTGAATGACATGGCCAATAATGCAGATTTAAAGACGTGTATTAACAATTTTCGCCCAAGTATTATAATAATACAACTAGGTGGGAACGATATTTGCACGCCAGAGCTACAGCCAGAGTCTTTCGCATGTAGTGTTGTTGACTGGATGAATGACCTTTGTCAAGAATTTAATTTTATTCAAGTGGTATTCTTTTGTGAACTTTTGCAAGAACAAAGCCAAAGTATATAACACCAGTAGTTTATGCCGAACGAAGGAAAATAGTGAATCAAATGATACTAGACCTAGTAACCGCCGAGTCAAATAAACTTTATTTCTGGAGAAATATAAGGCTTATGAACAGTCCACTGAAAATTTATGATGAAGATGGAGTCCATTTATCAGAAATAGGAATGCGCAAGTTTTATAGATCTATCAGATTAGCTATTTTGCATGCCTTAGATCAACTTGAATAGATATTTTATTACTAGGTACATGCAAGTTAATTTTTATTGTCTTTATTAGGTGCATAATCATAGTAACCATGTACATGTATTAAAGTATAGCATGTTAAGTTAAAAAAAAAAAACCATTTGAACATGTTTGCTTAACACATGTACATTTACATACATGTAGTACATTGTAAGTGATTTTGTTATCTTAAACGTGATGCTATGAATATAAAAGATAAATACACATGTATAAAATTTATATATTGGAAGCTAGCTCCTAAAAATAATGCACAAATGTTCATAGACACATCTGTTCTTTTAACTTAGAAAGGCAAGTAATATAACACATATAATAGATAATGGTTGCAATATTAGGTGTAGACCTACTATAAACAAACGTACTTGTATAATTTGTATAGTTTTGTGTCATAAGTTGTATTTAGAATTATGTATAGTTAACATAATTAACTCATACATGTACTTGCACGTATAATGTAGTTTTTCTTATAAATATTTTTCGGATCTACATATTGCTCTTTAATTCCTGAAAGAATTAAAACAGACAGTGTTGAAATAAGCTGAAATTTTATACTTCATCTGTTTGTATAAATATATATATATATATACAGAAGTAAGCAACAGATTTTAATAATCATCAGGTAATAATTACCATTATTATGGTTATAATTATATGGTTTGTTAAGAAATAAGAAAATAAAATGTACTGGTTAAGGTCACATAATATATAGCCATCTACATGTACATTGGTATTTATTAACCTTGAGGCCTTGTATTAGGCCAAATTTTTATTATTACAGGTAGACCATGTATTTGGTTACCTGGATTGGTTTTATGATTTAAGACCCCGTAACGGGGCATCTATACATTTACAAATGTTTATGTACTTTTGTACATATTTTTTATTGACCTTACAGGGTCAATTTATTTATGAACAAAGTTAGAACCATGTATTTAGATAACTTTATATTTAAAAGACCTTGTATTGGGTCATTTATTCAGCTAATAACATACATATATATATATTGTAATATACCGGGAGTATATTGAATTCAAAATGTTAATTTACAGATATATTTAAGTATAACTCCTTTTATTACGTACTAAAAGAAAAGAATAAAAAAAAAAAAAAATACCTAAAACAAAAAAGAAAACTAAAAATATTGATAACCAATACCGGAAATTGGTTTTATTAATTACAATGTATGTTTACAAATGAATTATACATGATATATACATGTACTTTTATGTTCACAAATGAAATATATCACATATTGATTTTAAAACTGCACATATCAAATCAATATGAATCAAATATACCCTGTATTGGGTTGGACATTTATAATTATTTATATGGTATAGTTATATGTTATTTTGTAGAATGCCACCAAAGAAGTCTGGGTTAAGGCCAGCTAAAAGAAGAAAACTAATAAATGACAACATTGAGCCAACAAATGTTAATGTTGATAATATGACCAATGCTATGGCAGATGCCATTTCAGCCGCTGTAACGGCTAAAGTTATGGAAAATTTAATGGACAATGGTATTCTACCTCAAACTATTACACAACCTCCAAGTAAGGAAGCTGCAGTTGAAGCATCTACTCTGAAATTTCATGTGACAATACTGTCACAGCTGCAAATGGTAATTTTGATAACAGTATTACAGTTGGCTCTAATAGAAGTGTGAATGCTAATGATAATATCACAAGTCAAACTGGAATAAGAATTCCTGCACAACATATAACAACAAATTTAAACACGTCCAATTATATGCAGCAGCATATATTCCACTTGGTAGACCATTATATATGAAAATAAATAAAAACTACAGGACAGAATTATTAGTAAAGAATTTGTAGAAATGTCTGATATTTTAGTGGATCACCATCCTTCTGAAGTTGATCTTCATCTTGCTGTACAAAATAAAAGGGTGGGCTTGTCATCTTGCAAAAAAGAAAATATATTACTATAGAAAACTGGACTGATGCTTTTGCAATTTTCTCATCAGTTCTAAGGAAAGCCAATCCAAATCACCCCACTTTGACAGAGGATTTGGCGATATATGTAGATATTATACGTCAAATTCAGAAGGATGGTAGGGATTGTTACTTTTATGACGTTAATTTTAGACAGGCATTGCAACATGATCATGCAATATGTTGAAATTATATTGACCAAATCCTTCATACAAGGGCACTTAATAGAACTCTTAATAAACAAAATACTACACATGGGTTTACTGGTCAGAAAAGAACACAAAACAATAATAATATGGCACGCAGCTCTCACAATGGAAAACCCTTTCAAAACAACGCCCCCGTAAGACATGCCACAGATATAACAAGGGCGTGCCTGTGATGGTAACTGGATATTTGCACCTCTGCTATACATGCTACAGAGGACATTCTATGTCCCAATGCAATAAAACAAATCAAAACAAACAAGAAATCAGATCTTTCAATAAAGAACCCAACACAAGTGTTCAATCCCAACGGTCAACAATTGGAGCCAAACAAAATCGTAAGTTGCCTACACCTATTAAAACTGATCGTCTGGAATTTTATCTGAAAGGTTATGATCCTATTAAATGTAGTTATCTGTCGAACGGCTAAAGATATGGCTTTCTTTTGGAACATGAAGGACCTAGGTCTATGTTTACTTGTGACAACCTCAAATCAGCTATACCCAAAGCATTTTTAGTCCAAGAAAAATTGAAAAGGAAATAGCTTTCGGCAGAGTTATGGGCCCTACAACTATATACCTCTACCCGATTTAAGAATTTCCCTCTTGGTTTGGTACCCAAAAGAATAAGGGTTCATGGTGCTTAATCCATCATTTGTCCTACCCAGATAAGAAAATAGACTCAGTAAATTCTGGTATATCTGACGAATCTGCAACAGTACAATTTGCTGGTATAAATAAAGCTATATATGAGATTAAAAACTATGTAACCTTAATCTTCAAGTTTTCTTGGCCAAAACGGATATAAGATCCGCATTTAGAATTTTGCCAGTTAATCCACAGGACTATAATTTACTAGGTTTTAAATGGGAAAACAGTTTCTACTATGACTGTTGCCTCCCATGGGATGTCGAACAAGCTGCAAAATATTTGAAGAGTTTAGTACTGCCCTGGAATGGATAGCACACAACAAATTACGTGTTAGTGCTATGGTACACATTTTAGATGATTTTTAATTATTGAAAAGTCTAAGAGTGAGGCCCTGTGTGAGGAGATTGGAGTTCCCTTGCAGATGAAAAACAGAGCTTCTATCACAAATCATGGACTCTGTTGATATTTCGCTTGATACTCAGAAACAAGAAGCACGCTTACCCGCTGATAAACTGTTTAAATGCCGTACCCTCATTCAGAAATTTTTGAACATGGACGTTTGTACTTTGAGAGAGCTTCAAAGTTTAACAGGTCTTTTAAGAGGCTGTGCCAATAAGCATAGAGCTTCAGG